>OW203990.1:26937044-28187044 GCA_934047225.1 Ypsolopha sequella | reverse complement strand
CTCCGTTACGGAGTGATGCTGTGGGGCAACAGCGTGGATGCTGATCACCTGTTCATACTTCAAAAACGTTGCATTCGAATCCTTGCCCATATAAACTCGACTACAAGCTATAAAGATTTCTTTAAAAAATTCAAACTTTTAACCCTCCCATGTAACAATAATATACATGATATCTGTATGTTTGTTTTTAAAAATGTTAAGGATTTCAAACAAATCAAAGATATACACAAACTAAATACTCGAAACAAAAACAAATGATACCTACCAATGTCTCGTATTAAAATGCTTAACTGCAGCCCATACTACATGGCAATAAACATTTATAATAAAATACCCGCCAATTTAAAATCGGAAGAAAAAGGACACATTTTGTCAAACAATATTAAAAATTATCTAATAAAATTATTCATTACTATATACAAGGTGACTTTTTGATCATCGTCCAAATTCATACTGGTGGCTCGGTAAGTAGTCAGTATCATGGATCAATAACAATTTTTGTAAAATTCGTAAAAAAAAATTTCGGCACCCCATAGTGATTCACTCGGGAATGGAAGTGAATTTCTATGGGAAGCCGAAATTTAATTTTACAAATTTCACAAAAATTGTTATTGATCCAAGATACTGATCACTTATCAAGCCTCCAGTATGAATTTAGACGATGATCAAAAAGTCACCTTGTATAGTTTAAAATATTATAGACGTAAGTATTTTTACTTTCTGTTGTCATTTCACAAACTGTATCAATTAAAAATGTTTAAACCTATTCATTTTTCTTTTGTATTTTATTAGAATCTTATGAAAAACCTATCATGTATAAAATATAATAATACATATTCTCAGGAACAACCTCACACTTGCGAGTTTGGATTTGAGTCTGTAATTAATTTGATACCTAATAAAGCATTATTGACACTATTGTGATACAATAATATTAAGAAACTAAAAGGTAAAACTCCATAAAATTAAAATAATTCATACATAAAAATAATATCGATAAAATATATCGTGTTTTAAGGGGCTCCACAATGCTAAACATCAGTTTTGCATGGGATTCAGTTCCATCAATGTACATGATAAAAATTTGAAAAATATATGGCGTATTTAAAACTCAAAAAAATTATTAATTACACTGTATAAATAAACATACTTTCAATCTTCTTTTAATTATAATACTTTTAAAAAACATGAATTTCACGAAAAAAGCGATTCAGTTTCCATATTTCACAACCGATTGAAACGAAACCAACACACGCAGATACTAACTAGAAAAAAAACATCTTTATTACATAAAAAAATTATAGTTAATGTCAATTTCAAAATAACTGAAGTTTTGCGTGCGCGGCATCTGATTAGAGCAGGATAGAGAGTTAAAAAACAAAAGCGTCAGAGCAGGACTAAATTTTAGCATTGTGCAGCCCCTTAAGACTGTACCTGAGCCTAGAGCATGACCAACTCCAGGCTATCCAGGATTCGTTTGAAGAAATTCGGACTCTACTTGTATTGGAACAAATATATTTGGTTTATTAATCTTTTTTCTAGGGATGTTACGTATAAACATTGTACTAAGATTTATATAAAAGAAATGTTTTGCACCCTCTTTTTTTTTGGTTTTCAAACGTTCGCTTCAAGAACGTGGTTAAGAGATCAACTTGATCTTTTTCTTTCATAAAATAGGTAATAGAAATATAAAGGTATATCACCTAAATTCAATATTTTTTTCCCTACAAAGTATTTCAGTATTAGCTAAAAACACACCAATTCGTTGTTTCGCTGCGTGATCACTAGTATTACGCGTCCAAGAACAAGAGGCCAAAGAGCCAACATATAATCGCCTCTATGAAAAGCAAATAAAGTCTTTTGCCATTAGACTTATTGTGCTGGACGGGTAATAAAAAAAGTTGCTAGGGTATGCCATCCTCTTAAATAAACCTGTCCCGTCCCTAATCCTACAAAGTATTGCTACTTATGACGGAATGACCTTGGTAGGGCCAATAGGGGTAGTTTGTCTATATCTCTGAGTTACTAACAATGTATAAATATTATAATATATATAAATCATTAAAATATTATAATATATATAATTTTATATTTAATATATAAACATCCTATTCAGACTAATTCAATTTATATAATTTGAGATTTTATACACCGGCGGCTCTACCGCGTAATTCTCATTTGTATCAACTTCAAGCAAATGCATGCGAAATTCAACGCGTGCAAAAGAGATGGCATGTTAGGCGGGCGTCGTCGCACGCACGTCAAATACCAATCTCAAGTTGATGTTGATGAAAATGAGAATTACGCAGTAGACCCACAGATTGGCAAACTGACAAAAATATACGGAAATAATTTTAACCCGAGATGTACCTTATACGCCAAAGTGCCAATTATATAAATAAATAAATCCGCAAAAATATCAAACCTACCTATTTTAATATTTTGATGACTGAAATTGATGCTTTTCAAACAGCATACCTACAAACGTGTACATAACTGATAATAATAACTAACAGGATATGCAAACACACACTACACACAGCTTGTTGTCTCAACCGTGAAATAACACGTAAAAAAGACAAAAAATCGCAATCATAGTTACCATGATATTGCGAAAAATATTGGATAATAACCCCTTGTAGGTACATAACAGAAAAATACATGTTAAGTTATTAAATTTGCTTTTATTTCTAGTAAAGAAGTGTACACACAAAAATCTACACAATTATAAACCTTACATTCTGCATTTGGATTTTTTTTTAAATATATTACGTGCAAAATCAGTTTTACAACAAATTTACATATTTTTCTAACACTGGAGCTCCTGGTAAACTATCGAAGCGAGTTGAATTACCTAATGATAAATGCACAATATAAGTTGAAATATACACAATAAATAAAAGAAAATTATAACTTGAAATATATTTTGGCCCTTAGTGGGCCGTCATCAGTCAAGTATATACTTGACTGATGACGGCCCATGGGCCGAAATATATTTCAAGTTATAATTTTCTTTTATTTATTGTGTATATTTCAAGTTATATTGTGTAATTATAAATAAAAAGCTAATTAAGGCATACTATATATATTTACTAATGATAAATGAGTATAGTATTCTGTACTATTGAATTCTCATTCCTATTAACTCTTATATACTATATACTAAAAATATTGAATGTGTACAACTACATTATTTCACTGAATACACAAAAAGTTGTCTCAAATATATTCAATTCTATTATTAACATTAATTAGTACATCATTTATTTTAATTGATTTACACTTTAATTCTATTTTTCAGTGTTTTATTTTATAACGCTTATTTTATCCTATTAACTCTTATTCATACTAATATACTCAAAATATTAATTGTGTAAATCTAAATTATTTCACTGAATACTTACATACCTACAAAAAGTTGTCTCAAATATTTTTAGTTTGATTATTTACATTTATTAATCATTATTGTATCATTTATGCTAATTGACTTACAATGTAATTTATTTTTTTCAGTGTTTATATTTTTTTAATTACATACGTTAAACTTAACCTAATGACAAGCCACATTTAGCGCTGCTTAAATTGAAATATACACTTAACCATTTTTCACCTACGATTTTCTCAATTATAATTAAATACAATTTATTTATATACTAGTATATTAAAGTAGTAAAAAAATTCTCAGTTTTACCTTATTACAATAATATTAGCATAAACATTAAAATTAAATTTAATAAGACATATAGGTTTAAGGGAACTTAAATTAATTCAATACAATGAGTGAATATAAAGCTATACAAAACAAGGTGTGCCCTTTCAAGTACCCTTCAACAAAATTTAAGCCCATGTCATAATGAGCATACAAAACAAATTTATGCTTTGACTTGAATATACACAAAAAAATCCTCGAAATATGACCTGTAAGTACTTAATAAAATTTTAAAAGTTGCAGAGTATAAGAATAAAAGTTGTAAGGTTATCAGTAGAGCAAACAATTTGAGTTTTGTTGCAGGTCATTGATAAAGTTAATAAGTATCC
Source organism: Ypsolopha sequella (assembly GCA_934047225.1). Taxonomy (NCBI): domain Eukaryota; kingdom Metazoa; phylum Arthropoda; class Insecta; order Lepidoptera; family Ypsolophidae; genus Ypsolopha; species Ypsolopha sequella. Next base: position 28,183,006 of record OW203990.1, on the reverse strand, counting down.
ACTTTAAAAACTGTGGCTCTGGAAGGTGAATAATTAATAGTGCCTATGAGATAGACAGAGATAGAGATACTTTTAACCACTATAGTTATCATAATATGTGGGGAAAATGTTTGTGTTTCAAATAAAGGCTTTTTCTGTTTTATTGGGTACTAATCTAGGAAACTAAATATAAAATAGCATTTTAAAATTAACTTTGTAATAAAAATCAACCAATTTGATTTCTACTAGCTCATACCATCTGAAGCCCCCGATTTGTGGATTTTTTATGTAAAAAAAACATTTAATCAGGTACATTATCAATCAAACGATTCAGCTTAAAACTCAATAGCAATAATTTATAAATGAAGAAAACCATGAAACGTAACGTAGACAATCGATTAGGTGACAAAATCATTTGAAAGTTGTACAAAACTAAAATGAGAGTTTCAGGTATTTTTTGTACAACTCAAGATTACTGACATGACAAAACACAGTTGAAAACAAAGCTTCCTTGTTTCAACAAGCAAAATTAACAAATACAATGTTGGTGGACCACTGCTCGGGCATCAATGGAATACCAAAACTGTAAAAAAATATATTAGGTGAAATCATAATCATCATTTATATTGAAAAAAAAAACTTTGTTTTAACCAATTTAACGAATAAATCGACCATCATCGTCATCGTTTGGATTTTAGCAAATTAAAACTGTTAAGGTTAATCTCACATTTTAATGTTGACACAGCACCACGTATTTATTGGACATGAATATGGAAACATATTGTTGTCATTTATAATCAATGAAATTGTGAAAAGTCTTGATTATTATAATCAACTTAAAATCTTAACGGAATTTTCGATAAGCTCAAACAGTTCTAACTTAGCAAGAAGCATACAAACAGTTTGATTTTTTTGTAAAAGGTGAAGGCATGCACAATTATTAAAATTAAAAACCACAAAAGATTCACTTTTACAACATAATCAAACAGTTTGTAACTTACTAAATGGTTATTAAAATCAAAAGATCATAAATAAGTAAAGATAGAAGTACAATCAAGATAAGAATAAAGACAAATAAATGAAATTTTAGACAATGCTATTGTATTTCATGCTGAAATTCAAACTGGATACAAAATTCAAACTAAACGTAGGTTAACTGTAGAAATCAAATTGTAGAAAAACAATGTTAATCGAATATTATATCATATAATTAAGTCTATAAGTTTTTAATTCATTATTATGCTCTTTATGTTTTAACTATATTAATTCTCATGTGTGTAACCTATTTTTCACAAGCAACTTAAAGTTCATAAAACATTTAATATTTTCTGAACGATTTTTCTTGCTTGCTACCTAAATCTCCTTAAACCTATTGATATCCATCGCAGGTATGACTGGACTATCGCAGGGCACTGGTTCGTTCCTGAAACACATGCAATATGCTGCGTTGAGGCCATTTAGGGTTTGAAGTTCGAGTATAACACGAAATCACTAAATACTGAAAAGTTTGCCAATATTCTTGTGTACATCAAAACGTACAAACGGTGTGTGTCATAAATTGAGTACCAGCAGTCAATTGGCAGTGATGACTGATGAGTCATTTGATATCATTGGTCTATCCATTCGTTTTGGACATTTACCATTATTTCATTCTACATTAACAACGAGTACATAGATTAAAAAATTATATGAAATTGTTGAGTTAACCTATTTTACTTGTAAAAGATGGAGAAAACAATACAAAAGTGAGGGATTTTTCTAAATCCAACCCTGGTATGAAAAATGGGAAGACCATTTTACCAATAAATACGCGGTATAGATGAAATAATATCTTGAAGTGTGTATTTCTGTATTATCGACTTTTTGTGATTTGATTGTTCAAAATTCAAGGTTAAGACGGTGAAAAGGGTGAAACCGGTTTTTCAATAACAAGTAACACTTATGTCATTAGCCCGACACTATTTTGAAATGGTTATAGGTCTAGCAAATTTACCAATTAGATAACTAAAGAATCATTTAAGTATTAATTTTCAAAATTCAACCCCTTTAAAAAGAGGAGCACTGGAGATGTCATAATCTATGCGCAAAATAGGTTATTGTACTATTTAATTACAAAGAAGAAAGAAAGAAAAGGCGTTTATTTTGAAAGGCGTTAATTCATGCCTTAGAACATGATTTTGATTTGAATCACTAATAAGACGGCAGAAACTGTTTACTGTAAAATTAAAATCTGAATACAATATTGGTAAGAAACTCGGCTAGGCCTTCAGAATCGCTATATACTCCATTTATTACTGGATTGTAACGCTGTTCAGCCTTAAGGGGCTGCACCATGCTAAAATTCAGTCCTGCTCTAACGCGTTTGTTTGTTAACTCTCTATCCTGCTCTAATCAGTTACCGCACACGCAAAACTTCAGTTATTTTGAAATCGCGGCTCCATTAGGACATTAACCATTATTTATTTATGTAATAAAGATGGTTTTTTGTAGTTAGTATCTGCGTGTGTTGGTTTCGTTTCAATCGGTTTTGAAACATGGAAACTGAATCGCTTTTTTCGTGAAATTCATGCTTTTTTAAAATTAATGTAATTAATAGAAGATTGTAAGTATGTTCATTTATAAAATGTAATTAATTATTGTCTTGAGTTAAGAAACACGCCATATTTTTTTCAAATTTTTATGATCTACATTGACGGAGCTGAATCCAATACAAAACTGATGTTTAGCATTGTTAAGCCCCTTAAGCGTTGTATTCGACAACCTGGATCAAAAATGTGTCAATTAGGTACTTAGTTATTATACTTATTGGGGTGTACTACAACTAAATGACGCTTTACATTTAGTTGCGTATTAAGACGTCAACGTAGACGATTTTACCGGCAAAGGCTAATTAACTTTTTAATCAGATGAACCGGGTTAAATGTTTTTTAGTACTCAGGACTTGGTTTTTCTCACTGGATAGAGCGGAGAGAAAAATGACCAAATAAAAGAAAAAAATCGGCCAAGTGTGAGTCGGACTCGCGCACGAAGGGTTCCGTACCATTATCTGTAAAAACGGCAAAAAAAACATGTCTGTTGTATGGGAGCCCCCTTAAATATTTATTTTATTCTGTTTTTCAGTATTTGTTGTTATAGCGACAACAGAAATACGAGTACATCATCTTTGAAAATTTCAACTATCTAACTATCACGGTTCATGAGATACAGCCTGGTGACAGACGGACAGACAGACGGACAGCGGAGTCTTAGTAATAGGGTCCCGTTGGTTACCCTTTGGGAACGGAACCCTAAAAATTGTGCCCTAAAAACACTAAATAGGTTGGTTGGTATGCTACGAGTAGACGATAGATAGTTACCCTGATATATCGGATCGTAAGAACGCGTTGGGTGCCACCTTCAGTAGTTCGATCCCATCTCGATTGTCACACAGAAGTCTCGACAGAGTCACCTTCTTTAGTTCTGCTAGCTGACCTGTGAGACGAACAGTCTGTCAAATAAATGTGCAGTGGTGCAGTGCTACAGGACCTTATGGCGCGTGGATTGGTTGTGTCCAAAATCGGAACTAACGTCGCTACCATAGTCCTTGCTTCACAGCTGCGCTCTCTGTCACTGTCTTCCACGCGCCGTCAGGTCCTCTAAAAAGGCCGATTTGGATGAATCATATTGTGATTCCGTTATATTGCCGTCTCTTTTGCACGCGTGAATAAGCTCTGACTCCATCCTACTTTCAAACGGAGCGGAACGAGGCGAGGTCCCTAGTTTTATTACTTAAAATTCAATTGTCACTAAAACAGAAAATTGTTACCCCGTCTGCTAAATACTACCCCTTAATTTAACATAAAATGCCAAACAATATAAATAAATCATTTGCCAAATATTGAAAAAAATGCAGGACATAATGTTGACACTGAAACAAATATCAGGTCGCTCAAATATTATGAAGCTTCTTATTCTGTAATTTAAGTAACTCAATCAAATGAATGTTTTTAAGTTGCTGTTCTATTGATTTCTCGTTACTCGCAGTCAGTCGCTCACTTAGTAAAACAATAAGTCAAATTCATTCTTTTTGGCACTTAAAATTTTAATTTACAGTCACTCGTTTAATTACTACCCATTTCATTTTACGTTTTAGCTAAACTTTTAGGTTTTAGAACTGATACAAGAATATGCATTCTTTTTCTTACTTGGCGAAAACGCTCCCGGGTTCACATCAGGTCCATTCTCGTAGAAATAACGGTCTCCCTTCTTGAACCTTGAGAACTGGTCACCCAGTATATTGGCGAAGGTCACACCGACCACGCCCCCTTCCACTGGCTCCTCCAGCAGACCTCCCACCCAGAGGTCGATGTCTTCTGGACTTTCGTACACGTTGGAGAGTCTCTGGGCGGCCTGGATGAGTGGAGATAGACAACCCGATGAGTGACGTCACAATCAAAGAAGGGGTTTCCCTTTTGTTACTCTTCTAGTTCTGAATACTGATGAGGACTTATTTTTTTACAGTAACTAAACTACACAGAAGCACAATAAATGACAGATCTTTGGTCTTTAAAAGCGCATGAGCCGTTAGTTTCAGTTATTATCGTCACCGTCAGATAGCAGTCGGTTGTTAAAAAGATGGGACGACTGTTGCTTGCGTCCGCAGAAGATTACTCTGGGGCACCTGTCTGCAAGTATCTAGAAGTCAAAATGCTGCTTGCACAGTAACATAGCTACTTGATGAGTTGTCACAGTTCAAACGGAACGGTCTACTTCTGTATTCTTCTTAAGAGGCTATGCGAATTTTATGTTTGTCACTGTCACTCCAAGCGAAAACACGCTCAGTGCGAGAGGGGCGGATTCAGGGCGAAAGCGAAAAATGTTAGTTTTATAATTTTTATAAAAAACTAAAATAGCAAAATTTCGAATACGAAATCTCTAGATATTGTTCAAACACACCTAATAAAATATGTTTGAATTCTACATATGGTTCCTATTCGTCAAACGAGGAGAAAAAATGTGCTGTGCTGTAAAATTTCAACAATTATTTATAGCAAGGAAAATTTATCCAAACATGTTTTCCAATTTCTAAACCCTAGACTAGTCAAAATGCATATACCATAAATACATTAAAATTTTCCGAGTATTGCATGAGATACACAAAAAAGAAGCACCTCTATTTTTTTACATATCACCTTAAGGCGCTACGGAAAAAAAAACGATACTTTTAGAACTTCTATATCTACTTCGGTAAACAATGTATAATTTTGATAAAATTGTATATTATTTTTGGATTCTTTTTCTAGGGATCTGTGAAAACAGAAACGCGATTAGAGAATTTCGGCTCGATAGAAATATTTATTGAAATGAGGTCTTTATCGACACCAATTCTCCGGGTTTGACAATTTAGAATGACATATGGACTGCAATTATATTTTATTAGATGGGTTTTAACAGTATCTAGGACCTGGTTAAACAACATTTTGATTGCGTTTTTAGTACATTTTATATTAATAAAAAACCGACTTTTCCACGAATCCGTTCCTCTCGCACTGAGGGTTTTTTCGCATATGGAGTAACAGGGACGCTAAAACTTTTACATGTCGCCTTAAGTCTACATACACTAGGAGAAAACTGCCTGAAGTCCTGGAAGGGGTCCAGACCAATCAGTCGCCGGTACTCGTTGTAGGTCGCCAGTCCGTAGTCCCGGCCGCGCTGGATGTTGATGGAAGCGAGGTCCAGGCCGAAAGGGTTGCCGCCGTGGAAGAGGTAGCGCGTTAACTGAACAATCGTTAGAATATAGTAGATGCTAGTGATTGTTGGCACTTGCTGGAATTTATAAAACATTGTTTAAAAAAAACACTGTACTTATCCACATATACAACTAAACTTTATTATGGCCGACCGGTTTCGCTGTAAAGCATTTTCTAGGGCCTTTTACAAATCCTTTCTAACAAATAAAATAATTTTATACACAATCCATGTCTAAAAATGACGTGCAATAAAATTTTATTTGATTAAGATTTTATTGCAGGTTATTTTTAAACATGGTTTGAGTATAAACTTATTTTGTTTGTTAGTTAGGATTTGTAAAAGGCCCTAGAAAATGCTTTACAGCGAAACCGGTTGGCCATAATAAAGTTAAACTGTATATGTGGATAAGTACAAGTGTTTTTTTTTTAGACAATGTCAAATCATTATAACATTAATGGAAAATTATAGTTCCGTTGATATTGTAGCAATTGGTTCCTCAAAAATATTCATTTACTCCCATACTGCGATATGGTAATTACAACATCAAAATCGATTTTATAAGTACCTGCATTATTTGACCGATGTTATGATATTACATCATAAAACCGTAATTCTGCACTGTGATTGGCCAAATTTATTATAACACCGCTGGAGAACCAATCACAAGCGATAACTGCATGTCTTAATTTCTTAAGCCACGCCCTCTCTACTCTTCTCGTTTCTGATGGGTTTCCGGCATCTACATACTAATTCCATCATGACGAGTATCACGACAGTATCATGACGAGCATTCTGTTTCTCATTTTTCGGGAAATTGTTTTTGATTGTCGGAGATAAAGTATTGTGTGCAACCGACTCGCAGCTATGTGTGCACATAAATCACATAAAAGCAACTCACAGCCTCAGTAACAAACGGGTCAACGCTCTGCATGGGCTGGCTGGTGAGTCCAGCTAGCAGCCGATCGAAGAATGGACGTAGGCGCAGCCGCCCCGGCTGGAACATCACCTCCGGCAGCGATACCGCTTCGTAGATACCGTCCGAGCTCACACGGGGTATGCTGCAACACCAACAATATATCTAGCAAGCTGTAAATATACATAGCAATGCTTCTATGTCAAGGATGCCTCCTAGAGGACAATACAGTGGAGCATGTGCTACTCCACTGATCTGCAACCGAGGCCACAAGACGAAAAGCAGGGATTGCTCCACCTTCCCTTTTACTGGTTTTTGTGCCAGCACGCTGAGATTGTTCGGCTCTACTTTAACGAGCTGATCTGGATGGGATACTCACGATCACGGAGAGTCAGTTCAGGACTCATCGGCCCCGCTACGAATTAATTAGGTAGCTGTCCCATGCGGGGAGGGCTAGAGGTGGGGGAGACTTGGATTTGGAGGTAGCCAGTACAATGTCCCCCAGGAAGGTAGGTATAGACCTCAAATTTCCACCTGCTGCAATCCTGACACACCGCCTTCTACACTTCTACATTCATCAATCTAATCATACAGGCTCTTCTATTCTGGGTTCTTTTACTTATACTCCTCTTCAGTCCTTCTAAGGCTGTACTTACACCAACTTGGAATCCACAACGGAGTGACCAAATCTCATCGCAGCAGCAGAGAACTCCCCCGTCAGAGAGGGGTTTACGTGAGGGTCGTACGAGAAGGAGTACCCCGGAGACAGGGACAGCCCGAACTTTTGGACGATGTGTGGACCTGAAGATAAAAGGAGTCTTAAACAAAAGGTTTTTTAAACATATTAATGATACTTGTATCTTTAATTAACTAAATGACTAGCACCGATCCCAGCGTAGTTTGACCAGACTCGATTAACAAAATAACCCAAGGATTGACATCAGCCCCTGAAGCCCCATGTTTTATGGGACTACAGGAACCATTGCATATCTAAGAGTAGACCGGAGGGCGCTGTAATGGTAGGGAAGACGTTTCCTTTGGATGTGGAAAGGATAGAGAATACCGGATATGCATCCTAAAGTACGCCCTGGATTTGTGGAAAGAATAAAGTTTCTTTATCATACATAATCCATAACTTTTCACACTATTAACCCGCTAATTTTAATAGCCAAAATGAAAGTAGGTACAAAAGACTTGTATTTTACCCTCTCCCAAAATTTGGATTTTTATCGATAACTAGAAAGACTCTCGTATTAAAATAGACCAAGAAAAACTACACAAAGCTTTAAAAGGACGTATTCAGGGAATGATTTAAGATAGTGACGCACCAAGTTAAGAAATGAAAATAATTAAACTATCGTTTGGTTTTGCAACGAACTACAACTAATAAATAATTTAAGCAACCAGTGCCGTCATCACCAATATTTACCATACATATAGCAATAGAATGAATCTCTTACCGAGTAACAAAGGAAGCCATTCATTATAGATGATGTGTTGGAACTCTGCCTGCAGCAACCTCCTCGTCTCGAAGAAGATTTTGTCCTCATTCCAGTCGGGATTCAGCCTGGTCAGAGCTCGTGCCACGCGGTTGTGTTCTCTAGTCCAGATCGTATGAAGAACTGTTAAGGAGATGATCTGGTTGCCGTGGTTATCTCCTGGAGAAAGGGATGTAAAGGCGTTTAACATACAACGTCAGACTCTGGTGAGTAGTTGACCCTGCTCACTAGTGGCCGAGGTTCTGGCGACATATCTTCGATGGGCAGCATCGCCTACGACTGCGATCACCAACCCACTTGCACAGCGAGGTAATTAGAACAAACGCATAATATATCGCTATGCAATTACCCTCAGTGTAGTCTAACCGTGATAGCCTTGTAGGCTTTAATACACATAGGCTAATTATGGTGTTACCTGATTCAAAGCAAGCGGCTCCATCTTTTTCTATTGTACACTCTTTCCTATTAGTGAGTGGTGGCAAGTCTCTTCCGTAGTCATTAAACGTCTTCAATAGACCTCCAGGACCTCGCAATGCTTTCATCTTCTCCAAGGAGCCCCCGTACAAGTGGGACAGATCTATGTAGTGTGTTGCACCGTTCATCTGAGGATGAGGCGTCTAGATTAATAATGCAGGCAACAAATTTATAACTCATTCACTTTTATGGCTATTAAGCCCAGTCTGCGTCTGAGAATTTTTGGAAAAAACAAAGGTTTTAATTTATAACTTACCTGCTTAGCATACCCAACAGTGCAATCGCTTGATGGCGCTAGCTGCGTCCTCACCAGGTTGAGACACTGGTGACCAAACTGGCTATAGAAGTCGTCGTCAGGAGACGCGGCGACCGGGCAGCAGGCCCAGTGCTGCAGTTCTGGTGGCTGAAAGTCCTGGCCGTCACCAATGCAGCAGGAGATTGCGCTGCCGTTACCTGGAGGTGACAAGATATTCTCATACAATGTGTAAACTTGGCTTACGGCATGTCATAGTCGAGACACCCGAGAATAGAGTCACCGGCTTGAGGATAAAACATGATTATTGTAAAACGGCTTACCTCAATAAGTATTTTTGATCGGGTTAGCCGACCAGTTTCAGAGTGCGAGGCGCACGTCGTCGCGTAAGCGTCTTTACTCGCCCAGAAGAAGGCAGTGTGAATCTGCTAAAACTAGTCGGCTATACCGATCAAAACTAGTAATTGAGGTGAGCCGTTTTGCAATAACCAAAGTTTATAATAACTACAAACCACAGCAACCCAAAACTACTGCGTCCAAACTGTGTACCTTTGAAGAAGCCTCTGCAGTAAAACCGCACAATGTCAAACTTCTACTTGTGGTGCATTGTGGCAGATACCGACCTACAGTTGGTATACCTAATACATCTAGGCTAAAAAAATACGATAGATGTCGTGAGACATACTGTTGGAACGAAATTCCTTTCGCTACTGAGGCGCACGCCGCACGTTTATACTGCAGTAAGACAGAGACATGCGTTTATTTTAAAATTTAAATAGATTATTTTATAGAGTAGGTACACTTAATACAAATTTTACAAGTCAAATTTGATCTTGAAAAATATATTCAATAAAATAATAAACGTGCATGAACTTAATTAAATTAAACCTATATTTAATTTATGCAGTAATTTATATACGTTTGAAATGATAGGTAAAATCTATAATTATATACTACATATGTCTAACTTCACCCATTTGATTAGTCCTGCTAAGAAGAAGGGCAAGAAACTTAGCAAGATCATGTCCTTTTTTTTTAGCATTTTTCCTTTTCTTTTTTTTATCATTTTGTTACATACAAAAACCTATACTATACAAAGTACATCATTATATCTACTTTAGTTAAACACACATACTATAGCAAAAGTGTCGTGACAGTCGAAGTCTTGCACATTTTTCGGCCTAGCCCTAGCTCTCATTCGCCAAAGGAATTTAAACTGCTGTAGGGTGAATGAAGAAAAAAAATTTACCAATAGTGAACATGACCCCAGCACTGGTGTCATGAGCGATGAACTGTCCGACCTGCATGAACATGAGGTTGTGTGTGGCACTCGGCAGGCTGGTGTCCAGCACCAGGTGGTTGCTCACGACTCTCGCGCTCGACAACGGGAGACCCAGAGACGAAGCGCGGATCGACCAAACGCCTGGAAGATGATTACAAGAACACATCTATGACAAGTTACAAGAATTTAAGCTTAAAATCTAAGATACACATAAAGTACTAATAACCGATGTACGCTGTTATCCTAGATAGTATTTTACGCCTGTAGAAAGGAAGTATGAACGAGATGGAAAGAATTTTTTTTTCAAATACTATAATGCGCAAAGAAATCTATAGCCAATCGACTGAACGTGCACTGTCTGTCATGGTTTCTATAGAATAATGAAGAAGATTTTTATGCGCATTATTTAAATGGTACTGTACTCTGTTTCGGAAAAAGCTTCATTTGGCAGCGCCAAAATAATTTAAATTTTTCGTTGATGAACTTTGTGAATTTTCGTATTTCAGCATAATATGTAGTCTGCCTGTCCTTTGGTCACGCCAATGTCAGACAAACAGACTAACACCAAAGATTAGCAATAAGAGTTTTGTTCAAAGAAACTTGTATGACCACTAGCTGGAGATGTTTGATTCGTACCATCTCTGTAACGTGGTGGCAGAAGCCTCTCAAAGCCAGTGTGGATGGCGCCCCAGGTGGCAGCTGCGGGGTTGTTGCACTCTCCACCGACGCTCCTGTATCGATGGGGCTGGCCCGGGCAGGGCGGGGGAGATGGGCAGAATGGACCTGGAACCAGTCTTGAAATGAGTTTCTTGGTCAACTTGAAGATATATTAAAGTTAGTGTTAACGTTAACAGGAAATAAGAGGATATGGATATTTAAATTTCTTAGATTTACTAATGCAAAAATTAGTATTTATGAGTAGGTATACAGGGTGTTAATACACGTTCACGTCCACGATATTACAGTACAGGTCCACACGAACTAATTTTCGTAAAAAAAAATGAGATCTCGACAAACAAACAGTTATCTCGTACATTTGGATCGGGTAACTATGTAACTTTTCTACGGAACAGCAGATTTTTTTTCGCGATTCGAGGGTTGGCTCTATAATAAAAGTTGTTCGTATTGACGAGTACTATCACCAGTTTCCGGCTTCCGCAACTTCATCTGGAAACCCAGTATAGACGATATATTTTTTATTTAAACATATATCCCTGAGGGTGTATCAGAGGTGTTTCCGAGTATGGACTGTCACTAAAACAGTCAACACTCATACACCTCTTTTCACTGATGACTTTTACGTCCCAAAATAGGGGGTATGTATGTATGTAAATTCTTTATTGCACAAAAATATACAAAGCACAAAGGCGAACTTAATGCTTTTTTTATAAGCATTCTTTACCAGTTAATCTTTGGCGAGAAGGATGAGTCAATGATGACTCAGGGGACAATGTGAAAGTTACAGGTGTGGTGACTGATTCTGTAGCCGTATTGAGATTGTCGGATGTCCAGAGAAAGACTGTTCCACAGGTGGTTTGGTTTGCTGACACTGTGAAAGAATTTGTATACATGCTGGTGCTGTGTTCGAGAAATCGGAGGAGCATAGCTGAAGAAATTTTTGCATGCGCTTTGAGGCAAATATCTTCTTACTGATTTCTGCAACCCACAATTCCCAAGACATATTGTTGGAATGTGAAGCCCCAAGTTTTTGACAGATCTGCAGTATGTAAGTAGGGTTCCATTGAAGCAGATTGAAGGTAAAGTGGAGATATCAGTCTTGTCAATCAGAGCTCTGCTTCCAAAAACCATCACCTGCGTCTAAGATGGGTTCACAAGTAGACCGAAATCCTCAATCCACTCACTGATCCGATCAAGATCGGAAGAAAGCTTATGTATGGAATCCTGTAAACCATCTTGCTTACAAGACAAATATAACCGAAGGTCATCAGCATACATGTGGTATAAACAGAAAAATACCACGGAAACAAGAGAATTGATAAATACAGAAAATAGTAATGGAGAAAGTACACCTCCCTGTGAGACCCCAGCAGTAATATTACACCACTCGAAATAATAAACACGTATACGCTGTTTACACCTTTTTTACCTCACATTGTTTTTCTTTACCGTTCAACAAGTAATAGTTGTAGAAATACTATACACATAACTTCCAAAAAAATTGTGCATGCTCAACCACTCGAACATGGGTCTCAACATTGAGAGTTCGGCGTCCTAGCGACTGAGCTGCAGGTGCCATTAAAACTGATCATATATGCAACAAATTTCCGAGAAACCCAAACAAATCAGTAACATTCCTGAAAACGGGAAACCACAAAAGTATACCATCGGCATGATCAGTGAGTCCCAGCTGTAGCTCGTCGTCGGATATCACATCTCGCGCTTTCAACTCCTGCGCAGCGAACAGGTTCAGTAGCCCTCCGCGGCCGAGATGCTCCGCAGCCTGGTCGTACGTCATCACCGACTAGAAGACGAACAAGAAGTTTATGATGCAGTTCGTGCCAGCATAGAAGATGTGTATGAAGACAGATGACGTCGCACAGTGGCGTGCACAGAACTTTTTGCTGGAAAAGCATACAATTTGTCAAGAACAACAATAAAAAAAATATAAAAAAATTTAAATATCACTTTGAAAAAGAAAGTTTGTATAGGAAATTTTCACTCTAGGGTAGACATTGTCTACCCTGGCGTCATACAATTTTTTTTTTTTCAAAGTGATATAAAAAAATTTTCAATTTTTTTTTATTGTTGTTCTTGACTAATTGTTTGCTTTTCCAGCAAAAAGTTCTGTGCACGCCACTGCAATTGTGTAATCTCGAAGCTTCGATGAGGAAGAGGGGTAGCGTGGGGGATACTGCGAAGGTAACAGCTCACTCTTCGAGCGCCTTCTGTACCTGCTTGGGCTGTAAGTATGATGATGAACGTGATCGTGTAATATAGGTTATAATTTTTCTATGCCCTTCGGGTAAAACTACACTGGCATCATATTTTTTAAGTTTAAATGAAATGAAATGAAAATGAGTGCAGTAATTTAGCGTTTGTCTAACTAACTCTGAGTCAGTATACGACGGTCCAATAAAACGTACAATACATACAACAAAAAGAGGTAACACCCAACCTAAAGTTTCCCGCTAACGATCTTGAACTAACTAATTTGAGGTGTGAATTTGCTGTACGGATCCAACACTCATCGTGACCACCTCTGTGGCCTAGTGGTCAAGTCTCGGCTTAGAGCTTTTGCGGCCAGAGGTCGCAGATTCAAATCCCGTAGTCCAGCCTGCATACCACGTCAAGCCTTGTTTTTTGGCTACAATTAAAAGATACAAGGGCGGATTCACGATTTCATTTCGGGGGAGCTATTTTGACAAGATATATCACAAAGTGAAAAATAAAAGTTTGAGGCGCTTTTGGCAAAGAAAAGGTTTGGCATTGAATTGAAAAGTCAAGTCAAGTGTATGGAATCCTTGGTGTTTGGGGGTGGGGCATGGCCTCAATGTCACCCCCCCCTGTATCCACCAATCAAAAGATGATAGTTGTTAACAAAGAGAGAACAATTTTTGCTTGCGTCATTAGGAGGTTGTCATTGTGTTCTTGCATGGCACAGGTAGATATGATGGCAGTAAAATGTACAGAATATGGCTAGCTCTTTGGAGTCTTTACCTAGCACAGTTAAATATTGCTTCACGATAATAATGACTTTTGAACGGAATAATAAAACTGGAGTCTCAGAAATATCTCCTTACCAAGTGATGAGCAAAACTGGGCGCAGTAACGTTGACAACAGTATCAGCAGCTTGCTCGATAAGCTTGTCGGCTCGACGCAGCCACTCCGCCAGCTTCTTCCTGGACAGGTTGTGAGCGATCTTGATGTCTTCTGCGCTGATGCTGTTGGGGGCTGCACGTGACGTCAGCTCGGATTCAGCTGGAGGAATTGTTTTTTCTTTTAATTGGATATCATTACTAATTTATGGTTATTATACTTAGATGTAATGTGCGGATTCTTTTGGTTACCTGTCACCCGTCACCTTTCGTGGTAGAAGTTTCTATACTACGGTTAGCGAGACGATGCAAAGTGTGTCGTTCCTCCGGCTGACACCTGCCGCCATCTCGACTCTCTAGCCGGCCTCGGACTGCTCGTGACCTAACCCTCGTACCATGATTTTTATTTATTTTTTATTTTCACATTACAGCTATTATTACAGGTAATCCTAATACAATAGAGTAAGAAGTCAACTAACTTAATTTAAGATGAACAACCTAAATAACAACTAATACATAAATTTTTCAGTAACATAAGACCCACATAGCAGCCCTTGCGAACTCGCTCAGAGAACAGTTCTGCGCGACCTGAGGGCCTATTGTGTATCTCAAGTTGCCATCTGGACTGGGTGTCTATCATCAAAAACATACATATACTATCGAATTCCTATTGTTTTAGGATATGTTCGCACTTGAAGTGACGATACAGTTTGTAAGTAGTTCAGTATCCATTAATGGCAATTTTGAAATTTCAGTTTTTAGCTATGTTTTTGATGATAGGCACCTAGTCCAGTTGGCAACTAAAGATACAGAATAGATGGGCAGATTTAGTGTGCGCATGGTGCGCGTCAAAAGTGCTCTTCCAAGCAAATTAGTCCTCTCGTGAGGTACCGTGAATAGAAGCGGCATCCTGCACCTGTGCACATAGTCATCCGGTACACAAAATTTCATCCCCTCCAATATATGCAAGTTTGGCAAGTTTACCTCGAAATATCTTAAAAATGTTTAGTGCAAGGGACATATTTCTGCTAACATAATCTGTAGTAATAAAATTATAATAGAAGTCATACATGTCGGAAGTATCATTTTCTAAAAATTCTGAGGGATGAATGGACCGCTTTCCATCGTCTATATAAATAGAGTATACAAATAAGTTGCTACGAATTAATGTCGTTTTAGGATTTTCATTATATTTATTCTACTAAGACGAATTTTTAAGGTCCGTGGACAACTTAAGGTTTAAAAACACAACTAATATTCGTTTATAAGGTTTAACTTGAAATCTTGAGTATATTCATTTTTGCTCACCAGGCCCTTAGCTAGAATTCATTTTCAGGGGGGGAGGGGAATAATTTTCTTCAGAAATGCTTGTAATACATAATATACGAATCGTATTCCGATAGAAGGCAGTCTGAATCTGCTGAAACTGATCGGCTATCCGGATCAAAAATAGTTATTGAGGTGAACCGTTTTGCAATAATCATGTTTTATTCTCAAGTTTCATTCAGCTCGATAAGTATCGTCTTCCATCCATTTTTTTCAATTTATGGACAGGAGGTAGTTGACGTATCACCAAAGTATTTTTGCAGTATGTCTTAAAGATAGTAAAACTACTATTTTGTATTTTTTGAAAACGGGCGGGATAACGTTTGAAAACATTTCGGGGGTGGATATGACACCGAAATCCCCCGCTTTAAACGGTCCTGTTTCTCACCGGCATGTCGGCTTCCAGTGAAGCAGCACACGCCGACCAGTCCAGGCTGACCTCCGATGTGGCACAGCGGGTTATATGAGTTGGGTCTCACGTGCGCTGGACATTGCACCTTGGGTACACACTTGCCGTGACGTGGACAAGCTTCGCATGGCGCTGCCGTGGGCGTGTGGTGGTGATGCCCTGGAATGTGCGAGCGTGCATGTGACTGTCTTATTCATTTTACTTACCTACTTTTATCTCATACTAACTGGATTTTGACTGATGCTCTGTGGTCGAATAGTAGTGCTTGTCTGCTAACCCATAAGTCGTAGGTTCGATATTCGGTCTGCATGCTTCAGAAGACACGGTCCTGCCCGAAGTATGGCGATAGGGCTCACCACCCATCACGTTTGGGACGTAATAATCATCAGTGAAAAGTGGGTGTACCATGTGTGAACTGTGATTTTAGCCCTGACACACCCTCGGTGATTAAAGTCGTGACGATATGTATACAACGTGTAACAGAAAGGTGAAACCATATTTGAAGAGCATATTCAGACAATTCAGCCAACCCTAAAATCTCAAAAAAGAAATCTACCCTTCCATACATTTCAACCGAGCGGCATTGCATTTTTCTATGAGACAGTTAAATTTTTTTTTCGAGATACTGGGTTTGTGCCATAGTAAAAGTTGTTCTATACCATTGACTAAATAAGCTCTTCAAATGTGGTTACAGCTTTCTGTTACACGTTGTATAACTAGAATTTTGTTGCTGAAAAACCTAAAACTACGGATAAACTAGTATTTTAGTAGAATTGGGCATATCGGAAGAGCACGAATTCTTTTAAAACTACGGAGGTTGCCTCGCTTCGCTCCGCTTCACTCAGCTCCCCAAATTTATTTACATGTAAACCTAGCACGCTCCTCCTCGCTCCGCTTGTCTTTGTACCTATTTTTGACTTTTTGTTGAAACAGTTTCGATTTTATAGGTACTTCATGACATGTCCAATTCTACGATATGCCTACGATACCAAAAACGTTTACTTTGGACCCAAACCACAATATAACGAAGTAGACAGTATTCTATCTTCATAGAATACTGTCTCGTATACTGTTTCGGTGCGTCTCTGCTTCCGCTAACGGGCGTCACACGTCAATCCTCTCATTGTTATTGCATGTAGTGTTTACCTGTAATTAGAGTTACACTCTATTCCTATTGTACGCTAGTTTAATTGTATGTTGTAAAGTGTATCATCTGTTGGTTTACCAAATAAATAAATATAATAAAAATACAAACAGGCCGAAACGAACCCCTCCCAAATCTCGGTTCAACTCAGTTTACGACAGTCGCGGTCGCACCGCAGTTACGTACGCACGTTGCCGCGTTGACGTTTTAAGCCGCTCCCGCGCATTTTCGTAAATTATGGCACCAAAATTATAGAATATGTTGTGCATTCTATGGCTGTTTAAATTAAATATTGCGACAATTTAATATAGAATTATCAAATACGTAAACAGTCAGTTGGCAGCCCTAGCGCGTTTTTAGGCACCGAGCAGCCGTAGGTATTGGTTTCAAGGACACTGCCCAGTTAAACTACTGTCTACTTCCTTATGCTCTAACGAAACCAAAAAAAATCAATGGTATGAACCTTTTCTATGGAACCAGCAATTTTTAGAGTTTCGCAAGCCTCCGCTGTCTGTCTGTCTGTCCGTTGGTCACAGGGTCCTACAGCTTCAGCCGTTATAGATAGCCGGTTGAACTTTTCGCAGAATGCGTTTTACTATGAAAGAAAGAAATTTATTTGATAGAAAGTGAAAAACACAAGATAACACATTTAAAAAAAAAACTAATGCTTAAGACTAAAAGTACAATAAGTCAAATAATAACAACAAGCCAAGTCAAGTCAAGTGCGCAAACATTTTGTTGGAGAAGATTAAAAGCATGAGGGTACAAAAACGCACCAGGATAGACGTGCAATCTATAAATATGGCCTTCACCACAGCAAATAATAAAATTAGAAACATACAAAAAAACCTCGAAAAAGTCGCATTTTTTAACTTTATTTATCATGTTCCAGGTGATTACGTAAAGATTACAGGAAAAATAAGGGTTCCATCCTTTGTGTGGTGGTACGGAACCCTTGGTGCTCGAGTCCGACTCGCACTTGCCCAAATTATTGTTCACTATTTCATTGTTTGCTTCATAGCAAAAGTTGTTCGCATAGACGAGTAATATGTCTAGTTTTTTGCTTTTGCGACAACAAATCCAGATCGTATCCATTATTATTATTTGCAAAAGCCTTTTCATTATTTAATAGCAGTAATGGTCTTGGTTCACTTGCTAAGTGCTTCGTAAGTTCAAATGCGCCATGTGTTCTGATTTGAGTATCCAAACTCGTTTGGTGGCATTGAGTTATGAAGTACAATATTCTTCAATGTTTGGTGGGCATGTTTGTGGGCACTAATTTATCTAGGCGTTACTTCTCAAACCTACGGATTGTTAAAGAATAATTTGCAGCAAACGTCCTATTTCTTTTTTCGAGAAAACGGTGTTTTAGGATCGTAGCACATATAAATCTGTAGTATCTGTCTACCTCTCTAGGAAACAGGCGTGAGTGTATGTATGTTGTAACAACAGACTATATGAGACAAGTAGACAAAGATATATATGTTTTTCTTTTTTTTTCATTAACTTGAATTCCTGCTGTCTTGTTTTTTCTCATCCCTTAGTTAAAGTAGATATAAGTCATTTGTATAGTATAAGTTTTATGTAAAAAAAGACATGATCTTGCTAAGTTTCTTGCCCGTTCTTCTTAGCAAGACTAATCGAATGGGTGGAGGTAGGCATGTATTTATATATGTAACCTATTAGTATGTAGTATATAGGATGTGATTTGGTAGGCCACCTGGATTCGTGTTGGGGCTCGGTTGGTGATCATTGAACCTTGTTCCTGGTCCCTAGTCGGGTCTCCGGTATGGGTTCGGGCGGTTGATTGGATTTCATCTTGTATAATATATATTTTACCTATCATTTTAATCGTATATATATTGCTACATAAATTAAATAAAACTTTAATATAGTCCATGTACATTTATTATTTTATTACATATATTTTTCTTAGATTAAATTTGACGTGTAAAAAGTGTATTATATATACCTACTTTGCAAAATAAACTATTTGAATTTGAATTTGAATAGTGAAAATAACCTTACCTTCAGGCGCCGCATGCTGGCTGTTCAATGTCTCGCGTTTTCCAGCTACCACCTCGATGACCGGGCACACCACGACCACGTACACGAAAATACTCAATGCTACTTGCAACAGCGACATGCTAAACGGTACTGATGTCTTGGAAAATAAAAGCAGATTCAATTTAATGTAACATAACGCTAGCACACGCACGGTTCGCGAGACGGCTCCAGTTGAAATGGACGAGAAATGTCTCTGTGAATGTTGGGTAGATAGACAGAACCAATCTGGGAGAAAAAGTATTTCTAGTATGTGGGTACTTCAAAATACGTGTTCATTTTTAAGATTCTGTACCGCATCATGGAAAAACGGAACCCATAAAGCGCTTAGCAACACCAAATTAAGGATTAAAATATCACTTTGTTGTCCATCTTTCTGTCTGTCCGCATGTCTTAGCCCTTTTTCTTAAACAAGGTTTGAAGTATCAATAAGGTACAGACAGATCACGTCAAACTTTTAGTCCACTCTGAACACGAGGCGATTAGCATCGACAGGAACAAATGATAGATAGATAGATAGATATAACATTTATTCTCCAAACAAGACACAAACATATACGTACATACAAAAATAAAGTAGCGACAAAACAATTGAAATCTTAATTATCTAACTTCTAAATCTAACACAAATAAGACGTAAGACACAAAGAAAAGTTAATTTATTCTGGTGGTATGAGTGTCGCGGCAACGAGAAAAGGCTCCGACTCTGCATAAGTACGCAAACCGAAATCTGCTACGCTGTTATTCTGCCGTCACCTACAGAAGGGCGCAATGTATGGAACGTTCTTCGAAAGAACAATTTCAGAGTGGACTAGAAGTTTGACGCGATTTGTATCGGGAATTAATATCGAAGAAGGTCTATACTATCGTTACCAAGTGGGTGCCAGATGACGGCTATGGTAGGACGATCTCCACTCAGTTTTACTGGGGGGGGGTCGGAAGTATCGCAGGATTGGGACATGTGGTACCAGCAAGGGGAGGCCTTTACCCAGCAGTGGGATACTTTAGAGCAGTGTTTTTCATTATGTTTGAATACGTGACCCCTTTACAAGTTAAAAAATTCTAGCGACCCCCTCCCTAGGGCCATGAAGAAACATAAAATAAACTTTTAACAAAAAAATAGCAACCGACTTCAATAGTAACAGCAGTCATTCACTAAAAAGTTAATAATAATTCTATAAAGACCGATGGTACCGAAGCAACACTTTTGCCGACTTCTTTCTTCCTGAAACGTTATGTTATCTAGAAGTCGGCGTTCTTATATTGGTTTCTATGTTGCTATATCGTAGGAAATACGCCGACTTCTAGATAACATAATGTTTCAGGAAGAAAGAAGTCGGCAAAAGTGTTGCTTCGGTACCATCGGTCTTTATAGAATTATTATTAACTTTTTAGTGAATGACTGCTGTTACTATTGAAGTCGGTTGCTATTTTTTTGTTAAAAGTTTATTTTATTTCACATTTTTTAGTGTTGCTGCGTTAAATTGTGAGGTATAGGTAGTTCTTGCAAACGTGGTGTTAATATGAAACGAAGTTCAAGTGAGTATAAGTAGCCATGTTTGAGTAGCTTCCTGCTATCAGCACCCTAACACAACATGATTACCGCAATCTCGAGTTATGTGCTGTCATCCGTTGAAGAGTTCTACGGTGATGAAGCCAAGATCGAAATTCAGGTGGGTACACTGGCAATTTTCAGCAATGCCCTGAAATGAGCACCCTAACACAAACTGGTTGCCGCAATCTAAAGTTATGTGCTGTCACCCGTTGAGGAGTTCTATGGTGATGAAGCCAGGATCGAAGGTCAGGTGGGAATTCTGATAATCTCCAAGTAATACCCTTGAATCAGCACCCTAACGCAGTGATTGCCGCAATCTCGAGTTATGTGCTCTGATCCGTTGAAGAGTTCTATGGTGAATATGTTGATGAAGCCAGGATCGAAGGTCAGGTGGAAGAATGTCGATTTTCAAGTAATACCTTGTAATCAGCACCCAAGTACATAGCGATTGCCTCAATTTCGAGAGATATGCTTTCATTTTCTGAGGAGTTCCACTGCCTATCTCTGAAGACCCTTATCAGATCATGACCAAACCCAAAATGGGACCTACCTGGAAGTATACTCTTTCAAACAAAAAAAGAATTGTTCAAATCGGTTGGGAAATGACGGAGTTATGGAGTAACAACGCCAAAAAAAAAAAAAAAAAAAAAAAAAAAAAAAACATACAGTCGAATTGAGAACCGCCTCCTTTTTGAAGTCGGTTAAAAATGTTAGTGATTCGAAAGACTATGAAAGAAGCTGCGAGAGCTCTGAAAGTACTGATGATATTTATTCTTATTTATATGTTATAGTATTTTATGATATAATATATTATATGTTATAATATTAGTAGGAAACATATAAGCACTTGCTTTTTTTCTATTGCCCCCGAGTAAGGCTTCGCGACCCCCGGGGGTCGCGACCCACAGTTTGAAAGACACTGCTTTAGAGGCTACATAAAAATTTATAGCCTCATACTGCTGTAAAAAATCAAGTTTGTGGTTTAAAATCTGGATCTGCAAGGAACCGGGACTCGAACCTGGGAACATTCTGTCACCCAGCGGGGCCACTATCCTTACGTGAAATTCGATATTTTTTTATGTTGAATACGTCGCATTCTGTCTATTTGGGAAATTGAAACTCTGCATACACTATTAATTTATTGATCCTTAATCTAAGGTACCATCTCCAGCCTTTTTACATATTCATCTAAAAAACATGAAAAAAATAGTTTCGCCCTTTTCTCGTCAAGTACGGGATAAAATGTATAACTAGTCACATAAGCAGATGTGATTTATAAAAATTAAGAGAACCATCTGAATGTTTTTTTTTCAGTATATTATTATTTTTTATATTATTTATTTTAATGTTATTGAATTGGTATGTTGGAATAATTTCAAATTCCAATTTAAACCCCAATATTTTGAAAATTGGAGTAAATTAATTTCCAAATAATTGTAATATTGGCACTACTTAGTAGCTTTGCATGTAACGAATCACGGTCACGGAAAGATATATAGAAACAAAATATTTGCAAAAAAAAATACGGATTTTCGAGATGTAATGCATTTTACTTCTTACGAAGAAAAAATCACCAAGTGTCCAAATAAATAATTTTTTTCTGTCACACCTACTTTAACGATACCTACCTATACAAATACTTCCGCCAAGTTCATATTTTAAAGCTCCCAAAGTAATCCTTACAAAGCGCCATCTTTTGGTATTGATACTGATCAGATTTTTTTTATACTTAACTTCGAATCAATGTGTAAAAAAGTCATTTTTTTATATCTTTGCAAAGGAGTTTGGATGTACGGATGTAAATAAAAGTCACATGAAAAAATTATAAACGGCAAGAACCAAAAATATTTATTACATAAAATATATCACTATGCTTTATTTATTAATAAACCACTTTATCTTTTCGAATATTATCTTCTACTTTCTTATCTGCTGGCAATGTAAACGCAATAGCACCGCAAACTGTAAAAAAACGGACAATTTAACAACAAATTCAACTACTACAAAATCTTTTTTTTTTTTTTTAGTGGAGATATAATATTTAAAACTGTAAATGCCTGTTTAAAACTGTTATGCAATATTTACCACATTGACTCATTTGTGTCATATAATAATGTTACAAATTTATATGACTTGGCTCGTTTGTGTCATGTAATAATGTTACAAATGTATATGACTTGGCTCGTTTGTGTCATGTAATAATGTTACAAATGTATATGACTTGGCTCGTTTGTGTCATTTAATAATGTTACAAATGTGTATGACTTGACTCGTTTGTGTCATGTAATAATGTTACAAATGTATATGACTTGGCTCGTTTGTGTCATGTAATAATGTTACAAATGTATATGACTTGGCTCGTTTGTGTCATGTAATAATGTTACAAATGTATATGACTTGGCTCGTTTATGTCATTTAATAATGTTACAAATGTGTATGACTTGGCTCGTTTGTGTCATGTAATAATGTTACAAATGTATATGACTTGGCTCGTTTGTGTCATGTAATAATGTTACAAATGTATATGACTTGGCTCGTTTG
The DNA here is from genome assembly GCA_934047225.1 of Ypsolopha sequella. Taxonomy (NCBI): domain Eukaryota; kingdom Metazoa; phylum Arthropoda; class Insecta; order Lepidoptera; family Ypsolophidae; genus Ypsolopha; species Ypsolopha sequella. The sequence continues at coordinate 28,160,060 of OW203990.1, read as the reverse complement.
TGTCATTTAATAATGTTACAAATGTGTATGACTTGGCTCGTTTGTGTCATGTAATAATGTTACAAATGTATATGACTTGGCTCGTTTGTGTCATGTAATAATGTTACAAATGTATATGACTTGGCTCGTTTGTGTCATGTAATAATGTTACAAATGTATATGACTTGGCTCGTTTGTGTCATGTAATAATGTTACAAATGTATATGACTTGGCTCGTTTGTGTCATGTAATAATGTTACAAATGTATATGACTTGGCTCGTTTGTGTCATCTAATAATGTTACAAATGTATATGACTTGGTTCGTTTGGCAAATATTGCTAAACACATTTAAACAGGCGTTTAAAGTTTTTTCTCACCTAAGGCAATAGTAGAGAATAGGTAGAAGGAAGCCTCGCAGTTGTCTGCCAGCATATTCTTCAGAAGGTTGATGCCAATGATGGCGCTGCCACGACCCATCATCAGACTCAGGCTTACAGCCATCGCTCTGTGAAATTTAAATTGAATTGTAATTTTTGTCATTCCCGTGGGATCGGAAGAAAAGGGATCTATGGCCACTGGGCGTTCGGTAGTATATAAATAATTATGATATAACTAATGAATAATAACAATTTTTTGGCAGCTAGACAACACTTTACGCAATTAAGGCGATGTGCGAAAAATACGGGTGTTTCTTTTCTGTGTATTTCATGAAATACACGGAAAATTATAATCAGTTTCTGGTATATGCATTTTGACTATACAATCTAGGGTTATGAAATTGGAAAACATGTTTGGATAAATTTTCCTCGATAGAAATAATTGTTGAAATAAGGGCTTCAAACACACTTTTTCTCCTCGTTTGGCGAATAGGAACCAAGTACAGAACTCAGACATATTTTATTAGGTGTGTTTTAACAATATCTAGAGATTTGATATTTGAAATTTTGCTAGCTATTTTAGTTTTTTTATAAATATTATAAAACTAACATTTTTCGCTTTCGCCCTGAATCCGCCCCTCGCACTGAGCGTGTTTTCGCTTGGAGTGACAGTGACAAAAATAAAATTCACATTGCCCTCAATTTATTTTTATCAGCTCAGGCGGTACAACGCTGGCCTCTCAATCTTGAGACCCATGTTCGATCCCCGGTCGGGCATGCACGAATAAGTTTTTCGGAATTTATGCACATAGGAAATAAAATAGTATTTGTATTGCCTAATACTTACCACATGCTGAACTGTGTAGAAAAACATCGTGAGGAAACCTGCATGCCCTAAAAAGCGTGTATTTATGCACAAAGAACTGCGATAGGGCTCACCACCCATCAAGTTGGGACGTAATAATCGTCGGTGAACCGAGTGTGGACTGTGACTTGCATTGTACTGTTCACACTCGAGAACACTTCTGACACCTCCTAGGGGATTCATGTCGTGACGATATACACCGGGGGTGTAAATAGACTGCTACCTTTAAATGAAACCACATATTCTACTGACCATACTGAACCACTTTTCGCAAGGAACATACCCGCGTGAACCATTAGTTTAAGTAATATTCGAGTTTTTAACAAAAATGTTTGAACCCAAACGCTACGAGCATTAATAGCATTAATTTGCCCACATATTAGGGTGTAAAAAAATATATGAAAAATCCGTCATCCGTCATCCGTGAAATAGCTGTTCACGCGCAGTGTTCTAAAATAGACCGTTCTCCTACGAGATAAAGTCTTTAAGTTACAGTTGAATATCTTCTTCTCTAAAGGTTTGCGCGGTTTTTCTTCAGAGAGTTGTTCAGTATGATCGGTAGACTATTTAGTTTTATTTAAACGTCGCAGATTTTTAGTGATAATAGTGATTTAAAAAATCAGCGCCCAAAAAAATTAAACAGCAATATTACAATATTAGTAACCATTTAGAATTATATTATAACTGATATGCTTACATATCTGAGATACATTTGTTTGCTTTGCTCTGGGGCATTTTTGGGCATTGTCCTTCCTATTCTACTCTTACAAAAAAAAACTTAAAAATGGCTTCTGTTCATAACATAAGGGGCAAACCTCAAATGCGTGGGATAGATGTCTACAGTGAAGGTAGTGATGAGTCCAATATCCAGCATAGGACTGAGGTAGATGACGAACAGGACAGTTCCCAATGCCATGTTGCTGCTGAGATTGACACACAGGCCCATGACTCCTGACACGACCTGGAAGATAGTCTTCATTCATTCATTTATTTATTACATTGACTACATGATTTATTACTAGCTTTCGTTTGCCTTTTCCCCGGAAAAAAAGCAGCCTCTGTCACTCTCCGGCCCATAAACTATCACTGCGAAAAAAAATCACATTGATCCGTTGCTCCAAACGCTGCGTAAAAGAAGGACAAACCAACAACCAACAACCAACAAACCAACAACCAACAAACCAACAAACACACTTTCGCATTTATCATAGCGGTACAGATATATTACAAAATCGTTAATGCAAATATTATCAAGTATGTCTACAATAAATTAGACTGTCAGTCATCCACAGGAGTAAGTGATAACATAACTGATAAGAAACAAAGTTCAATAACCCTTACAATAATAGGAATAAAACAAAAGAAAAGAAAAATAAAAGAAAGCGTTCAAAAGAACTCGTCTCAAATGTATAGGAGTTCGATGTAAGATAGATCGAATACCATATCCCAGAAATCCTTTAGCGCAGAAGTGAGCCGGTTAGAAGGTTAGTTATTGTGAGTCGTGTTTTTTTTTTATGACAATCCAGTTTCGAACTAACTTACACCCAACTATCGTACTTTCGAACTAAGGTACATCGATATTTCGAACTTCGAATTACAGTAGTGGAGTCGAATATCTCTGTTTGTGCGCAAAATTCATTAGATTTCGTATCAACACAACAATCCGAAAATTTCAGCAGCAGCAGTGGCGTGCACAGAACTTTTTGCTGGAAAAACAAGCAATTGGTCAAGAATAACAATAAAGAAATATGAAAAAATTTAAATGTCACTTTGATAAAAAAAAGTTTGTATTGGAAATGTTCACTTTAGGGTAGACATTGTCTACCCTGGCGTCGTACAATTTTTTTTTTTTCAAAGTGGTATTTGAATTTTTTCATATTTTTTTTATTGTTATTCTTGACCAATTGCTTGCTTTTCCAGCAAAAAGTTCTGTGCACGCCACTGCTCGCAGTTCATTCCAGGTTTACCTGAATCCCGATGAGCAGGCGCCGTCTGCCCACCAGGTTGATGATACTGCTGACAACTGTGTTTAGAGAGGCGAACAGCAAGGAGATCCCGAGCACCGTCAGCATCGCGGTCTTGTTCAGCACGCAAGCGTTCGTCTGAAATAATATATAAATATATAAGGTCTTTCAATTTAAATTGAAAGTAATTTAGGAGGTGATGCAGCATCGTTAATACATCACATTCCACTGCAAAGCACTTTTATTGCGCGAACTTTTTTTTCACTTCTCAGTACAAAGTAACAAATGAAGAAGTGCTTAACAGATTTAATAAAAGGCTTGAAGTATTAAAAACAATTAAGAGACGAAAGACAGCATATTTTGGTCACATTTATCGGCATGAAAAGTATAACATGTTGAAGAGCATTTTAGAAGGGAAAATGGACGGAAAACAGGGAAGGGGGAGAAGGCGGATGACATGGAGTGATAACGTAAAAACTTGGACTAACATAAAAGACGCTGCCAGTCTCTGCAGACTGGCACAGAATAGAGAAGAGTTTCGTGTGGTGGTCGCCGACATCCGCTAGGATATGGCACCTCCAAGAAGAAGAAGAAGTACAAAGTGGTCCGATTATCTGACTCAGTTTGTATGGACAAGTGAAGAAAAAGTTCGCGCAAAAAAAAAGTACTTTGCAGTGGAATGTGATGTATTAACGATACTGAATCACCTCCTAAATTACTTTCCATTTAAATTGAAAGACCTTATATATCGTCGCGACATGAATCTCCGACGGGGTGTCAGAGGTGTACCGAGTGCGGACTGTGAAATGCAAGCTACAGTTCACACTCGGTACATCCACTTTTCACTGACGATTTTTACGTCCTAACGTGATGAGTAGTGAGCCTTATCGCCCTACTTCGGGCACAAATACCTACACGCTTTTTTACTGAATACAGGTTTCCTCACGATGTTTTCTTTCACCGTTCAGCAAGTGGTAAGTAAGAACAAATACTTTGTCCATAAATTCCGAAAAGCTGATTGGTATATGCCCGACCAGGGATTTCGATCCCTGGATCTCAAGATCGAGAGACCAGCGTTTTACCCTTGAGTAGGGTTGCCATATTTCGCTAGGGTCTCATCGGGACGCTCTGGAATGGGGAGTAAATTAATACAAGGTTTTAAGACTGTACCTGAGCCTAGAGCATGACCAACGCCAGGCTATCTAGGATTCGTTTGAAGAAATTCGGACTCTCCTTGTATTGAAAAAAATATATTTGGTTTATTAATCTTTTCTCTAGGGATCTTACGTATAACCAATGTACTAAGATTTAAACTTTTGTCAAAAAAAAATGTTTTGCACCCTGGTTATTTTTGGTTTTCAAACGTTCGCTTCAAGAACGAGGTTAAGAGATCAACTAGATTTATTTTTTTCATAAATTAGGTAATAGAAATATGAAGGTATATCACCTAAATTCAATATTTTTTTCCCTACAAAATATTTCAGTATTACGTGTCCAAGAAAAAGAGGCCAAAGAGCCAACATATAATCGCCTCTACGAAAAGCAAATAAAGTCTTTGCCATTAGACTTATTGTGCTGGACGGGTAATAAAAAAAGTTGCTAGGGTATGCCATCCTCTTAAGTCAAGACAAATTATTCGCTATATTTATTAGATATACAGGGTGTTAAGATGAAGATGCGAAAGCCTGAGATAGGCGATAGTACTCGTACATATGTGGAAAGATTTGAGAACTATCTTGGTCGGTTTCTCTATAACCTAGTAAATAACCTTCACGCTATCTACTCCCTAAATGCGTATGAAGTTAAAAATAAACTAATACCCTGGCTTAAGTCCCTAAGTTATGAGGAAACAGAGAATCTTCTTGTCTCGCGTTTTAAATGCTAAATGTAAATTTACTTGTTGTTTAATATTTTTCATCAAATTTTTGACACACTCACCCACACATTCACAAACACACACACACACACCCTCTCCCTTCCTAGTAGTAAATATACGGATCCCAAGACTTTGGTCGTAGGGCTGGGGAAACACATACACTAACATACACCCTCTTCCTACACATACACTCTCATTCTCATCCACACTCTTCACACAGACCCACCCTCTCATATGCCCTTGATTTTTTGTATTTTTTGTTTTTATTATAAGTTAAGCTGCATGCTCTGTTGTTTATTTTTTGTATTCTCGTTTATTTTATATTACTTTTAATTTTTAATGTAATACTCTGTAAGGGAAGAGCTTGGCGCCTATAGCACCGGTACATACACCCTTGTAGGCGTCAAGGTAATACTATTAATGTAATACTCTGTAAGGGAAGAGCTTGGCGCCTATAGCACCGGTACATACACCCTTGTAGGCGTCAAGGTAATACTATTAATGTAATACTCTGTAAGTGAAGAGCTTGGCGCCTATAGCACCGGTACATACACCCTTGTAGGCGTCAAGGTAATACTATTAATGTAATACTCTGTAAGGGAAGAGCTTGGCGCCTATAGCACCGGTACATACACCCTTGTAGGCGTCAAGGTAATATTATTAATGTAATACTCTGTAAGTGAAGAGCTTGGCGCCTATAGCACCGGTACATATACCCTTGTAGGCGTCAAGGTAATACTATTAATGTAATACTCTGTAAGTGAAGAGCTTGGCGCCTATAGCACCGGTACATACACCCTTGTAGGCGTCAAGGTAATATTATTAATGTAATACTCTGTAAGTGAAGAGCTTGGCGCCTATAGCACCGGTACATACACCCTTGTAGGCGTCAAGGTAATACTATTAATGTAATACTCTGTAAGTGAAGAGCTTGGCGCCTATAGCACCGGTACATACACCCTTGTAGGCGTCAAGGTAATACTATTAATGTAATACTCTGTAAGGGAAGAGCTTGGCGCCTATAGCACCGGTACATACACCCTTGTAGGCGTCAAGGTAATACTATTAATGTAATACTCTGTAAGGGAAGAGCTTGGCGCCTATAGCACCGGTACATACACCCTTGTAGGCGTCAAGGTAATACTATTAATGTAATACTCTGTAAGGGAAGAGCTTGGCGCCTATAGCACCGGTACATACACCCTTGTAGGCGTCAAGGTAATACTATTAATGTAATACTCTGTAAGTGAAGAGCTTGGCGCCTATAGCACCGGTACATACACCCTTGTAGGCGTCAAGGTAATACTATTAATGTAATACTCTGTAAGGGAAGAGCTTGGCGCCTATAGCACCGGTACATACACCCTTGTAGGCGTCAAGGTAATACTATTAATGTAATACTCTGTAAGTGAAGAGCTTGGCGCCTATAGCACCGGTACATACACCCTTGTAGGCGTCAAGGTAATACTATTAATGTAATACTCTGTAAGGGAAGAGCTTGGCGCCTATAGCACTGGTACATACACCCTTGTAGACGTCAAGGTAATCCTATTCTGTTATTGTGTAATTTTTAGATGAATAAAATCATATTCTATTCTATTCTATTCTATTCTATTCTATTCTATACGAACAACTTTTCATGAAAAGTAATTGAAAAATCGAGAAAAATAAAATCAAGAGTTTCATACATTTTGATTGGGTAACTATGTCACTTTTCTATGGAACATCTGATTTTTTTTCGCGATTCGAGGGTTGTCTCCGGTTTCCGGCTTCCGCAACTTCATCTTAATACCCCAGTATACACATTTACGTATTTGTAGCGAATGTACTAAGTATTTTTTTTTTCATTAATATAGAAATAAAAATACAAATAAAACTATGCAAGTCATAGTTATTATACCTATTATAGTTCATCTGACTATGGTATCGATTCGGCATAACACGTCTTAACTTATTTGACAGGACTAACCTTATTTTAAGCGTGCTGTCTTTTTCTTTCTTTATCGAAAAGATAAAGACAGAACGCGTAAATTAAGTTTAGTCCTGTCAAATAAGTTAAGATGTGCTACACCGAATCGGTACCACTGTCGACTATTTCGACTCCACAGTTTGTGGCAGCAGAGAATTTCTTTCATTGCACTAGCTAGGCGCAGATATCGGGACATTTTACTGTTTGTCGGGACGTCGGGACATAGGACTCAATAACGATGACAGCCCCGATACATCGGGACGAATGGCAACCCTACCCTTGAGTCATCCATCACAGCCTAGTTTCTGTAATTATTCTGTATGATCAACATTTTCTAACAATGGCTCTTGAGTTTACCATAATATGCAACACTTACTTGTGTGCTACCTTGACATAAATGTTTATATATATATTTATCGAAGAAATGATAAGACAAGCATATAAAACTATCTAGTTTTCTAACACACTTGTATTATTATATTGTTTTAAAATTTTATACACTGTAAAAGTTTTTATTAATGTTTTTTGTTTAAATATAAATAGCTAATGATAGATATCATAAATTAAATGTAGCTTGAGATAACAGTATTTAAATTGCATTATTATAAAATTACTTATCTCTTTTGTGATGTTGTTCTGTACAGTACATACTTACCTGTATATTATTCTTTAGTGATTATTTATAATAATGTCACAGTTTAAATGTAAAACTACATAATCGTATATATATATACAACGTGTAACTGAAAGGTGTAACCATATTTGAAGAGCTATTCAGTCAATGGTATAGAACAACTTTTACTATGGAACATAACCTGTACCTCGAAAAAAAATTTTTACTGTTTCATAGAAAAATGCAATGCCGTTCGGCCGAAATGTATGGAAGGGCAGATTTTTTTTGAGATTTCCGCCTTGGCTCCATAGTAAAATTTGTTATGTACCATTGACTGAATAAGCTCTTCAAATATGGTTACACCTTTCTGTTACACGTTGTATATAAGGTGAAATTCTTTCTTTCTTTCTAAATTCTTTATTGCACAAAACTACAGTTAAATGTACAACAGGTGGACTTAATGCTAAAAGTATTTTCTCCCAGTCAACCCGACAGGATGTATAAGAAAGTTACACAGGCAAGTGTGCAGGAAGGCTTTAAATTTCAAACAGGAAATAACAAATAAAAAATACATTTAGATAGATTATAAGCATTGGATAAAGATATTTTCAATAAATGAAAATAATTACTACATAAATACATATAACGTTACATAATATATTAATATATATGTATATAATATAATTAAAGACGAGAGTTATAGTCGTGATATTTGTTGATACCAGATTTAATGAATTTTGCTAAAATAATGTTTGCGCAAACTAAAATTGTATAGAAGCATAAACTCGCTTAAAAAACCGGCCAAGTGCGAGTCAGACTCGCTTACCTAAGGTTCCGTATTGAGGATGATAAATTTAATTTTGTAATTTTTTTTCGTGAATTTCTCAACCGCTTGATTTTTCCTATAATCTTTACGTCAACACATAAAACCATAATTTTTTTCATACTATTTGCCCTCCAGTTTTGGAGAAAAGGGAGGGGGACCTACATATTTTGAACAAGAGAAATATTTACGCACTTCACAAAAAGGGTTATCGAACTTTGATACTGAGCACTTATATAGTCTTCAGTATTAATTTAGCTACATAAATAATGGTCAACTTATATACTTTACCTCATTCACAACTTTGGCATTAGGGTCTGGCGCTATCATCTGGCAAAACGTCTGACCTGTCTCTCCTCGCTCCACAGACTTCATGAAGCTATCCGATATTGTTGGCAACCAGATTAGATAGGGATTTATACTGCGATACATACAATAAATAATTAAAATATATTTACCCCTAGAAACCAAAAGCATGCAAAACAAAATTAAAATTACCACATGTAAGTTCCCACACAAAGAATGGAAAGAATAATGGTACTCTTCAACAATGGAGGTTTCACCAAGGGAATGGTCTGTGATTTTAGTGAACTCCAAAATCCAACTTCTTTTTTAGCAGCTAATTCTTCGTCTAAAACCACAGATTGGACCTAAAACAGGCAATAAAAACACTCAATTTAAAATATTCGAACGAAGATACATTTTTCACAAATTCGTAGTTACCTTGAACTCCCCTCCGTCTTTGCCGTTATTGATGGTGAAAATTCTCTTCAGTACTTTCAGAGCCTGATCTTCCTCTCCGATACTTAGCAGATATTTTGGACTCTCATTACAGAAGTATACACCAAATGCACCGAGAGCGCACGGTATTGTGTAGACCAGGCACAGGAAACGCCAGGAGTTGAAGTGGATGTTAAGAAAACTGATTGAATAGGAGAAGTTGAGTGGCAGGATCGGAATTGTTAGAACTGTGGGCAAGAAATATGACCATGCTATGTAATATACGTTATATAATATACTCTCATCTTGAAAAACTGTCTACTGTCGCTACTTTTACAAACCAAACGCATACAAATCAAAAATGTATACGAGTTCATACCAACATGTCGTTTGTTTATTTAATTACTTTAATCTATTTTTTACGATCAAACCTACGGAAACCAAAAATTATTAATTTTATTAATCCTTTAAATAGATTGATTTTAAAATAAATACTTATTTTGTTAAAGAAGTTCTACAAACCATTAAAAAGCTATCATACCTACATAGTGCTAAAGTCAAATTATAATTATAAAGATCAACAGGAAAACCGGTCACCTCTAATACAGGTTTTGTAAAATTAACAGAGGTGTCCAATGGCAGTGTATTCTTAACATATTAAAGAATAATTAAAAAAGAAATTTTGCATTTGAATTTGATATTAAAAGGCCTGATCACGATAACTCTAAAATCATATACAATGTATGACTCACCAGCCATAAGCCCATCTGAAGTCATGTAGACACTGGTAGCCAACATAATCATGATGCTGCGCTTGTCTTCCGGCGTGCACTCGCTCAACAAAGTCATTGCCAAGGCGTATGTTCCTGACACTCTGTGTGAAAGAAACAATCAACATTTTGAACTCGACTAAATAAGTAAAGTACCTATTAATATTTAATAAGTACTTATAAGTTAGGTGGTAGAGCTGGTGCCGGGCTCGACTGTGAAGGTACCATCATCTTACTTGGAGACCCCCTCGAAGAAATTCGGGGGAGAGTAAGAGGACAGCTCATAGGCAAAAAACCAGGAGGCCCACCATGCCTGGGACCGATGGATGGCGGTATATCCATCCCTAATAGTCGGGCCTTATATGGAACAGACTGGTAACGGGCAGCGGTGTCACTGGTGTGAGGGTTTCAGCACCGCGCTCACCAATCCGCCTGCCCAGCGTGTGTGAATATGGGCAATTCTTCCAGGATGACCGCCAGGAGTGGCAAAGTGTCCAGCAGTGGACGAACTAGGCTGATGGATGGAAGTACTTATTAAATAAATAATTTTAAAGTGGTCTTTATTTCAAAGAGAGTTAGAATTGTTTTATTTAAGGATATAAATGAGCCGTTTGAAATGTGGTACTATCGAACAACGAATTTAAATATAATTTTAGTTCATTGCTACCGAAGAATGGCAATGATACGCTGAATTGACAAAATAATAAACGAAGAACTCTTAGAAATATTACAAGAAAAAGAAAGATAATGGAGACCATAAAGAATAAGAACAACATGGTCGAACACTTAGTAAGACACAGCTGTCATGAAAATTTAAGAAAAAATAACAGTGATGACGACAAGGAAGACCAAGAAAAAGGTACATCAACACACTGAAAGAGAAGGCGGCATTTATATCTTACGGGGTAGGTACTGGAAGAATTGATATTAGAACTAAATAGCGAACACTATTCCAACAAGAGCATATTTATCTAAAATTGACGACAAAACAAAACACTTACGCACTACAAGAGACCATCTTGAGAAAAATGAACACGATCCAGTTGGGAGAGAAGGCGCTTAAAACCCCCATGCTGAACCCTAGGATCAGGGATATGAGCAGGATCTTTCGTCGACCTTGGGTGTCAGCCAGGTAGCCCCAGACGTGCGAGGTGGCTATTATACCTGGAGAAACACTAAAACTTTTTTAAGTGTCGTCTTCATAAACGATGACAATCACAAAAATTTATCAAAATTATCTGCTGAATTTTCTCGTCAAATTATTATGGACTAACGTTTCTGTGTGCTCAATGTCATGAATCATAAGACTAGCTTGAAATTTATATAGGTTTTATAATGAATATGGAGTTTCGTAATTACAATTATCTTGCGTCAATACAGTATTTTATACTCGCACGTGACGTTAAAATAGCTGTTAACTGTTTGTCAACCAACAATGGCAATTCTGTTTACTCTTTTTATAAAAATTCTACGACGCAGTTCTTGCTTGCACCTCCGTATTTTTTACGACGTGTTACAAAGCCCGATGTATGCATAGGATGCGATAGCCAGCATCTATCGGGATTGCGGTGTTGCATCGCACCACCTCAGTTTACTTGCTCACACTTGAACGTTCAAACCTCCTTACCAACGAGTGGTATGCCAGCGATGAGTCCCTGTTGCACAGTGTTGGTCCCGAGCTCACAGGAGCTGGCGGCCACCAAGAAGCTGATGGAGATAGCCTCGAACACCATCGCCATCACCAGCAATGCACTTAATAGAAGCATGCCAAAATTGAACTTGCCAAAGCCTGCAATAAATATTTAACATAGAGAAACCAGTTGCTTGCGACATCTCAGCAATCGTTTAAACTTTGTTAAGTTATTACATACATTTTCTCTATCTTCTTCTCTTTTTTACACAAAAACAACGTTTATCTTGCCTGTCTGTTTGTACTTATATAATTATGTTTGCTTATACTTATAAATTGAAACGATTGATGGATTTGCTGCAGTTTGGATGGCGGGTTCTTTAGGTATGTTTTATTGCGCTAGGTCTAATAAGCAAAGCAGTAACCATTTTAGTGAAACAATTCGTAGATCGACTGCCCCCATCCGATAAAGATGACGAAATAAGTGAGTTTTACGGCAAAACAAGATAAAACTTAATCAATAACAGAAACATCACCATTAATAAATAAAAAAACCGGCCAAGTGCGAGTCAGACTCACGTACCTAGGGTTCAGTATTGTAGATGAAAAAATTTATTTTGTCATTTTTTTTTGTGAATTTCTCAACCACTTTATTTTTCCTGTAATCTTTACGTAAACACATATTACCATGATTTTTTTTATATCTTTTGGTCCACCAGTTTTGGAGATAAGGGGGGGGACATACATATTTTTAGGGTTTTTTAAAGATTTCTCGACATCAGTGCCAGTAAATATAGTAAACGTATATATTTTTACAATTAACTTTTTAATACCTACAATTTAATACCCATATTAAATTTTTATAAAATATTTTTTTATTTATTTTACTTCTTTTTTATGTCTCATTTTTGCTCAATCTTTTTTTGATTGCTATAGTTTTCCTGTAGTTGGCCAGCTATGATCTATGGTTGACATTTTTTTCGGCTTACCAGTTTCGGAGATAAGGGGGGGGGGGGGGGTACATTCATATTTTTGGGTTTTTTTAAAGATTTTTCGAAACCACTGCCAGTAAATATAGTGAAAGTATATATTTTTACAATAAAATTTTTAATACCCATATTGTATATTTATAAAATATTTTTTTTATTTATGTTACTTATTTTTTGGTTTACCAGTTTCGGAGTTAAAGGGGGGGGACATACATATTTGTGAGGTTTTTTAAAGATTTATCGAAACGACTGCCAGTAAATATAGTAAACGTATATTTTTTACAATCAGCTTTTTAATACCTACAATTTGATACCCATATTGTACTTATATTTTTACTTTTCTCATTTGTGCTCAATTTTTTTTTAATCGCTACAGTTTTCCTGTAATTGGCCAGTTATGGTATTTTGCATTATTTTCATATTTTTTGGTCTACCAGTTTTGGAGATAAGGGAGGGAGACATACATATTGTCGAGGTTTTTTATAGATATCTCGAAACTAGCGGCAGTAAATATAAAAAAGTACATATTTTTACAATCAACTTTTTAATATCTACAATTCGATACCCATATTATATTTTTGGGCTAATATTTTTTATTTTACTCACTTTTGTTTTGGAAATATTTTTAACAATTTCATATTTTTCATACTTTTTTTACACCGTGATATGTGGGAAAATTAATTCCATTTTTGTGCCAAATTTCATGTATTTATCTTTAACGGTGCCAAAGTTATGAGGCTGTGACATACGGACGGACGAACGGACAACGGAGTCTCAACAGAAGGTTCCTTTTGTACCTTTTAGGTACTAGGGAACCCTAAAAAGGAAGCCGAGCATCGTAAAAACTTAGCAAAACATATGAATGAAGTTAGGGCGTAAGTATTTTCCTACCGATAATAATATAATAAGAGCTTTTTTGATATTCTTTGATATTTATTTACTAATATCAGAGTGTACATTGATTTTACGCTAAGTATGTCAAGAACAGGACGCTATACAAGGTGACTTTTTAATCATCGTCCAAATTCATACTGGAGGGTTGGTAAGTGGTCAGCATCATGAATCAATAACACTTTTTGTGAAATTCATAAATTGAAATTTCAACTTCCCATAGTAATTCACTCCCAGTCCTGAGTGAATCACTATGGGGAGTCGAAATTTCATTATGTGAATTTTACAAAAAAATGTATTGGTTCATGATGCTGATCACTTACCAAGGCTCAAGTATGAATTTGGACGATGTTCACAAATTCACCTTGTATAAGGTGACTTTAGATGATATTGCCAAAAGTAACTCGGTAAGTGGTATCAGTACCAAGGTTCAATGATCCTTTTTGTGAAATAAGTAAAATAAAATTTAGGCTTACCTATTTGACTCGGTGTTATTCTTGACACAAAAAAAATCATTTGTATTATTCAATAACGGTCATTGAACCTTGGTCCTGACCGAGTGTCTTGAACATGAGACTTGACTTGAGAATTTAGCTATTTCAACAAATATATATACAAGTTGGAAAAAATGTAAGGGCCCTGGAGGGGAACTACCTTAAATCCTTTAGTTAGCTCATTTTACTGAAAGAAAACATTCCTTTATTTTTTAAAAGAAACAAAACTGCATTCAAAGACCTTCTAAAATTCGCTTGTCTCACCCAGAAATCGAGCTAACTAAAAGTTAAAAAAATAAACCCTCGCTATTGTATTATACGAATCGGTAGGATTATTGTTCAGGATAAAATTTGTCTAATAAACATTTGTTCTTTGAAATAAAAAAAAGTGAAAACCAATATTTTATTTTATTTAGGCTTCTAATAAATCAAATTGTTCTTGATACGCCATTCATTATTACACAATGACAGCACGGAATGAAAGCAAAACAAAACTAAATTTGAAATTTAAACGAATAGTTTTATCGATTTTAAAAATGTTGAAAGTTATCGTTCGAATTTCAAATTTGTTGCACCGCGTTGCAAAAAAAAATTCGTTCGCTTTTAAACTTTTCGTCAGTACGCCTAGTGCAAGAAGGAATTGTGCTGTGCATAGATTTATAACAATTTTCTTATCGAAGCCTTCAACAGGGTACTTAAGGTTAACAACATTAGCAAGCATTTACTTCATACGATGTCTTTGGATGTAAGAGAGATAAGAAAATTAAAACGTGTCATTTACTTGTTACAAGTGAACAGTACTAGGTCAGAGAAGACTAGGTATTGTTAACAAAGCACTTGTAATAAATATTCAATTTCATGGGTATCTCGTACAACAAATGAGTATAAGACCAAATGTTTATTTGACAAATTTTATCCTGAACAATAATCCTACCGATTCGTATAGTAAAATAGTGAGAGTTTATTTTTTTAATTTGGACGACAATTTTAATTTGGTGAGACAAGCGAATTTTAGAAGACCTTTTAATGCAGTTTTGTTTCTTTTAAAAAATAAAGGAATGTTTCCTTTCAGTAAAATGAGCTAATTAAAGGATTTAAGGTAGTTCCCCTCCAGGGCCCTTAAATTTTTTCCACCCTGTATATACATATATATATATATATATATATATATATATATATATATATACAATGTGTAAAAGAAAGGTGGAGTAACCATATTTGAAGAGCTTATTCAGTCAATGGTATAGAACAAAATTAACTATTTCATAGAAAATGCAATGGCGCTCGGCCGGAATGTATGGAAGGGCAGATTTTTTTTTTGAGATTTCACTGTCGTCTCCATCCATCCATCAGCCTAGTTCGTCCACTGCTGGACATAATCCTTTCCAGGACTTTGCCACTCCCGGCGGTCATCCTGGAAGAATTGCCCATACTCACACACGCTGGGCAGGCGGGTTCGTGAGCGCGGTGCCGGAACCCTTGCACCAGTGACGCCGCTGCCCGTCACCAGTCTGTACCATATAAGGCCCGGCTATTAGGGATGGATATACCGCCATCCATCAGTCCCAGCCATGGTGGACCTCCTGGATTTTTGCCTGTGACTTGTGAGCTGTCCTCTTACTCTCCCCCGAATTACTTCGAGGGGGTCTCCAAATAAGATGGTGGTACCTCCACAGTCGAGCCCGGCATGAGCTCTACCACACTTATGCAAAAAATATATATATTTAGGTGATTTAATAGTTGTTTGTGCTACAAGGGGCGAAAAGGAATAAATTGCGAGGACGATTTAAAACACGAGCGTAGCGAGTGTTTTAAACGTAACCGAGTAATATATTGCTCTTACGCCCGTGTATAATAGTACGTTTTTCAATGCATAGTGTGAGGAAATAAAACAAATATAATCTTGCGAACTTTAAATTATGATTGGATCAAAAGGACTGTATCTAGAGCCGTTAAACAGTGGAAAAAAAAGTATAAAATGTATGGTACACAGGAAAGGCTGTGCAGGTTAGCCAACTATTGTAAATAAATTTAAAAAATAATAATAATAAAGCCTTATTTATTTATTTATTTATAAAAAAGGTACACCAACAATGTCAACACAAACAACATAAATATATATACATTGGGCCTTGTTCTGGTGTTGCCATCAATGACAGGTGAACACAGCATTATCAGAAAACATTAATTTTTAACATTTTAAATTTAACATTAAGAAATTACAAAAAACTAGTCAATATTAACAATCCAAACATACACATAAACTAATTTAAATCTAAGCTTAAAATCTAGACAGACAGTTAACACAAATTACTTAACAATATAATAAAATTAAAATATGTATATCATTTATAAATATATATATATGTGCACAAATATTTAATAACACAAATTTCAACAATTCCTAAAAAGAGAGAAAAAAAATAATTATGTATATACAATCGTTGAATATTCAAGCCTTAGGGCAAAATAATCGACTTTCTGTTTGGTTTTGATGCATAACAAGTGCGCCTTTACCAACACTTGCATTGAAAATTACTTTTCAATGCAAGTGCTCGTAACTCGCTACGCTCGTGTTTTAAATCGTCCTCGTAATTTATTGCTTTTCGCCCTTGTAGCATTAACTACTATCTTTATCAAATTAACAAATTTATTTATTTTTAGGAACATAAAGTGTCCGGAACTTAGAAAACCGATGGAGTCGCCATCAAAACTAATTAATCTAGTTTCTGTTCCATTGATTTATGAAGAATCGTAAGTAAAACGGTATTTAATTATTTTTCCTCCAGCCTTTAGTCGGTGCACTTAGTGTAGTTAGAGTTGCAGATATTGTGATCTGTCCAACATTAATTTCACCCATAGACACGATTAATTTTATATCCATCAGTATTTCCATCCCCAATCGCTGGGCCTTGTATGAAACAGACTGGTGACGGGCAGTGGCGTCACTGGTGCGAGAGTTATGGCACCGCGCTCACCAACCCGCCTATCCAGCGTGTGCGAGAATGGGCATTTCTTCAAAGAGGACCGCCAAGAGTGGCGAAATTTTGGAAAGGCCTAAGAATAGAGAGCGCGGTCACATAGCCATGACACCACGCCGCGCCGGCAACGTGGATGGAGATGGTCAGAATCGGCCTTAACCGCGTACATGAAATAAATTTATAGGTACTATAATTTCTGTTACATTTATTCGTAGCTAGTTTCACTTTTATAATAACACGGACACACGTTAAAATAATATAAGTACTTAATGTCGCAGCCAGTCATGTGAGCGAATACGGAACGAAACGAAAGGGCGCCATCTACCAAATAGTCCACAAACTACGTTTCCAGCGTGCTTTGCATAGATAATTAGAGTCATGCGTGACGCAATCGGAAGTCCCAGCTTTTTATTTCACGATTCATGCTTTTCTTCTGGATTTTGATAGAGATTACATTACTACTGACATTCGAGCATGACCCTTTTAAATATATCAGAATCATCGTGAAACATTGTTACAACTATGAACGTTTCAAACGCGCTTAAGTTTATTTTCGCAATGCCATTTGAAAATAACCTCAAAATAAAAACGATTTATCATAAAAAGTTATTATAAGATGGTGTCCGTTTTAAATGGATAGACAAACCGTGTTATTCTGAATTTGTTCTTTATCACTGACCACAATATATTTGTGTACACTCTTAAGGCATTTTGCTTATGGGGACTGACCGTCTCCAGATGCCGCACGGCCCCGCGCCTTTGTCAGGGCGTCCTCGTGCCATGGTTATGTTGCCGCGCTCTAAATCCAACAGCGAACGAAGACAGGCTGATAGATGGATATATGATCTCCGAAAAAGGGCATTGAACTTTGATACTGAGCACACTCCGAGTTTCCAGTACGAATTTAGCTGCATGAATTTAAATATCTTTATACATATTATAAAATTATTTTTCAGATTATCGTCCGTAAATCCTAATAGTAGTAGTGAAAATATACTCCACCCCACAACAAAAGAGGTTCCGCTTGAACACCCCATTGATAAAGAATTTCCATATGAGGTGGGAGATTATGAGAAAATTGTAAGTTTATAGTTTTCTTTTAATTTATTTACCAAGTCCTTAGATATGTCAGAAAAAATGCTGAGTCTTTCCCAAAGCTTGGTGAGCAACATTGTAAGGAAACCAGAAATTAGTATAAACTGGCTTTTCCAAAAATCAGACTCGCCAAGGTGGGTACCTCTTTCGTGGGTCCTCTTTCGTGGGTCCTTACTTTGTCAGAGAATAAGTTTAAACTATTTGCCTAGAAGGCATATTATAAAATAAAAATGATTACTTAGACGATACTAAAGCATGGGGTTATGATAATGATCTTTGTCATAATAATAGTTAGTATAAGTTCTTAAGTTATGTAATGATTCCTCTAGAATTAATTAGTTAATAAATGAAATGACTGTAAAAGCAGATGGACTATGGGACAGGTAGACAAAGGTATTTCAGGTTTTTTTTTATCTTCATGACCTAATTGTCTCCTGTCTTGTATTTTTTATCTCTTTATTCAAATACCAATTAATTCAATCTACCCCCTCATCACCATCATCATCACCATCACCATCACCAGCATCTTCATCGTCATCATCATCATCATTATCATCATCATCATCATTATTATCATCACCACTATCATCATCATCATCATCATCATCATCATCATCATCATCATCATCACCTCATTATCGAAATCGAAGCTCGATTGTAAATGATTGTAAATAGTTTTTACAAATAGTTCTAATACATATTTTATCTATGCGCTAATGTTAATGTCTATGCGTGTTGTCAAGCCATACCTTTAGTATATTTAACTGATGCCGGGTCCAGGTCGGACCCGAACTTAGATCTAAGGACCCGAAATATATCTTAAGCCGTGTAATTTTATAATTATAAAGTATTTTATTTTATTATTAATTCGTATAAATATGTATATATATATATATAAAAAGCTTTTCAAAAGTGAATATATTTTATACCATTTTTATTCAATTAAACTATAGGCTTAGTTTTTACATTTAGTTGTAACTAATATTGTGAAAAAAAGACATGATCTTGCTAAGTTTCTTGTCCTTCTTCTTAGCAAGACTAATCGAATGGGCGGAGTTAGGCATATATTTGTTATATGTATTGCATATATTTATAATATTATTTATTCCTTATTCCTATATTTTTATTTTATTCAAGTTTTTATTTTTTATTTAAGTAAACCCACCCTTTATTATTCCCAAGCCAACAATAATTCTTTACGCCGCCATCAATCGCTCGAGTGCAAAGGGGCGCGGTGCGGGTGGCGGGGTACGTAGGCGGGGCGAGCTAAGAAATATTTATGGAATAAAAATTCAAAACGTATTTTCAGTTATCAATCCTACATTTGTATGCATTCTTAATGACATCTTTGCCATGCCCTATTAAGGGTTAAGTCCAATTGTAGTATTTTTGCATTTAAAATTAATTTTATTTTATTACATTAAAATTAACATGTGATAAGTGTATGTTAAATCATTTAATTGCATTAATTAATCATTAATGATCAATCTCATTAAATAGCGCAGGCCCACTTTTCGTCTTTGACGCCATAATAGCAAAAAGTTGACGAGCGGAACTTTCCATGATGGCACATACGAACGGACGGAGGAACAACGTAGTCTTCGTAAGTATATGGTTTCTTTTTTTCCATTTCAACCCTTAAAGTATAATTAAACAGTACCTGTTGCCTTGAGAGCATCTTCAAAACCAGTCTTCTCTGCTTTTTCTTTTATATTTGCTTCAATAATCATTGTCAAATTAAATATCAATTTAAACAACCGACCACGTTAACGACTGAACGACGTTTAAATGATCCTTTAAATATTTTTAAATTTATTAACACATTCACTAAAATTACACAATTTAGCCGTATTGTTAATATTGCAATCGCGTGAAAACTGAACAAATACGTGAAGAATGAAAGACATTCAAATAATTACACGGTTCTCAGACTAAATACGTATTAAGATTACTTAGTTGCAAATTAATATTTGGAGCTAGTTAAATAAGACTAGTTCAAGTTTGTAGCGGTGAACCAATCCGTTGGTTCATCAATTCCTAACTAAAGATCAATGTAACGACTAAAGAAACTGGTGTGTACTGGAGCGGAGCACATTAATGAATGAATCAAATCACGTGAAACAAAACAAATATTATAAATAAGCTATGTGCGTATGAGTTTATTAACATGCACGCAGGTGAATATTTTTGTTGCAGAGTTAATATAAAGCCTCGTATTCACAAGGGGACAAATTGTATCGGAACATGTCTCGCGACACTGTCTCTACGTGTTGCCGCGACGGACGTCGCGCACTGTTCCGGGACGTCGCATGCGACATCGCAACAGCATCTGCTGTTTGGTGTTTGGGCTCGAGATCGAGAGCCAGAACATTCAGATAAGAACATGATGAGAATTGAGATAGAGACACCAGTCCCTCGCCAGATGTTGGCAACATAGAGTTTGGCAAGTGTAGACGCGTGCGCAATTTGTTGTACAACATGCCCGTAAAGTGGAGCAATGAGTTCGTACTAAAACTTATCAAACTTTACGAAAGCTACAAAAACAAATTAAAGAAAACCGGCCAATGCGCACGAAGGGTTCCATCCCATTATCTATAAAAACGGCAAAAAAAATATGTCTGTTGCATGGGAGCCCCCTTAAATATTTATTTTATTCTGTTTTTTAGTATTTGTTGTTATAGCGGCAACAGAAATACATCATCTGTGAAAATTTCAACTGTCTAACTATCCGCAACATATTAAGGCGATATGTACACACCGTATGCGAAAAAATACTCAGCGCGAGATGAACGGATTCGAGGAAAAGTAGCGAAAAGTTTTTTTTTTATTAATATAAAATGTACTAAAGTTGCTACCAATATGTCGTTTAACCAGGTCCTAAATACTGTTAAAACCCATCTAATAAAATATAATTGCAGTCCATATGTCATTCTAAATTGTCAAACCAGGAGAATTAGTGTCGGAAAGGATCTCATTTCAATAAATATTCCTATCCAGCCAAATTTCTCCAATCGCGTTTCTGTTTAACAGATCCCTAGAAAAAGATTCCAAAAATAATGTACTAATTTATCAAAATAATACATTTACTGAAGTAGATATGCAAATTCTTAGAGTGTAATTTTTTTAGCGCCGTAGTGCCTTAACAAGCTGTTCCGAGATCTAGCACCATATAAGCGGACCTGCGGGTCTACCGCGTAATTCTCATTTTCATCAACATCAACTTGAGATTGAAATTTGTCGTGCGTGCGACGACGCCCGCCTAACGTGCCATCTCTTTTGCACGCGTTGAATTTCGCATGCATTTGCTTGAAGTTGATACAAATGAGAATTACGCGGTAGAGCCCCCGGTCTTGTTATCAAGAATCGCAACAGGCTACATTGATTGTCCTTATCTTTTAGAAAAACTAAAGTTTTATGTCCAAAATAGATCGCGATGCAGTTACCCTGTATTTTCTTTAACAACTGTATTTTCTTTAACAACTGTATTTTCTTTAACAACAGCTGTTACTGTATCTTCAAACTACAGGCAAAATGCGTATTTGTGGCGAGCGTGTAACAATTTTAATGCAAAATCTCAGGAACTTGATCTCGATTTGTTCCATCTATCTGTAGCAGGGATCAAGATCAAAAATAAGTGCAAACTTTAAAAATAAAATTTTGTTTGGTTTAATTATTAAATTAGTCTTTAATTAACATTGGTTTTTTTTCATGTTTGTCTATTTTTTATTTATTTTTACTTTCATAATAACGTTTGTGTCCAGAATACCGGTTTTTTATTTTATTTTGTTAATTTAATATACAAGTGTAATATAGTAACTAACTAATAACTACATTTTTAAGAATATTAATAATTTATATTAGAAAATCTCGTACTAGTTAACTATAAAGACTTAATCTATAACTATTTATAAGTGGAAACTTGTAATTGGCCTTCTGTAATATTACTTTTAAGTTTATATGCTATTTCTTGTGCTGTAAGTTTGCCGAATAAATAAATAAAAAAAAATAATAATAATATATGTTCTGGAAAATGTGTCACAACTTGTCCCCTATTGAATTCGAGGCTTATTTACGAAAATTATAATTAGTATAATTAATAATAAATTATATTAGAAAATTACGTTTTCCGTGATTTTACTGATCTTTCCGATTTTTTTTCTCAATGATTGTGATACTTGTGTCAAATCTGAAAAATTATAATGTAGTTCAACCTACACAAATTTTAGTTATGTAACGTCCTTAACTACCTACACAAATTTTATTTGTTAAAAATATTTTGTTTTAATATGCTAAATTGTCCAAACGCGAGAGCATGTTTGGCGAAACGGACCCTTAAGGTTAAACGTCAGTCGTTTAGCGCGAAGTACATAACTTAACTTTGTTTTTCTTGTTAAGAAATAAAAATTGAAAAGCATTTTGCACGTCAATAGTTCAGTTTTAGTGATGTTTACAAAGCAAGAGTTTGGAATTGTGTACACGATTAGTCACGATCTTTTCAAAACCAACTTACAATGCTGTTTTCACTTTGTTTGGACAATATCATGACTAATTGTGCATTAAACTTCAAACTCAAGCTTTATAAACCTTACTATTACTGAACTATTGGCGTCAATTGCCCTATACCAAAAGGTTTTTCAATTTATAATTTCTAAACAAGAAAAACAAAATTAAGTTATGCACTTCACGCTAAGCGACTGACGTTTATTTAGTAAATATAAAAGATCACATTTGTACAACAAATACGGACATGGAATTTTAAAAAAGCTTACAAGACATTAAATATACATAGTAAACAAAAGATAAAAAATAAAAACCAAACAATACAAAAAAGAAAAACAATAATGATACAGGTGTTAAATTCAATATTGTTGCGTGTGTGAGTGAACTGAGTGACGGTGTGGTATATATTGTTTTTATTATTGTAAAGAATTAATTATTTTTATTATTTCGGTTTAACCTTAAGGGCATTATCACACTGGTAATTTGCTAACGAGGCGATCACGTTGTGTCATAGAGTTGCGCTGCGCATGTCACAGCGACGCACGTCGTAGAGTTGCGCTGCACACGCTCACAGCGACGCACGTCATAGAGTTCCGCTGCGCACGCTCACAGTGATGCACGTCATTGAGTTGCGCTGCGCATGTCACAGCGACGCACGTCATAGAGTTGCGCTGCGCACCCTTACAGCGACGCACGTCATTGAGTTGCGCTGCGCACGCTCACAGCGACGCACGTCACAGAGTTGCACTGCGCACGCTCACAGCGACGCACGACGCCTTGCGTTTATCGTTTGCCTCGCTCGCAAATCGCTAGTGTGATAAAGCCCTAAAGTACTCACCTTATCGGGTGCTTGACTTATTTCTCGACCGCCTTTATGGTATAGTGGTTCGACTACTGACCCGGAGGTTGCGGACTCAAATCCCGTAGCTCTATATTTTGGACCCGAATGGGATGTATAATAGTCAGTGAAACTTGGGTGTAAGAGTGTGGAGAGTGATTTTCATTTAGTTTTCATTCCATACTCTGAAACCCCTTTGCCACTTCTCGGGGATTTATGTAGTGACGTCCCATTTCGTAGGCGAATAGCAAAATTTGTCAGTTTAGAAGTCAGCATTTTAGTATTTGCCTAAGCTTATCGTAATTTTGTAAGAACTATTGAGGGTCCACTTGCTTTGCTCCGCTCGTCGTCACACATATTCTTGATGACTCCGTTTGTAAACTGACGAATTATACAAGTTGCCTGCTTTATATATATATATACAGGATGGAAAAAATGAATGGGCCCTGGAGGAGAACTACCTTAAATCCTTTAGTTAGCTCATTTTACTGAAAGGAAACATTCCTTTATTTTTTAAAAGAAGCAAAACTGCATTCAAAGATCTTCTAAAATTCGCTTGTCTGACCTGGGAATCGAACCAACTAAAAATTAAAAAAATAAACCCTCGCTATTTTTCTTATACGAATCGGTAGGATTATTGTTCAGGATAAAATGTGTCTAATAAACATTTGGTCTTACATTCATCTGTTGTAAGAGAAACCCACGAAATTGAATATTTATTACAAGTTCTTTGTTAACAATACCTAATAAAATACTGTTCACTTGTACCAAGTAAATGACACGTTTTAATTTTCTTATCTCTCTAACATCCAAAGACATCGTATGAAGTACAAGCTTGCTAATGTTATTTACCTTAAGTACCTTGTTGAAGACTTCGATAAGAAAATCGTTATAAATCTATGCACAGCACATTTCCTTCTTGCACTAGGCGTACTGACGAAAAGTTTAAAAAGGGAAACTATTTTTTTTTGAAACGCTGTGCAAAAAATTTAAAATTCGAATGATAACTTTCAACATTTAAAAAATCGATAAAACTATTCGTTCGAATTTCAAATTTAGTTTTGTTTTGCTTTCATTCCGTGCTGTCATTGTGTAATAATGGCGTATCAAGAACAATTTAATTTATTAGAAGCTTGTTTTCACTTTTTTTTATTTCAAAGACCAAATATTTATTAGACAAATTTTATCCTGAACGATATTCCTACCAATTCGTATAATAAAATTGCGAGGGTTTATTTTTTAGTTTTTAGTTGGTTCGATTCCCGGGTGAGACAAGCGAATTTTAGAAGATCTTTGAATGCAGTTTTGTTTCTTTTAAAAAATAAAGGAATGTTTCTTTTCAGCAAAATAAGCTAACTAAAGGATTTAAGGTAGTTCCCCTCCAGGGCCCTTGAATTTTTTCCACCCTGTATATGCATGCATGCATGCATCCACCAGCCTGTGTTCGTTCGCTGCTGCATAGGCCTTTACAATATTATGCCACTCTTGTCGGTCTTGCATCATTCTCATCCAGCCGCCACCCGCAACGTCCTTCAGGTCGTAGGTCCAACGGGCACGGGGTCGGCCTACGCTACGCTTTGCCGTACGTGGTCTCCATTCTAACGCCTTTCTGCCCCAACGGCAATCATGTCGGCGACAACTGCCAATTCAAATTTCTGATTCAGCAGGCTGTCGGTCACTTTCATCCATCAGAGATATCCCAAGTAAAGTCCGTCCCATAGCTCGTTGAGCGACCTTAAATCGGCGGACCAAGCCCTTTATTGTCAGAGACCACGTCTCAGCGCCGTACGTCATCACAGAAAGGATGCACTGGTTGAAAATCTGGTTGAGCACCGCGTTATTGACGACATAAATAAGCTATCAATTATAGATTGATAGAACTTGCCTCATCATCAATTATTTAAGAGCCTTGTGGGGTAGCATCTTCCATCGTTGGAAGTTCTTAAGAACCTGCTTCAACAAAAAAAAATTGCTGCCAAACCAACCTAAATATGTATTATCAGATGCGAAAAAAAAGGCTTATTACTGTATTGATGATTTCCTTAAGGATAAAAATGCCTTCACAGACTCTTAACTATATAAATTAATTATTTCTGACATGTTAATTTGACTAAGGGGTCATCTCGGCCACATGAAACTCGGCGACGTGGCTGAGTTGACCCCTTTCAATTAAATCAATTTTATTGGGGGTCAACTCGGCCACACATACAAAGTACAGTCAGTCTAAAAAAGGATTGGATTCAAATACTATAAAACTTCGAATAAAACTATTAAACTACTAAAATTAATTAAATTTAAAAGGTTGCGATTATCTCGATTATTAAAATATCTTGTCATCGATACCCCATCACTATCACAGAATAAAATACTACGTACTATACTCAGGTGGCAAAAGTGGCATCACTAGATGCCGCTACTTTTGTTTTGTGACGTCAGTCTTACTTACGCCGCCGCCGGCGCCGTGCAAAATGTGGAAGTTTTTCGTGTTGTTTATGTATTTTGGAGGTAAGTTCACTGTCAAAGTTTACTATTTATGAAAATGTATTAAAGCACTCTTTTTCAGAGAATATCCCTTTACTTACTATTTATTCGTAGAATAAACACCACGTGTAGCAGTTTTTCTTGAAATGTGCTTATTTGCTATTCAATTCTGGTTGATTGCAAAAAGTGACAAATTAAGATTTGAATGTATTAAATTTTCTCGTTGATTTTGGTGCATTAGTTATAAATATCGTCTTTTTTATTTTTGATAATTTTTCGTTATTGTGCATTAAGAATTTTTTTATATTTTAAACATTTGGTCGAATGTGTAAATATTACAATTATAGCGAAAATCCCCTAATTATTTGTTCGTAGAATAAATACCAAGTGAAGCAGTTTTTCATAAACAGCGAATGGTAAAAAACACAAAAAATCACGAATTTTGCAATGCATTTAAAGTCAATTTATTATAATTACTTTCTAAATATTAGTACTTTTCAAAATTGGAATGGGAATAGAAAGTACCGTTTCCATAGTAGTACTAATTAATTATTACATTCTACTATCGAGAAAAATAATCTCATATTTGCGTTTTAAGTCTGCGAATATAATTTCTGATATATCTAGCATCTCTGGAATATAAAATGACCGGTGATCTATCAGAACTAATTCCGTACATCAAAAACTAATATGGTAATATATTTTGGCCCTCTTTGGGGCCGGCATCAGTCCAATGAATGAAAAATAAAATACATATGACAGAAGTTCGCACAGAAATGACATAAAAATTACATAAAAACATATATGACCTTATAACTAATCAATGTAACCCAAAAACAAAAAGCAGAAAAAATATATATAAACATTTTGTTTGTAAGGAGAGCCAACTGGCGGGCCCGAGAAAACCACTCCGACATTTATTTTGAAAATTAGACCATTTTTTTATTGTTTTTGTGTAGGTTAGATACGTTAATTATATAGGTAGTTATAAGGTCATATATGTTTTTTATGTCATTTCTGTACAAAATTCTGTCACATGTATTTTATTTGTCATTAATTTGACTGACGCCGGCCCCAAAGTGGGCCGAAATTTAATTTCATATCAGTTCTATTGCTTTTCATTGTGTCTAAGTATAGGATTTAATGAAAAGCTTGTTATAGCACGATATATATATTTATTTTATAATAATACTGGGAGTCTTTATTCGTTTGAAATATGGTCTTGATTTATTTTAAAATTTTGGCCAGGAATAACAACTTTAAAATATTTTCAGGAGACCAGGAACATTCAGGTTCATGTACCTCACGAAATGACTCTGCTAAGTTTGAAATAGTGACATCTCAGCGAGGAAAGCGAATACTTCTTCGCGCAGGCCATAAATACAACGAAAAACACAAATAAAACAGATGGTTGCTGTGTTGGATTTGTAAGCAGAGAAAAACGTGCAAAGCGAAACTAGTTATTACACGCAATAACTCTATCATCCGAGAGGATGTACACAAATGTAAGACTGACTTTGCGTCAAATGAATTGGATGTAGAATTTAACAAGTGCAACGAAGAAGTGATATCTGATTATACTATCCCTGTACCAACAGCATTCCGAAAGACTGTATCAAGACTGCATGATAAAGGAATCAACCTTATTAAAAAAATCCCCAATTATGGAAATATTAAAAAGAAGTTGTATCGAAAAAGAAATAGCTCGCTAGGCGTAAAGACAGTGTGTAATAACTCTTTAAAGGAAATTATTGTACCTGAGAGATACAAAAACTTTTTACTTGCTGATTTCAGTAATTCAAATAGTAGAATTTTGGTTTTCGCTAATGAATACTGTAAAAACATATTAGCTAATCCTAATTTGTTGATTTTATGTGACGGAACCTTTAAATTTTGTTTAAAACCTTTCATGCAGTTATACACCTTTCATGTAGATTTAGGTAGTAGTAAGACTCATAATAATATTATACCTGTGATATACGCCCTGCTGCCAAATAAAACAAGAAAAACGTACCAAATTTTGTTTCGCCTAATCAAGAGCCAAATTCCTCATTTTAATCCTAAATCCTTTTTACTTGACTTTGAGCAGGCGGCAATGTCAGCAATCAATGATATATTCCCTACAACATGCATTTCTGGGTGTTTCTTCCATTTTTCACAGAGTTTGTGGCGAAAAGCTGAGAAATTAAAACTAACAAAATCAAAACTGGCTAGGAAACATATAAAACGATGTACTGTTTTGGCACATTTGCCTAAAGATGCAATCGACAGTGGTTGGTTGTACATAATGTCACAGTGTCCCAAAAATAAAAAAAATTACAAATTTAATAATTACTTTGTACACACTTGGTTAGAGGAAAATTCTTTTTTTGCTGATAAATGGTCCTGCTATAACAAGATTCATCGAACAACAAACATGGTAGAAAACTGGCATTCCATTATAAACAAAAAAATTAAAAGAACACCCAGAAGCATTGCACATTTTTTGTCAATTTTGCAACGAGAAAATAATTACTATCAAACATTATATAGAAAAGGGTCCGCGATTACAAAAAAAATTACCAGAAACATTCGATATCAATGAACACATTATTATGACAATTACCGAATTAAGCCGTGGAGATATAAGCATTGATTTATGCATCGAACGTCTTATCTTATAATTATTAAAAGTATTTTTTTAAGTTAGCTTTAAGTATGTATTTGTTATGACTATTATTTATAACAAATCCTTATCTGTGATTTTTATAGTTAATAAGATAACAGTCAATCAAAAGAAATTCCGATCTGTGATTTTTAGTTGGTAAGATGATTTATTTTATTTAAATAAAAATAAGCCAGATAATAAAAAATAGTTTTATTGCTGATAGCAGGGTTAATTTTTTTTAAGATATATGATTTTATTAAGTTTTAGATAATAATAAGCCAGACGCTTGAAACATTGTGATATTGTTGATTATTTTTAGGTTTAATTTATATAACACATACAAAACGTTCATTTGTTATGTTATAGAGATAATAAGTGCCATATGCTTGAAATTTTGTTACATTGGTGATTAATTACGGTTAGGTTTGTTATTTGTGTCATGTTAGTTCATATATTTGTGATGTTGATTTTTATAATATATACCTATTTAAATATTGATATTTTGTTTTACTTTGAAGCCATGTTGTTATTTTCTAAGAATTTCTTGTGTTGACTGTACATAACTACCTAAAATTTTTACTGGTGGCCGAGTTGACCCCCAATAAAATTGATTTAATTGAAAGGGGTCAACTCGGCCACGTCGCCGAGTTTCATGTGGCCGAGATGACCCTTTAGTCGTTAATTTTATTGTAAGGTATAACATATTTATTATTTTACTGAATGCTTTTTACAGAATGTATCGTCTTTTATAATGTCTAGCTTATAAACAGCTAATTCTACTTTTTATGTATTGACTTGAGTACATAATTATGTACTCATGCAAGAAATAATGTTGTTTAATAATTATTTTATTAATTGTGTACACATATTTGTAAATGTTGACCTGTATAAGTGCGAATTGTTTCGCCTATGTACTAAAATAAATGAATCTATGAATCTATTAAAAAATGTAGATTTTCGATACATTTTGGTCAAATGTATGTATACTTAATATCTATGAAACACTATAGACTTTTCTATGGAACAGCGGGTTTTTTGTTTGCAATTTCAAGGTTTGCTTTTGTTTATAGAACGAGGCACCTACAATCTCTGGTAGTGCAGGTGAAAAGTTATAATGAACTTCAAAAATAGACAAAGACTATGTAATAAGATAAACTTGAAACAAAAAAATAGTAACCGTCTTCAAATGTAACTGCAGTCAATCACTAAAATGTTTAGTTATATAATGACCAATGTTACCAAAACAACACTTTTGCCGACTTTTTCCTTCCTAAAAAATAATTATGTTCCTAGAATTTAGCGTATTTTTGACGATATATAAAAAGAGGGCGCAGACATAATGAGCCGATAATTCTCGATTGATACTATTTACAAACTTGTTTTATATTCTTATGGCTGTTAAGACTGATAAGCACACCTTGAGTTTGGAAATTTACTTAAAATTTAAAAACCGGTCAAGTGCGAGTAGTACTTGCGCCCTGAAGGTTCCGTATCATTTAAATAAGTTAGTTGAATTAAATAATTTAAACAAGAATTACAACTTATCGTTACATATTACAAACTTATCGTTATATGTGACATACGGACGGACAGACAGACAGACAGATGGACAGCAGAATGACATTAATAGGGCTCTGTTTTGTCCGTTTTTGGCGTCTTATTCAATATTCGGTTTTGGTTCCACAAAAAAAAATATCCTCAGCTTTGTAATTCCCATAGCTTAATGCCTAAACGTTTTTTTGTTTTTTTTTCAGGCTGTATACTTCATTTTAGATCGTAGTTTTCATTTTTATGGTATACAATTTGTGGCGAAAATAACAAAAGGCATCCCATGCAACGGAGAACTCTAGTCCGGGAGCCGACATAATTCATATTTATATCAGAGAATATAAAGTATTACTACGTAAAGAAGCGACACTCACCTCCCCGCGCGAATTTAACGTCCCCCGCGGTCCCCCGCAAGTTAGTGGCAAATCTGGGTTTGTGCCTAAAGTACTTACGGCGATAGGGCTCACCTCCCACCACGTTGGGACGTAATATTTGTAGGTGAAACGCTGGTGTTCACACTCGGAACACCTCTGACACTCTCGCGCATTCAGGTCATGACGATATATATATTTTTAATACAAATTTATCCATGGGGAACCAGAACTAGGGATTAACCACGCTAAAATTTAGGAAGAGAATCATATAAGTTGCTGACTATAAATGTTGTCCCTCTCGATCGACGACGCTCACACGCTTGCTGCCAGCCCTAGACTAGCTCACGCACACACACAAGCGTGTGCGGACAAGCCAGATGCGCGCGTGAGAGTGTAGGTAAATAACTTGAGCGTGGACTATGAAGTGTCGGGGGTGTGTTTATATTGTGTTTACTGTTAGTTTTTACAAAGATGTGTTTATATAAACTGACGCTCTTTATTGCATTGTACTAACCTTAGGTTAAGTTTTTTTTTTTCCTCTTTGTAATAATAACCATTTAAATGAAAATAAATTTAATTGAATTGAACAATTTGATCATTATTTTTTCATTACTTTTTAAAGAATTTTCAGATATGACGTCACTTGGGGCATTTTAGGTATTATACTGATTGTGATGTGTCATTGCTTGTAAAAAAGTAGTCTGAGACAGACCTTCTGTCTTCCCATCTGTCATCCATCTGTCAAATCAGTAGGAAGCAAATTATTATAAGTTTATCTTGATAGCAAAATATATATTTCTAAACAGCCGTTTCTCAAGTGACGTCACACGAAGCCTGGGTGAAGTTGCCTGGTACAAATGGACACAAGTATTAGTTTAGTTAGTTTAGCATAAAGTTTCTGATCTCGCCATACCGCGCATAAACCATGTGGTTTTAGTCAGATGTCTTTAAATTCTTAAATATGTATTTAATTAGTAACTATGGAAAAATAAACTAAAAAAAATAAAAATACTATACTATATACAAGGTGACTTTTTGATAATCGTCCAAATTCATACTGTAGGCTTGTTAAGTGATCAGCATCATAAATCGATAACAATTTTTGTGAAATTCGTACAATAAAATTTCGACTTCCCATAGTAATTCACTCACAGTCCTGAGTGAATTACTATTGGGAGTCGAAATTTCGTTTTATGAATTTTACAAAAATTTATATTGGTTAATGATGCAGATCACTTACCAAGGCTCAAGTATGAATTTGGACGATGTTTACAAATTCATCTTGTATATACTTTACTAATACGCTGTCAGTTTGACCAACATTAAATTAGATAAAATAAAAACCTGTATACTAGAAATAATAATACATTTTATTGTTCAAATTAGTTAAGATCTACATACCCCCGAACAAACATGGTTATTGAACTCGTTAAGATTCTGATAAAAACTTCATGGTGTAATATCATTTACTAGGTCCTCCAAGGCGCCCCATATCAGAGAATTCCTCATTATATATTTTTCAAGGATATTACACCACAAGACTTGCTATAAAATCTTTATCGGAGTGATAGAACTTGGTCCTGCTCTAGTCGGCGGTTTGCTAAGCGATTTAACTTTTCCATCTGATGGCAGAAACAACGCAACTATCACTCCACCTGCAAAAAAAAAGAAAAACATACTTGTCACACTTGTTTCGTTAGTAAAACAATTTCTCAATGCAAGTAAAGACCCACTTTTTATGCATCAAAACCGAACAGAAAGTTTTGCCCTAGGGTTTTATTATTATATTTTTTTTTATTTACAATGGTTGGCTAACCTGCAGCCTTTCCTGTGTACCATAAATGTTATACTTTTTTCCACTGTTTAACGGCTCTGGATACAGTCCTTTTGAGCCAATCATAATTTAAAGTTGACAAGATTATATTTGTTTTATTTCCTCACACTATGCATTGAAAAACGTAGTATGATACACGGGCGTAAGAGCAATAAATTACTCGGTTACGTTTAAAAGTAATTTATTCCTTTGCGCCTTTGTAGCATAAACTACTATTAAAGGTTTCGTCAAGGAAGTGTCTCTCTGTCTATTCGTATTTATGTCCATGAACTTGAAAATATTTGATATTGATGCAGATATTATATCTCACTAAGTCCATTTGGCTTTGGTTTTAGTAGTGACGTGTACAGATAAACGCGTTTTGTGTGTTTGCGCGTTTTGTAGCGCTTCCCAGGTCACGCACACTTAGGGTTGCCAGATGGTATCCTAAAGGAGGACATGTCCTCCATTTTCACAATTTGTCCTCCCGTCCTCCCTCACCTATCAATTGTCCTCCTTTTTCAAATTTTGCATTTACCATACCGACATCACTTGGTTAGAATGGTTAGCCCACATGGCACGGTTCATTCTCTTATTTCTCTCGTGTAGAGTTGCGGTATCGCTGTCACATTCACCCATTTATACTTGCGCTGCACGCATAACCACGCATGTTTCACTGGCAAAATATACAAATATCATCTTGATTAGGTTCAATTCTGATAAATGTCTAACTAACAAAACATAATATTTGTATCGTTTTATTTAAGTATGTCCTCCTTTTTTCCGAAGTCCTCCTTTTTTTGCTTAGTAGCACTGATTTGTTCTCCTTTTTCATTTTCCCATCTGGCAACCCTACGCACACTAGAAAAACTGCGTGTGCACGCATTACTAAAACCATAGCCAAATGGACTTCGTGAAATAGAATAACTGGACACTGTCATAGTACTATGATAGTACTATGATAGTGTGGTGAACTGGCAGCGGTAGCTCAGTGGGTGGGCGCCGCGCCGGTCTCATCGCCAAATTAGCAGCTCGATATTTTTCACTACAAATATCAACGGAAACGACATTGAAATAACGTTCATATCAGCGCACAATGCATAGTGGCTGTTACGACGCTCGCTGCGTCCTTGGTAGGGCGGAATAGGAGAAAATTATACTTTTCACTTGGACGTGATTACTCGATTGAATAATCTTATGTTATGTTTATAGCTATAAAGCTAATCTATTTATCAAAGCATAGATGAATTCAATCGGCCAATTCACTCAGGAGCAGTAGGGAATTTGAGGTCAAAAAACACCATTCAGTAAAAAAAAAAAACATGTAGAAGTTTTGGTGGTATGAAAAAGAAAAATGTTGCATATGTTGTCTAAGAGTTGATAATTCATAATGCATTTTTTCATTATTTTTGGTATGGCCATAAACGAGGAGTAGGCTTTAGAAAGTACCCATTTGGCAATAGTAAGGCCCTTAAGGGTTCCCTTGCCCTGTCCAGCACCCATCACATATGAGTTTTTAAGAATTTTTGTACAATTACCAGGCACTTGCTGGACGGTAAAGGAAAGCACTGTGAGGTTTACCTGCATGCCTTAAAAGTGCCCGGCAATGTACGGCGATATGAATCACCCCCAGTGACTTGAAAACTGACTGAAACATCGTCGTTGAAAAGAAGGTGTACCGGCGTTGACAGTTCTAATATATGTTGTGACGATCTGGTTCCTGTGTTGTACTAAACAAATAATTTGTAATGAATTATTAGCTGGTTTCTTTTCACTGCTGGTTATGAGCTTCCTCTTTGCCAGAGTAAAAATATATCGAGTCTCAAACTCACGCACTCAGATGCGTGCTTTACACGCCGTCTAAGCGAAGTTCGGGAGAGTCTCCATTCAAATGTTGGCGTGGTGACGTGTAGAGCACGCATTGTCTTTACTACGACGCGATCCCGGGCCAATCTACTACAAGTATTTTAAGCAATCTTGGAAGACCAACTAGCCGATGGTTTACCGACTCCTCACCTGCCAATACTTTGGCCACCATTCTGTCAGAGATTTACTCCACCTGCCAACACTTTGCTGGGCCAAGTGGGAGGTATTGTTAGCTGAAGTACTCACTAAGTACGAAGATAGTCCAGCTGTAGAAGGTGGTGCTGCAGTAATTGGTAATGGTGACCCCGACTAGGTTCACACCTATGAAGGAACCGATGCGCCCTATCATCATGCCCAGACTCGTCGCCAGAGCCCTGGATGGAAGAAATAATACTTGATTATGGTACTTACAAACTTAAGATTTAACGAGAAGAAACATATACTCGAATTTATAAAACAATCCATTCGTCTACTCGTTGAAACATTTCTGTGTGATCGAAGTTCAGATGTTCAGGGGTTTGCGAATCCGGTCTGCATTCCTCAGAAAACAATCGATTGTCTCAGCACTATATTGCTTCAAAGAAGTTAAAAAGAGAGCAGCCTGGGTCATGCCTGCCCGGGTTTACAGTTGGTGATAATATCTGAATCCCCAATAGCCATAAACCAATAGCCATATGATAAAATGAAAACTGTTTTGTTTCTCCCCTTCTGATCAGTTTTAGTCCTTCACTTGTAATATACCACAAGCTCTTTGACCTTTACGTCACCACGGTTAATCAACAATAAGCAATCATAGTTGTGATTAAAAAGAAAACCAAAGATAGCGAGGCAATGAACGTCTGTTTATTTAATACCAAACTTTATCAGCAAAAGGTTAAGAACAAATCCAAGCACTCCGATCGAACAACAATGACGACTTGTCAAACAGAACAAAGAAAGAGAAGGCCACCCTGCCACACGCTGCTTTTATAGGCAGGTGATGCCGCAGGCAAAGGGTGTTTTTATTGAAAGCATAGGTATCTATGAAATTGCCAAAATTTTCGTACATATTCATGAGCTCATAATTCCTGTAATTCAATTGCTATTTCAAATTTTGTTTGGAAGTTGATTTCAAGGTTTTACATCTACGTATTCAATTACGTTTTTATTTTCAGTTTGATTATAAAAAATAAATCTTCAAAAACAGTTATATGATACATGATAAGATTCGTAATAATTTTTTACAGCTGACACTTTTCAAAAATTTTATTAATATTGCTGTTGGCTTAATATTGTCTCATTCATACACATAAGAAATGACATAATTTGGATTTGTCATTCCTAAAAAAATGCAAAAATGTTAGTACTGAAAATTGAGTTTCCTTCAATTTCTCTATAGAAAACAGCAATTTCATATGTAAAGACCTAATATCTAACACAACTATACCATTATTTACAAAGACACAAGAAGACTCACCTATACGAAGTAGGGAAAAAGTCAATAAAGTAACTCGCAGCGATGCCGATGCAAATGGACGTGCTTTGCAGGAGTACGAAGAAGATGAGGTTGGCGACTGGCTGCCGGATAAGGTCCACCAGGAGGCTGCTGATGGCGGAGACGACCAGGGTGGTGAGGAGCACCAGCCGCCGGAACTGAGAGAGCTGGGAGACCACCAGGTTCACCACCATGAAGAAGAGGCCGTAGCCAATACCGGAGTAGATGGTGTCGTTGGAGATCACGTCGTTACAGGTCTGGAATAGACAGATTATACAGTAACTAACTTAAGCGTTACCTTTACTGCTTGAAAAAAACTGGTCAAGTGCGAGTCAAACTCGCGTAACTACCTACGGTTCCATAATTCGACAGTTTTGGGAATTTTGTCATTAGCTTTCATGAATTTCTCAACTGCTAAATATATTTTTGGTGTAATTTTTACGTAAGCACATATTACCGAAATCTTTGATATTACCATGATGTTTTTCATATCTTTCGAACCACCAGTTTTAGAGATAAACACATACACATAGGGGGGCACATATATTTTTTGTGGTTTTTCGAGGATTTTTCGAAATACATGCAAGTAAATATAGCCAAGCTATATATTTTTACAATCAACTTTTTAACACCTTAATATTTGGTACCAATATTGTAGTATAAAAAAATATTTTTTCTCTCTTTTGTATTGGATATAATATGTTGAACAATTTCTAATTTTAAACTACATGAAAATCCGTTCAGTATTTACGGAGATGTGTGGGAGCAAACAAGCAGACAAACAAACAGACAGACGGACAGAAAAGAATTCTAAAAATCGCTGATTTTTGTTCTATTATTCTTCTTTAGTCACCCCCTTTCTATTTTATATTACTTTTCTTCAATGTACAAACAAACCGTGTTCTACTCTTTTATTATAGGTATCTATGTATTGATTATAGACTAACAGACTGATTTATTAACGCCTCGTCTGCTTTCACTCTCTCAATTTCTAGACGAGCGCTCTTCATTCTTAGTCTCATCGTAATCTCCATTTTTATAAGACGCGGTAGTGGCCAAGCGTAAAACCATTATTATATTTATAATTTTATAAAAAACTTAGGTACCTATATGTATCTGATGCCGAATTAATGTCATCAATGTCATCTCAATTCATGTCATCTCTACTTACACTAACATCAGCGTGGGGCACAAAAGTGACATTATCATTGAGTCTGTTGCAGAAGGTCTTTCCACCTCCTGGACCCTCACTGGCCAGCGACATGAAGAACGAGTTCACCATTGTGGGGAACCACATTGCAAACACGTTGTTTCTGCAAAAAAAATATCATAATATCACTTAAGTGCGAGTTAGGTCACATTGTGCTATAAATTGAGTTTTGATAGCACTTAAAATTAAATTAAAGCCTTCAGAATCTGCTAAAATGTCGAAGAATAAGACACAAAATGTTAATACGCCTGCTTTATTACGATTAGCAACAACGTAAAAACTATAACGTTAAAATCTATTTGGTAAGGCGCTCTCCTCCGACTGTTTTCCATCCAAGTAACCGACAACAGCATGATTATATACTAGCCTTTCACCCGTGGCTCCGCCTGCGTTTATTCAATCTTTGCCCCGTTTTCAGCTTGGTGGTTATTTTGTCAACACTATGTTGACCAGGGTGACTACGATGATAGTAAAAACCGCATCGAAATCCGTTGAGTGCTTTTTGAGTTAAAACGGAACAAACAGACAGACTTTTTATATCGTGACGTCACGCAAACCTTGCCCTCCCCTCTCCCAACGTACCAGGATCGTAACGCCAGGTGGATCCCCCCCTGCTATAATACTATTGTTCACCCCAGGTGGATCCCCCCTGCCATGATACTATTGTTCAACCCAGGTGGATCCCCCCCTGCCCTAATACTATTGTTCAACCCAGGTGGATCCCCCCCTGCCACAATACTTACTATTGTTCAGCCCAGGTGGATCCCCCCTGCCATAATACTATTGTTTACCCCAGATGGATCCCCCCCTGCCATAATACTATTGTTCAACCCAGGTGGATCCCCCCTGCCATAATACTTACTATTGTTCAGCCCAGGTGGATCCCCCCCCTGCCATAATGCTATTGTTCACCCCCCTGCCATAATACTATATTCCCCCCCCCCCTAGTTGGAGAAAATAATAAAACAAGATATGCTTACTTACGTACTGCAGATAATGAGGAGAAGATAAAACAGCTGTATGGTCCCCGGTAGCAGAGGACGTTTGAAGATAGGTAACGTTTGTTCCGCTAATGATCCCCAAAAAGACTTGTTTGAATCCTCTTTACAATTACTAATGACGAGATTTTTAACCTGTAAACATACAGCCATAGAGATATGAGGGGAAGTAAACTTTTATCTGCACACAAAAATCACATTTTCCTAGTTCGTTGGTATCTCAAGTAGATAAAAATTCAGAAAGTCCAGATTGACAAACACAATATCATAGTTTTTGCTAAACTAGTTCAACGACAAATTTAAAAAAAACACGGAAATTACATGAGATTATTTAGAAATCTTTAATATATTGTTCTTGGCAGTCCTGGTGAATGCTCAACATTATGCGCGTATTGTATGAAGTCAGTAACTGTACATAAGGTGACTTTTACAACTTACTGGAAATTCTCCTCTGACTCCTCCATTCTTCACAAAAATATTTTCCAACACCTCCAGAGCCTCCCCCTCTCGTCCCTTGTTGGCGAGGAACTTGGGACTCTCGTAGAGACACAGCATCATCAGAGCGCCGAGCCCGAGGGGCACCGACATGAGGAAGGTCAGCAGTCGCCAGGGGCGGAACGTGATGCCCAGCCAGGGAACGAGCGGGCTCAAGTGGAGGGGGAGGACGAATAGGGCTAGCACTGGAACAAATTGTAGTTTAAACTAGCCGTAACGATATATTTCATACGTTTTCACTAAGGCTAACAAGGGTGACGCGGCGCCGAGCACGGGCGGTCACTGCAAGCAAAGAGTACCGTTAGTCACGTCGTTATGGTTGGTGGGGTGAGACCAAAATGATCATCATGTAACCTTATTATCACGTTTAGACCAAATAACCGAACTTGAAGCTAATGCAGACTATTCGGATAAAACGAACAAATACAGAAAACATATCGTCACAACACATAACCATTAATGTTGTCAGAGGTATCTCCGAGCGTGGCCTGTTACTGAAACAGTCAATACACCTTCTTTTCACCGATATTTTTAACGTCACAATGTGATGCGCGTGTATAGACGTACTTCAAGCACTAATGCTTCTTAGGGCATGCAGTTTTACCTTACAGTGTTTCCCTTCACCGATGAGCAAGGTGGCAAGTACACAAATACTATGCACATTATAGATTCCGAAAAACTTATAGTTGTATGGACCAAAGCTACCTATATAGCAACTGAATTATACCATCCGGACAATGTCATCAAAACGGATGATTATACAACTTGTTATCAGTGACGAGCTCTACCTACCTCCCCTTAATTGAACCAATTTTTGGATCAATTTTTGGTTCAGTGAAGGGAAGGTAGGTAGAGCTCGTTAGATAGCATACTGAAGCTTTCGGCTCTACTTCAAGGAGCTGTCCTGGCTGGGCTGACTGACCAGGGGGAAGTGCACAATACTCACGATTGCAGAGAGTCAGTGCAAGACTTTTCGCCCCCGCTACGAATTTAGAATTTAGAATCGCTGACGAGAAAGATAAATGTAAAGCCTTACAAAAAGACACGGCCTCCGAGGCAAGGTTGATGCTGTTCATGATCTGCAAGTACTGGCTCCGATGCTTGTCCCCTGTGCATTCACCCAGCAGGGTCATCGTGATGCTGAACGATGCCGTCGAGCTGAAACAACAGGACACTAGATAAGAACATGGGAAGAGAAATTTGCGTAAATATTTCTTTACACATCTTCATTGACATAGTTTAATTTTACATTAACTTGACATAGAATAATTACTATGGTTTGTTTATAAGTATTTTATTATCTTTTGAACTACTTTTGTAGTTGTACTAATTTCTTGACGTGTAATTTTAATTATCAATATAAATGTCGTATGTCTTATGCCTCACCAAGTGCCGTAAGCTGAGATACGAGTACTGCAAGTAAGCCCAGCGCACCTTGGACAGTGAAAACTCGATCCAACTTGGACAGTCAGACCTGGATCCATCTTGGACAGTCAGACCTAGATCCATCTTGGACAGTCAGACTTGGATCCAACTTGGACAGTCAGACCTAGATCCAACTTGGACAGTCATACCTAGATCCAACTTGGACAGTCAGACCTGGATCCAACTTGGACAGTCAGACCTGGATCCAACTTGGACAGTCAGACCTGGATCCAACTTGGACAGTCAGACCTACATCCAACTTGGACAGTCAGACCTGGATTCAACTTGGACAGTCAGACCTAGATCCAACTTGGACAGTCAGACCTAGATCCAACTTGGACAGTCACACCTGGATCCAACCTGGACAGTCAGACCTGGATCCAACTTGGACGGTCAGACCTAGATCCAACTTGGACAGTCAGACCTGGATCCAACTTGGACAGTCAGACCTGGATCCAACTTGGACAGTCAGACCTGGATCCAACTTGGACAGTCAGACCTGGATCCAACTTGGACAGTCAGACCTAGATCCAACTTGGACAGTCAGACCTGGATCCAATTTGGACAGTCAGACCTGGATCCAACTTGGACAGTCAGACCTGGATCCAACTTGGACAGTCAGACCTGGATCCAATTTGGACAGTCAGACCTGGATCCAACTTGGACAGTCAGACCTAGATTCAACTTGGACAGTCAGACATGGATGCAACTTGGACAGTCAGACCTGGATCTAACTTGGACAGTCAGACCTGGATCTAACTTGGACAGTCAGACCTGGATCCAACTTGGACAGTCAGACCTAGATCCAACTTGGACAGTCAGACCTGGATCCAACTTGGACAGTCAGACCTGGATCCAACTTGGACAGTCAGACCTGGATCCAACTTGGACAGTCAGACCTGGATCCAACTTGGACAGTCAGACCTGGATCCAACTTGGACAGTCAGACCTGGATCCAACTTGGACAGTCAGACCTAGATCCAACTTGGACAGTCAGACCTGGATCCAACTTGGACAGTCAGACCTGGGTCCAACTTGGACAGTCAGACCTGGATCCAACTTGGACAGTCAGACCTGGATCTAACTTGGACAGTCAGACCTGGATCCAACTTGGACAGTCAGACCTGGATCCAACTTGGACAGTCAGACCTGGATCCAACTTGGATAGTCAGACCTGGATCCAACTTGGACAGTCAGACCTGGATCCAACTTGGACAGTCAGACCTGGATCCAACTTGGACAGTCAGACCTGGATCCAACTTGGACAGTCAGACCTGGATCCAACTTGGACAGTCAGACCTGGATCCAACTTGGACAGTCAGACCTGGATCCAACTTGGACAGTCAGACCTGGATCCAACTTGGACAGTCAGACCTGGATCCAACTTGGACAGTCAGACCTGGATCCAACTTGGACAGTCAGACCTGGATCCAACTTGGACAGTTAGACCTGGATCCAACTTGGACAGTCAGACCTGGATCCAACTTGGACAGTCAGACCTGGATCCAACTTGGACAGTCAGACCTGGATCCAACTTGGACAGTCAGACCTGGATCCAACTTGGACAGTCAGACCTGGATCCAACTTGGACAGTCAGACCTGGATCCAACTTGGACAGTTAGACCTGGATCCAACTTGGACAGTCAGACCTGGATCCAACTTGGACAGTCAGACCTGGATCCAACTTGGACAGTCAGACCTGGATCCAACTTGGACAGTTAGACCTGGATCCAACTTGGACAGTCAGACCTGGATCCAACTTGGACAGTCAGACCTGGATCCAACTTGGACAGTCAGACCTGGATCCAACTTGGACAGTTAGACCTGGATCCAACTTGGACAGTCAGACCTGGATCCAACTTGGACAGTCAGACCTGGATCCAACTTGGACAGTCAGACCTGGATCCAACTTGGACAGTCAGACCTGGATCCAACTTGGACAGTCAGACCTGGATCCAACTTGGACAGTTAGACCTGGATCCAACTTGGACAGTCAGACCTGGATCCAACTTGGACAGTCAGACCTGGATCCAACTCTGACAAATCCTTTTACTTCAACCGGTGGTAGGCTTCGGTCGTGGCTTGTCATTGTCACCATCCTCACGATGAAACCATGCCGCCAAGCGACTCGTTGTGCTCCCGCATGACGTCATCAAAATCCATACTGGCAGACGGTTACTACTACTCTACTCTCCGTTTTAGGTACTTTCTGCGCAAGCGCGTTAGGTTTCATCGACGCTTTTCACCAAACAAAACCGACTGAGCAAAAAAAAAAAAGAGCAACTGGAATTGACCGCCTCTGTGGTTCATCGGTTCGAACGTCTCGACTACTAATCCGGAGGTTGCGAGTTCAAATCCCACAGGGCACATTTGTGTTCGGGCTGCGTACTTAGAAAAGCACTGTCCATATTTGGGCCCGAAGCACTGCGATCGATGGGGCTCACCACCCATAACGCTGGGACGTAGTGCTACATGATTATGTGGGTTTACTTGACACTCTGACTTGCAATATTACTTCACAAGGGTAAAGGGTAAAAGGGTAATGTAGGTACTATCGAAGAAAAATTAGCAAGCCCACTTATCACCCGTATCACAATAGTAATAAGTGCGATAAGTAGGTCAGCGGCAATTCACAAAGTAACTTAGGTGCAAATACATACGAGTTAGAAGGTTTTATACCATTTATTTAGAAGCAGCTTCAGATTTCTATGGAAGTACCAGTGCATTTTTGTAGTACAAGTAAAAACTGGTTATTTTGTTATTATGAAGTGTAATGAAAGTACCGGAAATTATATTGTAAATCAATTGTTATCGAAAATCAATAATTATACAGCTTAATCCCCGCAAATAAAGAAGTTCTTATCTAATAAATGACCGAGTAATAGAATGCTATAGGTAATTATGATTTGAAGTTATTTATTACAAACTATATGACGAAGATTGAATTGTTTTAGCGATAATGTGAATTTAGAGAATTAAATAAATGTGCCAATCATCGTTATAGCCTCGTATCATTTATTGACAGCATTGTCAGCCAAGATAATAAAACCCTAAATTTAAAATAATTAGATAAGATACATTTTGAATAAGGCATGATAACTGTTTAGGCATGTATTTATATATGTAACCTATTAGTATGTAGTATATAGAATGGGATTTGGTCGGCCGCCTGGATTCGTGCTGGGGGCTCGGTTGGTGATCATTGAACTTTGTTCCTGGTCCCTGGCCGGGTCTCCGGTATGGGTTCGGGCGGCTGATTGGATTTTACCTTGTATAATATATATTTTACCTATCATTTTAATCGTAAATATATTGCTACATAAATTAAATAAACCTTTAATTTAGTTCATGTACATTTATTATTTTATTACATATATTTTCTTTATTAAATTAAATTTGACGTGTAAAAAGTGTATATAATATATCTATACCTGCATTGCAAAATAAACTATTTGAATTTGAATTTAATTGTATATATTTATGGTTTTGTACGATATGATATCGTCTTTTTACTATACAGGGTGTAAATGGACAATTATCTCATAATCTACAGATCATAACGGAACAATTTTCCCAATTCCCATAGCTTAATTTTTAAAAGTTTTTTTTTTTTTTCTGAGAATATACGCCATTTTGGGACATTATTTTAGTATATAAATTAACTGTTATTTTTATGATTTTTTAAAGAATTGTCCGATGACCTTGTCACTTGAGCATTTTAGACATTATACCGATTGTATTTTGTGATTACTTATAAAAAAGTGGTCTGTCTCTGTCTGTCTACTCATCTGTCATCTAGCTGTCAAATTAGTCTGAAGCAAATTATTATAAATTTATCTTGATAGCAAAGGACAAATTTCTAAACAGCCATTACTCAAGTGACGTCAC
The DNA here is from genome assembly GCA_934047225.1 of Ypsolopha sequella. Taxonomy (NCBI): domain Eukaryota; kingdom Metazoa; phylum Arthropoda; class Insecta; order Lepidoptera; family Ypsolophidae; genus Ypsolopha; species Ypsolopha sequella. Next base: position 28,116,466 of record OW203990.1, on the reverse strand, counting down.
ACGAGGGCAAATGGAAGTTGCAGCCTTTTCGTAAAAATATTCGTCATCATGAGGTTTTGTAGACCAAAACTTCGAAAATACGGGTTATTAAACCTAGATTTCGAAATGGTTATCGAATTAACACACCTTAACATAATTTAATCTATGCCAATTAAACAAACATGCAATGAAAAATATTTTCAAGTTTCTTTCTCATTTTGGTTTACAGTATATTTTAGACAAATGGAAATAATAAAAATAGGTTTTTCAATATATTTCGGTCTCTTCAATAAGCCCGTCATCAGTTAATTTCGATAATTTTGATCAATTTTATATTGCCAAATACCATATGTTGAAATTTAATGTTTTGTATAAACTGCATATTTGTGAATGTTTTTATTAATACTTGTGAAAACTAATTGTTTGGTGCCCTGGATCCAGTCTATAATTATGTATAAATAATAAATAAATTAGTCTTTGGCAAAGAATTAGGCAAAACATGAAGTATAAAATCGCAAATCTTTTAACAAAATCTCAAAAATAGATGCGACGACGAGCACGAGCGGAGCATGTTAGGTTTAAGGGCCTTACTATTGCCAAATGGGTACTTTCTAAAGCCTACTCCTCGTTTATGGCCAAACCAAAAATAATGAAAAAATGAATTATGAATAATAAACTCTTAGACAACATATGCAACAGTTTTCTTTTTCATACCACCAAAACTTCTACATGATTTTTTTTTTACTGAATGGTGTTTTTTGACCTCAAATTCCCTACTGCTCCTGAGTGGCTTGGCCGATTGAATTCATCTATGCTTTGATAAATAGATAAACTTTATAGCTATAAACATAACATAAGATTATTCAATCGAGTAATCACGTCCAAGTGAAAAGTATAATTTTCCCCTATTTCGCTCTATCAAGGACGCAGCGAGCGTCGTAACAGCCACTATGCATTGAGCGCTGATATGAACGTTATTTCAATGTCGTTTCCGTTGATATTTGTAGTGACAAATATCGAGCTGCTAATTTGGCGATGGTAATCGCCTTAAGGCGAATGGATACGCCAACTGCAATTTGGATCTGTCTTTGAAGGCCTACTCCTCCCACACGGGTGGTCCAAAAACTTTCATAAAAATATATGATAGGCATTATAGAGTCAAAAATTAATTTTAAGTTTCATAAACTGTTTTTCTATTGTAAGTTTTGACAAAAAAAAAATTGAAAATCATCGAAAGTTTCACATGATTAACACAAGAATTTTCTTTCTCCTTCCAAACGCCTAAAGCGATTTTAATTATTATTTCACCAAATTGTAGGAAAATTTTAGATCTAAAAAAATTAAGTTCAAAATTTTTTTTCCGTTCATGGCGGCCATATGAAAAGTATTATTTTCTCCTATTTTGCGCTAGCCGGAGACGCAGTGGTTGTCGTAACAGCCACTTTTCAAGGCACGCTGAAATGAACATTATTTCAATGTTGTTTCCGTTGATATTTGTACCAACAACATCGAGTTGCTTATTTAGCGTGGTCATACGCCTTAAATGTACATTTTGAGGAGCCGAGCAAAGCGAAACGGAATGAGGTGACCCCTGTAGTTTTAACAGAATTATGTTAAAGCCCAGGCAGATCATGAGATGCCCAATTCTACGATATGGCGAAGACATAAATCAAATAATTAAATCAAAGTTAAATAAATTAAGCAAGTGCGAGTTGGACTCGCGCACAAAGGGTTCCGTACCACTCACAATGCAGGTACGAAACCCTAAAAATATTATGCTAATTAAGAACAATATAGATGCCATACGTAGTACAATATATGTCATGTAAAGTAGGTAGGCCAAGTTGCACTGTTAACATGTTATGAGATATCATTTAGAGTCAAGCTCCTAACGCTTCTCACACCCAAATTTACTTATCTTCTGCATTTCTATACCGCAATTATATAATATTATCTAATTTATCTACACCCCTACTGCAATAAGGTAATTACAACATTAAAAGTGGTTTTATAAGTGCTTTACAACACCGCATTTTTGCGCTGTGATTGGCCAAATTTATTATAACAGCGTTAGAGAACGAATCACAAGCAATAACGGGCTGTCTTAATTTCTTAAGCTACGCCTCTTTACTCTTCTCGTTTCTGATTGGTCTCAGGATTGTCTCAGGCATCTACATACTAATTCCATCATGACGAGTGTTCTTTTTCTCATTTTTCGGAAAATTGTTTTTGATGGTCGTAGATAAAGTGTGCAACTGGACATAATTATACATTGGGACACTCGTGCAAATCTATTACGAAACTCACATCGTTCCTGTCCCAATGTCTCACATTATGTCGCGGTTGCACAAATTACTATTGTATCAATTCAAAAAGTTCATAAAGAAAAATACCAACAAACTGCAGCCAATGAACTTGAGCGCGACCATGTAGTACCACTGGGTGGCCAGACTGCTGATGGCTGCGAAGAAGAAGCCCACGCTGGTGGACCAGACCAGTGCCCGTCTCCGGCCTGCCGTGTCCGCGAAGTAGCCCCATGGGAACGCGAAGAATATGCCTGGAACCAATGATATTATATTAAAGTCTACACATGATTCGAACTTCACGAACGGCACACAACATTAGTAACCCTGCAGTAAATTTATTATCGCTTTTTAGTTTCATTCTCATCCAATTAGCTGAAGTACAGTCAGGTAATTAAATTCCAAGTGTATGGAGTTATCTCTTTCTGCAATACATTTTTAAGGCGCTACGGAATAAAATCGACACTATAAGAACTTGCATATCTACTTCAGTAAATAATGTATTATTTTGATAAAATAGTACATTATTTTTGGACTCTTTTTCTAGGGGTCTGTTAAAACAGACACGCATTGAAATAAAAAAACTATCAGTTTTCTCTGATCATATATAAAATAAACATATCGTCACGACATGAATCCCCGTGGGTGTCTCAGAGGTGAACTGTGATGAATTCCTTGATTGTTTATGTTTTGTTTTTAAATTTTACGTCATATTGTTTTATATAAATTTTGTATGAAAAGGGATCCCTTTTTACTACATTTTGTAATAATATGACAATAGACATAGACAATATTTGATGAAGGATCTTTTAAAAATGATAATGTAATATCGGTCCAACTCCGACCGGGTGGAAATAGACAGCTGTCTTTAAATGAAACCACGTACTCTACTGATCATACTGAACAAGTTTCCTAAATAAACATCTCATAAAGAAAAAATGACAATATACACCCAGTCTAAGGTTGTATAGGTACAATTAGGTGACATTGATTTGTGCAGCCAAATTCATTCTGGAGGCTTGGTCAGTGATCAGTCGGTAAAATCTTGACGTCCCAATAGTTATTTACGTGTCTGGCTGTAGTGAACATGAAAAATTAAATTTACGAATTTCCCAAAAAAGGGTAATCGAACCTTGATACTGTGCACTTGCCGAGTCTTCAGGATGAATTTGGCTAAATAAATAATTGTCACCTAGTATACATCATGAACAGATCTTAGAATTGGGCAGATTGTAAGGTATAAAATGGAAAATATTTCGAGAAAAGTCAAAAATAGGTGTGCCGACGAGCGGAGCGAGAAGAAGCGTGTTAAGTTTACATGTAAATACGTTTGGGGAGCCGGGCGAAGCGGAGCGAAGCGGAGCGGAGCGGAGCGTGGCGGCCCTCCTAGCTTTAACAGAAATATAATCTGCCCAGGCAGATCATGATATGCCCAATTCTACGATGTGTTAATGACATATCAATCAATTCTTCAAGGCCGTTTTCGGCGGCGGCGCTGATGAGCCCTCACGTGGCTGACGTAGCCGATTTTTGCAGTGAACGTGCGACCACATTCACTGCACGTCAGCACCCCTCCAACTATATTATAATTGATGGCCACTGGTGGTCGAGCCTCGTTTTGTGTCGAGCTCAGTGCGTCTAATCGACTCGAAAGCATATATATAGATCGCAACGAGTTTTGTCGAGATGTTGGGCGAGACGAGAAAGGTAAAACAGTCTAGAGGACAACGATATCATAAAATAGACGGAAGTAGTCGCGTTTAACATTATAAATAGTGGAACTGGTAAAATTAGTTTTTTTTTTATATCAGCATTAGAATGAAGTTCCGTCATCACACCTTACAGCACAAACTACCTATACCTACTTTTGGTTTCGTTCTTGTCCGTATGTAAGTCGCAATTGAAATTTGGAATGCATTGCGTGTGCAAACATATATTTATCAATGACGCTATCAACAACGCCAGATTTTCAAGGGTCCGTTGGAAGAAACTAGGTCTCTCCTCATATTGAAAAAAATACATTTCTTTCGTTAGTCTTTTATTAATTCAATCTACTTATATTAATGCAATACTTTTGTCTAAAAAAAATATATTTCCTACCTAGTTTTTTTTATTTTTAAACGTTCCTCAGAACAAAGCGGTTAAAATTATATAAGACGTCAATATTTTTTGCCCACAAAATATTTCAGTATTAGCTAAAAACTAGTAAAAACACACCAATTTGTTGTTTCGCTGCGTGATTATTACAAATACGCGTTTAACAAAAAGAGGCCAATGAGCCAACATATATTATAATCGCCTCTATCAAAAGGAAATAAGATCCTTGCCATTGGAATTATTGTGCTGAACGGGTAATAAAAAAGTTGCTAGTAGGCCAGCCATCTTATTGTCACACATTATTGTCACCCATGTCTGTTTCAAATTCAAATTCAAAATTTGGTTTTGCACCAAACATTAGCATCTGTTTGTACGACATACCCAAATGTTCTGAGCCTATAGCAGACCACTACTGAATGGGTTTCTCCTAAAGCACGCCAAAACACTAAGCCCATTGTGAGAGCGTTTGCCTCAATCATCACGCTAGGCAAGTGCCTCAATCACCACGCTAGGCAAGTGCCTCAATCACCACGCTAGGCAAGTGCCTCAATCACCACGCTAGGCAAGTGCCTCAATCACCACGCTAGGCAAGTGCCTCAATCACCACGCTCGGCAAGTGCCTCAATCACCACGCTAGGCAAGTGCCTCCCTCGGCTAGGGGATCGTCATCCCAGTGCTACTCGTATTTCGACGGCTTGTGTATCAGTACCTATAACTAACCGAACCCGATTTTTAAGGCAAACAATTTTTGCATATGTCGTTGGTACCATAATCTTCCTGGGTATATTATATTTCTGTTAAAAGTTTAAAACTAGGGAGTCGCCTCACTCCACTCGTTTCTTTCGGCTTCCCAAATTTATTTGTAAAAATAAATAACACGCTCCTCCTCGCTCCGCTTCGCTTCGCTCGTCGTCTCACCTATTTTTTACTTTTGGTGAAAGATTTTTGATTTTATACTTTACGATATGCCCAATTCTACGATCTGCCCACATGAGATAAACCAAATCTGAAATTTCAAAAATACAGTCTAACCCCTGTAAACACATTCGCTTACCAGCAAAAGGTATACTGGAGAGCACACCCTTCTGCTCCATGGAGAGTCTGAGATCGCAGGCCGACGCGGCCACAACCAGGCCGAAGCCGAAGAGGTCCAGGGCCACCGCGATGCTGATGATACTGCAGGTGACTAGCAGCAGGTAATTGTAGCTGCCGTTGCCTGGAACGAGGGGAGGGTCAACGTCTTGATCATGAAATGCGCAGGGATATATATATATAAAACATAATTTCTAGCATTTAAAATGTATATTAGTTATGCATCAATACAGTGTTAGAGGTGGTAGAGCTGATGCCGAGCTCGACTGTGGAGGTACCACCATCTTACTTGGTGACCCCCTCGAAGTAATTCGGGGGAGAGTAAGAGGACAGCTCACAGACAAAAAACAGAAAGGCTTATGTCCAGCAGTGGACGAACTAGGCTGATGGATGGATGGATGACAGTGTTTACTTTGATGTGATTTCCACTATACAAAGTAAGTACACTGTACTGACTAGAATAGAAGACTTCACTGTAAATAGAGACTGCGTATATAAAGTAAATAGAGACATGATGTACAAATTTTAATCATGAACTTAAGTTACAGTAATTACAAATTTAAAATTATATTTTATTATACGAAAGAATTCATTTCTGTAAAAAATCTCCTAAAATTACTCGGAACTGTTTAAAATTAAATTTACGCAGAAAACCTTATCCTGAGTAAATCGGTTGATCGGTCCTACTTTGTCACTTCATAAACCTTATCCTGAGTAAATCGGTCGATCGGTCCTACTTTGTCACTTCACAAACCTTATCCTGAGTAAATCGGTCGATCGGTCCTACTTTGTCACTTCACAAACCTTATCCTGAGTAAATCGGTCGATCGGTCCTACTTTGTCACTTCACAAACCTTATCCTGAGTAAATCGGTCGATCGGTCCTACTTTGTCACTTCACAAACCTTATCCTGAGTAAATCGGTCGATCGGTCCTACTTTGTCACTTCACAAACCTTATCCTGAGTAAATCGGTCGATCGGTCCTACTTTGTCACCTCACAAACCTTATCCTGAGTAAATCGGTCGATCGGTCCTACTTTGTCACTTCACAAACCTTATCCTGAGTAAATCGGTCGATCGGTCCTACTTTGTCACCTCACAAACCTTATCCTGAGTAAATCGGTCGATCGGTCCTACTTTGTCACTTCACAAACCTTATCCTGAGTAAATCGGTCGATCGGTCCTACTTTGTCCCTTCTCAAACCTTATCCTGAGTAAATCGGTCGATCGGTCCTACTTTGTCACTTCACAAACCTTATCCTGAGTAAATCGGTCGATCGGTCCTACTTTGTCACTTCTCAAACCTTATCCTGAGTAAATCGGTCGATCGGTCCTACTTTGTCACTTCACAAATCTCATCCTGAGTAAATCGGTCGATAGGTCCTACTTTGTCACTTCACAAACCTCGTGACAAAAGTTGCACTTTTGTCACTAAACTCATATTTAGTCAATGTACAGACGCAGCAGCAGCGCTAGCTCAGGAATAGAACCTGAAGATTGAGTGAATTTTGAGATCCAGGTTCGATCCCCGGTCGGGCATGCACCAATGATTTTTTCGGAATTTATGTAAATAGTATTTGTTCTTACCACTTGCTGAACGGTGAAGGAAACATCGTGAGGAAACCTGCATGCCCTAAAAAGCGTGCATCACGTTGGGACGCAATAATCGGTTGTGAAACGAGGGTGAACCGCGTTTTTTTTTCAAGTCTACTACAATATAACTTACAATTTACATACTTATGGCAGCTACTTACAGTACAGGCTTACATTACATTTATTTATACTATATACTTAAAATAGATAATTATGTATTTTATTTAGTGTAAATATATTTTTACTTAGTTTAGTTTGTTTAAGTTTTTAAAATTTCATAGGATTATTTAGTTTTAAATTTAAATTACTTTTTAATTTAATTGTATTAATTGTTTAATAGATTAAATACATATAAACAATTATATAAATAATATAATTTGTTAAGTGTGGACTAGTGAGACTTGCATTTCACAGTCCACTTCGGAACACCTCTGAAAAACCCTCGGGAATTTATGTCGTGACGATATATTTAGTCTCTAAATCGGGTTTACGATCTGTCAAATTAAACTCAGCTTTCGTACTAAGGCCCACTTGCAGCATGTTCTTAACTTGACTTTAACTCGGGTTAAGTCAAAAAATAGAGAGTTAAGAATAACTCTCTTGCACCAATCAAAATCTCGGGTTAAACTAAGAGAAAGTCATCAGAATTTAACCCGACTCACGCCTCGGGTTAGTGAAGTAATTTTACCAGTTTGACTTAAATTGTGTTGTTTCTAATGACATTATACAGAGTGGAAAAGAATTAAGGGCCCTGGAGGGGAACTACCTTAAATCCTTTAGTTAACTCATTTTACTGAAAGGAAACATTCCTTTATTTTTTAAAAGAAACAAAACTGCATTCAAAAATCTTCTAAAATTCGCTTGTCTCACCCGGGAATCGAACCAACCAAAAATAAAAAAAAAAAACTCTCGCTATTTTATAATCCGAATCGGTAGGATTATTGTTCAGGATAAAATTTGTCTAATAAAAATTTGGTAATACACTCATCTCTTGTACGAGATACCCATGAAATTGAATATTTATTACAAGTTCTTTATTAACAATACCTAGTACTGTTCATTGTGACAAGTAAATGACACGTTATAATTTTCTTATCTCTCTAACATCCAAAGACATCGTATGAAGTCTGGTTTATTCGTCCAAGTATGGAGTACAAGCTTGCTAATTTGAAAAAATTAAATTACAAAACGTGTTATAATACTGTACAAGAACTAAGGGTTGCGGTAGAAAATGTTATTACAAGCATACACCACAATACTTTGCAGAAGGCTCAACGTAGACTAAATTTGTGTAACCGGAACCAGGGTGTCATTTCGAGCAACTTATGATTTAAATTATTAAGAATCTATTCTCTTCTTAATATCGGTCTTCGTTGAAAAAATGTTTCATGTTTATGTGTGCTTCGTATTGATGATTAAATAAAATTAATATTAGTTTTCACTTTTTTTATTTCAAAGACCAAATGTTTATTAGACAAATTTTATCCTGAACAATAATCCTACCGATTCGTATGATAAAATAGCGAGGGTTTATTTTTTTAATTTTTAGTTGGTTCAATTCCCGGGTGAGAAAAGCGAATTTTAGAAGATCTTTGAATGCAGTTTTGTTTCTTTTAAGAAATAAAGGAATGTTTCCTTTCAGTAAAATGAGCTAACTAAAGTATATAAGGTAGTTCCCCGCCAGGGCCCTTAATTTTTTCCATTCTGTATATATACTATAGTTACCTCATTGGTTGCAACTATGGTAATGATCTAAATAAATGTCAAATGTCAAACAATCGCTTAGATCAGGATAACTAACCCGTTTCGATATTATCATGATGCAATAGGACTAATGAAATGTCGGGTTAGTTAACTGTTCCGTTAGGTTAGTTAACCTGAGGGTTATGGATTTTTTCCCGATTATGCTGCAAGTGGGCCTAAAACTCGAACTAATATTCGTGCAATTTTATGTGACAGTTGCATTAAGGGCCTTACTATTGCCAAATGGGTACTTTCTAAAGCCTACTCCTCGTTTACGGCCAAACCAAAAATAATGAAAAAATGTATTATGAATAATCAGCTCTTAGACAACATATGCAACATTTTTATATTTCATACCACCAAAACTTCTACATGAAAAAATGTATTAACTAAATGGTGTTTTTTGGCTTGAATATCCTACTGCTCCTAAGTGACTTGGCCGATTGAATTCATTTATGCTTTGATAAATAGATAAATTTGATAGCTATAAACATAACATAGGATTATTCAATCGAACGATCACGTCCATGTGAAAAGTACAATTTTCTCCTATTTCGCTCTTTCAAGGACGCAGCGAGCGTCGTAACAGCCACTATGCATTGCGCGCTGATATGAACGTTATTTCAATGTCGTTTCCGTTGATATTCGTACTGACAAATATAGAGCTGCTAATTTGGCGATGGTAATCGCCTTAAATACTTCAGATACTTGTAAAGTTGAGAATGGTTGAACAACGCAACAGATAATAATATGGCAAAACTGTGTTTGTTTCGACTCTCCATCAATATTAATTACGTTAGCAAAGTACCATCAGGTAATTATTATTGTCATTGTTGTAGACTTGTGCTACAAAAATAAATATTAAATTACCTATAGTACTTCTGGTTCATCGTTAGTTACTAGGAGACATAAATCACCATAGCTATTTATTATCGCGTATAAATTATAATGAAAACCTGTTATATTGTTTGTACTATAAGGAAAAATATGTTTGTTTTTTCTGTTTTGAACCTCAGTTCGAACTTGCCTGAATCTCATTAGACTCAGAAAACTACGACATAAAAATAACCCACCCTGCCTATCTCGCAAGTCTTGATACTCAGTTTTTACCGTATTTCCAATGTATGGTACAAGTGCAAATAGGACTCGTGCCCCGAGGGTTCCGTAAATACCGTTCAAAACACAAACTTATTTCACGTGCAGTGTAATACATAAGATATGATATGCTTTAATAAGATATAATACATATTTTGTCTGATCTAGAGTCCGCTATGAGACAGACAGGTTGGTATTTGTTTTTCTTTTTATATTTAATTTAATTTTAAGTTAGTTTTAAAAAAAATTGTATCATTATTTATATGTTATTTAAGTTTCTTACTTGTTACTTGAAATAAACTAAATTATATGGATATCAAATTATAGGTATTAAAAAGCTTATTGTGAAAATATATAGATATAATACATAATTTATTTTAAAGATTGTATTTATAGTAAGTATTGATATACATTTTTATTTTGTTATGAATAAATATAATTTTAGCTGTATTAGCTTTTTATTTGTAGTTTTAACAATTATATGATAATAATACAAAAAATAATAAACTTTATATTTTCGATATATTTCGGCCTCATCAGTGAGGCCGTCATCAGTCGAGTGGTTGACAGGTAAAAATGATGAAAAATATATATGAAAACAAGTTGATACAGTCTGAAAAGGTTATGATAGGAACTATTTATATATATAAAAAAAAAAGATGAAATATAGGTGGTAAAATAAAAAAAGAAACAGTTTGGAGGGGGAGTACTTGCTGATTGGGTACAATAAAGAATAAAGATATAATATATTAAACTCTATGTATCCAAAAGAAATATTAATTCGGACAATGTTTTAATACTTCAATATTTATTTATTATTTAATAGAAGTTTATGAAACTGGCAGATAAATAGGTTATTAAAACAACAGTACACACAAGTGTTTTAATACCTAGATATCTGTAGTTTCATACACTACTTTATCTACATTCATGAAATAGGTTACCTACCTATTTCCTAATCCATAAGATCTTGGTAACAATTGTCGTAAGTTTATCTTGATTTTACTGGTTTGTTCCATCCATCCATCAGCCTAGTTCGTCCACTGCTGGACATAAGCCTTTCCAGGACTTTGCCACTCCCGGCGGTCATCTCGGAAGAATTGCCCATACTCACACACGCTGGGCAGGCGGTGAGCGCGGTGCCGGAACCCTCGCACCAGTTACGCCGCTGCCCGTCACCAGTCTGTTCCATGTAAGGCCCGGCTATTAGGGATAAATGGCATAGATGAGATAGTCTCAGGCATGGTGGGCCTCCTGGTTTTTTGCCTGTGAGCTGTCCTCGTACTCTCCTCCGAATTACTTCGAGGGGGTCTCCAAGTAATGTCTCTGTATATGCTTTCAGATATTTTTGCCCAGAGTAAAACTTTAAACAAACAAAAAAGCAGTAAATAACGCACAAAATGTATCCAGTAGTTCACCGCGCATGTGAGACAAGGGTCCGGTCGCAATTTATTCTACCATCATTAAAATCAATCGTAGTCCACAGCGCATGGGTTTGGTTATAAGCACAGAACATTGGTTATAAGTATGTACGTCATTCAAACCATTCCCTATTAAAAACCTCACACATGGCTGTATGGGCTAAGTTCTCTTTGCCTTCCAACTTCGTGTAACTGTACTGTTATAGCAGAAGAAGTTATAATAAAGCATTACATATTTTGGCTTTTAAATATATTTTTTTCTGCATAAAAGACGTTCGTGAAAAAAAATTGTCATTATGCACTATTTTTGAATCATAATCAGGATTTTACCATATGAGTGTAGATAAATTATTCAATATTTCATTATTTAATATAGCCCCTAACACATATAAAAAATGTAAACAAAGAGACGCTACGCCTAGGGTTTCTTTTCTGGGTTCCCGATCCCGGGAATAACCAGGAAAACGATCCATCCCGATTTCGGGAACTTTCAGTCGGGAGTTCCCAATCTTTGGGAAATAAATCAAATGTTCAAAAGTTTTGAATTTCACGCCACTGCCTCACGTCGCGCGCTCTTGATTTTAAATCTCGAATTACTCTGTAGAGAACCCTAGGCTAGGTAGGAAACCTTGAGTTGAGAAAAAAAATTGGGAGAAAAATTTGAAGTCGGCTTTCCGATAACTCGTTCAATGCTTTAACATATTTGATGGCTTATTTACTTATTTTATTCAAAAATGAAAATACTGTTACAAAGTGTGTTGTTTGATTTTTTTGTAATTTTAAATAAAAAATAAAAAATATGTTTCATGAAAAAATTATTTTATTTTTATTATTCCACTCCAACCGTCGGTCGAGGTCGAGATCGGTCTGTTAACCGTTCGTAAAACAGCATATGTAACACAAAACATATGTAATAATGTACATTTTTTAAAGAATTCCCGGGATTATTATTTTTGTTCCCGGGTCCTGGGATCTACAAAAACCCTGGAATTGAGAAACTCTAAATACGCCTCATAGGAGTGCTAATTTTATTAATAAATCTATTCCAGATTAACTCAGAGACCAAGTTGAATCCGGGTGCTTGAGACTGAGATCAGTCCACACATGGCACTCTTCATAATGAAATTTTGCTTATTTGTACCAAAATTTACTTATAGTCTAGGAGGGGACGTGTCCCAGTTTAGTACAAGTGAGTACAATACCTTCGATTCCACTTGTTATACGTACAATAGAATAGTTCATTTGCAATGAATACAATACCTATTACTAAAAAAATAATCAAATAAGCATACTTATACGCAGTGGCGTGCACAGAACTTTTTTCCGGAAAAGCAATCAGAAAGTCAAGTACGACAATAAAAAAAAATATGAACAATTTTTAATAACACTTTGAAAAAAAAAAAGTTTGTATGACGCCAGGGTAGGCAGGCACTGCCTTTCCTAGAGTGAACATTTTCATACAAACTTTTTTTTTCAAATTGCTATTTAAATTTTTTTTTTTTTTTTTTATTGTCCTACTTAACCTTCTGATTGCTTTTCCGGAAAAAAGTTCTGTGCACGCCACTGCTTATACGTATAATACATACAAATATATTGTAATAACCACAGCATTGGTTTTATACAAGGTGACTTTTTGATCATCGTCCAAATTCATACTGGAGGCTTGATAAGTGATCAGTATCTTGGATCAGTAACAATTTTTGTGAAATTCGTAAAATGAAATTTCGGCTTTCCATAGAAATTCAGTTCCAGTCCCGAGTGAATCACTATGGGGAGTCGAAATTTCATTTTACGAATTTCACCAAAATTGTTATTGATCTATGATACTGATCACTTACCAAGCCACCAGTATGAATTTGGACGATGATCAAAAAGTCACCATGTATAATGTACAATTTATTTTAATATTGATCGCCTCTGTGGTGGTTTGAACGGGGTTTGAGTTCGAGTCCTGTAACATTGGTTTTCTGTCTGCGTATTTCAGCTGAGGGTCTATATTTGTACCCGATAGATTGCCACCTATCACGCTGGGACATAATGATCGTCGGTGAAATGTGGGTGAATAAATGTAGACTGTGACATACATTTCACAGTTCAAATGATATGAACTTTATTTTCAATACGGCGGCGTAAAAAAAAACCGAGGACAAAAAATAGGATCCAACCAAACATACATCGTCCCATACCCACTAAAAATATATATTTCGAGAGGGAGACGCCATAATAAACAGCCGGCCACCAGCAACAAGCAAAGGGATCCCTTTCAGATATAAGTGAAAAAAAAAATTCAGAGGAAAACTAAGATTACACAGGCAAATACAATAAGCCAGGTTCGATCACTGTGTAACTGTACCGAAATTCATAATACGGAAACCCCTCGGAAACCCCTCCAATACCCTTACGGGGTTTCATGTCGAGACGATGTATGATATTAAGTATTTAATATTTAAACGTTAACACTTTATCTGTTAATTATTATTATTAATATGTAGGTACCCTTTTCAGTCACGGGCTTATAGGATCCGGTCATTTGAAATGCATTCATGGGGCCGAAGCCAACATGAAAGAGGCCTTTGGTACCATATAATCCAAATGTGAAATGGCTGCATCCATGGAGGCCTCTCACTCAATGTATCATTGAGATACACTAATGGACAGTCAACCATAGTTGCCAAATTATTGCCAGGAAGGAAGCGACTTGGAGGCTATGAGGATGGGATGCTAAATGGTCCGGATATCAGGGCTAGGGATTGAGATAACGGATATCTGCCTCAAAAATCTCTCATAAATTTTAGTGTGGCAGATGGTGACTTGCTGCTTGATAACTACCCAGCAGGATAGCCATTGTGGGCCCCCTATGTTACCACTATGGGGCGGCCAGGGGGCAACACTATGTAAGCAGCAGTTGTCAAGAGGTGAGCCTACGGGCGCGAAATCTTTAATAATGTTAAGTAATAACTACCTGTCAATTCCATAGCATCATCATAGCTTTCTGGCACCACCCCTGATGATGCTGCATCGATTCTCTTCTCATGGTCCTCAACCCTCGCCGAAATGGTCTTCAATGTGACGTCATATTTCCTCATCTTCCCCACTTGAGCCACTTAAAAAATCTAACGTTCTTGAATTTTCACTGTCAAGGTCTTGACATTAACTAAAAAGTATTCAAATTAATAAAACTTCGAGTTCACAAAACCGAGATAAATTATCTTATCTTAATTTGCATCACAAATATTTAACATTCAATGCGACTACATTTCGTTGCACACAAAAAAAAAATGACAACAAAAGTTACTTATATAAATAGACGTTATAATATTATGTAATGAACTTTAATATAAAAGTAACTTCAAAACTAGTTTGCTGTATAATTTGAATCAGTCGTCTACTAAAGACTTAACGTACTGGGTATTTTACTAATAAAGGCAAAGATTATATAGTTTCGGTTTCTTCATAAATCGGACACGGATTGGAAGAAGGATTGGAACCTTTTAGATCAGAGGTCTGTCAAAGACTAAGTTATTCCAACGGTTTTAATAAAATGTGTCTCTCCATTAACGGCGCGGCGGCGCCTGGTCGTACATACGTGGATCGTTATGGATGCGCAACAATTATTGTTTAATGAATTACAATTACAAAGGACGTGATTACAATCTAATAATTGTAGTAATCACAGCTATGTAATTTGTTTAGAATTGGTTTTGGATTAGTGTGCTGTCTTTTTATCCTCAGGTAGATAACAATGCTCAAGGAACTTTGGTTTTGCGTCAAGTCGAATTCCCATAGCTTAATTTTTAAAACATTTTTTTTTTTCATTTTTTTCAGAGAATATACTCCATTTTAGGACATAGTTTTCATTATTTTGGCATATAATTAACCATTATTTTTTTATGATTTTTTATAGAAATGTCCGATGACCTTGTCACTTGAGAATTTTAGACATTATGCTGATTGTGATGTGTGATTGCTTATAAAAAAAATTGTCTGTCTCTGTCTGTCTACTCATCTGTGTCATTTAGCTGTCAAATTAGTCTGAAGCAAATTATTATAAATTTATCTTGATAGCAAAGGACACATTTCTAAACAGCCATTACTCAAGTAACGTCACACGAGGGCAAATGGAAATTGCAGCCTTTTCGTAAAAATATTCATCATCATGAGGTTTTTTAGACCAAAACTTCACAAATACGGCTTATTAAACCTAAATCTCGAAATGGTTTTCGAATTAACACACCTTAACATAATTTAATATATGTCAGCCTAAATACGGCCTGCTCTTACATTCTATAGATTAAAAGAATCTTCAAACGGGTACCAAAGGTATTTGAGAGTATGAACTCTGTCCACACTCGTACACCCGCGTTTCAGCGACCATTATTATGACTCAGCGTGATGGGTGGTGAGCCCTATCGCCGTATTTCGGGCACAAACATTGACACACAGCTTAAGGCGCAGGTAGCCACCAACGACCTTGGGTCGACCTGTGTCGGTGCAAATATCGACAGAAACTGTATTGAAATTACGTTCATATCAGCGCGCACTGCATTATGACGTCACTGGGTCTCCGGATAGCCCAAAATAGGAGAAAATATTACTTTTTACATGGACGGGGTGGATGGAAAAAAAACCATAAATGATTTCTAAGCAATATTTTCATAATAGGTATGTATTTTAGTGCAAGAACCATACAAATGCTATTAGTTGTTTTAAAGAAATAACCAATTACTTAACTTTAGTCCAAAAACTGCTTGACTTTGAACAATATTTTCATGTTGTTTCTTACACGCGAGAATTATTTCCTAAAATGAAGTTGTTCTTTATATTTTAACTGACAATGGTATTTTTTAGACCTAAAAATTTCCTATAATTTGGTGAAATAATTATTAAAATCGCTTTAGGCGTTTGGAAGGAGTAAGAGAATTCTTGTGTTAATCGTGTGAAACTTTCGATGACTTTCGATTTTTTTTATCAAAACTCACAATAGAAAAACAGTTTATGAAATTTAAAATTTATTTTTGACTCTATAATGCCTATCATATATTTTTATGAAAGTTTTTGGACTACTCGTGTGGGAGGAGTAGGCCTTCAAAGACAGGTCCAAATTGCAGTTGGCGTATCCATTCGCCTTAAGTGAAAGATTTTCGATTTCGTACTTTACGATCTACCCATGACATAATATAACTACAGATACTTTGATATCTGCATTGTATTTGTCACGGAGTCTCATTGAACATTATTCCAAATCATGAAGCATCAAGTCTTACCAGTCATTCAGTGTATTTCATCATGAAATATTCAATAATCACCAGTTAATTACGGAAAATTATAGAATCAATAGTCAATTCTGTACTGCGTCGAGATTGCTGTCATATTTTTTTCTCATCGAATCTGTATTGTCTTTGAAAATTGGTGATGTACGAATCTAATTGAATATAACGTATTTTATTCGTAATGTTATTTTATTCCGTATTTTTTTTTTAACAGCGTTACTTCGTAATCTTTGACATAAACGTGTGTATGATTCTATCGAGAGCTGTGTGATCTTCCAGCGTTGCTCTAAAATGTGTAGCTCATGTGGGCGTATTTCAAATAAAATGACCGTTACTTATATGGAACACCATAATTTTGAAATCTTTCATTTGTATTCAAATATTTATTACTGGGTAGCTTATTGAATAAACTATATGATTTGATTAAAAATACGTAAATAAATTACAACGTTTAAGAGAAAAAAAATATTTTCGAGCAGTGTGCTGGAAAAAAAACTCCATTTAGTAACTTTTTCAACTTGAATTTATGTGCGAATAAAACAAGTATTGTTTGTATTTATTTTATTTACCACATTAAAAATGAACAAATTTTCAAAAAAAAATATTCTTTATTAATGTAACACTTCACATGACGAGTATTTCCCTAAGGAAGATCCATTTAGTAACTTTTGTGCTGTAACACCGTACAAAATATCCTTTTATATCAAACCTATAGCAATTGAACAATATTTTTATACGATAAAATATAAAGCTTTAAAAAATAAACCATATAAAATTATTAAAAATGTATTTAGTTTATATTTAAGCTTAGAAAAACTAAAAATTAAATACCATCACGGTGGGACAGTTACTTAAGTGAAACTAGCGTTACTAAAAGGAACTGTTTAGGGTGCGTTATAATCACGGTATAATAAACTTCGATTATTTTAAATGTTTTATTTAAATTTAATTAGTAATAAGTGAACTGGGTGTTAGGAAAAGTACTGCGATCCTTTCAACCTCGGTTACTTTAGGTGTACATACATGAAAAAAGGAAAAAAATATAGGTATAAATAAAATAAAAAATAAAAATAAGCTTCATAATAACGACCCATAAAAAAGGTCGAGTACCGTTTCACCTCTTATGCACCCAATTAATAGTATTCTAGTTTATTTATTTTTATTATTTCGGTATTAGGAAGCTTATTTTCATTTATTATTTACTTTATTTTTTTTAAATATATTTTTTGGAATGTAATACGTGAAACCTATACGTGTTTGAAATGATCGCAGTACTTTTCCTAACACTCTGTATAAATAATCAGTACTTAACTTAGATTGTTGTTTATCATTAGCTTTATTTTAATTTCTTATAATTCCAATTTATTTTAATTTCTTTTCATTCCAATCAAGATATAGCTTTACAATTCCATTTAGTAACAGTAACCTTCCGCATATACATAACGCTACTTAACGGATGTTACTAATAGCTATCGTAAACTGTTTAAGCCATGTTTTTATACAATACATAATGAGTAACTTGAAAAAATAATAGCAATTAACAATCTTTGATTATTAGGGAACCCATTTATAAACATGAATCAATAAGAAAAACATAACTTAACAGTAAAAACACAGCTACTTAAGGGAACAAATTTTTTGATGGTCACAACCTCACTGTGGAAAGTAACGAATTTTGGACCGAAGGAAGAGGAAGCATGCTTGATATTTGACATTTAGATCGACAATGTTGCTTGACGTAATAAAACATTGTTTTTTGGTAGCTTTTTCGTTTGTTAATCACTATAATCACCGTTACTTAGTTGAAATTTCCGCCACCTCCGATTTCATGAGACAAGATGTAAATGACTATAAATTAATTTTTTCCTTTATAACACCTTGTTTAACTTGAATTCTTGTATCCCTAGATATTTATCTTTCAACAGAGGGTGATTTTACTATAAATTAAGTTAAATTTGCCGCAATTATTAGAGTTTAAATCTGCCAGTATATAGGGTGGACATACGAAATTTTGAGTTTCTTTGAGACTATTTTTTGTTTTAATTATATTTGAGAAGTCTTTTTAGTAAATTTTGTAATCAGAACTGTATTATAATTAGTTTTATAATTAGTATTGAACAAAAAGTTAACAATTTTGATATTTCTAATGAGATATTCATGGTCAAAGTCAGTGGACAGCATGTTTTTAGGCGGTCATTTTATTTGAAAATGACCCATGTCCTAAAAGTAAAAGAAAAAATTAAAGAACTGGATGGGATAATAGATACGGCCAACGACTCTGTGAGGGAACCATTTGTAATTAACGTGGGCAATTTGACTAGCGATTCATCAGAATATTTTAGCGATGAATCAAATAAAGAAAACTAATTAAGCACCTAACATATTTTAATCACATACTTACCCATCTCTAGATAGTTCACCTATTCATAGACAAAGATAACATGGTGCTTTGTTTACATAGTCCACAATTTCTATTGACGGCTACTGTACATATACTTTGATATCTGCATTGTATTTCAAATGTATTTTTTGGGCTCCATGCAGTATAATTTATGGACTGCAATATTGATCACCGATATAAAAAGGCGAATGACAGGCTTTTCTGACTTTTAGGGTTCCGTAGCACTTAAAAGGTACAAAAGGAACCTTATGGTGAGACACCATTGTGCGTCCGTCCGTATGTCACAGCCTCATAACTTTAGCACCGTTAAAGATAAAGACATGAAATTTGGCACAAAAATAGCATTAATTTACCCACATATAAGAGTGTAAAAAAAATATGAAAATTTTGAAATTGTTCAAAATATTTCCAAAACAAAAGTGAGAAAAATAAAAACTATTAGCCTAAAAATACAATATGGGTATCAAATTGTAGGTATTCAAAATAATTACGCGTAATTATTCTAAGAGGCCAACAATAATATAAGTCATTCAAAAAAAAGCCATCTCTGGACACATTACTCAGCTCTTATTAGGGTTTCGTACCTAAAAGGTACAAAAGGAACCTTTACAGTAAGACTCCGTTGTCCGTCCGTCCGTCCGTATGTCACAGCCGTTAAACTTTAGCACCGTTAAAGATAAAGACATGAAATTTGGCACAAATAAAAAATTTGATTGTAAAAATATATACTTTTACTATATTTACTGGCATTGGTTTCGAAAAATCTTTAAGAAACCACAAACATATGTATGTCTCACCCCCCTTATCTCCGAAACTGGTAGACCAAAAAATATGAAAAAAATTTCGATTATAAATCATAACTGGCCAAAATAGGAAATTTATAGCGATTAAAAAAATTGATCACAAATGAAAAATATAAAAAAAAAGTTAAATAAATAAAAAAGGATTTTATAAAAATACAATATGGGTATCAAATTGTAGGTATTAAAAAGTTGATTGTAAAAATATATAGTTTAGCTATATTTAATTGCATATGATTCAAGAAATCCTTGAAATATCATAAAAAATGTACTCCCCCTTACCTCCAAAACTAGTGGACCAAAAAATATAAAAAAAATCACGGTAATATCTGTTTACGTAAAGAATACAGGAAAAATAAGGCGGTTGAGAAATTCACGACAATAAATGACAAATTTAATTTATCATCCACAATACGGAACCCTAGGTACGCGAGTCTGACCCGCACTTGTCCGGTTTTTTTTAATTCGTTTGTTTTAATAACCAACGTCATTTAACCCTTAAATGCATGAGATTTTATTTTTGTACGAAATTGAAAACAGTGATAGAAAAAAAAAATTATTGATTATTTTTAAAGCTGAACACTTTTTAACTTTCACATCAAAACACGATATAAATATATGCAAGCAGAATATTTATTAGACTTTTTTTCCAAAAGCTCTCTGCATGCGAGAAAGTACAAAAAAAAAGAAAGCAAAATAAATGAACGAATAAATTAAAAAAAAATTCAAACTTGTTGCCAAACATATTTTTAGCTCATACAATCATATAATTATAATGTTTACCTTACAATTATGTAAATAAGCAATAATAAAACCTTTGTACCGTTTTCGATCCAAGATGCATTTAAGGGTTAAAGGTTTTTGCACTCAAGTTACCAAATTAACGCCCTGCTGCGCCACCACAAGGTTCCGTTAAATAAAAGAAAACCCTTGTTGGGTAGCCTCAATAATACATCTGTCAGTCGTTGTGGTATTTAAGTTTTCGTTGTAGGTGCAGGCAGAAGTAAGGTGTGCAAAAAAAAAAAAAAAGTAAAAATTCCTTTATTTCCATAAAAAGTCTTAACTAAGTACAATTTATACGGCGGTTCTCAAACTAAGCTAAGGCTTGGCACTTGAGAGCCAGGTGACTCGTTTAACAGTATTTATGTACTGTTTGGCTCGCACTTGTTGGGGTCGCAAAGGGGTCGCACTTGTTGGACCCATTCTGTTCTTGGTGGTAAGTAGACCAGACCAATACATAATTATCCCAAACTGTGGGTCTACCGCGTAATTCTCATTTTCATCAACATCAACTTGAGATTGAAATTTGACGTGCGTGCGACGACGCCCGCCTGACATGCCATCTCTTTTGCACGCGTTGAATTTCGCATGCATTTGCTTGAAGTTGATACAAATGAGAATTACGCGATAGAGCCCCTGATCTCCTTTAGAGAAATCTAACGTTGCTCACGTGGATCACGTTTCTCCCGATCCCGTGAGAATATCCTAAAATCCCTTCTTTGCTGATCCTACAGTCCAAATGTCATGTTCCTAGGTCGTTTGGTCTAGCTCTAGACGTTGATAGATCAAAAAAATTTATTGAAAAAGGCGTTAATTTGCGGAAGTCCATCATAAATTTGTGGGTATATTAATACGAGTATATCAAAATATATATAGCAAAATTTTGCTGTCGAGCGGTCGGGCGGACTACACATCCCGAGGATGCCTCGTTTAGAGGCGAAACACGTGTCGATAAGTTTTCTTGCTTGTTATTTAAGATTGCTTTATTTTGTGCTCGTACTGCTTGCTTTGCTTGTGCATGTTTTATGCGGGAGGGCGGGCGGTGCTTGAGTCTGCATTTTGAATAGCATGGTAAGAGTTTAGCGGAATATTGCAAATTATTAATATATTCACAAAGTTGATAGATCAGTCAGTCAATCCGGCAGCGTATTCTTTTTATATACAGGGGAATTTGCGGAAGCCGAAAACAGTCGATAGTACTCGTACACACTAACAACTTTACGTGAAAAAAAATTGAGAAATCAAAAAAAAAAAACGGTTATTTCATACATTTTGGTCGGGTAGCTATGGAACAGTTGATATTTTACGAGTACTATTGCCAGTTTTCGGCTTCCACAACAATCTCAACACCCAGTATACAAGGTGTAACAGAAATGTGTAACCATATTTGAAGAGCTTATTCAGTCAATGGTTTAGAACAACTTTTACTATGGAACAAACGCTGTATCTCGAAAAAAATATTCACTTTTTCATAGCAAAACGCAATTCCGCTCGGCTGTAATGTATAGAAGAGCAGTTTTTTTTTGAGATTTCAGGGTTGTCTCCACAGTAAAAGTTGTTCTATACCATTGACTGAATAAGCTCTTCAAATATGATTACACCTTTCTGTTACAACTTGTATAGAAGATACCACAAACTATGAAAGCGTTGAATATTTTATTAAAAAGAAACGTGCCAAGTGTTTAAAGTGTTTCACAGGGGCTCTACCGCGTAATGTGACCAGGGGCTCTACCGCGTAATGTGACCAGGGGCTCTACCGCGTAATGTGACCAGGGGCTCTACCGCGTAATGTGACCAGGGGCTCTACCGCGTAATGTGACCAGGGGCTCTACCGCGTAATGTGACCAGGGGCTCTACCGCGTAATGTGACCAGGGGCTCTACCGCGTAATGTGACCAGGGGCTCTACCGCGTAATGTGACCAGGAGCTCTACCGCGTAATGTGACCAGGGGCTCTACCGCGTAATGTGACCAGGGGCTCTACCGCGTAATTCTCATTTGTATCAACTTCAAGCAAATGCATGCGAAATTCAACGCGTGCAAAACAGATGGCATGTTAGGCGGGCGTCGTCGCACGCACGACAAATTTCAATCTCAAGTTGATGTTGATGTAAATGAGAATTACGCGGTAGACCCACTGTTTATATAACAAATAATGCTTTCGTTCATAGCATTCGTATAATATATAATACGTACATATGTGGCTAAGGATGGAGTCCTTCTACCAAACATACATATGAAGTATCATGAAGTGTGCATCGTAGTTTAACTTGATACATAGCGTACCATGACGGTATTTTGTTTTTCGTTTAGAATCTAAACTTTAGATTGACCTCCATGACTTGATCACTTCAAAATGGATTCCTTTGAATATCTTTCACATAGCCCTTTATAGGATTGGCAATGAAACACTGCAGGTACATGGTGTAGTTTCAGAAAAAACTGTCTGCATCACGTAGCAGCAATAAACAGAAAAATTGTTGAACCTCTCACACAGTTGTCAAAATGTAGGTAAATTTTCTCCTCTAATAGGCTTTGAGCTTGCTTTATCAACCTTTATGATATTGTTGATCGAAATTTATGATAATAACAACAACATTGGCGCAACGTTTACATCCGACATAAACAAAACTCTCTCATGGCTGACTTGTAGGACCGCCGATAAAAATATCAATTAGTTCGTTTTATGTTAATTTTAGTTTCTTCTAATTACTTCTGTTTTCATTTTATTTTATTGTTTTAATTTAGCTGTAAGCATCATTGTAAGCTTCATTCATTTAGTGATTGTTTTATTATAATTTATACTTGCAATTGTTGCCACTTGGTAAAGCTTGGAAAGCATCTTGAAGAAAACACACTTGTTCACTATTTCAGTTTAGTTAATAAAGTGTGAAATAGTGTATATAAGTGCATTTTCTTCGAGATGTTTGTTTTGTTGTTTATAATTGTCCATAAATACATAGTGTGCTTTTTAAGCTTTATTTATTTTTTTGGTTTATTTATTAATAGTAAAATAATAAAAGTACGTTTTTACTCGATATATTTCGGCCAACGGTATGGGGCCGATCGCAGACCGATCATATCGATATACATCGTCACGACATGAATCCCCAAAGGGGTGTCAGAGGTGTCCCGAGTGTAAACTGTGAAATTTAAGTCACAGTCCACACTTGGAAAACCCGCGTTTCACCGACGATTATTACGTCCCAACATGATGAGTGGTGATCTTTATCGCCATACTTCGGGCAAAAATACACGCTTTTTAAGGCATGCAGGTTTCCTTACGATGTTTTTCTACACCGTTCAGAAGTAGTAAGTAAGAACAAACACCATGCATATGAGTTCCGAAAATTTCATTGGTGCATGCCCGACCGGGGATCGAACCTGGATCTCAAGATTGAGAGGCCAGCGTTGTACCCCTGAGCTACCGCCGGTTACTAAGCAATAATGTTTAATGTTCCATAAGTTAATTAAATAAGTTATGGTACCCTATGATAATAAAAGATCTCTTTGATGACGTCACATTTTGAAAACTTTGACGGAACCCGTACACTGTACACGACATTATTTTTTTGCAACTAACTTTATTTTTATCCCTTACAGGTTGGTTCGACTTCGAGAGGCTAATAAGTAGGGACCTTAAATAACAAATTTTTTTTCTCCCTTTCGGTTTGATTAATATTTTATTTTATAATGAAATATCTATATATGTACCTTTTTAATAAGGCAAAAATAACAAAAACACGAAAAGCTGGTTTAAGACAGGAAAAGATATCTGGTGAGGCGAACTTGAGGGTTCTCTCGATACTGATGAGATCTGCTTGAAAAGATCACCACACATTTATAGAGAAATGTAAAAATCTGTTGATATCGTGAATTTATATGTATATTTATAGACAACTGACGGTTTTATAGCTAAGTAGCTTTTGCTCACGGCTTCGCTCGCGTCGAAATGTCTTTCAATAATAGACAGTTTTCGCCTTGGTAGTTATTTATTCAACACCCCTATATTGAGCAGCGGGTCTACCGCGTAATTCTGATTTTCATCAACATCAACTTGAGATTGAAATTTGACGTGCGTGCAAAAGAGATGGCATGTTAGGTGGGCGTCGTCGCACGCACGTCAAATTTCAATCTCAAGTTGATGTTGATGAAAATCAGAATTACACGGTAGACCCGCAGGACTACGATGACAATAAAGAAAACTCCATCCAAATCCGTTGAGTGGTTCTCAAGTTAAAACGGAACAGACAGACGAAAACTATAAAAAGGTAATTTTGGCCTCAACACCAATAACCCACTTCATTTGGAATTTCGCAAAAATATTCAATTTACAGACATGACATTTTTACTGCTTAATTATTAGTATCTTTTAATAGGTAGATATCCAAGCCACAGCATTAGTCAAGGCCATACCGAGAAACGGAAAAGAAAATACACTCAGGGACAAAATTAGAGGAATGCAAAAAATGGTGTGATTACTAGAATTTTTCATGGTTCCTTTTTTTTAGTATATGTTCATTTTAGGCATTAAACTTTCTAAAAGTAGTATTTTTCTAACTTTCTGAAAGTTCTAATCTCAGAAATACTTATAAAATTAATTGAGTAGTAATTGACAACATTCCTTTAATATTTTCTTAAGTTTTAAATCTCTCATGATCCAGACATTTAGTTGAGTCAATTAAAACTTTAATTTGTAAACAATATTCTTGTCCTGTGTTTTCTATAAGGACTTTTTCTGTGCTTTCTAGGAGTATTTCTGGTACAATTTTAAAATCATGTTTTCAATCGTGCATGTTTCACAAGCACGTCTTTGTACCTGATGCACTATTTAGACCCAATTCTTGCATAAAGATAGCAAAGCGACTGCTTTTCGAAAGGAAATCACAAAACGGTAACATCCAATAAAATAAAAAAACCTTAGTCACTAAAAACTTGAATCGAACCTTTTCTTGCGTTCCCTTAAATATGTCCATGAGTGTATCAATTCTTAAAAAAAACTGTTTTTTCATATCGTACGTTATATTTATTAACATATTTATTTTATATACTGACGCCTGTCTCCCAGAGGGGTAGGTCGAGACTACAGATTTATATCTGCTACAATCCTGACACACCTCTTTCGCCTCTTCTATTCCGGGTACTTTTGATATTGCCCTGCTCTTATTTTTATATTCTCTCTTGTTTTCAGGCTTAGAATTTTCAGGTGGTTGTCTTTTCGGTATTATATTTTTTTTTATTAAATTCTATTAAATATTGAAGTTTTTTTGACATATATGTCTTTGGACAAATATCGAGGCCGTGCAGTAAGGGATTCCGATGTTTATTTAACCCTAAAAACGGCAGGGTGTACGAGGATAGTGCCCACAAAACCATAATTTATTCTTCCTTAATTTAAGGCGATATGCGAAAAAATACAGGTGTTTCTTTTCCGTGTATTTCATGAAATACACGGAAAATTTTATTAGATTTCTGGTATATGTATTTTGACTATATAATCTAGGGTTTTGAAATTGGAAAACATGTTTGGATAAATTTCCCTCGATAGAAATAATTGTTGAAATGAGGTCTTTAAACACACTTGTTTTCCTCGTTTGACGAATAGGAACCATATACAGAACTCAAACATATTTTATTAGGTGTGTTTCAACAATATCTAGAGATTTGATTTTTGAAATTTTGCTAGCTATTTTAGTTTTTTTAATAAAAATATAAAACCAACTTTTTTTCTTTTTTGCCCTGAATCCGCCCCTCTCGCACTGCGCGATTTTTCGCTTGGAGTGACAGTGACAAAAACAAAATTCGCATAGCCTCTTAAAAGAATTTAGCAATACTACATACAAAAAAGTACTTCTACCAAGACTAATATAAATGCAGTCTTATCTTAACAGAATCTTCAGAAGTTGTTCCATTCAGAAAAAAAACAAAGATGGCTCAAAAAAAATGTTTTCATGTCGAGGTTTAAGGATATTTGGCAAACAGATTTGAAATTAACTTTTCTACTGTTAGAACCTTAGAAGTTAGAAGTATACTAGCGCTGAAGGCCGATAGACGGCACGACGATTTAAAAAAAAAACGAGAAATCTTTGCCAGAATTATGTAGCGTATAAAATTTTTGTACATAAAAGGTGTGTCTGTACATTGAAGAAAAGTAATAAAAATAGAAAGGGGGTGGCTAAAGAAGAGTAATAGAACACAAATCAGCGACTTTTAGAATTCTTTTCTGTCTGTCTGTCTATTAGTTTGTTTGTTTGTTTGTTCGCGCACATCTTCGAAACTACTGAACAGATTTTCATATCGTTTTCACAGGTGGATAGAACTTAATTTGGCGCAGAATATAGATTTTGTTTATTTAAAATCGGATATCGTAAGAGCAGTGGCGTGCACGGAACTTTTTTCCTGAAAAGCAATCAGAAGGTCAAGTACGAGAATTAAAAAAAATATAAAAAAATTTAAATAACACTTTGAAAATAGAAAGTTTGTATGACGCCAGGGTAGGCACTGCCTACCCTAGAGTAAAAAGTGTTATTTAAATTTTTTCATATTTTTTTTATTCTCGTACTTGACCTTTCGATTGCTTTTCCGGAAAAAAGTTCTGTGCACGCCACTGCGTAAGAGAAGTCATCGTCATTTGAAGATAATTTTGGTATTTACTTTTCAACTGTTCGAAGTTAGAAGTTACATAGCAAATAATAATTCCTAGCGTTGAAGGTCACGTCACGAACGAATGCTTAAAAGAAAAAAAACATAAGAAATCTATGGTTAGAGTTATGTACAGTGCTACAAGGATGTGATGGCGCGTGAATAACAGTGACAGGGGAGCGCAGTTGTGAAACAAGGAGTATGGTAGCGGCGTTATTTCCGATTTTGGACACAACCAATCCACGCGCCATCAGGTTCTGGTAGCACTGTAGCGTATAAAATTTTAGTACATCAAAATCAACAGGTGGCGCTATTCATTATTGGAAGCTGCCTACCCTTCAGGGAGATAAGCGTGAGTATATGTATGTATATAATGATACCTTTACAATATAAGAAGTGACTCAGGTGCCGGAGCCGGCACTTGGGACAGCTGTTATATTTATGATTAAGTTGTCTTATGTTCGTTTTATTATCTAATCATTTCGAATATCGAAATCGTTAGTGTAATAGTAGAACACTAGAGGTAGAATTTTGATAACCAGCGGACCTATTATGTTACATTTAAATCGGCTACCAACTGGTGTCTATAGATATAAACTAAACTTTTAAAATTGCCTTCAGTGGGTATTGAACCATTTACGAACTGTAACGTCTCTTCAAGTGCGAACATATCCTTAGACAATCGTAATTTCATGCATCACGCAAAAACTACTGAACGGGTTTTGAAGTGGTAACCACTGTTTGATCCTCAGCAGCGAGGCATGGATTACAAAGAAAGAAGGAAAGGAGATCACTGTTCGATAAGTTATTATCCAACTTAAAAACGGGATGCTTTTTATTGCGAGATTCGCAAGGGATTACACCGTGGCCGCATAGTCTTCTTCCACGCGGACGAATTCGCAGACAACAGTGCACAGTGGTGTAATAACCGAAACCGGTCGGTAGTTAAGTGTAAAATGAAACCAGTGAAACAAGTACAAGAGAATTTTAATGATGATCATATTACCTCTATAATTGCTAATTCTGATTAATTATATAATTAAAGGAAAACATCGCAAACTGGCCTCTGGGGAAATAATGAAATGAGACAACTACCTACAAGTTTACGATACTTACATGGAATTTTCCTATAATTCTCAGAATTCCCACTGAGTTAAGATGCGGAAAGAATATATATTAAATTATACTTAACCCGTTCAGTTATCAATTTCGATAACAATTAACCAATGATTATAGAGCGCGAACAGATGTGACAGTTCGGCGGGTCTACCGCGTAATTCTGATTTTCATCAACATCAACTTGAGATTGAAATTTGTCGTGCGTGCGACGACGCCCGCCTAACATGCCATCTCTTTTGCACGCGTTGAATTTCCCATGCATTTGCTTGAAGTTGATACAAATCAGAATTACGCGGTAGACCCGCGGCACAGAACATGCTGGAAAAGAAAGGCAGTCGCTGGAGGGAAAGTAACCAAAATATTGATGATAGCAAATTTTACTGAAGAAAAACATCCCTTTATTTTTAAAAGTAAATCATACTTCATTCAAAGATTTTTGATAAATAACCTACTTTTATCGGGGTTCGAAACAGTAAAATGTAAAAAAAAAAAACATAATTTTTATGATGCCGGTCGAAGGACTCAATCTTAATAAGTCATAACTTATAAGGATCAATTTCTTCTAAGTAACATAGTATTATAAATTAAGGGAACACCATTAAATTTGACACAAATTAGATTATTAAT
This sequence comes from Ypsolopha sequella, assembly GCA_934047225.1. NCBI lineage: Eukaryota > Metazoa > Arthropoda > Insecta > Lepidoptera > Ypsolophidae > Ypsolopha > Ypsolopha sequella. The sequence continues at coordinate 28,087,506 of OW203990.1, read as the reverse complement.
TAGACAGGGATCCTTCTGCGTGTTTCTGATGGTCCAATTTTCATAGCGACCCGCTCTCAAAATATACGTTTTAGTGGGTTTAGTTTCTCGAAATCAGTGCAAATAAATATACAGGTTGTAATCGTTAAGTGTGACCAGACGATTATTCCGTAACTATTACAGATATCGAAAAAATTTAAACTGATATCGAAAGTACGTTAACTAATCAGTAAAATGATATCAATAACTTTTTGAAAATCAAACGAGAAGTATCCAAAATTTTGACATTAAACATCCTGTATGTTGTTAAAGTATATATTTTTATAATTTGTTCTTTAATATCTACAATACTTAGATTAAATTATATAAAGGTATGTAAAAAATATAAAAAAATGACGATTATAGGTCATACATACATAACAGGCCATTACAGGAAAACCATAGCAATTTAAAAATAGTTGAGATGAAGTATTAAAAAAACTAAAACATACTCGTACTTATGTCTTATAAAAATACAATATTGGTATCAAATTGTAGATATTAAAGAGCTGAGTGTTCATATTTACTTCCATCAATTTCGAGAAATCCTTGAAAAACCACAAAAAATGAATACCCCTCCCCTTATCTTCAAAACTGGTGGACTAAAAATTATGAAAAACATCATGGTTATATATGATTACGTAAAGATTACAGGAAATATATAGCTGTTGAGAAATTTACGAAAAAAAAAAATCCTAAACCTGTCGAATTACGGAATCCCAGGTACGCGAGTCTGACTCGCACATGACCGTTTTTAGGGTTCTGTACCCAAAGGGTAACCAACGGGACCCTATTACTAAGACTCCGCTGTCCGTCTGTCACCAAGCTGTATCTCATGAACCGTGATAGACAGTTAAAATTTTCACAGATGATGTGAATGAATGAATGAATGAATGAATGAATGAATGAATGAATGAATGAATGAATGAATGAATGAATGAATGAATTTATTTCAGAAAGTACATAATGTAGTATTTTTGTGCGTTACATTATTATATTACTTAGGGCTATCTTAACTTACTTATATGTATATACATTTAATTTACTAACCTAAATAATATACTTAAATATATTAGACATTAATGCACATAATGATTACGGGTATCCAGGGTCGAAAACTACACACCGTGCTAGTAAAAAACTGTTTGACGGTCATGTAGTTCGCCGTTCATAACCTTAAATTGGTTTGCATTAAATGTACATAGTATTTTAAATAAATAAATAAACCTAATATATATGTAATTAACAAGTTTGTACATAATCATTTATTTATAAGGAAGAATATATAATAATATATAAGTACAAATATGCATATAAATATTGTGTGTGCTGAGGACATCTAAATACGTAAAATGAGTTGAGTGTTGTGTGAGTGTGTGTGTATTTTGTGTAGTTTGGAGAAAGTAAAGTGATTTGAGACTGTATTTGATCCTGGTATAGTAAGTACCCTTATTTAATTATTTCTAATAACTTTTCCGTATTTGCATAATCTAAGCGTCCTAGTATGTTATTTAGGGTTTGCTTTAGAGACTGTAGAGATAGCTTTCGCAATTCCGTAGATGCGCTTAGTCTGTTATATAGGAAGGGTCCCAAAAAACGACTAAAGGTTTGAGCAAAGGTGGTTTTGCAATGAGGTGTTTTAAAAACAATATCTAAACGTCTATCTTTGTCCGATAGCTTAGTTGGATTTTTGTGTAGGTTTGTTATGGCATCTCTAATGAAAAGTTGTCTTACTGTTAGGACCGAATTTTCATCATAAAGGTCTTTAGTTGGATACTTATATGGCTTGTAATTCATTACTTTTAGAACGGCCCTCTGAGCTCTTTCAAGTTTCAACATCTTGGATTTGTGTGTGCCACCCCAAGCAGGCAAGCAGTACGTTATTATTGATTGACAAAAGGCGTAGTAAACGCCCTTTAGCACAGCAGAGTCGCCAATGTGCCTTAGGTTTTTAAATACATGGATAAGTTTGCGCACGCGTCCTGTTAGAGCCTCGATATGTTCTGACCAGGAGAGGTTTCTGTCAATGATGACGCCAAGATATTTAACTGAAGACGCATTGGATAGAACATAACAGTTACATGAAGAGGCATTTATACAACCGTGACAGTGAACTCTGACAGAAAAGTCCTCAGAGGGCTGAGTATGTTCACGAATGCTAAAGGTTAGTACTTTAGTTTTGTCCAAATTAAGAGTCAGTAAATTTTCATTTAACCAGCTATAAACTTTTGCAAAACCATCTTCAGACACCTTATTTAGCCTACTCCACGTCTTACAAGTAAAGACAATAACGGTGTCATCTGCAAAGGTTATAATTTGCGCTTGTTTTAGTTGTTTGCGACACAGACCATCAATATAGATCAGAAACAATGTCGGCCCAAGCACGCTGCCCTGTGGCACTCCGTATGTGACACTTTCTTCGGAACTTAGGTACTTCTCGACCGTCACCATTTGTGACCTATCTGTCAAGTAGTCAGTGAAAAGTTCAAGAGGTATTCCGCGTATTCCCATGTTTTCGAGTTTTTTTAGTAGATGTATGTAACAAATACTAAAAAACAGAATAAAGTAAATATTTAAGGGGGCTCCCATACAACAGACATGTTTTTTTTTTGCCGTTTTTATAGATAATGGTACGGAACCCTTCGTGTGCGAGTCCCACTTGCACTTAGCCAAGGTTAGTTTTTTTTTTTAAACAGTATCACTTTTAACAATTATTATAACGTTTATTTCTTCAGTTATTTTTTTTTTGTAATACAGCTTAAAACCTAATTGTTCACTTTACCCTACACAATGACTATGACGCAATCCTTGTTTATTAGAGTTCCTTTATAAATTATTGGAAACCGCACAACACAAAACGTTACTGAACTAATAAGTCAACATTTCGATCGAACTTGAAGTTTTGTTCAAAATGTTTTTGTTTTTTTTTTGTAGTCGTTTACAGTACAACAGTTAAAACAACTTATTAAGTTCCTTATTAGACGCCTTTTTGTTATCCTGTTTTTAATTTGCTATGCTATTTATTTACTACTTCGTATAAAAAACCCGTTGTGATTAGACAAGTCTGCGATGCCCGTCGTGACCGCAAGGCGATACTTACTGAACATGCGCACGAGTTGCGCGTGTCTTGATTTATCTTCCGGGTTCTACGCGGCATACTAATGTGCCAAATATCTCTGGCATATTTGTCGGATTGTCACGTCTTAATTCAACAGTATCTTAATACTGACATATCCCTGTTGCGTTCTCGCATAATTTTTGAGTAGCCCGGTGGCATATTCATAGTTCTGGAGTAGCCCGGTGGCATGTACATAGTTCTGGAGCAGCTCGGTGGCATATTCATAAATTCACCGACGCGTTATCCATTCGGTTAATATTTGACCTGCATTTGGACGCCTGACAAATATTAGGTTAAGGCCCAGTATAGAGCTAAACTTCCGTCCTGTACCAATGCTTTTGTTTTTGATTTGTCTATCTACGCACGCTAAACTACAGTAATTTTGAATTTGCGGCTACATAAGACTTGTAAATAAAAATATTTCCTGTCACAACATTAAAAGTTTGTAAAATAAACATTAATGAAAAATTTCGTAACGCTATCCTCAAAAAAACAGACCAAAAAGCTGTTTTTCCTCAGTTTCGAGACCCATTTTCTTTTTCATTTCATTTTCGAGACCCAGGAGGTCGCAGGTATAAATCCTGGCCCGAGGAACTGTTTCAAAATATTTGTGCTTTTAAAATTTGTTTCTGATTGATTTCTAGTTTGTAATGCACTCTAATAATAGAGTATTTAAAAGCAATGGATTTCGCTGTAAAGACATATATAATCTTTATTATTATTATTTATAGCCTTCGGCTCGTGCCGCAAACTCACACTCGTCAGAAAACGTTTCATCGCTCTCGTATCGTAATGTACTATTATTTTGATTACTATCTTTTAATTTCAATCAAATGAAATCAATGAAGCTTAGCTACTTTTATTATGGCCATGGAACCCCTAATAAGTCGGGCAAAAACAGAATTCGGTATTCCGACCTTAATGATAAAGTAAATATTAAAATTTGTAAACAAAATAAATACCTACCTTATTACATTAAAAGAAGAAATATAAGATTATTAAAAAATTTCTGTAAATTTTTTTAGTTACTTAAGAATAATAAAAACATTTGTTTTAAGAAAAGCTCTAAATCAAATTCAATTAGAGGTATAACAACTGTAAAACATATTTCAGATCCATAGCAATAGCAACACATCGTTTATTCATACTATTGAATATTGAATCAATGAACCCGATTAAAAAAAAACACTGTTTTCCGATATGACCTATAGTTTTAGGGAACTACGTACAAATGTAGCAATATCAAAATAACTGAACTTTTGAGTGTTTAAATTTGTTTTATTCCGAACATCCAAACATCCGAATTTATTACAGACTTTTTAAAACCATTTTTATACAATAATTTTAACTAATAATATAGTATTCTGTACGTGTTTTGCAAAGCTTTTATAATAGTTTTAATATACTTATATAATAGTTTTCCTATTTCTCGAGTCGAGAACATTGTTTTTCGTGTCGATTGAGATACGTCATATTTCCCGGGAATTCTCACTTCGGGAAATCTCGACCAGTATGATGATGGAAACATTTCTAAAGCCTACTCCCCTTTTATGGCCAAACCAAAAATATTGAAAAAATATATTATGGATTTTCAACTCTAGGACAACATATGCAACATTTTTCTTTTTCGTACCACCAAAACTTCTATATGAAAAATTGTTTCAACTCAATGGTGTTTTTTGGCTTGAATTTCCTACTGCTCCTAAGCGGCTTAGGTGATTTAATTCATTTATGCTTTGATAAATAGATAAACTTGATAGCTATAAATATAACATAGAATTATTCAATCGAACAATGACGCCCATGTGAAAAGTATTATTTTCTCCTATTTTGCCCTTTCAAGGACGCAGCGAGCGTCGTAACAGCCACCACGCATTGTGCACTGATTTGAACGTTATTTCAATGTCGTTTCCGTCGATATTCATACAGACAAACATCGAGCTGCTAATTTGGCGACGGTAATCGCCTTAAATGAAAAAACTTGATAACTGCGTTTCATCAAGTAGGTACCGACGGCAATCGCAAGTATAAGTTTTGATATTTATGTAGCCAGTTTGAAATTTTCACGCAATACTTGATACTATACTATTGAATTTATTGAAAAAGGCGTTACTTTGCGGAAGTCCATCATAAATTTGTAGATATATTAATAATTTGCAATATTCCGCTAAACACTCTTACCATGCTATTCAAAATGCAGACTCAAGCACCGCCCGCCCTCCCGCATAAAACGTGCACAAGCAAAGCAAGCAGTACGAGCACAAAATAAAGCAATCTTAAATAACAAGCAAGAAAACTTATCTTATAGATAAGAATCTATTAGAATAGATAAGTTTTCTTGCTTGTTATTTAAGATTGCTTTATTTTGTGCTCGTACTGCTTGCTTTGCTTGTGCATGTTTTATGCGGGAGGGCGGGCGGTGCTTGAGTCTGCATTTTGAATAGCATGGTAAGAGTGTTTAGCGGAATATTGCAAATTATTAATATATCTACAAATTTACTATACTATTGCTTCTATCACAGCAAATAATGCGAGATGTCCATACAAAAAACCTCAAAAAAATTGTATTTTTTTAACGTTGTCACGTTATCTCCGAAACAAGAAGACCGAAAAATATGAAAAAAACCGGCCAAGTAGGAGTCGGACTCACGCACAAAAGGGTTCCGACCACACAATACGTGCACCAAACCCTAAAAACATTATGGTAATTAATTCCACTTGCAATTATGGAACTCCAACTTAACTTTACATGTATGGTCTATTAAACTTTTTGTATTTAAAGGGTCTAATTAAGTTGGTCCTATTTTTCTATGTCTAGACCTACCTATAAACGAAATTTTAAGTTTCTAAGTCAACAAGTTCATGGTGAGCAAATTTGTATTAAATTGATCGTAAAGTGCAATTACTTTTTTCGCGTCGAGTTAGAAACCTGATTTTTTTACAGCACCATGGGGCCGTAGAGTTCTGTAGAAGGTATCAGTTTCGACTTGATATCTCAAACGGGGCCCGAGTAAAAGGGTCTTGACAGACTGACCGACGGACAACAAAGTGATCCTATAAGGTTTCTGTTTTTCATTTTGAGGTACGGAACCCTAAAAATATGGTAATAAAGATGTAATATGGTAAAGATTACTGAAAAAAATAGCAGTTAAGATATTAGGGTTCCGTACACAGCGGGAGTCACGAATTTTTTCTCAGGCGCTACCATTGAGTTATACCTAATACAATTAGCAGCAGTAGCTCAGGGGTAGTACGCGTGCTTCTCAATGTTGAGATCCAGGTTCGATCCCCGGTCGGGCATGCACCAATGAGTTATGTACATATTATTTGTTCTTACTTACTACTTGCTGAACGGTGAAGGAAGTAAGGAAACCTGCATGCCCTAAAAAGCGTGTATTTTTGCCCGAAGAACGGTGATAGGGTTCACCACTCATCGCGTTGGGACGTAATAATCGTCGGTGAAACGCGGGTGCACCGATTGTGGACTGTGACTTGCATTTCACAATTCACACTCGGAACACCTTTGATACCCTCTCGGGGATTCATGTCGTGACGATATATATTTTTTATAATATTCAAAATATTTGTATTAGAAAATTGTATTAGAAAATCTTCTAAAATGTCCAACAAAACCATGCACAATTGTAGATGCAACAACAAACCAAAAATATTAATTTATTTATCAAGCATTTTTAAATTCAACACAAATATGTTTTGTGGGTTTACCAAAAACTCAATCAATGGCGTCTTTTTGTTTTATACAAGGCCAGTACACAAGGGTTTTAAACTAATCTCGTAAAGTTTGGAATACAAGTGTTGCACAGACGTCTTTGTCCGTTGAGTAGTTCCCGTGTCAACCTTCCAGTCCCATCATCAGACCCTGGTCACCATGTTTTACAAAAACACTCATCAAGACCGATTAAAAAAGCCCAAATTCGAATGGTCTGCTAAAAAAGTATGATTCGACTACCTACGCTAAGGGGTTAAGGCGAACCTACCCATTTCCCGTTGCCGTTCCCGGGAAAAAACAGTTGCCATGTCCACTAGTGGGCACAAAGGCAAGGAAAATTCACTGGTTGAGCCCTCTGGCGGACATGGGTAACGAACGAGTTGCATCAAATATGGATTTGAATAAACAATGCATTGTTGTTTTTCTATTTATTAGTAGACATAATATCGTGACAGCAAAACAGCTACCTATATTAATTAAGGGGCTGCACAATGCTAAAATTCAGTCCTGCTCTAACGCGTTTCTTTTTTAACTCTCTATCCTGCTCTAATCAAATGCCGCGCACGCAAAACTTCAGTTATTTTGAAATCAGGGCTACATTAGGACTTTCATCATAATTCCTTTATGTAATAAAGATGGTTTTTTCTCGTTAGTATCTGCGTGTATTGGTTTCGTTTCAATCGGTTTTGAAACATGGAAACTGAATCGCTTTTTTCGTGAAATTCATGCTTTTTTAAAAGTTATGTAATAAATGGAAAATTAAAAGTATGTTTATTTATAAAGTCTAATTAATAATTGCCTTGAGTCATAAAACACGCCATATATTTTCAAATTTTTATCTTCTACATTGACGGAACTGAATCCAATACAAAACTGATGTTTAGCATTGTGGAGACCCTTAAGAGTATAAGTAAGAGGCACAATGAAACTATAACATAGCTATTTTTACCCGATGTCCGCCTGTAGTGGACAAAAAGTGGAAGTAAACGGAAATAAAGGTAAGCCCGAGATCAGGTGTAACGGGCCTATAGAGTTTGGAATCCTTTCATCGACCTCGTTCATTCCAAACTATACGCGATTTGTACGCAAAATTCGTGTATATTTTGTTATCAAAATTGTGTATAACGGCATTCCAAAATATACGCCAGTAGTTTCCTATGGATGGCCTTGTATAAAACGGAAAGATAAATCAATGGCGTATACATAAATGCTTCTTATACCAAAATAAATAAACAAAATTTTGTTTTTTGCACAAAACATATAGTCGCAAGTAAACAAAATGAAATTATGTAACTGTTCCTCATTGATACTCATTCATTATATTATATAAGTACCACGACCTTAACAAGGTTAAGGCTACTAGACGAAACAACTTGTCTGTCAAACTTGTTGTCAATTTGCATGCCTAGCACGCATCAAAGATAAAGCGCCTTTTAATACTATGTGGAATATTTAGTTATTAGTTACTGATAGTGAGGTACATAGTTATAGATAGGTCTCACAGCTCACTAACCGTGCGGTCCGAAATAGAATTACATCGATAAAAGCTATGAATGAATTAAAGTGTGAGCGATGACTGGTCCGTAATTTGTGAGCTAGCAAACGATGTGAAAGATAGCTTATGATTCGGACCGCATTAAAAAAGATACATCTTAACCATAACCTCTTACCACAGAATATAATACGATTATTTCATTTTATTTCGTCAAAGTGCCGTGATTCGTGATGGAACAAGAAGAGTTTGTAGCACTGTTCTTCAACGTCGACTCAGATAGCGACGAAAATATATATATATATATATGTAAATTCTTCCTTTTCGACGAAGAGTTCCACACGACTTTTCATTTGTTTCTCTCATGGCAGAATAAAACATATACCATGGTTTGTCTGATCTGAACTGCTGAAATAATGGAGCGAAAACAATTTTTGACATTCCATTCCGTTCAACGCTCACATCGCCTCACCTCCGTCGCATGAGCCACGAAAGTCATACGAATGAATGAACGCATTTGCTTCACTCATGGATTATTAGCCATTCACCCCATTCATTCGTAATCGATTTTAGCGAAATAATTCTATTTCGGAACGCAGGGTCCGTATACCAACTGTTGATGTAACTATATGTTTTCATAATTTTGTCCCTATTGAAACGGTTAGTACAGTGGAGACCGCATCAACTAAGACACATTGGACTTTGTACCTATCTTATATTCTTCTCTGTAGGGGCTAATGTCGTACTGCAAGTGTATGGCTTGATGTGGTCTCCACTGTACCAAGTACTACCAAAATTGTAAAAAAAAAATTTAGGATTAAAGACAACGGGAAAGCCACCTGTATTAGAGCTGGTACATCAAAACACACAAAATTATAATAAATATTTGATAATAAAGTAAAAACAGTATGGACCACCATGAATACTGAAACTAGGAAAAGTAAGAAACGTGATGGATAACGAATTAAAGTTAAGTATTAACTATGAAGTCGATACAGGAGATAAAGAAGTTGCGAATGCCTTTGAACAATTCTTTACTGACATTCTTTCCTTAACAACTAAAGATTTGAATTCAAGCCCTGGGCTTGAGCAGGATCTTTCAATGGATTACGTGCCTCAGTGCCATTCTGTATTTGCTTTTAAACATATTAATTCATTAACTGTAATTAATGCATTTAATCTCTTAACTTGAAAAAAACCGAGGACTTATGGGGCCTATACACTCACTCACCGATCATCAAAATTCCAAGGTACTTCTAGTAGACCAACAAACTTGAAATTTGGGATATGGTTAGTATTTAGGAAGAAAATAAAGGGAAAATTCTAAAATTATGAATTAATATTTTTTTTCGGCATAAATGTGCAACTTACATGAACTTACAACGCAACCAGGCCAACTAAACGAATGATGAGAACTTTAAAATCATGTTTAATAGAAATGGTTGGCCCATTTGTCTGGTTGGCTTGGTTGTGTAGTAACTGCAAGAATCATTTAAGCATCTATAAACAAGTAAATTAAATAACTTATACTTATCTACTACAGGAAGTTGTCAACATTATCTGACATATAATTTTATTAAAACTTCAAAATTCAATGCCCGAACTAAATGACCAACTCATGAAGTTCATTAAGCTTTTGGACCAATCACATTTAGTTTTACAAAAGAGAAGATAGGGCCATCAACCATAGCCACAGGAACTAAAGGATTTACCAAAGACTAGATAAATCAATTAATCGATTAACTTAGCTCACTAGAAAAATCGATGGTAATGAAATGAAGTCGATACATTAATCAAATAATGAATCTTAATTTTTCCTGTTTAGCTTTTAGACAACTGTCAAATAATAATGAATAAATAATAAAAGGTAGAATGGCTGACATGGCTCTTCTCGAGATCTCTAAAATTTTTACGGCGAAAGTGTTACAAGACTTGGCATAATTTTTACAGGAATGTTTTTGATGGGATAAATGTTACATCAAACTAATGTACAATATGTAAAATTGTTTTTGATATTTGAAGTTCATAGATTTAACCCGGCGAGGATGAGGAGGGGTCAATATTACCCTGCTCATTTTCAAAAGCTTGCAGTTTATTGTCACGTGGTTGTATATTATTGGTTGTCTCGATAGCTGTCGCTAACGATGCTCCTGCCTGCCGCACACCGTTCTTCAGTTGGCCGGCGACTGAGAAGAGAGCTACATGCATGCAGACGCAGAAAAAGGTAAATATGACCCTATATTATACATGATTTAGTTTAAAACGTTGAGTTCTGCCAAAGTTGATTATGTTGTAGGCATTTAGTAAAACAAATAAAACTTTAAGATCAGTACCCTAAAATGTGTTTTTTTTATGGCAAACCCTAAAATAATATAAAGAACATGTAACAATTGAAAATGAAATATAGGGTCATAATGACCCTCCTCATCCTCGGCGTGCGATTCTGCACCACGTCGTCGCCGGGTTAAGGGGGGGTAGAATACCCAAACCCCCCCTGTCTACGAGCCTGCCTGACACGGATGTTGAGGACCAAATAAACAACCGATACAAAGTTCGAAACATTCATTGTGTCTTCTCATTCAGACCGAATTGCGGTTGGCCTTGAGCAGTGTGGTTTTGCATTCAGACCAACCCTGCGGTCCGTAATAGAATTACAATGGATCATAAGCCATTCACTTCATACTTTCGTAATCGATTTTAGCGAAATAATTCTATTTCGGAACGCGGGGCAAATAACGTACAACACAAGACACAAAACCTTAACTTGAAAAAAGTCTACATATAGATATAGGTAGGATGTCATTTCCTATCAATTACCGAGTCTTCAATATGAATTTGGCTTTATTCACAGCATTGCATTTTCATTCTCATTTTTTATTGTACTACATACAAAATCCATAAATACACAGGTAAATATCAAAATTTGTGTGCAGTGGCGAGCTAATCTCTATTAGAGATTTCTTCCGGCAAACCGAAAGATCAGTGTGTACACACCCAAAATAATCGATGTCATACATTAATGTATTAGTAATATAATAATTAACTAGTAAGCACTTATAACAAAGAAAAGAACACTTAACCCAAGTAATTAGTAACCACAATAACAATATGCATAAATATAAATAAACACTTCATAATTCCATATAACATACGTTTACCTATCAATATAGATAATTAGATATGCATATTATATACCACAGAAAATATTAAATATATACAGTTTGAAAATAAGACCGTGGTTGGAGGTTTACTAAAAGGAAACATTTGATTTTTTATTAGTTCAATATGGGACTCTAGGAACATTATTTGAGAATAGTAGATACCTAGTAGAAATTCCAATTACAACATTTTGTTTTTTAAATGTCGTTGTTTACCAAAGAGACCAAATGACCTGCGAGATGTCCGGATCTAACACTATTCGATTTTTTGTTATAATTATAGTTCGATACAAAAAGCAACACGAGCTGAATGTAATGGAAGAATAAATCTTTGTAATCGTGAAAATAAGTCTTAACATAATTACAACAATTTTTGCAGTATTTTCTCCTTGGTTTTTCCCTAAATCACAGTTTTCAGGGTTCTTGCTTGAACGTGCGAACTCAGAACGCGCGGTCCGCCCCCGAGAAAACTTTCACTTAGCCCGAGCGGTGGGTGCATGAAAGAAGCATCCCGAGCGAGGGCGTAAATCGAGCTACAACTACTGATCACTCCTAATACGCTCGAGAGGCACCCTGGACATTATACGTAAATCGAGCTACAACTATCTGACCACTCCTAATACGCTCGAGAGGCACCCTGGACATTATACGTAAATCGAGCTACAACTACTGATCACTCCTAATACGCTCGAGAGGCACCCTGGACATTATACGTAAATCGAGCTACAACTATCTGACCACTCCTAATACGCTCGAGAGGCACCCTAAACATTATACGTAAATCGAGCTACAACTATCTGACCACTCCTAATACGCTCGAGAGGCACTCTGGACATTATACGTAAATCGAGCTACAACTACTGATCACTCCTAATACGCTCGAGAGGCACCCTGGACATTATACGAAAATCGAGCTACAACTATCTGACCACTCCTAATACGCTCGAGAGGCACCCTGGACATTATACGTAAATCGAGCTACAACTATCTGACCACTCCTAATACGCTCGAGAGGCACCCTAAACATTATACGTAAATCGAGCTACAACTATCTGACCACTCCTAATACGCTCGAGAGGCACCCTGGACATTATACGTAAATCGAGCTACAACTATCTGACCACTCCTAATACGCTCGAGAGGCACCCTAAACATTATACGTAAATCGAGCTACAACTATCTGACCACTCCTAATACGCTCGAGAGGCACCCTAAACATTATACGTAAATCGAGCTACAACTATCTGACCACTCCTAATACGCTCGAGAGGCACCCTGGACATTATACGTAAATCGAGCTACAACTACTGATCACTCCTAATACGCTCGAGAGGCACCCTGGACATTATACGTAAATCGAGCTACAACTATCTGACCACTCCTAATACGCTCGAGAGGCACCCTAAACATTATACGTAAATCGAGCTACAACTATCTGACCACTCCTAATACGCTCGAGAGGCACTCTGGACATTATACGTAAATCGAGCTACAACTACTGATCACTCCTAATACGCTCGAGAGGCACCCTGGACATTATACGAAAATCGAGCTACAACTATCCGACCACTCCTAATACGCTCGAGAGGCACCCTGGACATTATACGTAAATCGAGCTACAACTATCTGACCACTCCTAATACGCTCGAGAGGCACCCTGGACATTATACGTAAATCGAGCTACAACTATCTGACCACTCCTAATACGCTCGAGAGGCACCCTGGACATTATACGTAAATCGAGCTACAACTATCTGACCACTCCTAATACGCTCGAGAGGCACCCTGGACATTACACGTAAATCGAGCTACAACTATCTGACCACTCCTCATACGCTCGAGGGGCACCCTGGACATTATACGTAAATCGAGCTACAACTATCTGACATTCTCTACTACATTCTACAACTACATTCTCTTTTGTTTTTGGTGTATTTTTTTCCAAGCAAAGTTTAAAGAAAACGTCTCAAGAATCGTTATTATTTATTATTTATTATTATTATGTTATTATTAATCGTTATAATAATTACAATTCACAAATTATAAGAATGCGTACATCCCCTATGCTACAATGATCTCTGCTCATCACCCTTTGACAATGGCGCGGTGATGCCCTGAATTATTTTAGTGTTAGTCTGAAGTTGTAGTAAACAAATTACATGGAAATTGCTAAATATATGGGTATTCCTGATAAAGCTTTTGGAATTGAGATTCCCATTCTTCTTGTTTTGTGATCTGGTTCCTATTTCAATCCACATAAAGTCGGCATTTGTGTACTTATCTCACTGTTCATCTGTTTGGTCATCGTAAAGAGTAAGTCTTTATTTAAATCGAAGTAAAATTCTTGGTGTATTGCATTAGGGTCAAATATGGATTAGCAAAATGTAATATTATATCTAACAAAATAACGAGTTTGATAACATTTCGCCGATAAGTAGGTACGATCTGGGAGAGCTGCGTGGGGCAGCTTTCCGCTCTGTTGCGAGCGGATGGAGGGTCGGCGGAACTTTCCCCGATAACATATTATGGTACAATTTTCTTTGTGTTTGTGGGCTTGTCTTTTGTGTGGTGGTGGTTCCCTTTTATCTTTCTTTATATTTGTTATTTTATACTTTCTCTTAGCTAGGCGACGCTCGCGGAAGATTTATTTATGGGCCATAGGCCTCTTTAAATCTGAAGCTCACACATTGAAATTGCGTTCTTGCTACATTAATAAATCTTATGTTACGATACAAACATACATAATTATTTAATTTGTTCTAGTTAAACTATGTAATATGTTTTATGTTATTATTACATTATGTTGTATTCGTCTATGGTTACGTAGCAACAACCATAATTACTTACTTTATATCAGAATGCAAAGATGTAAATCTTTAAACCACTCCTAATACGCTCGAGAGGCACCCTAAACATTATATGTAAATCGAGCTACAACTACTGACCACTCCTAATACGCTCGAGAGGCACCCTGGACATTATACGTAAATCGAGCTACAACTATCTGACCACTCCTAATACGCTCGAGAGGCACCCTAAACATTATACGTAAATCGAGCTACAACTATCTGACCACTCCTAATACGCTCGAGAGGCACCCTGGACATTATACGTAAATCGAGCTACAACTACTGATCACTCCTAATACGCTCGAGAGGAACCCTGGACATTATACCTAAATCGAACTACAACTATCTGACCACTCCTAATACGCTCGAGAGCCACCCTGGACATTATACGAAAATAGAGCTACAACTATCTGACCACTCCTAATACGCTCGAGAGGCACCCTGGACATTATACGAAAATCGAGCTACAACTATCTGACCACTCCTAATACGCTCGAGAGGCACCCTGGACATTATACGTAAATCGAGCTACAACTATCTGACCACTCCTAATACGCTCGAGAGGCACCCTAAACATTATACGTAAATCGAGCTACAACTACTGACCACTCCTAATACGCTCGAGAGGCACCCTGGACATTATACGTAAATCGAGCTACAACTATCTGACCACTCCTAATACGCTCGAGAGGCACCCTAAACATTATACGTAAATCGAGCTACAACTATCTGACCACTCCTAATACGCTCGAGAGGCACCCTGGACATTATACGTAAATCGAGCTACAACTACTGATCACTCCTAATACGCTCGAGAGGCACCCTGGACATTATACGTAAATCGAGCTACAACTATCTGACCACTCCTAATTCGCTCGAGAGGCACCCTAAACATTATACGTAAATCGAGCTACAACTATCTGACCACTCCTAATACGCTCGAGAGGCACCCTGGACATTATACGTAAATCGAGCTACAACTACTGATCACTCCTAATACGCTCGAGAGGCACCCTGGACATTATGCGTAAATCTAGCTACAACTATCTGACCACTCCTAATACGCTCGAGAGGCACCCTGGACATTATACGTAAATCTAGCTACAACTATCTGACCACTCCTAATACGCTCGAGAGGCACCCTGGACATTATACGTAAATCTAGCTACAACTATCTGACCACTCCTAATACGCTCGAGAGGCACCCTGGACACAGTGGCGTGCACAGAACTTTTTTCCGGAAAAGCAATCAGAAGGTCAAGTACGACAATAAAAAAAATATGAAAAAATTTAAATAACACTTTGAAAAAAAAAAGTTTGTATGACGCCAGGGTAGGCACTGCCTACCCTAGAGTGAAAATTTTCATACAAACTTTTTTTTTTCAAAGTGTTATTTAAATTTTTTTATATTTTTTTTATTGTCGTACTTGACCTTCTGATTGCTTTTCCGGAAAAAAGTTCTGTGCACGCCACTGCCTGGACATTATACGTTAATCTAGCTACAACTATCTGACCACTCCTAATACGCTCGAGAGGCACCCTGGACATTATACGTAAATCTAGCTACAACTATCTGACCACTCCTAATACGCTCGAGAGGCACCCTGGACATTATACGTAAATCTAGCTACAACTATCTGACCACTCCTAATACGCTCGAGAGGCACCCTGGACATTATACGTAAATCTAGCTACAACTATCTGACCACTCCTAATACGCTCGAGAGGCACCCTGTGGACATTATACGTTAATCTAGCTACAACTATCTGACCACTCCTAATACGCTCGAGAGGCACCCTGGACATTATACGTAAATCTAGCTACAACTATCTGACCACTCCTAATACGCTCGAGAGGCACCCTGGACATTATACGTAAATCTAGCTACAACTATCTGACCACTCCTAATACGCTCGAGAGGCACCCTGGACATTATACGTAAATCTAGCTACAACTATCTGACCACTCCTAATACGCTCGAGAGGCACCCTGGACATTATACGTAAATCGAGCTACAACTATCTGACCACTCCTAATACGCTCGAGAGGCACCCTGGACATTATACGTAAATCTAGCTACAACTATCTGACCACTCCTAATACGCTCGAGAGGCACCCTGGACATTATACGTAAATCGAGCTACAACTATCTGACCACTCCTAATACGCTCGAGAGGCACCCTGGACATTATACGTAAATCTAGCTACAACTATCTGACCACTCCTAATACGCTCGAGAGGCACCCTGGACATTATACGTAAATCGAGCTACAACTATCTGACCACTCCTAATACGCTCGAGAGGCACCCTGGACATTATACGTAAATCTAGCTACAACTATCTGACCACTCCTAATACCCTCGAGAGGCACCCTGGACATTATACATTTCGCACTACATGGTACCAAACTGGTATTTTTTTAGGCTCCATACCCGAAGGTGGTTGAGCTAACACCGAGGTTTGACCACCGTCTTACTCGCAAATCCTCCCGAAGTTATTCGGAGAAGCAAAAGAGGACAGCTCTGAAACAGGCATAACCAGGTGGCCGTATGTCGGCGTATTCCCTACAATATAAAAACGAATAAGGTGAGGACGCTGACGTCTAGAAAATATATATGTTTAAAAAAGAAATATGTCGGCAAAACTGTTATTTCGGTATGTATAAGTAATTATTTTAAAATGTTTAGAGAATGACTGCAGTTACACTTAAAGTCGGCTACTATTTTTCGGTTAAAAGTTCATTTTATTTATTTTATACGTATATTTGCATACTTTCGGAAATGGTTCCTCGAGTAAAACCCTTACTTGCACAGCTGCACTTGTCGGGGTCAATCGCTACGATATGTATCGACACGAAATGCAAATTGCAAGTCACAGTCCACACACCCACCACGTTTCAGCGACGATTATTACGTCAGCATAAAGGTGATGTGGTAAGCTCTATCGCTTGTCTATCGCCTTACTTCGGGAACAACATATGGACTCACAGCTTTCTGAAGCACGAAGACCGAACACAAATGTGTCCCTACGGGATACGAACCCGGTACCTCCGGGATACGAACCCGGTACCTCCGGATTGGTGAATTAGAGTCTTATTCCCTGGATATGATATGTTCAAACTATGTACCTCCTTGGTTTCGTCTTTATAAAGAGGCCGGTTTTATGATATTTGGGGCCTGCTTATTTATTTGTCTATGCTTACCAAAACAAGCTTCACCTAGTCCTTGAAGCCTTATTTTATATAGGAAGTTATGTAATTAGAATTCTTAGCGCCATCTGTTGTTATATAAGCGAACAAACTTAGTTAGTACGAGAAGATGTGGACAATTGTGGACTGGTGTACAAGACGAGATGGTGAATGAATGTGTCGTCTAATAATGTGCTCAGATGAAACTTCTATTGCCATCTGTTGGCAATCATCTGAATTTGTACAACACGACACTAATAAGGACACGACACGACAACAAGCCACAGGTATATGACTAGCGCACGCCGCACGGCGGCGTTACTTTCGTGGATGCCGTTTCTCCCAGTCCCGTAGGAATTTTACAAAATCCAGCCTTGTTCCTTGTTAACATTTCAAAGAGAATCTCTGTTCAAAAATTCTGAAATATGCATTACATCCGAGAAAAAAAAATTGAATTATTTTTTATATGAAGAAAATAATGCTTATTTTAAATGAAACTTATGATTGATGAAATTACGGCTAACATTTTATTTCCTGACACATCTACGCCTTGGAAACTACAGGCACTTGAAAATATTAAATTAAAAGGTCAAGGAATTGAAATGATTTTTTTGTAGTAGACTGCTGACGCTATTACAAACACCTTTTACCGAAGCAGTTTTTCTGCAATATGCACTTTCTGAAAAAAATATATTGAATAACTTTTTGTTTAGGGAAAATTATTTGTATTCAAGTTACTGCTAGTGGTGGGGATAGTAATTAGTAAGAATAACCAGCGGGCCTATTGTGTATCTCTAGTTGCCTTCTGGACAGGGTGTCTATCATCAAAAACATAGATATACTATCGAATTCCGATGTCCTAAGGATATTTTCGCACTTGAAGTGACGATACAGATTGTTAATAGTTCAATACCCACTAAAGGCAATTTTGAAATTTCAGTTTTTAGCTATGTTTTTGATGATAGGCACCTCGTGCAGTTGGCAATTAAAGATACAGAATAGGGGGGCTGGACATTGTTGTCAAAACAAATGCCTAACGCATTTTACGAACAACTAAATGATTTCGTCAAGTGATTGTCCCTGGAAGTGACATTTTTGTTCCTGATTTCTTGGAAATGTGTCTTTCAGTGCTTACAATCTAATGAAAACCTACAAAATAGGTAGAATAATACCGTGTATAATTTTTAAGCAGAAAAAAATATATTTTAATTTGTTAAAGCACCTGTAGTTTCCAAAAGTTGTTGTGAAGTCAACAGCTTATTTTCTTTATATGTTTTTTTTCTTATAAGTATTATCTAGCGACACCTAAGTATGTCTCCAGACAGACCAAAAATCAAAATTCATGATAGCTGTCAGGATATCTTGAAAAGTGCCTCGTTTTTACGCAAAGTTTAGCAAGTTGTATAATTTTTATATATACTGGAAATAAAAAAGAGAAAAATACAGACGTGGTTCATGTAAAGAGGACTAAGCTTTTACCTTTTCACAAAATCGGCGCTTTTTGAATATCTCGCCTTCCTGCACCTCTTGATGAGAGATGGGTCGGAGTGCGGTATAAGAGGCAGGGAAACATATCTAAAAATGTGTGCAAAGTTTCATTAAGATCAAAGCTATCAAAACTTCACAAACACCTAATGCATTTATATGGCAGCTGAGTGTGAAGGGGCCACCTAAGACGTGACTGGTTGTTTTTCCTCTACCCACGTATCGCAGACACCTAAAACGCGATTCTAGACCCCATCATGAATAAAAATAGACATAATATAATAAAATATGTATCATCGTGTAAAAGTATAATAAGTTATATTCATTAACAAAAAAAAAATTATTATAATAATAATAATAATTAACAACCAAACATTATAAAAAAAATTGTAATAATAATAATTATAATAATTTAAAAAAAAAAAGGGAAAAAAATTGATATATACACATACATGTAACTAGTTATAAGTAAGGGTCAATTTAATCTCAATTGTAATAAATTAATTCACAAAAAAAATTAAATCACTCGAAAACTAATATATTTTAATGTAAGGAGCGAAAAGGAGAAGAAAAAAACAAATTAACTAAATTAAACATGCACAAAAAAGGTATGGCGATCAATGTCCATAGCACTTGCGTTTTATTAAAAAAAAAAAAATAGACACTAAAACTTTTTACAAAATTTTTAAAACTTTCAGAACTTTTCACATCACAAACTTTTCATAAACTTAAAAAAATTAAAAGACATTCAAATAAGGCTGGGTATTCTCTGTCCCCCCAGTTAAGGCAAAGTTGTAAAGGCCGAAAGGCCAACCTTAGAATAATTACGTAATTATTCTAAGAGGCCAACAATAATATAAGTCATTAAAAAAAGCCATCTCTGGACACATTACTCAGCTCTTATTAGGGTTTCGTACCTAAAAGGTACAAAAGGAATCTGTACAATAAGACTCCGTTGTCCGTCTGTCCGTCCGTCCGTACGTATGTCACAGCCTCATAACTTTAGCAGCGTTAAAGATAAAGACATGAAATTTGGCACAAATAAAAAATTTGATTGTAAAGATATATACTTTTACTATATTTACTGGCATTGGTTTCGAGAAATCTTTAAAAAACCACAAACATAATGTATGTCTCACCCCCCTTATCTCCGAAACTGGTACACCAAAAAATATGAAAAAAATTTCGATTATAAATCATAACTGGCCAAAATAGGAAATTTATAGCGATTAACAAAAATTGAACACAAATGAGAAATATATAAAAGAAGTAAAATAAATAAAAAAAAATATGGATTTTAAATTGTAGGTATTAAAAAGCTGATTGTAAAAATATATAGTGGGCTTTATTTAATTTCATCTAGTTCGAGAAATGCTTGAAAAACCATAACAAATTTATGTCCTTCCCTTTATCTCCAAAACTGGTGTACTAAAAAATATGAAAAAATCATGGTAATATGTGTTTACGTAAATATTACAGAAAAAATAAAGCGATTGAGAAATTCACGAAAATAAATGACAAAATTTAGCTTATCATTTACGATACGGAACCTTATATACGCGAGTCTGACTCGCACTTGGCCGGTTTTTTATTAATCTGCATTACCTAATCTAATCAATACAATTAAATCTAAACAAGAAACTTAAATAACATTAAAACATAAATTAAAATACCTAACAAAATATAAAATACATAAGTAAAAGAAAAAATTATAAACTTATGAAATTAAAAGATTGAAAATTTGCTTCCCAGGATACAAGCCACATCCAAATTTTTATTATACTGCATCCGGTAGCAGAGATCATATCAACTAGGTGGTGAATTAGTTCAGCTACACTGAAAAAAAAAGTCCTTTATATATAACTGAACTTTTGTCTATACATTGCCGAGAAATTGTGACGAGCGAACTGCATGTACTACACTACCGAACCTAGTTCGGTTATTTTAATGATGTAATCTTCAACTGACCCTTTCTTGTAATGTTTTGCTCAATTACCTAGCGTAATAATAATCAAAGTGTTCGTCTATTGCTTAGCCTATGTCATGTTATAATTTGCAAATCAGTTCGGTAAATAGTAACCGAACTAATCATTTGTAGGCAAACATGTGTCAGGTTACCATTTGCAAACCTGTTCGGTAAGTTAACCATCTTTATTATGTAACTAGTAACCGAACTGTTCATCTAGACTTAGGCTTCTGTTAAGTTATCATTTGCAAAACCGTTCGGTAAGGAAACCATCATAATTATGTAACTAGTAACCGAACTGTTCGTCTAGACATAAGCTTCTGTTAGGTTATAATTTGTAAAACCGTTCGGTAAGTTGACCACCGTTATTATGTTACCAGTAACCGAACTGTTCGTCTAGATATAAGCTTCTGCTATGTTATTATTTGCAAAACCGTTCGGTAAGTTAACCACCATTATTTTGTAACTTGTAACCGAACTGTTCGTCTATACATAAGCTTCTGTTATGCTATTATTTGCAAAACTATTCGGTAAATTATATACCATTATGTTTGCAACATATAGCTTAAGAGTTAAGTTATATTCAAAGAAAATATTAATCTATACAGGTGTATGCTTAGTTATGTACTTTCTTCAAGGAGATCATTCTTTACCATGAGGGGATCACAAAAAAATATAAAAAATATTGTGCATAAAATATACTTTTACAGATTATTTATTTAAATCTATCATAAAATTCGTAAATAAGACATTAAAATACATATTTCTAATGATTAAAAACGTAAAACTGTCGATAGCAGCTAATCAGAAGGTTGTACGTTACTTTTTTAAAATTTATAATGTTGAATTTTGTGTACTTTAATCTCTAATGTAAGATCTATGCGAGATTGATAATTTTAAAAGTTAAAAACAAAATGTCTGAAATATATACCTTTTGTTAAATTTTTTTTATTCTCCGTTCGTGGTAAAGAATGGACCCCTTGAAAATAGTACATAACGAAGTATACACCTGTATATATTAATTCTTCATTTGAATGTAACAAAACTCTTATGCAACATATTGCAAACATAAAGGTAATTAATTTACACTCTGTATAAAGAAAAACATCATCATATATCTGGGGCGAAAATATCAGGTAAACCTAAATGTCATTTATATGCACACCAATTCAAAATATTACAAATATATATATCTTTGACACACTCATGTTTGTATTTTTATTTTAAATTGGTAAACACATAGGCAATAGCATAATATGAGGAGAACTACATATAAAAAAATACGCATATTTAAAATAACATTTATTTTACACCGTTCTAAGTATACAAGACAAATATTGGTGCCTACATTCTGGATTAATTATTACTTGCCTTATCGACCATAAGGCAAGTAATAATTTTAAGAAATGAAATCTCTACACCATCTCGATAACAAAATAGTCTAAATATATTTGGAATCTTTGAAGTATTTAAAATATTTTTATATGCATATGAAATATGTATGATAATAATGTTGAATCAAAAACAGTGTCAGTAATTATTAGCACATATCGTGTTTAATACAAAACATTGAACACAATTAAATTATTATATTGATAACAAAACGACTTAAAAAAACTCAAGAACTAATCAATCTTAACTACTCAAAATTTAAAATTATTTTTCTTATTTATAATAATCAAACAAATTGTTCGTTGTTATAAACCTTATCAACAAAATAAAAAACTAGTTATACACAGCTGCCATCAATGCAGTCTGGTAAAATACAATATATTATGTTTAAACAGTAAAATACAACATATTATTATGTTTAAAATAACAGTTAAATACAAAATATTATGTTTTCTATGGCACAAAATTATTATAATACTCATGTTCAACCGTTTGCACCTGATTTGCGCGCTACTATAAACTTTTCAAAGTAATCATTTGAAAATTGAGTAAGCTAGAGAATTATTATCCTGCTAAACCCTTTACAAGTCGCTTCGATGCGTAACATAACTTTTACCACTTGATGAAACATTAATATAACTTGGAATATATGATAATAAAGCATTATGTAAAGTATACACTCAATTGCAGAGTTTTCAACTTCAAAACAATGAAAGTGAGTATCAAAACATATCGTGTTTAATGTAGAACATTCAAAAATAGTTATATGATTATCATAAACAAAAATATTTTTGATGAACATAAAAGAAATGTCTCCAAGATCTGATATGTCACGAACAAGGATTGATCCATTCTTGTACATGGTACCTTTTATTTTTGCCCATGGAATTTGACAAATGGAATAACCAGGCTTCAGTTGAAGTGTCTGTATAACATCATTTAATTTCTCAGTTGAAATGTAATTACCTTGGAATTTGGCAATGTAAATCTCAAGGACCCATTGCCTTTGATAATCAGCCAAAGGATCTGGCCGACTTTGTTCCTCCATCATTCGGGTGGATCTTTTGTTCTTTCCTTAAGAAGTTTCACGTAAACCATGAAGTATAACGACACAAGTTAACACAATCACACAGGACGGTAAGAATGTCGTTAAGGGATTAAAAGCTTTTTTTTCCAACAACAAAAGGCCATACAAAAATGAGCGTACCGGCGTCGACGCGGGTGCAAGTAAGACTGGCTGGTGCTGGTGGTTGGTTTTGGTTGCGTACGCGTCGTGAGGTAGGGTGGAGCGCGGGGGTGCATTAGTTCCGTTATACATAAAAGAAGCAGTTCGTGTTTAGGTCACAAAACCTGTGGCTATATAAAGCACTATAGTGGGTTACAGTTTACAATTCGCTTTGATGTATTTTGTCAAACTGAATAATGCAAACAAAATAAGCGATTTGTTACAAAACGTGGGTTACAAATATATCACCTATGTTAGTCAATATTTATATGAGTTTTTGCATTGGTTTACAGCATTATTAGTTGTATGTTAGAGTTTTGCTTTTGCAACTCCTTGCAAATAATTTATCTTAATAAAGCCGAACTATTCTTTTAAAAATAAGAAAACGTATTTGTTCCACATTCAAAAACCAGTTCGTTTATTTGACTTATGTGAGCAATAAATCAATGTTTGCTTGAATAGAACCCAACTAAAATTAACAAAACTAGTTTTATTATTAATAAGTTAATCGCTTTTGCTAATTCAAATTAACTTTGATTATTGCTCGATTAAGTTCGGTTATTTTTGAATTAGCCGAAAGAGTTCGGTTATTTATTTTTTTCAGTGTAATAGCCGACGCATGAGCATGATTGAGTTATCAAGTCGACGACAATAAAGTCAACGAACAATTACTTAGTTTGTAGTACACACAACAGACCACTAGCTATTGGTATGTGGGTAGCACTCAAGTCTCAGCTGACTCTTGAAATGAAGACTCGCCCAGATGAAGGCAGTCTAAATCTGCTGAAACTGGTCGGCTTTCCCGATCATAACACGTATTGAGGTGAGCCGTTTTTATATAAATCCTCAATTTATTAGTTGTACTTTTTACTCACGATAGAAACTAGTTTTACTCGCGACTTCGTCCTTGTTGACCGCTTCTTACGTGGATTGAGAGCATACAAATAGACAGAGAAACGGACAGACAGACATACGCAAATTACGTTTAGATTATAAGTACATATATACACATAGATTAGTTGATAAAAAATTCTGGATTCGTGCTGGGGGCTCGGTTGGTGATCATTGAACCTTGTTCCTGGTCCCTGGCCGGATCTTCGGTATGGGTTCAGGCGGTTGATTGGATTTTACCTTGTATAATATATATTTTACCTATCATTTTCATCGTATATATATTGCTACATAAATTAAATAAACATTTAATCTAAGTAGTTCATGTACATTTATTATTTTATTACATATATTTTTATAAGATTAAATTTGACTTGTAAAAAGTGTATTATATATACCTACTTTACAAAATAAAAAATTTGAAATTGAAATTTGAATTTGAAAATGTTGTCTCTAAACGCTTTCTTTAAATCAACAGTAGATATTTATATGTCATAATTTTTTTACTACTTTTATTAAATATTTTTTATAAAATTAGTGTGTTCAACATGATTGTGACGACACAACTTAATTTTAATCTAATAACTTGCAATTTTAACTTTTTTTTATGTTTTTTTTCTGTTTTCCAATTTATTTCGTACTGATGTTTGGCTTAGACTGTTAACTTGCCGAGTTCTACATAATAATAGGTTAAATAATAAAACTTGTATGTAATTGGACTTTTTAATTTTAAAGAAACATGCAAGAATCTCCGAACTCAGTTAGAGGTGAGCTTTTTCAGAAAATCATAATAAATACCCTTAGACGATTTCGTCCAAGTAAATACGGTATCGTGTATCTTCATATCAATTTGCAAAGATTTCAAAAGTAAAGACAAGCCCTTACCGTAGTATGACAGCACCGAAATGTTTTCATCTTTAAATGGGTGACGCTCACACGTTTGGAATCAGTGCTCATCTGAACACAGTGATAGTTGGACGCCTTAAGTGCACTTAAAGTTTTGAATTTTTACGACTTCAGTAGTCTGATCAGTTTGCTGACGGTAGGTAGACAGATTGCGCACTTATAAGTGTGCGCGCATCGGCATTATGTTAACGCACGCATTCAAAAACAATGCAATAGATTGCAATAGATGACAGAGCTCATCTAAACTTTTGAAATCTTTGTCAATTTGATAATCCGTTCAAGAGAATCGCGACTGTGACGTCATCCCATTAGGGTTTTGCTCTTCCGTTTTGACGTACGATCATTATAACATATTTCACCGAAGGGAAAGCGTATACTGTCATTTGAATGAGACACTAACTTCACTCTCAGTGTGACATTTGAATGAAATTTTATGTCACCAAAGTACATATTTTACTTTCCATCAATTTATTATTATGCAACATGTGATGATATGAGTAATAAGAACCTATTGATAGGTTCTATTTAAATAAAATATGTATATGAAAAATAAAATTGAAAAAAATGTAATCAACCGCCCGAATTCATACTGGAGACTTAGTTAGTGATCAGGAACAATGTTTAATGACACCTCAGGCGAAATTCGAAAACAAATGATTTGCTTCTATACAACCTATATTAGGAAATAGTCCAGTACGTACGGGAACAAATGTTCTTTTTCTTATTTTGAAAAAAGATCATTGAACCTTGTTTCTGATCACTAAATCATTAATTCACTAAATTTCACCTTGCATGTATTAAATATATATTTTTGGGGTGAGGCTCTATTTTTGGGGTCTTTGTAAGCCTTGTACTTCAACGATTAAAGAAAATAGGAACTTAATCTTCTTCTATTCTACACTTCGATCAACAATTTGTTTTAACAATCTTAACAACCTGTAGATGCCATCGCGACATCAAGGCGACAAAAACAAGGCGCTAGAATGGTAGCACCTGACAAACAATTCATTTTTATTTTTATTTTATTTTTCACCCTTTGGGTAGGGAACCGTTAAAAATTCTGTTTTTTTTTAGGTTTATTGTATGGAACGCCTTTGGATTTTATTATTATTTGCCATGATAGAGGCCATAGTTACAAGTCTTCTGTGAAAATTTCAACTGGCTATCTATAACAGCTGAAGCGTGGACACTGTGTCAGACAGACAGACAAACGGACAGACTGACAGACAAACGGACACACAACGGAGGCTTTATAATAGGGTCCCGTTTAGCACCCTTCGGGTACGGAATCCTAAATACGGCTCTAAATTGCGCAAACGAGATGGGGGGTGGAGTATTTCCAAAACCCTAGCGTTTGTTGGTTTAGAGATCAACTGGAAGTGGATCCAATAAATAAATGTACACATACGTAGAATAACTCCAAATAGCCACTCTTTACTTGTGTATTGTTGTATAGTGTATAGTGTATTGTTGTATAGTCAAGTGTGAATTTTATTAGAAAATTGCATGAGCCTTGCTTGCTCGTTATGTCTGTGACACACACAGCGGGTGACTTTGTCTGCGAGCGACAACATATTTTTCAATGCAAGTGCTCGTAAAGGCCCACTTTTTATGCATCAAAACCGAACAGAAAGTCGATTATTTTGCCCTATGGCTTTATTATCATTATTATTTTTAATTTATTTACAATGGTTGGCTAACCTGCAGCCTTTCCTTTGTACCATAAATGTTATCCTTTTTTTCCACTGTTTAACGGCTCTGGATACAGTCCTTTTGAGCCAATTATAATTTAAAGTTTACAAGATTATATTTGTTTTATTTCCTCACACTATGCATTGAATAACGTAGGATGATACACGGGCGTAAGAGCAATAAATTACTCGGTTACGTTTAAAACACTCGCTACGCTAGTGTTTTAAATCGTACTCGTAATTTATTCCTTTTCGCCCTTGTAGCATAAACTACTATTAAAATGCTTACTTATCTGTTTTATATTCGTCATATTATTATAAAGTGCTACAAGATAAAATAACTAATAAACTCTTTCTAAAAAGTTGTTAAATATTTTAAATGTTTATACAAAAAAGCAGCATTTGCTCAGGGGTGGAACGCTGGTCTTTAATCATAAGACCCAGGTTCGATCCCCGGTCGGGCATGCACGTTGGGACGTAATAATCGTCGGTGAAACGTGGGTGTACCTCTGACACTTCCTCGGAGCTTCATGTCGTGAGGATATATTTTATATTATGTACTCAATTTCAAACCTTGTCATTTAACATCAGTTAAAACAACCCAATTATAGACGTTGTCATCGCTTAGCAGCAATTTAATATATTTTTTTATTTTTTATCTACACTTTTGCAGATTTACTGAAAAAGTATTAAACTGAGAAAAAAAATAACTACTTAATTATAATAAAAAACATTGTGTGCAAGACTTATTGCTAATAGCAATATATTTTGTATCTTCCAAGCAACCTTATTTAGTTGATTTTGTGAAACTATGATTGGCGATTTATCCATCGTAAGGAGATGATGTTATACCGCAATGACATATTAAAGCCTTTAAAGCCAATTCTGCAAGCTTTAATTTTAGTAAAATTTATACTTAGATTAGATTTATACTTAGATAGAGCTAGTGCCTGGAGTCATGTAAAATATTTTAATTAAGATCTTCCCTTGAAAATGGAATAAAATCCGAAACCGGTTGGGAGTTAACACAAATAAAGTGAAATTACAAGTACAAGTGTTTTAATTCAAGATTTAATTTTAGTGTAAGTACTCTCAAAACTCGAAAATTTCCAAAGTAATTTAGCTTTTGTTCCTAACATTTAAAGACTATTTTGCAATGAAGAAAAATATTTTTGACAGCATTAAAACTAAAATTAAAACGTTCAGAATCTGCTTTATTGTTCATTTAATTTTGTGAACCCAGCCCAGTAAACTTGAGGTAAGACCCGCAGTACGGTGAAACCCACAGTAAACTTGAGGTAAGACCCGCAGTACGGTGAAACCCACAGTAAACTTGAGGTTAGACCCGCAGTACGGTGAAACCCACAGTAAACTTGAGGTAAGACCCGCAGTACGGTGAAACCCACAGTAAACTTGAGGTAAGACCCGCAGTACGGTGAAACCCACAGTAAACTTATTATTATATCCTTTATTGTACACACACACAAAAAAAAAAAACTTAAAATAAAATTACAAAGTTGAAAATAATATGCACAAAGGCGAGCTTACCTCTGCAAGAGGTTTCTTCCAGCCAACCAGTGTTGTGGTGAAAGTTAAAATTAAAGAGGTTGGCAGCAAGCGTACAACTTAAACATAATTGTCAACTAAATAAATAATCTACTTTAATTTACACAACACAATATTGTGTATAAACAATGAATAAAATAGATAAGATAACAAATATAATGACCATAAATAAATAACGTAGAGGTATATATATATATACAGATATCTATGAATATGTACATAAATAGTTTCAAATATATAATCTAAATATTACTCATAAGAAAGAAAGTGCTCTGGTAAGACCCACAGTAAACTTATGGTAAGACCCACAGTAAACTTAAGGTAAGACCCACAGTAAACTTAAGGTAAGACCCACAGTAAATTTAAGGTAAGATCTACAGTAAAGTTAAGGTAAGACCCACAGTAAACATTAAATAAGACCCACAGTAAACTAAAGGTAAAACCCACAGTAAACTTAAAGATCCACAGTAAATTTAAGGTAAGACCCTCAGTAAACTTAAGGTAAGACCCACAGTAAACTTAAGGTAAGACTCACAGTAAACTTAAGGTAAGACTCACAGTAAACATTAAATAAGACCCACAGTAAACTTAAGGTAAGACCCACAGTAAACTTAAGGTAAGATCCACAGTAAACTTAAGGTAAGACCCACAGTAAACTTAAGGTAAGACCCACAGTAAACTTAAGGTAAGACCCACAGTAAACTTAAGGTAAGACCCACAGTAAACTTAAGGTAAGACCCACAGTAAACTTAAGGTAAGACCCACAGTAAACTTAAGGTAAGACCCACAGTAAACTTAAGGTAAGACCCACAGTAAACTTAAGGTAAGACCCACAGTAAACTTAAGGTAAGACTCACAGTAAACTTAAGGTAAAACCCACAGTAAACATTAAATAAGACCCACGTAAACTTAAGGTAAACCCACAGTAAACATTAAATAAGACCCACAGTAAACTTAAGGTAAGACCCACAGTAAACTTAAGGTAAGACCCACAGTAAACTTAAGGTAAGATCCACAGTAAAGTTAAGGTAAGACCCACAGTAAACATTAAATAAGACCCACAGTAAACTTAAGGTAAGACCCACAGTAAACTTAAGGTAAGATCCACAGTAAAGTTAAGGTAAGACCCACAGTAAACATTAAATAAGACCCACAGTAAACTTAAGGTAAGATCCACAGTAAGCTTAAGGTAAGACCCACAGTAAACTTAAGGTAAGACCCACAGTAAACTTAAGGTAAGACCCACAGTAAACTTAAGGTAAGACTCACAGTAAACTTAAGGTAAAACCCACAGTAAACATTAAATAAGACCCACGTAAACTTAAGGTAAACCCACAGTAAACATTAAATAAGACCCACAGTAAACTTAAGGTAAGACCCACAGTAAACTTAAGGTAAGATCCACAGTAAACTTAAGGTAAGACCCACAGTAAACTTAAGGTAAGATCCACAGTAAACTTAAGGTAAGCCCCACAGTAAACTTAAGGTAAACCCACAGTAAACATTAAATAAGACCCACAGTAAACTTAAGGTAAGACCCACAGTAAACTTAAGGTAAGATCCACAGTAAACTTAAGGTAAGACCCACAGTAAACTTAAGGTAAGACCCACAGTAAACTTAAGGTAAGACCCACAGTAAACTTAAGGTAAGACCCACAGTAAACTTAAGGTAAGACCCACAGTAAACTTAAGGTAAGCCCCACAGTAAACTTAAGGTAGGACCCATAATAAATTTAAGGTAACCAGAGTAAACTTGTTCGGAAATTAATCGTGATGGCGCTGTTTGATTTCAGTCACCAAATACAACAT
The DNA here is from genome assembly GCA_934047225.1 of Ypsolopha sequella. Lineage (NCBI taxonomy): Eukaryota > Metazoa > Arthropoda > Insecta > Lepidoptera > Ypsolophidae > Ypsolopha > Ypsolopha sequella. The sequence goes on along the minus strand of OW203990.1, from coordinate 28,057,021 downwards.
TATGATTCAAGATGCACTTAATCACCGGTCTTAATGAGACGTCCATTCGAACGGTTTAAGATAGACCAATTCATACTGAGGACTTGGTAAGAGATGAGAAAGAAGACCCGATGACTCTTCAAAAACATTAATTTAGACTTCCATACTTATTTAAGCATATACTGAACTCAGTTGGGATGGGAAACCAACTTTTAAACTCTAACGGTGTAACTACAAAACGGTGTTTAACTTTAGACAGTGTTTAAATCTGTTGCTGTCACTCTTTTACAATATGAAAGAAAAGGCGACAACAACAGATTTAAACACTGTCTAAAGTTAAACACCGTTTTGTAGTAACACCGAAAGACTTTCGCAGAGTCAATGGCCTCATTTTCACTTACCCAATCTCCAGTACAAATTTCGCTGTGGTCAGTGGTAGAGCGCTCGCCTGCTAACCCTGAGGTCGTGGATTCACTCCCGTCAGTGCACATTAGTTTTAAGCTGTTGGCCCTTTTGTGCCCTAAGTACAGCGATGGGGCTCACCACCCATGACTTTTGGGACATTATAATCGTGAGTGAAAAGTGGATATTCCAAGTGACCAGCATTTTACAGTTCACACTTGGGAACACCTCTGATACTCCCTCGGGGATTCATGTCATGACGATATGTATGTTTTTAAGTTTCTCTGTATCAATCAATATACGTATACATGTGTAAATGCCACACATACGACGTCCATCCGTATATTCAAGTGACACTGTAAGCCTATCAGATAACTCAGTGCCTCGTTGATACCTTACAGCACCGAGCGCGTGGCACGCGACATGCAGTGCCCGTACTGTACGAAAAAATCGTAAATCCGAGATAAAAGAAAATGAATGAAAATATATACAGAACTCAGTGCGCTTTTCGTTTAGTAGTTGAATTGGTTCATCGGGTGGACATTAGGGTTTTAGGGAATTAAGATTATTTTATTTTTCTTAGGATTATAAAGTGATAATAGTTTTAATTTTTAATAGCATTTAAAAACATTAGTGCAAAATGAAGGCTTTTATGGTACTACCTCTAGTTTTATGTACAATTATAGGTGAGTTTTTTTTTTTTTTTTTTGTTTCTCGATCGTATTGCTGACTTGAATCGCTGATTTTATTTAAATAATGAAACTGTACATTTTGAATAACTGCAAAAAAAACCTGATTAAATAATATTTCGATTGGATTTTTTTATAAACCTTCTATCGTTAACTTAAAATTGAAGAAATCTTGGCAAAGTTGAATTAGATAATCATAGTAATAAACTATCATCTGAGAAAGTTTGGCCCAGCCAGTTTTTGCTTTATATTACACACAGTAAAGCTCAAAAGTGGATAATTTATGTTTAACTTTAATGTAATGTAACGTGCAGTAGTTACAATAACAAAACGATGCTGTAATTTCACCGCTACGAGCTACGAGATGCCTACGGCGTAGCGCACGTAGCGCACGTAGCTTAGTTTTAGAAAATATCATGCAGTAAAGCCAATTCTGAAGGCTTTAATTTTAGTTTTAAAGCTGTTAAAACTAAATTTTCTTCATTGCAAAATTGTCCTTAGGTTTTAAGAACTGATGTTAAATTACTTTGCAACATTTTAAGTTTTGACAGCACTGTAACTTAAATTAAAGCCTTTAGAATCGGCTTTATTATACGTATTAAATATTGGCACTAAAATTAAGTGCATACGTTGAAAGTTTTGAAATCTTCAATTTATTTATTGACCTATATCTAATACGTAAATAAGAATGTTCACAAAAATCATAATGCTTTAAATTATTGTTGCAACAAATACTATTTATTTTAAAATTATGTTTACTCTTTCGATAGATACATAATAGGTATCGCGTAAATATATATTTCATTTTTTTGGTGTCTAGTTGCAGATATTTTCCGTCATTATTCTTGTATACAAGGTGACTTTTTGACCATCGTCCAAATTCATACCAGAGGCTTGGTAAGTGATCGGCATCATGAATCGATAATGATTTTTGTGAAATTCGTATAATGAAATTTTGACTTCCCATAGTAATTCACTCCCAGTCCTGAGTGAATCACTTTGGGAAATCGAAATTTAATTTTATGAATTTTTTCAAAAATCGTTACTGGTTCATGATGCTGATCACTTACCAAGGCTCTAGATTTGGACGATGTTCACAAATTTACCTTGTATGTAAGGTGAAATTTAATCAACCACCTGAATTCATACTGGAGACTCGGTTAGTCATCAGGAACAATGTTGGTGATCGTTGAACCTTGTTCCTGGTCCCTGGCCGGGTCTCCGGTATGGGTTCGGGCGGTTGATTGGATTTCACCTTGTATAATAACATTTTACCTATAATTTTAATCGTATATATATTGCTACATAAATTAAATAAACATTTAATCTGAGTAGTTCATGTACATTTATTATTTTATTACATATATTTTTATAAGATTAAAATTTGACTTGTGAAACGTGTATTAACCTACTTTGCAAAATAAACATTTTGAATTTTTTGAATTTTGAATTTTGAATGTTCAATGACCTGCCAGGAGAAATACAAAAAAAAAAAAATTTTCTCCTGTACTGTCTATACTAGGATTTGTATTTGAACAAGTCCAGTTCGAAAAAGAAACATTTTTTTATTTATGATTTTGGAAAAAAGGATAGCTGAACCTTGTTCCTGATCACTAACCAAGTCTCCAGTATGAATTTAGGCGGTTGATTAAATTTCACCTTGTATTTACGCTCTAGAAGCTACAATATAAGAATATTCTTGCAGGTGAGAGTTGATAAATATTATGAAAATGTCTCGCAACAGATGGACCTGACCCTATAACGACAGAATTTCGAGGGTTCCTTGGAAGAAATTAGGTTTCCAAGAGCATTGAAAAAAAATACATTTGGTTTGTTGGTATTTTATTAACTGAACGTACTATTAAAAAATGTACTAAGATATTAAAAAAATATTTCCAAACATTTTTTTTTGTTTGTTTTTAAACGTTCCTTAGAAGAACGCGGTTAAGGGTCGGTTGCGCCAAACATGCTCTCGTGTTTGGACTAACAAAATATTTTTAACGAATAAAATTTGTGTAAGTAGTTAAGAAGTTGAACTACATTATGATTTTTCAGAATTGACACAAGTATCACAATCATCGAGAAAAAAAATCGGAAAGATCACTAAAATCACGAAAAACGTAATTTGGCTTTGGAACTAGTATGGTTTTACACAAATTTTATTCGTTAAAAGTATTTTGTTTTAATAAGCTATATTTTCCAAACGCGATAGCATGTTTGGCGCAAAAGACCCTTAAGGAATCGAATAGATTTTTTTTTCTTGGAATAAGTAACTGATATAAATATAAACTTAATCTACTAAAATTCATGCCTCCAAAATATTTCAGCATTAGCTAAAACCCCCCCATAATTTTGTTTCGCTGCGTGATTATTAGTATTACCCGTCCAAGAAAAAGAGGCTAATGAGCCAACATTAGGTATAATTGATTAGGTATATTTGGTAATAACAGCCTTTGGGTCCCCTGAGGCATCCACCAGACGCGATGCTATTTGTTTGTAGAGCTGTCGAGCACCGGGCCCCCAAGGCCCGAACGTCTCAACACCAAACGGCACAAACATGTAGCCTTCACCGAGATTTGCCCCGCTTTTTGTGCTCAGCTGTTGCAGCCGTCGCGCCAGCTGTGACAGCTGTTGACCGGACGTAAGACGCGGCGAGCGTGTCAACGCAAGTTGCGTCCCACACCAGGGAGCGACCATTCTGCCACGGGATGAGCGTCATTCCGTCAGGCCTCTTGCCATCGTCACGTGCGATACAATACGGCTCTGAAGTAGTCCGCACGTTAACGGTTGCAAGGGCCCTCCGTATGACGTCATTCAGGCTGCCGTGACGAGACCAGCGGCTAGCACTGCGTCGACATGAAAGGCCGTGATGGCCTAAATAATCGACGCTGACGCCACATTGACAGTGATGACTCTCATTCGTCTTTGTTCCAAGTTGCAGACAGACGGCTATAGTAAAGGTTGTTTTGTCTAAAATTGAACCAAGATTGGCGGAAGGAATAGAATGCAGCCATGAACCAAACTCACGCTCACTGGTAGCGACAAGACGAGCACGGTCTGCGAGGTCGAAGGCGGTGTCCAGGAGATGTTTCTGGACCTGTTCGCATAAAGGCTCGTCCCATAACTTTTGAGATTCCAGGAGGGTGGGCAGATCCCAACCAGGACAGACCAGCGTCCAAGCACTCCTGGCCTCTGTCAAGTACGACGCCTCTACATCACCAAGTGATTGGTTTATAATGTTGCCAAAGAGAGCGTGCGTACTGTAGACAATAGAGGACAGAAATGCCGAGAGAGCGATGCTTGAAATCTTCCGCACCCCCAATCCACCGAAACGGACCGGGAGTGTAGCCTGAAGGCCGGGCGGATGGGTCTGGCAACTGGGTCATCGCTGCTGGAGGCGGATGTTTGGAAGCCAGGGAAGAAAGCATGTCTGGTGTATTGAGAGCGATAATGTCGTCAGAGAAGAGCCGGCGAGCGGCTCCCCGGATATCTCTATCGCTAATTTTAGACTCTATCTTGTGTGTCAGGCACTATTTTGAAAGGTTTTTGCAGTTAGCAAAAGTATGTCATCGGAGTGCTTACAGTTATTCTTTATTTTCTGAGTCAAGGAGCCTTTTACATCCTTGCCCCTTGGGACGTGCAGCGTCCTGTAGGAAAAAGTCAGTAGAGCCGACAATGTCTCTACATTGTTTTCTTCTACTACTTTATTTATGCATGTGGACAGAGATTCTGCTACCGTGATACGAGCGCCGCGTGATTTCTTCTTTACGCGAGTTAGATTATCTTTCAATACTGCCAGTAGTTCACTTAAAGGCATGTCTTTGGGAAAACCCGTATCCCCTTGGTGAATGATGTTGGAATGTGGTGCTTGTACATTTTTGTGCACCTTCTGTCGGTAAATGTTGAGGCCCCTACATCCCTAACAGAACTTTTTACATTCAGCACACTGCACGTCATCTGACGTTGACTGGCTGCAGGCTGCGTTTGACGGGCTGGCTGTCTGTGACAAGATAAGAAATAACTTAAAATTAGATAGCAAAATTTAATGTAGAAAGGTTATATAAGAAAAACCAAATAAGTCCATCCGTGGTCATTCAAAAATGAAGCATCTTCACCACAGAACACATCTCTATTGAACAAACTCAACTTATACTTGCACGCATTTGCACGTATATTTGGTATCAGAAGAAGGCTGCAATAACATAAGGACCGACGACGCAGCTTTCAGTGGGATACATGCTTTGTGGAGTAGTCCTCCTGATCTCAGCCACCTGAGGCCACGCTATTTGCCTTCGGTAGACGTTTTTTTTTTGGTAAGCGATGGGACGCGATGTGGCCTTCCCGTCAGGTCTCCGGAATGGATGAGTGGTCAGATTTTTCTTGCTTTCTTTTATATATCCATGTACAAAATGCTTGATTAAACCTGTTGATTGCATTAAAATAATTTTTCCAAAGAATATATATAACTTTTATATGACATTGACATTGACAATTAAAATTTTATTGAGTTTAGAAACTCTGCTTTTAGTTTGTGTTTTATCAACTCTCGCCGCCATGCTCTCGCCAAACGATTCGGCCATGGCCAAACATTTGAACTTGTAATTAGTTTGACAGCAGATTGTCACTCAAACATATATTAAAATTAAAATATTAAAAACATGCTAGGAATTAAGTGTAGCGAATTATTAGTACACTGGCTTGGATTACTCGTGATATTTCTCGACATTGGTATGTAAACAGCAGGCCCGGTCAGTAGATAAACTTCCCACTAACCTCCCCAGATCACCACAGGAAGATACTCGTGCGAAGATAGGGCAAGTCGCTACTCGCTAGTTAATATAATAATTAGTGAGAAATAAATTAATACGAGTACAGAGAGCCCTGTCTGGTTTGATGAATAAAAATGAATGAAATTGAATGAAAATTATTAATTGAAATTTGAATGAAAATTATTTATTACACAACAAAGGATTTGTATATTTGTATACCAGTGGCGTGCACAGAACTTTTTGCTGGAAAAGCAAGCAATTAGTCAAGAATAACAATAAAAAAATATGAAAAAATTTAAATATCACTTTGAAAAAAAAAGTTTGTATTATAGGAAATTTTCACTCTAGGGTAGACATTGTCTACCCTGGCGTCATACAGATTTTTTTTTTTCAAATTGGTATTTAAATTTTTTCATATTTTTTTATTGTTGCCAGCAAAAGGTTCTATGCACGCCACTGTGTATACATATGTTTAGTGGCCAGGGCCAATCTGGCCAATCAAAAGGACATCTGTGTTAGGAGAACCTACTCTTCCATAGGACCATCTACATTTAAGACTGTACCTGAGCCTAGAGCATGACCAACTCCAGTCTATCTAGGATTCGTTTGAAGAAATTCGGACTCTCCTTGTATTGAAAAAAATATATTTGGTTAACTAATATTTTCTCTAGGGATCTTACGTATAAACAATGTACTAAGATTTATACTTTTGTCAAAAAAAAATGTTTTGCAACCTCTTTTTTTTTGGTTTTCAAACGTTCGCTTGAAGAACGCGGTTAAGAAATCAACTTAATTTTTTTTTCATAAAATAGGTAATACAAATATGAAGGTATTACACCTAAATTCAATATTTTTTTCCCTACAAAATATTTCAGTATTAGCTAAAAACATACCAATTTGTTGTTTCGCTGCGTGATCACTAGTATTACGCGTCTAGGAAAAAGAGGCCAAAGAGCCAACATATAATCGCCTCTATGAAAAGCGAATAAAGTCTTTGCCATTAGACTTATTGTGCTGGACGGGTAATAAAAAAAGTTGCTAGAGTATGTCATCTTCTTAAGTTGCGCTTATGACATAAAATATAAAATTTGTACAAAAGTTTGAAATTAAGAGTGTGTGTATGTGTGTATGAGAGGGTGATGGTGAGTGTGTGTGAGTGTGATGTATCTTAATTTACCTATCTATTACATTTCATGTGGTTTTTCAACCTCATTATATAGCAAAGGTTTTAACCATTCCGATACTGCATTTTTGCAATTAAAACTGGTTATAGGATATACATATATCGATTTTTCTGTTAATTTTATTATATAGATGGCAAGACAATTGATGACGATTTTTTCTTCTTTTATTTCTTAAATTAGGGTCATTGGGTCATAGCCAAGAGATTTGTGCTTAGATTATGTTTTTATTGGGAAATCCATCGCTTTGAATACTCTAATTATTATAATAGTGCATTACAAACTTGCAATCAATCAGAAACAAATTTAAAAACACAAATATTTTGAAAAAATTCTTCGGGCCTTATTTCAACCTGCGACCTTCTATACTTACATGACAGGCGCGCTACCGATTGCGCTACCGAGGTTCGTATCTGGAACGATGAATTTTTCCACGAAATCGAATTTTTTACATCGAATACATCGAATTTTTTGTAACTACCCGATATACCAGCTTGTAATGCACATACTGAACGCTTACAAGGGCGTTATGTGATTTCACGCCTTGTAGTTTTTTCAAAATATTTGTGCTTTTAAATTTGTTTCTGATTGATTGCAAGTCTGTAATGCACTCTAATAATAATTAGAGTACTCAAAGCGATGGATTTCGCAATAAAAACATAATCTTAGTTAATGAGAACTGTCTGATGCAACATGTGTTGTAGCGACGACAGCGCCATCTGTTCAGAAAGAGCAAAGTCCGTCACAGTTCTAGCTTTTGCAAAAGAATGGAGACAGAGACGGAATCGAAGGCTTTCTTGATATTCATGCATTTGATTCCTTTATCTAAATTATTCATTGTCAAAGATGATAAAGCTGCAACGGCATCCTCGGTGGATTTCTGTTTCCTAAAACCAAACTTTGCAGAGAATTTTTTGAGTTTCAAGGTAATCTAAGAGGTATCATTTATCGATGAAATCTTTATAAAATGAGAAAAAACTTGTCAACAAATTTCTACGTTTGAAAATAAAATTGTCAACAAACCCATTCGCTTGTAATAATTACTTTATCATTATAACTGTCATAATTATCTTATTTCTGTTTGTTTCCCAACAGATCTGACACATCAAGCGGAGTGGACATACGAAGGTCGGTGACTTTCCTACACGTTTGTTATATTTACTTGTAGTGCGTTAGTACATTGTTCACCGAGGGAAGAAAGGGGAAGATTACCAACGAGGGTGTAGTTTGAGGCCCGAGGCGAAGCCAAGGGCCTCAATACACACGGGTTGGGAATCGCACTTACTCCCGAGTGATACATAGTGCTTTATACTACACCTGCTAGGAAATAGTATAATTTTACTTTTAATCAAGATACAATAAAAGAAACCGACTGACTCGCGTGCGATTGTCACTTTTTATTTCCTTCTTATTTTTTATTATGTTCAGGAAAAGCAAGTGGCCAGTATCATTTTTCGAGTTTTATGTACGAGTTCGCAAAATAATACTGGCCACTTGGCCACTTGCTCATTCTTTATGTTATTAAAAAAAAAACAGCACGTTAACAATGGATTTGCATATACTTTTTCTGCCCGCTGAAGCACGTTAACAATGAATTTTCATACACTTTTTCCGCCCGCATATTTGTATGACAGTAATGACGTATTTTCTGCATCGTTTTCGAAAAAGTAAGAAGGTACTTTCCGAGCAGGTGTAGTATAAAAATAATAGTACCTTACTTATCTAGCTGATAATATTTTTCAAATATTTCGTCACGGCATGCATCCCATCCCACTTTTACGTCCCAACGTCTACGGCTACAACACGCTCTTTAGGCAATACGTGCACCGTTCTAAAATAGTAAAATTATGCAAGGAAATCTCCAAAATCTTCGGCCTCCAGGATTTGAACCGACATCTCAAGATTGAGATACCACATCCTGCCGGCTCGAGCTAGCTACGGTCGATATTGAAGTCCTTCTTTACTTGAATTCCCTACTCCTAATAGTGAAGGGACCATGTTTTTGGGATTACAACCTGAATTATTACAGCACGATTAAGTTATAGACTTTCCCAACTAAGATAGAATTGCAAATTTTGAAAAAAAAACACCTCTCTCACCTAATTATTTACGCACACCCCCTAGTAGCCGTGTACCACTAGAATTCACTAGATGACAGGTGGTCAAAGGTTAAAATGTAGTAAAGGAGCGTACAGTCGGTAACCCTTTGTATCGACTAACAAGGTCACATCTTGCTGAAAACGATGCTCAATCGATTTTTTCAAGTAAATCGATCTTCGATAAAATTAGGCTGGCTCATGTTAGTACCAACATAGGACACGCAAACCTTGTTTTTTAAGTATCCTTTGATACAGTCTATCGAACATAGTAAAGCCGTGACGTGATTTTTTTATCAGATAAAATGTGATGTTTGTGCTGACTGTATAAAACGCTCCGATTGCGCACAGCCAACCCTGTTTATTTTGATGTAGTTTTTTTTTCTACACATCTACGAATTGGTCACGTCTTGTTACTCGATAAATAGGGTTACCCACTGTACGCCATAGTCTGCAAAGTCTCTAATTATGATCTCTAAAACACCCGTTCCTATTCTATTAGCATACAATGCTACAGTGGTGTATATCGGAAGTAAAGAATTAACCTTTGACGTGGATACAAGGTACCCTTCCGGAGAAACCTTGTATAGCCTTTTCATATACTATAAAAGTGGATATTCCATTAAAATAATTGTTTATACTTTTCCTGTTTCCAATTCTTTATCAGTGTTACAATAATTAGTTGAAATCAAACTATTCACAACTAAGTAAACTGAAATGTGTTTTTTTCAATGGTGTTACCCGTGCGTGCATTAAGGCGCTACGAAAAAAAAAAACGACACTTTTAGAACTTGCATATCTACTTCAGTAAATAATGTATTATTTTGATAAAATAGTTAATTATTTTTGAAATCTTTTCCCAGGGACTTGTCAAACAAAAACGCGATTGGAGCAATTCGGCTTGGTACAAATATTTATTTAAATAAGGTCTTTTTCGACACCAATTCTCCTGGTTTGACAATTTGGAATGACATATGGACTGCAATTATATTTTATTAGATGGGTTTTAACAGTATTTAGGACATGGTTAAACGAAATTTTGGTAACAACTTTAGTACATTTTATATTAATAAAAAAACACTTTTTGCTACTTTTCCTCGAATCCGTTCCTCTCGCACCGAGGGTTTTTTCACATATGGAGTAACAGTGACGCTAAAATTTTTACATATTGCCTTAATAATGTTGATGGGGCGTAAATCAGAATTATTAGTTCCTAATATTATTGTTGGTTACAATGACTTTCTCAATGTCGTTGGTTGGTTACTTCCTTAAGGTGCCTTTTCACAGCGTCATCCAAAAATGGTTCCGAAAGATAAAATTAAACGGTATGTTTAAAAATTATGAAAAATATATAGTTTTTACCTAGTTATAGACGGAGACTTGGTAAGGCCCAATTATTCATTGCTATGAAATTCAAAACAATATTTTGCCCCATTTGCATCCAACACCGAGTAAATTAGTATGAGAAGCCAACATTTTAATTTATTTACAGACTGTATAACTAATTTTATAGTGTAAGTTTTAGTGCTGTAAATTTTTGGAAGGTAATTTTGCTTTTAATTAGTCTCTTTAAGTACTATTTTGTATTGAAGGCATTTTGTAATGAAGACATTTTAGTTTTGACTTAAAATCCTCTAGAATTAAAAGCACTTGTACAGTAGTTTAACTATTTATTTTATTACCGTTTTTCTCCCAACCGGTTTCGGATATTTCACCATTTTCAAGGGAAGATGTTATGAATATAAGAATACATTTAGATTTTAGGTACAGGCCCGGTACTCCCAAACAGATTCGGTCGATCGTTTATCGTTCGAGCATACGTCCATCTCTGACGCACGCATAGAGAGTGTGATAGAGATGGATATACGACCGAACGATATTCGATTATGTAAGTCCTCAGGTTCTGAGCCACGTAAATGATGATAAAGCTGATTTTAATTTTCTCCTCTAAAATCACCTTTCTTGATTTATTATAGCCCTTGTTTCTAAATAATAACTTATATTAATTATAACCCATCTAATAAAATAAAAGATGTTTGAGTTCTATACATCATTCCTCGAGGAGAAAAATTGTGTTTGAAAACCTCATTTCAATAATTATTTCTATCAAAGAAAATATATCTAAACATGTCTTCCAAAAACCAAACCATAAAGTTAAAATGCATATACATACAATTAGTTGGATTGTGTGTGTATTTCATGAAATACATAGAAAAAAAACATCCATATTTTATTTACATAGCTTCTTAATCAGTCTGTCGAGGGACGCAAAATGTACGTCCTGATGATAACAATAAACAGAAATGTTAACACTGACTCCCTCCTCTAGAGGAACATAAGTGGCCAGGTGCGTGCCAGGAAGGTCACCAACAGTCTCCGATCAATATCATCCCTGCAGACGCCATCGTCGACCACGACAGAGACCACATTTTTGGCCCGCTGAGGATGCGAGGGTACAAAAGCGTCGACGTGACAGCTATCAATAATGGGCATACCTGTGAGTTATTTGTTTTTAATATTTTAATATTTCTCTAACAGGAGTTAGAGAAGTATTGTATTGTATTGTTGATACGGTCTATCGAACATGAAGGGCCCTACTTTTTACTCATAGAAGTGACTTTTTTATCTGAAAAAATGTGATGTTTTTGCTAACTGTACAAAACGCTCCAGATTGCGCGCAGCCAACCCTGTTTATTTTGATGTATTTTTTGTTTTCTACACTACTAGGAATTGGTCACATCTTGTTACTCGATGACATATGATTACCAACTGTGTGCCGATAGTATATACAAGAAAACGGCTTTTGGAGACTAACCCTAACTTTTGGATAATTTTACTTCTGCATTCACAGATTTTGAAAAAATTTACAGCTATCGAGAAAAATGCCAATTTTCACAAAAAGACTGATCCCCCAACGGCAAACGCAATAGTGATCACCTGCCAGACTTGCATATTCCTAAAACAAGCCAAAACGCAACTAAAGTAGACTTTTTTGTAACAAAATGTTTTTGTTATAAAATTTACAACAATGTTTTCTGTACAGTCTGTCTACAGTCCCTCGGAATGCTGTTAATACCAAGTTTAAAAACTAGACATTTATTTTAATTGTTTTTCCATACAACGATCAGGGCTACACGTCCTATAAGGGTCACTGCCCGAACCTTTATCCTACTTTGGTCACATAAGTGGAGCAGGTGTGGCTGGATACAGAAGGTCAGAAAAATTACTGCCAATAAAAGGCTCATCTGTCGTTGGACTGGTTCTGAACGCATCTGTACTCGTATAGTCGTATATTATTATTAAAATGATTTATATCCTCAACTGGCGGTTGACCTGATGGAACTTTAGGTCAAGGGCGCTTCGGTTTTGGATGCATCCGGAGACATTTCCTGTTGATCAGATAAAAAATATTAATTATTTATATTTTGATGGTGAATAAAAAAATCCAGTCCTTGCTTGTTGTAATCTGATTGGTTCCATGGTCCATTTGAATATATTTATATAAGTATTTTACAGACAACAGAATTGAAAAATTAAAAGATATCTTTTGCAATAATGGGGATGAAGATCCACAATTACTTTATAAAATTTATTTCAAGTTTTATTTCTTATTTCTTAAAATATTCTCGCACAATATGCGAGAAAAAAATGTTCAGTTGTGCTTCATCCTAAGAAATGCTCATACCTACCTGACAATATCATATATAACTGCGTTACTTATGTAAATTACATAAATATGCAGTTCCGAATACATAAATGTAGATTTTATGAACCATTCGAAATGGATGCTTCGGCACGCAAACACGAAAATATAAAACTATTTTCTTGTTTTCATGAAACTGTCATAAAAATTACATAATTCATGTAGCTAAACCCAGACAAGGGGATGGATATTATAAAAGGTTCATTATATACAACGTGTAACAGAAAGGTGTAACCATATTTGAAGAGCTTATTCAGTCAATGGTATAGAACAACTTTTACTATGGAACAAAACCTTTATCTCCAAAAAAAAATTTACTGTTTCATAGAAAAATGCAATGCCGCTCGGCTGAAATGTATGGAAGGGCAGTATGTTTTTTTGAGATTTTAGTGTTGGCTCCATAGTAAAAGTTGTTCACTACCATTGACTGAATAATTTCTTCAAATATGGTTACACCTTTCGTAATATATCCGTACGTACGTATTATATGTCATGTACTGGCCAAACCTGACTTTGGAACAAACAAATTTTTTGGAAATCCTTCAGCGCAGAACGGAGCCGGTAGATTAGGTTAGAAGGTAAGCGCGACCGCCATACATAATCTTCGTGGTTATTTTTTATGACAATCCAGAACCACTATGGCCTAGGACAAACTAGTTTTTCCTAAAAATGGGTTTGGCCGGTAAGATAATAGTAGTTTATGCTACTAGGGCGAAAAGGAATAAATTACGAGGACGATTTAAAACACGAGCGTAGCGAGTGTTTTAAACGTAACCGAGTAATTTATTGCTTTTACGCCCGTGTATCATACTACGTTTTTCAATGCATAGTGTGAGGAAATGAAAACAAATATAATCTTGTGAACTTTAAATTATAATTGGCTCAAAAGGACTGTATCCAGAGCCGTTAAACAGTGGAAAAAAAGTATAACATCTATGGTACACAGGAAAGTCTGCAGGTTAGCCAACCATTGTAAATAAATTAAAAAAATAGTAATAATAAAGCCCTAGGGCAAAATAATCGACTTTTTGTTCTGTTTTGATGCATAAAAAGTGGGCCTTTACGAGCACATGCATTGAAAATAAACTAATACGCTGACTGACTGATGACTGTAATCGCCTAGAACAGACAGCTGCACCTAGGGACGTAAATAATTTCCTTATATGACATTAGCTTAGAAGGGGTGTTAGGGAATTCCCATCCAGGAACCACACGAGCACCGCTATGGGGCGTCAGCTAGTGCATTATATTGGATCATGTAAAATTTGCTTATATTCTTGACCGCGAAAGAAGCAACTTGTACTGAAAATACTACAAAAACTCGCATGACCTGTTTACTACATTATTTTGAAAGAAATGGTTATAGACTCACGTATTGTAGTTGTTGACTGCATGCCGACAGTTTCACCCGATACGAACGTTTCACAACGACGCGACGACACGGTGAAAAAACGCCACCTATCATCGTGCTAAGAACGACACTCTCCTTGAAAATGCCGAAATTGTATCGGTGAAATAGTTGTCATTGTATCGGTGAAATAGTTGACATTATAGATTGGCTGGAAGAAATCGCTTTAAGTGATAAGTCCGCCTTTGTACAAAATTATGTTTTCAGTACTCTGTTTTCTTTTATATGTCTTTTGTGTACAATAAAGTGTCAATTCATTCATTGTTTCTTTATTTGGTTTTTTGGTGTTCAATAAAGAATACTGTATTGAGTGTATTGTATTGTATTTTATTGTACGTAATCAACAACAATAATATGGGTGTATAACCGTTTCTTTCAAAACAATTTTCCTTTACTGAATAAAAAAAATAAAAGCATTTTCGCTTTTTCGGGATATGACGAGCGGCCGCCCGGAACTCACCTTTTATACACCGGCCTGACTAGTTGTTTGGTGGGGTCAATTGGATGACGAAAACATGCGTAGCAGGGGATACTAAAATATGTTTCGCAAAATGCGATTTATCGGGATGATTATTTCATGTTTTATTAATTATTTAATGTTTTATTAATAACTTATTTAATGTTTTAGTTTATTTATTTGTGTGTTATGTTTTTATCTCTAAAGTTTTTTTATTTTGTATCGTGTCAGTTTTTATTGAGTGGATCCTAGTTATTCAAATAAAGATTTTATTATTATTATTATATCTATTCATATAAAGATTTTATTATTATTCAGGATACTGACGGGGCTGCCGCGTTACTGTAGTGCATCAGGCATGTTTGCTGAGGCTCGTACCCAAGATTTCTATGCCATAGTATGCAACAGAACTGCCTCGCTGATGCACAGGACGCGCGGCAGCGTCAATGGTCTCCTGAACAATATTGCCAACAGGACTGATAGTACAATCCTGAGACACTGGGTCTCAGTACATATGGACAGAGTCCCAAAGTAGTTTATGATAATATATAGGTAGGTTATTTATACTAACATAGTTAATAAGTTGTTTGTAGTACTAACACCTATGGCCTAGTCCGAAATAAAAATATTTGATTTCATTTGATTATCTTTCGTTAGTCAGACTGGTTTCGGAATATATAAAATCTAACAATTTACTTAACTAAAGTCCAATCCCTTCCCGGTTTCGACAGTGCGATGGGACCTGGTACCGGGTGCGCCGGCGCCGATCCTGGCGGGAGGACCGCTGCTCGGTAACTACACCTGCTTACAGATGCACATGCACTGGCTCTCCGAACATGCCATCAACGGGTACAAGTGAGTTATCTGAACTATTTATGTATCAATTACAAATATGTTGCCTGCTGCCAAAATTTGGCTTATTAGAGGAACTGTACCAAGAAACAGGCTGGAAGTTAGTGTTTCATAGATAAATAATTAGGATTATCTATTACCCAGTGGCGTGCACAGAACTTTTTTCCGGAAAAGCAACCAGAAGGTCAAGTTTGACAATAAAAAAAATATGAGAAAATTTAAATAACACTTTGAAAAAAAAAAATGTTATTCGGCATAACACGACTTAACTTATTTGACAGGACTAACCTTATTTTAAGCGTCCTGTCTTTCTCTTTCTTTATCGAAAAGACAAGGACAGAACGCATAAATTAAGTTTAGTCCTGTCAAATAAGTAAAGATGTGCTACACCGAATCGGTACCACTGTCTACCCTAGAGTGAACATTTTCATATCAACTTTTTTTTTTCAAAGTGTTATTCGAATTTTTTCATATTTTCTTTTATTGTCAAACTTGACCTTCTGGTTGCTTTTCCGGAAAAAAGTTCTATGCACGCCACTGCTATTACCTACCTTTAAAAACGTAAACCCAAAGCCGATTCCGTATTTGTTTGTCATCTTTACACTTGCTTAGGGTGAGGGAAAGATTACACTATACTGAACATTCAGGTATCAAACAATGCTTATTTTTAGGCACATTACCTCTACGACATAATTAATACCTGCGAAACTGCGGTACTTGGGGAAACTGGTGACTGGTGAATGATGGACACTTGTACTCATTTTCCCCTATTTATTTTATTTCTTTATCCAACCGATTTCGGTTATACACCATAATGAAGGGTTTTTGAAAATGAAAATTTTATACCATTGCGTACGAATATCACTTAAATAAACAATAGTTTTTACAGTTATTGCAAGTAACAAATAATAATAAGTAAACAACAAACAACAAACAACAGTACAAATTTTCATATAAAAAAATATTTAAATTGTGAAACGGGTACGGACGCATGCATGACAGGCTATGTACATACCTATCGGAAGTTCTTATTGCGACGTCATAACCGTTAAAATCGTTTACAAAAAAGGAGCTTGAACTGGAGGTCTCTGTACGTACATTGTGTCTTTTATTCATATATGGTACATAAATAAACCTTTATGGCAGCTAGGGGTCTTCAACCTTTTTAGCTGGAGGGCCAATAATCTATTCCAGGTCTGTCAAAGGGCACATTGCCGCATGTAAACATACCACCTTAACAATAATTTTAAACCAAACAAATGAATTTAAAATGTCTTATAGAGTAGATAAAAATTGCCTTAGCCTCAGAGGGCCGCTGGTTGAAGACCCTTGCATTATGGTATAACGCTTAACAGACTTTTGTCAGATGATGTTGATAAAAATGACTATGACCCTTGTCCAGGTATCCCCTGGAGCTTCACTTCGTGCACATAAAGACCGGTCTCCAGTTGCCGGAGGCCCTGAAGAAATCTGACGGACTCGCTGTGGTTGCGGTGCTCTGTGAGGTGAGTTCCACCGCCCATGCTCCTGTCAGTTCGGTCTCGAAGTGGAGAAGGCACTGAAGACAGCTGACGGACTCACCGTAGTCGGGGTGCTCTGTGAGGTGAGTTCCACCGCCCATGCTCCTGGCAGACCGGTCTCGAGGTGGAGAAGGCACTGAAGACAGCTGACGGACTCGCTGTGGTTGCGGTGCTCTGTGAGGTGAGTTCCACCGCCCATGCTCCTGTCAGTTCGGTCTCGAAGTGGAGAAGGCACTGAAGACAGCTGACGGACTCACCGTAGTTGGGGTGCTCTGTGAGGTGAGTTCCACCGCCCATGCTCCTGGCAGACCGGTCTCGAAGTGGAGAAGGCACTGAAGACAGCTGACGGACTCGCTGTGGTTGCGGTGCTCTGTGAGGTGAGTTCCACCGCCCATGCTCCTGTCAGTTCGGTCTCGAAGTGGAGAAGGCACTGAAGACAGCTGACGGACTCGCCGTAGTCGGGGTGCTCTGTGAGGTGAGTTCCACCGCCCATGCTCCTGGCAGACCGGTCTCGAGGTGGAGAAGGCACTGAAGACAGCTGACGGACTCGCTGTGGTTGCGGTGCTCTGTGAGGTGAGTTCCACCGCCCGTGCTCCTGGCAGACCGGTCTCGAGGTGGAGAAGGCACTGAAGACAGCTGACGGACTCGCTGTGGTTGCGGTGCTCTGTGAGGTGAGTTCCACCGCCCATGCTCCTGTCAAACCGGTCTCGAGGTGGAGAAGGCACTGAAGACAGCTGACGGACTCGCCGTAGTCGGGGTGCTCTGTGAGGTGAGTTCCACCGCCCATGCTCTAAGGCCGGTCTCGAAGTGGAGGAGGTGCTGAAGAGAGCTGATGGACTCTTCGTGGTCGGGGTGCTCTGTGAGGTGAATTCCACTGCCCATACTCCTGTCAGACCGATCTTGAAGTGGTGGAGGCGCTGAAGAGAGCCGATAGACTCGCTGTGGTCGGGGTTCTCTGTAATGTGAATTCCACCGCCCATGCTTCTGTCAGGCCTCAAAGTGGAGGAGGTGCTAAAGAGAGAGAGAGACTCTTTGGGGTTAGTTGCTCGATGTCTTTGTATGAATTCTATGCAACTTCTCACACATATACAGCACGCGTTGCTTGCCAGCAAAATGCGGAACGCTGCAATTCGCCCTAACGTGGTTACGAGCCGTTGCGTAGTATCCACAGAAATATATAGGGTGTAAAAAGACTGCGATCTTTATATAAAACCACATAATCTAATAGTCATACTGAACAACTCTCTGAAGAAAAATACACGCGAATAACATCACAGAATAAGATATTCAACTGCAACTTAAAGAATGTCTATTTTAGAATGCTGTACGTGAACAGCTGTTTCACGGATGACGCTGCCTCAACAAACGCCCGTATCTCAGTGCGTTAGGGTTCACGCATCTTTGTTTGAAACTCTAATATTTCTTAAAAAATGGTTCAGTATGATCGATAGAATATGTGGTTTCATTTAAAAGTAGCTGTCTGTTTACATTCGGTATATTTGTGGTAGTATCACTCCTTCGCCCGTTACCAACTTCCGTAGATTTTGCGGAAGTAGACAAACTGATTATATTATGCGACGGTATGAAAATTGCTAAGCCGAATCGAGCAATGTGATCAATAATTAAACTTTTCTAACTCCGACAAAAAAAACAAATAAAAGTAAAGTCTTATTTAATGCTAACATGGTAAAAAAATCATCGACTATCTTATCTCTTAAAAACAAATCTTTAGTAGTAGTTTATACTACAAGTGCGGTAAGGAGGCAATAACTTACCAAGAAGATTTGAAACACGAGCGTATTGAGTGTTTCAAACGTTTTGAGTAAGTTATTGCCCTTACCCACGTGAATCGTACTACTTTTTTCAATGCATTGTGTGAGTAAATAAAAAATACTTAATTAAAGAAAAAAGTAATTATTATTAAAGTTAAAAATGTCCATATTAATATAATTTTATACTTGATAGTGCTCTTCAACACTAAATGTACCAATAGACCACAATGAAGGTGGTTTATGTTTCTTTGCCAGTTCGCTGAAGTATGCCAAAAGAAAGTTTTCTGAAAACGGTGCGGCATTTTTATTTCTTTTTTTCCAGTGAAGAAAATTTTCGTAAGTATTCTGGTTTATCTCTTAATTTTGGCGGCAAGAGCCTATCATTTGCAATTACTTATAGCTTCTATAAGTACATCTGGCGGGTACAATGATTTATCAATTAGTTTCCATATTTTCTGAGTAAATAAACAAACAAAAAATGCTCTGAATCTCAGATATAAGCTTTAGGCGAGCTACTTCACTTTCTTTTCAAATTCAAATTCAAATAGTTTATTTTGCAAAGCAGGTATAGATATATACACTTTTTACACGTCAAATTTATCTAATAAAGAAAATACATGTAATAAAATAATAAATGTACATGAACTAAATTAAAGGTTTATTTAATTTATGTAGCAATATATTTACGATTAAAATGATAGGTAAAATATATATTATACAAGGTAAAATCCAATCAGTCGCCCGAACCCATACCGGAGACCCGGCCAGGGACCAGGAACAAGGTTCAATGATCACCAACCGAGCCCCCAGCACGAATCCAGGCGGCCGACCAAACACTTTCACAATCACACTTTCTGTGCACACAAATTGCTAGCTAGACGGAGAAAAACGGTACGTTCCAAAAATGTCATCCAACTGTATTACTGTCACATTCATTGCTAAGAGGTTATATAGTTCTTTGTTTCATTTTCTGGCGACGACACTACCAGCCGCACTACCAGTAGTGTCGTTGCCAAATGAACGACACTACCGCGCCTATTTTTTTCACAACCAAATAATGCTGGGTGGGTCTCATTATTTCCACTGAGAATAACCATTGACGGTTATTCTGATACTACATGTATCACTATTTCCATTGCGTTTTTAAAATCGCGACGCCGACTTCACGGTCGCTTATCAGACGCCGCAATTTCCTCTACCAATAGATAGGTACTGGCCACTGAGAATGTTTTTGATGGATTAATTGTCAATAAGTCGACAGTGATACGTAAACATTTTTTATTTATTTATAAGCAACGGAACTACCACTACCAGTAGTAGTACTGTCGTTGCCACTACCAAGCCTAATTATGATTTATGAATTAGAAATAGAAATAGAAATAGAAATATTATTTATTTGCCACAAAATCAAAACATAAAAATAAATTTTAATTAATAAATTTATACATATTTTGTTAACAAAATGGACCAATCTCAGCATTTGCTGTAAGCTAAAAACATTACAGCGCTGATTTTCAGATTGACCCAATACAACTAAAGTAACATTCTCACTCTCGTTGCAGGTAGGAATACTCATACACATAATAAAAAAACCTATTACAATAATACAATTATGAATTTAGAATAATGGACAATACAGGGGATCAATACCAAATTATATAAAAAAAACAAATTTGCTACAGAATAACATAAAGCATTATTACATAAACATATGAAAAAAAAATTATCAATCATAAAAATAATCAAATTACATTAGAAACATAGTGTTGCATTCACATAAGAATTATTTATAAAGAAATGAATGTCACAGAACCACTGAATTTAATTAGGTTTTTTGTAGATCTAATAGTATGCATCAATATTTTCTTTTAAAAGTATAAATTGACATATTTTTATGCAGGGGAGGAGGCAAATCATTCCAAATTTTGGCGGCCGCATATTTGAAGCCACCTTTAAAACCAGTAGTTTTATGTTTGGGAATGATCATCCTGTCAGCGGTTGCATTTCGGGAATTATAGTGACGAAAGTTTTTAGCGAACACAAATTTGTTGAATTGAAATTACACGGTCAACACATACATTTTGAACTGTCCTAAACAGGCTTGGTATTTTTTTTTGCGTCGAAGAGATTTTTTGACAATTCTATGCGTTTTCATAAATCGCTTATAATGGTAACACTGAGACGGTTTGTTTGAGAAATCGGGTATCACTATTTCGATTCGATGTTTTTCACGTCAATGGCTATTGTGAGACGTATTTGCATAAATCTGGCAGTATCAGAATTTCCATTCCAATGGAAAATGGAAATAATGAGACCCACCCATAATTTTCGGTACGCATCTAAGATAATAATGACTTTCGCCACTTACATGAACTTTTAAGTGCCAACTATAAATTAATAAAGAAAAATGAAAAAAAAAACATGAGTGCGGAAAATTTATTTTATGAACAATTTTGATGCATATAAAATAAGCCTTTAGTTTGCATTGAAAATTTTATTATTTAATAAATATATATAGTTGCCTAGTTGCTCGCAATAAACGTTATATTATTATGCGCTGCGCGGGCGCGCTGGTGTGGCCATGTCTCGCGCATGTCTAATGAGAGGCTGGCGAAGCGTGTCTTCTACTCGGAGCTCCGAGAAGGCAAGCGCAAACAGGGAGGCCAGTTTCTTCGTTTCAAGGACGTGTTGAAGAGACATATGAAGAGTTGCGATATACCCCATGAGACCTGGGAGGAACACGCAGCCCAAAGACCAGAGTGGAGACATCTTGTGCAAACAAATGTTTTTAGCTTTGAAGCACAAAGACGAGCAGATCTCGACTCCAAGCGTGACCAACTCAAGGCCCGACCACCTGTGGCTATTGACTACAACTACGAGAACGGAATACTCAAATGTGGTATATGCGGACGAACATTTAAAGACAAGATTGGTTACGTCAGCCACATTCGGGCACACCAGCGAAGCCCATCACACCCTCACCAATAGCAGTCTCCGTAGCCGTGTCGGCTTGGAGACCATCATCATTATTATTATTAAGTATATATATATTTTACTCAATTGTTTATCACATTGTAAGGCTTTGTCTTGATTACCATGAATATTGCTAAAAAAATAACCATGAAGTTTATCTATGACAGTATCGTGGCGCAACTCACCATACCTAACCTACCAGCTCTCTTCTGCGCTGAAGTAATATAAAAAACATATTTTTCTTACTCTGCCCAATAGGCCCCTGTCAATGTACATAACTATTGCCCGGTCAATTTAATAATTTTGGGCGTTATGTATATTGCTATATTGGGCATATTAATCACTTGGTCCATGACATACATTATGTACTACAACTCCCTGACCCGACTGAAAATAAACCACATGCTCTACTGCTAATTAACCACTTGCATAGAAAAATTATTGTTTGTTCAATAGTTAATCTTAAAGAAAACACTCTTGCACAGTTTCACAAATTATTTTTAACTTTAATAACACTATACCCAATTGGTTTTCAACAGTCAGTGAAGACGCCCAAGTTTCATATGGTGTCCCACAAGGAAGCGTTTTAGGCCCTACATTATTTTTGATTTACATCAACGATCTCTGTAATATGAAATTATGCAATGCAAAAATATTTTGTTACGCTGATGATACTGCTGTGGTCTTCACTGGTGAATCTTGGGATAAAATTAAAATCGATGCCGAAAATGAATTGAAGCGGGTGGGTCATTGGTTAAAAAATAATCTCCTTACACTAAACGCCTCTAAATCAAACTACATCTGCTTTAGCATAAATGCTCGACGCCAACCAAACAGTGACTTTAATATTAAGATTCACAACTGTGTCACTACTTTTAATGGAAATTGTAACTGTCCCAAATTGGAGAAAGTATCACAAACTAAATACCTAGGAGTAATTTTAGATGACAGATTATCATGGTATCCTCACCTAGATCAAGTTGCAAACCGAATACGAAAGCTCAGCTGGATATTCGCAACGTTGAGACACATTGCACCACCCAAATCATCAGAAAATAAAAATAGCGACTTACTAAGCACAATATATTTCGCTTTGGTGCAGTCTATCTTGGTTTACTGTATTCCAGTGTGGGGAGGGGCAGGAAAGACTAAATTCTTGAACCTTGAAAGGGCCCAACGTGGTCTTCTGAAGATAATGCATTTTAAAAAAAGGAGATTCCCAACTAGTGGCCTTTACGAATTATGCAACTGTTTATCTGTGAGGAAATTGTACATACTTCAAACTGTGCTAAAAAAAGACAAAGATATTGTTTATGATGCAAGACTATTTATGAAAAGAAGAAAATACAATATAGCTAAAATTCCAGAAACTAAAACCGAATTTGCAAGCGTACAGTACTATAAACGATCGGCATTCCTTTACAATAAGTTAAACCATGAATTAAACATTTATGGTAAGCCTTACTACGAATGTAAGAAGGCAATTACTAATTGGTTACTTCCACTAAACTACGAAGAAACTGAATATTTATTGACTCGCATACAATAACATATTATTATAAGTATATTTAATATATATTAATTATATAATATATCTTTAAATTTATCATTGATATAATAGAATCTAACACTATAATCTTATTTAATTTGTAATATTAAATTATTCCTTATATTTATATTACACAAATATAACATAAATATTAAAATTATACATTATACATTTACACACATAATTATATCTATATAATATATTAAAATATCTTACACTTAGTATCTTTATTAAACTTGTTTTAATGATTATTGTTTTCTATATTTAGTTAATTATATAAAGTTATAGAAAGAGCTGAGTCACCTGGTACAAGCATTGCATGCTTAAAAGGTGATTCCAAAAACATTACCATGTAAATTTAATTTGTGTTACCAATAAAGATATTTTGTATTTGTATTTGTATTGTATTTTGTTTTGAACATGTGATTTAATTTTATGAGCACGTCATTAATACACCCGGTACACAGTTACATCAATACATACGGTGTACAGTTACATACTTCTCATTATTACAGATTTATTTCTTTCCAATGTATATTCTAAAGGTAAAGGGCATAGAAGGCGCAGACTTCGCACTGGAGGAGATAATGGCCATGGTCCCCCGCCTCAACCATCCTACACTTGACGAGCCGAGAACTGCCAGCATTATTGATATGACGTGAGTTCTGTACTTGAATGCCGGTTTTCTGAGACAAAAAAATTAAAACAATCCGGCGTTTGTATGTATGAGTGTTCGTCCGACGATAGCCCGAGTATTGTTGATCGGAACGTCATGAAAATGAGAAAAAAATAATGTTCAAGTTCGAACATGAGCCAAGCTGTAAAAGGGGTCCGCGAGTTCGCCCCGAACTGTGAACTCGCGGACTTCCGACCCCAATAACACAGCAACCAAATCCGTGCAGCAACCCCTTGACCGATTTGGCTTGAAAATTATTTTTATCTCATTTACTTGTTTACCAAATTTCATTACGTTCCTATCAACGATGCTCGAGTTATCGTCGGACAAGCATTCATACGTACAAACGCCGGATTGTTCAAGTAGACTCTGAGAACTTCGTTCGCTTCGCTCACTAGTTCGACTACGCGACAGTGCGGAAGTGCGCCTGGTTATATATTGACATTATGTACGCGAGTATATACTCTACCGCACTCCCGTCCTGTCGCGTAATAACAAATCCAGTGATTTTTCACAGTCGCTTCATCAGTCCCGACTCCCAGTCCTACTACACGTACGTAATATAATAACAAATCCGGTGATTGTTTACCGTCGCTTCATTAGTCCCAACCCCCAGTCTTACTACACGTACGTAATATAATAACAAATCCAGTGATTGTTCACAGTCGCTTCATTAGTCCCAACCCCCAGTCCTACTACACGTACGTAATATAATAACAAATCCAGTGATTGTTCACAGTCGCTTCATTAGTCCCAACCCCCAGTCCTACTACACGTACGTAATATAATAACAAATCCAGTGATTGTTCACAGTCGCTTCATTAGTCCCAACCCCCAGTCCTACTACACGTACGTAATATAATAACAAATCCGGTGATTGTTTACCGTCGCTTCATTAGTTCCAATCCCCAGACCTACTACACGTACGTAATATAATAACAAATCCAGTGATTGTTCACAGTCGCTTCATTAGTCCCAACCCCAGTCTTACTACACGTACGTAATATAATAACAAATCCAGTGATTGTTCACAGTCGCTTCATTAGTCCCAACCCCCAGTCCTACTACACGTACGTAATATAATAACAAATCCAGTGATTGTTCACAGTCGCTTCATTAGTCCCAACCCCCAGTCCTACTACACGTACGTAATATAATAACAAATCCGGTGATTGTTTACCGTCGCTTCATTAGTTCCAATCCCCAGACCTACTACACGTACGTAATATAATAACAAATCCAGTGATTGTTCACAGTCGCTTCATTAGTCCCAACCCCAGTCTTACTACACGTACGTAATATAATAACAAATCCAGTGATTGTTCACAGTCGCTTCATTAGTCCCAACCCCCAGTCCTACTACACGTACGTAATATAATAACAAATCCGGTGATTGTTTACCGTCGCTTCATTAGTTCCAATCCCCAGACCTACTACACGTACGTAATATAATAACAAATCCAGTGATTGTTCACAGTCGCTTCATTAGTCCCAACCCCAGTCTTACTACACGTACGTAATATAATAACAAATCCAGTGATTGTTCACAGTCGCTTCATTAGTCCCAACCCCCAGTCCTACTACACGTACGTAATATAATAACAAATCCAGTGATTGTTCACAGTCGCTTCATGAGCCCCGACCCCCAGTCCTACTACACGTACGCCGGGTCCCTGACGACTCCAGACTGCAACGAGGCCGTCACCTGGATCGTGATGGACAAACCTATCACCGTCGCTGCCACTCAAGTTAGTTTACTTCATCAATACGCCAACACCGTTGCTTTATCTTTCTATATTTTTGTAAGCCTTCTCAATATTAAAATAGACAGACATGCCACTAAAAGAGCATGTTCAATTGCTCATTATGAGCATGCTCAAAAAAAAGCATGCTTATATTGATCATTTTCTGAAAACGCATTGGTTTCTAGCTCGAAAGGCCCCCTATTCCACCCGCACCTCGGGTAGAAAACTTAAAAACCGAATTCGTCGAGCATGCTCATTTCTAGAAAGGTCTACTCGGTAGAATTTGCTTGGTAATAGCAGGATAATAGCATGTCTATTCTCGGCTTTACGTACTACTCGTAGCATTATAAAAAAAAAACATAGATATCATAATACTATTGTTCCAATAAAACAGATTACCGCAGTGACGTACCAGGCAGTACATATTTACAGACAGCCTGGGCAACTAAACGCCTGAAACCCTACGTGCTTTAGGTGTTAATCACTGTCTAAATTGAATTATCGCAGGCTTATCCGCAAGTAATCACAGTATCTACCTAAAACTTGAAATAACTAGCTTGATGATTTAGTTTACGCAGCCAGATACCTGTATTTAGGCTGAAACAATTCTAACAAAAAAAATACAACGTTCTATCATAAATACAATATTTTCTACGAGCGGTTAACCAAAGGCACTGCGCTCGCGTCCCATACAAAGATAACCAGGTGGAGTATTTTTTCAAGATTAAAAAAAAAATATTTTCTTTGTTTTTGTCGATATATTTAGATCTAGTTTCACCCACTTTCAGATGTGCACTTGTACGAGGGACACACTGTATAATATCATACCTTATCATGTGTCTCTAATGTACAGACAGAAAAGGAGATAATAGTAACCAGGCCCAGCTTTGATCCTCTTAAAACCCACAGGTGAGTGATTGAAGATATAAAAAAGCATGTGTGTATGTATTGACCAAGTATTTCACATCTCCCTCACCTGTGGGTCTTAGGTTCAAAGGGCCTGGTTACTTCATTCATTCATTCATTTTTAAAAACTTTATTTATCATAAGTAATATAAACAAAACAATAATTTTCCGCCAAACTGTTAAGACAGTTTATCGGCAGACATACACTCTCTCTTAATGCTAGCACTTATGATTACATAAACTTGTTAAATAAATACTTGATCTAAACTAATAATCATCACTAAACTTAATAAAACAAAAAATTAACCTCGTTGAGGGTAGTTATACATAACTACAACAGCTCAACACTAGTAGTTTTGTGTGGTGACAAACAAACTGCCGTGTGCAATACCGTAGCATGACTTAGTTTAGCAAAAATAGTTTATGTACTTAATTGAGAACATTTATGAAACTAACAATATATATTCTTTTATGTACTAGTTTCGATAAAATCTAGATTTAATAAAAAGAAATCTTTTAACTTATTCTTAATTTGAATGTTAGTGCCTTTACAGTCTTTTAGCGCCTTACCGCCTTTGTTGTCTAAAGATGAAGTACCGGATAAATGGACTGATATTATTGGAACCAAGTTTTCTAATTATCATACTGCACAAGTATCCAAAGAAACATACACACGCAAATAAATAAAAAAAGGACTTGCCCTTAAAAAACTACGCTAGGTTCTATAAAATTAGATGGTTTATTTTATTTTATTGTACGGTGACTGATAGGACTCACCACCCAGCACATTGGGACGTAATAATCGTCAGTAAAACGTGGGTGCACGAGTGTGGACTACTTTCACGTCACATACACTCACTAGGTGACGCATGACCTTCAGCCCGGGCATCTGATTTACTGTAAGGTGTTCACAAAAAACGAGTACGCTGTGCGTCTTATGATGAGCCACCTCCCAGCCTGCTCAGCCGCCAAATATAAAGAGTGTTGTGGTGCTTGTGCTCGTGTGTACAGAGGAGACCGCATCAAGTAAGACACATTGGACTTTGTACCTATCTTATATTACACCCCCGACACTTCATAGTCACGGCTCAAGTTATTTACCTACACTCTCACGCGCGCATCTGGCTTGTCCGCACACGCTTGTGTGTGTGCGTGAGCTAGTCAAGGGCTGGCAGCAAGCGTGTGAGCGTCGTCGATAGAGAGGGACAACATTTATAGTCAGCAACATATATGATCCTCTTCCTAAATTTTAGCGTGGTTAATCCCCAGGTTCTGGTTCCCCAGACTGGTCACGTCACAAAATAAATCCTTTCAGAGGAGTCAAAGGTGTTTTTTACGTACATAAAAGAAAATGGCTTAGTTCACCGGAAGGAAGGAAATTTGAAAAATCTCCGTTCTTTATTGGCTGCTCCGTTTTCTAGGCAATCATATATACCACAATAACGAACCATATTGATTAAAAATCAGTATCGTAATAAAACAAAACAATATTTATACTTGCGATTGTCGCCACTTGATGAAACATAAAAAGCATCTCGATTTTGAACACAAACACTTGTACTATTTGTTTCATAACATAAAATAAATGTTATGAAACAAATAGTACAAGTGTTTGTGTTCCAAACCAACCAAACAAAACAAAATACGCGCGCAGTGAACGAGTGCTACTCGAGCTCTGCCTGCCTCCAGATTTGCCAC
This sequence comes from Ypsolopha sequella, assembly GCA_934047225.1. Taxonomy (NCBI): domain Eukaryota; kingdom Metazoa; phylum Arthropoda; class Insecta; order Lepidoptera; family Ypsolophidae; genus Ypsolopha; species Ypsolopha sequella. The sequence continues at coordinate 28,028,646 of OW203990.1, read as the reverse complement.
TAACTTGCGGGGGACGTTAAATTCGCGCGGGGAGGTGAGTGTCGCTTCTTTACGTAGTAATACTTTATATTCTCTGCTTATATTCTTCTCTGTAGGGGCTAATGTCGTACTGCAAGGGTAAGCTTGATGTGGTCTCCACTGTACAAGCCACTTAAGAGAGATCTTTGTATAACCTAATGTTATAATTTCCAAATGATTCTCCCTAACCGAAACCTCTCTTCCAGTACAAAATCATCAGCAAAGTCGACGTGGGTAAGGTCGGCAACTACCGAAACCTTCAGAAGCAAAACCGCCTGGTGTACCACACCGTCAGCTCTCGAGGTTCTCTGGCAGTCCCAGGACTGCTGAGTCTCATCAGCGCTCTGATTCACTGCTCCTCTGGCCTCTCCACAATCGCCAAGCGAGGATTCTGCAAGCTGCTCAATGTGAAGAGAGAGTGGTTCGGCAAGGAACCCAGGGATTGTAGGAGTGTGAACTAGTAATTCTTCATAGTTTGGAACGGGGTTGATTCGTTTGTTTTTTGTTGAAAACATCTTTTTTCAATATTATAAGGATTTGATGGAAGACTTTGCCAGAGCTATGGTTGCACAGTAGAACAAAATAAATAAATAATTAATGCTCTTCGGCAATATTCAAGTCTTCTAAGCCGCAACAATATATAGCGCATTTATTGTAGTTCTTGTTGCCATTCGTTATGGTTACATAATTACGTATAAATTTCCGAAGATATGCGTATATTTCCGTGTTGAATGATTTATTTTGTATACTACTAAGCTTTCGCATGACCACAGAAACCATGGAATAGTAGAGAGGATCTACATTTAAAAAAAAAAACGGTCAAGTACGAGTCAGACTCGTGTACCTAGGGTTCCATAATTCGACAATTTTGGGAATTTCGTCATTTTGATTTCGTGAATTTCTCAACTGCTATATTTTTCCTGTAATTTTTACGTAAGCACATAATCATGATTTTTTTCATATTTTTCGGTCCACCGGTTTTGAAGATAAGGGGGGGACATACATTATTTCGTGATTTTTCGAAATCAGAGCCAGGAAATATAGTTAAGGTATATGTTTATATATATGTTTTACAATCATCTCTTTAATATCTACAATTAATATAATACCAGTGTTGTATTTTAGGATAAAAAAAAATACTCTTTTTGTATCGGAAATATTTTAACAATTTTTTTAATTTTTTTTATTGTGTCATGTGGGCAAATTAATGTTATTTTTGTGCCAAATTTCAAGTCGGTGCTAAAGTTATGTAACATACGGATGGATAGATGGACAACGGAGTCCCACCATAAAAGTTCCTTTTGTATCTTTTAGGTACTATGTAACCCTAAAAAGCGAATCATGAAAAGTGTTAGAGAGATTTTTCAAAAATGAATAATTTATTTCGAGCAGTATCGATCAAGAATTCAAGACTTATAATCTTCAGGTCCCGTAGTATAGTGTTTACCGGAGCGCGACGCCACATGTGCAAGGAGTGTGACGTACTGTTTAATCGCAATAACATCGTGTCACGCTCCTCGCACTTGATTGCACGTGATTCAACCATAGACGAATACAGCCTACAGACTCCCCATAACAAGCGACCGATTTCTGTCAACACATCTGACTAAACCAGCAGATACAATTCGCCACTCCAAAATTATATGTTTCGGTAGGCCAAACCAAAATGGCTTCTATATTCATTACGTTAGAGTCTTCGTCTTCGGGAAAGATTAGTTTGTGGCGCTATACGTAAGATTGGAAGAGCCAATAGGATTGCAGTATCCCGTTTCGATTGTTGACAGAATTATTTGTACGCGAGATGTTGAATAATAGACGTCTTTCTGGGCTGTATTGTCTATGGATTCAACTAAGTGGCGTCGCGCGCGATTAAACACTGTGCTACGAGAGCTGGTCTCTATAGCCGCTTACGCTACGGCGCTCGTAGTCGGCGTAGTCATGCTACGTCGTAGCAACATTTTTATTGAATACAGGCATGCACGTTCTGTAGTGTAACGTCGGTGGCAGCTAACATGTTAAACTGCAGTGTTGACTATTGCAATAATTATTCGTAAGATAGTAAATTCTAGGTATTCTAGGTATAAATTCTAGGTAATTCATTTCAAGAGCATTTTGTGACATGTTAATATTAAGGTGTAGATAAGAGAACGTATGTTCTGTTGATCGTAGAGAGACAGGTGCGGTAAATATAATTATAATAGGACTTCGTATCATTACTAGAATGAATATGATTTCATAAATAGATTAAATTATGTAAAGGTGTGTTAATTCAAAAACCATTTCGAGATTTAGGTTTAATAAGCCGTATTTTCGAAGTTTTGGTCTAAAAAGCCTAATGGTGATGAATATTTTAACGAAAAGGCTGCAACTTCCATTTGCCCTCGTGTGACGTCACTTGAGTAATGGCTGTTTAGAAATGTGTCCTTTGCTATCAAGATAAATTTATAATAATTTGCTTCAGACTAATTTGACAGCTAGATGACAGATAAGTAGACAGACAGAGACAGTCCACCATTTTATAAGCAATCACACATCACAATCAGTATAATATCTAAAATTCTCAAGTGACAAGGTCATCGGACAATTATTTAAAAAATCATAAAAAATAATGATTAATTTATATACCAAAATAGTGAAAACTATGTACAAAAATGGCGTATATTCTCTGAAAAAAATTGAAAAAATTCTTTTAAAAATTAAGCTATGGGAATTGTTAAATAGCGTTTCAAGCCCGAACAATCTGAGTAGAAAATATTCCCTTCATTGTAGCCGATTCTGAAGGCTTTAATTTTAGTTTTAGTGCTGTCAAACATAAAATTAATTTAGATTCTGTTTCTAACCTTCAAGGACCATTTTGCAATGAATGAAATTTAGTTTTGACAGCACTAAAACTAAAATTAAAGCCTTTAGAATCGGCTTTATTGTCTACGTATGAAATACTTTTTTTTATATGATGACGTAATTTATCAAAATTAATCGTAAATATCTTATCAGACTTAATTTCTGCAGCAATAATTTCTTTGAAGCAAAACCGGTAATGTCTTTATTTAACCGATTCTTATCTAAGATTTATTGTTAGATAAATATTAATATTATCTAACTTACATTGATATAAATTTCACGTCGTCTAGTTTTCGGGTTTAATTGTCTGATAAGACGCTGAATTTTTTTTATATCGATTATATCTTGTCATCGATAAAATCATCATCATAAAGTCATCGACATAGCCTCTAAGATAAGCAAGTTGAAGTGGCAGTGGGCTGGCCACATCAGCCGAAGAACCGCTAACCGATGGGGGAGAAAGGTTCTCGAGTGGAGACCACGAACCGGCAGACGCAGTGTAGGACGCCCGCCAGCTCGCTGGACTGACGATCTAAAAAAGATTGCCGGTAGTGGCTGGATGAGGATGGCCGAGGATACAAAAATGTGGCGTGCCCTTGGAGAGGCCTATGTCCAGCAGTGGACCGATATTGGCTGATGGATTGGATGGGATTGGATATCTTGTCATTTAAGATCTATAATTGCATTTTTAGTGTGATAGAAGAATAATTATTATTAAGTTATGGGTAATGATTTTGGTGAATTGAAAAAATTGTTGTATGTTTGTTTATAAGTGCAGTTCAATGTATATCAAGTGCCAACGATATTTAATAACTACAAATAAAACACTTATCTTAAGCAATTAAATTAAGAAGGCATCCTAAAAAATATGACAAGAAATGTGTACGTTTGATAAATTTATTTATATACGCGAGTATAAATACTCTCTACATTAAAAAATATATGTTTATGTTAATGATAAAAGTAATCACCGTGTTTGATATATTGTAGCAACGGCGGTTCAGTCATTAAAAAGGAGGACTTTCAATGTTGAGACCCAGGTTCGGATCTTTCCCGGCAATGAGATTTATGTGTTTTAAGTGTTTGTATACTTACCGTTTGCTGATGGTTAAGGAAAACACTGAGGTAAAAACTGCACGCCCTAAAACGCGTGCAGTTGTGGTCGAAGTAGGTCGATAATTAATAGCGAATCAAATTATTATTCGACGTTAAAATCGTCGATGAAAAGAGAGTGTTACGAGTGTTGACTGTGACAGTCCACACTCAGTATCACCTCTGACTATCCCTTGGGGATAGACATTGTCGTGACGATTATGTATTTATAGTATATTTTATGTACTAAAAAGCTAAGGCTGTGAAAACTGAGTTCTTAGGTAGTTCGTACGTATTTAAGTTTGTTCTCTATGTTCAATAAAACATTGTAATAGGTAGATAGGATGTATAATAGTTTAATTTCAATGGTTGTGTCATTTTTGTTTTGAGCATTTCTTTAAATAAAAGTATGTGTTATTTGGCAATAGTATTTTATTAATATAAAAAAACAACCAAAAATTAGTGATTGATGACCAGAGCCTTAATTTTTAACCATAAAACTCCACTCCGGGGAAAAGATACAAGTTGACATAATATTCACTTTTCTTTTACTACAATCGTACTAAGGATAAAAATGCGTCATAGGAAGTTTTCACGTTAGTCCATAGAAACAAGAATATTGGGTTTTAGATTAAATCTTCCTATGTAGAACTTCTGGATCAAGGACCAAGTTTATAGTTACCATCTTAAGACAAAAGCGGTCAAAGGAGTCGGTTGGACCACGACCCCTGAATGCGTCAGTTAATAATTTAGCTCTGGACAGAGAACGGTGGAAGATGCGACACCAAAATGAGGTAGGCTCTTAAATACTTTATGATCAATTTATTTTGTGGTAAACTTATACTCGTATACTTCTATGAATGTTTTTCTTCCCTGTGTACATGTGTATAATCAATTAGTTTTTTTTTTATTAGATGGTTTTGCTGTAAGAAATATAATTTTAGGAAGCTTGCCAATGTTCATCTCTTTTTACTGTAGTTGGTTCGTGTAACTTTATTCTTAGATTTAAACTTTCGATTGCAGGGCAGCCATTAAACGCTTTCTTTTTGATCTATTTTTCGTGATATCAGGGTTAGCCCCATAGTAAAATAGAAATATAACAAACTCTATATTGTGCACCAAAATAAAAACAATTGAATAGGACAATACAAAGTCCAGTAGATTTAAGCAAAACCTTATAGGCAATTAAAGTTGAGTAGATTTGACACACGCGCTCACCAACCCGCCTGCCCAGCGTGTGTGAGTATGGGCAATTCTTCCAGGATGACCGCCGGGAGTGACAAAGTCCTGGAAAGGCTTATGTCCAGCAGTGGACGAACTAGAGTGATGGATGGATGGATGGATGGATGGATGATTTGAGATGTGTGGTTTCCTTATTATGCGTTATCATAACATCTATTAAAACTCATAGTCGAAGGGAAAATAGAGCAAGAGGCAAATCGAGGATCAAATTCAGTCACCATCAAAGGCCGCAATCGCAAACTACTAAGAACTCAAGCATTTGGCTCTGAACACAAAACGATGGAAGATCACACCGGCAAGAGCTAGACTCTTAAATAATCGATGTTGAGATTTTGGTAAAAGTTGGTTTTACAGATGAGTACTATCTCTAGTATTTCACTTTTTAGCGACCAAAACTCCTGCCAATCTTGTAGCAGTATTGTATGATATGACCAGGATACAATAGATGATAAATGAATGTAGCTGTTCACGGACATGAGGGTCATATCCTCAATAAGCCGCCGCCGCTCCCCTCGCCATTGATCTGTGGCTAACAATCAGCACATGCACCGACGCAACTGCAAATTTTGCCCGAATTTATTTCTTATTAAAATGCAGTAGGGTGTAAGATAGTAGGAGTGCCAATTTCCGTGGTTGTACATATAGGTAGGTATAAAAGAATATTAATTTAATGTGATACTAGGAGGAACTAAGACGACTCATTGAAAAAAGTTTTATATCTGTGCGAGCTCACTCTGATTACAGATTGACTCGATGATTATCTAAAATAATCGGACTGAGGGCTACTCAGGCGCGTGGGGAAAAATCCCAATGCATTCGAGTGATTAATAATATAATTTTATTTCAGACCAAGTCCATATTTTGTTAGTAACAGTATATATATATATATATATACAGGTTGGAAAAAATGAAAGGGCCCTGGAGGGGAACTACCTTAAATCCTTTAGTTAGCTCATTTTACTGAAAGGAAACATTCCTTTATTTTTTAAAAGAAACAAAACTGCATTCAAAGATATTCTGAAATTCGCTTGTCTCACCCGGGAATCGAACCAACTAAAAATGAAAAAAATAAACCCTCGCTATTTTATCATACGAATCGGTAGGATTATTGTTCAGAATAAAATTTGTCTATTAAACATTTGGTCTTACACTCATCTGTTGTACGAGATACCCATGAAATTGAATATTTATTACAAGTTCTTTATTAACAATACCTAGTACTGTTCACTTGTAAAGTAATAATTATACGCCATTTTTACACAATGACAGCACGAAATGAAAGCAAAACAAAACAAAATTTTAATTTCGAACGAAATTTATGGTTCGAACTTCAAATTTGTTACTCCGCGTTGCAAAAAAAATACGTTCCTTTTTTAAACTTTTCGTCAGTACGCCTAGTGCAAGAAGTAATTGTGCTCTGCATACATTTATTATTACCATTTAACGATTTTCTTATTGAAGTCTTCAGCAAGGTACTTAAGATAAATAACATTAGCAAGCTTGTACTTCATACGATGTCTTTGGATGTAAGAGAGATAAGAAAATTAGAACGTTTCATTTACTTGTTACAAGTGAACAGTACTAGGTATTGTTAACAAAGAACTTGTAATAAATATTTAATTTCATGAGTATCTCGTACAACAGATGAGTGTAAGACCAAATGTTTAATAGACAAATTTTATTCTGAACAATAATCCTACCGATTCGTATGATAAAATAGCGAGGGTTTATTTTTTTCATTTTTAGTTGGTTCGATTCCCGGGTGAGACAAGCGAATTTCAGAATATCTTTGAATGCAGTTTTGTTTCTTTTAAAAAATAAAGGAATGTTTCCTTTCAATAAAATGAGCTAACTAAACGATTTAAGGTAGCTCCCCTCCAGGGCCCTTAAATTTTTTCCACCCTGTATATATATATTGTTTTTTTATTGAAAGTGAGCATTCCTTATAATTAATAATTTTATTTGATGAAGCTTAGTCACTCTACATCGCATGGCATTTATCATACCGTAAACAAAAGTCAAAGAGTAAATTAGAGCCCTTTTAATGTCACTCCGCTGTCTGTCTGTCTGTCCGTATGTCACGGGTCTCTAGCTCTTAGACGGAATGAGATAGAAATCTGAAATTTTTATATGTTGTGTAAAATGTTGACCCAAAACCGAATTTTGAATATAAAATGTAATTAAATTATTTTTCAGAAGGGGCCTCATACATGAAACAGAGTCGAAAATATATATTTTTTCTTACCCTAGCATGTGGGGTTTCATTGTTTAGAACTCATTAAGTAGAGTATAAATATAGTTTTATTTATTTTTATCTTAAATCTGCATACGAATCCCTGTGAGACATCAGGTAAAATCAGACTTAAGGATATAGTTTTTATCAAGCCCCTCTGTGGAACTTCCTTTGCACAATCTTTCTGGGATTTTTTAAGTCCCTATCTCCATAACAAATTCAGGGCAATTATTGTTGAATTACGACATTTATCTTTAATGTGTCTCAAAAAAACCCTCACCATCTTAAATAAGCTAGATTATGACAGCACTAAAATTTATGATACATCGAAAAGTGAGTTATTTCACTAATTCATTAATTGTTTTTTTTTTCTACAAACAAACAAACAAACACATTCTACACTACATAAGCACATTTATTACCTACCTATATAATCCACAATACACATACCTAGTAATACTAATACACCACAATACATTATATTTATATAATTCTTCTACTACATAAAGTTCTGTTAAATAGCCGGGTCTTATATGGAACAGACTGGTGACGAGCAGCGGCGTCACTGGTGCGAGGGTTCCGGCACCGCACTCACCAACCCGCCTGCCCAGCGTGTGTGAGTATGGGCAATTCTTCAAAGATGACCGCCGAGAGTGGCAATATCCTGGAAAGGCTTATGTCCAGCAGTGGCCGAACTAGGCTGATGGATGGATGAAATATTGTATAATGTATTATTAACATTTTGATCCATATTCTTTTATTTATTCTGTTTTTAAGTTTTTTATAGGGTTGGTCCCGTAGCGAACAAAAAAATTTAAAAGTAAAATTTTCCTTGGCAAAATGTTAATTCATCTGAAACCTTAATTATGTATGTAAATAAATACAATATAAATAAATCCAGCTCTGTAAAAACAACTTCGACTCCGAGGCTGACAGAAGAATATGCTTGGGGTGGGCAGCATTCGGTAAGTTGCGTCATATATTTACGTCGCCAACACTGCAGTGCTTAAAGGTAAAGTATACAACCAGTGCGTCCTTCCAGTGATGACGTACGTCGTTGAGACGTGGTCTCTTACCAAAGGCTTGATCCGTCGATTTAAGGTCGCTCAACGAGCTATGGAGCGGGCTATGCTTGGGATATCTCTGATGGATAAAATCCGAAACGAAGATATCCGTCAGAGATCGAAGGCGACCGACATAGCCTGCCGTATCAGTAAGTTGAAGTGGCAGTGGACTGGCCATATTTGTCGCCGACGTGATAACCGTTGGGGCCGTAAGGCATTGGAATGGAGACCACGTACAGCAAAGCGTGGCATAGGCTGCCCTCGTGCCCGCTGGACTGACGATCTGAAGGACGTTGCGGGTGGCGGCTGGATGAGGATGACTGAGGACCGCCAAAAGTGGAGGGAGGCCTATGTCAAGCAGTGGACGAATACGGGCTGATAAATGGATGAAATACAATGTCACCAAGTTCACCAATATGATGTTAATTCGAACTGGACCTTTTTCTAGCAGTGAGACGTGTTGCGAATGGGACGTTATGCGACGTCATATTCAAATTCATATTCTTTATTGTACACAAAAAACACAATGTGCTTAGACATATCATGTACATAGGTGAGCTTATCTCTTAAAAGATTTAATAAAATAAAAATTAATTCCAGCAAACCCAGATTGATAAGCAGAAGTCAAAATTAAAAAGTAGACATACATATCTACGAGTACACTAAAACATGTTAATATAATTACACCCTATGATTATAAATAACTTACATATATTATGTAAATAATTTATTATTATGAACAGAAAATCACTTGTACTATCCCACAAACATAGATGCCCAAAAATGTATTTAAAACTTCCTGACTGGTTTCGCCTTAATGGCATTATCAATGACTGATGAAAACTACGAGTATCTCAAAAAAGAAATCTGCCCTTCCATACATTTCGGCCGAGCGGCATTGCATTTTCCTATGGAACAGTTAACAATTTTTTCGAGATACAGGGCTGGCTCCATAGTAAAAGTTGTTCTATACCATTGACTGAATAAGCTCGTCAAATATGGTTACACCTTTCTGTTACACGTTGTATACATAAGTATTTCTAGGAAATGTTCCTTATTAAGGTAACGAATATTTAAATTAAATTTATTGTAACGATATAACAATCATCTAAGCCCTTAACAATACGCCAAATACAATGAAACCCTAAACAATAGACTGAAACACAATGAAATGCAAGTTTTATATAATTAGATATAATAGTCAAGTAAAGAATACTCGCCGTACTAGTTTTGTAAACTGATTGACGATCAGATATTTTGTTTGACATACTAAATATTACATTGTTGCGTTGGTTTATTGAAATTACACACTTTATAAATATAATTGCTTAGAATAATTTATTCTAAGTATAATTGTGTATATTACATAAGTGTATACATAATAGTAGTTTATGCTACAAGGGCGAAAAGGAATAAATTACGAGGACGATTTAAAACACGAGCGTAGCGAGTAACCGAGTAATTTATTGCTCTTACACCCGTGTATCATGCTACGTTTTTCAATGCATAGTGTGAGGAAATAAAACAAATATAATCTTGTGAACTTTAAATTATGATTGGCTCAAAAGAACTGTATCCAGAGCCTTTAAACAGTGGGAAAAAAGTACAACATTTATGGGAAAGGCTGCAGGTTAGCCAACCATTCATTGTAAATAAATTAAAAAAATAATAATAAGCCCTAGGGCAAAATAATCGACTTTCTGTTCGGTTTTGATGCATAAAAAGTGGGCCTTTACGAGCACTTGCATTGAAAAAGATATATTGTACACACAGGTCGATGGAAACAGTAAGGTTGTAAAATGTCAAACATGACGGTACCATTACACTATGCTACACTTTTTTTTTATTCAAGCAAAGTTTTTAACTGTCATTGTTTGATAAAAACGCTCGTTGCTACCAGAAATTGTAGCATATAAAAAGTGGTAATATTGACTAGTGACGGGCATCGGCGTCACTGGTGCGAGGATTCCATAACCACGCTCAGACACCACTAATTGTATGCTAAAGGGTGATACTTGCAGCTGGAACAGGGGCCCATAAGCTGTCCCAGATTTATAGTATACAAGTATCTTATATTCCACAATATTTAATATAAAATGTCCTACCAGACAGTTGTATGATGACGTCATCCACTGATCCTCGCATGAAGTCCTTTCGCTGCGGAGTCCAAAGTGTTCCGGTGCCCTGACACGTAGATCACCTTCCACGATGAATCTAAACACAACCCTCCTAACCCGGGATGCATCCAACCCAGAAATGATAAAGGACAAGTCCACTTGTCGGAAGCCGCGTGGACACAGGTTATGTCACACACACACAGGAAATTCACTCAAAATGGTCTTCACACCAAAATAACGTCAGCCATTGACTGAATACTGTTTCTTACGATGTCCGCACCGATTTACCGTTAATATCCCTTAATAACACATATTAAAATCGTCCGCGATCTATACCAAGAAAATGTCCACGTCCCTCGTTTTTTTTTGACAGCTCCAAGTCCATTGACAAAATATATAGACCATTGATGGATACGTTCCGAAATATACATTTTATTCTGAACAGTCATGTTAAACCGTGAGGCGTTGAAGACTCTTTGTACAAGCAAGGGAAGGTTAGTTTCGGATCGTCAGTACAGTTTATTTAAGGTATATCATAATGGATGTCAAAAGCAGCTGATTGTGATATAAAGGTACTGAGGGTCTACTCCGAAGTGACAAAATTCGATCGAATATCGTTCGGTCGTATATCCATCTCTATCACACTCTTTATGCGTGCGTCAGAGATTGATTGTGATATAAAGGTACTGAGGGGCTACTCCGAAGTGACAAAATTCGATCGAATATCGTTCGGTCGTATATCCATCTCTATCACACTCTTTATGCGTGCGTCAGAGATGGACGTATGCTTGGACGATAAACGATCGACCGAATCTTTTTGGGAGTACTGGGCCTGTTTGAACCAAGAAAATATTTTTGATATTCGCTAAGGACTACTTTCCCGGTACGACTTCTTAAGGCGCTCCTATCCCAGAAGAGTGACTCTCTGTCTTTTTCTTTACGTGTAAGGAGTAAAGAAAATAACCACACTTTTGTACTTTTTCGTTGTTTTTATCGGTTTTTAAATTGTTTAAAAATAAGGGATATGTTTATTAAAACCCACTTACGTGGTCGACCTAGAAAATTTAAAGAACAATATTACCAGATATGTTTCATTAGTAAAAGAGTGTAATTATGGAAATGGCATGAATTGAAAGGTCTTATTACATGCTGTGTTCGTGAATTATTTGTATCGAGCAAAGTTTATCTGATCGTGTAACACATGCGTGGAAGACCTAGATAAAGATTCGAACTATATTCCGTATTTTTTTTGGGAGTTTTAGACGATATTTGAAAGTTCTATTTGACTTTGAAATTACTGATTTTGGGATAAGAGCGCCTTAAGACGACATACCTGAACACAGTCAGGCCACGGCTGAAGTCAGCTACCAGATAAAGAGAAAGGGTTTGTGAGGTATATGTGGATGTTTGTCTCAGTTTACGTAAAACGGTGTATTTTGAGGTATATTTGTTGCAGATGTCAGTTTACGTAAAACGGTGTATTTTGAGGTATATTTGTTGCATATATCAGTTTACGTAAAACGGTGTATTTTGAGGTATATCGGTTGCTTATGTCAGTTTACGTAAAACGGTGTATTTTGAGGTATATTGGTTGCTTATGTCAGTTTACTTAAAACGGTGTATTTTGAGGTATATTGGTTGCTTATGTCAGTTTACGTAAAACGGTGTATTTTGAGGTATATCGGTTGCTTATGTCAGTTTACGTAAAACGGTGTATTTTGAGGTATATCGGTTGCTTATGTCAGTTTACATAAAACGGTGTATTTTGAGGTATATTGGTTGCTTATGTCAGTTTACATAAAACGGTATATTTTGAGGTATATTGGTTGCTTATGTCAGTTTACGTAAAACGGTGTATTTTGAGGTATATCGGTTGCTCATGTCAGTTTACGTAAAACGGTGTATTTTGAGGTATATTTGTTGCAGATGTCAGTTTACGTAAAACGGTGTATTTTGAGGTATATTTGTTGCAGATGTCAGTTTACGTAAAACGGTGTATTTTGAGGTATATTGGTTGCTTATGTCAGTTTACGTAAAACGGTGTATTTTGAGGTATATCGGTTGTTTATGTCAGTTTACATAAAACGGTGTATTTTGAGGTATATTGGTTGCTTATGTCAGTTTACGTAAAACGGTGTATTTTGAGGTATATCGGTTGCTTATGTCAGTTTACGTAAAACGGTGTATTTTGAGGTATATCGGTTGCTTATGTCAGTTTACGTAAAACGGTGTATTTTGAGGTATATCGGTTGCTTATGTCAGTTTACGTAAAACGGTGTATTTTGAGGTATATTGGTTGCTTATGTCAGTTTACGTAAAACGGTGTATTTTGAGGTATATTGGTTGCTTATGTCAGTTTACGTAAAACGGTGTATTTTGAGGTATATTGGTTGCTTATGTCAGTTTACATAAAACGGTGTATTTTGAGGTATATCGGTTGCTTATGTCAATTTACGTAAAACGGTGTATTTTGAAGTATATTGGTTGCTTATGTCAGTTTACATAAAACGGTGTATTTTGAGGTATATTGATTGCTTATGTCAGTTTACGTAAAACGGTGTATTTTGAAGTATATTGGTTGCTTATGTCAGTTTACATAAAACGGTGTATTTTGAGGTATATCGGTTGCTTATGTCAGTTTACATAAAACGGTGTATTTTGAGGTATATCGGTTGCTTATGTCAATTTACGTAAAACGGTGTATTTTGAAGTATATTGGTTGCTTATGTCAGTTTACATAAAACGGTGTATTTTGAGGTATATTGATTGCTTATGTCAGTTTACGTAAAACGGTGTATTTTGAAGTATATCGGTTGCTTATGTCAGTTTACGTAAAACGGTGTATTTTGAAGTATATTGGTTGCTTATGTCAGTTTACATAAAACGGTGTATTTTGAGGTATATTGATTGCTTAGGTCAGTTTACGTAAAACGGTGTATTTTGAAGTATATCGGTTGCTTATGTCAGTTTACATAAAACGGTGTATTTTGAGGTATATCGGTTGCTTATGTCAGTTTACATAAAACGGTGTATTTTGAGGTATATCGGTTGCTTATGTCAATTTACGTAAAACGGTGTATTTTGAAGTATATTGGTTGCTTGTCTGTTTACACCATTAAGGCAAAGAAACTTTAATTCTAACTGGAACTACGCAGAAAAGAATTATCCCAATCGTAGCACTTCGCTCGTGCTCCCTCGCACTTGTCTAGATTATAGATCTAGATTCTAGATTATACTAAGACTGGGCGGATATTCCCAGTTAGGGCTCAACTAGGATGAATGTGATGCCTAAGCTCAATCAACAGGACTATTCTGAAATAATTATTGTACAATTTCTGTCTTTTGATCGAATCGAATTTGGTTTTTCTGCTTTGGAAAATCTAGTCGTAAGTAATTTAGTATATTTTTAACTGCTGTACCAAATTGCATTTGTAAAATTAACCAATTCACGATCCACCTCTATGAAATGCTGCAATTCTTATATATCGATAAAGTAACGCCACGTCGTCATCCTAAGAACGACACTCGCCTTGATAATGCCGAAATTGTATCGATGAAACGGTTGGCTTTATTATTATTTATTATACTAAAGTTAATACTTTAAAAATATACACTATAACAGCTTTTATAGATAGCAACAGATACTCAACTGATGCCGGGTCCAGTGGGTCTACCGCGTAATTCTCATTTTCATCAACATCAACTTGAGATTGAAATTTGTCGTGCGTGCGACGACGCCTACCTAACATGCAATCTCTTTTGCACGCGTTGAATTTCGCATGCATTTGCTTGAAGTTGATACAAATGAGAATTACGCGGTAGAGCCCCTGGTCGGACCCGAAATATATCTTGAGATTTCCTTGTATTTGTTTATCTTATTTATCAGTATATTTATATTTTCTTAAAAAACTTTAAAAGTTAATACTTGCGATTGTCAGCTCTTGGTGAAACATCATCATGGATTAAAATAAACAGTGCAAGTCATAGTGTTTGTTTTCATCCATTTATTATACTATATCCGCTGCAGTCGTAGACTTGCTACGCCGTAGCATAAATTGATGAGTAATTAAGTTACGTACTTACATCAGTTCAAGAACCTGCAACAATATACACACATGCTTCGTTCCATCGTTTGTGGGTCACGTCATAATATCACGACATGAATCGTCAAGGGGGTGCCAGAGGTGTTTCTGTGAAATGCAAGTTACATTTCAAACGTATCACCGGCGATTATTACGTCCAGTGTGACGGGCGGTGAGCTTCAGGCACAAATATCTACCCACATCTTAACGTGCCCTGAACCACGCAGATCAAATCAATCAAATCAAATCAAAATATTTTATTCATGGACATGGGAACATACGTAAACAAGATCATGTAATCTAATTTCAGCACTCCATGTTCTGCCTCTCAGCCTATGAATGTCGGTGTATTCTTAAACAATATTATTTAATTAAATTATGGCATTTATGATAAAATAAAATTAATA
This sequence comes from Ypsolopha sequella, assembly GCA_934047225.1. Taxonomy (NCBI): domain Eukaryota; kingdom Metazoa; phylum Arthropoda; class Insecta; order Lepidoptera; family Ypsolophidae; genus Ypsolopha; species Ypsolopha sequella. The sequence continues at coordinate 28,013,550 of OW203990.1, read as the reverse complement.
TATTTAGCAAAATTTATACTTGCGATTGTCGGCACTTGGTGAAACTTGAAACACATCTTGAATTAATAACACTTGTTTATTTATTTTATTTAAATGGTACAGTAACAAATTACAAACGAAACATTCACATAACACTTTGACAATCGAATAACAAGTAATGTTCATAATTAGATAATAACCGTACACAACATTGGAAATAACAGATATAACAATTGACTATTTAGAACACAAAGAGCATGAATAAAATTACTATAAAAAAGACTAGGAAGATATACATAAATATATAATATAACTAAACACATATAATTATATAAATTTTAACATTTACAAAACATACAAGCTTAGTCTGATAACAAAAATAATTTATGTTTAAAGCAGCCAGGACTGTCAAAGAAAATATCACAATCCTCTGCAATGTTGTTGTACTCACGACACATTCGAAACAGTGGGTTATTATGAGAAACATTGTTATTTGTATTAGGTATGTGAAATGGCTTAGGATGTCTAACAGATCTTCTGTTACACTTAAAGGATAAGTGTGACAGCAGGTCTGTATCAGCGGTTGTACTTATAGTTTCACTTTATTTATGTTAACTGCCAACTGGTTTCGGATTTTACTCCATTTTCAAGGGAAGATGTTAATTAAAATATATTTCACTGACTCCAGGCGCTAGCTCTGAGCAACGTAAACAATGATAATATTGATAATAATGATCTTACCGTTGTTTACGTTGCTCAGAGCTAGTGCCTGTAGTCAGTGAAATATTTTTAGCATCATCCCTTGAAAATGGAGTAAAATCTGAAACCGGTTGGGAGTTAACATAAATAAAGTGAAACTATAAGTACAAGTGTTATTAATATGATTAGATAAGAATTCCCAAAATGTCAATATAAGAAACGATAATGAAATGAGGTATTTATAATGTTATGTCATTCAAAAATGCATCTAGTTTGTAATAACCCTTATCAATCAGAAGACTGAACACTGAACAGAGATTTTTTTAAACAATAAAGCCGATTCTGAAGGCTTTAATTTTAGTTTTAGTGCTGTCAAGACCTAAAATTTTCCAAAGTAATTCAGCTTCTATAATTGACATATAAAGACTATTTTGCGATGAAGAAAATTTAGTTTTGACAGCACTAAAACTAAAATTAAAGCCTTCAGAATCAGCTTTAATGTCAGATTAATTTCTTTTATACAGTTAGGCATTTAGGTAACTTGTTATAAATAGAAGTTGCTTTAAAAAGAACGGACGGAGCATAAATGGGATTTGAATCCGCGACCTCTTAGCAAAATATCTCGGAGTATGCTTCACTCCAGAATAGGTGCGCCGACACTCGCCTGTCCGGAGGAAGCCGTCGTGATTACATGAAGCTGTGCTGCGACTGTGATACCTCCATTATCTGCTTCTGTACATCATGATACGGCACGACGACACTTGGCTCCCGGACAAGGGGAGATACTAACACTTTTAACATTTAATAGCTATTGCCCGCGGATTCGCCCGCGCTGATTTCGTTTGCATTTTCCCGGGATAAAAAGTAGCCTATTTCAAAATCGACTCTATTTCTTCATATCTTTATATTTCTTTTATCGTTAGCATCTTTTTAATTCCACCCGAAGGTTGCCTGGAAGATATTGCTATTAGCAATAAGTGCCGCCTTTGTACACAATGTCTGTCTTTTATGTTAAAATGTGTTGTAAATTATGTTTGTAAAGGTACAAAATAGTGTAATAAATAAATTTAAAAAAAATCTTCCAACTTTTTATGGTTTGTTTCTTCTTGCAATTGCTATTTGTTAAGAGCAACCATCGAAATGATGAGAGCAACTCAACGGGAGTTCATAAGTTGTAGTCGTACGAGTTTAATAGATCGTAATTGTCAAGTTGGTCCATCAGGACTGCAAGTGGAATTATGTCCGTACCCGTATTGTGGGTGGTACGGAACACTAGTGCGCTAATCCGACTCGCACTTGGCCGGTTTACATTAAATTAAGTTGTTGCAACGGCTCACGTGGTGCGTTGGAAATAAAAAATAATTAATTTTGTAGCTGCATCCGATGATCCAACCACGTGAGCTGATAGGAGGCTAGAGCGTGGTTTGAACCAACTAGCAACGGACCACGTGAGCCGTTGGGAATAACACCCAGAAATCACTGACTTCCCACTTTCTGACAGCCTTGTCACAAGATATCAACGCGTACCGGTGTAGCAATGATGTGCTACGAAATTAAACCACAAGCTCTAATATCAGGTATAATATCTCAATCTATCCACCGATCTTACTCATTGACTTTATAGAAAGACATAACAACTTTTCTTTTTTTACTATTCCAATTTTCCAAGGTAAAAGTGGAAATACAATCATCTGAGAAAAATTGTTATGTATGCAAAGCGTTATTACCCATTATTTGGGTTGTCCATTTCAAGAGCGTATCCAGAATTTGTTTTTTGGGGGAGGGACATTCTGACAAGGTTTATCAGAAAGTAAAAATATTTTTTTTTATTAGGCGTCTCTAGGCTCCATATACTGTACAATGCATGAATTCAGTCTTGCTCAAACCTAAAACCTTTTAAAGTAAAAGAAAGTAGATATGTGTATTTATGAAGTAGTATTTAGTATGTATGTGTTAATAATGGTATTTAGTAAAAAACCACGCCATATTTTTTTCAAATTTTGTCGTCTACATTCACGGAACTGACTCCAATGCAAAACTGAAATTTAGGTGGTTTCGGCAAACTTATCTATACCTTATATGTATACCTATGCTGTGTCAAAGTGCACCGAAATCAAATCCAGAAGTCGAGTTAAATGCATGGAATTCCTAGGTGTCATAGCCCCCATGCCCCCCCCTGTATCCACCAATGGCCATTTCTTGATACTTAAATATAGGTCGTAAAAATATTCGTATTTATGAGTTACATAGGTTTTTCTTTTATTACCGTTACCATGAAGTATTTAGATGAAAAATATCTTTCCATACTAGAAATAATCTATCTATACAAATATAGGTATATTTCTATGCAATGCTCTGAGAGTAGGTAGTATTTAGAGCAAAATGAGGCTTGTCAATTTGGTTTAGAGCCCTAGGGATGTAAGTAAATTTGAAAATCAAACGAGACTCCTTAAGTAACTCGTCTAGCTAAATGGCAATGGAAAATATGTTTTGTTTATAAATATCTGTTCTGCATAATCTCTGCTGAGTCACCGACCTTTTCAACAGAACCTGTCTAATCCTAAATAGTCTTTAAGATTATGTGTTTTGTGTTGTGTTCTGTTGAATAAAAATCTTTTTATTTATTTATTTTTCATTTTGTTATTCTGTATTTTATTTTTACTTTTATTTCCTCGCATTAGTGATGAAAAGTAGAGAGTTCAACTCTGGTATAAGTGGTATGAATTGTATAACAATCTACTATTGTTTAGGGCGTACCAAAAAAATCTCTGAAGATTATTCTCCAGGCTTGCAAAACAGATACCTCTCCATATTTCAAATAGCAGTGGTCATAATAACTCAGCTTATGATTTGAATAACTATTATTGTTATTATATTATCAAAACAATGCGATGTTTTCAATAATAAAGTTATGTAGCAATAATAATTAATTTCGTCGTCGCCTCCATTCACAGTGCTGAGCCAATGAGGGCCGTTTGTGCTCAAGAGATGAAGTTTTTGTTACTTTACCTTCTAATGCGTGAGTACATTTAGAACCAAGTTATTTAGGTGATATGTGAATTTTTTAACCGTTGCTACGATTCCAAGCTGAAAAACGCGCGATGTGAGAGGGACGAACTCAGGATAAAAGAGAAAAAAAAATTACATATAATATAAATAATTTGGGCAATTGCGAGTCAGAACCGCGCACAAAGGATTCCGTACCACCACATAACGGGTACGGAACTCTAAAATTTTATGGTAAATAACAACAATATAGATGTCATAGCAACAAAAACAAGCCTAAAAAGGTGACAAACAATTCTCTTTATATTATTTGCTTTATATTATTTATATTACCATGATTTTTTCATATTTTTCGGTCCACTTGTTTCGGATAAAACTCAAAAAAAAATGTATTAGATGGGTTTTCAGTTTTAACAATAAGATTCCTGTTCGTCAAACGAGGTGTGTTTGAAGACCTCATTTTAATAAGAATTAGAATTCACCTAGAAAAAAAAACAAATAATGTTATACTGATTTACCAATTCGGTGCGAAGGACTCCTAAAAGAGCTAATATTTACCAATTTAGTGCGACAGGACTTCTAAAAGAGCTAATATTTACCAATTCGGTGCGAAGGACTCCTAAAAGAGCTAATATTTACCAATTTAGTGCAACAGGACTTCTAAAAGAGCTAATGTTTACCAATTTAGTGCGACAGGACTCCTAAAAGAGCTAATATTTACCAATTTAGTGCGACAGGACTCCTAAAAGAGCTAATATTTACCAATTTAGTGCGACAGGACTCCTAAAAGAGCTAATTTTTGCCAATTTAGTGTGACAGGACTCCTAAAAGAGCTAATATTTGCCAATTTAGTGTGACAGGACTCCTAAAAGAGCTAATATTTTCTCAGCGCGTGTAGTGAACGCGAGGTAGGTTCTCAGAGCGAACAATAATGTTTCTTTTATCTTAATTTATCTTTTTTTAATTTAGGTTTTTTTAGTGTAATTAGTCACAAGCGTAAGGTTGTATATATTTCTTTTTTCAACTCTGCTCCGTTTTTTGCTTGGGCGTTATTTTATTAACACCACTTATAGTATATATGTGTTGGCTAGGGTCACTACGATTATAATAAAGAAAACCGCATCCAAATTCGTTCCATTGTTTCGGAGATGTGCGCGAACAAACAAACAGACAGGTGGACAGTAACAAAAGAATTTTAAAAATCGCTGATTTGTGTTCTATTACTCTTCTTTGTGACTAAATGTTTAATGTCAAAAATTTGGATACTTCTCGTTTGATTTTCAAAAAGTTATTGATGTTATTTTACTGATTAGGTAACGTACTTTCGATATCAGTTTGAAATTTTTTGATATCCGTAATAGTTACGGAATAATCGCCTGATCACCATTAACGATTACACCCGGATTACATCGGATAGTTAATTGTTGATTTTTCTTACTTTTGTATCGTAAACAGATTATAGATTATTATTATATCCCGTTTGTACTGATCCCGTGGGAATTTCATAAAATCCCTTCCCAGCTGATGTCTATGTTATACAAAGAACCTAGCTACTACCAGTTTGTGATCTTTGCTACTGCAGTAATTTCATGTACCTCGAGGTCCACCCATTTGGTTTAAGCGTTGATAGAGATCAGTCAGTCAGATTATTTTGTTACATATTTTAGATAAATGTGCTATGAATGATAAATTGTAAACTCAACAACTTGGTTATAGAGGTAGCTGGAGAGGAAGTTCCAGTTCCAGGTGGCGTGGCGCTGGCAGAAGAGTGGACTGATGACCAACTTTGGCATTATGGAGGTATACCTTTTTTTTTACTTTTTAACAAACTAACTCCACAAGGAGTTTGACATTTAATTTTATTGATAGAGTGAAAAATGTCAACATACGGGATCGTTAGCAGATCGTTGTTACGAGTAGATATGTCATATATTTTTTTATTCGCCTGATGATGTCGACCGCTGAAGTGGTCACCGTATATATTTTTTAGAATTTTGTTTATTTATTGTGACATTTGTTGCGATATATTTTGCAAAAAATGTTTTTGAGTTGTATAGCGAATTGTTAATAGATTAAAAAGTAATTAATTATTCTTTTTTTTTATTAAAATACCTTCAAATGAAAAATCATCTGTTACAAAATTAAATAATTTGATGCTATCAAAGAGACATGACACTCTTCAATCCATTCCTAGATGACGAGTCCATGTGGCCCGGTCTCAAGTGCCAAGGCGGAGGGTTCAGACAGTCACCCATCGACATCAACACCAATAACGTGGTGGATGATATCAGCGAACAGTTCATCAGCTACTCGCCGCTCGAGTTCTTCGGCTACCAGCGGGTTCTGTGCTCGGGGATCAACAACGGACATACCAGTGAGTTGACACTTCCGTGAGTTGCAAGCAGTGACGGATACATTAGTTATTTTATATGCAATAAGGCAATTGCAGCATCAAAAGCGTTTTTATAAGTACCTAGATTGTTATCCGATGTTATAATATTGCATTATAACACTTTCATTCTGCGCTGCGATTGGCCAAATTTATTACAACACTGAAAGAGATCACAAGCAATAACGGTCTGTCTTAATTTCCTTAGCCACACCCTCTACTCGCTCTCGCTTCTGGTTGGTCTCAGGCATCTTCATACTAATTCCTTGGGCTTAGGTATCATGACATATCATGACGAGTGTTATTTTTCTCATTCTTCGTGAACTTGTATTTGATGGTCGTAGATAATACAACTCATCGACTTAAGGCCCTTAATATCGCCAAATGGGTACTTTCTAAAGCTTACTCCTCTTTTATGGCCAAACCAAAAATATTGAAAAAATGTATTATGGATTATGAACTCTAGGACAATATATGCAACATTTTTCTTTTTCGTACCACCAAAACTTCTATATGAAAAAATGTTTCAACTGAATGGTGTTTTTTTGGCTTGAATTTCCTACTGCTCCTAAGCGGCTTAGGTGATTTAATTCATTTATGCTTTGATAAATAGATAAACTTGATAGCTATCAATATAACATACAATTATTCAATGGAACAATGACGCCCATGTGAAAAGTATTATTTTCTCCTATTTTGCCCTTTCAAGGACGCAGCGAGCGTCGTAACAGCCACCACGCATTGTGCACTGATTTGAACGTTATTTGAATGTCGTTTCCGTCGATATTCATACAGACAAACATCGAGCTGCTAATTTGGCGACGGTAATCGCCTTAAGGTACGACTGAACATAATTAGACATGGGACACTCGTGCAAAACTATGTAGCACATTATGTTGCATAAAATACTATTTGGATGCTAAGGGTCGGTTTCGTCGAGCTATTCAGTTTGGATGAGCTGAAAATTCAGATACTTAAAATAAAAGCTATGCTACAAGTAAATACCATTCAGTTTTATAAATTATTCAAAAGACATTACAAAAAGTGTTGCCGCTTGCTACCAACCAGTTATATTTGGTTCTCAAGGCTCTAGGAGACATAATAGTAGAAGTAGGAAAAAGAAAACCCATTTGTTAAATGATAGAATAGAACAAATTCATAGAACTGAACGAAGGTACTTTATCGTATGGCTATTTTTGTTGTGCTGTAGGACTACGAAGAGACAGGTACAGTTAGCCGGATTTTGTGTTATTTTCTACCATCCTACGGTAGCAGGAATTCCAAGACAACATCCTGCGGGCGCAAACAACAAACGTCCCTTTGGCATCAATGACTATTCTATCTGGGGCTGATTAAATTGCCTTCTAAATAGCGCAGACCGACTCAAATTGTGCCCCTATGAGCTTAAAACCCGCGACCCCTGGATAAGTAAGCGGATACTCAAACAAAGTTAGATAATGGAAGGGTTTTAGACACAGAAACAAAATTTCTTCGCACAGAAGACATTACCGCCTGGTTGATTTTACTCTTGTGTAGCGTTACGTCTAGTTATACCGGTCTAAACAACTTTTATCCAGAAAAAACTGTTCAGTTCAGAACCAACGCTCCTTCGAGATGGAAGGCACTGACATCTAGGCTCTCCGCTTGAGCCTGGTGGGCGGGCTGTTTTCCTAGAGAACCTACGCAGCGCTGCTTTATGAAACAGGCCGCAGCGGACGGACGTACCTTATTGGACGTAAATATAGGGAAATCATGATCTAAAAACATTGGCATTTTGAGACCCACATCAAACCGGGGGCCCTAAACTCATGCCCACTGTGCCCTTTTGGAACTGGGTACGGGTAAGTACGAAAACGTCTTACCAACCCTCAGTAACATAACTACTTTGAAAGAATCTTTCGTCCAGCGAAGACTGCTATAGCCTAATTGATGATGGCGGCTCCACATTTTGAGTTCAGCAGTTGACCATATTGGATATTGTAGTACAATTTTAGAGGATGAGATGGAGCAATTTACTATATCATATGTTGCAGTACAATTTAGTTTTGAGGGTAATGAAGCGATTGACCATATTGTATGTTGCAGTACAATTCAGCTCCGAGGGTGATGAAGCCATCCACTCGTACGTGCAGGGCGGGCCGCTGAAGGGGAAGTACAGACTGGAGCAGGTGCACTTCCATATGGTCTCCGAGCACTCCATTAATGGCGTCAAGTGAGATATATCTCCTTATTATTTCGAACTTCGTAACAAGTTAAAAATAAACGATTGTTTAATTAAAAGATTAAAAAGTAATAATTAAGCTAGCGATTGTCGGCAATAGGGGAAACTTGGAGAATACATTATGCTTAACTTTGTACAACTCCTTTAAAACATCTCTACGTATGCATACTTTACTATTTTTGCTAAGAAAATCCCCGAAAATCATATTTTTTGCCTTATTTGTCATGAGCTAATTCCATAGCAAGAAAAGATTAAATAAGTATTTGTAGAAACAGAAGCGAATAAGTTCAGCGTCTGTAAACATGTTCAGTTCGATCGGACAAGAAATGTTTGAATTATATTGCATTGCATTGATAGAAGAAATTATAAAGTCCCTAATAAAGAGAAGAGTTCTATCTCCTTCCCTTTAGGTACCCGATGGAGATCCACTTCGTCCACGTGAAGAATGATATAACAATCAAGAAGGCGCTCACAATGCCGGACGGTCTCGCCATCGTCGCAGTTCTCGTCAACGTAAGTCAACATACTATTGTTGTGAACCTCCCTCTCACGGTAGGTACCAGGGGAAGATTTTTCAAAATTTAACCCCTAATAGGATAAATCCATTTTTAGGGTTCCGTACCCAAACGGTAACCAACGGGACCCTATTACTAAGACTCCGCTGTCCGTCTGTCTGCCCGTCTGTTCATGATACAACCGTGATAGTTAGACAGTTGAAATTTTCACAGGTGATGTATTTCTGTTGCCGCTATAACAAAACAAATACAAAAAAACGGCATAAAAATGAATTTTTAGGAGAGCTCCCATACAACAGACATGTTTTTTGCCATTTTTATTGATAATGGTACGGAACCCTTCGTGCGCGAGTCCGACTCGCACTTGGGCGGTTTTATTAAACACGTCTTTTTAAAATTCATCCCCAGAGATTTATCAAAAAAATTATTAAGACATACCGAACGCTCACGAGGGCGTCATGTGATTTCACTCCTTGTTCATACAAACAGGTAATTAAACATTTTTATTTTCAGGTACAATATTCAATATATGAAAATAAAATTCATGCTCTGAGGGAGGTGTTTGAGTACATTCCAAAACTGGCCAATGTGGGGGACGTACTCAGCGGGCTATTGATCGATATGAGGTATACTTTTCCTGTCACTCTAGCACAATTATATACATCTCCCAACTTTTCCAAAATAAGATCCTTGCTAACGGGGAAAATCGCACTTAAATTCAGTGGTATACAATACAATACAATACAATATTCTTTATTGCACACCAAAAACAAAGTAAATAGACTATTTCAAAAGTAAAAGTAGGGTACAATTGAAAGAAAAAATGTGTAGAGGCGGTGTACAGAACTATACAAGAACTAACATAGCTATACATAAATAATATATAAACAAAAATAAATCAGTGTAAATATAAGAGGAACAGGTAGAAATAAAAATAATAATAAAGACACAATTTGATCAAAGTAAAAGATAATGTTGTTTACACATTCACTCCCCATACTTAAAAACCTTAATCACTCCGTACATCGTTGCCCATGACCATCAATGTTTACATAAAAATCACAATACATGTAACTGTGAGCATCTGGAACTTGTCAAACAACATAAGTACCTAGGTCTCATTATAGATAACAATCTGAACTGGGGTCCACATATTGAATACCTATGCAACAAGCTGCGAGGCATTTTATCAAAATTGTGTATAATTAAATACAAATTACCTTATAATATATTAAGAATAATGTATCTATCACTTGCTGACTCAATTATAAGCTATGGTATTAGTAGTTATGGTCGTACTTATAAAAGCTATATCGACAACATCTATAGACTACAACTTAGATTATTAAAAGTCATTGTGCCTAACAATATTAAAAACAAATACAATGGCGACGAAAAAGGCTTATTTGACTTCTGTAAAATTATTAATATCTATAGTAAAATAAAAATGGCTATTATTTGTGAAGAATATGATAATGAAGATAAACTTATTAAGAAAACTAGGCCTAAGAACTTACGAAACCTAACTTACCTACCTACTTATAAACTACCTAACTATAATAATATATATGGTATGAGAACATGGGAGTACATGCTTCCTTTAATACTAAATGAAATACCTACCCATACATTAGATAGACTAAAAAACTTAAATAATAAATAATAAAAAGCGAAAAAGTGCCATAAAGCTTTATTTTCTTCAACATCAGCAGCCTGTGGCTGCGTGATGTTATTTAACATAATATAAGTTAGAATTAGTTTAGTTAGTTTAGCATAAAGTTTGCGATCTCGCCATACCGCGCATAAACCATGTGGTTTTAGTCGGATGGCTTTAAACTCTTAAATATGTAAATAAATTTAACTATGAATAAATAAACTAAAAAAAAAAACCTGAGTTTTGAAAACTTGTGAGGATGTAATTTGGATATAAGCGAACATACATACACATAGATTTTGCATTTTATCTACCTCAGGACAGGTAGGTATATAATTTTAAAATAAACCACATAATCCACTGTGGAAATGATTTTATTTCTACGTTTAGATACTTATTGAACATTTCTGTGGATTTCCTGTTTTCGCAAGGAGCTTAAATGGCTCCCTATCCGTCAGCGTCGTCATTTTCATATCCTTACCCAGCTTTACAGCATTCTCCGTAATCCTCGATCCCCTTATCTTCGTGAACGATTTGAACTTTTTATTTTCTAGGAACAAGCCAGCTCGTTCACGTTCTGTCTCTCTTCTTAAAACTCTTGTGCACAAGGGATGTAATAATGGCGTATCAAAAAGGCCGACTTGGGTGAATCATAAAATGATTTGAAAGTAGGATAGAGTCAGAGTTTTTTCACGCGTGTAAATGAGATGGCTTTAGAATGGAATCATAATATGATTTTTAGAGGATCAGATCGTGAGCATTCAGCCAGTCCTTCACCGTCGTGGCCATCAGCGGGCCTATTATGTATCTCTAGTTGCCAACTTAACTGGGTGCCTATCATCAAAAACATAGATATACTATCGAATTTCGATTGTCTAAGGATATGTTCGCATTTGAAGTGACGACACAGTTCGTAAATAGTTCAATACTCACTAAAGGCAATTTTGAAAGTTCAGTTTTTAGCTATGTTTTTGATGATAGGCACCTAGTACAGTTGGCAACTAAAGATACAAAATAGAGGGGCTGATTATGGAATTCGCTTCCCCATAACATCAGAGAATGTCCTTCACTCGGTATTTTTAAAAATAGAGTGAAAGATCAATTTCAATTTCATGAGTATATGTAGATAGCACAATATTTATTTTAACTATTGTTAAGTATGTATTTTTATCTTATTTATTATAAATATTGTGTATATAATTAAACTTATGTTTATTGTTTAAGTAGTTACTTAATTATTATTTAAGTAGATATATTGAAGTTATTTATAATCATAGGGTGTAAGTATATTAAAATATTTAGTGTACACGTATGTATGTCTACTTTTTAATTATGACTTCTGTTTATCAACCAGAGTTTGCTGGAAGAAATCTCTTTTTAGAGATAAGCTCGCCTATGTACATGATATCTCTAAGTACAATGTGTAAATATTATGTTTTTTGTGTACAATAAAGAATATGAATGAATATGGACAGGCAAGTCCATCAACGTATTTTTCGTAGCCGCGGATATGTTTATTTGGTAAAGTTGATCAGTACACGCTTACGTTATCTTATTACGTTATGTGGTTTCATTACAAAATACGGGCACATATAATACACCCAGTATATAAAGCGAATACGACTCACTCACTCATCACTAAATTTTTGGAACTCAAGAGCTCTAAAATTTGAAATTAGGACACCACGCTAAGAAATAGCCGCAGTGTGTTACTCATTCAGAGCGAACGAAGCCGTGGCAAAAGGCTAGTGAGATATAAAACCAAACTGGGCAACTGAATAATAGCGTCTTTCCTCTAAATCAACTTCACAAATTGAATGCTTGTTTCCTTCTTCAAATTATATCGAATCGAGGAGGAAGTGACAAATCCATAGACAGGTGGTTTACAAGAGTTAGTTTAGTATAGATAACGTGGCCATACGTCTCGCTTTGGGCGGGACAGTTCCGATTTTAGTCTGTTTGTCCCGCTGTCCCCAGCGAGTGCAAAAAAGTCCCCCTTTCACAAACATACCAAATACCTTTATTTTTTGGCCTTGGAGTTCTATTCCTGCTTGAAAAGTAAACCCAATATTTTAAAACTAATTTGCTACTCCGACAAATATAAAACAACTGCCTAGATGTTAAGATTCCATTAAGTAGTTACCTAGCTAAAGTTTATGTGAACCTAGAATTGAACAATTTCTTTTTTTTTGGAACAAAACCTAGTAAAATACATTTTTTTTTCGAAATTATTCCGCAGACGTCCTGCTCTGGCGGAAAAAATCATGTTAATTATGCGTTATGTATAGAGGACATTAAATCTCCAATTCTTGTGGGTAACAACAAAAACACAAGATGCGACAAATTTCTATAGAATAGAATAGAATATAATTTATTTCGCAAGAAAGGAGTACAGTACAAGTTACAAGAATTTAAGCTTAAAATCTAAGATACACATAAAGTACTAATAACAAATGTACGCTGTTATCCTAAATAGGATTTTACGCCTGTAGTAAGGAATAACAGCCCCGTGTCCTTGGAGGACAGAATGGGGTAAAAAACATAATGTACTTAGTTAATCGACTTAATAACATTAACTAGGTATAGATAAAAGAGAGAGAAAAAGCTATGTAAATAAAGGTATAATTTAAGATGTTAAGTATGGATATATATATATATATGTGTATGTAGGAGAATAATTTCTGTACTCATAACTGTAATTTAAACTGTTAATCAGAGCAATGATCAGTCCGGACCTGCGCAGCTACTACTCGTACATGGGGTCTCTGACGTCACCGGAGTGTAACGAGGCGGTCATCTGGATCATCCTACCGACACCCATCTACATGTCGGACAGCCAGTACCAGGAGCTGGCGCGGATCACCGGCGGACACAACTACAGGCGGCTGCAAATACAGGGCAAGAACCAAACGGTAACTGCTCTTAATAATAACGCGATCAGGAAATTAAACCACATGCTCCGCTGATCATAGTTTCCATAGAAAAACGTTTGAAACAAAGTGAATTAAAAATTCATTTGCCCTTATTTTTTAATACCTACTCGTCATTTGTATTTGGAAAAAATTGTGTATCAGTATGATCAGAAGAGCGTGTGGTTTAATTTTTCAAGCACGTCAATAATGTCACCATCCTGTAGACGCAGAGTTATATACGCGAGTTGCTCCAAAAAACTGACCTAAAATTTTTGTAAAACGAAAGCATCAAATTAAACTTCTTTGACCTATTTTTCTCACGGTACACGGGGCCGCTACCGACCCTGCAAGGCGTTAGTGAGGAGGTGGAAGCGATATTCACCAAGGTCAATAATAATATTAACAAACTTTGCAATCACAAATTGCAACAAAAACTAACAATACAAATATAATACCACCATGTTATAATTTTTGAGAAAAACCAACAGCGAACCCGCTACTTTGACGTCAAAATGGCAGGACGACTAGATATGCGGGATATATTTAAACTTATTCAGGTACATACTTATTTTTTATAATGTAAGCATTAATTACCAATTGGGTCTTAAATAACTTGTTGGAAGATTTTTCATTTATTTAAATTTCTACTTCTAACCACATGATTTTACTGAACAATTGAAAAATACCTGCGTTTCCTTCTTTAGCGACATACTGAAGAAGGGCCATGTCAAAAGTACCCGGAATAGAAGAGCTTGTATGACTAGATTGATGAATGTGTAAGAGACGAAAGAGGTGTGTCTGGATCGTAGCAACGTCCAAACATTTTATTTCCTTTAGCATGTTTGCGAAAGTTGTTTATCATGATCAGCAGAGGATTCCATTTAAAATACCTGTCAATTCACCCCGGTATAGTCTTCTGACAACCCCTTGAAGATTCATGTCGTGTCGATGTATGTTTTACTAACATTTCTGCAGGTGTACCGGAAACCGTCGAGTTACGTCACCAAGCCGAAGATAGTAGAATATACGCAGGATGTCATCGACTCGTTCTCTAACTTCTTCTCGAATATGACGCAGTTAGTATCAGAATACTTGAAATAAAACACCGCTCTGTATTTGTCTAAACCTTAGAATAAGGAAAAATTGTTCTGAGGTCTAAACACATAGATGAATACAGCCTACAGACTCCTCATAACAGGCGACCGATTTCTGTCAACACATCTGACTGAACCAGCAGATACAATTCGCCACTCCAAAATTATATGTTTCGGTAGGCCAAACCAAAATGGCTTCTATATTCATTGCGTTAGAGTCTTCGTCTTCACGAAAGATAAGTTCGTGGCGCTATACGTAAGATTGGAAGAGCCAATAGGATTGCAGTATCCCGTTTCGATTGTTGACAGAATTATTTGTACGCAAGATGTTGAACAGTACACGTCTTTCTGGGCTGCATTGTCTATGTCTATTTTTATTATTTATATTAGTATTTATACTTAGTATTTTAACTCTGTAGCTAATACATACACTACAGTGCCACAAGGATCTGATGGCGCGTGGATGACAGTGAGAGGGGAGCGCAGCTGTGAAACAAGAAGTATGGTAGCGACGCTAGTTCCGATTTTGGACACAACCAATCCACGCGCTATAAGATCCTTGTAGCACTGTAGTTTCATTGTATACTAATGTAAAATGTAGTTTGAATAATAAATACCTAGTATGCTTCGTGTAAAATGTAGTTTGTAATTTTCATCGAATGCTTTGTAATAATAAATAGTATTTCGTCGTATGCTTCGTGTAAAACGTAGATTGTAATTTTTTCGAATGCTTGTAGTTTGCAATAATAAATAGTATTTCGTCGTATGCTTCGTGTAAAATGTAGTTTGTAGTTTTCATCGAATGCTTAACGTAAAATGTAGTTTGTAATTATAAATAGTATTTCATCGTATGTTTAACGTAAAATGTAGTTTGTGATAATAGATAGTATTTCATCTTATGCCTCATGTAAAATGCAATTTATAATAATAATATTTGTTATAATAAATATAATTGTAATATTAATCCTCATCAGCTTGCCCACTGACAAATTGTTACATAGGCCACTTCTTTTTTCACCACTCTGCGGTCTTGAGCTAATCTCAACATTGTTAGCTGTCTCCGCAATACCATCTGACCATCTGGCTGGTTGTTTCCAATTTTAAATAATAACTTGATATTTATTAATTTGTAGTTAATCATTATAGTTTTATGTGCCATTTTTGATAATAAACATATACTCATATTTGATGTGAACTGCACTTGCCCATGTAACAACTACAAAAATACATGACTGATTATTTAGTACTCTCAGACCAAATGAAAACTAAAGGCGTAGTTTACTCCATGTAGCGGATGAAGCAGGCCAAAAGTGAGACAGTTTCGTGTTCGTACACGTCTTGAAACTCACACATACAATCTCTCTCAGTTTTTACTGCGCGGCAACACTCACTTAGAACACACATATTTACGAAACCGGCCTCACTTCAGCGCTACGTCTCGACTTTTTATTCGGTCTGAGTAATAACTACATGTTTATGCTGTAAATATTATGAGAGTGCATTTTAAGATGGAAAGATCAATTAAAATTATATTCTCTAATAAATCTCAGACGGGGCTCTACTTTTTTTCCAAAGCTATATTGTTCGCTATAAATCATAATCATAATAAACATAATTACTTAATTAAATGGTTTTAGGCGCTATATAAATAAATTTATATCAACAGATGTCAGCGGTTTTCTAACTCAAATACCTATATCCCGGTCACATTATCTCGAGACCTGGCGTCGATGACGTCACGTCGCGTCGGCGCTCAGATACAGAGCGCGGGGAGGTGAAAGGAGAACGGGGGCGGGTGGTTCGCATTCCAGCGAGGTCTCGAGATAATGTGACCGGGTTGTATACTATTCGCCTGATGAGGACCCCACTGAGGGGTCGAAATTTACTTATGTGGTAGATTCAAATAGCAACGCAAACAAACCCCTTAAGTTGTGTATACTTGAAATATGTTTGTGCAACTGTATGTGTGTAAATAAATAAAGATAAATAAAATATAGCGCCTAAAACCATTTAATTAAGTATTTATATTTATGTGGAATAAAACATATAAAAATCATAATAAACAGTACTAACTGTAATCACAACAAAGGTAAACTATAGTAAGCTAGCCCTCCCATGGTAAACGGGGGCCGCGGAGGGAAGCGCTCGACCAATTTAAATAGTGAATTCCAAGGGCAGCTGGAAAATCGGTCAATGACCTTTGCGCATTCTGTATTGGACCCCGTACCACGAAGCGTAGTAATTTGCGTCAATCGATAAAGATTGTTGGCGAGATTGACGTATCGTTTTGTTTTGACTGGTACAGTTTTTCCAGCTGCTCCCGGAATAGACTTTAGTCGATCTTTCGCGATATCTTGCTTGGCCGGGCGAGTGGCTTGTCTATGGGCTTGACAGATATATCTATCTTACGCAGACATGTTTTTAAAAAAAAGAGTGAGAAAGAGCCAAACTTCGGGCAGCCAAGTAAGTTTGCGCGATCTGTACATACTATGCAAATATCAATATAAAGTTTTATTATTTTTGTTTCCAGGTCTTTTATACGATTAGGAAAGTAACCAGCTAATATAACTAAAAATTATGTAACAGGAAAAAGTGTAGCAAGACTGAAGTACTCAACTGTTTGTTTTTTACGGAATTATTAAAGTAACAAAATGCAATCTCGATTGGGTACAATAAATAAAAATATATAATTACACTTTACTGATTTATTTTATTTAATAATATTAACAACCATTTCGCATTCTCTCTTCCATTTACAAAATCTCACTAGTCAACGAAAATAACTATATTTAACAATTATGTTCGATTTAGAAATAACATCGACTGCGGCATACGTTGATAAATAGGTTAAATCTCTTGAACAGGTAAAATATAAAAATAATTTAAAAACATTACATTGTTTTTGACACGATAAAAGTAACAATTTGTATCCCTTTCCGTTTCATAAGTACCCTGAACGATAAGAGGTAAAAATAAAATACGTTTAACAACTGATTTTTTCGACAAGAAAACTTTTTTTTTTAATGTATTTGCATATGCTGCTGTCAGTAACACGCGGGCGTCGATGAGCGATCAAACTGAACGCACCTCTGACGGTAACAAAAGTCGTCCACTTCTATCAACCGTTTCCGAACACAGCCGAAATTGATCCGAAGGTTAAGGCCGCTCCACAGTCTCGGCGAAACTCTCGCCCTAAAGGGGACAAAGCTATATGAGTAAAAGACATAGACTCTATTGCGTTTCACCTTACTCGTATAGCTTTGTCCTCCTCTTGGCAAGAGTATCGCCGAGAAAGTGGAGCGGCCTTTAGATAAAGAACTCTTGGTCTGAGATCTGTGATGCTGTGTTTAAATTATTCCAATTGACATTTCCCAACGATTTAATGTTATTATTTAATATACATTTTTCAAGTTTGTGTATTAAATTGAGTGGCACTAATTTGTATAGAAAACGAAAAAAAAAACAACTCAGTTTATGTTGCCCCTACGTGACACAAAAACACAACTTGTGTTTTTTGTATATCATGTTTTCTGGTCAAAACTTTATCTTTCCCATCCATACTTCACTAGCACGGACCATACATAGAGCGTCATCTCTCCTACTTGCGCTATCACTCATACCTCATTTGTCACCGTGCGAGAGAGCAAGTATGAGAGAAAGACAGCTTCCAACGTATATTCCAACAACCTAACAACAAAGTCTGCCAAAACGCACAAAACATAATCCCATGTACAAGTTAATTTACAATTTCCTACATAATACAGTGCTGTGACTATGACGACGCGGATTTATCGGCGACGATCTCTTTCAATCGCTTCTCGATGTATTGCACTCGCGTCAATAACTTGTCCCGAGAGTTGAACTCTGTGTATGGAATCTGAAGTACTTTGAAGCCCTGGAAAAGGAAAAAAAATGCACATGATTTTGTAGCTGATTGATTTATTTGGGCGCAAACAAATAAGTTTCCAAATACTACAATTAATGATTTGGCTCGTTTTTGGGAATATTACGAATAGTGGCGAAGATTTGTATCGCGCATTATACAACGAGTAACAGAAAGGTGTAACCATATTTGAAGAGCTTATTCAGTCAATGGTATACAACAACTTTTACTATGGACCAAACCTGAAATCTCAAAAAAAAAATCTGCCCTTCCATACATTTCAGCTGAGCGGCATTGCAT
This sequence comes from Ypsolopha sequella, assembly GCA_934047225.1. Lineage (NCBI taxonomy): Eukaryota > Metazoa > Arthropoda > Insecta > Lepidoptera > Ypsolophidae > Ypsolopha > Ypsolopha sequella. Next base: position 27,994,898 of record OW203990.1, on the reverse strand, counting down.
TTTTCTATGAAACAGTTAATTATTTTTTTTTTCGAGATACGGGGTTTGTTCCATAGTAAAAGTTGTTCTATACCAATGACTGAATAAGCTCTTCAAATATGGTTACACCTTTCTGTTACACGTTGTATAAGGTTAAATTTAATCAACCGCCCGAATTCATACTGGTGACTCTCTTAGTGATCATGAATAAAATACAATGAACGTTTTTTAGAAACCATAAAAAAAATTGTTATATCTATTGGACTATACCATAATCGCGTAGCATTGACCTCTTAGGTAAACAAACCATTTGGGATGAAAATGAGTGATCTAGTGATGTAGTACAAACCTATGGCCTATGTCCAGCAGTGGACGAATACGGGCTGATGGATGGAGTACAAACCTCTCGCGAAAAACTTCATATACATCGATTCTGGACACTTAAATCTTCATGTGGAATAAATACAATTCTGTTTACAATTAACTGCATTTTATTTAACTTTTTGACAAAATCTTTTCAAGAAAACTTAAATTATTTTGTTCTAATGACGGCTGCACGTTTTTGTCAAGGGACTTTAGCGCGCCATACTGATGTTCCACTTTTACACAGATAAGAAAAAAAACGGATGAACGAATGAAAAGGAATTTTGTGTTTTGCAAACAAAATTTACCGTAAGGTCCTAAAAAAACTAAATCACGTAAATTGTTAACAAATGAAGTGAAGAAACTAATTTTAGTGACCTCAAAGGTAAATAAAGAAAAGTTTAGTTTATACTTGACACTTTTTGACAGTTATAGTGATGTACCAAATGATGAGTTATTATTTTTTCATTCAATCATTCGGTCAATTTGTACCTTGCTGCTTAAAATGGTAGTAAATAAAAAATACTACATGCATATATAACTTTAAACTCTCGCGTTTTGTACACATTATAATTTATATAATCGGGTCTACCGCGATCAATGTTTACCTTTTTACGAAAAGGGGACGCCCGACGTTTCGAGACAGTTGCATGTCTCGTGGTCTACGGGAAACTGGCAAGTATGGCGAGGCGCAGTGATGAGATGCAGGTGACGACCGAAGTATTTTCCTTGTACCCGCAAAAACCTGCATCTCATCACTGCGCCTCGCCATACTTGCCAGTTTCCCGTAGACCACGAGACATGCAACTGTCTCGAAACGTCGGGCGTCCCCCTTTTCGTAAAAAGGTAAACATTGATCGCGGTAGACCCGATTATATATATTATAATGTGTACAAAACGCGAGAGTTTAAAGTTATATATGCATGTAGTATTTTTTATTTACTACCATTTTAAGCAGCAAGGTACAAATTGACCGAATGATTGAATGAAAAAATAATAACTCATCATTTGGTACATCACTATAACTGTCAAAAAGTGTCAAGTATAAACTAAACTTTTCTTTATTTACCTTTGAGGTCAACCCAAGGCGATCATAGTATAGTTCAATACAATTCCTAGTATAGGCAGCGCGGGAGCAAAACTTTTTTTTTTTTTTTCACCTGAAATGTCTTTAATATTGTTCCTGATCACTACCCGAGTCTCCACCAGTATGAATTCAACTTATATAATTATGGTTCTTCTGTACGGTAGTAAGCCCACCCCCTATCGGACGGACACATCGTCACCATCTAGCAACTAACTCCAAGAAAAGCAGTGATACTTGGTTTGTTCGAAATCGATTTCGCCAATTTTCGTCTAGAAACAACGCACGCTGATTGGCTAAGCCAACGCCACACGGTGATAGTAATAGCGATCCCCAGTAAGTGGGAGGGAGATGCATATATACAAGAGTATGCAAAATCATTCAAACGGAGGTGTCAGTGTTTACCATTCGACTCAGTCAAGACTCGGTAGTACCCTTGAAGACCCTTATCCATCCATCCATCAGCCTAGTTCGTCCACTGCTGGACATAAGCCTTTCCAGGACTTTGACACTCCCGGCGGTCATCCTGGAAGAATTGCCCATACTCACACACGCTGGGCAGGCGGGTTGGTGAGCGCGGTGCCGGAACCCTCGCACCAGTGACGTCGCTGCCCGTCACCAGTCTGTTCCATATAAGGCCCGGCTATTAGGGATGGATATACCGCCATCCATCGGTCCCAGGCATGGTTGGCCTGCTGGTTTTTTGCATTTGAGCTGTCCTCTTACTCTCCTCTGAATTACTTCGAGGGGGTCTCCAGTTAAGATGGTGGTACCTCCACAGTCGAGCCCGGCATCAGCTCTACCCCCTGTTAAAACCCTTAAGAGATAAATAATAAAAAATACATTACCTTGAGTTCTAGAAGCCTAGTGTATAGTTTGTTCACGCCAAGAGGTACAGTAGTCTTTCTGCACATGTCGTGGTAGTCTAAACTGAGCACCGCTATCCGGAACACGCTGCAAACCATAACATGGTTTATGTAGCATATATTATATTATATATTATTTATAATATGGTTTATATCATATCTCGTGCCCGCTGGACTGACGATCTGAAGGACGTTGCGGGTGGCGGCTGGATGAGGATGACTGAGGACCGCCAAGAGTGGCGTAATATTGGGGAGGCCTATGTCCAGCAGTGGACGAATACGGGCTGATGGATGGATGATGGAAAATATAAAGTTTGTGCGTAAGCCTTAGAGTGGAATGAGTAAGGGACAATAAGATGACTTATAATTGCGTTAGAAGTGAATATAACACTATATTGCACAAAAAGGATGATATTTACAAAGATAAATAAAGGCTGGAGGATTTCCACCAGCCGAGAATTTCATATCAGTCAGGGGCATATGTTTGGATCGATGTTGACGGAAATCAGCATTTTCAACGTACATTTGAAACAACTATTCAGAACTATTAATTTGTTTACCTTTTGTCATTCGCAGCTTTTTCTAAGGGAACCGGGTGGCATTTGGCATCTAAAGCGAACTCTCCATCTGAAATGAGATGCATGATCTTTTGTTAAATATTTGAAAACAAGGTTTTTACATACATACACATACTCACGCCTGTCTCTCAGAGGGGTAGGCAGAGACTACAGAGTTCCATCTGCTACAATCCTCTTTCACCTCTTCCACATCCATCAATCTAGTCATACAAGCTCTTCTATTCTAGGTACTTACAACTTTGCCCTTCTTCAGTATGTCACCAATTTGGTCGGTATTCGTCCTTCTAGGGCAGCCTGCCCCTCTATTCTGTATCTTTAGTTGCCAACTGGACTAGGTGCCTATCATCAAAAACATAGCTAAAAACGGAACTTTCAAAATTGCCATTAGTCGGTATTGAACTATTTACGAGCTGTGTCGTCACTTCAAGTGCGAACATATCCTTAGACAATCGGAATTCGATAGTATATCTATGTTTTTGATGATAGACACCAAGTCCAGGTGGCAACTAAAGATACATAATAGGCCCTCTGGTCAAGCTTTACTTTCCATTTGTGCACCATAAATTTCTTCTGTCACTCTACTTTCATTTATACTCACTAAATGCCCGAACCAAAGGTTTTTATTTTTTTATCGTCCTTAAACGCCCAATTTTCCAGGATAGAAGTAGACCCAATGTTGACCCAAAAAATTCTATTCTATTCTATATTTAAAAAAACATACTAACCATACAAAAAGCCCATATTCGAATTGCACTCTTTCTTCAAGAAGTTCTCTGAAGAGACTAGATTCCTAAACGTGTCCATGACGCTCTGCACGAAGAGGCACTTCTCCTTGGTGTACACGAGCGGCACTCCGACCGAGATGTCTTCGGGAAGCCTCGGCCCGCCGTCGGAGGGGTGAGCGAGAGAGATGTATGCGTCGATCGCCATCAGTTTACGTCGCGATGGGATGGGGATCTCTGGAAAACAAACAAACATTTGTACAGGTTGCGGCCGTAAATAATGCGCATCGGCTATCTTCGGCTTTGTAGAGCGTCGTCTCTCTCACCAGACTGTAAGTGCTTCTTGCGACAGAGATAGCGTTACGATACGATGTGCATTATTTACTGCCGGGGCTTGTACTATTCAGTTTGTTATGACTAATTTACGTCAGAATAGAGGAGGGGCGAATCTTTCGTCTCAAAATATCAAAAGTAGAAGTTTAATGGGGTTGCATTTGTGTTTCTGAATCGAGTTCTAAGTAACCTAGACAAACCATGCGGGTGCATAATAGTTGTTTATGCTAAAAGGGCGAAAAAGAATAAATCAAGAGGACGATTTAAAACACGAGCGTAGCGAGTGTTTTAAACGTAACCGAGTAATTTAATACTCTTACGCCCGTGTATCATACTACGTTTTTCAATGCATAGTGTGAGGAAATAAAACAAATATAATCTTGTGAACTTTAAATTATGATTGGATCAAAAGGACTGTATCCAGAGCCGTTAAACAGTGGGAAAAAAAAGTATAAAATTTATGGTACACAGGAAAGGCTGCAGGTTAGCCAACCATTGTAAACAAATTTAAAAAAATAATAATAATAAAGCCCTAGGGCAAAATAATCGACTTTCTGTTCGGTTTTGATGCATAAAAAGTGGGCCTTTACGAGCTTTATTGCATTGAAAAATAACAAAGAAAGGCCAAATCAAGAGCATCCGGAATAAAAAAACCTTTTGGATGCCGAAGGAGTGAAGAAGGTGAAAGCGAAGAGATTGTCGGCCTAATAGCTTACCACTCATCATTCGAGTCTTTATCAACAGCTGTTTTTAAAAATAGAGTCATGCAGCAGTTTTTACATATGCAAAGTAATGAATACAGTCATAGCACATTTACTTTATCAATCCTTGTATGAGTTTTGAATATTTCTCTTAATTGCATATTATATTTAAATAATATGTATTTGTATACAACGTGTAACAGAAAGGTGTAACCATATTTGAAGAGCTTATTCACTCAATGGTTTAGAACAACTTTTACTATGAAGCCAACACTGAAACCTCAAAAAAAAATCTGCCCTTCCATAGATTTTGGCCAAGCGACATTGCATTTTTCTATGAAACAGTAAAAAAAAATTTCGATATACAGGTTTTGTTCCATAGTAAAAGTTGTTCTATACCATTGACTGAATTAGCTCTTCAAATATGGTTACACCTTTCTGTTACACGTTGTATATGTATGTATGTATTTTTTATTATTTTTATTTTATAGTAAGTATATTTGTTTATTATTATGTAGATTATGCAGATATTATGCTCCGTTTGTTTATAAGAATATTTTAATGCCTCCGTCATTAAGGCATTTAGTATTGTTTCTACGATACCTTTCCCGGCACTACCCAATAACGATCCACAACACTAAAGGTTAACTGGAAGATAATGCTAGATAGCATTAAGTTCGCCTTCTGTACAAATTTTTAGTGCAATAAAGAATGTTATTATTATTATTATGTGGAAAACAAGGGTGACTATATGTAAGTGTATATGTATGTGAGTAAATAGTTGATCTACTGTACCTCCAGCGGCCAGCAATTTTTCAATAAAGTCAGGTCTCAACGTGGAGCTGAGGTGTTGCTTCGAAGCGCGGTTCAGTATGAGCAGTGCAAACACCAGGTCCAGCCAGGCTGAAGGTTTCACTAGCTCTTCTTCTTTCAAGGCTTGAGCGGTCTGCAAATAAAAAAGTTACAGTAATAAAATGGTTGAGAAAGAGAAAAAAGAAAAAATAATATAATGTTTTTTAACTTTAATTTTATTAAAATAACATATATTATATTTTTTTTATATTCGAATTTATTGTTCCTCGTTTATGTTTCATTAAATAAATTTAAAATATATATTGTTTTCTTTAATTTACTTTCAGGTAGCGTTCCTAAACGCCTGGGTAAATATAAAACATAAACCGTCAAAGTGAATTTTACATTTCTGACAAGGTTTATGAACTGTTCGTTTTCACTCTGGTGGTTTTGGAACGGGTGACAGTTAATTTTTACTTATACCCCGGTGTTTGGGAAAACTACCTAAGTATACTATTTGCATTATTTGTTTACAACGTGGAATTTTTTTGTATAAGATTTTAAGTGAACCTATTGGTTTTAATTATCGAAGGTAAAAGCTACAATTGACGTGTAAATTAAGAAAAACAACGAATTTTACCACTGTGTCTTGCCTATGTATACTAACTGACCTCTAACAAGGGCAGTGCCTCCGTCGGCTCACAGTCGAGTGTGCCGAGCGTCACCGCGGCCGACGCCAGGTCACTCGCGCGGCATACTGCTCTGTACATACAAATTATTCATTAAAACAATAGCGAAACATGGATCGCAATCTAGATCGTAACTCGGATTAGTCTGACAGATTAAAACAAAAAACATTGGAGCCCTGTGTCCTGGTGAAAAGGTTTCTGTCACGACATTAATATACAAGGTGACTTTTTGATCATCGTCTAAATTCATACTTAGTAAGTAATCAGTACCATGGATCAATAACAATTTTTGTAAAATTTTTGTAAAATGTAAAATTCGGCTCCCCATAGTAATTAATTCACTCGGAACTGGAAGTGAATTTCTATGGGAAGCCGAAATTTAATTTTACAAATTTCACAAAAATTGTTATTGATCCAAGATACTGATCACTTATCAAGCCTCCAATATGAATTTGGACGATGATCAAAAAGTCACCTTGTATATACCGGGTTACTAGATAGCAGTGGCGAAGGATCCATAGAAGCCGATTCCCACCGGCTTACCTTTCAGAAATACCTCAAACTACAACCAACCAATCCACCATTCATTATTTTAATGTACAATTATTTTTGTGTGCTAAACACTAAAAAAACACGCCTGCGAGAAACGAAAACCAAATCTTCCGTACACATTATTTCAACACATTATGGCGCGCAGCGCTATGTTTATACAAAATTGGGAGGTTAGCTGGTCCATTTTAGGTAACCTTGCAACGTTGGGCACTTTTGGGCAGGCTCCCGTGGTGGCAACATCGCAATTCGCTTGCATCTATCGGGTAAAAGCCTAAAGAACAGGCTAATGCCGGTCGGGTTAAATATTTCTCTCTCTCTCTCTCTCTCTAACTAAAACGTTTTTCATATTTTTTTCTTTTTCTGAGGCGTAAACAAGTGCAGGTGACATGATTGCAAAATTAAAAATAAAGCAATAAGAAAATACATTACGAGTTAGACATTTTTAATTAGAAGTGTAGTTCGGTTTGATTTTTTCAGATGTTCTTCGAATATTTATTTAGTACGTAATGCAGGCAATGTGCGTACTTGTGAATTGATTAGTTTTTGTGATTTAGCGAGATAATTGTTATTTTTCACCGGTTTTTGTTCATTTTACTGTGTATTTATTTATTGCAGTGAGATTTATTCGCCATAATGATTTCAATTCATATTGAGTGCTATTCATTCAACTGATTTTATCATACTTCAAAGACACTATCATCATCAAATTAATTAAGAATTCTTAGAATTGGCGCTTGCATCACGCGGTCAGTGTTTTTTTTTTTTTTTTTGGCTCGACTTACCAACGTCGTAATTCTACCCCTCGCCACTGCAAATTCAATTCAAATTCAAATAGTTTATTTTGCAAAGTAGGTAGGTAGGTAGTAGTACATGAACGAGATTAAAGGTTTATTTAATTTATGTAGCTATATATATACGATTAAATTTATAGATAAAATACAAGGTGAAATCCAATCAACCGCCCGAACCTAACACAACGGAGACCCGGCCAGGGACCAGGAACAAGGTTCAATGATGCTAGATAGTCAACCTAAGTATTTTCGTTTGGGGTCAAAGTAGAGGTAATAAGCAATTATTCAAACCTATAAACCATTATGCAAAAGTGAACCATTTCTTATAAGTGAAAACAACAGTTTGTAACAAGCTCATTCGTCGTACCTGTGCGTGGAGACCCAGTCAGAGAGCGCGGCCAGACACCCGTAGTGCCGGTACTTGAGCAGTCCCAGAGACACTAGGATAGAGTTCACGACGGCTGGCTTGTCCTCATTGGTGGGAAGCTGCCCTATCACGTCACTGGAAACGACAATTTTATTGTGTGAAATGAGGTTGATTTTTTTTTATGCATTTTAGGGTTATTTCATTTGCAATCTTAACATCTGTCTGTCTGTTCGGTTATAAATGGAGAACCACAAATTTGAAGCGGTTTTTTACAAGAAGTTTCTTGGGATAAGTTTTGGGTTATGTATGAGTACATTGGGACAAACGTGGCTAAGCACCGTTTTAGTGTTAATGAACTTTTACATTTTGAAGCGGTCTTTTTACAAGAAGTTTCTTGGGATAAGTTTTGGGTTATGTATGAGTACATTGGGACAAACGTGGCTAAGCACCGTTTTAGTGTTAATGAACTTTTACATTTTCACTAGCACGGATGGTAGGAATCTACTTACTGTTATCTTATATATTATATAAAATCGAAAAGCTAAAAAGGGACAACATTCACGGGAAAGAGTGAGATGGCGCTCTACACACCACTCACACGAACGCCAAAATCGCGAAAAAAGTATGTAATTCGATTTCTTTGATTGTAACAATGATGAACGGTATAAAACAATATTGGTTTGGATACGTGATCGCTTAATAATTAAAGAATGAAATTATGAAATCACAATGTTCCGCGTTTCAGAAACGTCAGATCTGTCTAAACGGCCGTTTATGCTGTTTTGGGTTTGTAAAAACGTAACATCATGCAACGCAACTTTAAACGCAAATGGAACAGCAAATAATTTTTCCAGAGAATTAATTTTATATTCTAATTATTTTATATTATAATCATAATGTTATATTAATTATAATTACTTCCAGAGATTATCTCCTAAATCCAACGTCAAATTCAAATTCAAATTCAAATTCAAAATTCAAATTCAAATAGTTTATTTTGCAAAGCAGGTATAGATATTTACACTTTTTACACGTCAAATTTAATCTAATAAAGAAAATATATGTAATAAAATAATAAATGTACATGAACTAAATTAAAGGTTTATTTAATTTATGTAACAATATATTTACGATTATAATGATAGGTAAAATATATATTATACAAGGTAAAATCCAATCAGCCGCCCGAACCCACACCGGAGACCCGGCCAGGGACCAGGAACAAGGTTCAATGATCACCAACCGAGCCCCAGCACGAATCCAGGCGGCCGACCAAATCCCATCCTATATACTACATACTAATAGGTTACATAATATAAATACATGCCTACCTCCGCCCATTCGATTAGTCTTGCTAAGAAGAAGGGCAAGAAACTTAGCAAGATCATGTCTTTTTTTTTTTAACATAAAACTTATACTATACAATATATGACTTATATCTACTTTAACCAAGGGATAAGAAAATACAAGACAGCAGAAATTCAGGTTAATGAAAAAAAAGAAAAACATATATATCTTTGTCTACCTGTCTCATATAGTCCTTTTCCTTTTACAGTCTGTAATCAATTAATGTTTACACCTTAGAGGAATCATAAGTTAAGAAATTATATACTATTTAATTAAATTATAACTTACTATCATTATCACTGTAACACCATGCTTCACCATCATCCAAATATTCATTTATTTTATAATATGCCTTTTTCAATAGGCCCTGCTTAATATACAGTTTAAACTTATTCTCTGACAAAGTAAGGACCTCCTTTGGAAGTTTATTGTAAAATCTTATACCATGTCCTACGAAAGAGGTACTCACCTTAGCGAGTCTGATTTTTGGAAAAGCCAGTTTATGCTTATTTCTGGTTTCCTTACAATGTTGCTTACCAAGCCTTGGGAAAGACTCAACATTTTTTCTGACATATCTAAGGACTTGGTAAATATATTCACAAGGAACCGTTAATATATTAATTTCTTTGAACTTTTCTCTTAATAAATCCCGGTGCTTCATATTATAAATAGCCCGAATTGCTCTCTTCTGCAAAACAAAGACTGCGTCTGTATCCGCGGCTCTACCCCAAACAGCATGCCGTATGACATAATGCTGTGAAAGTAACTAAAATAGACTAGTCTAGCAGTATCTACATCAGTAATTTGTCTTATGCGTCTAACAGCGTATGCGGCCGAACTAAGTCTACCACATAGGGCTTCTATGTGGGGACCCCACTGAAGACGAGAGTCTACCGTAATGCCCAAAAACTTAGTTTCGTTAACTAACTCCAGCTTGGACCCCTGCAAAAGCAAATTACCATCCACTTGAATTACATTTGGTAACGTAAATTTTATACACTTTGTCTTTTTTGCGTTTAAAACTAAATTATTTACAGTAAACCAATCAAGCACCAGTGATAAAGTTGTATTCGCGCCGTCAAGGATATCTTTACGTCTATTAACTTTAGAAATAAGTGACGTGTCGTCTGCGAATAATACTATCTTCGTTAAGTCTTTAACTAAATAAGGAAGGTCATTTATGTAAATTAAAAACAGCAAGGGCCCTAATATGGAACCCTGCAGGACACCCATTTTAACTATATTATATTACATATACGTCACTCATAAGCATCTCCTCTCTATGATTCAAGTGTTTCAAGGTTTTTTTTTTAATAATAATTACTATATTTTCAACGCGGGCACATTTAGTTAGATATAAAACCTATGGTTAAGTACATTGTTTTTAATTTATAAGTGTGATTTATTGGTTTTGGGAATAAAAAATATTCTTATTCTTATTCTAACTTTTAATTCTGTTATTTGTTAAACAAGTTAAGACAATCTATACACTACATACTAATACTATAATATGTATACTATAATCGTGCCCGACCACCTGCACGATGACCGATCTTTTTGAGGCCAACGACAGAGCCATAAAAGTGGCCTCTTTCTGGTCCGGAAAGGTTTAAAATAATAATAATTTGATGCTATCGACACGCTAAGAAGAAGATATGTATATGTATACTAATAATAAAGTAGTAAAAAGTCGTGTCTGTACATTCAATATTTTTTTTTATCTACCTCCATACCGCAATAAGGTAATTGCAACATCAAAAGCAGTTTTATAAGTAAGTACCTATATTGTTCATCCGATGTTATACTATTAAATTATAACACCGTGATTCTGTGCTGCGATTGGCCTAATTTATTGTAACACCGCTAGAGATCCAAAACAGGGGTACTAGCATGAACTTGGTATCGACTCGACATCGATTCGATAAATAAAAATATAAATATAAATAAATTGCAATAAGGGTTATCGTTTACAATTTATCGATTCTATCTGTCAAATTTATCTAATCGACGCGTACGTGCTCGCATAGCAGAGACGAGAAATAAGGCCCGATCTTATTTCTTGAGCCGCGTCCCCTTTATCCTGATTGGCCTTCAAGGCATTACCGGGACGACACACCCGAGGTTCATGAACGAATATCTTCTCATTTTTCGTGAAAATATAAATAAAGACGATATTTATAAGATAAAGTATTGTGTACAACTGAACATAATTAGACATTGGGATACTCGTGCAAAACTATTATGAAACTTACTTCGTTCGTTTCGTAAACAAGCACTCGTGTCCCAATGCCTCACATTATGTTACAGTTGCACAAAATACTACTGCGAAATTTTAAATGAAATACGTTAATACGTTATTATTATTAGTATTGTACCAAGACCAAAACTAAAAATTTTTGTGTCTGTCTGTATGTTCCGTTTTAATTCGGGAACCAGTCAACGGATTTGGATGCGGTTTTCTTTATTATCATCGCAGTGACCCTGGTCAACATATAGACTATAAAAGGTGATGATAAAATAACCCCGAAGCCGAAAACTGTCGATAATAGTTTTCATCTTATAAAAAGATACATTGTTTGAAAGACACATACACTAGTAAAAAATAATGGCAACAAATGTACCTGCAAATCCGATCCAAGAGCACGGGATCCGGGAAGCTGAGAGCGGCCATAGAGAAGAGGAGGTCGGCCGACTTTTTCAGGTCGATGGGCTCCGACTGTTTGACGATGTTATGCGCGAGCGCACGCAGCAGCGGCGTGCTGCGCCTGCCCTTCTGGTTCAGAGCCTTCATTACCTGGGGACCGGAGGTGTGTTACGTTCACTGATCGACCAGAAAACTTCGTACAGGACTACAAGTTACAATATACATATCGTTACGACATATGTCCCCGATGGGGGTGTCAGAGTGTGAACTCTCACTAGAAAAGTCTACATTCGTAACACCCTCTTTTCACCAACAATTTAACATCCCATAACATCTTGATGGGAGTTGGGCCTTATCGCTTGTTTGTAGGTAAAATAGTTCTTATTCCCATTCTTTATTGTACACACAAAGTAGGAAAAAAAAAATATTTGTCTACAGGCCGCGGCGAGATTATCTCTGTGAGAGATATCTCCCAGCAAACCGAAAGAATATCAGAAATTGATAATAAAAGTAAACATAAATTATAAGTACATCAATAAAATATTTTTTACATTACTTATACTATTTATTTATTACAATAATTATTAGATTTTTTATTAAAACATAAAACATAAAATTTTAAATAATTTAAAATAACATAAAATAAACATAAAATTTAAAATAACTTGAAGCCAAAAAATAAATAATTAACTTACAAACTAATTGACTTTTACTATCGAAGAACACGTCAGCAGACGGTTCGGACTCTAAGAATGCATTGAGAGCTGTCGTCATTTTACACATTGATGAATAAGTGTGAGCGTGCGTGCGGCTGGTGGGCACGGCAAACTATAATAAACGTCTGCCTCTGTGGTCTAAAGGTTCGACTAGTCTACCAATAATCCAAAGGTTGCGGGTTCAAATCCTCCTGGGGGATCGACATCGTGACGATGTATGTCAGAAGGACATAGTTACCTTAATCATTTGCGGCAAGGTCAGATTAGCGATCAGCCGGGCCGCCTCATCGTCACCGGTGATACCCAGCACCGTACTGAGGTCGTCAGCCATGCTGAGTGTCGTCATGGCCTGCGACGTGGGGCTGCGAGCCAGGATGCGGCACAGCTTCAGAAAGCGAGGGTCCTTCTCGAAGTCAGAGATCTGCACCTTGTTGCTGCTTGACCATTCCGAGAGTACTGACACCATCTGGAATGTCAATAGAATAGAAATATTTATTTATCTTGTGTTTTGTATAGGCACGAGACCAGTGTAGCTAGCACACGTCAGAAATACAGCGTCTATCCTACTTGCACTCTCATGCTTACAGGGTTTGTCAATGTGCGGGAGAGCAAGTTTGATGGAAAGACACTGTACCGAGGGCGCATGCTAGGGCCACAGGAAGGTTGAATTGAATTTAGGTAAGTTATGTAGACAAAAAACAGGGCAGACTGTCTGGACAGGAACTTTTGCATGTTTTATAAGAATAGATAAATTAAAAAAAACTTTGAAAAAAGTGGTTTTCGAAGAAAAACTGGTGACAGTACCCTTCCATAGAACATTACAAACAAAAATATTAAAATAATAAAAGTTTTATTATTTCTGGTTTGTGTTTATCAAAACTTAGAATATTTTGAAACCATGTCGTTAAAGTTCAAAGTCAAATTATAATGATCTAATGAACAATTAGAAGAAACTTAAAAAAGAAAAATTTAGATTTTGCTCTCAAATGTTATATAAAAAAGAAGATAGACCCAAACAAACCTTTAAAGCATGCCTCCTTGACACAATTGGATTCTGAGCAACGAGGAGCAAGCTCTCAACATCAGTTGCCTTCAATATCTGAGTGTCCAACTGCTGGTTCCTGTTCAGCTTCACTGACTTGGGGCTCGGCTTCTTCTGGGCTTCTGGAGGGTCCGGGGAGTTGATGGAGGCAAATGCTGCGGCTACTAAACCTAACAAAAAGATATCACAAAATTTTTATGCAAGTTATCTTATAGCATTAGAATTTGAATATAAATTTTGTGACACCGCTTTACACATCTGCAACCATACAAAATATAAATAACAACATAATTACATACTTTCTATTGTGTGCCGAAATAAAAGTTATAAAATATTTTAACTCAAAGGGTATAAATAGAAATAGCACTGGAAAATAATATATTCACAATTTTTTTTTTACTGCCGAATGTGATGTTTTTGCAAAATCCAAATGGACCTCCCACCCTCACCCTCAATTAACATACTGTTTCTTTTGAGAAAATGACTTTTAGAATTAAATGAAACTTGAGGCAAACAGATAAACAAATATAAACAAATGGCTCACCTCACTAGTGTGAGGCTCAATGACATCATGTAAGCGTCTTCACTCGCCCAGATGAAGGCAGTCTGAATTCTACTGAAACTGGTCAGTTATCCCAATATATTTATTGAGGTGAGCTGTTTGTTTAAAAATACATCTGAAAGTTACTGGCATTTCTTTGTTAATCTCTAGTTTCTGTGTTCAAACTGACCTATTTCAATGCAGGTTTTCTGTATTACGTTACATTTTAGCAGATTACATGAAAACCTCTGCTCATCTATTGATCTATTGCTGTTTTATCAGTATTGGATCTACCTAGCCCAACTTTAGTTTCTGAAAGCAACCTATTTACAAAGTTTTTTTATACTTGACTACATGGGACACCCCAGTCTACTTGACTACATGGGACACCCCACTCTACTTGACTACATGGGATACGCCACTATACTTTTTACTTCTTTTAACTGAATTTTTGTTTATTGGTGTTATTAAAGTGTTGCTGGCGGTAATATTATTATGTAGGCATTTTTTTGTATATATCATGCAAAATGGATTCACGCTATGACATTGCCAGCTATGTATTGTTTAACCATAATTACTTTAGTGATCTAGACATGCAGCAGTGTGTCCACAGCCCATAACAACTGAACAGATTGAGTAATAATCACAATGACCGTTTTTATGTCAAATGATGTAACATGTTACAGGAATACTTTAAAAAACTTCAATTCTATTCCTTGAATATTATAAAATGTAAAATGAAAATCAGGAAAGTTAAAACAAAAGCAGGTTTTAAATGTGCAATGCCGAGGCACTTTCATCTTTTAAGGCAAACATTTTAGACAAGGGGCAAAAATTGAAGCAACATGGAAGCGACATCATAATTAATGAATTAGAGATATGATATGACTCACTTTGTCATTTCATTACATGAAAACAGATCTTGCAAGTTATTTAATTGAACAATTAGTAGATAAGATGGTCAACTCATTCAATGCAACATGAACCTAAAAAAGCAATTTTTGTTATGTTTAAGCAACTCGGAATCCGCACCTTTATTTTTACCTTCATTTTGAATATCATCCTTATTACTATCGTCAGATTTCACAGTTGTGGCTCTGTTCACTCCTATTTTATCTGTTTTGAAGACAGTAGCGCTGGGGCTAGAGTACTTCCTTAGCGTAGCCTTGGATCCTAACCTCCAAATTACTGATCCACTGAATTTCAACATCTACAACAAAATAGCCCAAAATCACCTTAAAATTTGTTAAATAATGTGGCAAACGCCTAGTGTAAAGTCATTCTTAGATGCAGAAGCACAAATAAAGACATTTAAATCAACAAAATAATATATCTTACATCACAACTCTGAAAGTATAAATATGCTAAGCTAACAAACGCTAACAAGTTTTAAATAAGAGAGAAATGGTTAAAAGTACCGTTGTATTTTATTTATTGTGTTCTGTAGAAAATAAATATATTTAATACATTGAAAATTCGAAAATTTTTAATCGCCTGACTTTTGACAGACTTTTTTTTAAGTGCTGCCATAAAGCTTGATTGATTTCTTTCCTACCTAAAACTACCACGGCAACCATCACAAGTAGGTTCCGTTTCAAAACGAAAATTTATGACTGAAATTAAATATATTGATTAATTTAATGTAGGTATACATCTGCAGGCGTAGCATAATGTTTAATCGCGCGCGACGCCACTACTTGAATCACAAGTGCAAGGAGCGTGACGTACCGTTTAATCGCAAAAACATCGTGTCACGCTCCTCCCACTTGTGATTCAACTAAGTTGCGTCACGAGCGAATAAACACTATGCTACGACTGCAGATGTATACACTTATTACAGGTATGTTTTTAATGTAAAATAAAAAACAAATAACTAAATAATCGGACTCAAACACGAGTGAAACCGAAGGTAAACGAACGAAGCACGTTTTACTTGTACTTTTAAAGTTTCGTGCTACTACTAAAATTTTATAAAAAGATTATGTTTATTTTGCGAAATCCATCGCTATGAATACAATAAATATTATTAGAGTGCATTACAAACTAGGAAAGATCAATCAGAAACAAATCCAAAGACAAGAATTTTCCGGGCCAGGATTCGAACCTGCGACCTCTTGTTATCAAGACAAGCACGCTACCAATTGCGCCACCGAGGTTCCTACCCAGACTGATGAATTCTTCCATCATACTTGTCCACTATTATTTTTGCATCTGCTTGATATACTAGCTTGTACTGCACATACAGAACGCTCACGAGGGTGTTATGATTCCTTATTCTGAGGTGTTATGTGATTTCACGCCTTGTTCTTCAGAAACATAAAACATAAAATAAATTATTTTTATAAAAAGACTTATTTTTAGTTCTACTTATAGATATACAGAGTGGAAAATATTTAAGGGCCCCGGAGGGGAACTACCTTAAATCCTTTAGCTAGCTCATTTTACTGAAAGGAAACATTGCTTTATTTAAAAAAAAAAAAACTGCATTCAAAGGTCTTCTAAAATTTGCTTGTCTCACCCGGGAACTGAACCAACAAAAAATTGAAAAAATAAACCCTCGCTACTTTATTATACGAATCGGTAGGATTATTGTTCAGGATAAAATTTGTATAATAAACATTTAGTCTTACACTCATCTGTTGTACGAGATACCCATGAAATTGAATATTTATTACAAGTTCTTTATTAACAATACCTAGTACTGTTCACTTGTTAAGTAATAATGATACGCAATTATTACACAATGACAGCACGTAATGAAAGCAAAACAAAACAAAATTTGAAATTCGAACGAATACTTTTATCGATTTTAAAAATGTTGAAAGTTATCGTTCGAACTTCAAATTTGTTGCTCCGCGCTACAAAAAAAAACTTTTCGTCCGCCTAGTGCAAGAAGGAATTGTGCTGTGCATAGATTTATTATGACCATTTAACGATTTTCTTATTGAAGTCTTCAACAAGGTACTTAAGATAAATAACATTAGCAAGCTTGTACTTCATACGATGTCTTTGGATATAAGAGAGATAAGAAAATTATAACGTGTCATTTACTTGTTACAAGTGAACAGTACTAGACATTGTTAATAAAGAACTTGTAATATAAATATTTAATTGCATGGGTATCTCGTACAACAGATGAGTGTAAGACCAAAATGTTTATTAGACAAATTTTATCCTGAACAATAATCCTACCGATTCGTATAATAAAATAGCAAGAGTTTATTTTTTTTATTTTTAGTTTGTTCGATTCTTTAGGTGAGACAAGCGAATTTCAGAATACGAGTATCTTTGAATGCAGTTTTGTTTCTTTTAAAAAATAAAGGAATGTTTCTTTTTACTAAAATGAGCTAATTCAGGGATATTAAGGTAGTTTCCCTCCAGGGCCCTTGAATTTTTTCCACCCTGTATATCTCTATTATCATCATTGTAAAGGTATTCTGAGGTGAAGGTGAATACCCATAAGTTATGCATGACCGTACTAGAAGTTACCTTTCTACCATATTTTTTAAAGATGCTTTTTGTAGCAATACAAAACATGCGTTCAGTTTGATCGTCCGCTGAAGCCCGCCTATCACCGAGAGCAAGATAGCAAATACAAATCTAACGCGTGTAAAAGAGATGTCATATTAGTTGGGCGTCGTCGCCTGACGTCAAACCGAACTCAGCACAAAGCATATTTGCGTTTTATTTTTGCATTAGTGTATAACTATTTTTTTTTTTAATTTATACATGCAGAATCAGAACGAAAGAAATAGTAGTGTTGTATGTTTCCTACGTATACACAAAGAAATTAAGTTTGCATAATTCCTGACTAAAAGTTACAAGCGGAATCACACATGCACAACATCGATACGGGTTTACCTACGTTAAAAGTACAACTCGCAGAAGTTAACACAGAACCTCAGTTTACCCGCAAAGGTAGCCAAAAACCTTGCAGGAGGGGAATTTCGGATGCCAAGTTATTTTCTGCGGGTTGTAAGACAGTGCATGCGTGTGGTCAAATTCAAACGAGGTAGACACCTCGAAAGATGCGGCGACGATAGCACAGATCATATACACTAGGCTTTTATACTACAGTCTTTATTCCTATTCTAAGTGAAACAGTTATGTATTTTTTTTATACAGACAAACAAGCAGCGTTATTTAAATTACTTTTTTCAAAAGACTTTTTTTATTTGAAGCCTAATTGTACTATGAATAAGGGTTTGGTTTTTGGAATCCCGTCAAAACTACTGAACGGATTTTGATGGGGTTTTTACTGTTTTATAGCTTTATGTCCCATGCACGAGTGACTTCGGCTTAATCATCAAGATAACTTATTAAGAACATACATTATCACTTGGATAACAGTTTCATGAAAACTTATAGGTACTGGGCAAGAGTAAAGTATAATGGCCAAGTAAAATGGTTATTATTGTCGATTTGGTTTACCACAATTTAACTTATTTGACAGGACAAAACTTAATTTAAGCATTCTTTCTTTTTCTTTCTGCATCAAAAAGATAGAGATAGGTCGCTAAAAATAAGGTTAGTCATGTCAAATAAAAATGTTTGTATGTCTGTCTAATTTATTAATGTCGGTACACACTACAAACACATACATTCTTCTCATTGATTCTACACCGACGACATGTCGAATCATCTCAAAAAACATCAATTTTTGCCCTACTGTGTGTGCATCTCTTTTGCACTCGTGAAAAAAATGTATATGCTATTCTGCTGTCAGTAATGCAACTCGATTGTGAATGTTTATACAAAATTTATCCCATCACTATTGCTCAAACAGCGAGCTTTCAGTTGTAGATGGGAGTTTTGTTGTGATTTTTGTTTATTTCATGTGTATTTATATATAACCGGCATCAGAAATTCATAAGATGGTAAGTTTTCATCTTGATCTTTAATCTCAGTAAGCCAAAATTACTTTATATTTGCTTATTCACGTTAAAGACAACCTTGTAATTATTTCCAACGATTTTCTCCAAATTTTTATATCCTTCCGAGTACCTACTTCTGTAAAACGGATTTATATCTAAGGATCATCTCATGATGCATCTGATTATTCGATATTCGATTCAAGGAATATAATATTCAACGTAGATTTACTTATTTCTAAGACAAGTGACCGTTGGCACTATTATTTTTATTTATTAATCTACCCACAACTGTAGTTTATTGATTTATGATAAATCTTATTAGATAAAGCAAGAAGGAGAAGGTGAAGTTTGCAAATTTAATAATAATATAGTGTTAGCCTGTATATGATGATCTAGGGCAGGTGTTTTTCAACCTTTTGTTTTCACCGGTACACTTTTCATTTTATCAAAGTTTCATGGCAAACCAGTAAAAAAAGTAGCCAAGTGTTAGTTGAATACGCGCGTGGAGGGTTCCATACAGTATACCGATAGTATAACAGAAAGTGGAGGCTTAGTAATATGGTCTTGTTTGACTGTGAAACTCTAAACTAAAAATAAATCTAAAGTAAACAAAAATACATAGAAAATAAAATATTTATTATTAGATATAGGCGTGTAATATTATTAATGTGATATTTGAGCCTGTCATATAGCGCAAAGATTTTTTATTCTTGGGTGAATTGTCGACTAACACACTTGAAGTTCTTCTTTGCGGCGCACTTGAAAACATATGCTGCACACTGGTTGAAACCGTTGATCTAGGGGGTTAAAGAAATTATATCTATGTGAAAGGCATTAAACCCGCTTTAGACGTTGCTGAATTAGCAACACTGGATAAGTAAACAGTGCTAAATAAAACCTATTTGGCAAACCTTGAATTATGAATCTGTAATAGGTCATGGGCAGATCATAAAGTATAAAAATGAAAATCTTTCACCAGGTCAAAAAATAGGTGCGACAACGAGTGCAGTGTGTTACTTAGGTTTACATGTAAATATATTTATATACTATTTATATGTTGAGTGAAGCGGAGTGGGACAAGGTGCCCTTCAAATTTTTACAGAAGTATGATTTGCCCAGGCAGATCATGATATGCCCAATTCTACGATGTGCTGACAACATATACAAGAATATACATATAAACTTACTTTTAAACTTTAAACCTTGTATTTAATAATGTCCTGTACTGGCAACATGAGAAGTACGCTTTCAACTTTATTCTGAAAATTTGATTCACCGCAAATCACCAATAAATTAATAAGTAAATGTTTCATGTATTGTAATTTAAAAAATAAGGTAAACAGTCAGGCATAGCTAAACAAATCAGTAGACGCACTGATCTAATCCAATTACCATCAGCCAGTCCTTGCATGTCACTTGCACTATGCAGTTTGTGCACTACAACATCAATTTTTATTGAGGTGTTCATAGGGACAAACTTGAGTTGGATTTGGAAGTTCCAATAAAGGTAAGAGGTACCTTACATAGGTAATGTTATAAATTTAAAACTAATGTTTGAAGATGGCTTTTCTAATGTTACTAGCCATTTGCCCACAGCTCCGGCTGCATTTATTCAATCTCTATCCCATTTTCGGCTTGAGTGTTTTTTTGTTAACACTCCTTATAGCCTATATGTTGACCAGTGTCACTACAAATGATAATATAGAAAACAGCATCCAAATAGTAGTTTTCGGATTAGAACAGAACATATATTATGTACATACAGACAGACAGACAGACAGACAAAAATTCTAAAAATTGTAGTTTTGGCTTCAGTACGATACTAATAGCTCATTGTATTTAAAATTTACACTAAACGCACGCGGGACACAAAATTGCGACGGGAGAAATTTTTTACGCATGCGGGCCAAACCCGCGCGTCTAAGAAAATCGGCGTGACTATTAGTCAAGTCGAAAATGGCTTTAGAGTTGTATTTAAAAGTTACAGTTACTGGGCGGATAATAGCACCAAATTTAGTATTTTTTGTGAAAAATAAAATCCGGCCAAGTGCGAATCAGGTTCGCATACCTAGGGTTCCGTATTGTGAATGATAAATTTAATTTTGTCGTTTTTTTTCGTGAATTTCTTAACCGCTTTATTTTTCCTGTAATCTTTACGTAAACACATATTACCATGATGTTTTTCATATTTTTCGGTCCCCCAGTTTTGGAGATAAGGACATATATTTTTTTATGGTTTTTCAAGGATTTCTCGAAATATATGCAATTAAATATAGCCAAAACATATTTTTACAATCAGATTTTTAATACCTATTATTTTATATACGTAGTATTTTTATAAAATATTTTTTAATTTATTTTACTTCTTTTTTGTATTTCTCATTTGTGCTCAACTTTTTTTTAATCGCTATAGTTTTCTGTAATTGGCCAGTTATGATCTATAAACTACCACTTTCGGAGATAAGGGGGGAGACATACATATTTATTATATACATAAAATGTCTAGAGTACAATGGTTGAGCAAAAACAGAAACTTGAAAAAAAAAACACAGTCCACAGAATATCGCTTTTAAAAATATATAGGACTTCAAAAAAAAAATTGGATAGAATATAGATAGGTGTTGATAGTATGCTTTTTGAAAGGAAAAAACTAACTGTGATTACAATAATTGCTCACTAAGCTAGTTTTTAAGTAATAATGGCAGTAAGTTTTTTCTACTTATTTCAAAACTACCTTCTATTGACTATGATCCTTCTTCATATTTAATATGACGAGAAAAAAAAATCGTTTTGTGCTTCTAGGCTAATATGACAAATACAATATAAACACAAATTTCTTTATAACACCGAAAATAGTACATTTAATGCTTTATATTATATTATCAGATAATTAAAGAAAAATAAAAATAAGAATTATATCTAGGTAATAAATAACATATATGCTGGTCGTGTATTCATGG
Source organism: Ypsolopha sequella (assembly GCA_934047225.1). NCBI lineage: Eukaryota > Metazoa > Arthropoda > Insecta > Lepidoptera > Ypsolophidae > Ypsolopha > Ypsolopha sequella. The sequence goes on along the minus strand of OW203990.1, from coordinate 27,972,957 downwards.
TTTTTAACTGTTTCAATCATCTGCCTAAAATATTTGGATATACAAATTGGAATATGTGTACTTAATAGGATACATATATTAAAGTAATTACTGAACAAAACTAGAATTTAATCATATTGATAAATGTATTGATTAAAATAATTATAATAAATTATAACAATCAATTATTTTCCGCCCGGGTAACTGTAATTTCACTAAGCTAAGCCACCGTACTATGTAAAAATACCCTAAAACACCAGTCTTCATGTCAAAATATAATTAATTTTCAATACCTCACCGCGAATGTGAACTCCATCATAAAATTAACAAAGTACTACCTACAAATTAACATTTATATAGAAACGCAGAAGAAAAGTAAATCTGGGTGTGATGACCTGGTCCTCTAAAAAGGCCGCTTTGGATGAATCACATTATGATTCCGTTCTAATGCCGTCTCTTTTGCACGCGTGAAAAAACTCTAACTCCATCCTACTTTCAAATAATTTTATGATTCACCCAAGTCGGCCTTTTTAGATCCCCTGTTTTGTGTACAAATTCCGAAACGCGAAAGTTTAAAGTTTATTTTATTTTAGTATGAATTACTTGTATGATATAAATAGTGTATGTATGAAAAAACTGCAGCTAGAAAATCGCTAGATTAAACATTTTTTAATCGCAAAGAACCAGTATAAAAACGTTATTCAAAGTACCCTAAAGAACTTAAATTTATCTACCTTATTTAATAATAAATAATATTGGTACGGGCACAAAGCAAGTGACACTTTCACCTAATACCGACGGAGCATTGTTTCACGGTGTATTTGTTACAGATAAATTATTTAGATGAAAGTGAATGTAAATTATTATGCGAAATCTACAAAATTGAGTTTCTTTCGCAATAAAATGTAATAGTGCGCTTGGTGACGCCTTGACTCAAAAACTACTGGGCAGTATGAGCTAAATACTGTTTTCTGCTAAATTTTAAACAGTGATCCCGGGAAAAGCAATAAATTATTTGGTGACAACACATTTTAGATTGTATAACGTATAACGTAAATTGTTTACATTGAAAGGAAATATCAGCTGATCCACTTTTCGCCCTTACAGTAAGCCACACCACTAGGTCATTCCCCAATAGCACACTTGAGAGACTATCAATATAAAAGTAATTTAATATTTTAAAAATGGATCCTATACACTCACGTACGGTTGTTGACCACGTGTCAACTGTTAGCGGTGAACGCCGCATCGTCATTCTAAGAACGACACTTCTTGAAAATACTGTCATTCTGTCGATGAAACTGTTGACATGTAGTCAACAACAATAACTTTTGATAAGCAACATCCGTTTTCAAAATATTTTGGTGTGTCAGCTTACTTGAGTTTTAGTAGTAATAATTAATAATGAAAGTAATATAATAATAATTGTTGTTTATCTAATACATATATAATATTTTGATTTTTATTTTGAATGGTTTATTTATTGTTCACAGGCGGGGGCAGATGGCGCTGGTGTGGCTCCCTGAGCGAGCTGCCCTCTCCGCCCCCTCCCCGCTCTCCGCAGGTGAGTGCACCACTAACACAGTATAAAACACTTATATACAACGCCGCCGTTATATGGTATATAAGGTCTTTCAATTTAAATGGAAAGTAATTTAGGAGGTGATTCAGTATCGTTAATACATCACATTCTGCTGCAAAGCACTTTTTTTTGCGCGAACTTTTTTTTCACTTCTCAGTACAGAGTGGTTCGATCAGCTGACTCAGTTTGTATGGACAAGTGAAGAAAAAGTTCGCGCAAAAAAATGTACTTTGCAGTGGAATGTGATGTATTAACGATACTGAATCACCTCCTAAATTACTTTCCATTTAAATTGAAACACCTTTTATAGCGAAATACATCGACTGGGAAACAAGATGGAAAATTCAATTACAAAATTTGTGGATCTCGGTGGACATAACTAGATAAGTTGCTGGCCCGTGGTAAGCAGAGATATACGGTTTCGCGCTCCGTCTAAAACTTATTTTTCTCTGAGGAGCTATGCGGGTAGAATATGCAAGGAGAGACTGCGCAACACCCGCAAAGATACTGGCGGGAATTGTCTTTGCAATCTAGCAGTTGCGAGCTAGTTGCTTCCGCGCATATAGACGATGAAAAAGAAAATCAATTAGGACGTTTGTCGTGATCATCAGCGCAGCAACTTAGGGCCAATTTCACCGATCGCTTTGAAAACCGATTTAATCAAACTTAGGGCGGATTTCATCAATGTAACTAAACGAGTTTAGTTAAACTCCGTTTAGACACTTAACTGAGTTTAAAGCATTTCACAAACGCAGTTTAAGCTAAACGGAGTTTAAAATCTGAACGCCCTATTTTGGCCGGTTAAGCTCTTAAACTGAGTTAGCGATTTTTACTACCTGAGCGACTCAAATCAGCGACTTGAGCCATAAAACATCTATCAACCCATTGTGATTGCGACTTAAACCGAGTTTAGGTAAATGTTTTCGAAATGTAGTGGTGAAATCTGTTTGACTAAACTGAGATTAAGTTGACCATTTTAAACTCGGTCTTAGCTAAACTAAGTTTTATTAAACTTGGTTTTCAAAGCGATCGGTGAAATTGGCCGTTAGTTGTGGGCGTTACCAAATGTAATGCTACTTTATTTCTATAACGTGCACGCTCGTTGAAACTTGCGAAGGCAATACAGTCGCGTCGATTTTGCGGGTACGAAATTAAAATCGTGTCAGGAAAAACAAAATTAACACATTATTGGTTAAGAGCGGTATTGCAGCCGGATTGTGAAAAACTCGCCTTTCTCTAATTAATCGAAACAGAACACTTAAAATCAAAATTCACTGAATAGTTAGTTATTCGACAAAACCTTATTACCTATGTATTGTGTGTGTTGCCATTGCAAAGTTTCCATTGGTTTCTGTAAATTACAATATTATGAATTAAATTATGAATTATGAATTAAAAAAAATTTGAAATTCTAATTTACAGAAACTAATCTTAAATTAAAATGAATCTAGATTACTTAATCTAAAACAATAAAGACACATTCGGCTACACTTACTAACTTACCTTTTCGAAAAAGACTCCACAAAGTAAATAATGATTTTCCCCACAGAATACTCTCTGACGGAGATATCGTTCGTGCTACATGACTTGTCGTGGAGGAACACCGATGGACCGTCAGATATTCATACTGAGGTAAGTCACTTGATGTATTTACTCCGAGGATGAATACGCGTCTAGCTTATTGACAAAAAGTGGGCAGCAAGAGCGTGACCACAGACAGTTCATTACAGTAGTACATAATGCGGGCGTGAAGATGGCACATTCTCGGACATTTGAGGAGAAAGGGGAGGGGGACGTGCGCGGGAGGATAGGGCGCAGGCACATACTGTATTTGAACAAATCGGTGGGCAATTTAATGAAACTCGGTAATATTTGTTATTTTTGATTTGCTTTTACTCATTTATCGGTCAGAAAACAAAACACGTCCGTATAGCTAATAAGACTTATTTTGATTTTTACAAGAAAAACTACGTTTATCGCTTACCCTCCAGACACTTGGCGAATGAGAGCTAGGCCGAAAAAAGTGCAAGACGTCGACCGTCACGACACTTTAGTTTAGTAAGTGTATTTACAAGCGTATGTCTATGTATGGGTATATTACTGCAGTATAGACGTGCGGCGTACGCGTCAGTAGCGAAAGGAACTTCGTTCCAGCCGGGTGTCTCACGACACCTCTCGTTGAGTGCACCATATTTTTAGTGATATAACGTACATCAAAGCGTAGTGTAAGCCGGCCTCGTGCCTGTTGGACTGACGACCTGAAGAACGTTGCGGGTAGCGGCTGCATGAGGATGACGCAGGACCGACAACAGTGGCGAAGTATTGGAGAGGCCTATGTCCAGCAGTGGATGGATGGATGGAACGACCTCATCTGTTTACTAACATCGTAACAGCAACAAAAACAAATGCAACTCAATATGTCCATTCTAACACCCCAGGTGGCTATGTATTACATTTGCCCAAGTTCCGACGAATTCTTAATGCGTTCTGTGCAGCGGATCGATAGTTGTATTCCCTTACTGTAGGTGTGGGGTTCCAGCCCCGGCCCGTGAAATGGACCTACAATGCAACCCCTACAAAGGACATGGAAAAATAAACCTTACAGCCTAAAAGATAACAATGCTGTTGTTAGTACAGATATCTTGAAGGTCTGTCGTAGTTTTTGAAGGGAGAGTGCATTTTTTGAATGATGGATTTCGTGAGGGATTACTAATTGAATGCCGTTTACTTCTTGGTTTGATATTAAATTGTTTTTGTTAGGGCGATATGAATTGTGGTTGTAATAAGTTGAAATCGGTGCAAGGTCAACTACTGCCATGCTAAGGTTTGTTTAATAAATCAGAAGTTGTAACTTTATGCTTGACTGTTATTATGACTATGTCGTCAACATCATTAGCCAACGTTTCATTATTTAAGCAGGGTTCACATTTGGGCTAGTTAGAAATAGAGTTACTAGCGTACTATTTATCCGATTACTGTACTCTACTCGCTTTTGTCTAGTAACCGTTTATATTTTATGCTATTTAGTACCTAGTGTGAAAGAGGAAAGTCGGAAAAATAAACAATGAACGCTGTTTGATGTCGTCGCCGTTTCAGAAGTTTATTTAATCTAACAAAGCATAGGGTCTGCTTATCTATTTTTCACAATATTTCAGGACGCTACGCTTATTTTTAAAATAATTATTAAGGTTGGGTATTCCACAAAGTCCAATTATTTTTAGTTTCCAATTCCATCCGTTTCCGTTTATTTGCAAAAACCCCAAATTTAGAGCACAACAAAATCAAAACAAATTTAACCTAAAATTAAAACTGACAACTAACAGGTATGGTGCTTGTCGACTTTCTGAGTAGGGTATAGTCTACTTTACCACAATATGCTACTCTACTCGCTACTATCTTTAGTACTATTCTGTAACTGTTTACATTAAGCTAGTACTAATATTAGTACTTTTTTAACCGCAGTTAATTTACACTGTGCTGGTACTCTACCACCTACTCTACCCGTGTAAACTAGGCTTTAATACCAGGTCAACTACAACGTTCATACGAGACAATACGTGTAGGTAGCGTTCCTAAACTTCTGAGTAAATGTAAAATGTAACTGCCAAAGTGAATTTTACATCTCTGACAAGGTTTATGTTTATGAACGACATCGAGCTGTTCGTTTTCACTCGGGTGGTCGTGTAACGGGTGACAGTTAATTTTTACCTTTACTCCGTCGTTTAGGAACGCTACCTTATGTTAGTATAGTCACTCATTACGAAATCTTCGGAACTTTAGAGCTTACACAAAGTATTATAGCAATATTATAGCATATATTTATTTCAAAATTATAAATGTGTGATACACACAGGATCTTCAAGTTAGTAAGTTTTTACAGCTAGTAAGTATAATGCTGTAAAAAGGTCAACTTTGTTTTTAAATCTAGCCATTAGGTTTGAGTTTTTGGCTTTATTTCGGTCAAGATCTATTAATTAGTTTAAAACTATAATATAATAAATAGGATAGAGGAATACATTTTAGACAAATATAGCCGTATTTTTTTTTAATGGAAAAGTTGTTGTAGTGAAGACAGTTCAGTATCACCAGTTAAGTTATTTGTTAGTAACCGACTTCCGTAGATTTTGCGGAAGTCCCTGGACAAACTCATTAACGCGTCGCGTGCTCTCACCCTACCCACTTTCTGTGCGAGCACGCTTCATATCGGTCATTGAAGCTTTTCATCAGGGGCGGTAGTGACCAAGCCCAAGACTTGTGTAAAAAAACCATACTTATCATGTCGTATTTCCCATCTGCTACAGTTACTTACCTAGAGCACAAAATAACCACTAACAGAAGGTTCACTCCGCATAACTAGCGAAAACAGGCGCACGCACACATAGACGCTTACGTACAACGATCTCGGATGAAGTCGGTCGAATGCCAATACGAAATTCTGCCGAGATCATCATACGTACGGTCGTACGCGTCTATGCATGTGTGCGTCTGTTTTGGCTCCGTCGTCGAGTCGGCCTTCTGGTAATATCTATTTTGTGCCTAGAGGCCGTCCTTAGATTACGTCATTTGTTTTTTTATTTTTTATTATTATTTTTTTTTTAATTATTTAATTTATATATTTAATTATATACACAAATTTCAGTAAACAATATTCGCCAAACTGCTAAACAGTTTGTTGGCGATACGCTCTTACAAATTTTGTTCCTTAAATAAGCATTTTAGGCACTAACTTAAAATCTAATACTTATGGAGTATTGAGAGAAAAAATAATAATAATTATAGTTTTGTAGAATTGTAGCTATGCGTTTAAAGTTTTAATTATTCAGAAAAGATAACAATGTGCTCTTTGATTTATTCTTTAGGTTACCAATTTTTAACTTATTTTCTTCCAGTAGGAGAGGGCAGTTATTACATAACTTGGGAGTTAGGTATTCCCTAGTTCTCTCTCCATAGTAGTTTTTGGATGATGGCTGTGATAGTTTGCCACTTTTTACTGCTCTAGTGAAATGTCTATTTGGTTTAGGAACTTTAAAGTCTTTAGTGTAATAATTTATTACTAATAAATTTGCAGACCTATGAGGTATTTGACTTTATAGTGTACTGGGAGAATCTTACACATTGTAAACAATTTATCATATTCGCCCTTACATTTAGCCTTCGTATTTTTATCTACTAAGTATTTAATTATTCTTAATTGTAATTGCTTAATTTGGTCATTTGTGGATGATGGTAAATATCATGACATGAGCATATGGCAATCATTAGTCGGCCAATCTTCATGTCGTCCCCCTCTCTCAAAATGTACGTTTTGGTGTGAGTGGAACGGTGTGGTTTGTCGGGTTGTCGATGTGCGCGGGCGGTTCCTTTTCAGACTATAATAGTTGTTTAATTTGTTGACGTCAGAAAAATGTTTACATGGTATTCTTAATTCTGAAAATAAAGTTCATGATTTCGTTTAATATTGGGGGTCCTGCCACAAAAAAAACAATTGTATATCACAACAATATTGATTTTGTAATACAGATAATGCAAAATAACATCAGCTTTGTGAGAGGGTAGGGTCATGAGATAATGACGATACGATGATTATAGAGGGATGGGGTGTCGAAAATCGGCAAACATCGATTATGTAATATATGGAAGGCCCCCTACCAGCACGAGCATATCTCACAAGTGTCCCTGTCATCTCGCCTCGATCACTCCGACCCTCGGGATTATTCCCCGAACACAAAATAGTTCGATTTGTCTTTCATTCGTATCTGAGCTTTTCGACAGGGGTCCTAAAAGCTTTCACTTGTTGGGGATCAATACTCTTCCTTTTAGGGTTCCTTACCCCAAGGGTACCAAATGGAACCCTGTTAGGCTATTACTACGCCTTCGCTGTCTTATAGGGGTCCCCTTACAAGAAACCTCGCAAAAGTAGCATTTTTTTAAATTGTTATTACGTAAAGATTACAGGAAAAATATAGTGCTAAAGATATTTATTATTATTAGGTTTCCGCACTCAGCAGGAGCCACGACTTGTTTGTCAGGTGCTACCATCGTAGCGGCTTGTTTGTGTTTGGTCGGACAGAGAAAACTACCAAGGTGTTTCATAATAAGGGGATCAAAGCCACAATACCTTAGTTGCATACTGATAGATGACGTTGAAACCATACCCGAATGCGAACCTTGTACTCTGAAAATTAACCAATTTAATTAGACATGAATAGGAACAATATTGCTAGTGACAGGTGTCTAATACTTTTGGGAATTTGAAAAAAAAAAAAAGTTCTGCCAGAGGGGGGAGGGGATACTGTATATTCCCCCCTACCGCCCCGTACCTACTATCTCAAATTTAAAAGTCTGGATACAAGTTCTTACCAAAATGCCGTGAAATATCATTGAGGAATACCAACATAAAATTGTTCGTACAAGAAAAACGGCCAGGTGAATTTCATCACAGGTTAGTCAAGGCCACACATTGGTTTCATGCTAAAATAAATAAACCATGAAATTAACATAAAATCCAAATCAATTTATGTTGCGGCCCGCGGCACCATAACTAAAACTTCTTTGTGGCCTCTATAAAAATAAGGTTGAGTATGGCTGTTACCATTCGTTGATTTATCTCCCATTATCTATACCTCTAATAGGTATCACAAAAAGATGTAGAATTCGCCCCCGCTCTGCTTTTCTTTCTCGCCTATATTCTAGGTTGATATACACAATGATAGCTTTGTTACTCTGTACAAGTCTACTTGATGGGAAGACTTTATGAAGTCTTGGTCGTTAATAAATTATGTCGGATGAGCGGTTTCTTGTGGGGTGCAAGTTATTAAATAGCGCCATTTTAATGCGATTATATTTTTTTGTTTAGGATATTGCTGGTGGTGGATATGCAGGTTAAATTGCGCTATTTTGACACCGATAAGGACAACGGCATTCAAATACATTAAATATGTACAATATATACATTTATGTGACTGCAAAGGCACGATTGGCGGTTCATAATGGAGTGTTGGCTCCTACACTTATGTATGGTAGTGAATGTTGGGTATGGCAAGATAAACATCAAAGTAGAGTGAATGCAGTGGAAATGCGTTCCTTACGTATTATGTGTGGTTTAACATTGAATGACGCAGTGAAAAATATCGACATACGGGATCGTTGCGGCCTGTAACAAGTTGTAGTAACTAGAATAGAAAAGGGAATGATTTGTTGGTTTGGTCATGTAGAGAGGATGAATGAAAGTAGAGTGACGGAAGAAATCCATGGTGCGCAAGTGGAAGTTACAGCTCGACCAGGCCACCCCAGAAGGAAGTATGCTGACCAAATTAGCGACATACTGAAGAAGGGCCATCGGGCCTGTTATGTATCTCTAGTTGCCAACTGGACTGGGTGCCTATCATTAAAAACATAGATATACTATAGAATTCCGATTGTCCAAGGAATGAAGTGACAACACAGTGCGTAAATAATTCAATACCCACCAAAGGCAATTTTGAAAGTTCAGTTTTTATCTATGTTTTTGATGATAGGCACCCGGACCAGTTGGCAACTAAAGATACAGAATAGGGGAGTATGTCAAAAGTACCCGGAATAGAAGAGCTTGTATGACTAGATTGATGGATGTGGAAGAGGCGAAGGAGGTGTGTCTGATGAAAATCTGTAGTCAGGCGTGAGTATATGTGTGTATGTATGCATGTAATATATTGTTGGAAAAGCTTAAACGTGTCAATAACCATTTCGACTATTAGTAATTAGCCGACATACGAAAATATTTTGAAACCGGATATACATACACTCACGACTATTGTCAACTGTTCCACCGATACAATTTCGGCATTTTCGTCCATCTTCATCCTAAGAATGGTACTCGCCCTTAACAATTGAATTAATATTATTTTTAATTGTTAGGTGCAGTGAGCAATTTCGAAATGACAAGTAAATATTGGTCGGCCCTGAAATACCTAGTATTTACAGCTGAGTTTTTAGAATCTAATTAATCTTTAATTTCTCGTCATCGTCATCCAACGAATACATGACACAACGAGCCATTATGACGGCATATCCTTATTAATGTAACCAACTCTGACCTTCTCTACACAATATACTGTATAACCAATGTAGTAGAAACCCCCAGATATAATTTCCACTCCGTTGAATCCACCCGCCAAGGTGATAAGAAATATTGAGAAAAGATTCGTTCGGAAATCTTATAAATTATTACCAACGCTTGCTAGAACCTTGACTAGGACATTTTTAGCATCAACCGTCGGAGCATTTTCGTTTTCAGTAAAACTTTAGTACTTTTTAGTACTTTGTTACAACTTCAAATGCTAATGGCACTGTCTGCACGAAGATTCGTAATTCATTTTTCCAGCAGGCAAATAGTTTTACAAATATTGGTAAAGAGAACCAAACGTATTGAAACGAACCCTATGAAATGCAAAAAACGCAAAATTCTTATCTAATCCCAAAAAATATCACGGAATTGTTTCAAACATAAAAGTTCTGAACAACATTTATTCTCAAAGAATCTATTAGCTAGATTAGGTGATTGGAAATGAAATAAACTCGTACCTAGCAATTTGTTTGAATTTTAATAGCGTTCCGTACTTCATTATAGAGAAAACGGAACCCTTGTAGGATGAGTTTGTTGTCCGTCTATCTGTTCGTGTGTCAAGGCCTTACCTCTCAGGAACGGCTTGCTGTATTATATCGAATACTAAGGACTATATTACGTAGCCTCATTTTGCTATAAAACATTTAAGTTTAATAAGTTAAAAGCAATAAAAAGTTACGGCTTTTCAAAAGCGTATTTTCATACTAACAATCCCCACTCACCGACTGATCAATTGATCATCGAAACCTACATAAGGGCGCGAGTACAACTCGCACTTGACATTTGGCTTGTATTTTCTAAACTGCAATAATCAAGCACGTATCCAAGGGGGGGATAGTTGGGATGTACCCCAACATCTAGCGTTACATACACGGGACGGGACAAATTTCATTTTGGCGGCATTATTGCGACAAAAATATCGGCGAAACGTTTAACACCGTCTGTGGTGCGCCCTGGGAAGAATATAGAAAAGAAACCATCCGAAATTACGAAAGTTCTGGATGCGTCCTCACTACTCCTGACCCATTCTCCCCCCCCCCCTGCACCAAAAGTCTGGATACCTGCTTGGTAATTAATTATACAAGAATTTAAGGCAATTTTGGAATTTCCTCACGAAAAATTGAAAGTGTATCGAGTCTCCAATACGAATTTAATTGTACACCTCATTTATTTCCGTGTTGCAGCCCCACTCTACAGACGTGCCAGATCGATACCGCCCCGTGGCCGGTACACGTGCATTTATTAAACTAGTATGCAGAACAGTTTGTAAGGCTTCTTATACCTTGTGGCGGACTGTATCCTTACCTACGTACGAAACGTTGGAGCAAAATGACCTAATTCTCTTCTACGACCCTCGTTTTTCCTGGCGTTAGCGTTTACCTGGCTTTATTTTGTCTTTAAAAGTGTTTCGTGGGGTGGCTTGCACCTTTATTTGAATCTAGATTTAGTTGAGATGCATTTAATTTGATAGAAATCTATTGACTGACAGATTCTTAACCCAACTTAGCAACTAAATCTATATTTAACATTTTGGTGCAAGACGCCATTAGTCTTTAAAGTTTTGGTAAGCTTAACAGAATATGTACACGTATTGTTGGCTATGTCCCAAATGTTAGCTTTACTTCTTTGTTCTATCTCCAATGTACAAAGTCCCCATCCATAACGTTCAGAAAAAGTTATTCTTCCATAATGTTTCCCTTAACTTAGCCAAGTAAGCCTTAGTCTTCCCTATTAACTTGAAGAATTACCATTAAATCTTACGACAAACTGAAGCTGGTTGAGCCAAGGATGGCTGCTTTGGCTCTGATCTCAAACAAAACAATATACCACCTACACAAACAATTATTTGTTATTTAGAGACCAATTTAATTTAGGATTATTACCAAGTGGTACAAAGGTTTAATTGTGACTTCTCGGTCTCAATTGTAATTTATGTACAACATTAACAGCTGGAATTTGTTGGTGTACGTATAAAATTGAAGCGTTTGCACGAAGTTTAGTTACAGCAACGATGATGCAGGCCTTGATTATCAAAATTATGTGGGTTTATATATTAGAGCAAATCCAATGCTCTTTTTCCGTCTATACAATCTAAAAATCCTCCTCCCTCTCTTACAATTCCAAGATTTCTTCCTAAAGCGTCTAAGATTGAAAGGAAATGTCTAGTCTCGACTGCCTAAACGGCTTTTTCCGTAATCAAAGAGCCCATGTCTGAATGTGCCATTATTAAAACGCACTCGGCGATTTTCGCAAAACAACGCCCTCTCTGTCTTTTGCACCCCCACTAAAGCTCACTGCGACCGCGCCTCATCCCTTAGCTTCCCCAAAAAATAGCACCACTAGAAAAGTAACTTTTATTTCCCTACGCAATAAATTCAATTTTATTCATCACTCCCCTGTTCTTTTCGCCCTTCTGTTGCTGAAATAATGTCACCCGGCACGTCGTTGTCCTGTCTTGAGATTTTAACCTTGTGCCTTGGTGATAAGGTTTAGTTTATTAGTTGTCTATGCGCAAATACGCAGCCTCCCCAGGGTTGGCACGTTCGATCCTGCCAGTCACCCCGCCGGCGTGGCCCGAGCGCGTCCCTCAGGAAAATCGACACGGAACAAAAAAAAACAAAGCTGGAACCATAAATAACCACCTTTTTCTTTCTCGCGTAAGCATAATGGTGGCCGTTTAAACGCAAAGTTCGCGTAGTTAACTTCAGTTGGTTAATTTCGTAGAGATTATTTGCTAAATTGTGGTTTTCAGTGCAATATTCCAGTATTTTATTCTGGTTACAAGTGATATTGGTGTCATCAAAATTTTTTTGTGGTTTGCGTGTGTTGCTGATTTTTCTATATTTCAAAATATTTCTGCGACAAAAAAGCTTAGTTATTCCAGCTTAGTACAGGAATCTTGTCGTAGACCATCAATTACTAAATAATTATAAATCTAAGAGGTATTGTTCAAAAATATTATTATTTAATGTATTGGGTATCGTCCTGTGTCGCTTCCTCCGTAGATAGATTCGCAAAGCTTTTGTCCCCTTGTCAGAAGCAAACTATCGAGTGAGACAGCTTGCAAACAAAATTAGCAAATATTTCTCGCCAAATCCTTGTAAGAATACCCTGCACTGCAGTACCAAGTCCTCACAAATAAGCAATATTAATAGCAAAACAATGTTAGTTTTCTTTCATGAAAAGTGTGTTCGTGGAATAATGACGTCATTTAAAAAAATTACATAGATAGAAAGTGCACAGAATATTATGTCATCTGCACAGTGCAGACTGCACTGCACCAAATTGAATACGATTTACTAAATTGCATCATCGCTTGTTACTAGGTACTTAGCTCAAAAAGTGGTTTCCAACATTTTTGTATGTACTATTTTCCATTTATGACAATTATACATTTAGACAGTAATTTCTTTCGTTAGGTACTAAATTTTCTAATTTACCTTATTCTTTTTGGATCTGTGTCTAATCCTTGTAATAATAATTGTTGGTCTCCTTGTCAATATATCTACGGGTAGCTGAAATGTTTACAGTCGCAATGCGCAAGTCTGCTTCAGGTTTTTTCATAACATTGGCTTAAAGCCAGATCACCAGCTGAGTTGGCTGGTACAATGAAATATTCAGCTTTTAACTTAATCATGATGGGGAGATGCACTTTCCTTTTTAAGTGCTTCCCTGGCTGTGGCTTGTAAACGTCTGGAAAGTTTGATAAATCTGTCACTTTTTTGTTGGTATATTAAACTCGCTTGAAATATTACCTGAAACATCCAGAATTAAAAAATCATTGTAGGAAATTCTCCAAGGAAATAATTTCCTTTTTCATAATAACAATACAACCTGCTATTAAAGCCATTTCATTTGCGCTATAAAACCTGAACAAAACTGTATGAATGCGCTATTGTAGTGTATTTTACTGCTGGAGACGTAGTAGCTGGTGATAAGTAAACATTGAGACAAACAATAATAAACCCTATCTCCAGCTACCAAGATTCTTACTGGATCTCAAAATTTGTAAAACGCAATATCCATTAGTCCCCATTTCTCCCTTGCTTTACAGGAGCGGCCATATATACAACGGCGAGGGGTAATTAAACTTGTATGAAAAATGACCGACGAGTTCATTTTGATAATTTGTGTTTTTTGTGTTTTTTTGTCGCTTAAATTGTCTTTTAAAGAAGTTTTTAACGGGAACACAGACATGGGAATACAAAGCATAAAAGGTTCTAGAGGGCTCGAGATTGTACTAATTATTCTTGAATAAAAACCTCCAGCAATAATGGCGCCCTGTTCCGATCACTTTTTCATATTTTAGATGACGGTTTTACCAAACATTACAATGGAAGTTGTAACACATTTGCGAGGTTACTATTAGCTACTCAACAAGAGTCGTGTTGAAAACTTTGAAAGGGGCCATTATAAAAGTAGCTACATATGGAGGGTTGCAAAAGTTTATCCGCAACTGAAAAGTGAATGTAGTGTGACGAGTTGAGCGGGGGTCAAAAAGTCGAACATGACATAATCCTGAACCAAACAAGCCTAAATATGGTTAAGTAAGTCAACAATATAAATCTCTGTTATAAAAGATCTGTAGACGACGTGACCGATTCTTATTATTTGCACATGGTGTCCGACAGTCATTCATTTAATTTATTGGTAGCCTTTAAAAGCTACAGTTTAAAATTTGGTATAGAAATGGAAGCATCAAGAAACGTAATTTGCAATACCGTTTGAATATTCAAATAAGCATATTTCAAGTGATTGCAGTAACGTTTTCTGAATCGCACTTACTTTCTTGTGCAAATATGTTTCCTAATTGCACCGACTAAATTGTGTTCAAAGAAAACCAAGGCTTTCTTAATGTTGATTTGGCTGGGATAAATCTATATATATAGGAATACAAAACAATACCCTAACCTGGATCTAGGAACATGAAATTTGGACTGTACCTTCCTTGTAAGACGTTGACATCCGCTAAGAAAGGATTTTATTTATTTATTTAGTTTATTTTTAGGAAATTCTCACGAAACGTTATCCACGCGAGCAACGCCGCGGGGCGTCTGCTAGTAAAAATACACTGTTACGTCATGAATGCCTGAGGGGGTGTTTGTGGTGTTGCCGGGTATGAACTGTGAAGACTTCACGTTTCACCAACGATTATCGCGCCCCAGCGGCAGCGTGATGGGCCGTGAGAAATTTCCGTTTTTCGGGCACAAATATGGAGCCATAGTTTAACGTGCCTTCCAAAACGCGGACCGACACAAATGTGCCCCTATTGAATTTGAACCGGTGACCTCCGGTGGTTGATCATAGACACGGGTTCTAACAATTCATCATTATAAACAATCGGAGCAGCAACCCAGATGCTCTCTCTACTTGTTGTGGTGCTCTCCATCCAGCGACGTTTTTCTGCGGAACCATTCAGAGCGTGGCGCTGTCGTCGTAACCTCAATGTGCGATCGGCAAGAATAATATCGAATATGCCACTATCTACTATTGTTTACACTGAAATCAGAATCTCATTTTTAAGGGGAACCACAATGCTAAACATCAGTTTTGCATTGGATTCAGTTCCACCAATGTAGGTGGTAAAAATTTGAAAAAAATATGACGTATTTTTTGTCTCAAGACAATCATTAATTCCACTTTATAAATAAACATACTTTCAATCTTCTTTTAATAATAAAACTTTTAAAAAAGCATTAATTTCACGAAGAAAGCGAATCAGTTTCCATATTTCAAAACCGATTGAAACGAAACCAACACAGATACTAACTAGAAAAATACATCTTTATTACATTAAGAAATTATAGTTAATGTCCTAATGTAGGCGCCATTTCAAAAGAACTGAAGTTTTGCGTGCGCGGCATCTCATCAGAGCAGGATAGACAGTTAAAAAACAAAATCGTTAGAGCAGAACTGAATTTAGCATTGTGTAGCCCCTTAAAATATGATGATATCTAAAATTCTAGATAAACACTCTTGTAACTCTTTTCAAGGAACATATTCTTTCATCTCTGTGAATGCATCTGTATTCAATTTTTAAGAAGATTTGTTTGCCATATTGCATTTTTATCAAATTTTGATCTGCTGGAATAGTACAGTGGAGACCGCATCAAGTAAAACACATTGGACTTTGTACCTATCTTATATTCTTCTCTGTAGGGGCTACTATCGTACTGCAAGTGTATAGCTTGATGTGGTCTCCACTGTACATTGCTGCTGAGACTAAGTAAATGAGCTCTCCCTGGCCAGGGCGACGACTTTCATATACGACGAGGGCTGAATATGGTCGAAGCATGTATAGTGCTTTTCTCAAAAATAAAACGAGACAATTTATAGTAGGTCTATAGGATAAGGAGTTAAATAAAATAAAATTAACTCATTATATATATAATTACACAATATAACTTGAAATATATACAATAAATAAAAGAAAATTGAAAACTTGAAATATATTTCGGCCCTTAGTGGGCCGTCATCAGTCAAGTATTAAAAAAATTACGAAAATACCATAGTAATAAAAAATAAATAAATAATAAATAAAAAATTAATAATAAAAAATAATAAATAAATAAAAAATATAGGTATATAAAGTAACGTTGCTCATATTGGGGCAAAATTTCGTGAAGGGGTATGAGAAAGCCCTATTTAAACTTACCTCAAAATGTTAAATACAAAAAAAAGATTAATTTTGAGTCGAGCATTGTAGGCGAAAATTTCGATTCACGGTGCAAACTACAAGTATTTTTTTCACAACAAGTAAGAAGCGCCACGTTTATTTTTCCCAAAAATGGACGTTAGTGTTGGCTGCGTTCAGTTTGATCGTCGGACGACGCCGCGCGTCGACGCCCGCGCCTGCCGTACACTGACATCAGGATAGCATATACAGATTGTCAAAAAAATCGAGAAATAAATAGGGGAGCCACTTTCTTTGCCAAACCAGTTTTAATATGGCAACACCTGAGATCTTTGTATGGGGAAATCAGGTGTTACCAGTAAAAACAATTGTAGTTCCATTTCATGACTTTTTTGACAAGCTGTAATTAAATTTTAAGTGTTTAATGGTTTTAAATATATAAAATCAACAAAATGTATCTATTTTCATTTCTTCAAAATTTATCTGTTAAATGAAGCAAACATCTCTACATTCTGAACATGAAATTGCAATTCATTTTATTTTTCTTTTCAAAGTAGCCGCTAAAAACCTAATGATCACCAAACTCGTTAGTTTCCTAAAAACATAGATACGGATAGTTTAAAAAACTAAACTAATGGTATGTAATGGATTTTCATATTAATTTCCTGGACGCACTTATTGAGACACTTCCTGGAGACTTGAAATAGCTCTCCAGGATGAAGTACTTACTTTGCTCTGTTTTTGAACAATAAAGCTATTTTATTTTTATTTTTATTTACTAGCTTTTCTTTACGGTATGAAATCATTTCACTTCAATGTATTTTTGAGAAAATTATCTAACGTTCAAATGTTTTTTTTAAATATTCTGCTAGCTTTTACCCGCGACTTCGCCCACGTTTATATTACTGTCTCTATATTTTGAAAGTGACAGAGTTGACAATAGTGTGTGGTAGATGTCATAAGTGACATAATGTCAAAAGTGACAGATCTCAAAACATCCCTAAGTAACTATACATTTTTCGGGGATTATTTATCATCCTTTACTTTAGCGCTATGCTAAAAGCGAAATAGGTTCAGTAGTTTTCAGAGTTAAACCCTAACAAACTAACAAACAAACAACGTTTCCTAATATTTTAAGTGTAGATTGTTCTATTGCATAATTTACTTTGCCCATGTCTTTACATGATTTGAGGACAACGTCCTCTAAATCTACCAATCTAATTAGTTTTAAGCAACCACGATTTTCCCCTATGTATAATCCGTGAAAGTACTCTAAATAAGGTTAATCCTCATAAAATCGTCAGCAGAGTTGATTACGTCCACTCGACGCGACGCCACTTGAATCAAAATGATCGATGACTGGATAGTGGATAGGAATTAGCGTTGATTTTCTATTCGTTACCCACTAATTGTCCGTCTGTTACGTAAAACATTACATGCTCTGGTTCGTTGAAATGTTTATTATCTTCCATTAGTACATTTATGGTGCTGTTTGCAATTCAAATTACTTAATTTTTTAGTTGTTTATCTGATCTTCTATCGCTTCAATCACCTTCTTAATTTAAAGTAGTGTGTTGCTTAACAAGTTTGTGGGGATTTGATATCACCCTGAAGTTTCGGTCCAGCACGCCAAGTAAATGCATTCAAAGGTTAATTTTCTTCAGATAATTGGATACGTAACAAACAATATCCCTCCATGTAGCCGGCTTTGCACGAACGCACGCACGCGCAGTCTTCAGTCTGTCCCCGACTCGACGTCGCGCCGCGCGGAAACTGCGCGCGTTACGTCCCTCCCTCGTGCCTCCATTCGAATTTCGAATTTCTTTCGAACCTTGCGTGTAATCGGCCAGGACTTTTTCTCAGTGTTACCAGCCAGTGTCAATCAATTTAAAAGAAAATTAATGACAGTGTGTGCTCGTATGATAATCGGGCATGGATCGTGTTTGTTATCGGAAGAATGCGTAGAAATCGTTCTGCTTCAGCAGGCGCTTAGAAGACCGGTGTATGGTGGTGCGTGGTTGATTGTTTAGTTGTAATAACTGCAGGCACCGGTGGGTTGTTTCATGGTGGTTGCGTCGGAACCGTTTACCGTTACATCAACTAGAATCTAAGTTTCCCTCACTTTTTGTTAATCTTAGATAATTTATCTGCACAGAAGGCTGTCTGGCTGCACTATGTTTGAATGCAATGTTTATGTTTATTCACTAACAACTGATAAGACGTTAATATTTCCAAGTCAAATATTACAATGAATGAATCAAGACTTACTCATTGTAGTTATCTACAAGTTACATCCTTTCTCCTAAATAGGAATAGACCAGCGGGCGTATTGTGTATATCTAGTTGCCTTCAGCCCCCCTATTCTGTATCTATAGTTGCCAACTGCACGAGGTGCCTATCATCAAAAACATAGCTAAAAACTGAAATTTCAAAATTGCCTTTAGTGGGTATTGAACTATTAACAACCTGTGTCGTCACTTCAAGTGCGAAAATATCCTTAGGACATCGGAATTCGATAGTATATCTATGTTTTTGATGATAGACACCCAGTCCAGAAGGCAACTAGAGATACACAATAGCCCCGCAGGAAGCTTTTAACATGTCCACGGAAAACATTTAGTTTTGTCTAACAACTAAATGCACTTAGAACTAAATATAATACAGACAACTGGTAACCACAGCTCCGAAGCACGGGAATACAAAGTGAATTTTTATTCGTTGTACAAATTCTTATTGGAGGCTTAGTAAGTGATCATGGATCAAAAACAATGTTTGTGAAATTTTGCTCGGACTGGGAGTGAATCATTATGGGAAGTCGATATCGAAATTTAACGAATTTCACAAAAATTGTTATTGATCTATGGTACTGATCACTTACCTCGCCTCCAGTATGAATTTTGCGATAACAAAAAATTCACCTTCTATAGCTTTCACGTGGGGGTGTTCACTGTAACAATTTTAATATCAACATTATTTTGGCAGCAGAAGGATAGAGCCTCTAAGCAGAGAAAATAAAGTATTATGCTCTAAGTTAGAGGGAGACAACCTATTACAAAGTATTGAAGGGTTTTAAATGACATTCTTCTTCTTCTTCTCCTCCTTGGTGGGCTCGGTTTCCGCACCTAGTCTCTTACTTGGACCTTTGTGCGTGGAAAGTGTGGAGCCGGCTATTCTAGCCAGCCCAGCTCTCGCCAGAATCCCAACAGGCGACCTAGGTCGCCACAGGCAGAGAATGCCACAGGACTGGCGAAGCGTCCCCGGTTCACCGAGGACCTTAGCCCGTTGTGTGCTGACGCCTACGCAGTCTATCGTCACGTGGGTCGGCGTTTCTACGGCCTCCATACAAGCTCTGCACAGAATACTGAAATGACATTTATTGTTTTTGAATTTAATGTTTCATGATAAAATCTAAAGGGGGTGTTTAGGGGTCCAAACTCCTAAACACCCCCTCCCCTTTTTTTGTACTCCCATAAAGTAACGTGTTAATATTACTTTACTCTCAGTATTTTTAGACTCGAAAAATAATTAAGTTAAAAACATTTTGAAAGTATTTTTTGTAAGTGAAAGTACTCATTAAAATTGAATGTGATATAATTTGTTAATATGCTGAAAACAAATGTTGAACCAGACAAATTATAAAGTTATTAAAATGCCTGATGCAATAAGCGGTGTTCAAATATCGTAAAGTTTTACAATCACGACGAGACTGTGTCCGAGTTCACTTAAAACGGTGGACCTCTTCAACAACCATGACATCACAAGAAGTGTTTTGTAAAATCTCGAACACTTCAGTACAACCAAAATTAAAACAAATAATGAATGAAATAGTAAATTCCTTCCGTTGAGAATGCAGTGTGAATGGTGCATGGGTGTTCTAAAATTAAACTGTTGATTGGTGTTTCGGCGGTGATTATTCTTTCGTTCAATGCTACGGTACACTACGAAGGCGGGCTTTGTCGCTATTCTGGTTATTTTACGATCTCTATTTTTATATGAATACTAGCTTTTGCCCGCGGCTTCGCCCGCTTTGCTTAAGATTTTGTATAGTCGTATCGATCCCATCCCATCCCACTAATGCCACTATCCCATCCCATCCCATCTTCACTATCCCATCCCACTAATATTCAACGGCGTGAAAGAGTTGTTGTTCTTGTACTGATGTACTGTTGTACATCACTTTTCTATAGGGACTTTGCACCCCATTACCTTCCAATGGGAACTGATTTATGGGATAAAAAGTAGTATATGTCCTATTGCAGGTCTAGAACTACATTTGTGCAAAGTTTCAGCCTAACCGTTTCAGTAGTTTTGGCGTGAAGGAGTAACAAACATCTATCCATACATCCATCCAAACTTTCGCATTTATAATATTAGTGGGAGTGGTATGGGATATTTACGATCTAATAGAGTGTATTACAAACCCGAACAGATCAATTAGAAACAAATTTTAAGTAAGACAATTTTGTTATCTAAAGGCATGAATTTCGCTGATAAAGCATATAATTTTAATTTGAAAAAACATAAAGAATGAATGCCCAAAATTTTGGTGTTTTTAGGGTAAAGAAGCTGCTTTGAGTTGACCTGTGTCGGTACAAATATCGGCAGAAAGTATATTTAAATAACGTCCAATCTGCGCGCACTGCATTACGACGTCGCTGGGTCTCCGGATAGCGCAAAATTGGAGAAAATTATACTTTTCACATGGATGCGATGGACGGAAAAAAATTCCAGAATGAATTTACCCAAGCTACATTTTCCTTGTAATTTGGTGCAAGAACCATACAAATACCTACCATTAGTGGTTTCAAAGGAATAACCAATTTTACTTAATAAAATCACCTTGACTTTGAATAATATTTTCATGTTGTTTCATATACGCGAGAATAATTTCCTAAAATTAAATTGTTCTTTATAGTTAACTAAAAATTAAAAAAAAAAACATTATTTGTAAACATACCGGATAACAGAATGAACTTTATCAATGGAGTCATTTCGGATGGCGATACCAACAAAAAAATGGGGTTTTTTATTAAGATTCTTACTGAAGGAAAACGCGATAGGATGAAATTTTCTCGATAGAATTTAATTCCGAAAAGACCTCTAAATTGTTTTATTTTTTCCTGTAATCTAATTTCATTGTGAAATTGCATTCAAAATGTGAATATTATGTATTTGTAAAGTCTCCTTGAAAATCATTTTGACAAAATAGCTTAGTACATTTTATATTAATAAAAAACCAACTTTTTGCTACTTTTCCACGAATCCGTCCCACTCGCACTGAGGGTTTTTTCGCATATGGAGTAACAGGGACGCTAAAACTTCTACGTATCGCCTTAAGGCGCCGACCACACAAATGTTTAACAATACTGAATAACATTCCCTGGTTAAGGCGATATGCGAAAAAAATACGGGTGTTTCTTTTCTGTGTATTTCATGAAATACACGGAAAATTATAATCAGATTCTGGTATATGCATTTTGACTATATAATCTAGGGTTTTGAAATTGGAAAACATGTTTGGATAAATTTTCCTCGATAGAAATAATTGTTGAAATGAGGTCTTTAAACACACTTTTTCTCCTCGTTTGACGAATAGGAACCATATACAGAACTCAAACATATTTTATTAGGTGTGTTTTAACAATATCTAGAGATTTGATATTTGAAACTTTTCTAGCTATTTTAGTTTTTTTAATAAAAATATAAAACCAACTTTTTTCCCTTTTACCCTGACTCCGCCCCTCTCGCACTGCGCGATTTTTCGCTTGGAGTGACAGTGACAAAAATAAAATTCGCATAGCCTCTTAAGTTCGCCGACTTGTACATCAAGCAAACATTTGCATTCGGAGAACTTTCATATCAAACATTCTATATTGGGAACCATGCGGCATATAGATTCTGATATTTGCCAGATTTACGTTATAATTGCTGGTTTGTTTATCTACAAGATAAGAATAGGTTTAATCAACCATGCTAATGTTTATGTACATTGGCTCGGCTCACCCTGTGCTGCAAATGCCCCATGGTGGCTTCTTTGAATTCACTACTTGTTCTTGAAAATTCTATGTCTGACTGATGATAGGTTTATTTCTTATACATCTATTTCTAATCTCATTTCTCCACGCTCAGCGTTCCCAGAATAATTTTCAGCCTTGATATCTTCTAATATTTTTATTTAGTTACCACTGGCTCAACGGTGAAGGAAAACATCGTGAAGAAACCTGCATGCCTTAAAAACGTGTATTTGTGCCCGAAAAAGGCGATAGGGCTCACCAAGTCACCACCCATCACACGTTTAGACGTCGGTGCAACGCGGGTGTACCGAGTGTGGACTGTGACTTATATTTCACAGTTGACACTCGGAACGCCTCTGACACCCCCTCGGGGATTCGTGTCATAACGATATATATATTTCTTCTAATACCTCGTGTTCAAGTAACAACTCAAGGACGGACACGTTTCCCGATACTGACCTATGAATTGGTTACTAAAAATAAATTGATGTTTATATCACTGCAGCCGATTAACAACGTCTTTGTTTGTGCAGGACTGAACTTTGTTTTAGGATATGGACACAAAATCCGTTGTATGTTTTTTTTGTATTTATGCTTGTGGAGCATGAGTGGTATCGCAGCCGGATTGTGTAATACCGGCCCTTTTCTAATTAATCGAAACAGAACACTTAAATTCAAAATTCACTCAATAGTTATTCAATAAAACTTTATTACATTTGAATTATTAATTTTGAATTGAATAAATATTGAAATTCTAATTTACAGAAACCAAACCTTAAACGCCTTCAAACTACACAAAATAAACTTATACAGTTTGAATACTTAACACCTACACGTACATTATATAAAAAGACCAAATTATTCAATCTTAAACAACACTTATACAAAAAATTCTAAATAAACAAATTCATACAGAAATTAACTTGGAGAAAAGAACATTTAAACATAATCTCAGAAGAAAAAATATACTAAAATCACATTGTCCAAGGACTGAGTATGGAAAAAGAAATTTACTATATGGTGGAGTGCAACTTTATAACAAATTACCAAATGACATAAAAGAATGTGAATTGATATCTACTTTTAAAACTAAGCTCAAAACTTACATTGCAACAAACGTGTTTTAAAGTAAAATATTACCTACCCACATGTGTACACTGTCGACAAATCATAGAATAAACTAAATGTTATTTAAGCAAAATCTCATTTTAAGTGAACTATGTTCTTATGAGAATAAAGATCTTAACCATTAATGGAAACTGCGAATTCAATATACCTATACACAATCCATGCATTAGTAATAAGGTCTTGTGGAATAACTACTGGGTGAATTTTGAATTTTCGCAGAAATTTCAAAATCCGGCTGCGAAACCGCTCTTAAGACTAGAAGTTTTTTTTTAAACCGTTCAGCTGGATATGGATTTTCGAAAACAATTGAAGAACAATAGATACGGACCGTTATCGCGCCTTAGTAAATAAGATTCTATGTTAGAG
Source organism: Ypsolopha sequella (assembly GCA_934047225.1). Classification (NCBI taxonomy): domain Eukaryota; kingdom Metazoa; phylum Arthropoda; class Insecta; order Lepidoptera; family Ypsolophidae; genus Ypsolopha; species Ypsolopha sequella. The sequence goes on along the minus strand of OW203990.1, from coordinate 27,949,150 downwards.
CAACTCCTATAAATTATACAAGTTTTTAATTTCTAATAACTCTAATGATATTTGGTTCTTGACAATGACCTACGGATGCAAAAGCTTAATTAATTACTTTAGGTTACAGCAGAGAGAGACGGTAAGTTTATAATTAGCTAGTTCGGTCAACCCAACCCAACGTTCCGGCTACGACTCTATTGCTGAGGCATAAGGTGCAAAATGCAGCTTTTAGCCACTTCAGTTGTACGCTAAGCCTTTAGTCCAGTGGTTCTTAACCTTTTTCGCTGGCGACCCAAAGTAGAAATATATTTGAAGTCCACGACTTCCTAATCCTAATCCTAATCTTTTATTTTATTTTCCAGTGACAGGTAATAAAATGACATATTATTTAATTTTATATTAAATAATTGTGATTGTGAACTGACAATATCCTTTAGTCTTTGTTCTGTGAGTGTGTGACATCGATCGACCTATCAATAAAAAATAAAAATATTCGCAATTAAAATCGTCAAATTTTATCACTTCTGTAAAGTCGTTTGGGGGCTTTCCGCGATCCAACCCAATACCTCTCGCGACCCGTATTTGGGTCGCGACCCGAGGTTAAGAATCGCTGCTTTAGTCATTCGTGCGCTGTAATAGATACATGTTTGTAGAGGATTATGTATGAGACATTGAGGCCATAGTAATTGTCACTAGGCTGTTGTTGTAGCCCCTTGTGGACTGTTATGTATGAGCCTATCCTTAACTAGAAGTTTTCTTTCTTTTAAGAGTTGGAGTTCCGAGATTGGGCAAAACAGGGTTCGGGGTTATGGCTTTTTAAGATAGTAAAATATTAAATTCTGAACAAAATAAATACCACTTGTTACCTTACAAGATGAAGTACAGGTTCATTAAAAAAAATCTTGGCACTAATGCATAGTAACTTCAGAAAAAAAAAACAGGATTTTCAAGTTCAGGTTACCCTCGTAGCGCTGCAATGCTATTCAAGAGATTTTCTTGAAATTCCTGTTTTTTTTCTGAAGTTACTATACATTATTGCCGTGATTTTTTTCAATGAACCTGCACTTCGTAACAAGTGGTATTTATTTTGTTCAGAAATTTGAATTTTTACAGTCTTAAAAAGCCATAACCCCGAACCCCGAATCTCGGAACACCGACCCTTAAAGATTTTGGTATTTTATTATTCATACAAAAATCCACAGCAGATAAATAGTACATAAAAACAGTTACGGTTACGGATTTTTCTCATAATTATTTAAATTGTAGAAAGTATGCAATCCTTCTCGAAATTTTCCTTCGCAGCCTTGTTTACAGATATTGTGGTATTTATACTTGTACATAATTCATCAAAGAACTGTTTCGTTAATTAAGATACAATTAATCTCTGGTTGTGTAAACATATAATTTGGAATCGTAAAATTATCATTTGAACTTTCAGTTCAAGATTTATCTGATAACTAATCCACCCATAGAACCAAACATGCTAAATAAATTACAAGCAACACAGAAAAAAACAACAGTTACGTACTCTACTCTACACTATGTATCACCGCATGAGTCACAAACGCGTGCTCGTGCGCAAGTGAGCGGGAGACAGCTGGATGGGTTAGGACTTGTACTGCTTTCAGATTTGAGCCATCGCTTCTAAAACTAATATCTTGGGCTCATCGATTTTTTATCAGAAACAGTTTTCGTGATGATATTATGGTATAATGTTTTTCCTATTCCTTTGCGCTGGTTGACCATGTGCTATCGGTGAAAAGTGGACTTGTTTCTCGTTAATATAAATAATCAGTGTTTCATGTGTACGTTTATATGCTCTCCTAGCTCTATAACCTCCACTTGTAGTTTCTTAAAGGCACAGACATTCAAATATATGTGCGTAAATGGAACACGTTATTTCAGTTACAACTCTTTATCTAGGACCTGTCAAATTTTGACCTATAAAGGTCTTGCAGGTTACCATTACTCTTGAAGCCGTCTCCGCAGCCACCGTACTGACTGACTCGATCATAGGAAACTGTGTCACAGCGATCACAAAACAACGTAATTGTTTCGAGTGGTTTGTTTCGATGCCGATGTGGGTTAAGTGATCTGACAATCATTGCAGACAATGCTGCTTAGATCTTTCCCTGAGAACTGAGTGCACACGTAATAGTGCTTTCTTTTAGTATCTCTGTACATATCTTTAAAGCATCCATTACAACGTCAGCACCTAGATAATAAGTAGTCAATCCTCTTATTAAATTTGTTTAGATGTAATCTAGCAGTATGACACAATTACAAATATTGTTTAAACGTGCCCATGATATTTGATTTCTTGTAACGTTTTGATAAAAAATCACATGTCCATTCAACATCTGTTGAAATCACAAGCGTAATGTTATCTTGTAACTATATAGTGAACAATAGTAAGTTGTTCAAATCTGCACTGATGAACATAACCATATACGAGTATATACATAGTATTCGACCAGAAAGTGTAACAGCATCAAGTAGTGTGTCAAACCGATCATTTCCACATTACCCTGGACGCTTAGTGGTTCTAAAGTGTGTCTCGCAACCACAAGCTATCTGTAGCCAGTAGCTGTAAATACCTCCCGCTGGTTCCCATTTATGCGTTGCACTTACGTAAAATTGCCCGTATATTGGATCCATTTTGGGATATAAACACGTTATATAACGATGTATTCTATCCTGCACTGGCTGTTGAAACTAACGATTCTTTTTTTGAAACCTTGTGTGATTTCCTATTCTTTCCATTCAAAACTTGCCTATTTTTCAGCTTATCTTTGTAGCAACAGGCTGAATAAGCAATCTATTTTGATTCTACACATAAAACACAATTCTATTGCTTCCCGGAGTTACCCATTTGTCACTTGGCCAAAATAAAGGCGGATCGGCAAATTGTCCACCTGAGAAAAAGCTTATGAAAGATATTGTCCACTTATCCAATTTTCGCAAATGATATATCGTATTTTACTTGAGGATACAAGATAATAGGTTGATGGTAGCTAAGAAACCTTATGACGGTAAAATTGATTATGTTGTTTGTTTAAAGTTGCAACTTGGGTTTCAAGCCAGTTTCCCAGTTTGGAACGATGCCAATTGTAATCCAAGTTTCATGTAAGGAGAAAAGAATGGCCATTAACTCTATTTGGCGACGATTTGATGTAATGAAATGAGCTTTTAACAAGCTAGTGCCGTTATTGTCTTTTTAAACTTGTTTTAAAACTGTTTTGATCCAGACTGTCATTATTACGTATGTTTTACAACACAATATCTTTTTGTAGAAATACGAAAAAATAATATATCAAAAAGGTCACTTATAGTTTTTGTAGCAAATTTTCCCAGCAAAGGAACAGCATTGTTTTATTAAATTCTAAAAACTTTCTGGTAGGTAAAACGAAAATTAAACGTGTATATTATGTAAACATGTTACCTATTTTCTACTGTTTTGTTGAAATTCTTTTTTAAATTACAGTAGCTACAAAAAGTACGAAATTATTTTCTCTTTTTAATACCCTGCATGTTTGAAACAAAATATGTCAAATGTTTATCTTTACACTTCATTAAATGAAAAATCCCCAGGCCCACGTATCACTCGTATTAAATGTAGTATTATTAAGTGGGCTAGCTGCAATTTCTTTTATGGTACATTGAGACACCTATCTATCAATGTTCTTGTTCTTCCCATCGAGACCACGTATTTTTGGCCCTGAGCTGAGGTTTAGTTTTTTAGTTCACGAGTATGTATATTTAATTACTTTTACGTGAGTTGTAGCAAGTACTGCAAAGCTTTCACATAATTATGAAACATCATTTATCGACTAATATTTTCTCGTTACGATCTCTATAATTTTCTATACCGACTTCTATTTAATGTCTTTAATAAAGAGGTTTTCTTTATTAAGAGCCATTATAATCTAAACATAGAAAATAAAAGCTTTTGCGTTTTTTAGAACTGGCTAGTGGATTGATTATAATTTGACTTGTGTAACTGTAACCGCGCCTGCTTTGAAATGAGCATTGCTAAACGATGAATCGTACAACCCTTCTATCTCCTGAATATTCTTTAATGTAATCTTACCACATTATCGTTTTGTTGACCTTTAAAGTTGCATCATTTGACCACAGTGTGAGTCATCCGAACAAACCAGTGGGCGATTGCTAATACAGTCAATTTACATTCGATGCCGGTTTTGTCACTACATCTTCAAACTCCTCTTTTAGTTCAGTCATTGGTATCCTTCATTTTAGGACAAATGAGTAGGTATCAGCACAACCTATCTTAATAGAAATAGCTTATAGCGCTACTTCCCGATGTTTATTTTATTACCATGGCGAATTTCTGTATGGACCTCTATTTACAGTTTAATTACTATTCTGTTTATTTATTGTTTTATATAAATTAACTTTTTTATTCCTCTATTTTATTTTCGTAATTATTGCTAGAATACTTTCACTCCATCAATATTGCTGAGGTGATTGCTTGGAACGGCCCTCATTAAATTCTTATTGTACTTTTTCCTGTAATTATTTATTTGTTATGCCTCCATACTCAAGAGTCAGTTTTGGTTTAGAGGTATCTATTGTTTGTAGATTTTTTTGCGGAGGCGTACGTCTTATGGAATGCATCGCTCGCCTTGTGTTGCCTTTTTTGGCTTATCCGAGTCAGACATTATAAAAATTTGCATAATTTATTCTGGCAACACAGGTAGAGAAAAACGCGAGTATACTTCCACTCTCTGCATATCTACTATTGAAAGTTATTGCAGTTTAAATTTAAATTTGATATAAAAATGTCGATGTATGTATATCTATCGTATGTATATCTTTCATAAAACCATCGAAGCATGACTTAACATGTTCGTCTGCCAATCAAACTGCCCTATCTCCTTCGACTTCCGATAACCCTTCCTGATTTTCGAAATTCAGTGGCTTCCTTTCGTACTTTACGGCCAATATTGGTTACGGGTTTTATCAGCAAGCTTTGTATCAAAACCTTCGCTGCCAACATTGGTCCAAAGAATCGCGCCTATCAGAAATTCAGTTGATGTTCTTGACCTCTTCCGGAGACGGGATATTGCAGAGTGCTTCCTTCCCTGAGGGACAAGTAGGCGAGGTTGTTCATGGTTTATTTTATACCTTGCACTTCCTGTAGTTTACTGCTGGTAGATTGATGTGGAACAGAATTCGTAATGGTTGATTTTATCTTTAAAATCATCTTCTTTTTTACGGTTCGTATGTGTATCTTGTTTTTACTTGTGTCGGCCTCACCTCCCACAGATGACATGCTGTTTTTTTAACTCTTTCATAAAATAAATGGTTGCATGTCACGCTTGATGGCTTAATTTGTCAGTCCAGAAGTTTCCGGTAACTTTGTTTCTACTAAACCTTCAAAAGAAACACAATCATGCACGACTTTAATTTACACCCAAGAAATTCTTTTGAGGATTGTGCAATACGTATCAGAAATCAATCTCCTATTGTATGCTTATAGATTACACAAGATTGTTAAATGAATGAATTGAGAAGAATGTTTCATCAAAGCATTGGGAGAGGTCGTGTTCAGACACTCTTACTTTCATTTAAACCGTTCCACATTCTTTGAAATTAATCTTACGCTGAGACATCGTAATTTATTCTGTAACTAATTTAGATCTTACTTTAAAATTAAATTGACATTAGTCGCGTTGGCCAAATTTTCTATTACGGAAATGTCGATTGTTTTTGCGATTAATGATTTCGATGCTTCTATTTGAAATGTTTCACTGGTTCTATATTTGTTTATGTTGTTTATTAATACAATTTAGTTCTAATGATTTTATATACAAAAATAACTAATTGGAGTCATTATCTTCCATCTTTTGAGTTTACTATTTTTTGTTTTCTCAATGGTATAGTATAATAAACTATTTTGATTGGCACATCCTGTTTGGTTTAGCATTACTACATGCTTCGATAGGTCGAATTTCCGAGCACTCTGTATATATTGTATCTATTTTAATTTTATATCTTTTACTATTAACAAAATTACCCGTAATCCGGTTTATCCAAATCTAATAATTTTCCGCGACTTTGTCTAGGATTTTTCTGGATTTATAAGATATTTCACGGTAATTTTAGACGTTTTACTTTTGCTCAATATGACATTATTTACTTTGTTGTGCAACTCTTGGTTTAGCTGCTTATCATCATTGTCTAAATATGAAGTAGCACCAGTAGCTACATAACTGAAACTGGTTATTATTATTGTCTTCACAAACTAAGCCAACAATCTCTATTCACACCCTATTGATTGTTTTTTAACTCGGCCGTGTGAAATTGTCTCATAAACACATGTTGCATATGCGTATACGGGATCTTTTGTCATACTTTTTGTAGTTATGTATGCATGTCATTTGTTTCTCTTACATGGATGTCTGTCACATCATGCAATAATTGAACATCTTGTTGAGTTATTTCCTTCCTGTTTCATTTGCGTTTGTTTGTTTATCGTTCGCACAATTAACTTTGAGTTATCTTAAGTTATGTATTCTTCTCTTTTAATGAATAAATTATTTACTTTTAATTAACGTGTACTAAAGTGTGCATGTTTTATTTCATTAACATTTAAATGAATTTTCAATTAATTGTATTTGCGTGATTTTTTTAGTTTCGATCCATCGTTGTATTCGTTTTTTCGATGTTTATTCTGAAACTTATAATGCTAGATTGTCTATTACATTATTATTTGATGTCTTGAATTTCTGTTGTTACGAAAATAACTATTGTCACTATTTATTCTATATACATGTCAAATCATTTTCTAGGAGTTCGTTTTATTGTATACGCACTTTTACTTTATCTTTAACGCTAGCTATAGTTTCAATGACTTAAACATTATCTTCGGTCTAAATATAAATGTTGTATATCAAGTTTATTTCAGTAGATTTCGAATTTAACTCTCATCATTATGGCTGCTGGTAAAATCGCCCATTAAATTCTTTATTTATGCCAAGGCTGGCGAAACATCTCTCAAGTCTGGTAATAAATAAAGGGATATCTGCCATTATTTGACTTTAGTATTGAAGACTTATGTATGTCTCATACTTGGTATAAGAATGACAAAAACATACAATGGACAAAGAAACACTTTGTTTATTTCAAAATAACAGAAGAGTTTGTATCAGTAGGTTGATTAATGTGGAAGCAGCAAATAATGTTTGTCAGAATGCCTCTGTCTACCCCACCGATAGAAAGGCGTAAGCATGTGTATTTAAATATGTAACGTATGCTGAAGAAGGGCAATGTCAAAAGTACCCGGATTAGAAGAGCTTGTATGACTAGATTGATAGATGTGGAAGAGGCGAAAAGGTGTGTCGGGATCGTAACAGATGAAAAAATGTAGTCTCTGCCTGGGAGACAGGCGGGAGTAGGTATATGTATGTATGTGTATGTCATCTTGTTTCACTTTGTATACCAAAATCGTTTTCTTGATCTTAGAATTAGAATTCCTGCCTGATGACGTGATCGGTCAGCCCAGATACCTTTTCTCTCACAATCAGTTCGATAGTTCGCCAAGAATGCATTGGCAAGCACTGACCCGGCTCTTCGGAGAACTGAAACTAGGGTAACTGCTGCTCCCAAATGGGGATGTCTTCATGTTATGGTACCTTCTAGACTACCGCGCATCTCGCACGATCAGCCAGCTATCTCTTGTAAAATACTTTCTTTTTGTTTTTTTATTTAAGCTCGGTGCTACGATGTAAATATATGGATTACGTATTCAGCCTTGAATTGAGGGTGCGGTCATAAATTGTAAACCCTTATAGCCGGTCGAGCGTTTTTGGGATGGAAATATGCCTAAACGTGTATGCGAATTTGTTAAGGTGCCTCCGTCGGAAAAATTTGCAACTCGATTCGTGGTGGTTGAAATCTCGAACAAAACCATATTAAAATAAAGTTCTTATCAGCTCGCACTGCAACATGGCTGTTACGTCAGCCGCTGCGGCTGACGAGTGCGAAAATAGTGTATTTTCAATTTATTTTATCTAAAATAAAATGAATTTCCAAGAACTGAGAAAACCATATCATTTTATATTATTTTGTCTAGAAGTTTATACATTTTTATACTGTTTCGATAAAAACTGTAGCAGTTATATTGTTACAACTGGACAAAAAATCGAGAAATAAAGGTAAACTTGGAATTTTCTTGCTTTACTTCTGTATACTCGTATTAAAATAAAATTCAGGAAAAACCACATCACTATTTGTATCATGTAGATTACTATGTATTTTTCTTCTATTAAAAAATGCTATAGTTACCGTATAAAATGGTTATAAAGTTACTCAGTTCAAGGTCGTTGGCGTTGGGAGAAACCTTAAGTAGCGCTCGAGGCATCCCTGAAGTTTCAGTCGGTGTCTGTCCACGTAACGTAAGAACGGCCAGGCCGTGACATATGGATGGAACACGTATGTGGCACCTCGCTAAATATACAAGGTGACTTTTTGATCATCGTCCAAATCCATACTGGTGGCTTGGTAAGTGATCAGTATCATGGATCAATAATCATTTTTGTAAAATTCGTAATATGAAATTTCGACTCCCCATAGTGATTCACTTGGAACTGCGGGCCTATTGTGTATCTCTAGTTGCCTTCTGGACTGGGTGTCTATCATCAAAAACATAGATATACTATCGAATTCCGATGTCCTAAGGCAATTTTCGCACTTGAAGTGACGACACAGATTGTTAATAGTTCAATACCCACTAAAGGCTATTTTGAAATTTCAGTTTTTAGCTATGTTTTTGATGATAGGCACCTCGTGCAGTTGGCAACTAAAGATACAGAATAGGGGGGCTGGAAGTGAATTTCTATGGGAAGCCGAAATTTCATTTTACAAATTTCACAAAAATTGTTATTGATCCAAGATACTGATCACTTATCAAGCCTCCAGTATGAATTTGGACGATGGTCAAAAAGTCACCTTGTATAAAAAATCCTTCATAAAAATATTGACGTTTATTTATGAGATTTAATAGATATAAATATTTAAAATCACCAATCAATGGGGATTGGCTAGGTAGAAAAATCAATTATAAAATAAATTCTCTTTGATTATTATTAGTATTCTCTTACACATAGGTATGTTAATTGAAATTGAAATTGAAATATTTTGAAATTGTAATTAATGGATCCTTCCTCAAGGTTTTAAATATAAGTCTTTTTGTATAAAATCTTCTAAATATTACTAACCGGCGGCGCATCCTAGCTCAGGGGTAGAACGCTGGCCTCCCAATCTTGAGATTCAGGTTCGGTCCCCGGTCAGACATGCACCAATGAGTTTTTCGGAATTTATGTGTAGTATTTGTTCTTATTTACCACTTGCTGAACGGTGAAGGAACCATGTCCTATAAAGCGTGTATTTGTGCCCGAAGTACGGCGATAGAGCTCACCGCTCATCACGTTGGGACGTAACAATCGTCAGTGAAACACGGGTGTACCGAGTGCGGACTGCGACTTGCATTTCACGGTTCACACTAGGAACACCCCTGACACCCTCTCGGGGATTAATTTCGTGACAATATATATTTTGCAAATCTTTATGCATATATAATTAACCTTTAACACTATTCTATCAATGTCAATAAGTAAAGAAGTCATCTGTTGGCCGTGACAATATTTGATAACATCGCAACATAATTGAAATAACTAAACAAAAACAAAGCAAAGATAGATAAGATAGATAAAGCAGATGGTAGAGAAACTCGTAAAGGTCAAACAAACTATACAATAATACATCATCACTATGTACTCAATGTCTCCTACGCACAACACGTTCGCAGCCGGATTGTGAAAAACTTGCCTTTTTCTACAGAACACTTAAATTCAAAATTTACTCAATAGTTATTCAACAAAACCTTATTACCTTGGACGAATAAACCACCTTATTGTGTATTGTGTATGTTGCCATCGCAAACCTTCCATTGGTTTCTGTAAATTAGCATTTCAATTTTTTTTTTTATAAAAATTATGTTATGTTGCCATCGCAAAGTTTCCATTGCAGAAACCAATGGAAACTTTGCGATGGCAACATACACATGACATAGGTAATAAGGTTTTGTTCAATAACTATTGAGTGAATTTTGAATTTTAGTGTTCTGTTTTAATTAATTAGAAAAAGGCGGTTTTTTCGCAATCCGGCTGCAGCAAAATTCCGCACTTATAAGTACATATAACACAATAATTATAATTTTGACTGAAAATAACAGACACGTCAATCATGTTATGCGACTAAATTAAGTCGTAATATTTTCCTTCGCCTCTGTTACGTCAGCCGAGGAATTTTCATTTATACTTTCACAATTTCTCGCGGTTTTTCTTGCCACAAGTCATCATTGAGATGCCTACAGGTTTGTTAGATTAAAACTGGACCAGTGCCAGAGTGGCAAATCTTGCGGTCAAATAACTTTCAATATTACAAAAAATTATCAAATTTATTTACATACCAACATGTATGTAACAATATCAAATCTGCAGCCACCTTAACGTCACTAACCTCATCGCGTTTTCATTCCACTATTACATTAGTTACGTCTATTACATTCATTGTTCCTCAGATTGATGGATAAATATCTTCATCTTCAATATCTGGTGATTGTTCATCGGTTATTGCACTTTCACTAGATATGGTTTCACTTTTTATTCACGAATTATGTTGAGCTTGGGTTTATGTTGCTTGCTTTTTCTGTCTGTGCGTTTTCGTCTATTTAGAATTGAATCTATAAAGCTTATTGGAATCTATAATTTGCTTTTTAGGAAGATATTTTTATCGTTATTGCCCGAAGGCTTTCATATCTGCATCTGTTATTAATTTAATTAGTATATATATGGCAGTCGGTAATATAATCGGAATAACCGATTTTTACGATGGTAACATCCTGTAATACAGCCAGCTCTACGAGTTGAGCAATGTTGAGTGGATCCATCTACTTGTAAATTTTATCAGTGAACACTACGGGTCGGTCGTAGTCCAGTAACTCATGGTTGTTGGATGCATCGTGAAATTCCTCGACGTGCTCACTTTCACCTGAGCTCCTCATCTCGCTTAGAATAAGTGTGAGTGATTTACTTTCGTGTTGTTAATGGGTTAATTTTAAGAATCACGGGTTAACATGTTGGTGGTTTTGCGGTATCCGGTTAGAATTTGCTAAAAGCTTTTTTATAAATATTTTTAATTTTAATTTTTGTTTGATAAAAATAGACCGGCAACAAGAAAATAAAACTTAGTTTTCAGCCGATTTTTTTTTTTTGAAAATTTAAACTATTTATTTCTTTGAAAAAGTTATTCATTATGATCATTAGACTATCTGGTTTAATGTGTTTTGTCTATTTATACCCGGGATATCTTTCCTTATATACGATCTGTAGTATAATGTGAAAAAGCTACATTTTAAAACTTTCCCGACCGAATATCATTCAAATAGTTTATTTTGCAAAGTAGGTATATACAGGGTGGAAAAAATTTAAGGGCCCTATAGGGGAACTACCTTAAATCCTTTAGTTAGCTCATTTTGCTGAAAGGAAACATTCCTTTATTTTTTAAAAGAAACAAAACTGCATTCAAAGATATTTTGAAATACGCTTGTCTCACCCGGGAATCGAACCAACTAAAAATTAAAAAAATAAACCCTCGCTATTTTATTATACGAATCGGTAGAATGATTGTTCAGGATAAAATTTGTCAAATAAACATTTGGTCTTACATTCATCTGTTGTACGAGATACCTATGAAATTAAATATCTATTACAAGTTCTTTATTAACAATACCTAGTACTGGTCACTTGTACGTTTAAAATTCTAGGTAAAACATATATTATACAAGGTGAAATCCAATCAACCGCCCGAACCCATACCGGAGACCCGGCCAGGGACCAGGAACAAGGTTCAATGATCACCAACCGAGCCCCCAGCACGAATCCAGGCGGCCGACCAAATCCCATCCTATATACTACATACCAATTGGTTACATATATAAATACATGCCTACCTCCTCATGCTGGCCAGTGTCTGTTCTGCGCGTACACGCGCGCTCCGATATGATAATTCAGCCATCCTGATTGCCCGTGTATCTACCATTTGGAGTAAGAGTATGATTGCAACCATCTGTAATAGCCATTTTGTGTAAGACTATACTATCATTAAATCATTACTTATCGACGTGCGTGCTGTAGCGGGCGCCTTGGGTGTCATGTCGATTTTATTGATATGTTTTTGTTAGTTCTTATGCAGTATACATGGCAATCATTTGTCATTATCAAAACGTTCTTTGGTATAATTGGAACAAAATTATGTAAACTATAACTGATTAACTCTCTATGACGTGTAGTGACTAATAATGAGCTCTCACTTTTGTTAGGAGCAGCTTTAAATCCGTCGGTACGACGCCAGACTCTCAATCTAGAGTCCCGGGTTTTAATCCTGCCAGTCGAGTATGCAATGATAATATCTCTCGCAATATCTCGAAAAAAAAAAATCGTCAATTTCATAGAAAAATGCAATGCCGCTCGGCCGAAATGTAGGAAGGACAGATTTTTTTTTGAGATATCAGGGTTGGCTCGATAGTAAAAGTTGTTCTATATCATTGACTGAATAAGCTCTTCAAATATGGTTACACTTTTCTGTTACAAGTTGTATATGTAAAGTAGTAAAAAAGAATACATCGATAAGGATGACCCCTTATCGGACTAGGACGTTAAAATCGTCGGTGAAAGGAGGGTGTTACGAGTGTTGATTGTTCTAGTGCCCTTCCATACTCGGACACCATACTCTGATATTCCTTGGGGAATATATGTTGTGAGGATTATTTATTGTGTTGTCAACGTCTTACATGTGGCCTCGGCCCCTCCAGCTATGGTTTTGGAAGTCGTTACTACATTCACGTCTCTAACGGTTTACTTTTCGTCTGTAAAAACAGACTCTATTTATAGCTACTACTTCCTGTCACAGAAAGAGGGTTTTGTCATAGCTTCAACAGTAGTGGAAGGAAAAATATAGTGGGCTTACAGCTTTGCCTTCGATTATTTTGTCACAACTTAGCATATTATATAAATCGTTCTCAAAACGTATAGTCACGACACGAATCCCCGAGGAGGTGTCAGAAGTGTTTCCTAAGTGTGAACTGTGAAATGCAAGTCAGTCTACACTCGGTACACCCGCATTTCAGTTGTTTCGTTTCAGTACTGCTCTGAGCAGATTTTTTTTTTCCTGTTTTTGGTCCACCTGCGATCGGTCTTTTTACCATAAGCAGGTATTTTGTGGGTAAAGAGCTTGTGGGTTGGTTGATACAGCTATCAAACAACCTTTATCGGTCTACTTCCTGTTATGCAACCCCAGGATTGTGTGCCTCTTCAGGCGTCCCACGTCAGTATTACTAGTAAGCAGATCTGTTGCTAGGTTGTTTACGTGAGACAAAAGGCGGGCTTTATATTTCACATTGCGTTCCTGTATTTCTTCAATCACTGTTGGTACTTCAAGGTATTCATGAATTTCCGTGGACTTTGTGAACCAGGGAGCATTTAGAATTTTCTTGAGGATGGCATTTTGGCATCTTTGCATGATCTGACCAGATATAAATTGAATTTTTGGAAGCAGGAAACGTGCAATTTTAGGATAACACATGCAAATAAACTCATTTCTATGTTGCGTTGTTTGCATAAACATTTTTTTTCTGCCTGAAATACCTATATCCAAAGGCGTACGCAGGGGGCAGGTAGGGGCAGCTGCCCCCCCCATGGGCAAAACTAGTCCCCCTGGAGTGTGAGACAAGAAATTGTTATGTATTAAAATTAAAACTAACTATTGTCTTAAAAACATACTGTAGGTAGGGACTACTGAAAATCCCCGGAGACAAATTTTTTAAAGATATATTTGATATAGAAAATTCATACGTAGTGTTCAATAATTTGTTTGTCTTTTTCCTTTTAGAACCTGTGCCTATATTATTGAGTTTCTGCCCTCCCCTGAGTGAAGTTCTGCGTACGCCCTTGCCTGTATTGTTTAGTAACCAGAACAGTGGTTACAGACAGTTGCGTAGTATCAGTCATACGTCTGGTACCGACTACCGTGGAATTTGCGGAAGTCCCTGGATTGATTAGCGCCTCGTCTGCTGTCTCATCAACGTTCTCCATTAGGCGCGGTGGTGGCCAAGCGAAAAGTCAATAATTTATTTAAAAAAAAGAACTTTTCTAGACGTCATCACTATATTATTTTAACGTTTCGTTTCTCCAGTAATTTGTCCATGCCACTTGCATTCCCGTGTATGTACACAACTACACACTCTGATATGTGGGAGTATTTATAACGAGTTCTATTTTTCGATTTTGATTTATTGGCCTCGTACGTACTCGTATTTCAACTACATTCTGTAGAACTTATAGACGGGCTTTAAGTTTTTGGTTTATTTTCAAAAATATTACTAGGTTATCATTTATCAAAGATTTTGTTTTTAGCCCACTTTTTCACATCGTGAAGTGATTTTTCACATCTGTATCACCCAAAGCTTGGCTGGAATAAATGGTTTTTAGGCGCCGTCCATATATTAATACGTGGTCGATTTTTGCCGATTTTGACTCCTCCCCCTCCCTACAATCATCGTCATTATGTAATGACTTCATCCCTTCACAAAACTGATGTAATTTACACAATAGTTTAAACTTTGGTAAGACCCCTCATTATTGCCATCTATGCTCATGATATTACCATCATCGGCAGACCATACTATCCACTCCCCCTTAATTTCAAATGACTTAATATGTAGATAGCTCCTTTGTACGGCAATATGTATTTGTAATTTATATCATATTTTATTTCCTGTTTAGAAAAGTTTATTTTGATTGATTCATACTTATTTGTTAATTGTCTTCAATATCGGCTTTATATTTTTGGCGATTTTATGCAGAGTCACAAACATACCATTCGTGTGTTATTGCATAAGTAGCATGCGCGTGTCTTTGAGCAATAAGCATACGATTATGTTCCACTAATGTATGTGTTTTGTGATCGTTATAAACCTAAACGACGTTGTCAGTTTAAAAGTTGGATAAAATTCTCGTTTCCTTTTTCGATTCAGATTTTAAAATCTGTCAGAAAGGTCTAAAGACCAATATTGTTCCCTATATAGCATTTTTTTGACAAGGATTAACTTGTGGGTACGTCAGTCAAAGGATGTTAGTGACCCAGGTCAGGTCAAAGACAGAATTCTCAAGTAGCCAGGTATTGCAAGAATGTTTGGCACTACGCACCTGGCTAGCGGTGTTCAGTACGATATGAATTGGAACAACGACCTCTAAGCTCGTTACACTTATGTAATTTGCGAGTTCACTGACTTTCCAACGCTAATTTGCTAGAAGATTAATAAGGAGTTGAAGTTCTTTATTTACATAATGTATTCTAGTTGTATCTGTTAAACATGACGTGAGCCTTGTGCTATGGTAATTTCTATTGCAGTTCCAGTGTAATCAGTTATATGTAATGTCCCTAACCTTTAATATAAAATCAAGTTCAGGCATCTTCGTCTACTAAATAAATAGGACTAGAGCCATGAAACTTTTATTTCGTGAATTAACAGTTGTACAACTAAAATAAATATTGTTTTATGGCATCCGTCACTATTTCAGTATCCGTTAATTTAAATATGTTGGTAATAGAATTTAAATAATCTGTATCGGTTTGTTCATGGTTTCTTTTTAATTTTGTAGGATATCCATGTTCTAGAAAGTTCGCTTCAAGTTGACCGCTAAGAGACTTCAAGATGTTAAAGGGAGCTCGGAAATAGGTCGAGAGGCCCTCGAAGTTATCCCCGGCGATGTGGACTTATAGAATACTGTATTCTTAGTTGGCACACGGCTAGGGCTTTATTACAAAAGCATAAGGTTCATAATGTGGCTCTGTTGCTAATTTAGCTTCACTGACTCGTATTGTTCTAAACGAGACACTCTTTGTCTCGTTGTCTTTGTTATTCCGGAAAAGTTAATGGCTTGAAATTAACTTTTTAGTCCTTTAGTCTTTGCTTGCTTTGAACTCTTTACTTTTCTTTATTCTTGGCTTTAATATGCAGGTCAACTGACCTGTTATTTTACTAGAACACTAATTTATACATACAATGGGTGTGAGTTTCCCCTTTTTCTTTTACGTCGTTTAGAGTGCTATCTCTTATTTCCGTTTTTATATTTTGATGAAGTGCATCCTTATTTGTTCTAAATTACTCTAAGAACATTACCAGCCTACTAAGAATAATAGCGCCACATATAGGTTAATAGTTTATTTTCATCCATATACTTTTTAAAGTGTAGTACGAGATAATGTGTTGAACATATGGTGTGTTTCACCGCGATGATTTACATCTGGCGTTATGAAGTTGCGTAATTCTCTGAGTATTAACTCCCCAACTTTCATTGTTAATAAAATCTTGAAACTTGCAATAGCGTCTAAAATAAACTTCTCCCAAGAGCTCTTACAGCTTTGGTGTAACCCTGATTGTGAAATGTTTCTCGACCCAGAATATTTATGACATGCAAATAAAATCAATTACAACAAGAATATAATAGTGAATAAAATTCCACATTAGATTTGCGTAATTTTGTTTTTACAAAACATTTCATTCATAAGTTAATTCACATGAAACTATAAATTCTCACTAGAAAAAATATTATCATCACGGTTTACATAGCTCGCGAACAAACACTTCTAAAACTACAGTGGCTCTTCAGATTCCCCCATTACAACCTGGCTTCGTTCCAAACAATGATTCTAAACGAGATGCGGCAATAAATTTAAAAATATTCCCAACTGGACACGATCGAGCCCTTTGTGAGTCTATATCTGTTCCTACGATATATCTCCTGACCTATTTAGAAAATAATCATACCCTAGAAACTATTTTAGAGACGATCCTACTTTAAGTCTGGAAGAGGTTAATGCTTATTTTACTACGATCGTAAATTAGGTTTATGATAGAATTATGGTTCTTGAGTGGCTGGCAACTAAATGTTGGTCAGTGACACTAGATATAGGTCAGTTTAGGCTGGGGCGATACCCAATACCAAAATCGTAAAACGGTCTTTGACGCAACCATCAAATCAAATTCAGATAACACTAATATCAACATTTCCTAAACAGCAACAAAAACTGAGACACAAACAAAACAAATACCACATCAAAACATGAAATAAATAAAGTGAAACCGCCCGACGCAAATTCAATATGAGTTCCCGTGATTATTACAAAGTGACATATCGAAGCAAAAACTCTAGTGACCATACAAACTCTACCGCTTCATACACCGACCATCGAGATGTGCTCGACAACGACACTGAATTCAACGCCAATCAGTTTAAACTGTACGACGACTTCACAACAGACCTAAGAATCAGTTATAACCCCATGAGGAACACTAGCAGTCTGTTTCCAACTGATGATCGAAGAGTCGACGCCAACGGCAGGAAGAAAGCTGGCGATCCCAATGATTCTGGTGTCGATATGGAGAATGGGAATCCTTTAGATGAGACTGCTACTTCTAATGATAGTGATTTGGTAAGTATTAGACTTAAGAACTGGGATATTCAAATACTCATTCTTATTCTATTTATCTAAAACGGTGATAAGTCATTCTAACTACGTGTTTAAACGGTGTGCAGCCATTTAGTAATATCCGACGGCAAATTAGGTTTCATAACGTATCCTTTATATCGCGTTTATGCTCTTGATTTGTTAACAAATGGATCGATTAGGTGTTCACTGTAGCATTTTTGCCTTAGAATAAGTCTTGAACAAAAACTTGCCTCAATCGACCATTTCTTTCTTGTTAGATTTAGTGAAATTCATGTGTTCATTGATTAATATTTATTGGTTATCGGAATCGCATTGTACTCTCTTCTTCACCGAATGCGACGTGACTCGATTGTAGATGTCCAGGTTAACTACCTTCCTTCGATTCAGGAATTTGATATCCATATATTGACTTATCGATCACCAGTTGCGATGACTAACCGACCAATTTATTTAGGACTTCTCGTGTCTGCAAATTTTATCATCTTGTTATTTGTATAGGTACTTAATTATGTTGAGACTACATCTACTATTTTGGTCCTTCATTTATTTTTAGGTCTAGCGCAAAGTTTGAACTTGTGACCGCATCGAATCAATCATCACTCACAATTTGTCTCGGCGGCGGGAAAGTTTATAGCTCTGTAGCCTTCTATGACAGACAAGAAGCCCATTGTCTTTTCGACGATCCGAAGTGCCACTGGCTCCGGCGGCTGACTGCCATTTGTCTTTTCTGGAACCAATTTCCTTCAATGACGTAATGGCACTTGTTCAACTCAGTATAGTCGTTTCAGCTCCTAAAGATGATTTATTTATAGAGAAAAACTAGTAACATATCCACATAAGAAAAGTTCGACAAACAGTAGGTATCAATTTTACTTTATTCCAAGGCCCTATTTTCATTACGTAGGTTTTTGGCTTGGACTGATATAAAATTTCTTCATGATTTCAATTATTTGTCCGTAGTCTGTGCAACGCAACAACTGTATCTTGTGCCACGATAATATCGTCCCGACTGACTCATCCAGAGTCATTGCTATGCGAGGAAGACTAGACGCCATGCGGGTTATGATTTTATGTGTGTGACACGCGTACTGAGCAAATAATAGCTTTGCGATATAGTACTGTTAGTTGGTTATCGATTTGTCGACAAATACTGTAGTCTTTTTTTTACAAGCAGAGTTATAGGCACGCGTGAGTGAACCAAAATTGTGTGCACCTTCCTCCATTATACCCAATTTGTGTATCATTAGGCGGTAAGGCTAATGGATCATACATATATAAATTAACTTTATATTATAACTTTAACATACGGTGCTTGCGAGTCGCCAGCTGACCTTGACAGTACGATATCTTTGTTTTTAATCATTTTGGCCTGTAATTCGCCCTATGTTGTTGACCTCACGGCAGCCGCAGACCTTTACCTTGGCCACGATACCCTTTTATGGCGAGATTTTAAGTTGTTTACTTTCATTTTGTTTCAGTTGGAGAATGAAGTGATGGTCGACACTTGGAGCAGCATGGACTCGTCGAACTCTCCGCTAACTGACTCCGGCCCATCGGCCAGCGATGACTGCACTCCATCCACCTCCAGCGAACCTCCTCGGGGATCCCACGACGAGTTTTCCCCCCTCTCACCTCAAGCGCATCGCTTACAAGACCCAAAGCAAACCGACAAGACTAAACCTGGACCGAACAAACACCTTCCTAAACCGGCTGACAAGGCACGCTCGAGAGACCTCACCCTAGAATTGGAGACCCTAGAATCAGACCCCACGCGACCACGCCGGCCACATTTCCTTGACGAAGACTACCAGCCGCCTTCCAGATCGAACATCGAATGCAGAATACCGAAACCACATTTCCTCGACTCCCCATCTCCTGATGAACTGGACGAACGGAGCGACATCACGAACCCTAACTTCTTAGAAGACGACATCTTAGAAGGTGACGGACAAGCACAAAGACCATCCGGTGCTCTACCGAAACGACCGCAGAAAACTACTACGTATCCAGAGGAACGACCGAGAACAAACTACAGAAGTACACTGCATTATGGCTCAGAAAGTGCTGCGCGTTTGAGCGAAAGAAACAAACGAGCCTCTCAATTATATGGAGGAACCTGGCCAGGGGAACGAGATGTCTGGACAGGTCAAGACTCAGCCAGCGTCCGAAGTTTCTCCAGCAACGGCTCCACAGATGGTCCCAGACCTTCTTCCAACTTGGAAAACAAAATGGAGTGCGTTTACTCTCTCCTCTCGCTCTTGACTCTATCTCCGGACAACAACGCAGATTTGAGCGGACCACTACTAGAAATGAGCCGTTCAGTTGAGAGCTGCATAGCTATGAGGCAAGCCGGTTGCATCCCGCTACTGGTCCAACTTATCCATTC
Source organism: Ypsolopha sequella (assembly GCA_934047225.1). Classification (NCBI taxonomy): domain Eukaryota; kingdom Metazoa; phylum Arthropoda; class Insecta; order Lepidoptera; family Ypsolophidae; genus Ypsolopha; species Ypsolopha sequella. The sequence goes on along the minus strand of OW203990.1, from coordinate 27,929,184 downwards.
CAATTTGCCTAGAGAAACGCGTGATAGAGCTGCTAAAGCACTACGCAACATTATACACACCCAAACGGACGATAAAGCCGGGAGACGAGAAGCGAGAGTTTGGAGATTATTGGAGCAAGTCAGAGAGTACTGCTACGTTTTGGAAGACATTGTTGAATCTCGTAAAGAAGGCAATGTAGTTATAGAAGATGATGCAACGAAACATCCAAGCCAAAGCGTTGCAGCACTAATGAAACTTTCGTTTGATGAAGAACATAGACATGTAGTGTGTCAATTTGGAGGTTTGCAGGCGTTGGCTGCGTTGGTTAACGGGGATCAAGCGGCGCATGGCAGCAGAACTGATGACAACACTTGCTTGACAATGCGCAAGTACGCTGGGATGACGCTTACGAACCTTACGTTTGGAGATGGAAACAATAAGTCTCTCTTATGCTCGTTTAAAGATTTCATGATGGCCCTAGTCGAACAGTTAGAAAGTCCTAATGATGACATGAGGCAAGTTACCGCAGCCGTTCTTAGAAATCTATCATGGAGAGCCGATACTAACAGCAAACAAGTTCTGAGAGAAGTGGGGGCAGTTAAAGGCCTTACGAAAGCAGCAATGACATGCCAAAAGGAAGCAACACTTAAGTCGGTCTTATCCGCCCTGTGGAACTTAACAGCTCATTGTTCAATGAACAAGGTTGCTCTATGCTCAGTGGATGGAGCCTTGGGCTTTCTTGTCGATATGTTGAGTTACAACTCACCAACGAAAACCCTGGCGATTATAGAAAACGCTGGCGGCATAATGAGAAATGTATCCAGCCACATCGCCGTCCAGGAAGACTACAGGAAAATTCTCCGGGAGAGAAATTGTCTTAGTGTCTTACTGCAGCACTTAAAATCCCCAAGCTTGACTGTGGTCAGTAACTCGTGTGGAACTCTCTGGAACTTGTCAGCGAGATGTCCACAAGACCAGCAGTTCTTGTGGGACCATGGTGCTGTGCCGATGCTCAGGAGCCTCATCCATTCCAAGCACAAGATGATTGCAATGGGATCCAGTGCGGCATTAAAAAATCTACTAAACTCTAAACCTGGAAAGACACACATTTTAACCCTAGACTCAACAGCCAGAAACATGAATTTACCCGCATTGCCAACACTGGGTGCGCGTAAGCAGAAGGCGTTAGAACAGGAGTTAGACCAAAACTTGGCCGAGACCTGTGACAACATTGAACCTGCGAACTCCCCGACCACAAGCAATAGAGAGGAGAAAAACCTATTCACGGCTACCGAGAGACAGCTGGCGATGAATTTAGAAAGGCACAGAATGACCTCCAGTTCACCTCTAATGGGAACGCTATCCTCACAAATATCGCTGAGTCATAGCGCTCATTTAGCGAGCTATCTAAGCTGCAGTAATACACTTTTAAAGGGTGCTATAAGTGGAACTAGATCTGCATCCGGAGGAAGCTCGAACAACGTCAACAGATCCGAAAGCAAGGACTCTGTCACCAGCGCACATTCTGACACAGTTTTCGAACGAGTCATGAGAACAGGCAAAGTCCCCGTCCCGACCCCGAGAAATAAAGACCTTATGAAGTCAGACACCGGCAACGAAGCGTTCAAATTGTCTTCACAGCGACAGAAGGATGGTACATATATGCGGTATCCGATACAGCCGCCCATCCCCCCTCCGAGGAGTACAGAAATGAGAACCAACTACACAGAATCCGGTTACGACGTCGACCAGGATTCTTGTGATCAACCCATTGACTTCAGCAGAAAGTACTCCGAAACTAAAACTAATGAACCTATCGAAACGCCGCTCGAATCGAAACCTAAATCCACAAAGAAAACGAAGAAAGACGGTCCGGACACCTATTACCAAGAGACTGACCTCGACCAACCGACGGACTACTCCTTGAGATACGCGGAGCATCAATCCGAAACCGGTTCTGACGTATCGGACCCTCCCGGACCATCCATCAACGAAGACACTATTCAACACTTCGCTACCGAAGGCACCCCATACGAAACCCCTATTATATTCTCCACCGCGACTTCCATGTCAGATCTTCGCGTAATCGGTAAAGACGGGAAGCCCAAAGCCAATCTCAACATCAAAGAAAACGCTGAAGTCATGATGAATTTGGACGAAAAAGATACCTGTTCCTTGGAAGATCCTCCGCGACCTGATAACGACCGAGCCATGGCTAAGATACAAAGGGGTCCGTCACAACTCGCTCAAGAAAAACGTAGCGTGTTTGATACGAAATTTAGTTCTGGGATGATCACGCCAGAGAAGCCGGTAAACTACTGCGACGAAGGCACTCCTGGGTGCTTCTCCAGAGTCAGCTCTTTGAGCAGCCTTGGGGAGCCGACTGAGGAAGATAGTTTGGCGAAAAAGAACGCAATGGCGACCATATACGTGGACCCAGAAGTTCAGGAGCAGAGCATCAGCTGTTCTGCCAAAGATAAGGAAGGTAAGGAGTTACTGTTGCTGTATATTCGGTAGCCAATTCTTTACAACATTGTCTTCTGTTCCCATAGTCTGTTTACTAAACAAATAATGAAACAAAGAAATGTGTTCATTAATCAGTAACCTTAATGAAAGGTCTGTGAAGTCGGATGTTTGCAAAATTAAATTTACATTTGAGCAATAACATATTTCTCTTACAAACAATGATTACATATGTTTTCTAATTATCTTACTCGATATTCTACCTCTAATTCGATACACTAGTCATCACTAGTGTATTACTCGTAAGACAACTTAGTCGCATCGCCTAAGCTTACTAAACTGATAACTTTGACTTACTTTACACAATAATCTACACTTTGACGTACTTTACACAATAATCTACACTTTCTTATTTAAACCACTCAAGACATAAAACACCACTAATCAAACGTTATTTTTCATCAAATTCAGGCTCAAAAGCAGTAACGTTTGCCTCTGACGTGGACGTGTCTCAAGTGGCGACTCCCGGCGCAGCGTCCCCCCACAGCTCCCTTCTCCCCGGCTGTATAGAGGACACGCCGCTCATGTTCTCTCGGTCCAGCTCCCTGGGCTCTCTGCCGGACTGCGACCACCATGACGACCAGGGCTCCGTTCTCTCCGAAGTCAGGTATACTCCATCACATCCGAGCTCTTATCTCAAGTGGCGACTCCCGTCTCCTCCTCCCTTTTTATGTACCGGTGTAAATGGATCCCACCAATAACATTTCATATATTAGGTTGCCAAGACGCATAAAGCTTTCACTGTTAAAAAGTTAGGAGATCTCATTTAGAGCCAAACCTCTTACTCTACAAACCCTACATCTTGCTAAAAAATTAAGACTTGGCGGCTTCGCGGCCATCGCATAGACAGTCCGATGAACTTAAGGTAAGAAATTAAGTCACTAGTCTTTAATGTTGTGTCATGCAATAGTTCCATGAAACAGCCAAGCCATACTTTTTGAGCAAGGTGTAGGGTTATATAGACGTATTCTTAAGTAGAACTTGCCACGCTGAGGAGGATCGGAGTGCTAGACTTTTCACCCAAGACGTTGCTCTTGCTCTCTGTCGACGCGATGTAGATATTTGTGGCTGTAAAATGAACAGTCTATCCGCAGGGCCTCCCCCGATAATTTGCAGGGTGCACTATTAGTAAGTGTGGTTAACATATGGGCATGCTCTGTCTTCACGCCTTCTTCCTTACATTTACATAAGTATCCCTAATGCTTGACCACTAAGGCGTCCGGTGGAAAGGGTCGATAGGATCCAGAATGAAAACCTCGCCCAGAAAGTGGAAAAGTGAACGCAGGCCATGCGTTAATCAGTCTGTCAAGGCACTTCCGAAAAATCTACGGGCTATTCGTATTCGTTTAATGTGTGTACCAGTGATACAACACCTTGAATGTTTCCAGTCGCCTGACGTCCGGCTGTATATCTCCCAGTGAGATTCCGGACTCGCCCGGACAAAGCGCGCCGCTCAGTCCGCGCCCGCACACCGAGCCGACCGCTGACGTCATCACGCCGACGACAGGTAAACTGAACCTACAGGTTGCGACGACTAGTGAGTCTTCTTCGCACTGAAGTTGAATGTACAGGTGCGGGTTTCAGTTTATCAACTATTGCCCGGGCTTCTCCCGGGCAGGACTCGATCTCGGTCTCAACATTGAGAGTCGCGTCCGACCGACTGAGTTACCGCCGCTAAGCAAATAAGTCGCCAAAAATAGGGGACGGCTGCAGCTTTTGTCCGCTGCAGCTTGAGTCCACGCACTACACACATGTTTCTAGTGAACTTGCTGTTACTCTATCATTTGTAGCACCATAAAAATTGCTATACGATAAATATAAGATGACTTTGCATTATATAGCCAAATTCACACTGAAGACTCGGTAAATGATCAGGACCAAGGTTCAATTACCCTTTTTGCAAAATATGTTTTTTTTTATTTGTGCCTATCCTAGTTTAAGAACAACCTGAGTCAATTAACATTTGAGTCAATTGAACCATTGAACCTTAGTCCTGATCGGTTACCGAGTCTCCAGTATGAATTTTGGTAAACCATTCAGTCACCTGATATAGACGCCACAATTATCTAAATATACTACGATTGTATGACAGCAGAGCCGCAGTCAGTGTTCGAAGAGCGAGCGACGACATTCCTCGTGGAGAATACACCGGCGCACTTCTCCACTGCGACCAGCCTCAGCAGCCTCACTATTGATGACGAACCGAAGGTGATTACACTTGTCCACATTTCAACTGGCTACATATTACGCCTGAAGCTGTAGTCTCCTGTGACAGACCGACGGACGGACGGACAGACATACATACAGCAGACACTTAGTGATAATGTCCCGCTAGGCACCCATCGGGTACGGAACAATAAAAAAAGCAAGTCCCACTGTTAAGTTGTTGTTGCAACACGCGTGGTATGCGTAAAACCCGCTTTAACCGGCTTGATTGTCCTAAACATCATTCTGAGGAAGTTTTAGCTACATGGCATCAAAGTGCTGGAACAATATCCCTCCGCCTATTCGTGATCTAAAATCGAAGGATTGTTTTAAGTCTAAACTTGAAGTATGTTTACTCCAGTGGCGTGCAGTCCATACAGACAAAAAGACACTGTCTACCCTGACAAATACACATCATTTACGCATTTTTACGCATATCGTAAAAAAAAAGTGTAGCCACACCGACCGCCATCTATTGTCATTAGCGGGAACTGCGAGTCTCAGTTCACAGCTGCGATTCGCTCGCTCACTCCAGCCATAGATAAAGTATCTATGCTCGAGCATTCCGAAATAGAATTACATCGCTAAAATCGATTACGAAAGACTATGAAGTGAATGGCTTATGATTCGTTGTAATTCAATATCGGACCAGCCATCGCGGAATGGTGGCTACCGGCCAGTACCCGTCAGTACCGGCTTTTATGTGTGGGTCATTATTCCAACAGTATCTTTGTTGTGTGCGTTACTGTAAGTACATGGCACACAAATGCAAAAGCTTTTGCTTGTTTGCGTGCGACATGTATGCGAAAACTGCAAAAAGACGACGTCTTTTTAGTTTTACGACATTCACCGAAAATTACCGAAGTCTTACGAAGCCGCCTTAGCAGCTGAGCCGGCGCCAGCCATCCATTATTGTTTTGCGTTCGTTCGTTACGCAAATTGATGACAAGCAGTATAAATAAAATAAAATTGGGTCTAAAAATTGCAAAAAATGGCTAGTGGTGGTAGTAACTACTGTGAAAGTTGTGCTGGGAATGTGTGTGTGCAAAAATTAAGAAATGGTACGTTTTCAAAACTGTGTTATGCTGAAAAAAAAAGAAGTAATCGAGAAAAGCAGCTTCGTACCGGATTCAAATAAAAGGTAAAGCAACCAGAAAATTCAATCCAAAACAATATGAAACATTTAACTGGCTGACAGGTTGTAAACATACTAATCGACTATTTTGTTTCTCGTGCTTGTTATGTTCAAATAACCAAACTGTTTGGAACGATGCCGCTTAGCTATATTTACTTGCCTCTATTTTGGGAAATCCTCGAAAAACTACAAAAAAAATTGATGTCCCTCAACTTATCTCTAAAATTGGTTGATCGAAAAATAAAAAAAAATCATGGTAATATGTGCTTACGTAAAGATTACAGGAATAATATAGCAGTTTAGAAATTCACGAAAACAAAATTACATTTTTCATCCACGATACGGAACCTTAGGTACGCGAGTCTGACTCGCACTTGACCGGTTTTTATGTCTACCCTGTGTAAAAACTCTGTGCACGCCACTGGTTTACTCAAACTACAAAAGACGATGCCAAGCTAAGGCTTTCATTCCTTTTCCTTTCCATCCTTATCTTTATACAAATTCAAATTCAAATAGTTTATTTTGCAAAGTAGGTATTTAGAATACACTTTTTAGACGTCAAAATACAAATGATATATTTGCAAGTATCCATATAAATGTCAATTATAACAACCGAAAATTCTTAAAACCGCTGACGGATCTTTGAATGTCTGCTTAGTTTTAATCAATAATCCAAATGACCTGCACTGTTTTTTATCTCGAATGAGGCTTATAGCAGAAAAACAGCGCTGCGAGTTAAACCATTATGCTGAGCCAGTGTCTTTTTGTTGCCACGACACATGACGTCACCCGTTTACTTTTGTTTTAAGTCACACTGTATTTTTTCGTTATGTACACATAATGTCCTACAGGATAGTCTAAAAATTGTATTGTTAGAATTTAATATGTGTTTTATTGTGTTGTGGCGATGAATGAAGTTTTATTTATCTATCTATTGTGTTGTGGCGATAAATAAAGTTTTTATCTATGTATCTTATGTACTAGTATTACTAATAAGCACTTATAAAGTCATCAAACTGAGTGTTGCGCATTACTATGCAATGGGGAAAGCCTTTCACGCGTCATTTGCATGTACACTATCATCAAACGATTCCATAATTCATAGCTTCGTGGAGTAAATGCCGACGTGCAGGCGGTGCCGGTGGTGCAAGAACCCGGGAAATGGAGGTAGGAGGAAGTTGTAACTCTGCCAATTGAGTTTGTATTAGACCATGTTAACTAGCAAACGGGTTAATTGTTTTGTTATAAAAGTGTGTTTATTTTAGTGTTTGAAGTGAAGTACGAAGTTTTTTACCTACTTATGTAGTTGCAAAATTAATGTGAATTTGCAAAGTGTATTAAGGGGGTTCTAACATAGATCTCCCCCCTTAATAGATCTGAATTTAAGTAGGAAAGTGTATAAAGTTACACATAAAATGTTTCCTTAATAATCTCATGAAAGTAAAATAAAATTTGAATGCCTCTTTTGAGCGGTTGTAATGATTTCCTCTAAAAGACCATTTGCTGCCAAAATGAAATGCAGATTGATTCCGTGAAAAACATGGAAAAGCTACATACATATACGCCCATGCATACCACTTTAGACAGATTGTAATGGTTCAAAATCAAATCGTACACTTATTACACGTTCATTTTAATGTAAAAGAACAATAATACTAAATTTAATACGATGATATACATTAAAAAATATAAAAGTTAAGCTTACTTAAATTTCATAAAATTACTTAAATAAAAAGTATAACAATAAATAATACAGGCTGCTCTGAATTTCGACGAATTCCTTGAAAGGAGTTATACTAGAGATCATCTCTAACAGATTAATTTAATTTTCGTTTTTCGAACACGTGATGTAAAATGTTTTTATGTCCGAGTTCGCAAAATAATACTGGCCACTTGCTCATTGTATATGTTACCAAAAAGCACGTTAACAATCGATTGTCGTATACTTTTTCTGCCCGCTCAGCACTTTAACAATGGATTTTCTGCATCGTTTTCAGAAAAGTAAGAAGGTACTTTCTGAGTGGTGTAGTATAAATAAATAAGTATAATTCTTAACTCCGCCCATTCGATTCAGTACGACAATTATCTATTACTTACCCGTCCACCCCTTTCAGTCGCGAGAGTACTTATATTGTCACTTTTGTTATCTTTTCCAGCACACCGTTGAGAAAAAGAGCAGCATCCTCAAAGACCACGACACATCAGCGTCCAGCAACAGATCTCAGTTCGATGGTCATAGTCGAAGGGACCCACACATGCTGCCGTCTTCCAATGTTGCACACAGGAACGAACCGATGAAAGGTAATACAACGGCGAATGAAAAAAACATAGAAGACTCATTTCTAAATATGTGTCATTCGAAAATGGCACCAGAGACTGAAAAGGTCAAAAGGTACGATTGGTTCGTACTGTGTTCATGCGACACGTGATCGTCCGGCTCATAGACACAATGAACGCTGTTGGAGCCGTTGCCATACAAAATTGTGTTCAACTCACTTTATCGTGGGGTCATTTTTCAGCTTTATTTTAATTCAAAGAGCTTTATTTCAAACACCACAGAAAACAAAACATAAAAGAAAACAAATTAAAAATGAAATAGCCATATTCTGTGGTTATACACTTCGCTGTCCGTCTGTCACCAGGCTGTATCTCATGAACCGTGATAGTTAGTTGAAATTTTCACAGAATTAACAACAAATACGAAAAAACAAAATAAAATAAATATTTAAGGGGGCTCCCATACAACAGACATGTTTTTTTTGCCGTTTTTATAGATAATGGTACGGAACCCTTCGTGCGCAAGGCCGACTCGCACTTGGCCGGTTTTTATTCATTTTTCCATCTGGCAACCCTAGTCACAGTCTACTGTAGTATACCGACGATGACTACGTTTCAGTATGATGGGTGGCGACATCTATCGCCCTACTTCAAACACAAATGTACTCACAGCTTAATGTGCATTCCAAAGTAAGACTTGAACTTGAGGCTCAGCCCACCAGTGAGAAACAAAATGTGGTCTAAAAGGGCCGGTGTCTGTTCAGTAAAATCAGTAGAATTTATAGTTTAATTTAAAGATACCTGTCCTTGTACACAACGTGACATACTCATTTATTATCCTGTAATCAGTCTGGTAAAATTTTAATTATAATTATTATTAGAGTGCATTACCAATTAGGAATCAATCAGAAACAAATTCAAAAAAACAAATATTTTGAAAAAAAAAATCCTCGGGCCTTGAACCTGCGACCTATTGCTTACATGACAGGCGCGCTACCGAGGTTCATATCTGGAACGACGAATTTTTCCACCATATCTGTACACCGAATTTTTGTAACTACTTGATACACCAGGAGCATATAGCAGGAGGTCGCAGGTTGAAATCCTTGCCAGAGGAATTTTTTTCAAAAATATTTGTGCCTTTAAATTTGTTTCCGATTGATTCCTAATTGGTAATGCACTCTTATAATAATAAGAGTATTCAAAGCGATAGATTTCGCAATAAAAACATATAATCTTATTTTAATTATAATTGTATTCAATCTGAAGGTATTTTTTAATTTGATTGTCCACTAACAAAATGTTCAAATTCCAGGAATCCAAACCCCAGGCGCGGACTCCTGCCAAGTGTACTTCACAGAGGACACGCCCGCCGTCCTCTCCAAAGCCGGCTCCAACTCCAACCTCTCTGTTCTCTCCATCAACTCCACTCCCATGCAGATGGAAGAGATCAGGAGCGTGCCGGGCCGCGGCGACGGTTCCAATGTGGTTGACACCTCAGACTCGAGCAATCTGAGCGATAATGCAGACTTACTGGAGGAGTGTATTCAGAAGGGGATTGCACAGGTTCGTGTCGATTGCAGTCCATCCATCCATCCATCAGCCTCGTTCGTCCACCACTGAAGATCCGAGTCCACGTTGGCGAAGTCCACTTTCCAGGACTTTGCCACTCCCGGCGGTCATCCTGGAAGAATTGCCCATACTCACACACGCTGGGCAGGCGGGTTGGTGAGCGCGGTGCCGGAACCCTCGCACCAGTGACGCCGCTGCCCGTCACCAGTCTTCTATATAAGGCCCGGCTATTAGGGATGGATATACCGCCAGCCATCGGTCCCAGGCATGGTGGGCCTCCTGGTTTTTTGCCTGTGAGCTGTCCTCTTACTCTCCCCCGAATTACTTCGAGGGTGTCTCCAAGTAAGATGGTGGTACCTCCACAGTCGAGCACGGCATCAGCTCTACCACCTAAATTACGATTACAGTGCTGGATCATAAATTATGAATAAATTATTATTTGGGGGGCTGAGGGTAGGTTTCATATTTTCAGGAAATAATTAAATTCCACATATCCTATATATTTAAAATACGTATAGGTAAGCAAATTTAACACTGTAGTGCAACAGAAGTAGGACATTGTCATGAAATTTTTGTGTATTAAATATTTTGTAATATGATAATTTGTATGTATGGACGTATTTGATAATAAGGACGTATGCTGACCAAATTGGCGACATATTGACGAATGACAAAGGTACCCGGAATAGAAGAGCCTGTATAATTAGATTGAAGGATGTGGAAGAGCCGAAAAACGTGTGTCAGGATCGTAGCACATGGAAACGGTCTGGGAGACAGACGTGAGTTTTATGTGTGTATGATAATTTGTATTGCATACATTTTTGCATTGTCACTGTCGATTAGGAATCTTAAAGCTAAAATATTCAACAAACATTAAGAAAGCTCTCTTGAAGTTTAATGCTTATCCTTCCAGGTGGTCAAGAACAAGGGTCCTTCCTCAGAAGCGGGTTCCGTAAACCAGTATATAACAAGAGATGGACCTTACGTAAGTAGAATAAAACTCACTTATTCAGAACCGTTTATACAGGATGATTTTGTGGTCGCTGACAATGCGAAAACGAGTGTAGTACTTGTCTATACGAATACCTTTTACTAAGGAGCCTTTACTAAGTTTTACTAAAATATTCAACTGTTCCTTAAAAGGTACATACCAATTTTTTCCCGATTTCAAGGTTGTCTCCTTATTGAAATTGAAATATTAGTAGTTTATGCTACTAGGGCGAAAAGGAATAAATTACGAGGACGATTTAAAACACTCGCTACGCTCGTAACCGAGTAATTTATTGCTTTTACGCCCGTGTGTCATACTACGTTTTTCAATGCATAGTGTGAGGAAATGAAAACAAATATAATCTTGTGAACTTTAAATTATAATTGGCTCAAAAGGATTGTATCCAGAGGCGTTAAACAGTGAAAAAAAAGTATAACATCTATGGTACACAGGAAAGGCTGCAGGTTAGCCAACCATTGCAAACAAATAAAAAAAATAATAATAATAAAGCCCTAGGGCAAAATAATCGACTTTCTGTTCGGTTTTGATGCATAAAAAGTAAGCCTTTACGAGCACATGCATTGAAAATTTATTTACAGGTCGGTTTTAATGTTATATAATTAAATGATATATGTGTATAGGTAATAGTAATAGATCGAAATTGGACTGAAATATTAATGTGTGAAAATTGTAAAATTAAATCAATCAAAGTTAAATGAAATTATTATTGCTGTAAAATTGATGACTTACTAACAATTACTAACCATAATTTTAATTTTAATCTTTATTATAACTTGTTGATAATTTGTAATTTGTTAATATTATATTGACCTAGAGCCTGGCATAAATAAATTAATTGAATTGAATAGTTTTATGTAATAAATAATAATATGGGGAAATACACAAGAAAATAATAAAAATTATGTTTACTTATATTAAAAAAAAATACACTTGAATAAAATAAAAAGTATAGGAATAAGGAATAAATACATTTTATAAATATATGCAATACATATAATAAATACATGTCTAACTCCGCCCATTCGATTAGTCTTGCTAAGAAGAAGGGCAAGAAATTTAGCAAGATCATGTCTTAGTTAAAGTTGTTTGGATAGATGAACGGGGAAATCTAATTAATATACAAGGTTAAATTTAATCAACCGCCCGAATTCATACTGGAGACTCTGCTAGTGATCAGAAACAAGGTTTAACAATCGTTTTTACTCGAAATAAAAAAAAACGGACTAGTTCAAATACAATTCCTAGTATAGGCAGCACGGGAGAAAAAAAAATTTTTTTCGAGTTCCACCTGAAGGGTCATTAAACATTGTTCCTGATCACAAACCGAGTCTCCAGTATGAATGCGGGCGGTTGATTAAATTTCACCTTATACAAGGTGGAAAAAATATAAGGGCCCTGGAGGGGAACTATCTTAAATCCTTTAGTTAGCTCATTTTACTGAAAGGAAACATTCCTTTATTTTTTAAAAGAAACAAAACTGCATTCATTGATGTACCTAAATATTATTTTATATTTGTTTGACAGCGATCCCTGCCGCCGTATCTGAGATCTTCTACTGAAACAGTGAAGATGTCGCACGAGTTCGCAAGGAACCTTCGTGACAGGTGAGTTTCATTGATTGATTCACTTGACTCATTGTTTGACAACGATCCCTGCCGCCGTATCTGAGATCTTCTACTGAAACAGTGAAGATGTCGCACGAGTTCGCAAGGAACCTTCGTGACAGGTGAGTTTCATTGATTGATTCACTTGACTCATTGTTTGACAACGATCCCTGCCGCCGTATCTGAGATCTTCTACTGAAACAGTGAAGATGTCGCACGAGTTCGCAAGGAACCTTCGTGACAGGTGAGTTTCATTGATTGATTCACTTGACTCATTGTTTGACAACGATCCCTGCCGCCGTATCTGAGATCTTCTACTGAAACAGTGAAGATGTCGCACGAGTTCGCAAGGAACCTTCGTGACAGGTGAGTTTCATTGATTGATTCACTTGACTCATTGCCGTAACAGGAATCGAACCTCTAACTTCAACAACCAATCTACTTATGTATGTTATATAACAGTTGATACATACAAACTTATATAATTAATGTTGACAGCTCTGGTCAGCCAACAAACTGTTGTACAGTTTGGCGGACATTATGAATGTTTGCAGCTTTGCAGTGTGTACATTTTTTATAAAATAAATGTTTTGAAAAAATAAAAAACATATATCAGGGGTGTCAGAGGTATAACCGAGCGTGAACTGTCACTGAAACAGCATACACTCGTAAAACCCTCTTTTCACCGAACATTTTTACGAGGGTTGAGCCCTATCGCCGCGCACTTCGGGCACAAATACACACTATTTAGGGCATGAAGTTAACCTCACAGTGTTTTCCTTCACCATTCAGAAAGTGGTAAAGTATACAAATACTTTACACATTCATTTATAAAAAATAATTTGTGCGTGCTCAAGCGGCAGGACTAGGACCCGGGTCACAAGATTGAAAGTCCTTTTTTTGCTTCTTTCATTTATCTGTTTTTATCCCTTTTTATTGCATACGAAGAAATAAGAAACCAGATAAGTCCATTTTACCGCCAAATATTAGTTTGTTTGGAGGTTATTCGCAGAATTATGTTAAAAATATTGTATTATGCTAGTACCCCGTTCCAGACGTACTAGTAATTGAGATTGTACCTCTGTTTACGTGTCTAACAAACGTATCGAAAATGTTCTAGTTCATACAAAAGCAAATATGGAACTGACTTCGTTTTTCTTCGTTGCGGTACACAACAAAGACCTTGATGCGTTGCTCGCTAATTGACGCCCGTCTTATTAAGAACTTGATTTCTACAGCACGTCGGTTGCGGAATGAATACTAAACTCAGAAAATAATGCGTGTTGTTAAATTTTTAACACTTCTGAAAGAAGAGATTAAAAACTTCATCGACACATGTTCATTAATGAGCCCTTACTTTCTGGTCTTTCTAAAGCTACTGGCTCAGGTAAATTACAAGAGTTGTAACTGATTGACGATGATCCAAACTTTGAAAGTCACATACCTATGACGCACTCCTTCTAGTCCACAGGTACTTGAAATTATGTATGTATTTAAGCTCACCACACTGGCTTACCTTTAAATAATATGGTGAGCATTTGTCACACCCGCCACCTGCGCAAGCTGTATCGCACATTCAACCACCTTCGCAAAGAGGTAGTCTCGAGTGGAGATATGTGGAGCCCGTGCGCAACGTATCCGCCCACAGCTCCGCCTGCGTAAGGCCGAAACCGCCAGGCGGACCAGCTGTTTCGTGGTTACGGCGACAGTAACTAACGGCCGCAATAAAATATTAATCTTTCCTTATATTGTAACTAAATTATTCATTGAGAATATACACATTGGCGTTTTAATCCAGAAGCTGATAACAAACACTTCTCAATTATTAGTAGGTCTGGAACGGGTTACTAGCAACATATATCCATTTTACCTGAAAATAAAATTGTTATTATGCGTAAAGACCCCGTTTGCATTGCTGTCTGTATTATGTACGGGAGAGAGTATATAGAAAGAAAGTTTTGGTTATATATATATCTATTTATATATATGTCTATTCAAATCTTGTAATAATATAAAAAAAAATAAAGTAAAAGAAAAATATTAAAAAAAAAATATAACTTTAAAATAAAATTTAGCTCAAAAACAACAAATCACATTTTTTTTATTGTAGTATTTTTTAGATTATTGTTTGTCTTTCTAGCTTTCCAACGATACCCATATTGTATATAATATAAATACTACTCATACTGAACGTTTGCCGTGACCTCGACTTAGCTGTGCCGATCGGCACAGTTATAAGATGTTTTCCTTCATCGTTTAAATACCGAAAATGCAAACCTATGTCCATTCCAGTCGCACCCCCAGCTCGGAGCGTCGTCGGTCACAGTCGGACAGCCCCCCGCCGCCGCTGCCCCCCAAGACGACTTTTGTCCCCGCACCGCCGCGCCCCCCACCGCTAGACGACAACCACTATTATGAAGGTATGCTACGTTTTGTCTAGAGGAAAGATATCCGTTTTATATACAGATAAATTATACTCAAAAGACGTGAAATGCACACAACGCCCTCGTGAGCATTCATATGTGCATTATTTATCATATTATATCAAGTATTTACAAAATTCAGATGGATCTAGTCTAGTCCCTGTATCTAGTAGATGTTGGTAGACATCCTGGATAAGTCGCTGGCCCGCGATAGGCATAGATACGGGTTCTAGACCCGGCTGAGATTTATTTTTCTCAATTTTAATTTAAACTTATTGTTCTAGGCATGTATTTAATAGCACATCAAAAATACAATTTGGCACAACAAAAAAATACTGACTTACATACTAATTGTGCTCTTATAGGATTTCTGGGTTGTCATAAAAATAACCACGAAGGTTAGGTATGGCGGTATACCTAACCTTCTAACCTAACCTGGCTCTCTTCTGCGCTGAAGGATTTCTGTGTGCAAAATAGTATTTTTGAGGTGCAAATAAACGTATCCCATTTTTCTGATACAGTTTCGGCTTATTTTATTCAGCGATTAAACTTGAAGTTTTTATGCTCGTCTTAAACAGGACGCAGACACGAAAGCCGCCTCCCGGTCAAGACGCAACGCGGGCACAAGCCCCGACTACCTGCTGCCTGCCATGACTCCACCAGCTCCCTCAGCCTAGACTCCTTCGGCTCCACCGACCGGGAGATATTCGAGAAAACCGTCAACGCAGGCCTTTCCAGCCTCCATCCGAACACCAAATTCCCAGAAGAAATTAAAGCACATTCCGTGGAACGACCATCAGAACACACCAGGTATGGCAGACATCACAAATCCTTAGACCGAAGCGAC
The DNA here is from genome assembly GCA_934047225.1 of Ypsolopha sequella. Taxonomy (NCBI): domain Eukaryota; kingdom Metazoa; phylum Arthropoda; class Insecta; order Lepidoptera; family Ypsolophidae; genus Ypsolopha; species Ypsolopha sequella. Next base: position 27,913,606 of record OW203990.1, on the reverse strand, counting down.
AAGATCGCCCAACACCGCCCCAAAGTCAAGGATCCAGAATTCGAGAGGAATTTAGCTTCCGGCGCGTACAGCATTAAAAACAACAAAGTCAAAAGGTTAGAGCAGGAGTTCCAAGGTCTAAATCTTCGTTCTTCGTTTTCTTATCATGGAGACACGGCTAGCAATTACTTAGCTCATCATTCAAGGCCACGAGGTCACAGATTTTACGAAGATGGACCTCCAAGTTTACCAACCAGGATCGACAACCCCAAGTTGGAAAGAAGTAATTCCTTAAGCTCTCTTAGTAATGACTCCTTTGGATCTACGGACAAGGAGGCCTTCGAACGCTGCGTAAGAATGGGAATGTCTAAAGGTTTGACGAAGAAAAAGGACGATGAAAAGCTTAGAGTTCGAAGTGATGATAGATTAGAGGCCAGGGATACGCATCGTCCACGCCAGAAGGCTCCTAACAAGAAGCGCATTGAACAAGACTTAGCCACAACAAGTATGACTAGATCCCCGTATTCGTACCACGGTGACACGTTGGCCACCTCTTTAGCCTATCATTCGAGGTCTAGAGGTCAGTATTCTAGATTCTTCGATGAAGGGCCCCCAAGTTTACCGGCTAGGATTGATCCCCTACCTCGACTAGAAAGGAGTAACTCGTTGAGTTCTCTTAGCAACTGCTCATTTGGATCCACTGATAAAGAAGTGTTCGAACGCTGCGTTCGTATGGGCATGTCTAAGGGACAAGCCAAGAAGAAGGACGATGAAAAGCTCCGTGTTCGAAGTGACGACCGTTTAGAAGTCCGAGAATCGTACCGATCGCGTCGTCGACGTCCCGATGGGCAACCAAAACCATTACCAGTGAACCCGGTCGTAGATTTCAAAGATAGGTCAATATTAGAGGAGGGTAAACCTCCTAATTCTCAGCCAAAAAACGTTCAAGCGCCGTCTGCGGTCAGCGCGCTCGTAGACGGAAACGACGCCCTCGCGCGCATCATCACTCTTCAGAGAAATGGGTCTGACCCCGTGGAGTCAATCCCCGGATATGACTCAGCTTTCGACACCTCTGGGGACTTAAATACCACTGGAAATTCGGATATAGATATATTGGAGCGAACAAATGAGCTCCCAACGGTGGATTCTGGAAATACCACTTTCGAATCTGAAGGCATGAATGAAATGTCTCATTCAAACGAGTATTTAGCTCCTAAGTCGGCGAATACGACTCTAGAGTCAGAAATAAAAGATGAGCTGAATCGCTCGAACGAGTCTTACGCGGACGTGCTAGATGGTTCGTGGAGTGATTTCGGCTCGCCACCCAAGAACTACGCTGTTACCTTGACACGCAAGAATAAGAACAAACTCGAATGGAACGATATGAAGAACACTGAAAAGCCGGCAGATTTCGACGACGTTTCAAAACGAAGCACTGATACGTGGAACGACAATACCGTCCCTGATGACGTCACATTCCCCACCATCAGCGGTTCTGTCCACATGGTGTCGTCCATCAAGAGCGAAGTCGTGGACCCGAGCAGCGCGTTGCCAGATTTACTTGAAAAGAGCGAACTAACAAGCATGTCCTTCTCGCGACCCGACTTGACGAACAAGTTGGACAGACGATCGCCTGAAAATTCGACACGGAACGGGCCAATGATCGAAGAAAATAAGTATGGCAGTGATAGGTTGCTGGATAATATTCCAGAGCCAAGTTTCACATCTTTGATGGACGATGGAGAGCCCAAGTTTGACTCAATATTGGCTACGGCGATAGAGAAGGAGGCTGCGCGATTGGCTGCTCAGCTAAAGAATACCCATTTCGGAATGGACAACAGCGTTACGTCGCTGAATTCTCTAGACTTAGACAACATTAAACCTCCATCTAATCTGGGCAGTCTACTGTCATTGAGCGTTTCAGGACAATGGGAAGAACACTCGACTCAAATATCCAAAAAATCGCAGAAAAGCCGAAAGAAGTCTCTACCGGTCTCCATTATGGTTAAAAGAGCGTTGAGCAACTCCTTGCATCAAGGAAGTTCGGAACATTTGGACACAAACCCTATGAGTTTCCTGGAAAATGTGAAGCCACCTTCAGAGATGGAACACCTCGATATGGAAAGCAGTATGGTGTCTGTATCCAGTATAGTCTCCGAAGTTGCCGATTTGAGAGAAACAAGAGGGAAGACACCTATACTGTTCGACTTCAAGCAGCCAATCCAAGACTTTCCGATGTGCAGTACGCTCACGAATGTCTACCACGACTTGGACAAAGTTAATCCGCCATCTTTATTCGACGAGATGGCAGAGTCTACTGTAGAAATAGAGCAAACGACTGTGAATCAAGTCTTTGAAGACTGCGTTTCTACTCTAAATATTGTTACCGAAATACCGTCTGGATCAGAAAACTGTACTCCACTACCGTCTGATATAAGCAGCGTAGAATCTACGCCAAAAAAACAGAGGGGTGCCAAATACTTGACTCCAAAAGAGAAGAGGCAAGCGGCCAAAGATAGATATCAAACGTACACGATTACTGACAGTGTAACCGAAAACGACGATAATCTTGAAACTCACAGAGAAGAGTTCTTGACCTGGACGAAGTCAGAAAGCGATTCGCGATCTGATGATTACATGACGGCCAACTCGGAGGCCAAATCTAAGAGGAGAATTAGTGCGAAACAGAGACGAATGGAAGATAGAGCGAGATATCAGACGCAGACTGTTGACATACAGAATATCTTGACGCAAGAAGCTACGCAACAAAAAACAGTTGATCCTCACATAGAAAGTTTGAAACAAAGGCTGGCAGCGAAAAAGACGATGAAACAAAGAAGAGCCGAAGACGCAGAAAGGTTTAGAACTAGGACTTTGAGCGAGGATATACCGCCGTCTCCCACTTTTGTCACCAGAGATGCAAACTTCGAGAACATTGAAACCACAACCGGCTACGACAGTTTATCTTCCAATGAGTTGAATCACCAACAGATCAGCGACGAACGTAACAGCGATGTGTTCTCGAGAGACGTAGACAGTGGCAATAACGAAGACGATTTTGAACTAAACTCCACTCAAATGCAAACCTACACCAAGAGCTTCCGAAACTACCTTCCAGTTATCGAGAGCCCGGCTGCCGTCGACATGTGTGTCGTCAACAATTTGAAGAACATTGAGATGACTGCTTCGTACAGACGAGCTTTACAAAGCGACTTCAAAAATAATCCAAGTAGTAGTGATTTTGCGAGTTACGAAGGTGATAGTAATTCAGAAGACAAGGCTCAGTCAGATTCGGAAACAGAAACTCCTCCAGCGAGACCTAAACCTAAAATCACCAAACCTGAAACTAGACGCGACGAAAGTTTAGACTCGAACGAATCCATTGATAAGGAACTAGACTCGCCTAAAGCTATTAGGGGCAGAAAAAAGGCAATGTATGTTTCACCGTATAGACGTACCGCTCCGCCAATCAAAAAACCCACCACAGCGACAGTTACATCAAAAACTTTACCTAAACCTACCCCCAAAGCGCCAGTCAATGCGATGAAAGCTAATACCAGTGCCAAACCACCGAACAAAACCCCTGTCGCTTCAAAAACCACAAGCGCTAACACTTCCCCCAAGAAAATACCACCTAAATCCCCTTCAAAGTTAATCCAAAAACCCATCTCGATACCTTTAGCGGCCGTCAAACCTATACCATTAGAGAGGCAAGGTACCTTCACCATGGAAGAAAGTACAGTCTCGCCAAAAGACCTACCGATACCAGACAAGAAGGGCGGCCCCAACCGTTTGGTCAAAGCGAGTACACCAACGAAGCCAAACGTGAACACTTCTCCGTCTCGCTTACCACAGCCCAATCGATACGCCAGACCGCAGTTAAAGAAAGCTAATAGCAATGAAAGTAAACAGCCTGCCAAGAAAACACCAGCCAGGACTTCAGGCATGAGAAGTTCCGCATCCAATCATAGCTTGCAGAGCAACGACAGCGGCAAGACTGTGACGTTAGCATCTAGAGGCTCACGGCAAGGCAGTACCTCAAGCGTCAACTCGGCAACCTCCGCTAAAAAGGACATTGAAAGCAAAATAGCAGGTCTCTGGAAGAAGGTCGAGCAGCAAAACACTAAGCAGCCAACGAAACCTGACAAGAGAGTCTGGATCGAGAGCGATAAGACAGAAACTCCCAAACTGATTAGGAGTTCTACGTTCGAAGGTCAACCACAGCAGCAGGTTTCTACAGCACCGAAGCAGAAGACGTCTATAGGTATTCGAGTCAGTCAGATTCCGAGCTTGAGGCCTAAAGCGCAGAGTAAAGTTGGTAGTCAAATACCTGGCACTAGTAAGAAGCCCGCAACAGGTAAAGTGTTCGCTAGGAAGCAAGTGAATGGACATGTTAATTAACTAAGTAATGTTATTATTTTTTGTACAAATGTTGGTGTATGGCACATTTCCTTTTGTATTATTACTGTAACGTGATTAATTTAGACGTCATGGTTAGGATTGTGAGTTTAGTATTTAATAGGATGGAAATTAGGTAAACGGTTTTATGTATGGTTTTGAACGATTGTATGTACTACAAATTAATGATGAAACTGTACGTATTGTGCAAGTTTATATTAGCATAGTTTCGTATACACTCGTCATAATATATAGGTATATGTTTATCATGATTCGTAGTAAACAAAATATTATTTAGAGTTATTTATTGAGATGTGTTGATTAAATATTTGAGTTTATATTTATGTGTGCACTGTTGTTAAATTAAGTTGATTTATGTATGTTTTGCATTTACTTACAAAGGGAAATTACGTGCTATTTTCTCTTTTATTGACTACAATGTTAGTTTTAAGTGCAATGTCATAATGTTTCCCTATTCCAGTAAACGTTTTTTTCTGTATGTAATGGCGTAAGAAAATAAAAAATAGCTTATTTCTGAAGTACCATGCATGTCTCTGCCTACCTCTCTGGGAGACAGGCGTGAGTATATGGATCCATGTACCATGCAATATCATAAATATTTTTACACAATTTTATGATCTACGTAACTTACAAATTATAACGAACTAAAACCAATATTCCGTGAAGAAACTAAGTTTTCTTTACAAATATTGAAAATTGTTAGTTCGCTGTAATTATCTCACATTATTGTAAATACATTGTTCACTAAAGTAATAGTTTGTAAGGTTACCATTTGTATATTTTAGGTGTCATCTCTTAAATTTTTCACCGGAGTAAAAATGACAAGGCATATTGTTACATGTCTTTTTTTACATCTAGTCAGTTTTATGTTATCGATACGCAAATTGAAGTAGTCTTGGCTTTAGACTAAGTTCCTTTCATAAAATAATCAAGATAAATAGAAGGTAGACTCTTAATAAAACTTTCTTTATGGGAAATTTTCTTACATATTTCTTCCGAATGTAGAATATTTCTTTGTAGCGCCATTACTAAGCTGTAAACCAGTAAAGTTAATTAAATAAATTAGTTATAAGGTGCGTATTTGAAGATAAATAAAGGAATATACTTACTTTGAATTTTATTTTACTCACTTGTAATTATAAAACCACTTTTGTAACTCAGTCAAATCCAACACAGGCATAGCGGGGCAGAACAAAATGTCAAATACATGGAAATCCTATATATTGCATTCTGAAAACAAGTCTACAAGCATCGATAAACACCATAATGATACAAATTGCAAGTTAAGGTACAGTGCCCGCCAATCTTTTAGTCGCGTCTGAATGAGTTACGAGTGCAAGCTTGCGCAGGTACAGTCAAGGAAACAATAATATCAACGGTTGATTATTAAATGTTTACTATAAGTGGTAAGGTGAACTTGTTGTACCTACATATTTAATTATTTATTTATTATTTTAGTGCAATCTTAACTATATAAATAAAACGCATTAATATGATTCAACGATAAACTTAACGAATCATAGAATTTTTCCACGAACGTACTTTTCATGCAACGCACGCGTGTGTAGTGTACGGACGTAGCACTAACACTAACGCATAGTGTTGACACTTCGACACCTGCTGAATGGCGAGCGGGGGGGTGTGGTGCGGCACGCAGGCGGGTGTGCTCCGCGCCCTCGCTTCTGTAACGTCCCCCCGTCTTCAGAGGCGACTAAAAGATTGGCGCGCACCGTAATTCAAAACAGATAATCTCTAAAAATACGGTTTGTAAAAACGATAGAAGACAAATATTTTGATGTTAAAAAATAAAAAAATTATTACGCTTTAAAAAAATGCACGCACAGCTTTGTTCCGCGGTCTATTGAAGGGCGGTGTAATGGGTATGTCTTACATGACGTATCCTCTAAGGGTAATTCCTTATAGTTCTACATTATATAAGGTCTTTCAATTTGGTGCTGAAGTGAGGTGCTGAATCATAGATGGGAAGATATTGGGATTAACTGTTTTATTATGAAATTAAATCGAATTTTCCAAAAGTGTTTTAAAAAGGTTAAAAAACGGATAAACTTAACTAAAATCGCAAAGCTAAGATGGCTTACCAAAGGTATACGGGTTTCGAGTAGAATGAAGCGCATACTCAATGCAAAGACAGGTTTTCAAAATGACTCAACTCTAATTAAATACAGATCTACCTATATGTCACTTTTCAAAAAAGTCGTTAGGCAAGCAAAAAAGATGACAGTTCGTAGGGAAATTGCCGAAGCTACAAACTCTTCTAAATCGATCTGGAAAGTAGTCAACAAACATAGAAATAAATCAAACAGGAAGTTCATTGAAAAAATATTTTTAAAAGTAAATAATAAAATCATAGAAAAACCAATCGAAATTGCAAACATTTTTTCGGAAACTTTCGATCGAGCAAACCCTGTTGCTACCAAAAATTCAAATACAGCAATGAAACTACTTACTGAAAACACGCCTAGGATCAAAGATGATCTGGTATTTCGAGAAGTTACTTCAATAGAAATAATTAAAATAGTGAAAAATATGAAAGCGAAGAAGTCGTGTGGTTATGACGATATGCCTATTACAATTATTAAGGATAACATTGATATACTGGCTCAACCCCTTGCAATATTTTTTAATGCATGTTTGAAGGAAGGTGTATTCCCTGATCAGCTTAAGATTGCTAGAGTCTTGCCGGTGTATAAAAAAGGTAGTAAATCTGATCCAAATAGATATCGGCCAATATCTCTGTTGCCGGTTCTATCAAAAATTTTTGAGAATATAATTAAGGATAGACTAATGTTTCATTTAAATTTAAATAAAGTAATAGATGAACGGCAATTTGGTTATAGGCGTAGTGTAGGTACCACTGATGCTATTGATGCACTTGTGGACGATGTAGTCTGCAGTCTAAATAATAAAAGAAAGGTGGCTGCGCTATTTCTGGACCTGAGTTCCGCATTCGACCTAGTAGATCATGAAATTTTATTACAAAAGTTAGAGTACTACGGCATTCGAGGAAATATTTTGAAACTTTTTGAGTCCTATTTGCTGAACCGCAAACAGTACGTAGAGGTCAAAACAATAGAGGAACAGAAGGAAAAGATAGTCAAGTCAAGTATGGTTAAGATTACTAAAGGAGTACCGCAAGGCTCTATTTTGGGACCGATATTTTTTATTCTCTTTACTAATGACTTAATAAAACACCTAAAGAATAATGTAACAGACACAAACTTAGTAATTTTCGCGGACGACACTAACGTTATAATATCCTCTGCAGACTTAAATGAACTTAATGTAAAGGTCAACGATACACTTGTTATTTTCGAAAATTGGTTCCATATAAATGCATTGAAAATTAATACAGCCAAAACAAGCGCCATGCTGTTTAAAACTACCGCGGGAAATAAAGACTCACTAAACATACAAATGGGTTATGAAACGATACCCTTGGTAGAAGATGTAAGGTTTCTTGGAATCCACATTGATTCTTTACTTAACTGGAAACAGGAACTAATTGCAATAGAAGGTTCAATAAGTTCCGCTTGCTACGCTCTGAGAAGTCTGCGAGAAGACGTAGGCTCTAAAGAACTACTAACTGTTTATTATGCCCTCGTTGAATCTAAACTTAGATATAGTATACAGTTTTGGGGAAACAGCTATAAATATAACATGGAAAAGGCTTTTAAAATACAAAAAAGAGCAATTCGCACTATCGTCCGTATACCATCATGGGACTCATGTAGAGAGCATTTCGTTCGACTTCAAATTTTAACAGTCCCTAGTCTTTATATATTAGTACTTCTCACAAATTTTGTTAAATACCATAGTAAGTTTGAGACTGCAAAAGAACGGGAATTAAGGCTTGCCTCTAGGCGTAAGGACATGCCAAGTAATTTTTGCCCTAAATTAGATATTTTTAAGCATTCAGCAAGGTATCAATCAATTGCTCTATTTAACAAGTTGCCATCTGAGTTAAAGGTAATTACGAGCTACACCTTGTTCAAAACGAAGCTACGACGGTTCCTATTAGAGAAGTGCCTTTATGAAGTAGACGAATTGTAATGTTTTAATTTGTTGACATTAATATGAATGAATTTATGTTTTGTTTTTGTATTTAATAATATGTTTTTTTGTGTAATTTTAATTTCTTTTTTCTTTATCATTATTTTTAATTTTATTTTGTATACCGTGTTTTAGTTCTAAGGATAATATTCAAATACAATGTTTATTGTTTAATGAATTAAATAAATGAATGAAATGAATGAATGAAATGGAAAGTAATTTAGGAGGTGATTCAGTATCATTAATACATCCACTGCAAAGCACTTTTTCTTGAGCGAACGTTTTTTTCACTTTTCAGTACAAAGTGGTCCGATCAGCTGAATCAGTTTGTATGGACAAGTAAAGAAAAAGTTCGCGCAAAAAATGTACTTTGTAGTGGAATGTGATGTGTTAACGATACTGAATCACCTCCTAAATTACTTTCCATTTAAATTGAAAGACCTTATATAACTAAACGCGGCATCAATAGTCATTATATAACTCTGAAAGACCTTATATAACTAAACGCGGCATCAATAGTCATTATATAACTCTGAAAGACCTTATATAACTAAACGCGGCATCAATAGTCATTATATAACTCTGAAAGACCTTATATAACTAAACGCGGCATCAATAGTCATTATATAACTCTGAAAGAACTTTTATGAAATCGCGTTAAATCTGAGCCGTAACGTTACTAGAGTGCGGTAGCGAGAGTTAAAGCCCACACTTCCAATTAACCCTTAACTTCTTACCCCCTATTTTTGTCACATAACCACCTACCTGCGGTCACAGAGACCGCTTATCAAATGTCAAAAACCTTAGTAACCAGTTAAAACAAATATTATTTTTATACATGTAATACGTATTTAAAGATCAATATCGTTTAATTAAAAACAATAAAACACAATGTTATCTAAATAATTGAGTAACAGTAAACACAAAACAAAAATCACTTCTAAATTGTAAGTTCAATGTGAGGTAAAAACTCATGAGATTTACATAGAGGAAATGCCGACTCGCGACCTTTTTTGATCACCTGCAGAGGATTCGCGCACGTATACACACCCGTAGCATGGTGTTTAATCGCGCGCGACGCCACTTAGTTGAATCACAAGTGCGAGGAGCGTGACACGATGTTTTTGCGATTAATCAGCATGTCACGCTCCTCGCACCTGTTATTCAACTAAGCCGCGTCGCGCGCGAATAAACACTGCTACCGGGCCCAAGTGCTTGAAAGTTGTTGCAAGGGATCGACGAAAAGGTAAGTACAGATACAAAACCTGTTGCGGTCTCTGAGACTGGTGGTAGGTAGTTAAGGGTTAAACTACGGTGATTACTTCACACGATGTCTGTTATTAGTAGGCGTGCGGCGTCTTGTCGTAGACCGAAAGCTTTTCATAAAAACTGACTCAGTACAATAAACACTAGCTTGACCGAAACCGCTGTATCGAGGGGAGGCGGGGGGGAGGAAAGGACATAGCATAAGTTCACATGAGATCGATAATATCGGACCGATCTTAAGATATCGGTTTACATTAATTTAAATGTACGCTCGGTACAGCGGTTTCGGTTAAATAGCTTTCCTAATAATATTAGGAAATATGATACTACAACCACAGATAATGTAATACTATACTAACAATGGTAAGTGAAATAAGTTAGTTATTAGCTATAAGTTGCAGTATTATATGTCGTAATAAATGTTTAAAAAAACCTTGACTAAGCTAGGAACGGTGGAAGGGTTAAAAAATAAAACAATAAACTTGGAACTAGTCAGATTGTTTATTATAATGTAATTTCAAAGAATGACCATTTAGTTTCGAGTGGGTTCCTTATTTTAAGACAGAAAAGTTTTTTCATAAACATGCACACGAATAATATGTAATTAAAGTCCAATAATTTCATGAAATAGCATTACAAGTAAAGAAGTCCCTTACAAACCTAACACATTGCTCTTACATGAAACACTGAAAGTAACAGATACGTGTACCTATGTATACAGGCATCTCGGGGTACGATTTATTGTAAATATTGCGGGCTGGTATTTGTTGTACTGGCTATGGAAGACTGTTTGTAGGAACATGATTGTTCAATGTAATGTGATTCTAATTTTAACCCACACGCGGTGTAAGAATACGTAGTAAGCGTGGAGAGGTAAAACGGGGTCTTATTGTGTAACTTCAACATCTATCTCTTTCTAAGGTATCGTGATTGACTAGAAATGATATCACACATCATTTAAAGCCAATAGTGACACCTTCGGAAGCGATAGCGATAGATGTCAAAGCTAGACAATAAGGCCTCTGCTCCCTCAAGACGAATGTCTAGTTGAGTTAACGTTTCTGCACTGTACGCTTTATGAATAATATTAATAAAACTCGCGTGAGCTGACATACTAAATTATTATTACATACGGCTTGAACACTCACGGGTGATTGTTGCTGATCGGCGGCTGCCAGTGCCCGTTTGATAACGACGACGGTGAACGCCGCGTCGTCCTAAGAACGACACTCGCCTTGATAATGCCGAAATTGTATCGGTGAAACGGTTGGCATATAGTCAACAACAATCACACGTTCAAGCCGTATGTAATAATAATTTATGAATAATGCTCAAACATTGGAACCATGTAATCTGTTTGTACCGAGATGCCCAATGAACATTAACGTGACATAATAAATGGGTATATAAAAGATAAAATGCTTATTTCCTACGATTATAGTAATATGTAACTGTAATATGGAGGCAAACGGAGGTAGTTCGTGTTTTGAATAACTTGGTACGATGTAGTTAGATCTACATTTTCTTTATATTGTTTTGTATGAAATGTGAACAAAAAAATTGGAAAATAAAAATCAACATATTTAATAAACGAAAAGTCGCAGCCGTTTTGTAAAATCATTGAGTTCATAAAAAGAAGCAGTTTCGCTTTGAAACGCAAAAAAGAATACAAACCGAATTGAAAATGAAAATATTTTATTTTATAATTAAATTTTTTCATTTTCATTTTTTCGTTTTGAAACGCAAAAAAATACAAACCGAAATGAAACCCCGACTGCAACTTTAACTCCTAAACCATTAAATAATAAAATAAAATGGCTATAAAAATTTTGCAAAATTAATTCGATTTGACAATAATAAAGTAAATGAAGCAAAATGTAAAAATAATAAGTAAACCATTGCCAAAACAAAGTAAAATACGGTCCTGAAAACACATCAAAATAAAAGCTACAGCTTACAACATTATGCGATTTAAAAGCTCTATTAGTGTAATTTTTGAATGAAATAACTTACATTACTAGCGGCTGGTTTCGACTTTTGACTTTTAATTTATTTTTAACATCCCCACAAATAATCTTTGCCTAAATATGCAAATTTATGTACCAGGGGCCTTAATCGTCTAACTAAAAATTATGTGTGATGTTATTTCTAGCCAATCACGATACATTTAAACGATAGCGATAGATGTTGAAGTGAGACAAAAAACCACAGGCCCTAATAAAAAACATATATTATTAAGAAACCAGAAATGCGTTTGTACAGATGTTTTTTTTAATGTGAATAAAAATTCCACATTTTTATTTTATTTAATTTTTATTTTGTTACACTAAAGACGTATTTTGGTCGCTGAAACATGCTATGGAACTGTTAAAGATGCTTATTTTGTGAAATTACTTACTCGAACAACGGGATCTTCTGCAATATTAACGTTTTATTCACAATTAAAAAGCAACTTGTAGATTTGAAAAAAACAGTACAAAACATCGAAACCTGGCCTATACCTAAAACATTATACAGACAGTTTGTATGGAAACTCGTTATTTGTACACAGAGCGGGTATTGGGGTAGTATTGTTCAAACCTTTCATTTTATCGGCTTCAAATCGCACTTATCAAAGTTAACAATATCATTTCCGTAAAATAGAACCGCAATACCCTGTGTTCGAATCTAACCTAACACCTACTAGCTAGAGACATTGAGGGTCGCAACAGATACTAGAAAATGCATTCTCTTTTTACACCACTAAAGCCGAATACAATGTTAACCTATCGTCTTGGTTAGGTGCGGGAGAGGCGGAGTTGCGACCGAGGTCACGTAAAAAAATCTTTTTTGGTCCTTTCGCACCGCCAAAAAACAAGATGGCGCCCTTACAACCGCATAAAAACAAAAAAGAACACATTTTCTGTCCCTTTTGCGACGAGAATTACACCAAATTGGAATATGTTTCCAGTGATTATGAATACAGAGAGTTGAATATTAATAATAACTATGGATTACTAAGAGCCTCTGAGAGGTACAGCGTGCGGACTCAATGCAAGTTTATGGTTCATCGGAAATTGTGCCTTATTCTGTTGTACATAAGCTTGCACTGTTCTGTAGCAATTTTTTCTTTCTATTTCTAAATCAGCACAGCTCCCTAACACGACGACGACATAAGCTAGAACATACGTCATCGATGCGAAGATTATGTCGCAGCCATCGTGTTAGACTTGAGTGGTAAGTTCTTCAGAAACTTAAAATTTCATTTTTTATTTTTAGACAAGCTATAGTTGCTTCGAAAGCGTTTAAGCAAACGAAGTAACGTTTCAAAATGCCTTTCGGACTTACATGAAGCACAGCTTTTGTCAGCTAACTCGATTGTATACAGTTTCTGTATTGTTAGTTTTCGTTTTATCAAAACTACCTTTTCGGCGACTCATGATATTTATGTAATTTGTAATTGTTCGTATTTTTGTCAATATCGGGTCCAAGCATACTGAATATATTTGTTTCACATATCTGACTCTTTCTGTTATAGTTCTCGACTGTTCTAAGTCTTACATTATTCGAAGTTCTCAATAGAACCATAATACCTAACAGTCTTTGGATACATTATCACTAAGACCCTTTTCAAATTCAACCTTGTAAATAGATTCCCCCAAAATATATTTCGGAGATATTCCTCTCAACACGTCAACGTCATAATTTCGCAGTTTACTTCTGCTACAATAAGTAAAAATATGTCGCGATTTTGGTTTATCCGGTACTCAAGTCGTTGTGTTCCAAACGCATATGGGCGCACTATATTCAAAGTGGTAAACTCCAAATTGATTGTCAACATACTCAAACATTTTATGATTGTATTCATCCGAATCCCATATGCGTGTCACTTACTGCTCCCGAATTCTTTATAACCGTCGCTACGACGAGATTTTAACAGCAAAATTGATTTCTATACCGCTGTCATTAAGGGCCAGAATCGGGAAACAGCTAACTGTTTGTTTACATGATCATCTCTTGGTATTTATACTCGATAAATAATAACAAAGTTTGTACTCACTCAAATACCTTACTCAAGCTACACTTACAACTATAAAATATACATAAAAATATCACAGCACTATCGATTCACTTACGCTAACAATTATGACGCTTTGCATCATAATTCTGTTTAAACAATAATTAAAACAATAAAGGAATCGAAAAAATGCGTGAGCGTACACGCCACCGTATTATATAAAACCGACATCATAGATATGGTAAGAAATTTACGAAGGAAGTACAGTTTATTTGCGTTCTTGAGAAATAAAGCCTTCTGACCTTAATTAAAAACAAAAGGAGGAAGATACGGTACTGTCTTCCCACGCGCAGTCCTACAAAACCAATTCCAATGAACCCGCTTTGATTCGCTCGCGCTACTGTCGAAGCTCGTCGAACTATCTCTATCGCTCGGTGGCGCTTGTTCATACAGCAGGCCCATTTTTGTTGTCGATATAACAACGTACCGTATCTTCCCCCTGTTGTTATATCAATGCTGTAAACTTGTTTTCACCTTTTTTTTATAATAAATTAATGTGTTTTGTTATGAGTTGAAATATTGAAGTTGATAAGTACGGTGGCAGACATTAAGCACGCTTAAAAATTTAAATGCAACTTCAAGTGCCGCAAAATCCCAAATATTTACAAAGCTTTCGTTCTTAGCCTAAAACTTTGGATCGAATCAATGGAAAAACAAATTAAAACTAAACATTTTCAAACGAAACTATTCAAAGCAAACAAGAAGCATGTTTTACACAAAATAAATAGCGAGAAGTTTTTTTTTAATGACGCTTAAACCACTGAGAGCGGCCTTATAGCAAAAATTACTGCAATGAGCAGTAAGTATCAAGACCATTTCGTATAAATATGCTCGTGATTAAAATTGAGCTTTTTTCTCCTGGACAATACAGCACAGTTTCGCATGCTCAGATATTCTGGCTTCTCTTTTGCACTTGCCAACACGATACTTATTCCTTTTGAGATTTATACTTCACCTTTACATTACAAAATAAAAGTAAATGCGTGAACGTTATGGAACTACTTACTTACATCTATTTTTTTTTTTGCGTTCTATATTTTTTTTGTTTTGAATATGACATGGCACAGACACACTATTCTACATTTTATATGTTAATTTAAAATTATACAGTTTTTGTCGAGTTATCCTTTATGTATGTAGTTACTATTTTATCTTCTATAAAAAACTTAAACGACTAAATGAGGTAGCATTATTATGAATTATATATTTTAAAAAGTTATCCATCTAGTGTTTGGTGGGATATATGTAGATAATATATATAAAACAGTAACATTATTATACTCCCTATACTGAGGTAGACTATTTTGTCATTTCCGGTTGAGGTAGCAGCGGATAGACAAGTGGTAATATCATATTAGGCTGTGCAAATACGTATCGAGCACTCGATATAAGCACAAATACGTATGGAGCACTGGATATACGCACAAATGTTGTTATCAAAGTTGAAACATCCTAAATTTCAATTCTAGTTGAATGTATATAAAACGTCAACCATTAAAAATATCATAATCACCATTTGCCTACGTAAAGGTAGATAGAAAAAATACTATTTAAAGATTTACTCCTAGACGTGTCAGATTTTAAGTTTGCAATGAAAATGAACGACAACTAATAGATATCTGTTTGAATGACAGACCGGTACATATCCTGTATATTAGAGCCAATACCGGGCATCTCAGCGAACCCGTAATTCTGGTAGATCTTGGTAATAATCGGGGGCTCCCATTTCTGTTGAAACTCCGTCGCAGTAGCAGCATCCTGTATGTTATCAAAGGGGACATTGGTCATGTTTTGTATGAACAGTTCCTGTGGATTGTTCTGCTCCTTTATAGTGAGCATGGGGTCGATGTGGGGCAGGATGTGGTCGTCGAGGTCGATGATTTGTCCGTTGTAGACGGACGCTTCGAGACCTTGGTTGATGAAATCTGGACCGTACTCACGCGGGTAGTTGGCTGAGCTCTGTGTTTGCATCATCTGTTGACTTGACGGTTCTGTGGATTTAACGAACTTTTATAGAGCCATCGTTTCTGGAGTATAGCGTAGCTCAGACTCTCAATCTTTAGGAACAGGTTGAAATTGAATTCTGCCGGTCGAGGATGCATTGACGATATTGCGTTAAAACACTTGTCCTTTTCCAAATGTACGACTTTATTATGCCCGACCGGTTTCGCTGATCAGCATTTCCTAGAGCTTCTAATTATAATTATATCAATTGGAGTTTTCTCCATGTGAACAAGTATGAATAAAAAATGGCAAGTTCGTTTATTATTTTCATATATTGCACTATTTTGACATGAAGAAAAGTTTAATTGATTGAATTATTACAATTAGAAGCCCTAGAAAATGCTGATCAGCGAAACCGGTCGGGCATAATAAAGTCGTAAATATATTATATGTGGAAAAGTAAAAGTGTTTCTTAAACATAATGTGTAGTAAAGTCCACCAAGTTCCAACAATCGTGTGCATTACACCAGCGGCATGTTGTCGCTTTTCAGGATTTCGGCTTTACAGATAACTATTACCTCAGCTCGTGTAATTGTGCCCGAAATTTAGAATTAGTGCCTTCAGCCGATCCAAAGATATTCACGAAAAAGAAAATTCCGCTGGAATAACTTTACCCCAGCGGCATGTTTTTTTACCGGTGGTCGTCGCTAAATACAAACTAGCTACTTAGATAGATATAATTAGTGTCTAATTAACCCCATAAAACAAAATTAGTGTCTCTTGAGGTTTCAGAGTCATTCAAGATGGCGCTGGGGTAACGTTTAGCTAATTTAATTAGTTCCAAATTAGTGTCATTTTATTTTTTCTATAATCGACTCCGTTGGAAAATTTCTTTTTTAAAACCCTAAAATTGATCCTTAAATGAGGAAATCTAGAACCTTGGCAATTATGGTGTTGTGTACCTGTTACGAACTCAAAGCATCTTGTGAAGTTTAATGTGTCCATTAC
This sequence comes from Ypsolopha sequella, assembly GCA_934047225.1. Classification (NCBI taxonomy): domain Eukaryota; kingdom Metazoa; phylum Arthropoda; class Insecta; order Lepidoptera; family Ypsolophidae; genus Ypsolopha; species Ypsolopha sequella. The sequence goes on along the minus strand of OW203990.1, from coordinate 27,896,862 downwards.
CACTCTATAAAAAGTTATTTCATTTTAATTCAAATCTAGCTATGATATAATTAATGTAACCTAATGTTCCAAAACATGAGTTATTATTAAGGCGATATGCGAAAAAAATACGGGTGTTTTTTTTCTGTGTATTTCATGAAATACACGGAAAATTTTAATAAATTTCTGGTATATGCATTTTGACTATATAATCCAGGGTTTAGAAATTGGAAAACATGTTTGGATAAATTTTCCTCGATAGAAATAATTGTTGAAATGACGTCTTCAAACACACTTTTTCTCCTCGTTTGACGAATAGAAACCATATACAGAACTCAAACATATTTTATTACGTGTGTTTCAACAATATCTAGAGATTTGATATTTGAAATTTTGCTAGCTATTTTTTTTTTAAATAAAAATATAAAACCAACTTTTGCCCCTTTTGCCCTGAATCAGCCCCTCTCGCACTGCGCGATTTTTCGCTTGGAGTGACAGTGACAAAAATAAAATTCGCATATCCTCTTAACTGACGATATAAATGATTCGAGTAGGAATTACAGTTGCCACAAAATAAGAGGCCCGTTTTGACAGATAAGAACGACCATAGAATATAACTTTACATGTAATAAATGAAACGGTTAACAAATAATTATTAACTTATTGGGTTTAAAGAAAATAAATAAACGTTTTTTAATTATCACGGAACATATTTCAAGTACTATTTTCACGCATATTCCAAAATAAAATGCAATTCTGAATTACTACACCATGTCTGAAAAACAGTTACATTCTCAGTCAATTTTTTCTTAATAATAGTGTTGTAACCAGATAATCGCCTAATTTCACGGACTCAATTCGATTCCACGTGAAAATAATTGACTTATATTGATAAAATAATTGTAATGATCTGTAATTAGCTTTTGTGAGACCAGTACACAAAAAGCCAAGTTTAAATTTCCTTTTTTTTTGCAAATATAAACTTTTTAGATTTGAACATTTGCATGTATTTGTAACGGTGTCGCGTATACCGAAAAATATAATATAATAATTGTGCTAAATAATGTTACATACCACTTAGCTTTTAAACTTACAGTTTACAAAAACAAAATATATATACAAATACAATTATATATACAATGTATATATAAAAAACATGCATTTATTGCTTACAGTCCCATTTTTTTTATTAATGAATTGGTTTACAGGCAGTTTTCCATAAATCATCCTATCAATAGACAGATTGGCTGGTAAGAAATATGGCAGTATTTTTTTTTTATAAGGCATGGAGCAATTTTTTCATCTTGAAGTCTACATATTTTTCTTACTGGCCAGTATTTTATATCTATCAACGCTCAGGCCTCTATCTAATTTGAGGTCAGTGAAGTACAACATTACAAAATATTACTGGCACGTAAGAATTTCCATTTCAGATTCTTTTTGTAGAGAAAAAAAATTAAAAGCTGGTTTTAGCACCCGAAATATCTTTCTATCACCATATTGGAAGTCGTTGTGCTCCCGTTTGTTTTTAGAGTTTTTTTCTTGTGACTTTAGGCTTTACTTTTGAACTATTTATATTTTCTTTCACGTTGACTTTGGCAATTATGTTTATTCTGGAAATTATAACCAATAAACTTGAAAATATTTCAAACGATAACAAACTCATAATATTTTGAATCGATTTCTCGTGAGAATCGGTTGACATAGTTACCGATTTGCATGGTTCACATCCATAGATACGTTGCGATGACATATGTCAAAACGGACCTATTACATTGTGACTACTTTAGTACCTTTATTAAATTGTCTATCCTATAGGAAAAACCCTACTATCTACTGTAATATAAGAAAAAATCATCAGGAAAGAAAATCATGCGATTAACCGACCAAATTCGAAATGACTACATACATAAAAGCGGCCGCACAGTACACTATGAAAACTTTCTTAAATTTGTAGAACAACATTTCGTTTTTCGAAACAATCACGAACAAAAGTTTTAAAATTTATTGTTTTGTAAACACGTACGCGTGTGTGTACGCCATATATTGAGGATTTGCAAACGTTTAACTCTTAGTGAAATGTTGTACAGCATTATTTGACCATAAATTGTATTTTTATTGCCGAAATTTATTTAAAAAACCGGCCAAGTGCGAATCGGACTCGCGCACGAAGAGTTCCGTACAATTATCTATAAAAACGGCAAAAAACATGTATGTTGTATGAGAGCCCCCGTAAATATTTATTTTATTCTGTTTTTTAGTATTTGTTGTTGGAGCGGCATACATCATCTGTGAAAATTTCAACTGTCTAACTATCACGGTTCATGAGATACAGCCTGGTGACAGACGGCCAGCGGAGTCTTAGTAATAGGGTCCCGTTGGTCACCCTTTGGGTACAGAACCCTAAAAAAGAAAGTTTTTACGATATAGCACTAGCTACTAACGGTACCTAGTTTGTATTTAGCTACGACCATCGGTAAAAAAACAGGCCGCTGGGGTAACGTTACTCTAGCAGAATGTATTTTTCGTGAATATCTTTGGATCGGCTGAAGGCACTAATTCTAAATTTCGGGCATAATTACACGAGATGAGGTATTAATTATCTGTAAAGCCGAAATCCTGAAAAGCGACAACATGCCGCTGGCGTAACGCACACCTAACAATCACAAGCATCAACTATGCATAAACAAGTTTTTCGGAATTTATGTGCACGGTATTTGTATGTTTACCAATTGCTGATGGCGAAGGAAAACACTGTAATGTAAACCTGAATGCCCAGACAAGCGTATATTTGTCACGTTGGGACGTAAATAACGTCGGTGAAACGAGTGTTCGATTGTTCAAGTGAAAGTTCACATTCGGAAAAATCTCTGACATCCTATTTGGGAGGACTAAAAAATGGGGTAGCTGAAAACCAGCGCTATCAAAAATTCGTTTTTGATTGCGTGCACCTGAGCTATGTCTATATCAAATTAAATTTAACTCATTAGCTATAATATAAAGAATAAGACGTCAAGTGCCTTGGGTACTCAGACATATTAAGATATATTAAGAGAAGCGGAAGATTTAAGGAGGGAATGCAACTGGGACAATAGGATACCAAAGCTCCAAGCAATGGGAACTGGATGGAATAGCTCCAACTGGAGAGCCGACCATCCGCCTGTGCCCAGCAGGCGTCCCACCTCTAAATCATCATAATAATATAAATTGAAGCATTGTTATTTTCTTAACAGTTATGTCCTATTTACTAGAAAAGTTTATAGAAAACGAAAATAAACGCACCTGTAACGACCGCGCCATTTGCTTGCAAGTTGGAGAATGTAGCGGCGTCGCCATTCGGATTAGCATTCGTATTGGAGGTGTCTCTATGGAGGTCGTCCAGAATACTAGGGTCTATATGATCCAGCTCTATACTATTCTCGCTGCAAATGGATTGAACAAACATGTACGCTTCCTCTAGGAGATTCGGACTTGAACGGTCTAGATCATTCGTTGTTGCTTCCGTTACGTTTGAAGAATCACTGCTTTCCATATTGACAACTTCCGCCTCTTCCACTACCGATATCTTATACGTCTCTCCTTCGATTTTGACAGTCTGTTTGGATGGAAGCATGTGCCTGACAGTTTTGGGGTCGATGTTGTGTATCCTTTTCACGTGTTTGTACCAATTCGGGTAGCTGGTGAACGCCTTGCCGCACACCACACATTTGTAGGGCTTCTCCCCGGTGTGCGTATACATGTGTTCGTTTAAACGTTCGATTGTCGGAAACGCTTTCCCACATGTCTTGCATTCGAAGTTCTTCGCTCCGGTGTGGGTTTTCATGTGCGTCATGAGACGGTGACGCGCATTGTAGATCTTCCCGCAAGTCTTGCATACATGGAGGGCTAGTTGGAAGTGCTGCTGGATGTGCTTGGAGCGAAGCATGGATTGGTGTAGCTCGTCGAACTTCTTGTCGCAGATCGGGCACGAGTAGGACCGCTTCATGTGGACGTCTAAATGCTTCTCGCACATCGAGAGAGACTTGAACTGGAGCCCGCAGTCGTGGCAGAAGTTCTCGTTCTTTTTATGTTCCAGCTGATGCAGAACTAGTTTCTTCATGCTATCGAACCTGGATGAAACGGTTAATGTTACTACTAATGAAAGTCTAATGCCCGTTTCCACTAACCTGATGACGGCTGAATCGGATGCCTAAATATTTAAGAGGGCATCCGAATTAGACATCACCTAAGGTGAAAACGGGCACTAAAAATTGCAATTGTTTAACTTAATGTTTCAGGACTTGTCATTCCTTAGGAGTTTGTTCAAAATTAGAGACATGAAATGTATTCCTACAAATGAAAGCCAAAGAGGAATACATACTAAAACATTTACACTTTGACATAACCGTCCGTTGAAAAATATAAACTTTAAGGACGTTTGTGCACCCATCCGTGTTCGATTCGTATTCGTGTTTTTTCCTAGATGTATTTTTAAGTTGTACGTAAACAAATCACGAATACGATTCGAATATGCATGAAGTGCACAAATGCCTTTATAGTAAAGGTAAAGCCCCGGTTTTGTCTGTGGCAAAACTCGAGGAACGATTGAGCTGACCCATGTAGTAGATGGGAAATTAAGCTCATTATACAGGCTGAAATTTCGTCGCTGAAAAGCCAAATTTTGACGCTTTAACTGGGAATCAAAGAAGAGATCAAGGAATAATTTCGTTCGAAAAAGCGGCTTGGCCTTCTGCCTCGCCAGAGACACTTTACTGCAATATATTCAGAGAACAAGAAAGTTTCGTTCGGAATTATTATAATCGGTCTTCGGACTCGCCAAAGACTTTTTACTTGGGTATCAAATAAGTGCACCAAAAACACTCCGAACCAGAATCAGTGGGTCTACCGCATAATTCTGATTTTCAGCAACATCAACTTGAGATTGAAATTTGACGTGCGTGCGACGACGCCCGCCTAACATGCCATCTCTTTTGCACGCGTTGAATTTCGCATGCATTTGCTTGAAGTTGATACAAATGAGAATTACGCGGTAGAGCCCCAGGTCAAATGCATTCTATAAAATTAAGGGTCCGAAAAATATTGAGATTCTAAAGGACTACTACACAAAAACTAAACCAACGCAGGCGAAGCCACGGGGAAAAGCTAGTACATACTAAATATACTCAGGTCTCCCAGAGGGGTAGTCAAGAGACTACAGATTTCCAACTTCTACGATCCTGACACAACTCTTTCGCCTCTTCCACATCAATCTAGTCATAGAGGCTCTCCTATTGCGGTTACTTTTGATATTGCCCTTCTTCAGTATGTCGCCAATTTGGTCAGCATACGTCCTTCTAGGGCGGCTTAGTCGAGCTGTACCTACCTCCGACCATTAAATTTCTTTCGTCTGTTGTTCGATATATTTCGGTCTAGTAGAGACATACTTTTTCATGGAACAGCTGATTTTATTAGCAATTTAGCCCCGTAGTCAAAGTTGTTTGTATAGGCCAGTAAATACGAATATATCAGTACTAAAAATTCAGCCAGTATATTCGATTCACATTCAATTTTGGAAGTGGCCACATTTTACTTTATAGTGTGGATGGAGTGTCAAAACGAAAGCGTATTGGCAAATCGCCGCGCCGGCGCGAACCACTATAGCAACCTTGAAGGCACATCGCCCTTTCACTCGCACTACCCTAAAGGTTCACTGCATTTGGCGAAATAGAGCAAAGTAGTAAATTACTTTTAATTAAATTTCGTGATTTTCTTTTTCGAAACATTAAGAGGCTGCATAACGCTAAAATTCAGTCCTGCTCCAACGCTTTTGTTTTTTAACTGCCTATCCTGCTCTAATCAGATAACACTCACGCAAAACTTCAATTATTTTGAAATCGCGGCTAGATTAGGACATTAACTATAATTTATTTATGTAATAAATATGGTTTTTTCTAGTAAACGCTCTTTCGTGAAAATCATGCTTTTTTAAAAGTATTATAATTAAAAGAACATTGAAAGTATGTTTATTTATAAAGTGTAATTAATAATTGTCTTGAGTCAAAAAACACGCCATATTTTTTCCAAATTTTTACCATCTACATTGACGGAACTGAATCCAATTCAAAACTGAGCATTGTGGAGCCCCTTAAGACATAATTTTTCTTGGCATCAATATCGTGTATACGTATCCATGTGTTGTCGATCACACCTCTGTATAATACTTACTCTTCCCCACAATCAGGCTCCAAGCACCTGACACTCTCGTCCCCGTGTACCAGCCTCATGTGCTTAGTGAGGCGCCAGTTGCATGCGAAGCTGAGGTCGCAGTTCTGGCAGTGGAAGGGCTTGTGCACCGCGAACTGGGGGGGAGCCTCACACACGCCCACGTGCGTCACCAGCAGGGACACGCGCGCGAACGTCTTGTTGCAGTTGTCGCATCTGAGGAGTTGGACGCCTTCATTAATTGGAGGAAGAAATGTGGTCGCACAAAAAAGAAATGAAAAGTTATGAAATCTTAGGACTTTTCTGTACAATAATGGGCCACAAATAGATACAAATTATTTAAAAAAATAGTTTTGCGCATGCTTGATTGAATTTTAGATGGAATTTTTGCAGTTGCTCAAGGAGTAACATAGGTATTTGTTCAGACATTTCAGTTGTTTAAGGAGTAACATGGGAGTTTATTTAGATATTTCAGTTGCTCAAAGAGTAACGTAAGAGTTAGTTTAGATATTTCAGTTGGTCAAGGAGTAACATGGGAGTTTGTTTAGATATTTCAGTTGGTCAAGGAGTAACATAGAAGTTAGCTTGGAAATTTCAGTTGCTCAAGAAGTAACATAGGAGTTAGTTTAAATATTTTAGTTGGTCAAGGAGTAACATGGGAGTTTGTTTAGATATTTCAGTTGGTCAAGGAGTAACATAGGAGTTAGTTTAGATATTTCAGTTGGTCAAGGAGTAACATAGAAGTTAGCTTAGAAATTTCAGTTGCTCAAGAAGTAACATAGGAGTTAGTTTAAATATTTTAGTTGGTCAAGGAGTAACATGGGAGTTTGTTTAGATATTTCAGTTGGTCAAGGAGTAACATAGGAGTTAGTTTAGAGATTTCAGTTGGTCAAGAAGTACCATAGGAGTTAGTTTAGATATTTCAGTTGGCCAAGGAGTAATATAAAAGTTTGTTTAGATATTTCAGTTGGTCAAGAAGTAACATAGGAGTTAGTTTAGATATTTCAGTTGGTCAAGGAGTAATATAAAAGTTTGTTTAGAGATTTCAGTTGCTCCAGCAGGAGTTTGTTTAGATATTTCAGTTACGGAAGGAGTAACATAGAGGTTTGTTTAGAGAATGAATTAAGAAATAGAATTTGGCCAAAATCATAAATAATAGAAATTTGTACAATTAATTATGAAAGCGGAAACTCACTTGAATTTCTTTTTCACTAAATGGTTGTAGCAATGGGCTGCAAATTTTGCATATACGTCATACTGATTCTCGCAAATGTTACATGTGTATGTCAGAAGCTCGTCTTCGTGGTCGTTTTGAAAGTGTTCGTCGAAGTCTGTTTTAAACTTGTAGGTTTTATCGCAGTAGCAGCAGAGGATCCCTCCCAGGTCATTCGTGTCACAGTCTTCCAGATTATCTTCCAAGACTTGCATGATATTGGCATCATCGCCAAAGTGCTTGGTTAAATGTTGGGCAGCCAATGTTCTGTTGTCAAAGTTTTCACTGCATATTGGACATGAGTAAGTGAAGACGGCATGTTCGTCGATGTGCCACCCACAAGAGTCAACTTGAGTGATCTCCTTCTTGCAGATTTGACAGGAGTACGGAGGACCGGAATCTTTGTGAACTAATTTATGCATTTGTAGCTCTTGTTTAGACGAAAATCTGCAAAGCAATATTTACATATAAATGATATTATATTTATTTAGTTTATTCAGGAAACAACCGTTAATGAGTAATTACTTTAAACAGAAAATATAAAATAATAATTAAAACATTTTGGTTGTTGTCAGAAGTCACCTTGTGTGCACTACGTGCGCTACGTGGAAAACCTGCGAGATGGCACACCAATTTATGGCACGCTGGTCTTACTATACGTTTTTTTAAATAAATGATAATTTAACTAGATAAAACACATTTAAATAAAATTTAAGTGAGATAATTGTGACTGATACCCCAATTGTGTCGATTTGGCGCAACACAACTTAACTAATTTAACAGGACTAACTTTTTTTTCAGCGTTCTGTCTTTGTAATCTTGATAAAAACACTTGTACTGTTTCACAATCACTTTATATTACTCCAACCGGTTTCGCCTTGGTGAATAATAATTTCGGGTAAATTCTCTGTCGGTTTGGGCGTTATTTTATTAACACCCCTTGTAGCCTATTCGTTGAACAGGGGTCAGTATGATGATAATAAAAAAAACAGCATCCAAATCCGTTTAGTGATTTCGGAGATATGCGTGAACAAAAAGACAGACGGAGAGAGAGAAAAGAACTCTAATAATCACTGGTTTGTGTTTTATTACTCTTCTTTAGTGACCCCCTTTCTACTTCTATTACTTTAGTGACCCCCTTTCTACTTCTATTACTTTAGTGACCCCCTTTCTACTTCTATTACTTTAGTGACCCCCTTTCTACTTCTATTACTTTTCTTCAATGTACAGACACAACAGGTTCTACTCTTTTATTATATGTATTGATTGATGATGATGATATATTGATAATAATGGCAGGTATTTTAATACAATGGGTTAAAATGCCACAAAGCTTGTTATCCTGTTAGACTGCTGCTGTATGGCAAAATCACAAGCCTTGTGGCATTTACCCATTATATTAAAATACCTTGAGTGCCACTGCCTACAATAATTAGGATTATTTTAGGTGTAAGTACATACTCTTGGTTGCATGGAGGTGGGCATGTGAAGCTGTGTGTTGCTTCATGCTCTTCAAGCGCTGTCTGCTTTGAGAAGTATTTATAGCACTTTTTGCACCTAAAAGTAATAAGATTTAATAAGTATATGTTACATTCTATTCTGTTATTATATTTTATTATATATTTTATTCTGTGAAATTCTACATGTCAAATAATTCTTTAAAACCATAACTAATTTAATCACACAATTATTTACTGAACCTTCTCATTTGTATGTAAGACATTCATCTGCACTCTGTGGTTACTGATTCAACTGCTTGAGCTCAATAGCTAAGTGATGCATCAATAATGTTGCCCTGGGGCCTAAGTCTTATTTCAACATCTATCCCTATTGCTTTCAAAGGTATGCGTGATTGGCTAGAAATTATGTGTCCCATCAATTCTAGCCAATCAAAACACCTTTGAAAGTGACAGATGTTGAAATTAGATATTTAAGGCCCTAAAATTGAAATTTAAAAAAGTTTAGATAAGATAGATTAATTTGGTACAATGTTCTCATATTTTCAAAACAAATTGGCAATAGTGCAAATTTGCAAATAGTGCAACAATATTTGTAAGAAATTAATATTTCTAAGATCATAATCTCAAGGTCATAACCAAATGAGTGTCTTTCTTCAGTTGACCATCTCAAAACATGATTTATAAAAATTAGATCTCTTCACCGCCACCAGGTGATAAAATTTAATGGTAATTAAATATGAATGTATGTTTGGTTAAACACAGCTAATGTTTGCACACCATCAACTAGAATAAATTTGTAGTTAAACTCACTGGAATCTGCTTTTATTGACATGACTGGTGTAGCAGTGTCCCCTGAAGCGTGAATAGTTTGGGAACTCTTTGTAGCAAGCAACGCAAGTGTACGAGATATCATTGTTAATGTTTTGGTGTTCTTCAATGTAGTGCTCTTCAAAACGCCTTTTGTCCCGATAACTAGTTTTGCAAATACTACAAAAGATTCCTCCTATGATGTCGATGGTAGTTAGTTTAAGGTAAGGTTGATTGTTTTTTTTTCTGTCTGGGTTGGGTGGAGCCATTTTTGCGGATTTGTGTTTATTGTGCTAGCGGTACTCCATTTAGTTTGGCGGTTGATGCAATCGTTTGTTTATTGATGACATTGATCCTGCTATTGTACACATCTTTACGTTTTCTGCAGCTACATAGTGCGGAATTGGTTTAATACCTGGAAAATAATATGCAAGTGAGCTTTATGGGTAGATATCGGGCGCCGCCTACGCGACCTTGGACATTATCGTGAATGATAGCATCGCGATCAATACGAGCCAAACATTAAAACATTGCTTAGGTAATAACAAGAGCACCCAGAAAGATTTATACAAAACGACATAAGAATTTTCCAATTATATTAAAAAACATTTTCAGTAATTATTTGCTGATAGATCTACCCCAAAATACCTTAAGCTATTGTCTACTTTAAATGAATAAATACTTACTGAATCAAATGAAAACTTGAATACACTAAATAAATGTTCGTTTCAGATTACATTGTAGGTAACAACGGCACAAATTAATTCATAAAATTAATAAAAATGTAATGCCGGATAGCAAACAACGCCAAGAAAACGTGTGGAATTTTGACAGATGGATGAACTAGACATGGGTAGTTCCGGAGTGAATGATGAAAATGAGATGCTTCCACTCCCGGGACTATACCACTCACTCGTTCACACCTCTATCCAGCAACTCCGTAGTTCCTTAGTCCCAATGGAAAATAATTTATACAAAAAAGAGTTTACGTCCGATATTTAAAGACTACTTTTGTTTGTAGTTTGTTTCTTGCAGACGGACTCCGCTCACTCCAACTCCGATGGGAATAATTTTATACAAAATAGATCTTACGTCTAATATTTAAAGACTACTTTTGTTTGTAGTTGGTTTCTTGAACACAGAGCGAACAACTCACTCCAACTCCAATGGGAAATATTTTATACAAAATAGATCTTACGTCAAATATTTAAAGACTACTATTGTTTGTAGTTGGTTTCTTGGACACAGAGCTACAACTCCAATGAGAAATATTTCATACAAATAGATCTTACGTCCGATATTTAAGGACTACTTTCGTTTATATAGGAAATATGAGTGAATCCTAGTACACACACACTAGCACATGAAGGGATATTACCAACACATTGAGTACCAACGGGAAATGTTTTTTAGACAATAGAGCTCGCTTCGTGCACTTTAAGATTATTGTTGTTTCTTTCTATTCGCCGCTTTATCCTGCAATTATTGCGTTGGGAGTTATTTTTTGTAATATAAATATTGCTTTTGTTTGGAGTTTTTTGTATGTCTGGTAACATGCTTTTTTATTATATTTATTTATCTATTCATAATTTTACATTATTTTATTACATGGTGAATAGTATCAATAAACTCACATGAGTTTGTCCTGATACTACAATTTGTGAATAATACTCATATTCGTGCATGAGGTTATGCCCACAAAAGTAGAAACAAATAAATACTGATACTGATAGCTACCTGCAATCCTGCATACATACTTATTATAATTATACAATGGATGACGAGAGAAATTGTTTGTCGAACGGCTGCTACTGCAATGTTACGTAGTTGTTACAAAAATAAGTAAAGGCAAATAAATGAATTTAGACGATCTTGACTTCATGTAAATAGGAATTAAATTACAATACAGAATTAGCAGGTATAAAATTGTGAAGTAAATGAGCAGTCGATCGGACAATGGTATACAAATGAAAAGATGCTCTTATCGCGGCGCAGGTAGCAAAGGAATGACTTATACGGAATGTTCCAATTTCATTTTCTAGTTAAAGGTATAAAGTGACTTTTTAGCGTACTTTTAATAGTTTTAGGATTAAGACTGGACCTTATTTCTTGTGGTAATTTATTAACCAAACGTGGTAATAAATACTCGGATGTTCTCCCATACCTACGTATTGTTTGAACAGACAGAATTTAGACAGAGACAGTTAAGCAAATTGTAGGTACTTTTATGGGGTGGAAAATAAGTAAGTTTAATTTATCTTTTTGATTGTTGCCAAGTTTTATGTAATCAAATTTCAAATTAAGCATTATTATTTTAAGAATATTTAAAGCTTTTTACATAAAAATCAATTTATCTTACTTGAAGTGAGATAAATTGATTCAAGTATGCACTTTTTATGAACTGAACTGAGTTATCTCTAAAAAGTAACAGTTCTGTTTGAACAAAGTTTTGGATTTGTATCAAGTATCACATTTTGATATTTGGATAATTTTCGATCAATGAAACTACTTTTGTCGCTATGAGTGTATACTTACATGAAATAAAACATCTAAAATAAATTTTTGCTTATAAATACACCGCCGTTTTCTATGTTCAAAGTTTTAACTCTTAAGGTGGCCTTTTCCGCTCATTTTTACCACACTTTTTTTTTGTTTTTCTTATTCTTGATTACAAAAGAAACTAAGATGTGCAAGAAAATGCGTGATTATTTTTTATTTTGATTCTCAGTTGTAGTGTCAAGATTAGTACATTTTTTTATTTGTGTTTTTCATAGTTTTGGTATAGGTACTTAATTTTATTGATGAAAAGAGTATTTAGAGACCTACATAAATTATAAAAAGGATAGACCACATATTTATTTTTTAATTTTATTTATAAAAAATAGGCATTGTTTGAAAGGGAGTCTCACGGATAAACTGAGGGTTAAGAATTCGCTCCGTTTTTTTCATACGTTTTATGCGGAGAATTGTTTTAAATATTTTTCTCGTCTTTACTGCGATGGTTTTGTTAAAATCAGGGATATACAATAGTTCATACTGGCCATCTAAATGAGGGCCTAACATATATTTGATTATATTATTTCTCCTTTGCGAAATATTTTGGTACTAAGATATTATGAAGAACAGTTCGGAGCGGGCTCGTAAGCACCAAAATAACTCTTAAAAGAGAATCAATTCAACAAAATAAATTTTAGACATTTATTTAGACGGCCAATATGAATTGGTGTTTGTTTCTGGTTTTATTTAAAACATCGCGATAAAGGCCAGAAAAATATTTAATATAATGATTTGCATCAAAGTTTGTCGTCTTTACGGACCGGGCTCTTAAAGACATGGCATAGGCAAGATTGAGCACCTTATTTTGCAATTTTGCATCGGGGGAAAACAATGTTTACAACGTTGCATTTTTTAAGTCTTAAATCGCGCGCTCTTCGTCCTGGCAGTTGCGACGACAGAAATGCCTTATTATGAAATAAATATGTTATTGGGATATTTAATCTATGTTTGCTGTAAGAACTGCAATTTTTCATAAGTGCGAATTGGTAATATCAATAACACCTATTTTACTATGTAAAAACCAAGCGAATCTGGTAAATAACCCTGGAGAAATGAATTTTTTAAACATGCTACATCATGAAAACTGATGTCTATATATTTTTTTCTGGATTAATTATTTGATTAATATCATTATAATTTCGTAACTTTACTTCACAAAAGTTCACTCAATATCATAAAAGGATGGTTTTTATAACTTCTTCAGAAAACTACAATAAAAAATTGTTATTTTTGCGTGATATAAGCTCTTAAGTACTCTTAATTCAAGTGCAGTCATAAATCTCACCAAATATTGTTTATGTTACGAATTGTTATGAGCCTAATGAGCCTATGCTAAGTCACAGCTTTCTTCGCGTCAATATCAACATAATTATGATGAGAGTTCAGTAGATCAAAACTTGATGCAAAACGTATGGAATAAAATAAAATAAAGGAATTTACTAGAAGATTTATTCCCCGGATAAATAAGTTAGATATTAGGATGCTACTTCATTACTTCAAAGGATTAGATTTATTACTTTAAATATTTTAGAAGCTTTAGTAACCTCGACGGAACCCTAAAGGTATGATGTATGGTAAATGCGATACAAGCTTAGGGGAAATCCTAATAACAGCAAAAAATATATTTTAGGAGTTTTTGTTGTTAGGGTGTTTGGTAGTGGTAGTTTGACCTTTGCTGCCTCTTCTACGGTATACGGTACATTTGTTTTATGTTAAGTAATAATTTATAAGAAAATAAGAAATAAATTATCTCGAATGTGCATAATCATTTAAATGGTATTTTTATTATTTATTTGGTTTTATATAGCGCTGATATTTAGTGCTTAGAGTGAATAGAATACAATACCATTCAAAGAAAGATAACCTCTCAAGTGGATTTAGAAATTTCAAAAAATGTCAGTTATACACATTATTTACTTTTACTTTTGTTAAATCTATTTGAATCTACATTAACCCTAGCCTCGATCAACATTCAGGTTTTGTACGCATCGTCGTCGGGCCAAAATTTATTACCACAACAAAGCTTAACTTTATTTTATCACCCAGTTCCTTCCCATATAATAGACGTAGATTTTACTACTTCACAATAAAAGCTATTTCCCTTCATAAATACTGCAAGCCTCCTTTCCTTTCTAACTAACAGCTGGCATCATTGCCGTTATAGTCCTTTGCAAAAGTAATAAATAAATACAAAAATGGCACAAAACGTGAAACTAATCCTCCTTTCTTGAAACTAAGAAACTAACAAAAGAACTAAGGTGCAACCCGTAGTTATAAACAGAACAAAAACACAATTATTTTCTACTCAAATTCAAATCGCCACATCTGGAAAGTGTCAAATGACCAAAAAAAGATACGAGGCAAATGTAACATTCCAGTGGGAAATGTGTACTACAAAAATAGACCTTGACATCATGCATTCAGAGATTATTTTGTTCGTAGTCTTTGTAGTAGTCCCGCCCGAGGTTACACTCATTCTGAACGACGACAGTTCTGAAGAAACGCCGGAACTAAGTGAGTGAGTGGACTAGAGGAGTGGAATAGTTCCGGATTAGAAAATACACGTATCATTCCTTTCTTTTAAGTGAACTGTTTTGCGCATGTCTAGGATGAACGAATGAAATTTAATGAATGGAAATTCTTTTTCGCTCATTCATTACTAGTGTTGTACCTTCTCATTCAACAGACGTACCCTGCGTTCCGAAATAGAATTATATCGCTAAAATCGATTACGAAAGTATGAAGTGAATGGCTTATGATCCATTGTAATTCTATTACGGACCGCAGGGGTAATATGGACGTAATAATCGTATAAACAAATCGTAAATATTTGTTTCGTTTCTTAACGGTTGGTAACATCCGTATTTATTGACATTTTTCGTTTTTTTTTTTTTGTTTGAGTCGAAGTGAAAGTACAAATTGGTGATTTGAGAATTTATCCTTAATTTTTAGTAAAAATTTCAACCATTTTATTGCTTACTGTATAGCCCAAGTATTTTCTATTATGGATAAGGTTATTTTACGGATCCAATCATAAAGAAACCAAGTCGTTTCCTTTGGTAAGTGATTCTGTACTTTCATAAAATGTTTTCAGTATTCACCGGCTTTGCAGTATGATAAGAGCTCTTAGTTGTACATTTATTGGATTTTTTATTGTCTGGTACGTAGAATTTGCTAATCTTTCATGATTTTGCAGTAAATTTCACACATTGCATCAACTCCGAATTCATTACTATTTCTTAATTTTATTTTTTATACTTAACTTTTTTGATAAAGTTATAGTGCCACAGCGTACCCACAGCATCCTTGTTAAGCGTATGTAACAGGTCGTCGTATCAAAACATTCATCATCTAAGCATACACAACAGAGTTTTGTAAACAAGCAGTCAGATTGGCAGACTGCCAGCACAATTCCAAAAATAGTTGGCAACGAACCATCTCATGGAATTCACAAATCATTTACGCTAGTGTGCCACATATGTAGCCAAAACTAGAAAATTTATCTAAGTTTTTAATGATGGAACGTCACAATACTCTCCATTCAAGTTTCCACGGTTCAATGAAGAGCAGAGACTCTTCATCAACAGCAGGAAGTGATGCAAGAGAGAAGATTAAGGATTGCCTGAGAAAATTCATAGCTTTTATGTTCACACAAGTGGGTGTGGGTGCATTGGTTGTCTGCTATGCAATCCTCGGTGCTGCTAGTTTCATGCACATTGAGAAAGATAACCCTGATGAACAGATGGAGGATGTCAAGCAATGGAGACTAAAGTGTGCTGAAAAGCTTTGGAATATAACTGTGGATGTCAACATATTCAATGAAACATTGTGGGAGAGAAACATAGATGAAGTTTTAAAAGATTTTCAGAATAACATCACATATGCAGTACATTCAGGCTACACCGGCAGAACAGCTGCAGATATTTGGTCATTTCCTGCAGCTCTGATGTACTCCCTATCAGTGTTTACAATGATCGGCTATGGCAATGTTGTGCCAAAAACTGTCTGGGGAAAAATTGCAACAATCGCTTATGCTTTTTTTGGAATACCAGTTTATATTCTTTACTTCTGTAACATGGGCAAGGTTTTAGCTCAAACCTTCAAATGGTTGTACATAACTGCCCATGAATGTAGCCGAAGAGATGACGCACTTTTTGAAGATGCAGACTTACAACCGATTAAACGAAAAATAACTGTTCCGTCAACCGCCTGTCTTTGGGTGATATCTTTTTACATTTTGACTGGAACTATCATGTTTGGCGCGTGGGAAAAATGGAACTATCTAGATTCAACATACTTCTGTGTGATAAGTTTGTGTAAGATTGGTTTTGGTGACTTTGTTCCTGGCGCCAATATCTCTGACTCAGCTGGCGGGTCTCACTTGAAACTTGTTATAAACTTTATCTATGTCCTGCTGGGTATGGGCCTGGTGGCCATGTGCTATAACCTCATGTGTGAGGATGTGACCGTTAAGGTGAGGGAACTCAGGGAGGATCTGAAGAACTGCCTCGATGATATTACGTTGAAGATTACTGTGTGTATGAACGATACTAAATATTATCATCAGAAGCAAAATAGACACAAGTGATATGTGAAGATGTTTTCTTAAGTTTCAGTATTATAATTTCATTTGTATGTGTGTGTTAGACTAAGGTAATTGATATTTTTATTTTATTTTACAATTATCTCAAATAAATATGCATAATGAAAAAAAAATTAAATTAATTTTGTCCAATACCTAAGATTTTATGTTTTTTTAATTGATAGTGTTTTGGAAACATCCAATGAACAAGGAAAAATATATTATTTAGTAAGTATATCAAAGAATAAACAGTTTCAGATATATTTCGACTTTTGATGTCGGCGTCAGTGGAATTAGGTAAAATAAAGATAATAAGTTACAAATGTCATAAAATGGAGTAGATGATTCATTTTATGACATTTGTAACTTATTATCTTTATTTTACCTAATTCCACTGATGCCGACATCAAAAGTCGAAATATATCTGGAAGTAATTATTGTGATAATGTGTTTTTAAAGATATATATAGTTTAAACTAAGTAAAAAACAAATAAGTTTTCTTTAATATTAAAAGAATAAACAGGTGATATTGAATATGAAATAAAAAGAGAAGTAGCCAGTAAAACTGAAGTCATAGTGTCCTTTCCAAGTTTAGGAAAAAGAAAAATAATAGAATTAAATTACTAAACGTGAGGTGAGAATAATTATTACGTAAGCTTGAGGCGAGCTGTTTGTTTACATTAAGAAGGAAAATGTTTATTCATTCATTCCTACAAAAGTTATGATACTAAAACACTTATAGCAAAATATTATTGAAGTAAGATAGAAAAATCAATTAAAAATAAATTCTCTGAGAAAAAAATTTGTAACATGGTTCTCAAACCCTTATTTCTGCATAATAAAAAATATGTATGTGTACATAACCCAATGTTCCTGCATGTTGCCAGGAACAACCACCTCTAATCCATGTTTCCGCCAATCATGATATCAAAGGGGAAGACAGGGGAACATGCGCAGCGGGTGGGCCTTTTTCTTCTTTTCCCCGCCGCCCGCACTTCTCGGGTTCCCGTCCACCCGATACTATTTTGCTGGCCCATATCCCCGCCAAGTGTTCAACTTACCAATGAAAGTTAAGCTTGCTATAAATTCTAGCCGAGACTCGCCTGAAGGGGTCAAAGTTATATGAGTAAAGCGAAATGCAATTGAGTCTCTCTCCTTTACTCATATAGCTTTGTCCCCTTCATTGCGAGAGTCTCGGTGAGAATGTGAAGCGCATTTTATCTTCAGCATATACAGTGTATTCGTTGACACGCAGCGATGTAGGCAGCGTGGCGTCCCGCAGCATGCCCCCGCTGCGCCTGCGCCGCGTGTCGGGTCACGACGGACGCGCCAACGACGTGCTCTACCAGCCGCCGCAACGACCCCCCACCGCGCACCAGGCCCCGCACACCACCGTCTACTTTGGAGGGGATGTTCAGGTGATTGCTAGCCATGCTACCATCGAAGAATACCCTCGGGCCTACTTTTCGTCCGTAGTGCATTGGCAATTCCATCCCATCAGCCTGGTTCGTCCACTGCTGGAAAAAGACCTTTCCAAGATTTCACCATGATCGGCGGTCCTCCTGAAAGGAATGTCCATACTCACACACTGGGCAGGTACACAGCGCGGTGCCGAAACCCTGTCTGTTTGTTTTATATAACAACCGACAATCGGGGATGTATACCGCCACCAATCGGTCCTAGGCATGGTGGGCCACCTGGTTGTTGCCTGTTTGAGAGCTGTCTTCTTACTCTCCCCCGAATAAGAATAACTTCGTGGATGTTTGCGAGTAAGATGATGGTACCTCTACAGTCCAGCCTGGCATCATGACAAAAGTGTATTTGCGAATTTTTTTTCATCAGCACTTTTTACCAAATCTTCGTTTTCTGAATGCGACAACAACATAACTTAAAAATACTCACCATAGTATTCAACTCAACATCATAATAAATAATATTCTGCTGTACTGGTCTGAACTTGAAACAGAGACGCGGGGGATGACGATTAAGAGAATCGCATGGGAAGCAGGCTTCTCAGAGAGAGAGAGAGTGTATCTCTCACACACTCTCTATGCTACCTAAGCCCATCCCTGGGCTGCGTTCATAAATTAGGGGCTCCGACATGGGTTCTAATGCCACCTCTATCGCACGCGTTGTAAATTGTATACGCTATTCTGCTGTCAGTGTTGGAACTTGACGAAATTGTTAATTGAACGACTATCAGTAGCGTCGCGGGCGAAAACAGACTTATCATCCGATCTTTTCGTGGCTTTCGTGCACTCATGTAATGCGCGCCAACCTTTATGAGGCCTGCGTGAAGGTAGCTCTAGCGAGACAGATAGAGAGAAATCACTGATCTCCAATACATGAGTATTAGAGGTCAGTGAGAAAAATAAATGTAATAGAGAGATAGACATAGACAAACTTCAGAGGCGTCGTAAAGTTTGGCGCTTGTAACACCAGGCTACTTCCGTTCTCCCACCTTTCTGCGTTATATGTTCACACTTTTGCATGCACATCTCCAGGACTACCCGGAAGTGATGCAAGCCCATCGCGACAACAAGAACTACGTGAAATGGAACTTGGAGAATACAGCGCGGATGCTGGGACAGCTGTTCCCCGCCAATAACATAATGGTTGTGAGACCTTCTAGGTGAGATATTCTTTATTTACACAAATGTACCACAGCAGATCTTCTCTTACTGCGCCCCCTTAAGAATGTATTTTTTGTACACCTGCTCAAAATATGCTAGATTCTGTGTCTGTATAGCGTGCGCAAAATTTCATTAAACTAGTATTTTTTTTCAACAACTAACGCCATCTAGGGGAAAGCATTAACATCGTTTTAGTAAACAGTTTATGAGCTGGTTTTACATGTCGTTAAGTTGGTATTCCTGGAAGTAACCGGATAAACCTAAAACTTTTTATTCGTATTAAGGACAGGTATTTTAAAATTGTTATATTATTAAATATGTTAAATTGTAAGAGATGTCTTATAAATTCATAATTTATATTCTATTGAATCTATCTTAGAACTTATTATAAAAAAGATTTTAGAAAGAAAGACGTTTGTTTTGTTTTGTTTTGTATTATTGGTAAAGCAGTGTCATACTGACAGGCAGTTTCAGACTTTGCACAAAAAGGTTTCTTGTATATTTTTTGTTGACTTGTTATTTTGTTTTATTGTTCATGTAATTTTTGCAGATATATAAAAAAAATGTTTTTTTACTCTCACTTGATTTTGAGAAACCATCACAGTAGGACTCTGTGTCTGTCTTTCTGTCACAGCCACACTCGTGGTCCGAGCAGCCACAGTTAATTAGTTAAATTGTATATATTATATACATTTTGATCACCTTCTGTATTTTGTTGTAGATAATAGCAATCACTACAAGGATTTACAGCATACAAAATTCCTTGAAATTACTTTTCATTAATACAGTGCTTTGGTTTATGACGTGACATTGGCGGAATTAAATATGTTAGTCACCATGGACTTAGTCACACACATTATCAGAAGCCATAAACAAGAAAACAATAATAATAATAACACATTTCTCCGAGATGATTGAAGTTATCAACTTGAAATAGTCACTAAGGTTACTTTTACAGCAAACAAGTTTACAAAACATCATTCCATACTAGCCCTGAACTTTAGGTAAATATGCATCCGATTCATTGTCAGGACACGAAATTTGTCGATCCCTGAATCAAGTTTTTCTTTAAATATCTACAACAGTGCCGACACCTGAACTTTAGCATCATCAAAATAATAATATCCTTTCACTGGTGATCAGTAACAAGGTTCAATTAACCTTTCTGTGATAAATGCAAAATAAAATGTATGCTTCCCATACTAATTGATTAGGGGTTTTATATAAAAACGGCTCACTTCAATACGTGTTATGATCGGGAAAGCCGACCAGTTTCAGCAGATTTAGACTGCCTTCATCTGGGCGAGTAAAGACGTTTACGCGACGACGTAACGCCTCACGCAGTCTAAATCTGCTGAAACTGGTCGGCTTTCCCGATCATAACACGTATTGAGGTGAGCCGTTTTTATATAAATCATGAATTATCCTCAAGTCTCATTTAATTCTATAATGATTAGGGGTTGTTCTTAAACATGTATTGGGGTTCAAATATTATTGAACCTTAGTCCTGACCAGTTGCCGCGTCCCCAGTATGAATTTGGCTTTATTAATCAGATTCATCTTACATAAAGCCGTGTGTCGTTGTGTCCAGGATAGAGTACAAAAGTTTTAGCTGCTACGACAACTTCGTGCCCAGCAACAATGCCGGAGTGCCCGACCACACGCCCACGCACAGCGCGCTGCACCATTTAGAAAGGTACTTAGTTTTTGGCGAAGGTTATTGAGTGAATTTGAATTAAATTTGATAAAGTTAAAATTTGATACAAAAGAATAATCACCGGACAAGCTTTCGTATATTTTGTATAAAATAGATCATGTAACTATCAGTAAACACAACAATGGTATCTTAACTTTATAAAAAAAGTCCTTAACTATGTCGCATGATATTGGCTATAGCTATTTACAATTATTATAGCTATGAATTTGTGGATATATTAATAATTTGCAATAAACACTCTTACCATGCTATTCAAAATGCAGACTTAAGCACCGCCCGCCCTCCAGCATAAAACATGCACAAGCAAAGCAAACAGTACGAGCATAAAATAAAGCAATCTTAAATAACAAGCAAGAAAACTTATTGACACGTGTTTCGCCTCTAAACGAGGCATCCTCGGAATGTGTAGTCTGCCAGATTATTTGCTGTCGAGCGGTCGGGCAGACTACACATCCCGAGGATGCCTCGTTTAGAGGCGAAACACGTGTCAATAAGTTTTCTTGCTTGTTATTTAAGATTGCTTTATTTTGTGCTCGTACTACTTGCTTTGCTTGTGCATGTTTTATGCGGGAGGGCGGGCGGTGCTTGAGTCTGCATTGTGAATAGCATGGTAAGAGTGTTTAGCGGAATATTGCAAATTATTAATATATCCACAAATTCATGATGGACTTCCGCAAAGTAACGCCTTTTTCAATAAATTTTATTATAGCTATAATGCAGTAGTACTTCAAAGGGGTGCGGGAACCGAACATAAATGTGCCCCTACGTAATCTGAACCCGCCACCTTTAGATTTGGTCGAGAATTATTATAAAATGCTTCCCAAAAGCTTCAGCTACATTTCTCGCTCGCCTACTGGAAGAGAAGAAGCTATCTAGCAAAATGTTATCGATAACTAGTGTACGCGGCGTTCCTCGCGTGGATCCCGTTTCTCCCGATCCCTTGGGAATTTACTAAAATCCGGCCTTACTCCTTGTCTACATTATTAAGGAAACCTCTGTGCAAAATTTCAGCTTTCTAGGTCCAAGGGTTTAGGCTGGGCGTTGATGTCTATCAGGAATTCTCTAAATATAATATTGTATGACTAGCGACCCGCCCCGGCTTCGCATGGTCATGTATTATACATATAAACCTTCCTCTTGAATCACTCTATCTATTTAAAAAAAACGCATCAAAATCCGTTGCGTAGTTTTAAAGATCTAAGCATACATAAGGACAGACAGACAGCGGGAAGCGACTTTGTTTTATACTATGTAGTGATTCATCCTTTTGTAGGTTATTACAAGGAGTTAGCAACCGGTTGAAGAGCATGCCGACGGCAGAACTACTGGAAGCAGTCTCCTCTATAACGTTACCTGAAGAAATAGACATTGAGGACCTACACGTGAGTTTAATACCATACTGTATATTAACATGATTGTACGGACCGACATTGTGAACGTAGAAAAATATATTTATTGACACCAACAAATAACTTGCATAATAAATTGTGACAGCCTCCATACTAGGATTCCCTGGTGACATGGAGAGTGTGTCCTTCCAAAACTGTATAAGGTTAAATAATATTAGTTGGCGAAACTCAAAACATAGGTAGTACTAGTCTATATGAACAACTGTTTGTATGGGAGCTAAGCGAAATTCTTAAAATTTGTTTTTACCTTTCCATACTGGCCCAGTCAGTTGATCGTGGCAATTTGTATGGGAGAAAGTGAAAAAAAGTTACGAATTTCGCTTAGCTCCCATACAAACAGTTGTTCATATAGACTAGTACTACCTATGTTTTGAGTTTCGCCAACTAATATTATTTTACCTAATATAAAATATTGAAAACATGCTAAACATTAAATTACAAATTAGAAACAAAAAAAAACATTAGTTAAAATTAATGAATTGGGTGAACTTGCTATAATAAGAGCTGCTCTAAATATATAAAAAAGGATATCACTTCTACTTTTTATTATTTATTTATTTATCGTTACATTTTATTCTTCGTTCTACCGATGACAGTTTTATACCGACGGACGAAATATATTGAAAACTAATTTTTATTGTATTTATCAACTTGTAAAGTGCCACAAGCCACGATCTGGCCAATATCTATCGTTATAGAAATTCGATAATTTAATTCTACATATTAATAAATGAAAAGCTCACAAAAAACAAAAATAACTTATTTATAAACAAAGATAACACAGAACTTACAAGAAAACAAAGAAACATAACTAAAATCATGTGAATATTTACAGAATACATCAATCCACCATGTACTATCAGATCAGAGTACAAAATCGAACGGCTCTACTAAATCGGATGCGGTTTTCCAATCTTCAACCCTAGAGCGAGCGGGTACGACGGAGGACAATGGCGCGCGCAAGCCGTGAGTAGGTTTTGTTCCAATGGATGTTGAGATTTTATTTGCTTTTTACTGCTTTTTGCAACATGCCTTGGGAGTTATTTTATGGCTAAGCTACACTTATAACTTGTATTGCTTTAAATATAATATAATAGTAGTTTATGCTACTAGGGCGAAAAGGAATAAATTACGAGGACGATTTTAAACGTAACCGAGTAATTTATTGCTTTTACGCCCGTGTATCATACTACGTTTTTCAATGCATAGTGTGAGGAAATGAAAATAAATATAATCTTGTGAACTTTAAATTATAATTGGCTCAAAAGGACTGTATCCAGAGCCGTTAAACAGTGGAAAAAAAAGTATAACATCTATGGTACACAGGAAAGGCTGCAGGTTAGCCAACCATTGTAAATAAATTAAAAAAATAAATAATAATAAAGCCCTAGGGCAAAATAATCGACTTTTTGTTCGGTTTTGATGCATAAAAGGTGGGCCTTTATGAGCACATGCATTGAAATAATATTTTTTTGCAACTGTGACATAATTTGAGACATTGGGACACGAGTGTTTGTTTACGAAACCAACGAAGTGAGTTTCGTAAAAGATCTACACGAGTGTCCCAAAATCTAATTATATTCAGTTGCACATAATACTTTATCTACGACTATCAAAAATATCGTCTTTATTTATAATATTTTCAACTAACAATTTCACGAAAAATGAGAAGACATTCGTTCATGAACCTCGGGTGCGTCGTTCCGGTAAAGCTGCCTTGAAGGCCAATCAGGATAAAGGGGGTGTGGCTTAAGAAATAAGGTCGGGAATTATTTCTCGTATCTGTTGTTGATTGGGTCTCTTGCGGTTTTATAATAAATTGGGCCAATCGCAGTGCAAAATCGCGGTGTTTGTAATATCCGATTTCGCAGTTTTTCATAACAAATACCGGGTGTAAATATACAGTGATCTTTAAATGTTACCATATACTCTACTGATCATACTGAACCCCTTTTGAAATCTCAAATCTTTATTGCTCATGTTGTTGTATAGGTCTTACTTAATCACAGAGTTTCAAATATGGCCCAGTTAGGGCATTGCAAATTTTAGTTTAATTAACTTACATATAAAGTAATTTAACATCATATATTTATATTTTTATACATCATTAAGTTTTACAAATGAAATTTAAAAAAAGAACAAAGGGTAGCAAATACTAGAAATTACATAATAGTTCAAAAATCTCGAAAACCATACGACATTTGTTAGACCTATGTTGGGTTATTCTGACACATTGTACAGGACACATTCATTATATATAAAGTATTGGCACATTGTACAGGACACATTCATTATATATAAAGTGTTGGCACATTGTACAGGACACATTCATTATATATAAAGTGTTGGCACATTGTACAGGACACATTCATTATATATTAAGTATTGGCACATTGTACAGGACACATTCATTATATATAAAGTGTTGGCACATTGTACAGGACACATTCATTATATATTAAGTATTGGCACATTGTACAGGACACATTCATTATATATTAAGTATTGGCACATTGTACAGGACACATTCATTATATATAAAGTGTTGGCACATTGTACAGGACACATTCATTATATATTAAGTATTGGCACATTGTACAGGACACATTCATTATATATTAAGTATTGGCACATTGTACAGGACACATTCATTATATATTAAGTGTTGGCACATTGTACAGTACACATTCATTATATATTAAGTGTTGGCACATTGTACAGGACACATTCATTATATATTAAGTGTTGGCACATTGTACAAGACACATTCATTACATTATATAAAGTGTTGGTACATTGTACAGTACACATTCATTATATATTAAGTGTTGGCACATTGTACAGTACACATTCATTATATATTAAGTGTTGGCACATTGTACAGGACACATTCATTATATATTAAGTGTTGGCACATTGTACAGGACACATTCATTATATATTAAGTGTTGGCACATTGTACAGGACACATTCATTATATATAAAGTGTTGGCACATTGTACAGGACACATTCATTATATATTAAGTGTTGGCACATTGTACAGGACACATTCATTATATATTAAGTATTGGCACATTGTACAGGACACATTCATTATATATTAAGTGTTGGCACATTGTACAGGACACATTCATTATATATTAAGTGTTGGCACATTGTACAGGACACATTCATTATATATTAAGTATTGGCACATTGTACAGGACACATTCATTATATATTAAGTGTTGGCACATTGTACAGGACACATTCATTATATATTAAGTATTGGCACATTGTACAGGACACATTCATTATATATAAAGTGTTGGCACATTGTACAGGACACATTCATTATATATTAAGTGTTGGCACATTGTACAGGACACATTCATTATATTATATAAAGTGTTGGTACATTGTACAGTACACATTCATTATATATTAAGTGTTGGCACATTGTACAGTACACATTCATTATATATTAAGTGTTGGCACATTGTACAGGACACATTCATTATATTATATAAAGTGTTGGTACATTGTACAGTACACATTCATTATATATTAAGTGTTGGCACATTGTACAGTACACATTCATTATATATTAAGTGTTGGCACATTGTACAGGACACATTCATTATATATTAAGTGTTGGCACATTGTACAGGACACATTCATTATATATTAAGTGTTGGCACATTGTACAGGACACATTCATTATATATTAAGTATTGGCACATTGTACAGGACACATTCATTATATATTAAGTGTTGGCACATTGTACAGGACACATTCATTATATATTAAGTATTGGCACATTGTACAGGACACATTCATTATATATAAAGTGTTGGCACATTGTACAGGACACATTCATTATATATTAAGTGTTGGCACATTGTACAGGACACATTCATTATATTATATAAAGTGTTGGTACATTGTACAGTACACATTCATTATATATTAAGTGTTGGCACATTGTACAGGACACATTCATTATATATTAAGTGTTGGCACATTGTACAGTACACATTCATTATATATTAAGTGTTGGCACATTGTACAGTACACATTCATTATATATTAAGTGTTGGCACATTGTACAGTACACATTCATTATATATTAAGTGTTGGCACATTGTACAGTACACATTCATTATATATTAAGTGTTGGCACATTGTACAGGACACATTCGTTATATATTAAGTGTTGGCACATTGTACAGGACACATTCATTATATTATATAAAGTGTTGGTACATTGTACAGTACACATTCATTATATATTAAGTGTTGGCACATTGTACAGTACACATTCATTATATATTAAGTGTTGGCACATTGTACAGTACACATTCATTATATATTAAGTGTTGGCACATTGTACAGTACACATTCATTATATATTAAGTGTTGGCACATTGTACAGGACACATTCGTTATATATTAAGTGTTGGCACATTGTACAGGACACATTCATTATATTATATAAAGTGTTGGTACATTGTACAGTACACATTCATTATATATTAAGTGTTGGCACATTGTACAGTACACATTCATTATATATTAAGTGTTGGCACATTGTACAGTACACATTCATTATATATTAAGTGTTGGCACATTGTACAGGACACATTCATTATATTATATAAAGTGTTGGTACATTGTACAGTACACATTCATTATATATTAAGTGTTGGCACATTGTACAGTACACATTCATTATATATTAAGTGTTTGCACATTGTACAGTACACATTCATTATATATTAAGTGTTGGCACATTGTACAGGACACATTCATTATATTATATAAAGTGTTGGTACATTGTACAGTACACATTCATTATATATTAAGTGTTGGCACATTGTACAGGACACATTCATTATATTATATAAAGTGTTGGTACATTGTACAGTACACATTCATTATATATTAAGTGTTGGCACATTGTACAGTACACATTCATTATATATTAAGTGTTTGCACATTGTACAGTACACATTCATTATATATTAAGTGTTGGCACATTGTACAGTACACATTCATTATATATTAAGTGTTGGCACATTGTACAGTACACATTCATTATATATTAAGTGTTGGCACATTGTACAGTACACATTCATTATATATTAAGTGTTGGCACATTGTACAGTACACATTCATTATATATTAAGTGTTGGCACATTGTACAGGACACATTCGTTATATATTAAGTGTTGGCACATTGTACAGGACACATTCATTATATTATATAAAGTGTTGGTACATTGTACAGTACACATTCATTATATATTAAGTGTTGGCACATTGTACAGTACACATTCATTATATATTAAGTGTTTGCACATTGTACAGTACACATTCATTATATATTAAGTGTTGGCACATTGTACAGTACACATTCATTATATATTAAGTGTTGGCACATTGTACAGTACACATTCATTATATATTAAGTGTTGGCACATTGTACAGTACACATTCATTATATATTAAGTGTTTGCACATTGTACAGTACACATTCATTATATATTAAGTGTTGGCACATTGTACAGTACACATTCATTATATATTAAGTGTTGGCACATTGTACAGTACACATTCATTATATATTAAGTGTTGGCACATTGTACAGTACACATTCATTATATATTAAGTGTTGGCACATTGTACAGTACACATTCATTATATATTAAGTGTTGGCACATTGTACAGTACACATTCATTATATATTAAGTGTTGGCACATTGTACAGGACACATTCGTTATATATTAAGTGTTGGCACATTGTACAGGACACATTCATTATATTATATAAAGTGTTGGTACATTGTACAGTACACATTCATTATATATTAAGTGTTGGCACATTGTACAGTACACATTCATTATATATTAAGTGTTGGCACATTGTACAGTACACATTCATTATATATTAAGTGTTTGCACATTGTACAGTACACATTCATTATATATTAAGTGTTGGCACATTGTACAGGACACATTCATTATATTATATAAAGTGTTGGTACATTGTACAGTACACATTCATTATATATTAAGTGTTGGCACATTGTACAGTACACATTCATTATATATTAAGTGTTGGCACATTGTACAGTACACATTCATTATATATTAAGTGTTGGCACATTGTACAGTACACATTCATTATATATTAAGTGTTGGCACATTGTACAGTACACATTCATTATATATTAAGTGTTGGCACATTGTACAGTACACATTCATTATATATTAAGTGTTGGCACATTGTACAGGACACATTCGTTATATATTAAGTGTTGGCACATTGTACAGGACACATTCATTATATATTAAGTGTTGGCACATTGTACAGGACACATTCATTATTTATTTAGTGTTGGCACATTGTACAGGACACATTCATTATATATTAAGTGTTGGCACATTGTACAGGACACATTCATTATATATTAAGTGTTGGCACATTGTACAGTACACATTCATTATATATTAAGTGTTGGCACATTGTACAGTACACATTCATTATATATTAAGTGTTGGCACATTGTACAGTACACATTCATTATATATTAAGTGTTGGCACATTGTACAGTACACATTCATTATATATTAAGTGTTGGCACATTGTACAGGACACATTCGTTATATATTAAGTGTTGGCACATTGTACAGGACACATTCATTATATATTAAGTGTTGGCACATTGTACAGGACACATTCATTATTTATTTAGTGTTGGCACATTGTACAGGACACATTCATTATATATTAAGTGTTGGCACATTGTACAGGACACATTCATTATATATTAAGTGTTGGCACATTGTACAGTACACATTCATTATATATTAAGTGTTGGCACATTGTACAGTACACATTCATTATATATTAAGTGTTGGCACATTGTACAGTACACATTCATTATATATTAAGTGTTGGCACATTGTACAGGACACATTCATTATATATTAAGTGTTGGCACATTGTACAGTACACATTCATTATATATTAAGTGTTGGCACATTGTACAGTACACATTCATTATTTATTTAGTGTTGGCACATTGTACAGGACACATTCATTATATATTAAGTGTTGGCACATTGTACAGGACACATTCATTATATATTAAGTGTTGGCACATTGTACAGGACACATTCATTATTTATTTAGTGTTGGCACATTGTACAGGACACATTCATTATATATTAAGTGTTGGCACATTGTACAGGACACATTCATTATTTATTTAGTGTTGGCACATTGTACAGGACACATTCATTATATATTAAGTGTTGGCACATTGTACAGGACACATTCATTATATATTAAGTGTTGGCACATTGTACAGTACACATTCATTATATATTAAGTGTTGGCACATTGTACAGTACACATTCATTATATATTAAGTGTTGGCACATTGTACAGTACACATTCATTATATATTAAGTGTTGGCACATTGTACAGTACACATTCATTATATATTAAGTGTTGGCACATTGTACAGTACACATTCATTATATATTAAGTGTTGGCACATTGTACAGTACACATTCATTATATATTAAGTGTTGGCACATTGTACAGTACACATTCATTATATATTAAGTGTTGGCACATTGTACAGTACACATTCATTATATATTAAGTGTTGGCACATTGTACAGTACACATTCATTATTTATTTAGTGTTGGCACATTGTACAGGACACATTCATTATATATTAAGTGTTGGCACATTGTACAGTACACATTCATTATATATTAAGTGTTGGCACATTGTACAGTACACATTCATTATTTATTTAGTGTTGGCACATTGTACAGGACACATTCATTATATATTAAG
Organism: Ypsolopha sequella; assembly: GCA_934047225.1. Classification (NCBI taxonomy): domain Eukaryota; kingdom Metazoa; phylum Arthropoda; class Insecta; order Lepidoptera; family Ypsolophidae; genus Ypsolopha; species Ypsolopha sequella. The sequence continues at coordinate 27,866,446 of OW203990.1, read as the reverse complement.
TGTTGGCACATTGTACAGTACACATTCATTATATATTAAGTGTTGGCACATTGTACAGTACACATTCATTATTTATTTAGTGTTGGCACATTGTACAGGACACATTCATTATATATTAAGTGTTGGCACATTGTACAGGACACATTCATTATATATTAAGTGTTGGCACATTGTACAGGACACATTCATTATTTATTTAGTGTTGGCACATTGTACAGGACACATTCATTATATATTAAGTGTTGGCACATTGTACAGGACACATTCATTATTTATTTAGTGTTGGCACATTGTACAGTACACATTCATTATATATTAAGTGTTGGCACATTGTACAGTACACATTCATTATATATTAAGTGTTGGCACATTGTACAGTACACATTCATTATATATTAAGTGTTGGCACATTGTACAGTACACATTCATTATATATTAAGTGTTGGCACATTGTACAGTACACATTCATTATATATTAAGTGTTGGCACATTGTACAGTACACATTCATTATTTATTTAGTGTTGGCACATTGTACAGGACACATTCATTATATATTAAGTGTTGGCACATTGTACAGTACACATTCATTATATATTAAGTGTTGGCACATTGTACAGTACACATTCATTATTTATTTAGTGTTGGCACATTGTACAGGACACATTCATTATATATTAAGTGTTGGCACATTGTACAGGACACATTCATTATATATTAAGTGTTGGCACATTGTACAGTACACATTCATTATATATTAAGTGTTGGCACATTGTACAGTACACATTCATTATATATTAAGTGTTGGCACATTGTACAGTACACATTCATTATATATTAAGTGTTGGCACATTGTACAGGACACATTCATTATTTATTTAGTGTTGGCACATTGTACAGGACACATTCATTATATATTAAGTGTTGGCACATTGTACAGGACACATTCATTATATATTAAGTGTTGGCACATTGTACAGTACACATTCATTATATATTAAGTGTTGGCACATTGTACAGGACACATTCATTATATATTAAGTGTTGGCACATTGTACAGTACACATTCATTATATATTAAGTGTTGGCACATTGTACAGTACACATTCATTATATATTAAGTGTTGGCACATTGTACAGTACACATTCATTATATATTAAGTGTTGGCACATTGTACAGTACACATTCATTATATATTAAGTGTTGGCACATTGTACAGTACACATTCATTATATATTAAGTGTTGGCACATTGTACAGTACACATTCATTATATATTAAGTGTTGGCACATTGTACAGTACACATTCATTATATATTAAGTGTTGGCACATTGTACAGTACACATTCATTATATATTAAGTGTTGGCACATTGTACAGGACACATTCATTATATATTAAGTGTTGGCACATTGTACAGTACACATTCATTATATATTAAGTGTTGGCACATTGTACAGTACACATTCATTATATATTAAGTGTTGGCACATTGTACAGGACACATTCGTTATATATTAAGTGTTGGCACATTGTACAGTACACATTCATTATATATTAAGTGTTGGCACATTGTACAGTACACATTCATTATATATTAAGTGTTGGCACATTGTACAGTACACATTCATTATATATTAAGTGTTGGTACATTGTACAGTACACATTCATTATATATTAAGTGTTGGCACATTGTACAGTACACATTCATTATATATTAAGTGTTGGTACATTGTACAGTACACATTCATTATATATTAAGTGTTGGTACATTGTACAGTACACATTCATTATATATTAAGTGTTGGCACATTGTACAGGACACATTCATTATATATTAAGTGTTGGCACATTGTACAGTACACATTCATTATATATTAAGTGTTGGCACATTGTACAGTACACATTCATTATATATTAAGTGTTGGCACATTGTACAGTACACATTCATTATATATTAAGTGTTGGCACATTGTACAGGACACATTCATTATATATTAAGTGTTGGCACATTGTACAGGACACATTCGTTATATATTCTCCCGAAATTCTCATCTGATTCCTTACAATCATTCTAACAGCAGTAACAGCTTAATATTGTTTGACTTTATTTGCGGTTAGACGATGCTTTTCAACTAACAAGAAAACACACTTTTATTATAATATACTAAATAAAATATACTTCCAAGTATTTTAATGATTAAATATTTTTTGCCTTAGCTCTAACGCTGGTTTGTGATATATTTTTTTTACAGAGCTGTTTTTAACTCCATAGCAATTTTAGATTTGTAACTATTGTTAATTGATTAAAGATCTTGTGATTGGCAAAATTTTAAGTTTGCTATCATTTCTAGCCAATCACGATGCTTTTTGTTGGCGATAGCGATGGATATTGTTCGTATTGTTGTAAACGAGCCGAATCATAAATTGTAAGAGCACTATACATTGCACTAGCATTTGGAAACTTGAGAAAAATTAGGAATGAAATTAATTTTAGAACATGTGCAAATAATCGGAACCGGAAGCGATTAACGGTATCCTACCGGACATGCACTATGTATGATTGTATAGAAAGGATTCCAATCAGCCCGACGATGTCAAATAGACGAAACTAGTCGCAATAATTAAGGAAATAAAATAGTGGAACTCGTACAAGAAGACTTTGATTAGTGTATAGAAATGGTCGGAAATACGACCTTTGCCGAACAGTGCCGAAGATTCACTGTATTGATTAACATCTTTCCACAGAGAAGAGCCGCTCTGGTGGCTGGAAAACCTGTCCCTGGACGAGACACCGCTGACCCTGGTGGGGTTCAGCAAGGGTTGCGTGGTGCTCAACCAGTGCATCTACGAGTTCCACTACACCAAGACACTCACTCCTGGGGACGTGCATATGATGAGGTCAGTGTTCTCTCACAGGCACTTGGCGTTGACAGTCGTGATCTCATAATTAAATGTATTTTGAGGAGAATCCATTATGTAAACAACGGCTCACCACAATAAATACTATGATCGGAATAGCCGACTAGTTTCAGCTGATACAGATCTGCGGGCCTATTATGTATCTCAAGTTGCCAACTGAATTGGGTGCCTATCAACAAAAACATAGATATACTATAGAATTCCGATTGTCTAAGGATATTTTCGCACTTGAAGTGTCGACATAGTCCGTAAATAGTTCAATACCCGCTAAAGGCAATTTTGAAAGTTGAGTTTTTATGTATATTTTTGATGATAGGCACCTAGTCCAGTTAGCAACCAAAGATACAGAATAGGGGGGCAGATCCCTCATCATTATAGAATTATATCTTTGTTAATTATTATTGTGTATACATGGGCGTACAGATGGAGGGGCAAAAGGGGTCAGCTGCCATCCCCTGGAGCTGAACTCTCACCTCAAAATTTGGGTGATTATTTTATAGAAACTCTTTTAAGAGCGGTTTCGCTGCCGGATTGTGTTTTTCCCGCGTTTTTCCAATTAATCGAAACAGAACACTTAAATTAAAAATTTACTCAATATTTAATCAACAATACCTTATCACCTATGTATTGTGTATATTGCCATTGCAAAGTTTCTATTGGATTCTGCAAATTAAAAATTCAAAAATTTTGAGATTTGCCTCTCCCTGGCCAAAAAACTCCTGATTTTAAAGATTTGCTAATAACTGTATTGAAATCTGATTTACCAGATTCATGGAGCGGATACACGCCATGTACTGGCTGGACGGTGGGCACGCTGGCGGCAAGAACACCTGGATCACTTCCAGGAGTCTACTGGAGACACTCACGAGACTCAGTAAGTTAGTTACGTCGACGTTCTGTCGATATACTCCTGGCTGCAGTGGCGTGCGGTCCATACAGACAAAAAGACACTGTCTACCCTGACAAATACGCATCATTTACGCATTTTTACGCATATCGTAATAAATTTTCTGCTAAAATGTAGCGACACCGACCGCCATCAATTGTCATTAGCGGGAACTGCGAGTCTCAGTTCCGAGTCGCTCGCTCACTCGATGCCAAAAGACATCGCAGTATGGTGGCTGTCGGTGTCTATGTGTGGGTCATATTCTAACAGTCTATGTTTGCGTGCGTTACTGTAAATACATGGCACACAATGTAAAAGTTTGTGCTTGTTTGCGTGCGAAATGTAGGCGACGACTGTGCAAAAAGCCGACGGCTTTTTACGACCTTCACTGAAAATGCCACCTTCGCATTGGCGGCTTGGCGGGCGTCATCCATTATTGTTTTTCGTTCGTTCTTTACGCAAATTGATGACAAGCAGTATAAAAAAATGGCTAGTGCCAGTGTTTACTGTGAAAGTTATTCAATGTGACAACATGTTGTACAAAGTGTGTGTAAAAAAGTTAAGAAATGGTGCATTTTTGAAACTGTGTTTTGATGATAAAAACAAATAATTGCGAAACGATATTTTAGGTGGCAAATCGCAAACAATAACTTGATTATTTGGTAAGTTTTTACCAAGTTTTTTAGGCTTTTAATTTTTTATGTCTACCCTGTCTAAAAACTGTGCACGCCACTGCCTGGCTGTAAATGGACAGGTTACATAGCTTCTAAGACATAACATAAGTCATCGACATAGCCTCTAAGATAAGCAAGCTGAAGTGGCAGTGGGCTGGCCACGTCAGCCGAAGAACCGACAACCGATGGGGGAGAAAGGTTCTCGAGTGGAGACCACGAACCGGCAGACGCAGTGTAGGACGCCCGCCAGCTCGCTGGACTGACGATCTAAAATAGATTGCCGGTTGTGGCTGGATGAGGATGGCCGAGGATAGAAAAATGTGGCATGCCTGGACCGATATTGGCTGATGAATTGGATTCAAATTCAAATTTATTTGCACCATAATGTTTGAAAGGTCTTAAATATTCAAATTCAAATTTATTTATTAACAGTTTAAAAACAAAGATTGGCGTTCTCTAGTCCCCACAGTAGGATTCCCTGGGTGGTGGGGATTAGCTTCCTTTACTCGTCTCATAAATTTGGTGTTCCATGCTGCATTATACAAAATCAAAAACACAGATCTTAGCTACAATAAATTACTCAGTTACCATTAATTACATTAAATTTAAAATTATAATAAATTGATTAAAATATGAATTTACATCTAATATGAATTATGTTACTGAATTAAAATTAAATAAAAATTAAGTTAAAAATGTCAATCAAATTATAAATTAATCACAGAATTAAGATAAAAAAAATTAAGATACAAAATTAGGATTACAAAATAAAAATAAAGTAATAATTAAAATAAAATAAAATTACAGTTTGAAAATTTAAAATTAAGAATTTGAAGCTCACACTGATACAATTTATTTGGAATAGGATAGGTATTGAAAGAGGGTGTATGTGTGTGTGTAAGGGTGTATGCGGGTGTGTAATAGTGTAAGGGTGTGTGTGTGTGTAATTTATGATCGAGATAACATTTGTAGTATCAATTATGGACCCTCTCGGGCAATTGGAGACGCTCACGAGACTCAGTAAGTTAGTTACGTCGACGTTCTGGCGGTAAATACCAGCTGTAAATGGACAGGTTATCTTTAATTAAGGCACTAAATAAAGCATCTACTGATCACACTGAACAACTTTCCCAAAGAAACTTACGTCATGTTTCCTTATTAATTTTGAAAACTTACTGTGTTGTTTGTATAAGCAGCTCTAATTTATTTTTTAATTTTTCTTGGGGAAAGTATTATTAATAGAATACATGTTTTTATACAGATACGAGTCCATTTACTACACCTTGTATAAACGAGCGCTCAAAATTCACACCGACGACTATTTTTGGTTACTTTACATAATTTTTTGAAACTTTTCAAATCAAGCCTCATGACCAGGGGTGGGAATAGATAGTACAATTTTTTGTTAAAGGGGCTTATCCCAATTTTGTCTCTTCTGTGATTCATTTTAAACCATGAAATTGTGATATTTTATGTCTGAAAAAATTCTATCTGCACATTTTTTTGGGCTTATATAAAATCCACATTACCAAATCGTAGGAAAATTACAGTAAAATGTAATTTAGTAAGTACTTTTGCGGATAGTGTTCTGAAAATTTCACCGTAAAAACGTTTTTTGAGCGAAAAACGTGTTTATTAAGAACGTCGTAACAGCCACGGCTCAGAGCGCGCTATTTGAAACTATAATAAAAGATCATAGAGAAGTCATAGAGTTCAGTTCTACTTGATGCAAAATGAGGTGCTCAATGTTAGTGATAACGGGCCCTTTAAGCTTTATTGAACTCTATTACTATCTAGAGAAAGTTTAAAATCGTTTGTAAATTCTGTGTGACTTGCATCGTTTTTAAATTGAGCAAAAATATAAAAAATTGCCGTTGTAATTACGGGAATCAAATACCAAATGTGACTATTTTTCGTAAATTTGAAAAGGGCGTAAGTGACATATTATTTAAACGATTTTCAACTTTCTCCAGATAGGAATACCGATCAATTTAGTTCAACATAAAATGGCACTACCACGCTTACAACGAATTTAAGCGTCCGTATAAGGTTAGATTGAGAACCTCATTTTGCATCAATCAGAACTGAACTCTATGACGTTTCCTTTTAGTTTAAAATAGCGCACCCTCAGCCGTGGCTGTAACGACCACCAAGATACACGCGCTCATGAAAAACTGAGTTTTTATTTAATAACTCGGCATCTAGATGAAATTATTAAAATGTTCTTAGTCGTTTAGACGGTTTTATTGATCACATATTTTTTAAACAAATTTCAAGGCTGAATAATTTAGGGAAGGCCCTTTAACACCCGAAAAACATGAAATTTAGAAATAACTTGGTAATTTTTTTATAACGAGCGAACTTAAAGCTTTTGCGTTTTTCCCAAAATGTGTAGATCAGCCCCATAGTTTACTATATATATTATTTGTATTAAACCGATTGACCAAGTTACACAATGTGAAATGGTCATTTGAAGTTGTGCATCTGACCTTACACGGACCCTTAACACTTTATATACAAGGTGACTTTTTGATCATCGTCCAAATTCGTACTAGAGGTTTGGTAAGTGATCATTATCATGAATTGATAACAATTTTTGTGAAATTCGTATGGTGAAATTTTAACTTCCCATAGTAATTCACTCCAAGTCCCGAGTGAATCACTACGGGGAGTCGAAATTTCACAATACGAATTTTCCAAAAATCTTTATTGGTGCATAATGCTGACCACTTACGCTCATGTATGAATTTGGACGATGTTCATAAATTCACCTTGGAATTTAAAAAAAAACGAAAAAATTCAGGCAGTCCTCCTAATGATGTGTCCATCGGTCGGTTGCAGACGTATCTATCTTCGTGCACGTGAGCCCGTACCAGGTACAGGACGAGGGCCGGCCCTGGATCGGACGCGAGGAGAAGACATTCACCACCATGCTCAAGAAACTCGGCGCCAATGTGAGTGTACAACCGTCTTTACAAGTACCCGAATTTAGCGAGAGGACTCCTCGCAAACGTTTCTTACTATAGCTACCAATTTCAATGAAAGTTTGCACAAATCTTTAGATAGGATTCTAGAACTCGTTTCGGTCACGTTTCATAGCACAGTGTTTAGTCGCGCTCGACGCGACATAGTTAAATCGCAAGTGCGAGGAGCGTTACACGATGTTTTTGCGATTAAACAGTATGTCACGCTCCTTGCACCTGTGATTCAACTAAGCCGCGTCGCTTCTTAGCCATTGTTTAAATTAAGGTTTCTTCTAATGCCCTTGAACTGAGTAACTTTATAACCATTTTATACGGTAACTATAGCATTTTTTAATATGAGAAAAATACATAGTAATCTACATGATACAAATAGTGATGTGGTTTTTCCTGAATTTCATTTTAATATACAGAAGTGAAGCAAGAAAATTCTCGATTTTTTGTCCACTTGTAACAATATAACTGCTACAGTATTTATCGAAACAGTATAAAAATGTATAAACTTCTAGACAAAATAATATTAAATGATATGGTTTTCTCAGTTCTTGGAAATTCATTTTATTTTAGATAAATTAAATTAAAAACACACTATTTTATTTTCGCACTTGTCAGCCGCAGCGACTGACGTAATAGCCATGTTGCAGTGCGAGCTGATAAGAACTTTATTTTAATATAGTTTTGTTCGAAATTTCAACCACCATGAATCGAGTTGCTAATTTTTCCGACGGAGCCACCTTAACAACAATATACCTATAGATATAGATAGTATAATAATATGAGCAAACGAACAATTTGTGACGTAGACATTAAATATTTCGACATGTGGAGCCTTGGAGGAGCGTCGCGCGCGATTAAACACTGTGCTACGAGTGCTCAATATACAATAATACAACACAGTCAAAATTAGAAATCTTACGATTCCCTGAACTGAAAATAAATATGTTTCTTTTATAATTGTGTAGTCTTTAGAAGACGTATATATCTTTCAATCGATGCTTCCAAGCATCTACACATAATTTTTCGGCACTACCCAAATCTATCCACATCACCAAAGGTTAACTGGAAGATAATGCTAACTAGCATTAAGTTCGCCTTATGTACAAGTTTTATGTGCAATAAATATTTTTTATTTGTAAAGGCTGTAACATCTTTATTGCAACAATTAACTTAAATTACATTTAAATAAAAATAAAAAGGACTAAAATAAATACATCTAAACTAAACTAAAAATATCCTTGAAAATCAACTAACTATATTATAAATAAAAAACTTCGTCGATTTCGATTGCTAAGCTTATTATTATACATAGCCAATTAACAAACACATTAACGTGTAAAGATTAGCGCCGGGACGTTGACGTCACGAGCTGTTCGTTCCCTATATATCCAGTGGCTAGATACATAATGGATCCGAGATTTTACTTTCTCTTTAGATCCATCCATCCAAAAATCGATCTAAAGAGAAAGTAAAATCTCGTTGGATCCATTATGGATCTAGCTAGAGTACTAGGATAACAGAAGTTAGTAGGAGGTTGTTTAATACTGCGCAGTATTAAGCAACTCCATCACCAGAGGCTTTTTGTATACAGCGAATTTATCTTTCAAAAAGTAGTATGAATATTTAACCATGTAAGAATTGTACTAATCTTGAATTGATCAAATTAGGAGTTAAATCCTTCCTGAATATCTTTCTTGATTTTTTCTGATTTTCTGATTTTTCTGATTGATATGAGAATAATATTGACTAATGTGTTTTTGAATATTGTATTGTTATTATTTTTTTGTGTTTTAATTTTGTCAGTGTATCTAATTTATTCTTTTAATTTTTTATTTACTGTACATGAAAATTTGCATGCCATTATCATAATATCATTATCTTCCATAGAAGGACTCATCGATACTGCAATTACCTACAAGAACTATTATTTTGTGACATGTGCCTTTGCAAATAAATTTCTTTCTTTCTTTCTTAAAAAAGAAAATTGTTTTCGAAAGTCTTGTCTTGATGTAGATAGATAGATTCTGGTATCGATTCGGCATAACACGTCTTAACTTATTTGCCAGAACTAACCTTATTTTAAGCGTCCTGTCTTTTTCTTTCTTTATCGAAAAGACAAGGACAGAACGCTTAAATTAAGTTTAGTCTTGTCAAATAAGTTAAGATGTGCTTCACCGAATCGGTACAATTACATGATATTTATACAATTTTTAAGCCAAACTGCTCAGCAGTTTATCGGCTATAGCTCTCGGTGTCTACATGTCTTTTTTACAAAGACTTAAATCTAAACTTATTTTAAATACGGGTTTTATTTAACACAATAAGTTATAATTTTTTTCATAATGTATGTAAAGCTGAGAAAACACTTAAAATATACTAGTCTCAATTAAGGGGTTATATTGTCAATATCGACACTTTTTGAAGTTATTTATCTGCTGTTAAAAGCAGTCCCAAGTTAAATAAATTAGTGTAACAATTTTGGGACCTTTTTCTAGATCTTGGACTATCAGAAACGCGATTAGAAGAACTTCACTTGATAGAAATAATTATTGAAATGAGGTCTAAAATTACACTTTTTATGATATTCTGACAAATTGGGATAGTATACAGACATCAAAAATATTAATTTAGATGGGTTTTAATTTAACAATACCTAAATTACTGGAAAAGGAAATTTTCATAGCTATTTTAGTTATTTTTGTATTAATTTAAAAACGGACATTTTGTCAATTTTCCCCGATTCCGTCCCTCTTGCACTGCGGTACTTTCCGCCTGGAGTAACGGGGACCTTTGCACTGACGATATATCACCTTGATTATGGTAACAGAAGATAAATAACTTAAAAAAAAAAATAGTTTTGACATCTCTAAAACTAAAATTAAAGCGTTAAAAGTTTTGTGATGCTATGTTTATACAATGTATTTTATTAATATGTATCACTTCCACAGATAAGTAGATACCTGCACAGTGCTCCCGGGATGCCGCACTCCCTCCACATGCACTTCGACGTGTTGGCGAACTTCAAGCGAGTGCAGGACTCCGCCCCTCCTAGCCTGCCCGACTCCTCCGACGAGGAAATGTAACCATAAACACTACCGCATAGAGTCCACTGTTGTATGTCAGCGCTGCCGGGTAACGAACACACCGACATGTTAGCAAACTTGAAGCGAGTGCAGGATTCCACAAGTCAGAGAAAATATAACTCTAAATGCTGTTGCATAGAGTTTACTGTTGAATGTTGTCCTACGTGATTTATTTGTGGCGCAACTTTTCTGCATCCATGTTGTAAAGCTTATGTAAAATAACGCATTGATTTATGTTATATACGCCCTTTGCACACCGACGCGACGCTGCAAAACAGCGAAAATACGATAAATTAATCTATTTTAAACATATCGCGTATATTGCATCCATGAATAAGAAAAATAGTACATTGTTCACAGAGGGAAGGAAGGGGACGATTACCAACGTAGGTGTATTCGCCTCGGGCCTCAATACTGACGAGTTACGAATCACATTTTTTCCCGAGTGATACATAGTTCTATATGCTATACCTATGAGGAAAATAAATAAAAATATATGTTTCAATACTCATGTCAGGTAAAGTTACTCTCAGCTTTCAGTTAGAAACTTCTTGGTAGGTAACCTAATTTAATAATATTATGTCAAAAGACAAAAAGTTTTTTATGTCCGAGTTCGCAAAATGATACTGGCCACTTGCTCATTCTATATGTTATTAAAAAAAAACAGCACGTCAACGTCGATTTGCATATACTTTTTCTGCCCGCTCAGCACGTTAACAATGGATTTTCATACACTTTTTCCGCCCGTATATTCGTGACTGCAACGACGTATATTCTGCATCGTTTTCAAAAAAGTAAAACGGTACTTTCTGAGCAGGTGTAGTATAAAAAGCATTCTTTGTCTATGGTTGCATCTCGCTCTATCTGTCAATTTATTTTCGCATTTCGTCATCAATTCGCTACATTTTCTCGGCGTGTCGATGTGCTAAGGGCGTTAGAGTGTACTTTCCAAAGTATTTGAAGATTGGTGTCAATTTCATAAAAACGAATTAAAGCACAGCAGAGATTTGCAGTAAGAAATATTTTGTCCATAGCGACCTGCTGCTGGGGTGTAAATACATAGTTATAAATATTGAGATTATCTAGTGCATAAGTACACGGTAGATATTATTTTCGCAGATTTTGAAAAAAAAACATGTTCAAATTCGAATTTCTGTTTTCTTTTCTGTATAGAAAGCGAGTTTACGTTTGTTTCACTAAAAAGGCTCTTGAAATTAGTACTTTCTTAATTACTTCTTTTGTATTAGAGTTTGAACTCTTATTCTAACCGTCACAACTTGTTAGTACTACATGAATCATTTTGCGGCCTAACTTTATTACCGTATTAAGATCTAAAATTTAGATTGTCTTGAAAATTATAGCTTGGCAAAAAACAGTTTGACGCGGTGACAGGTGGAACTAAATATTTTGGTTGTATACTCCGTGCATTATGGCTTGATTATAATGACAGATATCGTCAGTTTATCGATTTACACGCACTGGAACTTGAAACCACAACGTTGGATTAAAAATCATGAAAATGTATGTACTACATAAATAACGAGACCTGTCATTCTAATCAAGCTATGTTGTACGGAGTACAGTATACAGTTTTGGTCGCAATATACAACGTGTAACAGAAAGGTGTAACTATATTTGAACAGCTTATTCAGTCAACAACAAGAGCCATTTTTACTATGGAGCCAGCCATGAAATCACAAAAAAAATCTGCCCTTCCATACATTTCGGCCGAGCGGCATTGCATTTTTCTATGAAACAGTTAATTTTTTTTTGTAGCTACAGGTGTTGGATAAGCTCTTCAAATATGGTTACACCTTTCTGTTATACGTTGTATAGTGTGGCCACATGTTTGCCTTTGGTCCCAACGAGTTACACCGAAACCAACAACAGTTTAACTCGTTGGTACAAAAAATAATAAAGTGTCCCAACCAGTTACATTGTTACTCGATGGGACAACTTTTTATTTTTCGTCCCAACGAGTCACACCCCCAAAACAAGAGTGTAACTCGTTGGAATTAAAATCTGTTACACGTTGACAGCTTTTTCTTCCCAACGAGTAACACTGTTACCTAAAGCAAGTAGGAAATAACGATCTTTAGATTAAAATCTGTTACACGTTGACAGCTTTTTCTTCCCAACGAGTAACACTGTTACCTAAAGCAAGTAGGAAATAACGATCTTTCGGTGTAACTCGTTGGGACCAAAGGCATGTTTGGTATAGCACTCCAATTTTTTTCCAAACCCTTGCCAAGCTGTAACTAATTAGCTCTCACCTCGTTTATAGTATTACTAAATAAGTGTAATACGTACAAAAGTAGTGCTTTTATAATTGAAGGGTAAGCGGGAAGAATTGTCAGTTTTTTGACAAATTGAGTTAATAGCGCCATTTTTTAAAATCTCTTGAGAACAATGATTGAACAAAAAAAATACAGAAAAAAATAAAACAGATCACAGAATATTAGCTTTTAAAAATATACCGGACTCAAGAAGCTTAAAAAAGGGTCATAATTCGAGCAAAAGCAAAAAAAAAATTTAAAAATTGTCTATGAATATGGAGCTATGGGCTGATAGTAAAGTTTGCTTTTGAAGAAAAAAAAACGGCAGATACAATAATTAACTGCGACAACAATAATTGCCCACTAAGAGTTCTTAAATAACAACGTCAGCAAGTTTTTTCTACTTATTTCAAAACTACATTTTGTTGACTATGATCCCTCTTCCCGCTTACCCTTCAATTGTTAAAATAATTACATGCTTTCATTTGTTCCAAGTGAATAGAATAATTAACTGATCTCGTCAATGAAGTGTCAGCACAATATCGTTGCAGTAAAAATAGAGAAAGTGAAGTTTGATTACGATTTATTGATGATGGATTAAATATATTTTAAATGAAACCTTTGTTTTTATTGATATTTATATTAAAAATTCTTGTAAGTAATTTCATATAGAAATGTCTCTATCTCACGAAATCCGTTTCGCTATGGTTGTAGTAGTGCGTGCACACGCACTTTTTTAGGGTTCCGTAGTACCTAAAAGGTAGGTACAAAAGGAACCTTCATGGTGAGACTCCGTTGTCCGTCCGTATGTCACAGCCTCATAACTTTAGCACCGTTAAAGATAAAGACTTGAAATTTGGCACAAAAATTGCATTAATTTGCCCACATATCAGTGTAAAAAAAATGATGTTTTAAATTGTTTAAATTTTTTCCTAAAACCTAGGTACGCGGGTCTGACTCGCACTTAACCGGTTTTTTCTAGTGTGCGTAACCTTGGGAGCGGTACAAAATGCGCTCATCTGTACACGCCACTAATACAACCATAGACAAACAGACTTCGTGAGATATAATATCTATAGTAAACTGTCTTCCTCCATAGAAGCTGATTTATCATCAGAAGCCTTTTATATATTACTAGCTCTTGCCCACGGCTTCACCCGCGCCGATTTCCAGGATAAAAGGTAGTTTGTCACACTCCGGCCCATAAACTACCCATACAACCATTTTCGGTCGCAAATTGTTTAATACGTCGCAAATCAGCAATATGCTGTAACACTGTTGTAACTATTACGTAACATGAAAACGTGGTATTTTTTGGTTGCTTCGCATAGTAACGGTGCTGTCACTTTGTACTGAAAATTGTTTCACTAACTATGTTCAGTCGACATGTCTACAAGTTACGTCATTAAGATTTCTTAAATAATTCTCGACACCTTGTGTTCATTTGAAATTTTTGTGTAGAATTTATAATGAATGTGTCGTTACTACTTATTTTTATAGTACACACGTTTCGTAAAAGGTACGAAACTGAAGTGTTGGATTGAACTAAAACAATACAACCAAGTCAACCAGTGGTTCTCATGTTTGCGGCCGAGTTTTTCTGAATTTTGAAGTGTATAACTATAGGGGAATACCATAGAAAATATCGCCATATGAGTTTTTCCCGGACTGACCTGCCCTTACGTAGTGACTCTTCATTTCATAACAGATCAGATCCAGATCATCATAAGGAAAGAACTGTAATTGAAGATTTACCAATTGATTTAGTAAATGATTTTCCAGTTCTTTCGGATTTGGATGTTATGAAACGTTGCTTAGTAGGATGGACTAACGGCAGCTTCAATTTCAATACCAAGTGGTCAGCGAAAGATATTCAGGCCATTTCAATAAAGTTAACAGAAATCAAACCATTTACCCCAAATGAAATCCACAAGGTAGATTGAGAGATTTAGATAGCTTTAATTTTTGGAAAGCTACCAAATTTAAAAAATTATCTTATACTATGGTATCGTAATATTAAAAAACCATCTGTCGTTTGACACTTTGTACCAACCATTACCTCAAGTAGCAAAAAGATTAGAAGAATTTGCACAGTTGAATAAAGGCAATCATAAAAAATGACGATTTATCCTGTCGTCAAAATCGAAGAAGAATTAAGAACTGGTGAAAAAGTGTTTTCTGCAGTAAAACTGAGAGAAAATTGTGTACTTTCCAGTAGAGAACATAAAAATAAATGATTTTTAAGTGTAGACAACAACATAATAGAAATGGAATATGCAACTTTGATTCAAGAAAAATAAAAATCAAAGGCAAAAGTATTAGAAGAAAATTTAATTCGCCTTCGGCTCGTGCCGCAAACTCACACTCGTCAGAAAACGTTTCATCGCTCTCGTATCGTAATATACTATTTTTTTCTGGCGTCATTAATTTCCTTGTTTTTGTCGTTTATTTTTACATCTGAAAGAATTGTCACATCAGAGCTGGAGATTGTAGGCAGAGTATTCCGTGTTTTAGAGGAATCACCTGTAAATAATAATTAAATATGTTACTAAACTCCTAATTTAACCCTTATGTATGTCTTCAATAGAACTAAAAAATATTGTTTGACAATATTAACCTATTTTGTTTTCTTTGAATGATCCACGCCGTCTCTTGGTCTTATCAGTTGATGTATCTTGAAACTCTTCAAAATTTTCTTCAAGCATAACTTTATCTTTTGTACTGATTTTTTCTGTACTAATTTCCATGTTTTTTTCATATTCTTTAGCTACTTCTTCTTCACCTACCTATGTTTCATTCAAATTACTCAGTTCTATAGAATTTTCAAAATGAACACCTTTATTAATATCGGTATTGTATGTGCTTTCTTTGTCACTCATTCTATTGTTTATTGTATCTGCATATATTAAATTATCTGTACCTTTATCTATTCTGATTTTATTTTTATCGACTTTCTTTTTCTTCGTATCCAAAATGTTTAAGAACCACTGCAAAAATAAACAAAGTGAAAATCCATTTTGTAAAATCAGTAACATTGTGACATACCTCGAGACATGTTGAAACTTATAGGCTTAGTTTCGATACTTTGTTATCTACCAGTGGATAAATAATTTTACTTAACAAATTACTTTATTATTAACATAAAATGATAATAGACTTTTCTTGTCTTTTCGATTAAAGAAATTATATATATATATATATACGAAAACACAAAAAAATATAATTATAGGTGAGTAGTAAAATATATTTCGACCACTAATTGTGGTCGGCATCAGTTACACAATTTAAATAAAACTTAAAAATTAATAATTATAAATTATAGATACTTATGATACTGAATATTTTACTTTTGTAATGATGACAGTAGCAGTGATTGATAGGAAATGGAAGAAGGTCTTATTAAGAAGTTTGCATTGTTTCTTGTGCTGACTCCTCGTAAATATCAATGCTGCTTGTTCAGGCCCGGACCGTAGTGGGCACCAAGTGACCAAATATAGGATCCTTCCCATGTCCGTAGTTGAGTGTCTGTCAGTGGAGGTGAAAATGATTTGATTATTCGTGCGGTGAAGCAATTATTGAATGGATGGTTATGAAGTCGAGCGTGGGTGGGGATTGGCAGAGTGTTGTTTGTAATAGAGTCGCATGTGTGTCGGTGTTGGTTGATTCGGATGTGGAGAGCGTTTTTTGTTTCGCCGATGTAGAATGCAGGACAGTGCCTGCATTCTAGTATGTAAATGCAGTTGGATGTTTTGCATGTGCTGTTAGGTTGTGCATGGTATGTGTTTCTGGTGTGGTGTGTGTTGATGGCTGTGGCTGTGTTAATAATTGCGCATGTTTTGCATCGTGGCCGTCGGCATGGTGAAGTGCCAGGAGATATGTATGTGTTTTGAGAAGGGATGCTTTTTGTGTGAGTGAGTAGAGATTTGATGTTTGGGTTTTGTCTGTAGCATATTTGGGTGTTGTGTGGTAGGAGATCTTTTGTTTCGTCATTGTGTGTTAAGATTGGAAGGAAGTCTTTGATCAGTTTTTGTAGTTTGTAGCTGCCATGGAAGTAAGTTGTGATCAGACGTGGTTGATTTTGTGTGTTTCGTTTTGTTCTGTTGTTTTGGTTGTGAAATCTGGGCCGGTTATGTATGTGTTTTGTCAGGAAGTTATTTGGGTAGTTTCTGTTGAGTAAACCAGTATGTATTTTGTTTTGATAGGAATCTAGAGCATTTTGTGTATTGCAGATCCGACGGCCACGGAGTGATAATGAATATGGTATGGACTTTTTTAAATGAGGAGGATGGCAGCTATTGAAATGTAAATACTGAAGGTTGTTGGTCGGTTTGAAATGAACAGATGTAGTGATATTATTGTTTGCCTCTAAAGTTATGTCAACATCCAAAAATGTAATGGTCTTAGTGGATGTTTCATGGGTGAATTTGAGTGAGCTATGGTTGTTTAGTCTTGTCAAAAAGTTGTCGA
Organism: Ypsolopha sequella; assembly: GCA_934047225.1. NCBI lineage: Eukaryota > Metazoa > Arthropoda > Insecta > Lepidoptera > Ypsolophidae > Ypsolopha > Ypsolopha sequella. The sequence continues at coordinate 27,849,162 of OW203990.1, read as the reverse complement.
GAGAGTATTGATCATGTGGCCAAATCATGAATATGTCATCTATGAATCTTTTCCAGACCAAGGGCTGCTGAGGTTCCGTCGCTAAAAAGCTATTTTCGATAGAAGCCATATATATGTTGGCATAACTGGGAGCCATCCGAGTACCCATTGCCGTTCCTTTTTTCTGGTGATAAAATTCATTTTCGAATGTAAAATAGTTATGTTTTAGTATAATTTCGGCAAGTTCTGTAATAAAGTCAGAGGATGGTTGGTGGGGTGGTGGTCGGTTATTTAGATGATCGCGTAGCGCGTCGAGGCCAGCGGCATGTGGGATGTTTGTGTATAATGATGTGACATCTATTGTTACTAGTATTAATGGTGTGTTTGTGGGTAGATGAAGAGTTCCAATGATATCGATGAAATGATTCGTGTCTTTAATGTGTGATCGAAGATTTTTAACGAGTGGTTGGAGATGATGGTCCACAAATGCTGATATGCGTTCAGTTGGTGAATCGTATGAAGCAACTATTGGACGGCCAGGGTGATTTGGTTTGTGGATTTTAGGTAGCATATAAAAGTGTGGGGTTCTCGGATGACTCGGAAGCATCAGTAACTTGTCTTTTTCTGAGAGGCCCTCAGCTGTTCCTTTGGCCTGGACAATATCCTCAACAATACTCATGACCTGGTCACATGGGTCACCCGGTGCTACACTATAAAAGGTCGTGTCCGTAAGCTGGCGCAGCCCTTCTTCTATGTAATCGCTTTTGTTAAGAATTACTGTGGCTGATCCCTTATCTGCTGGAAGTATAATTATGTTTTCATTGGTTTGAAGTTTTTTGAGGGATAATCGTTCTTCTTTTGATAAATTATCTGAGGAGTCTTGAAGGTTGTTGATGAATCTGTCATCGGATAATTTAGATAGGATACTGGTCATGAAAGTTTCAATGGGATGATTAGTAGGCAGTGGGGGTGGTTCATTCGATGATGGTGGTTTAAAGGTTTTTAATGCGGCATGTATGTTGTCTTCTGAAGATGCGGTGCGTGATTTCCAATATAGCTTCCATCGTAAATTTCTACCGAAGTCAATGAAATCATTTAGCAATTTAATTCGGTCAAGTTTTTTTGTGGGGCAAAAGCTTAAGCCTTTGTTAATGAGTTCTTGATCAGTTCTGGTTAGGTGTAATGATGATAGATTAACAATGGTATTTTCGTTTGTTTTTTTATTATTATTTATATTTATTTCTGGTGGTCCTGGAATACTAAACGGGTGTGAAAGATTTGTTGGAGTCAGATTTAGATTGGAGAATTCATTGGAATGTTGGTATTGTATGGGTAAAGTTATATGTTTATCGTGGTAATAAGTAAAAAGGTTCTTTAATTTTCGAGAAAGTCTGACATGTTCATGTTCAAGTCTGCAGGCAGCATTTGATGTAATATTTTGAACTTCGAGGAATAAGTGGGGGTATGCTATCAAGGTTATTTTTAATATGTTGTCCAGGTTGTTTTTTTCATGTGTACATAGATAGAAATACTGTATATAGAGCATATGTGTGGTGTGTAGAGCGTTAACAAGATTTACTGATATCATATGTTTTCTAATTATCGACGGCATTGTGTGAATTGGTATTTTAGGGATCAGCCCTTTTGGCGCTGCGCCCACTTCCAAACATTTACCTAAAAACTGAACATGCTTATAATATTGTAGTAGTTTATTGATGGTTACTTTAATTTTGTTTATAATTTCTTTCATGATATGAATACTCTTTGAGGAGAAAGCACAATTGATTTATGGTTTTATAAAATACTAAAGATTAATAATTTTGTGACAGAGTTGTTTATCTGTTGCCGGTGGAGACGAAAATGGTATTTGCTCGGTATTCAAGACGAAGTTTATGTAGAAATATTGTTGTTAAATCTGTTATTTCTGCGTTGCAAGGATCAGGAAGTCTTGTAGATCAGATCCAGTGTATCACTATAGTTCTTTGTTTCTCCGTTAAATATGCATATGATTTACGTTCTTTCGAATAAATTGATGGAGAAAAATTATATTTAGAAGATGTGCGAAGAAAATCAATGTCGTGTTTGGCAAGAACGGCTTGAAATAGAACGAACGTTGGCTCCAGTTATGTATCCGTCTGAGATGAGTGTGATATCAAGTTCAAAATATCTTTTTTCTTTTTTCAAGATCACTGGCAGTGGATTTATCGGTTCACCAATGTTAGCCGATGGATTGTCTCGGTTATAGGCAAGAATTGTTTGTAAAGCTTTCGTTGTAAAGTTCCTTATCATGCGATTCATGCGATTGTAGTTTCTTTCTGTTCGCTTGCTAGGTAGTCAGTAGGAGATACTTTTTCGTAATAAATTATTTAAACACTCTTCGTTGTGTTATTTTTATAATTATACAACAAGCAGCATTGATATTTACGAGGAGTCAGCACAAGAAACAATGCAAACTTCTTAATAAGACCTTCTTCCATTTCCTATCAATCACTGCTACTGTCATCATTACAAAAGTAAAATATTCAGTATCATAAGTATCTATAATTTATAATTATTAATTTTTAAGTTTTATTTAAATTGTGTAACTGATGCCGACCACAATTAGTGGTCGAAATATATTTTACTACTCACCTATAATTATATTTTTTTGTGTTTTCGTATATATATATATATATATATAATTTCTTTAATCGAAAAGACAAGAAAAGTCTATTATCATTTTATGTTGTTTCTCGCAAAAGCGATATATATAATTATAAAAATAACACAACGAAGAGTGTTTAAATAATTTATTACGAAAAAGTATCTCCTACTGACTACCTAGCAAGCGAACAGAAAGAAACTACAATCGCATGAATCGCATGATAAGGAACTTTACAACGAAAGCTTTACAAACAATTCTTGCCTATAACCGAGACAATCCATCGGCTAACATTGGTGAACCGATAAATCCACTGCCAGTGATCTTGAAAAAAGAAAAAAGATATTTTGAACTTGATATCACACTCATCTCAGACGGATACATAACTGGAGCCAACGTTCGTTCTATTTCAAGCCGTTCTTGCCAAACACGACATTGATTTTCTTCGCACATCTTCTAAATATAATTTTTCTCCATCAATTTATTCGAAAGAACGTAAATCATATGCATATTTAACGGAGAAACAAAGAACTATAGTGATACACTGGATCTGATCTACAAGACTTCCTGATCCTTGCAACGCAGAAATAACAGATTTAACAACAATATTTCTACATAAACTTCGTCTTGAATACCGAGCAAATACCATTTTCGTCTCCACCGGCAACAGATAAACAACTCTGTCACAAAATTATTAATCTTTAGTATTTTATAAAACCATAAATCAATTGTGCTTTCTCCTCAAAGAGTATTCATATCATGAAAGAAATTATAAACAAAATTAAAGTAACCATCAATAAACTACTACAATATTATAAGCATGTTCAGTTTTTAGGTAAATGTTTGGAAGTGGGCGCAGCGCCAAAAGGGCTGATCCCTAAAATACCAATTCACACAATGCCGTCGATAATTAGAAAACATATGATATCAGTAAATCTTGTTAACGCTCTACACACCACACATATGCTCTATATACAGTATTTCTATCTATGTACACATGAAAAAAACAACCTGGACAACATATTAAAAATAACCTTGATAGCATACCCCCACTTATTCCTCGAAGTTCAAAATATTACATCAAATGCTGCCTGCAGACTTGAACATGAACATGTCAGACTTTCTCGAAAATTAAAGAACCTTTTTACTTATTACCACGATAAACATATAACTTTACCCATACAATACCAACATTCCAATGAATTCTCCAATCTAAATCTGACTCCAACAAATCTTTCACACCCGTTTAGTATTCCAGGACCACCAGAAATAAATATAAATAATAATAAAAAAACAAACGAAAATACCATTGTTAATCTATCATCATTACACCTAACCAGAACTGATCAAGAACTCATTAACAAAGGCTTAAGCTTTTGCCCCACAAAAAAACTTGACCGAATTAAATTGCTAAATGATTTCATTGACTTCGGTAGAAATTTACGATGGAAGCTATATTGGAAATCACGCACCGCATCTTCAGAAGACAACATACATGCCGCATTAAAAACCTTTAAACCACCATCATCGAATGAACCACCCCCACTGCCTACTAATCATCCCATTGAAACTTTCATGACCAGTATCCTATCTAAATTATCCGATGACAGATTCATCAACAACCTTCAAGACTCCTCAGATAATTTATCAAAAGAAGAACGATTATCCCTCAAAAAACTTCAAACCAATGAAAACATAATTATACTTCCAGCAGATAAGGGATCAGCCACAGTAATTCTTAACAAAAGCGATTACATAGAAGAAGGGCTGCGCCAGCTTACGGACACGACCTTTTATAGTGTAGCACCGGGTGACCCATGTGACCAGGTCATGAGTATTGTTGAGGATATTGTCCAGGCCAAAGGAACAGCTGAGGGCCTCTCAGAAAAAGACAAGTTACTGATGCTTCCGAGTCATCCGAGAACCCCACACTTTTATATGCTACCTAAAATCCACAAACCAAATCACCCTGGCCGTCCAATAGTTGCTTCATACGATTCACCAACTGAACGCATATCAGCATTTGTGGACCATCATCTCCAACCACTCGTTAAAAATCTTCGATCACACATTAAAGACACGAATCATTTCATCGATATCATTGGAACTCTTCATCTACCCACAAACACACCATTAATACTAGTAACAATAGATGTCACATCATTATACACAAACATCCCACATGCCGCTGGCCTCGACGCGCTACGCGATCATCTAAATAACCGACCACCACCCCACCAACCATCCTCTGACTTTATTACAGAACTTGCCGAAATTATACTAAAACATAACTATTTTACATTCGAAAATGAATTTTATCACCAGAAAAAAGGAACGGCAATGGGTACTCGGATGGCTCCCAGTTATGCCAACATATATATGGCTTCTATCGAAAATAGCTTTTTAGCGACGGAACCTCAGCAGCCCTTGGTCTGGAAAAGATTCATAGATGACATATTCATGATTTGGCCACATGATCAATACTCTCTCGACAACTTTTTGACAAGACTAAACAACCATAGCTCACTCAAATTCACCCATGAAACATCCACTAAGACCATTACATTTTTGGATGTTGACATAACTTTAGAGGCAAACAATAATATCACTACATCTGTTCATTTCAAACCGACCAACAACCTTCAGTATTTACATTTCAATAGCTGCCATCCTCCTCATTTAAAAAAGTCCATACCATATTCATTATCACTCCGTGGCCGTCGGATCTGCAATACACAAAATGCTCTAGATTCCTATCAAAACAAAATACATACTGGTTTACTCAACAGAAACTACCCAAATAACTTCCTGACAAAACACATACATAACCGGCCCAGATTTCACAACCAAAACAACAGAACAAAACGAAACACACAAAATCAACCACGTCTGATCACAACTTACTTCCATGGCAGCTACAAACTACAAAAACTGATCAAAGACTTCCTTCCAATCTTAACACACAATGACGAAACAAAAGATCTCCTACCACACAACACCCAAATATGCTACAGACAAAACCCAAACATCAAATCTCTACTCACTCACACAAAAAGCATCCCTTCTCAAAACACATACATATCTCCTGGCACTTCACCATGCCGACGGCCACGATGCAAAACATGCGCAATTATTAACACAGCCACAGCCATCAACACACACCACACCAGAAACACATACCATGCACAACCTAACAGCACATGCAAAACATCCAACTGCATTTACATACTAGAATGCAGGCACTGTCCTGCATTCTACATCGGCGAAACAAAAAACGCTCTCCACATCCGAATCAACCAACACCGACACACATGCGACTCTATTACAAACAACACTCTGCCAATCCCCACCCACGCTCGACTTCATAACCATCCATTCAATAATTGCTTCACCGCACGAATAATCAAATCATTTTCACCTCCACTGACAGACACTCAACTACGGACATGGGAAGGATCCTATATTTGGTCACTTGGTGCCCACTACGGTCCGGGCCTGAACAAGCAGCATTGATATTTACGAGGAGTCAGCACAAGAAACAATGCAAACTTCTTAATAAGACCTTCTTCCATTTCCTATCAATCACTGCTACTGTCATCATTACAAAAGTAAAATATTCAGTATCATAAGTATCTATAATTTATAATTATTAATTTTTAAGTTTTATTTAAATTGTGTAACTGATGCCGACCACAATTAGTGGTCGAAATATATTTTACTACTCACCTATAATAAGTTACACCAAATTACACGATGAATCTCGTTTGGCAGAGTAATATCACTCGATAAGGCATGTAATTTGGCAAAATAAAATCAAGCTATACTCACAGTTCTTTGTTTTGATGGCAGGCGATGATTATTTTCGGTAAAGCAATAATGAAGAAGTTTGACAGTAAAAATATATGCGAGTGGATGAAAGAATGAACGAAATGACTGAATGTGGTAAAAGTACCCACAGTCAAGTTGCGACGTGACAACACAACAACGACGCAGTGCGACTTTAACTTACTGTTACGATTCTTCCCCACTTTTCGACACAGCAACGGAACACAAGACGACACGGCGACGGTTTGCAACGGAACAAAATTACAAAAAAATGACGTTTCGACACAATAAGTGTCGACTTTAGTCGTAACCGCAACTAGTAATAGCTGTATGGGTATATCTATGAAAAAAATTACCGCGGTCCGTTGCCGCATGAAAGATAGTCAAAACAACAAACACACTTTCGCATTTATGATAGGGGTACGGATTTCACCTTTTGTGTATTATACAATAAAATTACAATTGAAAAAAAAAACAACTATAAATAGTTTCACTTTAACATTTTATTAACACAAAATTCATCCACTTTTCGCAATATACAAAGTACATAGATAACATATACAAAACTTAAAACCCCATTATTTAATAAAATAATTAAGACTAACCGACAACAAATGTAGATGAGTGGACCACGCAGCCTCTCAAAATATAGGAATGATTGAACGAGCTGACGGAAAAAGTGCTTAAAACGATATCACACGGTAGGCTTAAAAAAACTTGTTCTAATTATGGCCGTATTCCACACAAAACTTACACATTTGGTGTCGATTCGGCACAACACAACTTAACTAATTTGACAGGCCTAACCTTAACCGTCTTTGTCTTTTCGATACAGAAAGAAAAAGACAGAACGCTCAAATTAAGTTTAGTCCTGTCAGATAAGTTAAGTCGTGTTGCGCCGAATCGACACAACTATGGGTCTAAATATTAGAAAAATAAGTTTTGATGCAGAGATCTGATTGAGGTTATTGCACTGATTTTTCATACATGGTGTGGGTGTGATGTGAATATAATACAATCTTTTACTTTATTACATTTGTTTTTTTTTTATTGTTATACCTTTGAACTAAAAATGCTAATAGGACTGATAATTTTATTATTTTATTTTATACCTATAATAAAGCCAATTCTGAAGGCTTTAGTTTTAGTGCTGTCAAAGCTTAAAAATTTCCAAAGAAATTTAGTTTCTAATCCTTACTCTTAAGGACTATTTTGTATCGAAGAAAATTTTGTTTTGACAGCACTAAAACTAAAGCCTTCAGAATCGGCTTTAATGTTTGATAAAAAATTATAATAGCCACTACCTTACAAAGGGTTAAACTTCGGTTAAACCATGCAAACCTACGCAAATGAAAAAAACTATAACTTATGTAATGAGTCCACTAAATTGTTTCGTTTGCTTGACCTCATTTTCTTTGGTAAGTTGATACCTAGTATGATCCGGACACTTATGATGTGATCTGCGTTAGCAGTCTGCTAACACTACATTTATTATATTGAAAAATGATGCATAGATGTGATGTTTTGCATGATTTATAAATATGACACTGCCAATGGTTATGAACGGTCCTTATTTGTAGGTAGTTATACATTTAATCAATGGATAAAATTGTAATAATTGTTGCTATTATATATAACACATTTACGAGACAGAAAATAGTAAGTGATCAGATCAAAAACGTCACACATAGATGGCGCCACTATCCATACTTTGTTCTACCAGTTTCACACCACCGCACACAGCAACTCCACATTCTCCGGCGCTCACATGTTCTTGAACTGTCCTTCCTTGTCTAGCAAGAGGATGTTAGGGTTCTCCTTTTCGAAGGTGGTGGGTTCCCGTGCTCGCTGCTGGTCGGTCCACTCGCCCTCCCCCGCGCCCCACTCCCCCACGCGGTCCCCGATCACGTCCACCTGGTCTTTAGCTCGTTGCTTCTCCAACTGTTGGACAAAATTGTGATTAGAAGCTATTTAATAATTTGGCTTGCGAGTCGGGCTCGCGTACAAAGGGTTCTGTAGCACCACACAATAGGGGTCATTAAGGCAAGACAAACAAGCCCCTAAAATGGTAGCGCCTGACAAATAATTCGCTGAGTACGGAACCCTAATATCATAACCGCTATATTTTTCCTGTAATCTTTACGCAATCATCTATTACCATATTTTTTTTTTTCGGTTTTAATGTAGGATTTAAGGGGGGGTTAACAAAATGCTACTTTTTTGTGTTTCAGTTTTTTTTTTTAGAGGCTGTAGGAACACGTATTGTGTAAAAATTTCAACAGGCTACCTATAACGGCTGAAGCTGTAGACCCTGTGAGTCCTGTTACAGACAAACAGCGGACTGGGAGGCTTAGTAATAGGGTTCCGTTTGGCACACTTCGGGCACGGAACCCTAAAAATGAGCAGCAGTAGCTCACTCGATAGGATTCTCACTCTCGAGACTTCGTTCGAATCCTACCCGTCCCGTCTATGTGTGTCTGTCTGCTTGTGTGGCCAGATTTTACGCGACACGCCCTCGGTCGAGCCACGAGTCAGTAAAGTCCCCCGCGCACCTCTTCCCCCTACGCGCGCACCTTGGTCGTAACGCGCACCCACACGCACTCACATTTTTTGAATTTCATAATTTCACATATGAATTTCTATGCAACGCGGCGGGTGCTAATTGTATTTCGTTCCATATTCAATTGTCAATTATTCAATTCAATAATTCTACGAGTTAAGATATTAGGTGCTACTTATGTTGCATGCTAAATAATGTTACCCTGCGAGGTGTCCACGGAAGACCAGCGTCGTGGTACAGAATGGTGCCATGACACATGCTGAGTGGAGGCCTTTTGGGTGTCACTGCTGATTTGTTTGTTATTGATTATATTGTATTTTAATTGTGTGAAATCAATAAAGTTTTTCCTATTCTATTCTATAGCGCCATACATTCTGTCTTCATAGAGCGTCCCGCCCGCGCGCCCGGGTCGCTTGCTATTCCCTTAATGTCGATCCGTCGAGTTTTAGGGGACAACCGTAGGGTGACCACGTGGCCTGTATTTTACGGGTTTTCCTGTTTTTCAGCCATGAATTTGTCCGTGTCCCTTAATTTGACGAAACCATTACGTCCCATATCTTTTTATTATTAAATTATTGAATGGGTCACCTCGAAAACGTTGTAACCAACATATTATGCCATGTCATCTTTTTGATGGAAAAACTTTCTACTTGAGCCCATGGACAGTTTGGTTTAATAAACACTATTCTCGGATTTTTATAATGACAATATCACGACCGAAAGTTTGCCAGTTAGGCGAAAAACGTTGTAAGATGGCGGAGCGAGGTGATCTTTTCGTGAGTCCTGGTGCTGCAAAGCAAGTAAATAAGGGGGAAAAAAATTAAGATGTTTAAGAGTGGTGAGATGTGATGAATGAGATTTTGAGGAATGCCGGAAAGGAATAACCGAGTAGAATAGGTTACACTTTAGCAGCGAAATTGCCCCCAGTTTTGATTAGTGGTAAAACGGTTTAATAAAAATTGTGTGACAGCCAACAATATATCAATCATTATTGCAACCAACGTTAGATGCAACGTTTTACTATAAATTTAGGAATAGTTTTGTTTATTTTTCATTGCTGAATTGCTTATTTCGTGGTTATTGCTTTCTTATTTGAGGGTCATTATAATAAAAACATAATTATCAAAGTATTTTGTAATATATTTAATAATAAATAACTGAAATAACATTAAAAATGTTGTTTTCCTAAAAATGCCATTTTGTTGCTCACAACTTTTTCCAGGTGACCCATTCAATGAAATTCTCGCACGCAACGGTGTACCGTGTACCCCGCGCGTACTTACACACCCATACCGTATTCAGTCGAATGGCAAGCGAGTGTGTGACTGACTGTGGTATTGATAGATAGTATTACCTCTGTTGTAACTGTTTTTTTAATTTTTATTTATTAAAAATGTCACCGTTTGTTTTATCTACTACAGAGACGAGAATTAAGCCCCCCGCCTTTATTTCTTAAGCCACGCTCTCTCTATCCTGATTGGCCTTCAAGCTGCATTACCGAGACGTCGCACCCGAGTTTCATGAACGAATGTTCTTCTGATTTCGTGAAATTATTAGTTGAAAATATTATAAATTAAGACGAAATTTTTGATAGTCGTAGATTGGGACACTCGTGCAAAATTATTTCGTTTCGTAAAAACAAAGCACTCGTGTCCCAATGTCTCAAATTATGTTACAGTTGCACAAAATATTACTAATTTGTTTTTTCTCATTTTAGTACAAAAAGTAAAGTTTGTTGATATTTAATGGAAAAATTCCTTCTCTTATTTAACCTGGATTCCCGTGTTGTTAATGCTATTGAGAAATCTGGTCACCCTACACAAAAGGTAATATAGCGCCCTCTATCCGGTCTTATCGTACGATTTCAGTACTAATTAGCGGAAACTGTAAAGCTTTATCGCAAGGGTCTTCAACCCGCGGCCCGCCGGGACATTTTTTACGGCCCTCAGAGGCTAAGGAAATTTTCAGCTATTCTATAAGACATTTTTAATTCACTTGTTTGGTTTTAAATTATTGTTGAGGTGGTATGTTTACGTGCGGCAATGTGCACCCCTTTGACAGACCCGAGGGCCTATTATGTATCTTTAGTTGCCATTTGAACTGGGTGCCTTTCATCAAAAACATAGATATACTTTCGAATTCCGATTGTCTAAGGATATGTTCGCACTTGAAGTGACGACATAGTTCGTAAATAGTTCAATACCCACTAAAGGCAATTTTGAAAGTTCAGTTTTTAGCTATGTTTTTGATGATAGGCACCTAGTACAGTTGGCAACTACAGATACAGAATAGAGAGGCTGGAATAGATTATTGGCCCTCCAGCTAAGAAAGGTTGAAGACCCCTGCTTTATCGTTATCAAATGTAGTGCGGGTACAGTGCGCGCCAATCTTTTAGTCGCCTCTGAACCTAGCCCCAAGAATCGACGCATTAGCCGTTTTACGGTATCAGGGGGACGTAACAGGAGCGAGGGCGCGGAGCACACCCGCCTGCGTGCCGCACCACACCCCCCGCTCGCCATTTAGCAGGTGTCAACACTATGCGTTAGTGTTAGTGCTACGTCCGTACACTACACACGCGCGCTTTGCTTGAAAAGTACCCACGAGGAAAAAATTCTATGATTCGTTAAGTTTATCGTTGAATCTGTTTGTTGTTTTTGTTGCCTTTATTTGTTGTTTTGTTGATTTAGTTTATTAAAGTTTTGTTGATTTAGTTTGTTAAAGTTTATTGTTGTTGTTATGCCTCGCGGACTTTATAGCGTTTTAAGGCGACAATGTAGGAAAATGGTGTTTATATTAAGGGGCTATACCGTGAAAATTGACACTTTTCGAAGTTATTTATCTGCTCTTTTAATGAAGTTCCAAGTAAAATAAATTAGTATAATAATTTTGGGACCTTTTACTAGATTTTGGTCTATCAGAAACGCGATAGGAGGAATTTCATTCGATAGAAATAATTATTGAAATCAGCTCTAAATTTACACTTTTTTTGATATTCTGACAAATTAGGATAGCATACAGACTTGAAAAATATTTATTTAGATGGGTTTTAACTACACCAAAATTACTGGTTATAGAATTTTTTGTAGCTATTTTAGTTAATTTCGCATTAATTTAAAACCGACTTTTTGACAACTTTCCCCGATTCCGTTCCTTTCGCACTGCGGGTCTTTCTGCCTGGAGTAACGGGGACCTTTGCTAGCACGGTATATCACCTTAATGCATTTTATTTATATAGTTGCGATTGCACTAAAATAATAAATAAATAATTAAACAAGTAGGAACAACAAGTACACCTTCCCACTTATAATAATCAACCGTTGATATTATTGTTTCCTTGACTGTACCTGCGCAAGCTTGCACTCGTAACTCACTCAGAGGCGACTAAAAGATTGGCGCGCACTATACCTGTTACCTCGTTGTCGTGTTGCGCGAACTTGTCGAACATGTTCGCGTACATCTGCTTCTCTTTCTTCTTCTGCTTCGCGATGCTGTTGCGGCACACCAGAAGCTGGTTACTGGCCGCCTGGGGAGTGACAAATTGTTTTAGATTCGTTGTAATTAAATCGTAATACCACAGATTTCCATCTGCTACCATCCTGACACACCTTTTTTGCTTCTTCCACATCCATTTATCTAGTCATACAAGCTCTTTTATTCTGGGTACTTTTTGACTTTGCCCTTCTTCAGTATGTCTGACCCCAAGACTTCGGTCGTAGGGCTAGGGACTCACTTATTTATCACACCCATTCATATCACATTTTACATATTCTTTAACACACTTACCTTCATACTAACATTTGAATGCATAATTAGGTTAACTTAAGTTTTATTTTTATAAGATATTTTTTTTAATTAAGACACTTTTATTTTTTGTAAAACTTAGATATGGAAGAGCAGGGTATCCTGGCACAAGTATTTTCATGTACTTAAAAGGATGCCCCATCAACTATGTATCTACATTTTTAAGTGAAGAAAATAAACAATAATTTTTTTCATTTTCATGTTGCCAATTTGGGCGGGCGGGCGGCTAGAGCTTTACCTTCCACTTGTCACGATAAACTACGTGTCTAATAATAATAATAAACCACATCTCTACTGATTATAACATAGAACATTACATGTCTATTTCCACCCTGTATTTTTCCAATCCATAGACAAAGTAATCTTTAACAAACTAAGACCTTACCTTATTTTGAGGCTCAGCGGCTAACACTTTCTGGTAGTCCTTAATAGCGGCTTCAGCCTCGCCCAGCCCCAGCAAGGCCTGGCCTCGCCTGAACAGGCCTTTCACATTGTTCTCATCGATCTTCAAGGCCTTCGAGGCGTGGTCTTTGGCCTCGAAGTAGTGGACCGGGGTCACTTTCAGGTAAACAAGGGAGAGGTTCAGATGGGCAGACAGTATCAGGTCTTGGGCTTGGGTTTTGTGTTCTTCCAATTCGCTGTTATCTTCTGGGATATCTGTAGGAAGAAAATTCTATGTAGGTGGTTTTTAATAGTTTTCTTGTTATGTTGCACTTTCCGGCATAATAGGAGGGGGCCGTCCATATATTACGTCATAGATTTATGCCGATATTCAATCCCCCCCCCCCTACAATCTCATGTGTTCATCCTGTCACACAATTGATGACATTGTCCGTATTACAAAATCAATATTGTGCACCACGAGACACGCACGCCCCTAGCGATGAAAACGGGAACTACGCGTTTTTATGGAGGGGTCGCGCGGCATTACGGAACAAGCGCACTTTCGAATATTTCCGCGTTTCGTTAAATGTTTCAGGATTTTCATGTAAATAAGTATGTAAATATCATATAATTTAAGTGTATGAAAATTAATGATTTTACTTTAGTACAGAAATAAACGAGTAGAGCAGCTATCTGACTCTAAATAAGTAGGAAAACTTTGTAAGACTAAGGAACTAATACTCGTCCTGTTATATTATGAGCTAGCATAAGAACTTGCAAATGAAGATATTTCCAATCGTTGTTTCATTATAGAGATGTGCGTAGGTCTTGGACGAATAGACCAGCGGGTCTACCGCGTAATTCTGATTTTCATCAACATCAACTTGAGATTGAAATTTGACGCGCGTGCGAAAGTGATGGCATGTTAGGCGGGCGTCGTCGCTCGCACGTCAAATTTCAATCTCAAGTTGATGTTGATGAAAATCAGAATTACGCGATAGACTCGCAGGCCTAGATATGAGATAGGTAGTACTAAGTCAGTCTAGGTAATTAGGTGAGCTATAAGACTAAGAAATACAGAAATAAGCTACAAAGCATGTAAATAGGTGTAGCATGGCTTTGTGAGCGTTGCGGCGGTGGAAAGTAGACTGACGGCAGTTTGCCACAGAGGGCGCATATTTATATCCCTGAGGTGGGGGTTGAGGAACTATAAATATCTGCGCAGTACATTTTCGGCCGTCAGTCAGCCCCTAGACGTCGTAGCGTGATGATACTAGTATGTACGAATATACCTAAGTATCTAGAATAAGTTAGAAATAAGCATAAATTGTAAATATGGAGATAAATGGTAAATAAATAATAAAATAGTGCTCCAGGAGGTGAGGTAAAGTGTCAGTGTGTGAGTAAAGAAGAACTGCTATAAAAACGGGTGGTGACACTATCCACATTCATTCACAATCCGAGCAGTATTCCGAAAAGGAAATAGTACAAGCAAGAAGACCTGGACGGCAATTCTGGCACATACGACAATTTGCGAGGGCGGAAGGCGAGTGATTTTAAGAAGCTCTTTGTACATAAAAGTAACAATATTAAAAAATAAAAACCTTATGCGCGGATTCATAACATGTGTTTACATGTCTTTTATGGAGTTTACTTCGTAGAATTATCATCACACGGCATTTATTACGCGAGTAACAAATGTATGGAATATAAAGCGTGTGGAAAATGTTGCGAGAATAGCTGCCCTGGCACTCTGGATGCACTCCTTGCTCCACAAAGCTGCGTTTTCATTCGATTCTCTACCACCCCGGCAATCTATACAGTGAGGTATTGTTATTGTTTTAACAATGTAATTTTCTTTTTGGAAGCCTCCCTAATATTTCCATCTATGCTCAAGAATATTACCATAATCCGCTGACCAGACTCCTCCTAATTTCAAATGACGTAATATATGGACAGCCCCTCAGTTTTAGATTTAATTGTAAATAACTTTTAAAGATTTTGCATTTATAGGAGTTTAAACATAAATTGGCTGGCGCTAGAAAAAAATAAACTAGACTAATTAACATAGTATCTTGTATCTTGTAGTATTTTGTTTGTTTATAAATGTGGTAGAGCTTACAGGTGGTAGAGCTGATGCCGGGCTCGACTGTGGAGATACCACCATCTTACTTGGAGACACCCTCGAAGTAATTCGGGGGAGAGTAAGAGGACAGCTCACAGGCAAAAAACCAGGAGGCCCACCATGCTTGGGACCGATGGATGGCTGTATATCCATCCTTAATAGCCGGGCCTTATATGGAACAGACTGGTGACGGGCGGCGGCGTCACTGGTGCGAGGGTTCCGGCACCGCGATCACCAACCCGCCTGCCCAGCGTATGTGAGTATGGGCAATTCTTCCAGGATGACCGCCGGGAGTGGCAAAGTCCTGGAAAGCGTGTGTGAGTATGGGCAATTCTTCCAGGATGACCGCCGGGAGTGGCAAAGTCCTGGAAAGGCTTATGTCCAGCAGTGGACGAACTAGGCTGATGGATGGATGGTAAATGTGTACGACTGGATGCCAACCCAATCTAAAAACCTGGGCATCTGCTGAAAATCAGCGTCGTGGTTATCACGGTTATTAAGTTTTAAGTTTTGATACCAAATAAACATTTTTCTTTCTTTTCTTAAAAGCAAGCTACTGATATACATATATTACTACTATATTACATACTAAGCTTTAGACTAAAAAATGTATTTTTATCTTGGTTACCTACTTTTTGTTGTTTTTTATGTTTCTGTAAATGTCCTATGCATATTATTATTATTGATTATTGTTACCTTTTTAAATGTACAGCGAATTGGATATATCTGTAATGCTGTGCAATATTTTTGATAAATAAATGAATAAATATTACAAAATGGGTGTGAAGCGAGCTGTCAGGAACGCAATATATCTCCGCGCACAACGCTCACCTTGTCGACGCATCTGTGACGCCAATATTATTCACACCCGCAAAACTATCTGGTTACAAATTGTAGAAACTTTCATTTGTGACTGATTATTTTCTGCAAAGAGGCATCCATCGGCGTACCTGGAGCGTGGATGGTTACAGACAGTTCCACATTCGTCCGTTACAGACTGTTCAACGCCTCACCTGATTCTCACTCTCCCACTTTCTGGGCGAGCGTGCTTCATCCTAGGTTTCATCGACGCTATTCATAAGACAAATCTTTATTAAAAAAAATAAAAGTTACTTACCATCAACCAAAGAGATAACTCGCTTGTACATTTTGATGGCCAACTGGAACTTGGTCTGTTTGAAGTAATTAGTGCCCTTCTCCTTGAAGATCTTAGCCTGTTCCAGTTTCTCTGGTCCATCCATTGACCAGGATTCCTTCGCTTTTTCGAAGTTAGTCAATTTGACAATGTACTCGACGGCTGCGTTCGGTGGAACGCCCAGCTCTGCGTTCCCTTCGGACTTGAAGGCGTATTTAGGCTGGATGGTGAGGCGGGACTTCTCGTCCTTGAGGAACTTCTCGAGGGCTCGCTCGACACCTTCGCAGATGTTCTGTTCGGTGCCTTCTCCCAGTGTGAATGTGACGGTGCGTGTGTCGAACACCTTGCCGTCGCTGGCTAGGCGACCTTCCAGCTCGACTGTAGGAAAAAGATATTACTTTGTTAGGGAAATTGTTTTTTTTTTTGGACCTACGTACACTCATACAGGGTGGTTATTATGATAATATTTTTCTTTAAAATGGGGTGTTCTACCCATTATTAATATGAACAACTTTTTTTTTATACTTGCGATTGTCAGCACTTGATGAAACATAGAAAGCATCTTGATTTTGAACACAAACACTTGTACTAGTTGTTTCATAACATAATTATATTTTTGTTGCACACTTCCCAACCAGTTTCGGAAATCAATCCATCTTCAGGGGATACAGAATATTTATTATTTTAATATACGAGCCATTAAACGACTAGTACAAGTGTTTGTGTTCAAAATCAAGATGAACAACTTTTACTATGGGGCCAGCCCTGAAATCGCAAAAAAGGTATCAGCTGATTCATAGATTTTGGTCGATTTATTTAACTTTTCTATGGATCAGCTGATTTATTGTCGCAATTTAAGAATTGGCGCCATTGTAAAAGTTGTCAATATTCATTAAAAAGGAAAAAGGTTATCAAATTAACCTCCCGTATACAAAAAATTGTCCCATCCCATCCCACTTCCTACTAATATTATAAATGCGAAAGTTTGGATGGATGGATGGATGGATGTATGGATGTTTGTTACTCCTTCACGCCGTAACTACCGAACCGATTGTGCTGAAACTACTACTTTTAATGTAGTTCTTGACCTGGAATAGGACATAGGCTACTTTTATCCCATAAAAACGGGCAAAAGCTAGTGTTTAATAAAACCCGTGTACTTATCAACTCCCCAATCAACCTGCCCAACGTTTGTGAGTATGGACATCACTTCCAATACCAAGAGTGATAAAATCTTGGAAAGGCCTATATCCAGCAGTGGACAAAGATAGACATAACATCAGATACTTTTTTGTATACTTTATAGTGCCCATGCCAACCAGTCTTGCTTCATCATTGTAAAGGGCTTACACTTTTTAACATATATGTGAATTCCACCAAGACAATCACATAATTATGTAGGTATCTGCATTCATGAATATGAAAGTAGGACTACCGCTTTAATGCCCATTTCAAAAAGGTATCACATTTCTAAAATTAACAACCCAGAGCATTCAAACAATAAGGTATTAAAATACAAAAACCACAAATGTGAAATGAAAGTAGTGCACTAAATTCTGTGCGAGTTTAATCCTTAAGGACACGCGCAAACCTCCATACAAACGCCCACACAAAATTGCGAGGTGTCTTTAGAATGTTATTATAATATTTTAGGCTGAGTCCATTGATATCATCTAAATCTATGCCAAATTAGATCTAAAATTGGGAAATCTGAGTCATATCTTAACAACTTTTGTTTAATGTTAAATATAAAATATATATATTAGATTATTATGTTAATTAATATTACATTTTGGTTAAAATTAGCTTTTTTGTTAGCATTAACGCTACCCTTTCTATCATTAACATCTTTTTCATTCCACCCAAAAGTTGCCTGGAAGATATTGCTATTAGCAATAAGTGCCGCCTTTGTACACAATGGTATCGATTTGGCATAACACATCTTAACTTATTTGACAGAACAAACCTTATTTTAGGCATCCTGTCTTTTTCTTTCTTTATCGAAAAGACAAGGACAGAACGCTTAAATTAAGCTTAGTCCTGACAAATAAGTTAAGATGTGCTTCACCGAATCGGTAACGTTGTCTGTCTTTTATGTGAAAATGTGTTGTAAAAGAACTCCCAAAAAGCGTAAATTTAACGGCTTTTTACCAAAAGTGTAGCAGAATGCGTTTTTGTTGTTAGATAAAAATCAAAAAATGTATACTATAGTTTGTAAAATATAGCTTGAGCCCTATGACAGCAGGACTTTGTATTTCTAACTCTTTTTCTCATACTCAAATACGTATAGCGCTGACAGCCGTCACAGGGCTCAAGCTATATTTTACAGACTAGTCGCGCATCGAATATGTTATCGAGATTAATATTGACACTTGTCGTTGTTGGTTCTTGATGAAACATTTGCAACATGTTGTAAATAAAACTAATTCTTGGTAACTGTTCCACTATTTGTTTATTAGATACCTACTAATCTAAGAGCTAGCGACCAAATCGGTCATGTGGCTTCAGCTGTATTGAAACTCCGTTAGCTACTTCCCTGAACAACCTTTTCCGATAATCTTCATGCTGGCAGGCCGCAGGCGGTGGGTGCGGGGGTGTAGTGGGTTGGGGAAAAAAATTTAAAAAAATGTGGGCGCAGAGACTTGATTTTTTTTTCAAACAGTTGCCCTGTACTCCTTGTGCACCCAAAAAAAATTTTAAATCGATCGGGTGATGGGAAGGGGTTGCCAGCGACGGTAATTTGGTACTTTTAATTAATGCTGGCAACCCCTTCCCACCACCCGATCGATTTAAATTTTTTTTAAGGAGTACAGAGCAACTGTTTGAAAAAATAAATAAAGTCGCTGAGCCCACATTTTTGTTCATTTTTTTTCCCACCCCACTACACCCGCACCCACCGCCCGCGGCCTGCCAGCACGAAGATTATCGAAAAAGGTTGTTCAGGGAAGTAGCTAACGGAGTTTCAATTCAGCTGAAGCCACATGACCGATTTGGTCGCTAGCTCTCCGTCTATATATCATAAAAGCATGAAGATGGTATTTTAAAGAAACATAAACAAACAGTGGAACAGTTACCAAGAATTAGTTTTATTTACAACAAAAGATTAATATTGACCAAAAATATATTTGAAAACAACTACAATCTTCACAAAATCATGTTACTCATGCAGAGTGTGGATATTGTAGCGAAATTAAAAAGCATGATATTTGGCCACGCCCACAACTGAGGTGGTCACGTAATGATGTCTGCTCTTAAGGATTAAGAAATAGGGTATGTTACCAGTAACCAAAGCCCCGTCATTGGGACTGTCGGGTCCTGTGCCTTGCTCCACGATGTGACGCAGGATCCCCTTGTTCTTGTTAGGGCTGAGGTCCTCCACTTTCCAGTCGATCATTTCAACCTGAAATGGACCAAGTTTGTCGACATCACAATGGTACAGTCAGGGAAAATCATTTGTGATCCCTTGGGGAACCTTTGCGTAATGAATATCTGTAAGCAAATCGTCAAAATAATATTTTGTTGGGGATAAATTCTACCTACAATATGTTTTGTAAAGATCTTGAAAATTATTCTTTTGTAAGATAATAAGTTATTCAGAGAAACTGTATGTAATATATAACATGAATAACACAACCCTTTGTTGGCAGGATGCGGTTGGCACCACTGTCTGACATTGATAACCTCATGTAGATGGAGGAAGTTGTATTATAATTTTGATTGTAATGATTTTGTTTTAAAAATTTGTCCTTAATGTTTTCTATTGTTGTCTAATTGCTATTGTGGCATGGTATTATTACATACTTAGGGTTGGCAATGCATAATAGAATGGAAAATATCATAATAAGATATTCTTGCAATCTATATGTAGCAACTACCATAAAAAAAAGAATGCTTCGGGGTTTGGGCATATGCCCTATCTTATGGATAAGAAGAATGACAAAAGTCATATATGGTGTGCAAGTCGAAGGTAGAGCTCCATCGGGTCCCCCTAGAAAGATGTATGCTGACCAAATCGGCAAAAAAATAAAGAAGGGTTAAGTAATAAGCACTACATAACAGAAGAGCTTCTATGACTCAATATGGAAGAAGCTAAAAAGGTGTGTCAGTATTGTACCAGATTAATATCTGTGGTCTCTGCCTACAACATTGGGAGACAGGCGTAAGTATACATTTTCTACATTAAAAGTTACAGGCCTCACCTCAAACTGTAAAGTGGAATTGGGTGGTATCTTGGGCGGGCTGCCGTTAGCTCCGTATGCATACTCTGGGGCACATGTCAGGATACAGACTTCCCCCTTCTTCATGGTTGCTACTCCGATGTCCCATGCTCGAATAACTGAACCTATCACAAGCAATACGAGAAATTGTTAGAATATTTGCATCAACTCTAAAGGGATATTTCAAATAGTGTTATATAATTATTATCTTTATTTGTGTTTAATAACTCTGTTCTTTTATGCAACCCTTCCATTACCTGTAATGAACTTGTGGTAACAATAGGGTACTTACTATCTGACTTTATTTGTATGATTTGATTATATCTGTCTGTTCTCACACTGAAGCTTTCAGACAGTATACATGATGACCAAAGTGATATAACCCTTTCCAAATAATTCTACTTAGTCCAGCCAGAAGTTCTGCTCTATAAGATGATTTTTTTTAACGGTCACGGCATGACTGTAGTTATGCGTACGGTTATCTGTATCCTGGCAAAATTTATCCTATCAAATAATATTAAAATATAACTGTTTTTTTTTAATTTTCTTAATTGTACCCTGCGTGATGAACAAACGGCATCTGAAGTCTGAATAACTAACCATGTTAGAATCTAACTTGACACTGGCAAAAAGTGGCACTTGAAATAGCAGCTCTTGACAAGACAAAAAAAAACTAGTTCTTCTGCTGTCATTAAAAGTTCAATTAGTCTTGGTAATCTTTACTGATCGATGAGATTATAATTTTCGTTTAGTTGTAGGTACCTAATTGTTATTTTTAATCACTGTGCGTCTTTTTACTTTTAAAAACTTGACATTGGCGGAACTAATGTGCGGAGTCCACATTATCGGAAGCCAGATCAAATGGCATTGAATTGAATTGAATCTTTACTGGAAACATGGAATATGATCTGAAAAAGAACTATGTCACTCTTATAGCCTTATACAAAATGTAACATGGCTCCAGTTGAAATTTTCAAACTTTCAAAAGAGTAGGTAACAAGTGCTACACTTAACCAGATTACTTCCAAATGGACGAACTCATCTAACGTAAGAATAGACTTCTATATTTTTTTACTTTAGTAAGCAGGTCAATGAAGGTGATGAAATGATTTAATTTGAATATAATAGTAATGCTACCTATCTAATTAACCGTTCTCATTGTATTTAAAAACGCAAGGTAATTTGTAGGTTATATTCTTAGCTAAGGATTTAGTTTCCAGTCCTAATAATTCGAACTCTAGATCCAAAGAAAGCTCACGACAAAATTTATAAATTTGTATTTTGTGATACCTACCTTTTCCCAGCTGGAATTCGAAGGGCTCGTTCCTATCCCGGCTGGAGTCGAACTTGGTGCCGTCGAGCAGAGTCCCCGTGTAGTGCACGGTGACCTGGCATCCCGCGTTAGGAGTGTCGGTGCCTTCGCCTTCCTTGATGATTCTCTTCAGCACACCACGGTCCTGAGCTATGCTTATATCCACGCCTTCGTCGACAGTCATATTGTAATGTAATCGCCTCAGTAGTAGTTACGGGATAATGAAGACCGTCGCTCTTCTATGAGTTTCTTAAAATTTAATAAAGGAAGTAGTACACAGAAAGAGAAAATATTCTTGAAAGTTGAAAACGCAATTAACTTAACACACACCTTACCGCGCCGGTGTCGAAAGATTGAATGAATGAACGAATGAATGATGACATGTATTTTTATTTATTTTCATTTTCCCACTAAGTGGAAAGACAAAGGGACCATAGCCCATACAGCCAAATCTGAGGTTATAGTTATTATCTGTTTTTAGCCACAATCCTCTTCTGTTGAGGATCATCTGAAAGGTCTATCCTGTCTTAGTCACTGTCCTGTCGTTTCTGCTAAAATGATAGCCTTATAACGCAAATACAACTGTGTTAGAAAAAACACACGAAAAGGCACAGCCTGCACTTTTGTTGCATTGAACAACGCACCGCACTGGTAACGGCGATTTTAATACACAATATTCTATCACTATTGTTGATCAAAACGACCAAAAGGCAATATTTTTGTCAACAAAACAAAAATCAACATCACCACTTCGCGCCTTTTTCTAACCCATTTTTATTTTAGCGTGGCTGACTCAGATTAAGAAAGGGTCTCTTACATTTAGAGATGGGTTTCCGCCCGGGAAAATTCCCGATTGTGGGAAAATTCCCGGAAAGTTTCCGTGAAAACACCCGTTCAGAAAAATATTCGGGTGTTTTCATTTTGACATTTTGTTTTAATATATTTTGAAATAAAAGCTATCCACCATGGCAAATAAGTAGATTTGCCGTATTGTAGCTAAATGACAGAAAGTTTTTCTTTAATTGACAGTGTCATTGTTTTCTCCATACTAAAAATAATTTAATTTTTTTTTCTCAGAAAGTAATGCATATTTCAGGAAAACTTTATCAGTAAAAGGTGTTTGTAATCGCGTCGGCAGTCTATCACAAAAATAAATTGATTGGTTACTTTCTTTTTAATTAAATATTTTCAAGTGCTTGTAGTTTCCAAAGCGCATATTTTCGTAGTTATAAATAAGGAAATAAAATGTTGGCTGTGACTTCCTCTATTACCTGCAATAAGTTTCATTTTAAGTTTCGTAGTATTTGTGAAGAAAAATGAAAAAACCCACCGATTGGGAATTTTCCCCGATAAACACCGGGAATTTTCCCAAACGGGAATTTTTCTACGCCCATCTCTACTTACGTTTGTGTACAAATAAGGAACTGACATTTTCTTTTTGTGTTTGTACATTGTATTGCTTAGTTGCAAATAATGAGAGTCATTAGTTATATCAAACTTCGTATTGGTTCGTTCCGAGTGTTCTTTGGGGGCTGTAGTGACTGCTGCAGTGGCATTCTGAGATGGCTGTATCAAAGACATTATGGTAGCGTTCCTAAAAGCCTGCGTAAATGTAAAATTTAACTGTCAAAGTCAATTCCAAATTTCTGGCAAGGATTATAAAAGACTTTGAGCTGTTCATCTCATGGACGTACGTACGTACGTAGTGCATACTAATTCCATGGTTCGTCTTCACTCGGGTGGTTTTGAAGTGAGTGACAGTTAATTTTACCCCGGCGCTTAGGAACGCTACCTTAAGCCGATTCTGAAGACTTTAATTTTATTTTTAGTGCTGTCAAAACTAAATTTTCTTCTTTGCAAAATAATCCTTAATGGTTAGGAATAAAAGCTAAATAGGTTTGGAAAAATTCAAGTTTTGACAGCATTCAAATCGGCTTTTTTACGTCGGTTCGGTTGTCACGTTCTAACTTATTTGACAGGACTAAACTTAATTTACGTACTTATTTACGTATCGTAAAGACAAAGACAGGACGCTCAAAATAAGGTTAGTCCTGCCAAATAAGTTAAGTTGTGTTGCACCGAATCGATACCATTGTACAGATAACTAAACTATGCATTTAAAAATGTTTTTTCAACTAAATTTGTTTTTATTATCTTACAAATAAGGTTGTTACTACAGCTTCTTAAGATCTGGCCAGACGATTACGGCAGATCTGTATTGTAACAACGCTTCAGGACAACGCTAGTCCTCACATTGCACGACAGAAGGTCGCTAAATTAGAGGATCTGCGATTGGAATGTCTCCGACACCCAGGCACAAAATAACCACTTACAGAATGTTTACTCCGAATAACTAGCGAAAACAGGCGCACGCAAACATAGACGCGTACGTACGACGATCTTGGAGATATTCGGGTGAATGCCAATACGAAATTCTGCCAAGATCATCGTACGTACGCGTCTATGCATGTGTGCGTCTGTTTTCGCTCCGTCCGTCGGTGTCGTCGAGTCGGCCTTCTAGTTTTATCTATTTTGTGCCCCAGGTATGCAAAGTCGGTTTTGGAAAACATTTTTCTTGAGAAAATGTCTAAGTCAAATTGATTAATGCTCAGGCTCTGATCACCTGAAGACCAAAAAATTTCAAAACCATCGGTGACTTTGCAAAAATTGACTTCGTATTTCAAAAACGACGAATGCGAAAGTATGCATGTTTTATTTAAACAATATATTTAAAACTCCATAAAATCCGGGACTAGGGAAAAAAATTTAAGCCACACGGTGTAAATGCTTCTTTATAGCTAAATACATTATACAGGTAAAAAAATTCTACAGTCAAGCTATAAAATGTTGAGGATACCCTTATAATAGCGTAATTCAACCGTGGGCTGTAATTATGTGTACATTTTCTCTTTTATAAGTTATAACGCTTGTGAGGTGCGTGGGTTGCCAGTGCAAAACAGGCTGCCGCACTGCGAGATGTGACTGTGTTAATAAAAAAATGCCTACATAAGAAAATACGCTTAAATGAGTATAATTTTGCTGATCTTGTACAATTGCCTTAGTTTTACTTTTCATGTTTGCAACTAACAAGTGTTTTGTATAAATTATCACAATAAAGTTACTCGTTTCCGAGAAAAAGAATAAATCATTGCTTGTAGGTAACAAAAAATTCAATAAATTCAAAATATTTTTGCAAATACAATATTTTAGCTTTTGAAGTCCATAAAACGAATAAAGTAAATTTAATAAGCTTTCAAATGATACCATGAACAACCGAATTGACTTCATAGGTGCGCTACAAATGAAAAAAAAAACAAAAACCTTCAGCGGCCATCTTTATGACATCAGCAACATCAGCGCTACCCCCTCCAGCACTGAAACAAGCAGTTTCGAGATCTAGAGAATACCCCGAGGCCCAAATACATTCATACCTGTTGTAGGTATTAGTTACATACGAGATTTTTTTGCATAAAACAGAACTGCAGGCGGCCAATGTACTTTAACGAACGAACGAGCTGTTTGATTTGATTGATAAAGCCGAGCGGCGAAAGCGAAATGAAGTTCGCTTGATTGAATCGACTATTCTTTGATATAAGTCACAATGTTCAATGCCACTTGTATGACTTTAACCATACCGGAGACACAGCGGGTGAACAGTTCAAATGTTTAGTGCCCACTATGATTTAATTTATAATGGGATGATTAGTTGCAATGCCCCTTAAATTATTAATTAATACTGGAGACGCGGCGATTGATAATTTAGAATAATCAATTTCCCTTATATTATATGACTTTAGTATATTACTGATATAATTTTCTCATTTTATTTATTTATTGTACCTGGTTTTATTGCATTTTTATTACTTTTATATACATACATGAACATACCTACATTCATGAGGAAATCCATTTGGCATTCCAGGCATAAATCACAGTAAGGCAAAATGTTATCTCTATTATGTTGCGGGACGATGTCCACACCATGGTCAGAGAATATGAAGTTTTTAGTTACTACCCCTGCGTTCCGAAATAGAATTATATCGCTAAAATCGATTACGAAAGTATGAAGTGAATGGCTTATGATCCATTGTAATTCTATTACGGACCGCAGGGTACGTATGTCTAGTCCATAGAGGCAAATTGCATGACCGGACAACCGTCTCCGTTTCGCTCCAGATAATTAAGATATGCCGTCCTACTTCCACGTGTCATCTAAGGCTGGCGTCCTTTAGGGACGGACCGGGGCGGGTCGCATTGGAACGGGCCGCGGTTCTGTGATGCTCTTGCGTCCATCTGTACGGGGCGCGGCGGACCGCCTAAGCGGATTTGATCTTATTTCGTTTATTTTTATTAGCACGGCACGTGCGCTCACATCCGCCTGCCTGCGTCGACTAGACGGATCGGGGCGGGTCGCAGCGCACCGCCGACAGAAATACGCCTGCGAAGCGATCCGCCAATGCGTTGCCGCCCGCCGCGCTCCGATCCGTCGCTAATAAACGATATTTCTATGAAATTCTATGAAACATGGGCCAGGCGTATTTTTGCGTTGCGATGCGGCCCGACCCGATCCGCCTAGTGGACGCCAGCCTGTAGTGTGACATTACAATTTTACGTTATCTATATGTGCATTAGTGTGCCGTTTGTTTGTGTGAAGTTGGTTCGAATTGTGAACAATATCTTTTATTGGAGTTTATTTGAAATGAATATGAATAAACCAGGTGAGCGAGTAGGTAATATGAATACTCGCTCTTATGGTAGGATATACATATATTATTTTAATCTTTCGCTCATCATGACTTGTGTTGTGTATATCAAATCAATCAATCAAACGAGAATCAAACTATACAAAGTCTAGTCCACAGAGCACATGTCTAGTCCACCGTCCACCAGTGTTTTATTTACTCAGTGGTTAATGACTGTATGGATAGAATGTCAACCGTAGGCAATCAGGCAAAGTATAAAATGAAAGGAAAAATTAACAAATCAAGTCATTTATTTATTCAACATTTTATCATTTGTTTGTAATGACTTATATCTCGATAACGGTGAGATGTACAGTAAAATCTTATACAACTTAAAATAATGGCAAGGAGAAAACCAAGACGATACTTAAATAAAAATATCAAAATACGAAAATTAAAAAAAATCATCGGTAAATTTCAGTCCCAGTTTACGGTGCAGTACGGTTGGAAGGGGGCAGAAGACTTTTTTATTTCATTTGTGCATTATATTAAGTTGCTTTTTGTCGTAATTTTATGTCATGTGACTTTTTTCCGAACGACTATATTTTACCGAGATATAGCAAAAGAATATTTTTCAGAGCTTAAATCTAAAAAAAAAAACAAGTCATATAAAGAAAATGCACAAGACATTAATTAATGGCTAGGAAAGCCCTAAACAAAAGTAAAAAGAAAACATTAAAAAAGAGATTCTTTTTTTTTCCATAATTTAGTTTTTTTTTACTTCTGTGCCCCCTTCAGTGCTGCCAGATCAGCGCATTTCGCGCCAGATCTAGCGCTTTTTTTGACCACTTAGCGCTCAAAATAAATTTTTAGCGCCTAGCGGAAAATCTAGCGCTATTTCGAAATGAGCTTTGTTTCATTATTTTTGGCGCTTTTTCGGAATATTTTTGGGAAATCTAGTGCTATTTTGGAATGTATTTTGTTTCAGTGATGATAATTCATTTAATTTGGTACAAAATTTCATTATCTTCTTTTTATAATTCTTTACGGTTCTATAAATGACGTGTTTTACTGAAAAGCCAATCAAAAGGCCACCAATTTATACAACATATAAATAGCGCTTCTTCTGGCGCTTTTTATAAAAATTTACGTTTCGCGGAATCTAGCGCTTTTTTACATCGGAGTTAGCGCGCAACACTCGATTGGAGGTGGCAGCCCTGGCCCCCTTATCGAAAGTACGACCAGGCGGCGCCCAAGCGAAAATTTTCTTATAGTGCCCCTTATCTGCACCTCAACCGAATACCGTATTATGTATTTATATGCATTGCATTGCCTGTGACATAAAGGTATATAAAAAAAACCGGCCAAGTGCGAGTCAGACTCGCGTACCTAAAGTTCCGTATTTAATTTTGTCATTTATTTTCGTGAATTTCTCAACCGCTTTAATTTTCCTGTAATCTTTATACATTTTATATTACACATATTACCATGTCTTTTTTCATATTTTTCGGTCGATAGAGAGAGATAAGGGGGGGGACATACAATTTTTTATGGTTTTTCAAATATTCCTCGAAATAGATGCAATTAAATAAAGCCAAACTATATATTTTTACAATCAGCTTTTTAATACCTACAATTTGATACCCATACTGTATTTTCATAAAATATATTTTTCATTTGGGCACAATTTTTTTTTTTTAATCTCTATAGTTTTCCTGTAATTGGCCAGTTATGATCTATAATCGTCATTTTTTTCGGTCTACCAGTTTCGGAGATAAGGGGGAGGAAATACACATTTTTGTGGTTTTTTAAAGATTTCTTGAAACCAGTGCCAGTAAATATAGTAAAAGAATAAATTTTTACAATCAGGTTTTTAATATACAGGTTGCTCTGAAATTTGACCTATTCCTTGAAAAGAGTTATACTAGAGATCATTTTCCAACAGATTAAGCACTATCAACTAGGGGTCGAAAATAACTGGTCTCTGAGTAACGAAGGTTTTTAAGATAGGTATTTTTCAAACTTTCAGACTGGTTACGAATAATCATTATGATTGTGAAGTTAGCCACCCCATACAAGATTTTCGAAAAAAATGTATCCAGGGCGTTAGTTCATCGTTAGTTCACGTTAGTTCAGGCAAAATTTTCGTTAGGATCCGACTCCTTCATGTATTTTTTTAAAAAACAAAATGGGGTGGCTAGGTTCACGCTGCCACCCCATTTTCATTTTTTCATATTTTTTTTGTTTGGTTCGATAGATATTTGTTAGTTCACGTTAGTTCAGGCAAAATTTTCGTTAGGATCCGATTCCTTCATACTTTTTTTAAAATTTGAAATGGGGTGGCTAACTTCACGCTGCCACCCCATTTTGACTTTTTCAAGTTTTTTTTATTGCAATCGTTAGTTCACGATCCGTAGAGGTTAGTTCAGGCAAAATTATCGTTAGGATCCGACCCAATTCAAATTCAAATTCAAATTCAATTCAATTCCCAATTACCCATAAATAATTAATAAAACCTTGTTTTACCAACTGTTCGCGCCACTTCTTGTGGCTCTCATACTGCGGGGTAGTTGTGAATTAATATTTTTCAACTGTCATTTTCGCTGCATCTCCACCCGCTTAGTTTTGGACGCAAATCAATCAGTCGTCAATCAGAAGCCTTTCACGCCGGAGGTCTACGCTGATTGCCATTCGACTAGGTCCTACCTAGACCCTACCGCCCGCCATTTTGAGATCGCACCCGCTGTGCGCCTCATTTTCATCTATTACTATTACGAAGAAGATTAGCCGAGAAGAGCGCAACCAGGCACGAAGAGGAAGAAGAAAACCATCTTGGAGAACACCAGAGACTTGGTGGCTCAGGCGAAGCGTGGTTTGTGGTGCATGCAGCTCCTTCCCAAGGTCAGATCTTTCATCTTCACCAATTTTCTCTTCACTTCCCGCTATTTTTAAAACCTATGGTGATACAAAGCACTGCCGTCATATCGCGTGCTCATTTTTTTTGGCCATTCGAGCCGGATCTAGATCCATTTTAGGCCCTTTGATCTGCGATCTATAACCATTTTTTGGTATTTCCAACCGCTATCTTCATGTTCTTTGTCTAAAGAACACGTGAATTCCGCTCTAATTTTCACTCTGCCCGCAGTATTACCCCGCATTCCCGCTCTTATTTGCATTATCTATGCATTAAAACCCCGCATTCGTCAAAATATTAGTGATTCCATTTCCTATATACGGGAAATTGTAAATAATCTACAGTGAAATACGCCATTCTGTTAATTTATCCGCTGCGATTATACCATTTGATCATTTCACAGAAAATATTATCTGCCTACCTGCTAATTCTTAATATTATCGAGAGGTACTCGTACACAGGTTCGTCCGCCGCCCGTGTTATCTCTAACTCATTAGCACTATTCTATGTTGTAGTCAGTATAAAACTTTCGATAGTTCTGGTACTTGCCTAACTTTGTACTATATAACATGCCAAATTCCGCAGAAGCTGCAAAATTAAAGATGTCGTATAGTTTAAAGAAGCTTAAAAATAAAAGGCAAGAATTGTTTAATCGCCTTCAGAGAGTTTATGACTTTTCTAAAACCGCTTTAGAGGATGTTTCTTCGGCAGAATTGTTTATGGCCAATGTCGAAACATTGGATACTGTACGCTCAGAAATTCATGTAATCATAGATGAAATTAATGACACAGAGGTATTGATAAATCCTAATTTTGAACCAAATTATCAAAGTTGGTCAGCTTTTGAGGATCTTTACTCCCATTGCAAATACATCAACCGGAAGTTATCACATTCTTCGAAATCGGCTGACTCTAAAGTTAAAGCTCCACGTGACATGGAATGTCCCAAAAAACCTACTATCAAGCTTCCAAAACTGGAACTCGTTGGTTTTTCTGGTGAAGCTACTATGTGGCCAACATTCTATGAAACATTTAAAACCACGATTCACGATAATCCGGACTTGACCGACAACGAACGAGTACAATACCTGATGGGTAAACTTTCTGGCCGGGCACTTTCGATTTGTTCTGGAATCACACCGAACGCAACTAACTACGACATAATCTGGAAAACACTCGTTTCTACTTTTCAAGACTCGCGTAGTTTAGCCACTACTTATTTGGATCAAATGTTTGAATTTCGCCCTTTAACTACCGCTAGTTCAAAAAACTTGGACTTGTTTTTAGACAAGTTCTGTTCCGCTGTTTCGTGTTTAAAATCGCTGAATATTAAAGATCTTTCGGATTTTATCCTTATGTATTTGGCCCTTAAAAAACTTGATGTTGAAACCGCTCGTTCATTTGAAATGTTTAAACGTGGTTCCGATTTACCCCATTATGATGAATTAATATCATTTTTACGGGAACAAACTAAGATACTGAACCGCACTGCACCCGCAATTACCGCTCCCGCTCCGAACCGCTCCGTTAATAATAATAACAACAAAACCGGGTACAGTACCAAGTCAACCCATGCTTTTGTCTCCGCTTCGACCAATAATAATTGTTGTCCGCTATGTAAACAATTAAAACACTATAATTTATATAAGTGTCCCGAATTTGTGAAACTAGATATCGAGAAAAGATTTCAGTTCATCAAATCTAATAACGGTTGCACCAATTGTTTAAGTATTACGCATAACAATTCCGCTTGTAAATCGTCTTATAATTGCCGCCATTGTAATTGTAAACACCATTCGATGTTGTGCCGCAAACAAAATGTGATGAATACTCACACCGCGCTTGGTCAAAATATTACCGTGTCTCCACGCACACATACGCAATCTTCGAGGATGGTGGATCCTGCCGTATCGGCGACTAACACAGAACATATGACTAATGATTCTCAATCCGTACCAACTGCGAGTAATAATATTTCTTTATGTAACTTACAGCCTAACTCGCAGCGTAATGAAACATGCCTTTTAGGTACAATTCAAGTGATCGTGAAAGATTCTAACGGTATGTCTGTCCGTCTACGTGCGCTCTGCGACCCTGCGTCACAATCCAGTTTTTCGACGGTTTCCTGTTGTGAGAAGCTTAACTTAAAATATGAGAAAATTCCCCGCGCTTTTGTTAAGGGCATCGGCTCTTCATCAAACCCAATTAAGGGTGCGACAAACCTTAAATTGTTTTCACGATTTGATGATTCGGTTTCAATTTCGCTTGACACTTATGTAATCGACCGTATTACCGACAACTTACCATCGGTGCAGGTGGATTTGTCTACGCTTTCGTATTTAAAATATATCACACTTGCTGATGAAACATTTTACTTACCGGGTGAGATTGATATTCTTATCGGTGCATCTTTATTCGCGGATATCTTGTTATCAGGCCGCGTCTCTGGTCCCCCGGGTACGCCGACGGGATTTCAGACCATCTTCGGTTTTACGCTAATTGGTAATACGCCTGTTTACCAAAATACCGCATGTTCAATTTCGTTATGCTCTTATATGGAGATTGAACCGCCAATAGAT
Organism: Ypsolopha sequella; assembly: GCA_934047225.1. NCBI lineage: Eukaryota > Metazoa > Arthropoda > Insecta > Lepidoptera > Ypsolophidae > Ypsolopha > Ypsolopha sequella. Next base: position 27,817,008 of record OW203990.1, on the reverse strand, counting down.
TTTATTTTACAAAAATTTTGGCAATTAGAAGAGGTGCATTGTGAACCTGCTTCTAGTCCCGCAAATGATGAATGTGAAAAATTATTTATTAACAATGTGTCACGTGACCCCGCTGGTCGCTATTCGGTTTCTTTACCGTTCGCACGGAATCCTAACATACTAGGAAACTCGTACCATCACGCAAAAAAGTGTTTTATGTCTCTTGAGCGTAGGTTTGTTTCTAACGCAGATTTACGTTCCGAGTATAACAATATAATAAATGAATACCTAACTAAAGGTTACATATCCCCGCTTCATAATGATGACCAATTATCTCTTGGTTATTATATTCCGCATCATCCCGTAGTGCGTGTTGATAAATCAACGACAAAGGTGCGTATTTGTATGAATGCCAGTACTAAGACTGACTCCGCTGATGGTACTCGTGTCTCATTAAATGACACGCTGCACACAGGTGCTAATTTGCAAAACGATTTGTTTTTAATTTTACTTGACTTCCGCTTGTATGAAATCGCTTTTACCTCGGATATCAAACAAATGTTCTTACAAGTTTTGGTTAACGCCGATGATCGCAAATTTCAAAAGTTTTTATACCGCTTTGACACGTGTTCACCGCTTATCGCTTATCAGTTCAATCGCGTCTGCTTTGGACTACGTAGTAGCCCTTTCCTTGCGATGAGAGTAGTCAGGAAACTCTGTGAGGATGGGAGTTCAGCGTACCCGCTCGCCGCTACTGTAGCCGCACGAAACTGTTACATGGACGACATCTGCTATAGCACGCCCACCGTGCAGGGCTCCTTACAGCTCAGAGATGAGCTGGTAGGATTGCTTAAGGCCGGTGGCTTTGAGCTCGTCAAGTGGTCTAGTAACTGTCAACAGTTACTTGATACACTGCCTGATACTCACCGCTTAAATTCTAGTAAGAATTTTGAAGAACAAACTCAAACTCTTAAAGTTCTTGGCTTACAGTGGTCGCCTGATTCTGACGAGTTCTCTTTTACTGTATCGCTAGATAGTCGCCCATGTACTAAACGCAATGTTTTGTCCGTGATAGCACGTCAGTACGACGTCCTCGGCTTTACCGCTCCTGTGATCTTGTACGCAAAATTACTCTTGCAGAAAATCTGTATTTTAAAATTAGACTGGGATGAAACACTACCCTCTGATATTGCGCAGATTTGGCAAAACTATTTGAAGGAGCTACCTGTTTTGCGGGATTTACGTATTAAACGCCACTTAGACGTGTTCCAAAATTCGAAAATTTCGATAATATCATTTGCAGACGCAAGTGAACGTGGATACGGATGTGTCGTATATATTAGAGTACAAGATGACTCAGACACTTGCACTGGCATTCGGCTGGTATGCGCAAAGTCAAAAGTCTGTCCGCTCAAGACCGTCAGTGTCGCCCGCCTTGAGCTTTGTGCCTCGTTACTCATGTCGAAATTAACTCGTCGTGTAGTTGACGCTTATAAAATACGTCACAATATTGAACGTATTTACTGTTTTACCGATTCTATGGTAACTTTACACTGGATACATTCCTCACCGCACAGGTTTAAAACCTTTGTCGCGACGCGTATAACAAAAATAATATCCGCTATTCCCGCTGAATGTTTTTACCATACAGCTGGTTCTCAAAACCCGAGCGACTGTCTTTCCCGTGGTCTCACTCCCACGCAGTTGATGAGTCACCCGCTCTGGTTCACTGGACCTGCTTGGCTTTATCTGGACGCTAAAGAGTGGCCAATCAAAACAATAGAATCAGCTTCTATTGAAGAAAACTTGCCGGAATCAAAAACAATTTCTCTTCCCGCTTTTAGTAATGAAGAACCGCATCCACTTCTTTCTCTTTCGGAAAGAATTTCGTCATGGCTTGTGCTTTTACACACAATCATTTACATCTACCGATTTTTACGTATTTTACCGCGCTCTAATATTTTTACCGCTACCGATATGGATTTCGCTGAAGTTGCATTGATTAAAGCTCTTCAAGCATTTTATTTTCTTGATGAAATAAAAAGATTAAAGTCAAATAAACTTTGTTCTCCCGCTTTAAATCGACTATCGCCATTTTTAGATAAAAATGGATTGTTACGCGTTGGTGGTCGACTTCGCAACACAGACATGACGTTCGATCAACAACACCCTGTGTTGTTACCTCGTAAAAATCATATTGTCGAATTGATTATCATTCATTATCATCGCAAAAATTGTCACACTGGACCAGTGGCTTTAATGTCAATAATCCGCCAAAAATTTTGGATACTTTCCTGTCGAAATATTGTTCGTCGCGTAATACATAGCTGCAATTATTGTTTTAAGGCGAAGCCGAGACAAACCTTCCCTTTCATGGCAGATTTACCATCATGCCGCGTTAATGAGGCTAAAGCTTTTGTCCACTGCGCTGTGGATTATTGTGGTCCTATCAGTATCACTCCGTATCGAAAACGTGGAGTCCGTCCCGTCAAATGTTACCTCTGCATATTTGTATGCCTGGTGACTCGTGCAGTTCACGTTGAATTGGCAACTGATCTTAGCACGAACACTTTTCTTTCCGCGTTCAAACGTTTTTTATCTAGACGTGGAGCAGTGTCTTTCGTATATTCAGATAATGCTACGAACTTTGTAGGCGCTAGAAATGCCCTCTCAGAAATTTACAATTTGACAAACTCCGAAGAATTTAAAACGTCTTTCGCGAATGAACTTGCCGATCATAGAATACAATGGAAATTTAATATTCCACGTAGCCCACATTTTGGGGGACATTATGAGATATATGTCAAAGGATTTAAGACGCATTTGCATAGAGTAGTAGGTACTCAACTGTTGACCTACGAAGAATTATTAACTGTAGTTACGCAAATAGAATGTGTCATAAATTCTCGTCCGCTTACGCTGCTGAGTGAAGATCCATCTGAACTTAGCGCGTTAACTCCTGCACATTTTCTGATGTCAACTCCTTTAAAAGAATTACCCGCTTGTAAGGTGGCTGATGAGCCAGTTAATTTATTACGTCGCTACGCGTTGCTTGATCAAATGGTAGAATCGTTCGCAAGGCGATGGAAGAATGATTATCTCCATCTTCTCCAGTCTAGAGGAAAATGGAATACACCTTCCAACCCAATCAAAATTGGATCTGTTGTCGTTGTAGTTACCGATAACACTCCACCGCTTCAATGGCCGCTCGGTGTTATTGTAGCTGTATACCCTGGCAAAGATAATGTCATTAGGGTAGCTTCTGTCAAAACGACGACAGGTGTTTACAAACGACCTGTCGTGCGTCTTTGCCCTCTCCCATCTCAATAACTCCTTTCTTTGCCCCCGCTTCAAAATTTCGTTATTCTCTGTCTTATTTTTACTTTTCTATTCTTATTTTAAAACCAATGGTTTTAACGCCGGGGGCAAATGTTCGCGCCACTTCTTGTGGCTCTCATACTGCGGGGTAGTTGTGAATTAATATTTTTCAACTGTCATTTTCGCTGCATCTCCACCCGCTTAGTTTTGGACGCAAATCAATCAGTCGTCAATCAGAAGCCTTTCACGCCGGAGGTCTACGCTGATTGCCATTCGACTAGGTCCTACCTAGACCCTACCGCCCGCCATTTTGAGATCGCACCCGCTGTGCGCCTCATTTTCATCTATTACTATTACGAAGAAGATTAGCCGAGAAGAGCGCAACCAGGCACGAAGAGGAAGAAGAAAACCATCTTGGAGAACACCAGAGACTTGGTGGCTCAGGCGAAGCGTGGTTTGTGGTGCATGCAGCTCCTTCCCAAGGTCAGATCTTTCATCTTCACCAATTTTCTCTTCACTTCCCGCTATTTTTAAAACCTATGGTGATACAAAGCACTGCCGTCATATCGCGTGCTCACCAACCATGTCATCCAAATATACAAGGAGTGAAAATATTAGTTGGAATTTTGTAAAATGGTATAAAATTAATATCAGTAATTCAAAAGAAAGTAAAATAGGTATGACAAGCTATAAAAGTACAAGAAACAAATAAAAAAGTGACTAGACAAAACACACAATGATTTGGAAAAACGCACCGGAAACTTTACGCAACAAATGACACAACTAAACAAATCTTCACAAAATTTTGCCTGAACTAACCTCTACGGACCATGAACTAACGACAGGAGTAAAAAAAAAAATGGAAATGTCTTTAGAGAGCTGAAATATTCAATCGTGAAGTTAGCCCCCACTTTAAGTTTTTCCGTTTTCTTTTTTGTTGCAATCGTTAGTTCACGGTCCGTAGAGTTAGTTAGTCCGTTAGTTCAGGCAAAATTAACGTTAAGATCCGACCCAATTACCCATAAATAATTTTCTATTTGAACGGTCGCTCTCAAAAAGTTGCAGTATGTAGCGATGCAGGTACAAAGAAATCTTCGACGTCTTTGGCTATCACTAGGGGGTTTCTCAAGGCTCAATTTTAGGGCCGATTCTTTTTGTTTTATACACTGCTGATGTAAAAAAATGCCAATATCACATCTATGTAGACGACCTTCAAGTGCATATCGTGACCTTAAACGGAAAATTAAATAAGTAACGTTTTTTTCAAAACACGTTTTATTGCATTTTCTAGACGTCCGATTTTTTCTCCATCTTTCGGTCTGGGAAACGTTTTCTTACTGCCTTTATTTCCTGAGATAGCTGTTTGTGGCCAAACTGGTTAATCCGAAAAACTACTAGAAAACTGATTGGGAAAACTATATTAAAATCACTTATACAAAAAGGATTAAAGAGATTGACTCTACCTGTGGTTTTTTCATTAGGATAAAAAAAATAACTCACCTTATTGAACTTTAGCAATAAACATATTTCGAACTGATGATGATAACCGAAAGGCAAAAATACATAACGTCACTTTTTGAAATGTTGTAAACGAATATTTAAATCGACGTTAACCGTACTTTAAGGAAAAAACGAATAATAGTCTTTATTTATTTTTCCCTTGTAAAGGTTATCTTGATAGAAGCAATTGAGCTTTTTTGAGCTTAAGAAATTAAAAACTTTTTATTAGAATTTCGCAAAAATATTAAAATTTTATATAAAAAAGGTGCAATACTAAGTTGATCAAGTTTTCGGGCAGGGAATCCTAAAACTACATTATTAATTGGAGCTGCTGTGGTTTAAAGAAAAATTGCGGCTGAACCAAATCGATGAAGTGATAGCAGCAGAGCTGCCCGACCCAAACGTGGATAAATAGCTATAGTGTCATATATGACACGATCACTAAGAACATGAGTCCTTGTGGATCACTAAACTCTACGTCTCCTGTACATGTGGCACAGGACATGCACCAAAAAGTATCCTCGGGCGCTGTTAAAAGAGACGCAAACCAACGAGAATGGTTATCCGTTGTACAGGCGCACGGCGCCCGAGGATGGGGGACGTACGGTCACAATAAAAATGAGAGGTACTGAGCAAGACGTCGTAGTGGACAACAACTGAGTACTCACCGCTCCTTTCGAACATTTTTAATGGTCACATTAATGTGGAGTTCTGTAATGTGGTTCAGGCAATTAAATACATTTATAAGTACATAAACAAAGGCACTTAATCGGCGATATTTATTATGCAGCAGCAAGGCAATGCTAATATTAACCCAAGAGACGAAATGCAGAAGTTTACAGCTGGTCATTACGTGAGCAGCAACGAAGCAGCATGGCGGATATTGGGCTTGCCGCTTCACGAGAGGCACCCAACAGTGACACGTCTTACGGTGCACCTTCCCAACGGCGAGCACGTTTACTTCACGGAAGCTAACCTATGCGATTGAGTAGCGACACCACCCACTACCACACTCACCGAGTTTTTCCGTCTGTGCCAGATAGACGAGTTTGCCAGAACTTTGCTATATGCGGAAATGCCAAAATATTACGCATGGAACGCTTCACGGAAACCGTGGAAGCGTCGTGTGTAAGGCAACCCCGTCGAAGGCTGGCATGATGTGAAGACGTCAGATGCCCTGGTTAGAATTGATAACGTGCACTTAACACACTTTGAGTGTTACTGCTTACGGTTGCTACTGACCCGCGTCCGAGGGCCCATCAGTTTTCAGGCCCTCGAAACAGTCGAAGGACAGGAAAAAACTACGTTCCGAGAAGCGTGTGAGGCAATGGGACTTTTGGAAGATGACGGCCACTGGGACTCCACGATGGAGGACGCCGTATTATGTAGATCAGCGGCCAAGCTGAGAGAGCTTTTTGCTATCATTTTGAGCACCTGCGGATTCTTAAACCACCTGCAACTTTGGGACAAGTAGAAATCGCTATATCGGAAGATATCGCACACAAGTACCGAGGCACAGCACAGGCCAACGACGATATAAATTTTAACGAAGCGCTAAACTTTATTGAGGACAAAGTTTTCTCAATGGTGGGTAAACGGCTGCCTAATTACAACACCGCAGCCTTGGGGGCTCAAGTCGCTCACACTGAGACCCAGCTATTACAAGAGCAAAGGCAAATTTTCAATAAAATTGTGAGCCGGGTGAAGAGCGAAGAAGGGGTCTTTATTTCTTAGACGCACCAGGCAAGACATTCCTGTTAAATTTGCTGCTGGCGTAGTTGCGCAAGGATAGGAATGTCGCGCTAGCTGTTGCGTCCTCTGGGATAACCGTGACCTTGCTCAGCGGAGGTAGAACTACCCACTCGGTCTTCAAACTTCCACTGAACATTGTGGGTGAAAAACGACGGTAGACTATAATTTCATAATCACGTGTTAGATACTATTAAAAGTTGTTATGACAGACTTAAAGTTCTGAATCAGGTGCGACAGTTTTTAAGTGAGGAAATAAGAATATTTTTATGTGTATCCCTGATAATTTCCAAGCTTAACTATGCAGATATAGTTATTGGTGGTTGCATTATGGCCAAAACAAAAAATATAATACAAAGTATCCAGAACGCCTGCGCACGGTTCTGTTTTTATATTCCTCGTAGAGCCCATGTTACTCCCTACCTAAATAAAAATAATTTAATGAATATGGCATGTAGGCGTTCACTTCATTTTGCTAGCCTTGTCTTTGGTATTATGAAATCACATACTCCCTCATATCTCCCTCTGGCATTCATTTCGTTAAAAATAGGACATGATTGATCTCATGACAATGTTACTCAGATCTTTGAAAGTTTTAGTCCTTTTTGATTTAGCAATAGCCTGAATCAAAGCTTGACCATCAACAGCTAAGGTAGCTGTTTTAATTTTCGGTTCTATAGTTAAGTTTCTACGGTTTTGGTTTTATGTAAGACGGTTTGTGCAACTATTGACTTGATAGCATATATCAATTGTCCACTGTTTTCAAAAAGATAAAGACGTGGTTACTTCAGTTCATTTTTCAAAACAGTTTGTAAATCTATTACACGGCCATTTTTCACTGCGAAAAACATCTGCCGAACTAAAACTTCAATATTCATAGATTTATCTGCCTTTGTTGGAATGACTTTGACCTTATAAGTGTTTAAATATTTTTCTTATTTGATTGAATTATAAAACTCTTAATTTTTCCCGGTTCAGAGAGATTTACTTTTCTTTCTGCGTTTCTATACTGCAATGATATAATGTTAATCTTAATTTTTCTACTAATCGGTGACCGAGAAGATGATTGTTATCTTCATCTCATGTAATAATATAATATGCTATCTTACAATTCCTTACTACAGGCGTAAAATCCTATCTAGGATAACAGCGTACATCTGTTATTAGTACTTTATGTGTATCTTAGATTTTAAGCTTATAAATTCTTGTAACTTGTACTGTACTCTCTTCTTGCGAAATAAATTCTATTCTAATTTATTCTACAAAAAAAAAGATAAATTCTCAGGAGAAGACGGAATCAAAAATGTCACGATCATAGCTATGATTGAATTACTCGTCCCACATTTTACCAACTTTTTCAACGACATCTTAAAACAGAAAATAATACCTGAGGATTGGAACGAATAACTTATTACATTACTATACAAAAAAGGAGATCCTTTGCTCAACAGAAGCTAATCAACTTGAACATCAACAACCTTAAGAACAAGCTAGTTTTTGAAAGGGCTTTTCTACTATTGACCACATCTTCACATTAAATCAAGGAATAGAGAGATATAGAGAGAATAACAAAATACTCTATATAGCGTATGTGGATTACACCAAAGCTTTCGACTCCGTGTCTCACTCATGTCTCTGGAAAAGCCTTAAAGAACAAGGGGTTCATACAAAATATTTAAACCTCTTATATAAGAAAAACTAAGCAAAAATCAAACTGGAGAGAAAAGGTACCACTTTTCCGATAGAAAGAGGTATGAAACAGGAAGATCCAATCTCACCCAAACTATTTACAGCTCTACTTAAGTCAATTTTTAGAAACTTGGATTGGGGAAACGTTGGCTTTGGAATAAATGTAAACGGAGAAACTTTAACACACCTGAGGTGAGCAGAAAACCATCGAGCTCTAGAAATAATGTGTACGGATGTCAATGCTGGCTACTGACGCGGTACCTTTGGTAGTTTTATTATTTTATAATTAAAACCACTTGATTCCTTTTTTTGAAAGTGGTAGAGCTGATGCCGGGCTCGACTGTGGAGGTACCACCATCTTACTTGGAGACCCCCTCGAAGTAATTCGGGGGAGAGTAAGAGGACAGCTCACAGGCAAAAAACCAGGAGGCCCACCATGCCTGGGACCGATGGATGGCGGTATATCCATGCCTAATAGCTGGGCCTTATATAGAACAGACTGGTGACGGGCAGCGGCGACACTGTTGCGAGGGTTCCGGCACCATGCTCACCAACCCGCCTGCCCAGCGTGTGTGAGTATGTTCAAACTAAGGGATAGAGTTAAAAGCTCAGATATCAGGGAATTCACAAAAATCACAGACGCGGTAGGTATGCTCTGCAGGCTAAAGTGGAAGTGGGTGGGTCACGTCACCAGAGCAATTGATGGACGATGGAGCGAGCGAGTCCTTCACTGGTATCCGAGAGATGGACGCCGGATGCCTGGTCACCCAAAGAGACGCTGGAACGACAACATTACCGCGATAGCCGGCAACACGTAGACAAGTTTGGCTTTTCATGAGATCAATCATGTCCTATTTTTAACGAAATGAATTCCAGAGTGTTCATGTCCTGTTTGATCGATATAATATAATAAAGAATCGATAAAATCTGGGAGAATAAAGAGAGGCCAGTAAATAGTACACATATAACACGCGATATCAGGCACAGATACTCTACTTCCCAGAAAATGGGACAGATTAATTCACTCCGTGGATAATAAAGCCAATTTAACAGTATTTCTGTCAAAAGCAATTGTAGAAGCAACAACCAAGAGCTTCTGGACAAACTTAGAAAAATGTGTCGATAATTTGTCATCTGATCATGAAGAGGCAGTGTTTGTCACATAGGCAGATAATGTAATAGGTAACCAGTTTAATTCTGAAGTATCTGAAAAAGAATACAATATAGTTTATAACCAGAAACAAAAAAACGCTTTTCCAAGTATTAAGATGAATCTTATGTCTTCTAAAATTATATGAAATGCGTAGTAATACTTCTTTTGTTATTTCTTAAGTCGATAAATTGTAACTATTGCTACTTTCACCGTTTTGTACATTTGTATTTTGCTAGTCGCTACTTTTTTTTTAAATATATGGTGAAAATTTACAATAAATATTAAATCAAACACCATTGTCATTAAAATATTCATAGCATTCTTTTATATTCCTATCCAGAGGTTTAAATAATTAACGCCATGTCATGAAATATGTACCAAATAACAAATCCTTGATTTTATTATGATTTCACTAGTGTTTTGCGTGGTGCGCGGGCTGCAGGCAGCCCGCGTGAGTTGTAATTGTTCCAAGTTGTACTTCGTTATTGTTGTTTGTTGTTGCATTTAGTTGTTGTTGTAACTTTTTCGTTAACGTGACAGGACAAGGTATCGAGTTAAAAACACGTTTGAAATTGAGTTGAAACAAATTATCAGACGACATTCAAGTAATGGGCAGAAGTCAATTGTATCACGAAATGTTATCGGTCATGATCGGGTGGGAATATAGTCATCGGTCATGATCAGTTTTCAAAATTGTCATCGTCGTAACCGTAATAGCGCGTTGAAATATGTGTGGTAACTGTGATTCAATTGAAGTGGACTAATATTTTGCTATTGTGTACTCTGACAGTTGTCAAAGGTCCAAAATATACACGGTCGAAATGTGCTGGAACCAACTTTCAACGGAGTCGAATCCCGCTAAGCCCAAGCTCAAACGTTTGGAAGATACGTCCAAAAGAAACAGTCTTGTAATGCTCTCGGGGTAAAGTGAACTCGGCCTCATGAACTCACATACTCGGCCTTCGGCCTCGTATGTTCGTTCATCGGCCTCGCTTATACTCGGTTCGGCCTTCGGCCTCACAGGCTCGGCCTCCGGCCTCGCCGCTTGGTACTGTTTGGCCTCCGGACGATTCCTCCGGAATCGTCCTCCGGGGTCGGCCTTCGGCCTCCCTAGAATGACATCAGATATGACTCTGGTGGCCGCGGTGTCGTGCTCGGCCGAAAAACTCGCATGTTTGGACTCCGAACGCTGCCAGCTCGGCCTTCGGCCTCGCTGGCGCGTTCTCCGTCCTCACATGCTCGTTTTTCGGCCTCGCCGGGATCCTTTCCGTGAAATGTTAACTCTGACAGATGTCAAGTGTCCAAACTGTCAACGGTCTAAATGTGCTTGAACCAATTCAACGTAGTCGAATCCCGCTAAGCTCAATCTCAAACGTTTAGGAGATAGGTCCAAAAGAAACTGTCTTGTAATGCTCTCGGGGTAAAGTGAACTCGGCCTCATGAACTCACATACTCGGCCTTCGGCCTCGTATGTTCGTTCATCGGCCTCGCTTATACTCGGTTCGGCCTGCGGCCTCGCCGCTTGGTACTGTTTGGCCTCCGGACGATTCCTACAAGGCCTCCGGCCTCGTAGGAATCGTCCTCTGGGGTCGGCCTTCGGCCTCCCTAGAATGTCATCAGATATGACTCTGGTCGCCGCGGTGTCGTGCTCGGCCGAAAAACTCGCATGTTCAGACTCCGAACGCTGCCAGCTCGGCCTTCGGCCTCGCTGGCGCGTTCTCCGTCCTCACATGCTCGTTTTTTGGCCTCGCTAGAAAGACACTTGAAGGCTCGGCCTTCGGCCTCGCCATTAGATCCGAAAAAATGTCCAATCCATTCTTTTTTTTCGAAAAAGTGTCAAAATCCCTGTCGGTTGTCAAAAAGTGTCAAATTTGACAGTGGATTCGTAATCAGCGACCTCATTTACTCCTGAATACCGAGTTTCAAGCGAATCGGAGCACTTTTTTGGACCTGTCAAAAAAATGTCAAATTCTGTCAAATGCCAAATTTATTTATGCGGTCAGGTAGCGCTCGGCGGACAGATCACTAAAGTCGAAACCGCAACTCGCTAGGACTTACGGTTCGGGAGATATGGTCGACCAAAGTTTTCGTAAAAAAAATTTTTTTTTTCGACTTTTTTTTTTAAATTTTATTTTCAGAAAGATCTCGCCGAGCCCTTTTCTTAGAGTACCATGAACATGGGTCTAGCTCCAGCCGTTTGGGAGATACGGGCCGTTAAAGTTTTGACACCGGGGGGGGCTAGATCTCGGCGAGACATTTTCTTAGACACCCATCAACATGGGTCTAACTCAAGCCGTCTCGGAGATACGGGCCGTTAAAGTTTTGACATTTGAAAAAAAAAAAAAACTTTTTTGTCACCCTATGGTCCGACCCCTAGGGATGTACCACCTTTCGTTCCGAAGATATGGCCAAAACAATTTTTTTTTGTAACAAATTTTAGAAAAAAAAAATTCCCATCCCTAGTGACCGGGGACATCCCTAGGAACTGCGCCCGCTCGCGCTTCGCGCTCGCGGGCTTGTTCCGGCCAACTTTCTGTCAATAATGTCAAAAATGTCAATTTTTCCCATCCCTAGTACCCAGGTACATCACTACGAACATCGCCCGCTCGCGCTTCGCGCTCGCGTGCTCGTTCGTGCTCGTTCGTAGGCTCGCCCTTCGGGCTCGCCTACTCACTCGCAAAACTCCCATACAAAATCCCATACAACGACCCGCCTCACTAAAATGTCAAAAACCCATGTCAAATGTCAAAAAATGTCAAATGTCGAGGTTTTTCCCCACTCAGTATTAGACACCCAACATTCCATACATACATCACTACCACCCCAAACGACTCCTTCCAACTAAACAACCATGTCAGTCAGTCAGTCAGTCAGTTACCGTTTTGTAGCTTTATATATAGTCAACAATCAACAATGAATAGCTTCAAAGTACTGATAACCTGAAACCCTGTAATGTATGAAAAAAGTATTCCTGTGTTTTCTATACCATTTTACAAAATTTCAACTAATATTTTCACTCCTTGTATATTTGGACGACATGGTTGGTAAAACAAGGTTTTATAAATTATTTATGGTTAATTGGGTCGGATCCTAACGATAATTTTGCCTGAACTAACCTCTACGGACCGTAAACTAACGATTGCAACAAAAAAAAAACGGAAAAAGTTAAAGTGGGTGGCTAACTTCACGATTGAATATATCGGCTCTCTAAAGACATTTTCATTTTGTTTTACTCCTGTCGTTAGTTCGTGGTCCCCAGACGTTAGTTCAGGCAAAAGTTTGTGAAGATTTGTTTACTTGTGTCATTTGTGGCGTAAAGTTTCCGGTGCGTTTTTTCAAATCATTGTGTGTTTTGTCTAGTCACTTTTTTATTTGTTTCTTGTACTTTTATACCTTGTCATACCTATTTTACTTTCTTTTGAGCTACTGATATTAATTTTATACCATTTTACAAAGTTTTAACTAATATTTTCACTCCTTGTATATTTGGATGACATGGTTGGTAAAACAAGGTTTTATAAATTATTTATGGGTAACTGGGTCGGATCCTAACGATAATTTTGCCTGAACTAACCTCTACGGACCGTGAACTAACGATTGCAATAAAAAAAACTTGAAAAAGTCAAAATGGGGTGGCAGCGTGAAGTTAGCCACACCATTTCAAATTTTAAAAAAAGTATGAAAGAATCGGATCCTAACGAAAATTTTGTCTGAACTAACGTGAACTAACGAATATCTATCGAACCAAATAAAAAAAATATGAAAAAAGGAAAATGGGGTGGCAGCGTGAACCTAGCCACCCCATTTTGTTTTTTAAAAAAATACATGAAGGAGTCGGATCCTAACGAAAATTTTGCCTGAACTAACGTGAACTAACGATGAACTAACGCCCTGGATACATTTTTTTCGAAAATCTTGTATGGGGTGGCTAACTTCACAAACATCATGCCCAGAATTCAAAAAGATGTAAAAGGTCTTACGTGGAAAGAAAACCATTTTTATTTTGTAATTTTTGAAATATCAACGTTTTTTACTTGAAAAAAATTTATCATTTTCGACCCCTAGTTGATAGGCATTATTAGTTGGAAATGATGTTTAGTATAGCCCCTTTCAAGGAATAGGTCGAATTTCAAAGCACTCTGTATACAAGTTAATACCCATATTGTATTTTTAAGATATTTTTCTCACTTTTGTTTTGGAAATATTTAGAACAATTTCAAATTTTTCATTTTTTTTTACATTGTGATATTTGGGCAAATTAATGCAATTTTTTTGCCAAATTTCACGCATTTAGCGTTAATAGTGCTAAAGTTATGAGGCTGTGACATACAGACGGACGGACAATGCAGTCTCACCATAAAGGTTCCTTTTAGGTACGTAACCATAAAAACTACACAATCTTGTCAATATTAAATCATTCAGATTAAATCCAAATTTAAATTTTTTACTTATATTTTATTATTACATTGAATTAAAAGAAAGTAAACCTTTAGCTGTTCAATTTAATTTTTTATTGCTACTTATCATGACAAATATTAGGGCACTTATAAGCATAGTGTCTCCGGAGCTCCAGGGAGCCTTGTGTTAGCAGTTTTTGACCGGTTCCATGCGTCCATTCATCAGAACCATCACAACAATCACATATGCCATCATTCACTCGGCTCGAGGGAACAGAATTGAGGGAAACTAATTTGTTTTGGTACTGAGTATCACAGTAAAATATACCATTTACACAGGCACTAGTGCTTGGTTCATCAGTAGAGTCTTCACAATCACAGAAGTCATCATTTACATACTCAAATGGAATGCTTTCTCCAGACTTATAGCATGTGAACTCGTTTTTAGAGTCTGCACGGTATCTCCTCATGTTCGTATACAAAATTCCTCTCAATAAACCATTTTCGTTTATGTATTTGTCGTCTTCAGATCGGACATGCACAATTTCTAAAACACTGGAGTGGTCTATGACATGCAAGACTTGTGTTTTACTTGTATTTACTTTGGTTATTGCAATAAAGAAGTACAGCTGGTATAAAATGAAGCTTATCACTACTATCCACGTCAGTATGATAAGGTTTTTCTTCTTTTTTAGCCACATTTTTCAAGTACAATTTGGATAAGGAAGCAAAGGTTCCATCCACGTACAAATTATTGTATTCACAAATTTTATACAATTCCACGTGTTTACTGTCACAGGGTGAATAGGATAACATTTGTATATAGCTGATTTAAGTATTTTTTAATAATTAATGAGCTAAGCATTTGTGTTTATTTACAAAACGATTCTCAAGATTCTGCCGTACGTATTGCACGCCTTGTTTGGCCTTAAAATGTATGTCTCTATAGTTTATTTGTTAGGGCGTACATTAGACAGCCGCGGGGCGGTGTGTCTTTTCATTTCATGGAGGATTTTTTGCTCTGTGCTTTAATGAACGAACGAATCGACAAATAAAAAAAGTTAAGACACTAAACGGGAACACCGAACAATTTTAAAATACGTAATACCGTATCTAATCGTAGAAAATCGTAAACATTACATAATATTACATTACAATCGATTACTGTTTTCACATCACTACCTGTTTACTTCAAGTGTCAAAAATTGACTGTGCTCATTCATTTTGGACTCAGTCAAATCAAATATTTGTGAAAATTTAAGAATTTTGTGTGTATACCTATTTTATTATTTTCCGAAAGCCACTAACTATTTCAGGAACCATGAGTTTCCTGACCGTGAACCGTCAGGTACCATCCTCCAGCTCTGATAAAGATGCTGAAGAGAACGATGAGAAAGACGATCTGGAGGTAAGTTATTTGCCTTTTTATCAACCTTTTCGTGACGTTCCATAGGACTATATATTATTAGTAACTCTAAGTAACTAAGCCAAGATATATAGATTTGATTGGTTTATTTTAAACATAATAGTTTTGTGGTTATTCAAGGTGGACAACTCTAAAAGCGTTTTACTGAAGATAGCCAACCTGTATGCTGAGCAGTTGATGAGTGACCTAGTCCTGGAAGTGGGGGGAGTTGGGTACTCCGCACACAGGCTCATTCTGTGTGCTAGTAGTGAGGTTTTCCAGGTAATCTAAATCTGTTCTCTCAAGGTTGGTTAATATCCTCTCTTCTATAAAGAATACAATAGAAAATTATCAAACTCGGTTGACTGAGTAAGCTAATTTTGTTGTAAAAGTTGTATCATGGATTATAATTTTCTTAGTCGCTGAATCTGTAAAGACGACTAAAACACACAATAACATAATGTTAAGTATACAACAAGGCGGGAGTGCAAGCGTTATAAGTAAAATTTGGATTTGGTATTTAAAAATTGTGAAATGTTTTTTTTATCAATATTCAAAATTCAGTATTCTCAAGATAATTTATCCACTTGTGTTCTATTTCATTTGATAATATAAACTGATGGAAATATTTTAATGTGGATATTTTGTTATTGTATCGCATAATAAAAAATTTACTACTATTTTATAAATTTTTATTTATACTTATTTCCTTTACATGAATAGTGCTCAATTAAACAAATAAAAAAATTGTAATACAACAAATAAACAAACAAATACAACTGTACAACATTTAATTTCTTTTCAGTCCAATATTTAATATAATCCATGCACAAGACGGCAGCGGCCCTACCATGTAATTCTTATTTGAATCAACTTCAAGCAAATACATACGAAATTCAACGCGTGCAAAAGAGATGGCATGTTAGGCGGGCGTCGCCGCACGCACGTCAAATTTCAATCTCAAGTTGATGTTGATGAAAATTAGAATTACGTGGTAGATAATTTTCCAACATTCCCCCTCTATAGTCATTATTAAAACTAATCTTTTGCCTTTTGTTCACATGTGACTAAACAAACACATTGACACACATTAGCTAAAGCCAAAACTTTGAATTGAATTACTTTGGTAACGGTGAAACATATTCTGAGTGATATTATTGTAAAAATACCACAAATATATTTCAGGTGATGCTGATGAACAGAGAATGGAGTGAGTGGAGAGAGAGTCGCATCATCCTGCAGGAGACTCCATCTGCTGCTTCTGTCTTTCCTCATTTCTTGAAGTAAGTAAGCAAATGGTACAAATCTGTAAATTGTAAAATACATGATTGTTTATCATACATACATACATATACTCACGCCTGTGTCCCAGAGGGGTAGGCAGAGACTACATATTTCCATCTCCTACGGTCCAGACACACCCCTTTCACCTCTTCCACATCCATCAATCTAGTCATACAATCTCTTCTATTCCGGTTACTATTGCTATGGCCCTTCTTCAGTATATCGCCAATTTGGTCAGCATACATCTTTCTAAGGCGGCCTGGTCAAGCTGTACTGTCCACCATAAATTTCTTTCATCAGTCTTTCATTCATCTTCTCTACATGTCCAAACAGTGGCGTGCACAGAGTTTTTACACAGGGTAGACATAAAAACCGGTCAAGTGCGAGTCAGACTCGCGTACCTAAGGTTCCGTATCGTGGATGAAAAATGTAATTTTGTTTTCGTGAATTTCTAAACTGCTATATTATTCCTGTAATCTTTACGTAAGCACATATTACCATGATTTTTTTTTATTTTTCGATCAACCAATTTTAGAGATAAGTTGAGGGACATCAATTTTTTTTGTAGTTTTTCGAGGATTTCCCAAAATAGAGGCAAGTAAATATAGCTAAGCGGCATCGTTCCAAACAGTTTGGTTATTTGAACATAACAAGCAGGAGAAACAAAACAGTCGATTAGTATGTTTACAACCTGTCAGCCAGTTAAATGTTTCATATTGTTTTGGATTGAATTTTCTAGTTGCTTTACCTTTTATTTGAATCCGGTACGAAGCGGCTTTTCTCGATTACTTCTTTTTTTTTCAGCATAACACAGTTTTGAAAACGTACCATTTCTTAATTTTTGCACACACACATTCCCAGCACAACTTTCACAGTAGTTACTACCACCACTAGCCATTTTTTGCAATTTTTAGACCCAATTTTATTTTATTTATACTGCTTGTCATCAATTTGCGTAACGAACGAACGCAAAACAATAATGGATGGCGCCGGCTCAGCTGCTAAGGCGGCTTCGTAAGACTTCGGTAATTTTCGGTGAATGTCGTAAAACTAAAAAGACGTCGTCTTTTTACAGAGTTTTCGCATACATGTCGCACGCAAACAAGCAAAAGCTTTTGCATTTGTGTGCCATGTACTTACAGTAACGCACACAACAAAGATACTGTTGGAATAATGACCCACACATAAAAGCCGGTACTGGCCGGTAGCCACCATTCCGCGATGGCTGGTCCGAAATTGAATTACAACGAATCATAAGCCATTCACTTCATAGTCTTTCGTAATCGATTTTAGCGATGTAATTCTATTTCGGAATGCTCGAGCATAGATACTTTATCTATGGCTGGAGTGAGCGAGCGAATCGCAGCTGTGAACTGAGACTCGCAGTTCCCGCTAATGACAAAGATGGCGGTCGGTGTGGCTACACTTTTTTTTTTACGATATGCGTAAAAATGCGTAAATGATGTGTATTTGTCAGGGTAGACAGTGTCAAAGAGTATAGTAAGTGTCCTATACAGGAAAAGAGAGCCATCTCGCGTGAGAAAATGGGAACATAATGATCAGTGGCGCCATCAGGATGTGGTCTGGTCGAACTAAATCTGCTATACATACCTATATAATACGCTACATATAGGTATACTGGGTGTTGACGTGCTCAGAAAATTAAACCACATGTTCTTCTGATTATACTGAACTACTTCCCTACAAAAACTTACAAAAACGAAAAAAAAAACACTTCCCCATAGAAAATACGTATTATTAATTTATTTAGGGAACTGAATTATTTTTTCGCATTATGTTAAGTTTTTCTGTGAGAGTAGTAGTTCAGTATACTCAGTAGAACATGTGGTTTAATTTTCTGAGCATGTCATTTAAACACCAAATGTCACTTTAGGGGCGTAAGATTCTGACTTATTTTGCAAATTTTAATTATGGGGTACTACAGAAGAGATCACATCATGCTATGCACATTGAACATTGTACCATTTTATATGCTTCACTATATGGGCTAATGTAGTACTGCAAGTGTAGCTTGACGTGATCTCCACTGTAACGGAAATATTTCCAATGTTGAAATACTTAGCTCAAGCGTTATTTTAATAAGTCAATGTTGGAAACATTTTGTTTTTCCTAAGCAATTTAGTAAAACATGAATAATTTAGTTGGATATTTTATTTATCGTTACCTTTTACAACACGAAAATTTAATCATGATTAAAATAATCAATAAGAATTTACATACATATATTCACACCTGTCTCCCAGAGAGGTAGGCAGAGACTACATATTTCTATCTGATACGATCCTGACACACCTCTTTCGTCTCTTTCACATCCATTAATCTAGTCATACAAGCACTTTTATTCCGGGTACTTTTGACATTGCCCTTCTTCAAAGTGTCACCAATATGGTCAGCATACGATCTTCTAGGGTGACCTCGTAAGAATTTATGAGTACATTTTAACATAAAATTGTGACCGCCTATTTATTTATCTTTTAAAAAGAAAAAATTCAACAGTTATAAGAACATATTCCAAGACAATAATTTAATTTTTTTACACCACCTCTATATACTTTTCCATTAACTATATTGAAATTACCTGCGTTTAAACTATCAAACAGCTTATCTAACAAAAGCAGATGAGTTGACCGCATTCTTCTGGCAATTTTTTTCTAGCAGTTAGATGTTCAGTCGCAACGGCCACGCTATGGCTGAAAACTTGGGATACCATCTTTACCCGCATTTTCTTTATCTTCTCCGGGTTAACATGCTCTTCTGTCAGTTTATGATACCTGAAAAGGATAAATTTACTATTACTGTTTATATTGATGGACTTAGGCCTTTACAACACAAAAGTGCATAAATTATAAGTCTGGCAAGCTTAGGTCGAACGCCACTCTTAGCGGTCCTGAGTCATCCTCATCCAGCCGCTACTTGCAACATCCTTTAGATCGTCGGTCCAGCGGGCATTAGGTTGGTCTACTCTACGCTTTGCTGTACTTATTTGTTATTATTTTTATTAAGATATCAACCTTTTTGCATTACACTTGTTATTTACACCCACATTTTTTTTTCTAAAATCAGTATTACTCTTTCAGATGTAAACCGTACTTCTGTAATTTATATTGTTACAAAATATGGACCTACCACTCAAATGAAGAGATGGAACAGCACAATTCGATAACCGGTGGCTAGTAACTTTGTGTTCAGGCTTGAAGTGGTAGTCACAGATAAACTTATTTTTGTATATTTTCAAGGAATCACTTTCCTTTATTTTTTCACCAACAATCTCCAGCCAAGCCTTGAATGACTCATTCCGTCTCCCGGGGTAAGGGAATCGATGCATGTAAGCTCCTGCAAACATAATACATTTTAAAGTTTATAATTAATTGGGCAAAATTTTATCTGGTAAATTATTATGGAGCACCGAGACCCAACCACCGATTATAAATTGGGACCCAAAACAACGTTATATAGTCCATTGATTCTTATGACTTACCTAATTCACTGCATCCAAAAATACAGCAGACTTTTCTCTTCATTTTTACTCACAAACTTGCACAATAATTTCGGAAAATCTTGCTTCAAAATTCAACAACCGTAAATGAAAAAAAGACGTTCCTTTCAACGCACGTTTTTAAATCAAATAAGATTATATTATGCCTACAAATTATATACGAAATTAAAAACCACACAAAACATACCAAAAGTTAGTTAATTAAATGTAAATTAAATTTTACATACATATTTCGGAAATAATTTGTACATTTATTTAAAAAGTCATGTACAATTGATAAATGCAATTATGCGTAGAATGAACTTTTATTCCTCAATGTAGCCATTCTATGTTGCCATCTATTGCAGCTTTTGTGAACTTTTATTTCACTAATTAGTTGCACCAGATAGAGACCAGAGTTCGCTACATTCTATGCAATAGGCGGCTTGTTCTAAGTTTCAGGCCCCTGGACAGTGTCTTTTTGTCTGTATGGACTGCACGCCACTGTGTCCAAACTACCTAAGCATTCCTTTTTCTATTCTAGTCACTACATTTTCTTTCAGGCTGCAACAATCCTGTATGTTGATATTTTTCACTCTGTCATTCAGTGTTAAACCACACATACCACGTAAGAAATGCATTTCCACTGCATTCACTCTACTTTGATGTTTTTCTTGCCATACCTAACATTTACTACCATACATAAGTGTAGGAGCCAACACTCCATTATGAACCGCCAATCGCGCCTTTGCAGTCACATTTTGGCTGCCCATAAAGGAGTGCAGAGCTCCATTCACTTTATTTCCCTCAATCACTCTTCTTTCAATGTTATCGTTACATTTTCCATTGTTTTAGCTGTTAGTAAACAATCCAGCAACTGCTGCAGTACAAGCGTTGCTTGCGTGAATCCCGTTTCTCCCGATCCTAAAACCCCTTTTAGCAGATGTCCACTTCATACAAGGAACCCTCAGTTCAGTCGTTTGGTCGAGGCGTTGATAGATCATTCAGTCAGTCTATTCATTTATATAAGTTTTCAAATTCAAATTGTTTATTTTGTAAAGTTTACACACTTTTTACGAGTCAAATTTAATCTTATAAAAATATATGTAATAAAATAATAAATGCACATGAACTAAATGAAAGGTTTGTTTAACAAAATTTATACTTGCGATTATCGGCACGGTGAAACTTGAAACACATCTTAAGTTAAAAGCACTTGTAAGTTATCTTAGTTATAGTTTCACTTTATTTGTGTTTTCTCCCAACCGTTTTCGGATTTTTTCTCTATTTTCGAGGGAAGATTAAAATACAAAATATTAAAATACATTTCATTGACTCAAGGGGTTGCTCAAGTGCTGTAAAGTACAGTGCAAGTAATTTGTGACCCTCAATATGTAGTGAGCTCATTAGCACTCCATCACTGCAAGGCTATTGTGTTCTATAAACTATTGTATTGTAAATTAATATTGATTGAGAGTTTTACTTGACTTCTTGCTCTGGCCTACTTTGATATCCTTTCTTATCTTGTGGAAACTTAAAATGGTATTTCTTATTTTCTTGTCCTCACTGTTTCAGGTACTTTTACACTGGACAGATTCGTATATCTCATCAGACTGTGCTGCCTGTTCTTTCTCTCGCTGATAAGTATAATGTCAGGGTAAGTAAATATAAAATATAAACTTAAATATACATAAATTATTATTAAGTACATACGGCTTGAACACTCACGTGTGATTGTTGTGGACTATATGCCAACCGTTTCACCGATACAATTTCGGCATTATCAAGGCGAGTGTCGTTCTTAGGACGACGCGGCGTTCACCGTCGTTGTCAAACGGGCATTGGCAGCCGCCGATCGGCGAGCTGCACGCATTGCTCGTGCGCTGAGCGTTGGCTGCGTCGTCGTCGTCAACAACAATCACACGTGAGTGTTCAAGCCGTATGTAATAATATTTTAGTATGTCAGCTCACGCGAGTTTTAATAATATTATTAAATATACGTACTTTAATGTATTTCCTCTATGTAGTTTTAAGCGGAATATTGTTATTATTAGAATTAGTTTTTTAAAGAAGAGCGGTGCCTCCTGACGCAGGCGTTTTCAGGGTTAAAAGGAGTCACCAGCCACTCACTACCTTTGTTATTTGAAACCTTTTGAAAGAAATAAAACTTTTTTGTTTTACATTGTTTTAGAAAAACACTTGTACTTATCCACATATTACATATAACTTTATTATGCCCGACCGGTTTCGCTGTAAAGCATTTTCTAGGGCCTTTTACACATCCTAACTAACAAAGAAATAATATACACTACAACCATGTCTAAAATGACGTGTAATAAATGAAAAAACCAAGTGTTTTGTACAAGTGTTTTTCTAAAACAATGTTTTATAAATTCCACCAAGTGCCAACAATCACTAGCATCTACTATTTTTTATTTTATTTTATTATTTATTTATTTAAGTAAGTTGCAATAACTAGACCTACCCACTAAACATACTATTTCTTTTTAAAGGACAAACTTTGTTCAAAGACAAACATAAACTAATTAAAAACAAAATCTATAGTGGAAATGTAGCAGACGAGAACTTTTTGAGAAATTCTGGAAGATATTAAAAACATATGAAAATTAGTTTATTAAACAAATATCCTGGATTCCTGAGGTGGTATCAGACGTGTCTCTGACTATGGATTGTGAAATGCAAGTCACAGTCACTTTTTATCAATGATTAAGTCACAGCACGATGTATGATAAGCTCTATCGCCATACTTTGGCCACAAATATGAACCTACAAGCATGCAGACTGAACACAAATATGCCTCTTCAGTATTTGAACTCACACTCTCAGGACCTCAGGAAGAAGTTGAGACCATCCATACACTGAAATGTAACTATATATTTAGTAATTTTTGTGTATTTAGTAACGCTATGTTTCAAAAAATTATTTAAGATTCAAGATTCTTTATTTTTGAACTAAGGGTATTGATTATTTGTCAATTATACTATTATCAAGTCTCCTCCACAGAGTACATTATGGAAGTCTCTTCTCAGCTCTGCCGTACAAATATTTAAAAACATACATCAAAATAAATTGTTAGCATAATAATTTTGTAAGTAGTCTAGTTTTAATTAAGTTTTGATTTCAAAAACAGAAAAAGAACGGTTTTTACTTTTTCAATTGTTAGGCTTTTAAGGTTTACATTTACTAAATACTATTTAGCATAATACAAATCAAAAAACGCAACTAATATTTCACAAAAAAGTTTCCTCGAAGATATTTTCCAGCATGCCACTTTAAACTGGTAAATACGCCCAGGCACAAAAACAATGTAATATAAAAGAAGTCTCTTTTCAGGATCTTGTCTCTCTCTGCCTGTGCTACATGTCCAACCACATCGCTCAAGCAGCCAAGCGCGGTCAGTTGGTCGCTTGGATGCAGTACACCATGGCCTGTGGACACAATGATGTTGCCAAGGTACTACCCACTTCATACTAAATAAATATTTAATATAATGAGTTTTCTGATCGATTTTCTTATTTGTAATGCACTCTAACAATGCGATACATGAACCAAAAATTTGATTCCGATTTTTAATTTTCTTTGAAATAAACATCTTTTCCAGAAGTAAGAATACCACGTTAATATTTTTTGCGGTCAATACATTAAATAACTTTTAGTCCCAAAAGGATCCCCCACGCACTAACACTGACAACCAGACATCCACATCGTTCCACTCCACAAAAATTTATATCTTGAGAGAGGTACGTCATGAAAACCGGCCGGCCACCAGCAACACCAACACGGAGAACCGTAAGAAAAAGAACTGAGAAAATTATTCAGAAAAAAGAATCGTCAAAATATATAAGCCAGGTTCGATTACCGTGTAGCTTCATCATTGGAAATTTATTAGGAAGCTAGTAATAAATTTTCGATAGTCAGTCTTAAAACCTCAAAAAAATTCGTCCACAAACGAACATAAATTGCACTGTAAAGAATCAAATAAAATTGTTTTGGAACTTCAAATAGAATTGAATTGAATCTAAGTAGTTCATGTACATTTATTATTTTATTACATATATTTTTATAAGATTAAAATTTGACTTGTGAAACGTGTATTATATATACGTACTTTGCAAAATAAACTTTTTGAATTTTGAATTGTCGGTATATCCCCAGGCGTGCCAGAACTTCGTCAAGTGGAACCTGGAGTGGGTGTGCAGCGACGCGGAGCTGGCAACACTCGAGGGAGACACCCTCGTCTCGCTGCTGCAGCAATCGGACCTGGTGCTGCATAACGAGATGAGTCTATACGAGTACGCACAAAATCACTCAGTATTTACTGAGTTTACTTTAATTTGTATTTTACGTAATATCTGGCTTATTTACGACTTATCCAATATTTATTTATTTATTTACTTTAATTAAAACGGACAAACCAATTACAATAATTAAAGATAGTAACACAAACACAAAACGGTACAATCAACTAATAGTAGTTTATGCTACAAGGGCGCAAAGGAATAAATTACGAGAACGATTTAAAACACGAGCGTAGCGAGTGTTTTAAACGTAACCGAGTAATTTATTGCTCTTACGCCCGTGTATCATACTACGTTTTTCAATGCATAGTGTGAGGAAATAAAACAAATATAATCTTGTGAACTTTAAATTATAATTGGCTCGAAAGGACTGTATCCAGAGCCGTTAAACAGTGGGAAAAAAAAGTATAACATTTATGGTTCACAGGAAAGGCTGCAGGTTAGCCAACCATTGTGAATAAATTAAAAAAATAAATAATAATAAAGCCCTAGGGCAAAATAATCGACTTTCTGTTCGGTTTTGATGCATAAAAAGTGGGCTTTTACGAGCACATGCATTGAAAAATAAATAAGAATAACACATAAAGTCAGAAACAGTCCCTCTCACAAAAGCTATGTAATAATTATATTAATGACAAATCTTTATTTGTATAATACTACAATTGTTGATTCCATGTTAACACCTTTAGGGCCATTTCTATTGAGCAAACTTTGACTTTTATTTATTTTTCAATGCATGTGCTCGTAAAGGCCCACTTTTTATGCATCAAAACCGAACAGAAAGTCGATTATTTTGCCCTAGGGCTTTATTATTATTATTTTTTTAATTTGTTTGCAATGGTTGGCTAACCTGCAGCCTTTCCTGTGTACCATAGATGTTATACCTTTTTTCCACTGTTTAACGGCTCTGGATACAATCCTTTTGAGCCAATCATAATTTAAAGTTCACAAGATTATATTTGTTTTCATTTCCTCACACTATGCATTGAAAAACGTAGTATGATACACGGGCGTAAAAGCAATAAATGACTCGGTTACGTTTAAAACACTCGCTACGCTCGTGTTTTAAATCGTCCTCGTAATTTATTCCTTTTCGCCCTAGTAGCATAAACTACTATTTGTATCATGCGGGTAGGTACTTAATGTTTTTTAGTTTAGGTTTTATCAAGTGGTTTTATCTTACACACACACACACATGCACACAATCTCTCCCTCACTAAATTAACACGTAAAAACCTGTCACACTTATTCATATTCAACACACACCTTTTCTTCATTGTTTTACTGAGTCTTGCGATTTTGTCATCATTGTATTTAAAATTAAAAATTATCCAGTTCCTAGCTATTTTTTAAGTCACTCTTTTTTGTAATGCTGTGGATTTTTAAATAAATTAAAATTAAAAATTACATTAAAATAATATACAATAGAATAGAAAAACTTGAAAAAAAACACGAAACGACAAAGTACCAAAATTATAGAGAAACTACCCCTACACTTGGTTTGATCGAAATAAATTCTTTTAATGCATTTTCACACGCTCTGATTGGCTAAGCCAACACCACGCAGTGGTAGAAATAGAGAATCCCCGGTAAGTGGGAGTGAGATGCATATAGTCAAGTCCATGCAAAAACACTAATTAGTTGGCCAAATCGGACGGTACGGCATTTCCCTTCTCCGGGCTAGTTGATCGACCAAACTGTGCAAAGAACAAAGAAAATACAAGCACGAACAAAATTTTAAATATACAGGGTGTAATCGTTAAGTGCGACCAGGCGATTATTCCGTAACTATTACAGATATCAAAAAAAAATAATTAAACTGATATCGAAAGTACGTTACCTAATCAGTAAAATGACATCAATAACTTTTTGAAAATCAGACGAGAAGTATTCAAAATTTTGACATTAAACGTTCCCATACATTTAGTATGAGATTAGTAGAAAGGTTTGAGTTTCCTTATTTTAAAAGGTTATTTAGCTTAGTACTGATATTAAAGGAAACTGTTTATTAACCTAACAAAGTAATAAAACTATATTTTAATTGAATAATATTTATTTCTTAGTAAGAACAAAATTTCGTATTCATAGTAAATGTTCGAAGTGACGTCCTTGTTGTGCGATACAATGTATGGGAATGTTTAATGTCAAAATTTTGGATACTTCTCGTTTGATTTTCAAAAAGTTATTGATGTCATTTTACTGACTAGGTAACATACTTTTGATATCTGTAATAACTACGAAATAATCGCCTGGTCACACTTAACGATTACAACCTGTATATCTAAATCTATATATATAAAAAGAGAAGTCCTGACTGACTTACTGATTCATTCACTGACTCATTCACTGACTCATCAACGCACAGCCCAAACCCTTCGACCTAGAAAGCTGAAATTTTGCACAAAGCTTCCCTTTGTAATGTAAACAGGGAATAAGAAAGGGTTTTTCGAAATTCTACCCCTAAGGGGGTGAAACGGGGGTCCAAAGTTTGTATGGGGAAACAAGATTAGTTAGACTATTTTATTCGAGACTTCACAGGAGTACTTCTATTCATAAATGAGTAAACACGTGTTTCAGGTTTTTTCAGAATTCAACCCCTAAAAGGGGGAAATGGGGTGACAAAGTCTGAAAATCAACATGGGTATC
Source organism: Ypsolopha sequella (assembly GCA_934047225.1). Lineage (NCBI taxonomy): Eukaryota > Metazoa > Arthropoda > Insecta > Lepidoptera > Ypsolophidae > Ypsolopha > Ypsolopha sequella. The sequence continues at coordinate 27,790,073 of OW203990.1, read as the reverse complement.
GTTTGTATGGTTTATCGCGTCGCTGATTACGAAAACAACAACGATTTCTAAATCCAACGTAGTGAACGTATAATAACATCATTTCCTGTTGGGGTGCGATGGGGTTGAAATTTTGAATCTATATATATAAAAAGAGAAGTCCTGACTGACTTACTGATTCATTCACTGACTCATTCACTGACTCATCAACGCACAGCCCAAACCCTTCGACCTAGAAAGCTGAAATTTTGCACAAAGCTTCCCTTTGTAATGTAAACAGGGAATAAGAAAGGGTTTTTCGAAATTCTACCCCTAAGGGGGTGAAACGGGGGTCCAAAGTTTGTATGGGGAAACAAGATTAGTTAGACTATTTTATTCGAGACTTCACAGGAGTACTTCTATTCATAAATGAGTAAACACGTGTTTCAGGTTTTTTCAGAATTCAACCCCTAAAAGGGGGAAATGGGGTGACAAAGTCTGAAAATCAACATGGGTATCGTTTGTATGGTTTATCGCGTCGCTGATTACGAAAACAACAACGATTTCTAAATCCAACGTAGTGAACGTATAATAACATCATTTCCTGTTGGGGTGCGATGGGGTTGAAATTTTGAAATGTGTAAATATCAATATGGGTGTCGTTTTTATGGTTTTCTTGGACATTAATTACGAAAATTGCATCGATTTTGACATATAATATAGTGGACATGAAAATGTATGTGTGCCAGAGCAAATCGGCTGTTGTTGACGGACAGACAGACAGCCACACAAGTGATCATTAGGGTTCCATTTTTTCCTTTTGAGGTCAATCTATATATCTATCTAATATCTATGTGTCTATCTATCTATCTATCTATCTGTCTATATCTATCTATATTTCAGCAAAATATCTTTGGAACGGAAGATGGTATATCCCTAGGGGTTGGACCAAGGTGTGCCAAAAAAGTTTTTCTTTTTTAATGTCAAAACTTTGACAGCCTGTATCTCCCAAACGGCTGAAGTTAGGCCCATGTTGATGGGTGTCTAACTGCCGAAAGTGTCAAAACTTTACAGACCCTTATCTCCCAAACGGCTGATGCTAGACCCATGTTCATGGTACTCTAAGAAAAGGGCTCGGTGAGATCTAGACGACGGTAAAAAAAAACGAAAAGAAGAAAAATTGACAGAATTTTGATCGGCCATATCTCCCGAACGGCTAATCGTAGGGAGTTTTGGTTTCAACTATAGTGATCAGTCAAGGTAGGGCTACATGACAAAAAAAAATAATTTTACAGGTTTTGACAGTTTTTGACAGGTCACACGAAACTCGGTATCGAAGGGCATTCAAGGTTGCCGATTACGCTGCCGTATTCAAATTTGTCATTTTTTGACAACTGATAGGGATTTTGATACTTTTTCGGAAAAACTTTGATCGGTGAGTCCCTGTGGGAGTGAGAGCTCTTATAATGTTTGTTAGACGGTTAGAAATAAAAAATGACGTTTTACAGCCTTTTTGAAAAATCAAACCCTGAGGCAGTTAAAAATTTAGCGCTTTGTTGGGAAAATCATCCCCTACAGACCCAGACAAAAGGGTTATTCCCAGGACTCCAAAATCCATTGTTCTCAAAAAAAAATTAATTTCATACAGAGATTCCCATGACTCCAAAAATTAATTTGTAGAAAATATTCATTTCTCACCGACTCCAAGAGCTATCATGTACAGCCACATTGTACATAAATAACAACTTCAAGTAGAAGCATATAAATATACTACAGTGCACTACGAAGCGTTTCTTATGTTGTACTTAATGAGGAAAAACGTAATGAGGGCTCCAATTACGACAAGTAAACTGAAAATATATATAAAAGCGTAGATGGATAAATAATAAAAAAATTAGGTGATTTGATATACTCTATATTAAAATATTTATAAAAGAATCACAGCTAAACACAGTTTTTATTGTTCAGAAGGACATGTTTTATCACAGTTAATTATTACAATTTAAAAAATTAAACGCTTTTCAAAAGTTTTAAACAGAACGCTATAAGCGTTTCACTGACATGGGTCTAGCTTTTAGTAAAAATATGTGTTCGTCCTGTTCTGCATATAGTACAGTTAATCTTTTGGAGCCGACGAGAATAAAATTATGATAATAATAAATATTAAATTGAATTTTTGAAGCCGTGGGAAGAAATTTTTGGAGCTCTGGGAATAACCCAGACAAAAATAGAAGAGAAAGGAATTCAAAACAAAGGAAAGAGATTTTTTTTTCTTTTTTTACCGTGTGTTTAATTTGGTATTTCTTATTATTCTCTCGGAGTGGGAAATGTATTTATTTCAAACTATACATATCATCAAATTCATCAAAAAAGGAAATAAGTCGCGCGCGCCGTTCCCCGGAAAGTATATAAGCAGCGCAAGAAGGCAGACCAGCTCATTATAAATGCAACATTTGTCTCGAAAACACGTTTAGCGCAAGCGCCGCGGTTGTTTACGGTACAATTGAACAGTATTTATTAGTCCAATACTATCTTTTAAAAACTGTGCTTTTCAGCGCAAATATTGGTTTTTCAAGTTTCCAAAACCTTTATTGTAATAAAAAATAAAGCGTGCTTTTCAGCACTATCTTTCTATCACAATGACTGTTGAATTATTGAAAATAGATGGGACTATGGTGCCCCACACCATAGTTCCCATAACTGGAGATGGAGCCTGTCTGTTTCGGTCTCTTTCCTATCTATTGTATGACACACAGGTGATGGCCAGTGAGGTGCGTAAGGAAATCGTTAACCATGTGGTGGCCAACTGGGAAGAGTTTGCCATTATGTCCCATGACAGTAACGGAGACAATTACCCCGGTGCTATTGAATACTGCATTGACATGTCACGCCCTTTTACTTATGGTAGTTTATGTGAGCTGGAAGCGGCAGGGCAACTCTTTCCGTGGGTCTTTGAAGTTTACCGCAACGGTGAGCTGTATATAAGTTTTGGTACTGCAGGTAACCCCGTGGGACGACTACGCTTTTCAGATGATCTTTCACGTGGCCATTTCGATGTATACGTGAGTAGTGAAGTGAACGCAACACCTACGTCTCCTTTACTTCTCTCTGTCGTCGCCAAGAAGATTACGACGAGGAGAAGTGAAGTGCCTACTATATCACCGCCCCCACCAGAACCAGATTGCAACTCATTATCTCTTACCGTTCCTGCCAAATGCTCTAAAAAACGTGAAAAACGTGCCAGATGCACCGACGCTACTCGGAAGAAACAACTTCGAAACGCTTCTAAAAAGTATGTGCAAAAAAACCCAACAGTACACCGTGCTGCTGTCTCCAAGTATCAGAAAAAGAATACTGATTTGAACAGAGAAGCAGTGGCTAGGTACCAGCAAGCTCACCCTGAGGTGAATAGAGAAGCTGTAGCTAGGTATCAGCAAGCTCACCCTGAGGTGCATAGAGAAGCTGTAGCTAGGTATCAGCAAGCTCACCCTGAGGTGAATAGAGAAGCTGTAGCTAGGTATCAGCAAGCTCACCCTGAGATGAATAGAGAAGCTGTAGCTAGGTATCAGCAAGCTCACCCTGAGGTGCATAGAGAAGCTGCAGCTAGGTACCAGCAAGCTCACCCTGAGGTGCATAGAGAAGCTGTAGCTAGGTATCAGCAAGCTCACCCTGAGGTGCATAGAGAAGCTGCAGCTAGGTACCAGCAAGCTCACCCTGAGGTGCATAAGGCGTCACAGTCTCGATATGAGCTAAATAATCCTGGAAGACGAGTAGAGAGGAAAGGACGTCCCTGGAAAACAAAGGCTCTTTCCGGCATAGCATATGATATCGATACAGAATATGAAATCGACAGGACCGTGGCCTTGGGTTCCATGAACAACAAATGCCGGTGGTGTTATGCTCTCAAGTGGAAGGAGGAGGCACCCGGCATGTGCTGTATGGCTGGTAAGGTGCAACTCACGCCTTATGAACAACTACCCGAGCCTCTCTACAGCTTGGTAATGAATATACATCCAGAGCACGACCGTTTCATGAACGGTATTCGTAAATATAATAGTTGCTTTCAAATGACTTCATTCGGAGCTAAACAGATAATAAAAGACGGTTTTATGCCTACTTTTAAAGTTCAGGGCCAGGTTTACCATTTGGTTGGTAGTTTGCTGCCAGCTCCTCAAAAGGAACCACAATTTTTACAAATATATTTTGTTGGCGAAGATGATAGAGAAGTACAATTGAGGTGCAGTAACTTTCCTGATGTAAAACCTGGTTTAGTCAGACAATTACAGGGAATGCTACACAAGTTCAATGCTTATGTAAGAGACTTGAAGATCGCCCTAGACAAGGTGCCTGCAGTGTCTAAAACATTTAAAGTAGTCATTAATGCTGAGAGGAAGCCACCAGACAGCCACAGGGGTCGCTTCAATGCTCCTACGTCAAATGAGGTGGCCTTAGTAATGGTTGGTCAACAATTTGAGAAGCGAGATATTATCCTTGAGAGCCACGATAACTCATTGCAGCGCATTAGTGAGATCCACCGTTCGTACGACGCTCTGCAGTACCCGCTTTTGTTTTGTCGTGGCGAAGATGGGTACTCGATTTATTTACCTCATCGTGATCCTGAGACTAAATTAATACTTAAAAAGACAGTCTCCGCTGCGAGTTTCTATTCTTTTCGTATTATGATAAGACCGGGAGAAGATAATCACCTGGTGTATTTCCGTTCCCTTTTTAGTCAATTTTTGGTTGACATGTACGCCAAAATAGAGACGGAAAGGTTGACTTATATCAGGAATAACCAAGGGCAGCTGAGAGCTGACAGTTATATACACTTGCGGGATGCTATTGGGAGGCAGGACGTTGATAGTGCGCAGCTGGGTCTGAAGGTGGTGCTTCCGTCATCTTTTACCGGGGGACCTCGCTATATGCACGAGCGTACACAAGACGCCATGACATATGTGCGGCAATACGGCCGTCCTGATCTTTTTATCACATTTACGTGTAACCCGCGATGGAAAGACATCATAGATGCACTTTTACCTGGCCAAAAGTCACACGATCGCCACGACATTATAGCCAGAGTATTCCACCTAAAGGTGAAAAAGATGATGACTCTTCTAACCAAAGGTCGTCTGTTTGGCGAAATGCGTTGTTTTATATACTCGGTGGAATGGCAAAAACGAGGTCTTCCTCACATTCACATCTTGCTGTGGCTAGAACAACGTATCACCCCAGATAAGATCGACGATGTCATTTGTGCAGAAATCCCTGACCCTGAGCAAGACCCACTCCTCTACGATATTGTGAAGGCCAACATGATACATGGTCCTTGCGGTAGTTTAAACTACAGATCGCCCTGCATGAAAGATGGTAGCTGCAGTAAGAGGTATCCTCGACCACTTCTTGAGGACACGCAGACAGGAGATGATGGATATCCGCAATACAGGAGGAGGGCTCCAGCTGACGGTGGTCACACGTTAAAAATTAATGAAATTGAGTTGGACAACCGTTGGGTAGTGCCTTACAATCCTGTCCTATCACGTACTTTCAATGCACATATTAATGTGGAGTACTGCAACTCTGTTAAATCTATCAAATATATTTGTAAGTACGTGAACAAGGGTAGTGATCAAGCGGCCTTTACTCTGGAGAATGAGAAAGATGAGGTAAAAATCTACGAAAGCGGCCGGTACATAAGCAGTTCCGAAGCAGTTTGGAGGATTTTGAGCTTTCCTATTCATGAAAGGTTCCCCCCTGTTTTACACCTCGCTGTTCATCTTGAAAACGGTCAGCGTGTATACTTCACCTCCAATAACCTGCCAGAAAAAATAAACAGCCCACCTCAGACAACGTTACTAGCTTTTTTTGAAATCTGCAAAACGGATAATTTTGCTAAAACGCTCCTGTACTCTGAAGTCCCTTCTTACTTTGTTTGGAACAACAAAAAATTTTCTAGGAGAAAAAGGGGGAAAGTTGTAGAGGGCTGGCCAGGTGTAAAAAAAGAGCATGCTCTGGGTAGGGTGTATACGATTCATCCAAATAACACCGAGTGCTACCACCTACGCCTGCTGCTCCATGAGGTTAGAGGGCCGACATCCTTTGAGGACTTGAAGACTGTGAATGGTTTCCTCCATCCAACTTTTCAGTCTGTGTGCAAGATCCTTGGATTGCTGGAAGACGACAAGCATTGGGAAAAAACTTTGGAGGAAGCTGCATTGTGCGATTCTTCCTTAAAGCTACGAGAGCTATTTACAATAATGATAGTTTTCTGTCAACTCTCTGACCCTTTAAGCCTTTGGGAGAAACACAAAGACAGTCTCTCGGACGACATCAAACGACAACTTGAGAGAGAGTTGCAAGATAGTGCGCAGCTGCTCATAGACGAAGTGTACAACAGATGTTTGATGTTGATCGAGGATGCAGTGTTAGCTCAAGCAGGACAAAACTTAGCACAATACGGATTGCCTAAGCCAAAAAGATCTGCAGCAACATTGGGTAATCGAGAATATCTGAGGGAGACTAATTATGACCCCTGCGCCCTAGGAAAGGTGGTGTCATATAATGAGGAGTTACTGACAGATGAACAGCTTTACGTTTATCAGCAGATCCTTGGCAGTGTTGAGGAACGAATTGGGCAAATCTTTTTTCTGGATGCTCCTGGTGGCACTGGGAAAACCTTCCTTATCAATTTGCTATTGGCGAAGGTAAGGAGTAATCGTGGCATTGCCATAGCTGTCGCATCGTCAGGAATCGCAGCAACACTGTTGGAGGGAGGCAAGACTGCTCACGCTGCCTTCAAGCTACCGCTAAATCTCATTCATGTCGAAACTCCACTCTGCAACATTTCAAAGCAGAGTAATGCCGCCCAAGTGCTGCGTGATTGTAAACTTATAGTTTGGGATGAGAGCACAATGGCGCATAAGGGGGGTTTTGAAGCACTAAACAGAACTCTAAAAGACATCAGAGAAAACAACGACATGATGGGTGGAGTCACCGTGTTGTTAGCTGGAGATTTCCGTCAGACTCTGCCGGTAGTGCCAAGGGGAACTCGAGCTGACGAAGTTAAGGCTTGCATAAAGGCGTCAAATCTGTGGCCCTTAATAAAAAAACTCCACCTTTCGAAAAACATGCGGGTGCACTTGAAAGGCGATATTTGCGCTGGAAAATTCGCCGATCTCCTCCTTAAAATAGGAAATGGGGAATATCCAGAAACTAAGGGGAAGATTAAAATTTCATCAGATCTTGCCACAGTTGTGTCGACCGTTGACGACCTAATAGCCCGAATATATCCGGATGTCCACAACCTACACAGCAAATCCGTGGAGTGGCTGTGCGAACGTGCGATTCTCACGCCTAAGAACGATCAGGCTTCCGTCATTAACGACACTTTGTTGAAGTCGTTCGAAGGTACAGAGTACCAATACAAGTCTGTAGATACTGTAGTGAATACAGATGTTGCTATACACTATCCTGTGGAGTTCCTAAATGCACTCAATCCACCTGGTTTGCCGTCTCACACACTAATCCTAAAAGTGGGTGCTCCAGTAATGCTACTGCGAAATCTCAATCAAAGCCTTACATAAAAATGTGGTAGAAGCCATTATATTTACTGGGTGTGCTCGAGGTGAATCTGTGTACATACCGCGGATACCTCTTATACCGTCGGAGTACCCATTCGAGTTTAAAAGGCTGCAGTTCCCCCTTAAGGTCTGTTTCGCAATGACCATTAATAAGTCTCAGGGTCAGTCACTGAAAACAGCAGGAATTGATCTCAGGGGGGACTGCTTTTCGCACGGCCAATTTTACGTAGCCTGCTCGAGAGTGAGCTCACCTAGCAGCCTGGTCGTGTTAACAGTTGAGGGCAGAACTTCTAATGTAGTATATAAAGAGGTACTTTAAATATGAATAAAAAAAAACTAATAGGTAATAGGCCCCGTCAAAGAGACTTTACCTGGAGATCAAAGAATTGCACCAAAAACACTCCAAACCAGATTTAAATATGTTGTGTAAAAAGTACTACACAAAAACTAAATCAACGCGGGCGAAGCCGCGGGCAAAAGCTAGTAATATACAAAAGTTGTCGCATGCTCTGTAAAATACTAAACTGGTCCTGGCATAGTAGATTATAAGTTTATTATAAAATTAAATGTATTAATTTCTTTTGTAATTTACAATGTTATGAATATCATCTGTAATGCATTTCACGTGTTTAATCAATAATACGAGTAAAAACAAAATACATACATATACTCACGCCTATCCCCCGGTGGGGTAAGCGGAGATTACAGATTTCGATCTGCTAAGATCCAGACACACCCCTTTCGCCCCTTCACATCCATCAATCTAGTCATACAAGTTCTTCTATTCCTGGTACTTTTAACATTGCCCTTCTTGAGTATGTGGCCAAAAACAAAATGTGTATTTATTTGAAATTAATATCAATATATGAATTAATGGTCATGTCGTAGTTTCGTGACGCGCTGGCTGAGCAAGCAGCGCGATAGGCTCAACACGAGCGGACTGACGGAGGCTGAGATAAAGTCGCACTGGGAGTCGCTGGTGGCCGCTGTCTTCTCTCATGTCAGGTAATATAGCTCTCAACCATAGACAATACAGCCCAGAAAGACGTCTATTGTTCAACATCCTATATACAACGTGTAACAGATAGGTGTAACCATATTTGAAGAGCTTATTCAGTCAATGGTATAGAACAACTTTTACTGTGGAACAAACATTGAAATCTCAAAAAAAAGATCTGCCCTTCCATACATTTCAGCCGAGCGGCATTGCATTTTTCTATGAAAAAGTAAATTTTTTTTTGAGATACACGGTTTGTTCCATAGTAAAAGTTGTTCTATACCATTGACTGAATAAGCTCTTCAAATATGGTTACACCTTTCTGTTACACCTTGTATATATGTATATAACACAATCCTATTGGCTCTTCCAATGTTACGTATAGCGCCACAAACTTATCTTTCCCGAAGACGAAGACTCTAACGTAATGAATATAGAAGCCATTTTGGTTTGGGCTACCAAACCTTATAATTTTCGAGTGGTGAATTGTATCTGCTGGTAAAGTCAGATGTGTTGACAGAAATCGGTCGCCTGTTATGAGGAGTCTGTAGGCTGTATTCGTCTATGCTCTCAATTAATATATCTTCAGTTTAAACATTAGATTTAATTAAAACAGTAACTATTATGTAACAATCATAGTTTTTCTTTCAACCACCACATTATTAAAAGCGTGTGAAAAACGTCGCTTTTTTCCCACATCTTCGTTTCGGTTTACTTTTTAAGTTTCTAGCAGTCAAAATTCAAAATTCAAAAAGTTTATTTTGCAAAGTAGGTATATATAATACACGTTTCACAAGTCAAATTTTAATCTTATAAAAATATTTGTAATAAAATAATAAATGTACATGAACTAGATTAAATGTTTATTTAATTTATGTAGCAATATATATACGATTAAAATTATAGGTAAAATATTATTATACAAGGTAAAATCCTATCAACCGCCCGAACCTATACCGGAGACCCGGCCAGGGACCAGGAACAAGGTTCAATGATCACCAACCGAGCCCCCAGCACGAATCCAGGCGGCCGACCAAATCCCATCCTATATACTACATAGTAATATGTTACATATATATAGATACATGCCAACCTCCGCCCATTCGATTAGTCTTGCTAAGAAGAATGGGCAAGAAACTTGGCAAGATAATGTCTTTTTTTAACATAAACTTATACTATACATCAAATTACTTATATCTACTTTAAACAAGGGATAAGAAAATACAAGACAGCAGGAATTCAGGTTAATGAAAAAAGAAAAACATATAAATCTTTGTCTACTTGTCTCATATAGTCTATTTCCTTTTACAGTCTGTAATTAATTATTAAGAGTTAACTTTAGAGGAAGCAGTTTCACACATTGTTTAAAGAGAATAAAAGATTACTGGCTGGTTAGAACACATGCGTGGTAAATCGACAGTCAAATGATGTAACTTTACAAATTACTCGTTAGCTGATACAAACAACATTACCCTGTCGAAAGAAAACCAGAATATTAACCTCGCGGGAAGTCATTTGCCCTTTTTTCTTGCGTTTAAACCAATGTTAAACTACTATTACAAGCAATACATACATACATATTGTAAACGCTAGTTACATGAATGCAGAGCAGATGGGATTTGAGGATGTGAGTGAACTAACCTTTGTTCTGGATGGTTCTGGATGGGCCGGTGAATGCGCCGCGTGGCGTCCCTTCTTGTTGGGCTGATCGAGCTGGTCTTGAGCAGGGATGAGCAGGATGTATTGGTTCGTGGAGTAATGTGAACACGACACTGGTATGAGCGTAGGTAAGCGAGATTTATCGGCGTGTCGCGGCGCGAGTGTGCACACGTGCGTTTCGGAAGACGTCCGCCGCGGAAGAGAAAAAGCAAGCGCCGGCGCGTGAGTCTTTTGGCGCGAGGCGCTGTCGTGCGAGATTACTCATGCGCATGCGCATGCGTCACGCTTGTGGCGTGAACACATATATATATATATATATATATATATAGGTAAGGTCTTTCAATTTAAATTGAAAGTAATTTAGGAGGTGATTCAGTATCGTTAATATATCACATTCCACTGAAAAGCACTTTTTTTTGCGAGATCTTTTTTTTCACTTCTCAGTACAAAGTGGTCCGATCAGCTGACTCAGTTTGTATGGACAAGTGAAGAAAAAGTTCGCGCAAAAAAAAGTACTTTGCAGTGGAATGTGATGTATTAACGATACTTAATCACCTCCTGAATTACTTTCCATTTAAATTGAAAGACCTTATATATATACGACATGAAATGAATCCCCGAGGGGGTGTCAGATGTGTTCTGAGTATGAACTGTGAAATGCAAGTCACAGTACACCCGCGTTTCACCGACGATTATTACGTCCCAACGTGAAGAGTCGTGAGCCCTATCGCCGTACTTCGGGCACAAATACACGGTTTTTAGGGCATGCAGGTTTCCTTACGATGTTTTCCTTAACAGTTCAGCAAGTGGTAAGTAAGAACAAATACTATGTACATAAATTCCGAAAAACTCATTGGTGCATGATTGGGGATCGAACCGAGATCTTTAGATTGAGAGGCCAGCGTTCTACCCCTGAGCTACCGCCGCTTGCTAAGCAATACATACAGTTTCTATATTTTCGTCTGAAATGGCCACAGGTTTCCGATGATGTGCCCGAAGCAGCTCGCCAAGTTGTTGCTGAGTCCTCTTACTCAGGAACACAAGGAGTTCTTCATGGAGAGGATGGCGATCGCCATGAGCTACCAGTCTGGTGAGTGCCACTGGTTTGAGTGACTGTATAGGGGGCGCTGTTGAGAGCGGAAACTTTATACACAATCATAGCCCGGGCGGCCACCACGCGCGAACCTATATCTCACAATAAAACAGGACTTTGTAGGGACGGCTGACCTTTCCATCCATCCATCAGCCTAGTTCGTTCACTGCTGAACATAAGCCTTTCCAGGCCTTTGCCACTCCCGGCGGTCATCCTGGAAGAATTGCCCATGCTCACACACGCTGGGCAGGCGGGTTGGTGAGCGCGGTGCCGGAACCCTCCATATAAGGCCCGGCTATTAGGGATGGATATACCGCCATCCATCGGTCCCGGGCATGTTGGGCCTCCTGGTTTTTTGCCTGTGAGCTGTCCTCTTACTCTCCCCCGAATTACTTCGAGGGTGTCTCCAAGTAAGATGGTGGTACCTCCACAGTCGAGCCCGGCATCAGCTCTACCATCTTTACCACCTATCTAAGGCCGACCTTTAGTAGCTTTTATTTCTTAGTGTCGCAACTTGGCACGTTTTGCGCTATATTATTAACAATTCAATATTTATTTAAAACGAAATGCATAGAATTTTTTGTTTCGTTTTCCGTGTTTTCTAATAACCTAGACCTCGGTCGATTCTCTTGCTGATAAGGGATATAGTTGACTAATGTGTGGTGATGACGTCACTGAAGGTCAAATGAAAGACATCGCTTTTTAGGTTTCCGCACCCAAAGGGTAAGGGTCGGGTCGGGACCCTATTACTAAGACTCCGCTGTCCGTGCTCAGGCTGTATCTCATGAACCGTGATAGTTAGACAATTGAAATTTTCACAGATGATGTATTTCTGTTGCCGCTATAACAACAAATACTAAAAACAAGATAAAATAAATATTTAACGGGGCTCCCATCCAACAGAATTAATTTTTTGCTGTTTTTTATAGATAATGGTACGGAACCCTTTGTGCACGAGTCCGACTTTCACTTGGCTGGTTTTTAAAATTTAATAAAGAATTTGCATGCTTATTTTAAAATCAGTCTACTGAAAACAGTTACTGAAGCTATTCCTGGAAACGGTATGCGGATCGTAAATATTGGCGAAAAAAAAAGATGCCAATAATGTGAATAAAATAAATGAATAAGCTGAGACGGCATTCTTTCAATTATAGTAATAATACGAAATTTATTCAGGGCAGTACGAGCGCGTGGCGGAGGTGGTCTCTAGTCCGGGAGACGCGGCGCTTTTCACTCCGCGACTCTACACCGAGGACACGTGGGGCTCCGTGCTCGCTGTAGACAACTTCCACTCGCTCCCGTGCTATCACACGAGAGCGTTTATATTCTCTACTCGAACCTCGCTGTCTGACGCAGTGCCACAGGTATATTATCTATAGTCCGGGAGACTCCTATCTTGACAGCCAAAGTTATCCCAAATAATAAACAACAATGTAAATAAAAGAAAACTGTTCCGGATGGAAAAAAAGGGAAAAATAATCCCTATAGCCTCTCCACTACCCCTTATTATCTTTGCGAAGTACACTCAGGGAAATAATTAGAGGAACACAAAAAAAATTGTAAAGTTACTCGAATTTTTCATGTTAATATTTTGCATTAAGTTTTATGAGCGTAATATTTTTTTTACTTTATGAAAGTTTTCGATTCATAAATTACTTATAATTTATCGAGTTGTAATGGGCAACATTTCTTCAATATTTTCTAAGGTTTCTATTCTCTCATCGGATAATCCAGAGATAAAATTGATTCAATTAAAATTTTAATTAACAACTAGCGACCCGCCCCGGCTTTGCACGGGCATGTATTATACATATAAATCTTCCTCTTGAATCACTCTATCTATTAAAAAAACCGCTTCAAAATCCGTTGCGTAGTTTTAAAGATCTAAGCATACATAGGGACAGACAGACAGCGGGAAGCGACTTTGTTTTATACTATGTACTGATTGTGGCGATTGGGCGCACCACGGCTTAACTTATTTGACAGGACTAAACTTAATTTGAGCGTTCTGTCTTTTTCTTTCTGTATCGAAAAGACAAAGACGGTTAAGGTTAGTCCTGTCAAATTAGTTAAGTTGTGTTGCGCCGAATCGACGCCAGGATTCTTCCCATAAGTTTTCACTAAAAACTTAACTTTTGCTGCCCTATCTAGGAGTAATTCTAGTGCCATCTTGAAATCGTGTTTTCACTCGTGCGTCTGTACTTTACAAGCATTTATTTTTACCTCGTGCACTATTTCGATATACATTTTGCATAAAGATAGCAAAAGGACTGCTTTTGAAAGAAAAAAAAAACGTAACACCCAATAAAAAAAAACGGTAACATCCAATAAAAAAAACGGTAACAACCAATAAAAAAAACGGCAACACCCAATAAAAACTTAAATCTAACCTTTTCTTGCGTTCCCCTACTATCCATGAGTGTACTTGACTGCTTTGTCCACATAACTTCGTTGCATCTATTTTCACTTTTTGGTAAAAGACTTTCGATTTCGACGAAGTCATTTTAAAAACGGCGGGCATTTACAATTTGCCGAACAGCAAATTGTAAAACAGCGTTTAGAAATTCACAACGCCGTTTGGAAACGGCTGAATTTTAGTATCTACCTGCCACATCAAGGGTAAGAAGACCACAGATCTCCACCTGTTACGATCCGGACACACCTTCGAACCCAAGTCTTTCTGTGGAACAGTGGTAATGAAGCAACACTTTGATTGTTCCAGGACAAGCACACTGAGTGGACGCTCGAGCTATATCCGAAGGGAGTTTGGTTCAGGAAGAGCTTGCTGATCGTCTGGGCCGGCACCTACGATGTCAGTGGTTTTATATACTAGCTTTATTACTGAGCATTGACATACAAACCATGGACGTCGGGTCTAGTACAACATTTACGAAAAAAAGTGTCCTTATACTCTATTTTAATATGGCAAATAATGTTTGTAAACAACTTTGTAACCTGAGTGATGAAATATTATGTAAGAAAGCATTTTTATATACATTTTGGTTTAAACTAATAAAAGTGAACTCACGTACATTAATATGTTTAATTGTGCAGCAAAAATTGCAGTTGAACATATATTTCATCACTTTTAGGTTATAAAGTTGTTTACAAACATTATTTGCCATATTAAAATAGAGTATAGTGCAGTGTCAAAATATTAAGAAACAAAACATTTTAATTTGAATCGTATGTCATTGCTGACTCCCGTTCATTAATTAAAACTTTCATCAGGTTCCGACACTGACAGCAGGATAGCGTGTACAATTTTCAACGCGTGTGACAGAGATGGCAATAGAACCCGTGTCGCGACCCCTAATTTATGAACGCGCCCCTGCATGGTTCAATTTTGATTGACGTGCGATTGACACGCTTTTTTACTTTTCAATGGTTTTGACACTCTTTTCGTTCGGACACTTTTGAGCGCAGACCCGATATCTACTTGTTAGTACTTCAATGTTACCGAGGAATACTTTACTGACATTTATTTTCAACTATTCGCGTTTGTTAAATGTTTGCCCCATTTTCGGCTTGGCGGTTATTTTATTATCCGTACTATTACAAATACGAAAGTGTGTTTGTTGGTTTGTCCTTCTTTCACGCAGCAACGGATCGACGTGGTTTTTTTGTAAAGAGATAGTTTATGAGCCGGAGAGTGACATAGGCTACTTTTACCCCGGAAAATGCAAACTAAATCAGCCCGGGCAAAGCCGCGGGCAAAAGCCTATACGTTCACCAGTCACTACGATGATAATAAAGAAAATTGCTTCCAAATCCATTAAAACATACACAGAGAGACGAAAATTTTAAAAATGGTAGTTTTTGCTTTGTAACAATAATAATAAATAATCCACTTCATTTAAAAATAAAAATAAAATTCAGTGTGCATTGTACAGCCACCAGTTTTTAGGGTTCCGTGGTACCTAAAAGGTACAAAAGGAACCTTTATGGTGCGACTTCGTTGTCTGTCCGTCCGTCCGTATGTCACAGCGTCATAACTTTAGCACCGTTATAGATAAAGACTTGAAATCTGGCACGAAAATAGCATTAATTTGCCCACATAAAACGGTGTAAAAAAAATTGAAAAATTTGAACTTTGAATTTTAAGTGACTGGACCAAATCGATTTGTTTTTATCTGAAATATTAATCATATGCCGAAATGCTCACGAGCAACCAAGCTACAATTACATTTCAGCGTGTATACCAAAAATATAGGGTTTCCCTTATTGGCGGAACTCTAAAAACTCTTGATGCTTTTGAAAACTACACAACACACATCTTACGGCAACAAACACTAATACGTATACATAAACTCAACATACTTTCTGTACTGGTAACACTGGCAACATCAGGTATTTGATAGCTTTAGAGACATATTATAGTGAAGAATATAAAAATTACTTCCGCTAAAAATTACTATGGAGAAAGAACCGGATGGTACTTGACACCAAGAATTTGTAACCATAAGCTCTTCCAGCCCCATTTACTGAATCCAGAAAAAATTAATCTGTCTTGTCTAAAAACTAAATTAAAAGAAGATTTCTTAAAATTAATTCAATAAGTAGGTATTTACTGCGGTCGCTTGCGGAGAGATGTCTATCTGCAGGAGTCTGTATGCATAACTTGTATTTATTTATAACATAATTAAAAAATAGTAACTTGTAATACAACCAGTGTAATGAGCGCGACACGCCAACAAACTGTTGTACAGTTTGGCGTAACTGTATTGTGTTAACTGTGTTTTTTAAATGGTAATAAAACAAAAAAAAAACAAAAAAAAAATTAATGAAACATTTGGAGATGTGTTCTCGATCAAATGTCCTTGCGGACTGAGTCAGTGACAGCGCGGTCTCGTCTACTTTGGCCAAGACTGAACCGTCGCATATTTCGTGCGCTTACACTACTTCCAGGCGTAATTATTCTAAGCTGTCAGTGTTGGAACCTGTCGAAATAATAAGTGATACCTCGTGTCGTCAGGTGCCGGAGGTGGTGCTGCGTACGGTCCGCATCTCGATCACGTGCCAGAACCCGCCCGAGTGTACCGTCAACGAGTACGGCGACACCATACAGGAGGAGCCCGACATTAGAGTCAAGGTGAGCCCTTGTCTGCTGACCGTACAACATCTGGCTGAAATCTTTAAGCCACTACTTTTGATTAGGCGGAATCGAATGGGCGAAGTTAGGCATATATTTATTAGATTCCTATATTTTTAATTTATTCGAGAGTATTTTTTTTATTCAATTTAAGTAAACCCAACCTTTATTATTTCCCTACATATTTCCCTATATTATTATTTATGACATAAAACCTATACACCTATACACATAGATTATTTAATTCCTTATATTACATAAAAACTGACCTGTAATAAATGTATCTGTTATACCTACATTACATAAATATATATATTTCATGTTATTATTTGTCATATATTTTAATAAAATGTATTAAATAAATGTTTATAAATATATTATATTTAACTTTTATGAGCTTTTGATTAGTATAGTGCTATTAAAACAATTAAAAAAATTATTACTCGATATATTTCGGCCCTCGGTATGGGGCCGTCATCAGTCGAATTGATGACGATGACTTCGACTGATGACGGCCCCAACCGAGGGCCGAAATATATCGAGTAATAATTTTTTTAATTGTTTTAATAACACTGTATTAAATAAATGTATTTTATAACATTACGCGACTATAGTTTAATGTCAACTGTCATAAAATAAAACAACTGCTGCTTTTCTAGCAAAGTTGTATCATTTTGTGTGTTACGTTGTAAATGACAGTGATAGTTGTTGTACACGATAATTTACAATGTATTTATTTAATAATAAACTATATGGGGAAAATAACAACTAAAGTGGCTTGCAGTGACGTGTTAATGGTGACCGTATTGAATAGTCTTTGTTATACGTTACATGGTCTCTTATTATGGCCTAGATCAGCGTTTCTTAACCTTTTTTGTCCACGGACCCCTTAGGAAATCAAGCATAATTTTAAGGACCCCCTTAATAAAAAAGTAGCAATAAATTTCTGACCATTTATTTTATTCTACAAATTACAAAAATATATACTTTTTCATATAAAATACGTTAATAAGAAGGTTGGTGCTGCTTTTTTGCAACTAAATTAGTGATATTTGTGTTTATATTACTACTGAGTTGTAGTCTCAAATCGGATTCCACTTTTAATCTATTTCTGTATTTGTTTTTAGTATACACAAGAGCAGAGAATGCCTTTTCACAGAGGTATGTCGTTGAGAAAAGCAGTAAATGTCTCAGCCCATAGATTAGGCTGCGGACCCCCATACATATGCTCGGGGACCCCCAGGGGTCCGCGGACCACAGGTTAAGAAACGCTGGCCTAGATTATTGAAAATGATTCTTATTGACCAAGTAATAAAATATGAACTTGTGTTTTGTAAACAGATCGGCATACTAGTATGGGGTGTTCAGAAAGGTGTGGAGCATGTCTCCTCCGTTGTCGAGAGAGTCCATCGCTTTTCAACACAAAACAGGTATGTCTAAAACATAGCCCGGCCCGCTCAAAAAGATTCGGTCGATCGTTTATCCTCCGAGCATACGTCCATCTCTGACGCACTGACGACTGAGAGTGTGATAGAGATGGATGTATGACCGAACGATATTCGATCGAATTTTGTCACTTCGTAGTAGCGCCCCTAGCTAGACAGACATCAGGACGGCAATTCTGACACATGCGACAATTTGCGAAGGCCGAAGTCGGGTGATTTTTAGAAGCTCTGTACAGAAACGTATCAAGCTTATAAAATATAAACCTGGAGCCGTATTTTTGAATCGTTCTTTTTCAATTTACGTGCGAAAGTATATATCACATCAGAACTTGTCATTTGCAAGATGAGACAGGTATATATTTTCCCACGTGAATTGAATACGAACGATTTAAAAATACGGCTCCAGATCCCTAACATGTTTCACATATCTTTTAAGGAATTTTATTAGTAGAATTATTATCACACGGCATTTAACACGCGATAAACAAAGACGTCGTATGAAAAATAAAGCGTGTGAAACATGTTGCCAGAATAGCCGCCCTGTGATTTTTCTGGTGGGTAAGGAAAGCTGTTCCCTTAACACTCGGTATACATACAGCATCTATATATCTATCCTAGTAGTGCTGTTATGTATAATCGCAAAAACAATATTGGTAACGTGCGAGATAAAAGAGCAAAGAAGGGTGGGAAAATACTGCACTTGATCTAGGCATGCTGGAAGAAATATTTTACCAATAAGTTCGCCGCGCTTTCGTAAATTTCGTCACCCAAGATTTTAAGGTCTGAGCAATTGAAAGAAAGAAAGAAAGAAAGAAAGAAAGAAAGAAAGAAAAGGCGTTTATTTTGAAAGCTACACCATTAAAAAAAAAACAAATACTCTAAACAATAAACTATTACATATATACAGCCTGAGGTAGTTTATAAGATGCAGCCAACAAAAAGGTCTCTGACTCAGCAAAATGCCACAGCAGAACTGTGACGCTGATCTTCCGTCAGGGGCCGCAAGTTGCGACACATGCGATGTAACAAAATTTAATGATGAATCTAAAATTGTCTCTGTGTGACATAAGAAAATTTACTAAAAGAAAATGTGTTTTATTGGGTCAATAATATAATTCAATACAAAATATATTAATTAATTAAAAAGAAAATACTTAAGTCACTAAATGAATAATTTATATATAAAACAATGAATAAAAAACAGCGCCACCAGTTAAAAGTTTTGTGTTTTCTTACCCGGTCGAGCGTTTTTGGGATGGAAATATGCCCAAGAGTGTATGCAAAGTCCGAAAGTAGCGCTCGAGTATTGGCTTTGTTTTGTGGTCGCATGTTTGTTAGAATAGAGTTTAAAACAGAATAAATATCATTTAAGGTTTAAGGGATTATAAATTTAAAAAATCATATCAATGGACTAAAGTTTGTGAGTTTTAACTGAGGTGTTAGGCAGAATGGCGGGTAGCCAAAAATGGTTGCTTCCTATTTATTTCCTACCATGTGCATTTGCTTTATATATATTTTATAAGAATCAAAATTAGAAGAGTGACTGTTTATCGTTATGTCAATTACTCATTCCAACTGTCCAACACTGACAGCAGGATAGCGTATACAATTTTCAACGCGTGCGACAGAGATGGCATTAGAACCCGTGTCGCGACTCCTACTTTATGAACCCGCCCCTGGGTGCGCCAGGCGTTTTTGTAGTAATCAGACCCTGTGCCTCTTAGTTCACGCCAAAAATGTTTCGATGACGTCACGCTTTTCTAAAATCATGTCCCCACAGGGTACTGAACATAGATGGCGCTTTGGACTTCGACGAGCTGAACACGCCCCTCTACACCCCCGCATCGTCCTCGCCGCGCCCGCGGAGCCGCCCCCCCTCGCCGTCCCCCGCGCCACACCTGGGGAAGGGACAAGGGTGAGTTATCTACCAGTGTCACAGTTCGGGCCAGGGGTACTAGCATGAACTTGGTATCGACTCGACATCGATTCGATAAATAAAAATGTAACTCTTATATTATTGCAATAAGGGTTATCGTTTAGAATTTATCGATTCTATCTGTCAAATTTATCTAATCGACGCGTACGTGCTCGCATAGCAGTGCAGAAAGCGCGCGTGAGGCGAGCTATAACCCGCCGAAACTCCGAGAATGCCACTGCCTACATTAAAGCCCATCTTCTGTGCTGGCCCGAACTGTAATTAATAATTATTAGTGTCATTTTGTTCCAAATACCATACATTTATTATTTTAATTTCAAACCCCCTTGTAAAAAAATCAACTGTTTATATGTGACTGGATCCATCCTTGCGGCGACGGTGATAGCCGTAGATTTCTTACAGTCCGAGCTTACTGTACAGCAGCTTAATTACCGTTTTATATGCAGTGCTAATCACGCTGACGTTTACGTCGTAGATGTCATTTTCGTAAGCGAAACTTAGTATAACATTTTTTTCATTTATTTATTTATTACCATATACCTATATAAAGCGCTCCCTAGTTTACTTACGAACTCTGGAATCAGCACATTTTCATAATATTTTGCCTTCCCCTTTCGTCTTGCTGGTGCCGTGTCGGCATTGTACGATTCCGGCCACAAGGTTGACATTTCTGCTAAAAACGAATAATGGTGTCGATTCGGTGTAACACGATTTAACCTATTTGGCAGGACTAAGCCTAATTTAAGCGTTGGTCTTATTTTTTCTGTATCGAAAAGACAAAGACAGGACGCTTTAAATAAGGTTAGCTCTGTCAAATAAGTTGTGTTAGACCGAATCGACACTAATGTAGTTCGTATTTCAGTCGGTGCGCGAACTGTAGCGGCGGCTGTAGCGTCACGGACGAGCCTCGACACTTGTTGGGACCAAACAGAGATCAGTTAAGAGTGAGTTATATACGTACTACATATTACTATTGCAGTGCGGGTGATGAGCGGGACGGCGGGCTTTTCTTCGATGATACATTCTAGACGGAGAGCTAGCGACCAAATCGGTCATGTGGCTTCAGCTGTATTGAAACTCCGTTAGCTACTTCCCTGAACAACCTTTTGCTCTGTACTCCCTGTGCACCCAAAAAAAAAAAATTAAATCGATCGGGTGGTGGGAAGGGGTTGCCAGCGTTAATTAAAAGTACCAAAATCATCATAATTTTCATGTGGGCTCAGATATCAGCTGGCGAACGCGTCAGCGCACTCACGACTCACGGTGGCTTGGTACTTTTAATTAACGCTGGCAACCCCTTCCCATCACCCGATCGATTTAATTTTTTTTTGGGTGCACACGGGAGTACAGAGCAACTGTGGGAGCCCACATTTTTTTTCATTTTTTTCCCCACCCCACTACACCCGCACCCACCGCCCGCGGCCTGCCATCACGAACATTATCGGAAAAGGTTGTCCAGGGAAGTAGCTAACGGAGTTTCAATACAGCTGAAGCCACATGACCGATTTGGTCGCTAGCTCTTAGACTATTTTAAAGTCTTGCTTTGTTTAAATATTTTTTTATAAATCTGTTGCAACTATCGATGAAAGAGCGCATTTCTCCTAATACATGTGTAAACTTAAAAGGAGAATTCGACAACTAAAACTGTTACATATGTTATAAATAAATGATTTTGATTTTAAAGTGAAAACTTCTTTAGGTGCGCTGAGCACTTCTTTTGTGGGCACTGAACAAGACTGAGGCGTCACGCTCGGCTATGTAATGCTCGTTCGGGTAAAGTCGGCTCGAATCGAGTAAGGGAGCGAGAGAGACATAGCCCCTCGCCTTGATGAAGTTTTCACTTCTGTTGTGTGGTCTTAAGCACACCCCCCTTGTTTTTGATTTTGTGATATTACTGAGTAGGGCCCAGTCAAAAGCACCTGTAAAATAAGAGCTTGTATGACTATTTGATGGATAAGGAAGAAGCATTGTACTCTCTGTCTGGAGTGAGTATTATACCAGGTGTAAAAAGACAGGTATCTTCAAATGAAACACCATGATCTTTTTCATATAAACACAGCGGCGCAAATAAAAAAAAAACCTCTCCATACAAAATTTATTGTAATAATTATCTTTGTGAAAGTTGTCCAGTATGATCTGTAGAATATGTGAATTCATTTAAAGGTAGCTGTCCATTTACACCTGGTATATCTGTCTATATCTATGTAATTTATTTTCAGTTTATCAAAAATATGTGATTTCAGTATTTACACTGCATAAAAAACTGTTTACTAAAGACACACCGCCGACACTCAGTACAATACACAGATCCCTATTTAATTACCTACACTCTCGCGCGTAATTGCCTTGTCGATACACGCTTGTGCACACACACACGCGCAGCGAACAACCGATACTGACCCTTACTGAGTACTGCATGCACACGATCGTGTACCTGATTTGTGACGATAAACTGGCGGGGGGAGGTGAGTGTCGGACTTTTTCCAAATTTCCTAGTCAAGCTTTCATTCGGCTGGGAGACTAACAGTTTTCTGTTTTGAATACGCAAAATGACGAGCTTACACAATACATGCAAGTTTCATCACCTCTGCAATTAATATTTATTACAAAAAAATTCTAGTTTTCCCATGGTTTTTCACTCTTATATCTCGAAAAACACGCTTCGTTTATTGATATGATACGATTAGGTGCAGGTAATTTTGCAAAATCTTTAAACAAAATTAAATATTGAGAAAAGATTAAAGGTTTGAAAATTTTTCTTCGTATACGAAGTGGCGGATACCGGAAACTGGCGATAGTACTCGTCCCTACGAACAACATTTCGTGAAACAATATTGAGAAATCGAGAAAAAAAATCAGGTTTTTCATACATTTTGGTCGGGTAGCTTATTTAATATTTAGCATACGCAACTTTTCTATGGAACAGCAAAATTTTCAACAGTAAAAATAAGCCCTTACCGTACTATGACAGCACCAAAATGTTTCCACCTTTAAATGGGTGACGCTCACACGTTTGGAAGCAGTGCTCATTTGAACACACAACGCCTTAAGTGCACTTAAAGTTAATCATTTTAACAACTTTAGTAGTCTGATCAGTTTGCTGACCGTAGGTAGACAGATTTGCGCACTCATAAGTTAACGCCCGCATTCAAAAACAAAGCAATAGATTTTAGGTGCCAGGGCTCATCTAAACTTTTGAAATCTTTGTGGAACAGTTGATTTTTTTTCACGGTCCGAGTGTTGGTGCCATAGTAAAAGTTGTTCGTATGGACGAGTACTGTCGCCAATTTCCGGCTTCCGCAACATCATCTTAACACACAGTATGTGAACTATTTTGCGTGCAGGGAGTACAGTAAGCCTGGGGGGGCCCGCGCGTGCTAGGGCTCGAATGGCAATCGCCACCCTGACACTATGGCCAGTCCGTCCCTGGGGGGAAATGAGACAAAATTCAAAATTCAAATAGTTTATTTTGCAAAGCAGGTATACACAATACACTTTTTACACGTCAAATTTAATGTAATAAAAAAAATATATATAAATAAAAATAATAAATGTACATGAACTAAATTAAAGGTTTATTTTATTCATGTAGCAATATATATACGATTAAAATGATAGGTAAAATATATATTATACAAGGTGATTATTATATTATATATAATTATATATTATATAATATACTATACAAGGTAAAATCCAATCAACCGCCCGAACCCATACCGAGCCTCAAGCACGAATCCAGGCGGCGGCCGACCAAATCCCATCCTATATACTACATACTAATAGGTTACATATATAAATACATGCCTACCTTCGCCCATTCGATTAGTTTTTCTAAGAAGACTACCATATAAGAAGAGGCAGACCACATATCCTCATCTACCAGGATCCTAACCCAACTATTTCACTACTTCCACATCCATTTACTTTAATTTTGTTGTAATTTCTATATGAACTTATGCATATCAAATGTGGCTTTTAATTATTATTACATACGGCTTGAACACTCGCGTGTGATTGTTGTTGACTATATGCCAACCGTTTCGGCAGCTGCCAGTGCCCGTTTGACAACGACGGTGAACGCCGCGTCGTCGTCCTAAGAACAACACTCGCCTTGATAATGCCGAAATTGTATCGGTGAAACGGTTGGCATATAGTCAACAACAACCACACGTGAGTGTTCAAGCCGTATGTAATAATAATTTGGTATGTCAGCTCACTCGAGTTTTAATAATATTGTGGCTTTTAATGTTATTTTTTGTCATAATTTCAGATACAAGTGGTGATAGTACCGCTGACCGACTTCTGTCAAGTAGCAAACCCCGAGGTGCAGGGATGACCGCAGCTGTCTCGCTCTACGCGTGCGCCGCAGACAGAGACAGAAGATGTACCACACCCACAGGACAGTTCGACATAGAGCAGTATAAAGTGATGGTTTGCTGACGTTTTTTGTGATTACTTTTAGTGAAAAGGCTATGAAATTTATTGTTATATAATTTGATGACCAATCTCAGACGGTACAGGTTCGATTCTGCTGATCAATCGTGCACCATTGAGTTTTCGGATTAATACATTATGTGCATAATATTTGTTCATAGATCTGTGTATTTGTTTGTATATTTACAAGAAAAACGGAGGTAAACTGCATGCCCAAAAAGATGAATGAATGTGCCCGAAGCATGGCGGCCGCAGGCCAAGCCCCTATAACGTTGAGATGGAAGAAAAAGATTGATGAGAAGTAGGTGTCAGTTGACTTTGAACACCTTTTACATACCATCCGAGATAAATGATGTGATAATATATTGTTTTCAATACACGATGCCAAGCGGTTCATTCCCCCAACTGACAACTACCGCCGCGTCAAAGGAAATGCCACCGTTTCGACTCTCGACACAAAAGGAGCCGCCGGCCTCTGACTGCTCGCGCCATGATAATCATGTGTAGTTGCATTTTATAACAGAGTCACACATGTCGGATGTATAGTTTTCTAAAATAAAGTATCATAGTACTGAAAGGCCGCAACCCTGCGGACGTTACTTAAGTGTTATATTCATCAGTACATTTACGTGGGACAAAACAACTACAAAATCAACGATGCTTTGGTTTGGGCTTCAGCTTCAACTTTTTTAAATAGACGGGTAACTGTGACGTCAATTTGCAACTCGATATCGTTTATCGAATGAGCGCAAGTGCCTGTGATTGGATACAAAACTGTGAAACTGTCAAAACTTCGAGTTGACAGTTTGATATCCAATCACAGCTATTCGATAAACGATGAGTTACAAAGACCCCACCCACTTTCGTGTAACTATTTATTGCCTTAGGCCGATATTACAATATCAGTTTACTTAGATCAATGTTTTGTTTTTAAATATTTCACGTCAGTTTCCACAGACAATATTTGACGGAGGATCGTTTGAAAGTGATAGTGTAATATCGGCCTTACACATAAATGTTGATGGGTTAAGTGTAATTATTTAATTTCATTAATAGAAAGAAGCACTTCCACAGCCTAAAGCTTGTTGATTTACAAAACCAATATTGTAATGGAGTGTTGAAATTTTAAATGGAAGCACCTGTGTTATTTAGTGTTTTCGAACGTTAAACCACAAAATAACCACTAACAGAAGGTTCACTCCATATAACTAGCGAAAACAGGCACACGCACACATAGACGCGTACTTACGACGATCTCAGACATAGTCGGGCGAATGCCAGTCACGAGAGCACGCGCTTTGGCGATAGCTGTGATTATTGTTTGGAGTGACGTATTTTATGGTATAAAATATGGATGGGAATTGACCTTTTTTTTAAATTATCCATCGTTGCAGAAAGGTTAATGAATTTATAGAGTTAGTAATTAATTATAATGAATAAATACGTTTAAATAATATATATACTTTTTTATTTAAATAACTCCCAACTTGAAGTTTTCGCAGATTTATCGCAAGCTAGCCTTTCGCCCGCGTTTATTAAATCACTGCATTTTATTAACAAATTAGCAAATTATTAACAACCGTTATGACTTACGACCTATATGTTGACCAGGGTCACTACAATGATAATAAAAAAAACCGCATCAAATTGCATCGAGTGGTTCTCAAGTTAAAACGGAACATACGGACAGACAAACAATCTAGAAATGGTAGTTTTGGCCTCAGTAAAACACTAAAAATCCAAATCAGAAAAAAAAATAAAAAAAAAAGATTTGTGTACAGAGTACGAAATTTTTACTACTTTATTATTAGTACATAGATGACAGCCCTAGCGTTACGGTCGAGCGTAGGTAATTAAAATCAAGGTCACCTGGAGTAGGCCCTCTGTTAGTGGTTATTTTGTGGCCATACCGTGTGTAAATATACTTCCATCTTTAAATGGAACTACATAATCCATTGATCACACAGAACAACTGTGAACAAAGAAACCAGAAATGAAAATAATAAATGTTGTCCTCTCCATATTAACTTTAAGAACGGGATATTTTTATTTGCACATCAAAAATACTATTTTGCACACTAAATTTGCCATCAGATATACTTCAGCGCAGAAGAGAGCCGTTAGGTTAGGTTATGTAAATAACCACGAATGTTAAAATGGGTATGGTTATTTTTTTATGACAACCCTGAAATCCTATAAGAGCACATTTAGTATTTTAGTGTGCAAGTGAGTATTTATTGATGGTCAGTTAGTATTTTTGATAGAACTTTGATGAACACTGTGTATTGTGCGTTTAAATACCTACTCGCCTTTAATAAACTACTATATTTATTTCGTGTGTTAGTTATTCAGTGTGATCAGTATATTATGTGGTTTTATTTAAAGTTATATTTATTTGTGCAACTGTTTGGTGTTTCCTTTCGTACAAGTACTTGGTGAATTTATTTAATGTATAAAGAAAACCATTCAGGTACATTTTCTTCCAATGTTAATTAATTAAGAGTGGTTTAATTGTATTTGTGCAATAAAATAAACAATAAAAAATTGTCATTACTGTTTGTGACAGTATAAACACAATTGCTTGTTAAAATAGTCTTATATGAAAATAAAATGAAATTTCAACAAAGCTCGTTTTATCTTACTTTCCCATGTAACGCACACATACGTCATTTCCCATGTAATGCACACATACGTAATTTCGTAGATGACCCCCGTAGATACCTACTATCCGGCCGTTCATTCGAGAGAATGGTGACGTTTGCAAATGTCAGGGGTAAAACCTTTTTTTTACTGTTTTGCATTTCAATATTTTATATTTATCATGATGATTTTAGGGTAGATTGTATATCGTTAAAAGGTCCCATTTGTTAATAAAAAGTATTTTTGTCGTATATATTTTCCACTTCCTAGTACAAAACTTAATGAATCAGCTGACTCAGTTTCTACGTAAAAGTTAAAAAAAAGCGCAAAAAATATTATTTTTGGCGAAAAGTTGTCTATTAGCGATACTTGTCAAGTTATTTCTGTCAAATCAGCAATCATAATGCCTGCAGTATGAATCCTCGACTTTTTGAATCGACATTTCAGAAAAAGGTTTATAATATCTGCGGTGGAAGGCAGTGTTGTCGTATTATAAAACTGATATACCTTACCAAATAATAAGATCGTATTATATATTCTATTCCAGGGTTTTTATTTATAAAAAAAGTTTAAATAATCATGATTTGGATTTATTTCGTCCCATTTGTTGTACCGTTGATATTTTTTTAACGTGCCTTTATTTATTTTTGTCGTGAAGAAGCTCTTGTTGACTTGTAGTATTTTTTCGAGATATCGCCACACTCCATCTGTCATCATTCTCTCGAATTAACGGCAGCAGTTTTAGATACAAGGCAACTGACGCGCACCACACCTCTGTGCACTCGCACTGAGATCAAGCTGTGCTAGAATTGTCGATGTCAGTATCGACCAGAGGGCCTATTCTGTATCTTTAGTTGCCAACTGAACTGGGTGCCTATCATTAAAAACATAGATATACTATCGAATTCCGATTGTCTAAGCATATGTTCGCACTTGTGAAGTGACGTCACAGTTCGTAAATAGTTCAATACACATCAAAGGTAATTTTGAAAGTTTAGTTTTTGATGATAGGCACCCAGTCCAGTTGGCAACTAAAGATACACAATAGAGGGGCAGGTTTGAGATCCATACGTATCGGGTGACGTCTAAGCTTAAAAAAATATCTTTTCGGGTTAAAACGAGTTCTTGATCATTGCAATGATGTGGAAAACCGTCTCGAACGTCGAATTACCAAAAAGATGGCATAACATTCCACCGGTAAGTCAAAACTACTAAGATCTATTTTCGAAATACTTAGACAGTGCGTTGATGTCTTTATGAAATATCTCTTTCTCTCGCTACATAAATCAAAAAAGTTGTCCTTTTCTGTCAAAAGCACGTGCAATGATAGTGATGTACTTTCATGCGCTTGGGTTAGTTTTCGATTCTTTTCGTTATTTTTGGGAAACTATATTTAAGAATTATGGTCAAGTAATAATATAGTTATTCATGATTTATATAAAAACGGCTCACATCAATACGTGTTATGATCGGGAAAGCCGACCAGTTTCAGCAGATTTAGACTGCCTTCATCTGGGCGAGTAAAGACTTACTCGCCCAGATGAAGGCAGTCTAAATCTAAATCTCTATCCTCAAGTCTCATTTAATTCTATAATAGTGATTCATGTTATATATAAATATATATATATACACATATATATATATATATATACACTTATTACCAGAAATCGAAATAGGTAGATGACGAGGCATAGTTCATGTAAAGAAGACTTAGTTTGAACAACTTTTTTATAAATAAACAGTTACAGCTTTATGGAAACAGTTTTTACCCGAAACCATTTTACTAATTCGGCATAAAAGTTTGAATATCTCGCCATCATAATACACCTCTTGATGAAAGATGGATCAGAGTACTATCTCGAGGAAAGGGAAACCTATCTCAAGATGTGTGCAAAGTTTCGTTAAGATCAGACCCACCAGTCACAAACACCAAAGGCATTTTAATGGCAGCTGAGTTTGATGGCCCGCCTTAAAACTATTTCGCGTGTAAAAAGGACAGATAATGTTTAATGAAACCACATAATCTACTAATCATACTGAACAAGTTTCCTAAAAAATAAAATATATGTATATAATATGTTATAATATAAACAATATAAATATTTCGAAAGAAATAAAATTGGATTGTTCCACAACATCGAATTCAATTTTGAAAATCTACTGTGAGTTTTGCGCGGTCATATTTCTTTGGGAAAGTTGTTGAGTATGATCAATAGATTGTGTAGTTTCATTTAAAGATACCTATTCATTTACATTCGCTATAATTTGATGTTTAAATGACATTCGGAATCCGCTATATACATATGTTGCAATCCATCTTGACCGAAATCGTATTTCCTAGACCGCTATCCCATCACTATTGCAAGTACTCGGTCGGTGCATGTCAAGCGCGTCCTTGAAATAGCCAATCACGAAGCCGCTCCCCGCAGCCCGCACCTTCCACCAATTTTGGTGAACTCGGTTCAGAATAAAATGGCCAACATACAGCTTGGCAAAATAGAGTGTGGAATAAATGAGGGCGCGCCTACCTTACATATGACCACCCCATAGTGAGAATTAATGATTTTGATACTTTATTTTATCAGACAAGGCAGACACGTTCAAAGTCATGTATGCAGCATGTATGTATGTTCGTTAACAACGTCGGCGTTTCCTAATCTTGTTTCACTCAAAATTTTGAATCAAACGATAGCAATATTGACTTTGGAGAATTCATAATATTTTCTTAAGTTTTAATGAGCACTATACATGAAACAATTTTGAACGGATTTCACTGAAAATCAGTGACAACCAAACTAGGTAATTCATATAAATTAATAAAATTACATAACACTAAAAGCAAACTTTTTTCGGATCAATATCTCTTAGTCGCATCGAACGAATGACACACAAGCACAGACTATCTTGACAGTAGTCGACAGTTACGTAGGTGTTGCCGTCAATCAAAATAATTGGTTGCACCTGTCACCGCGTCAGACTCTTTTTTGCCAAGCTGTACGGGATCTACTGGGATTATCTATGTTCGCATTTATCGCACACATACGTCACTTCCATGTAACGACCACGTGATACTCCAATCAATACAAACAACGATATTAACTACAAAAATCTTTATTTGCTACACTGATTCTTGTTCCAATTAATATCCTACTCTATATCAAATTCCAAAAGCATTCTTTATAAAATAATACAAACTTAAAAAAATACTACATTTTAAAAATTCAATATTTTTTCATTATGCAAAATGCAAGCACAATACGAAAGCTCTTATCTCATTTTCTTATTCTAACAACAGAAGTATAGGAAACCTTGTTTCATTTTAGTATAAATACATATACTATACATAGTACAATAATCTCAATAAAAAATAGTCTTTTAAAGTTGGGAGCGTTGTGTTTAAATATGGAAGAAGAACATTACACTTTTAGTCAATTGCAGAAAGGGTTTTTAAGTTTAATTAACCTTTAAAGTTGATGCCATCCCTTACATTGTTCTTGACAAAGAAAGTGACAGCATTCATTTTAAAGTTTCATTAAACTTAAGGCGATATGCGAAAAAAATACGTGTGTTTCTTTTCTACACGGAAAATTTTAATACATTTCTGGTATATGCATTTTGACTATATAATCTAGGGTTTTGAAATTGGAAAACATGTTTGGATAAATTTTCCTCGATAGAAATAATTGTTGAAATGAGGTCTTCAAACACACTTTCTCTCCTCGTTTGACGAATAGGAACCATATACAGAACTCAAACATATCTTATTAGGAGTGTTTCAACAATATCTAGAGATTTGATATTTGAAATTTTGCTAGCTATTTTAGTTTTTTTAATAGAAATATAAAACCAACTTTTTTCCCTTTTGCCCTGAATCCGCCCCTCTCGCACTGCGCGATTGTTCGCTTGGAGTGACAGTGACAAAAATAAAATTCGCATAACCTCTTAAAAACCGTTTCTGCAACTGGCTGTTTGTTAAAAATCAGCGTTTCTAACGTCCCAACCACAATTTTAAGTACATATTTAGTTAAATTGAAATACAACGATAAAATGCTAAATAAATGGAATAGTCTCAAAATAAATGCAAGACAAAGCACATTTTAGAAGAATTTAGCTAAAGCAAAAGTCTGAAATTGCTTTTTGGTATTCCACAGTCTTGATTTCCTTAAAAATAGAAGAGTTATTAGTTTCTTTTGTGGATCTACAATTTTAATTATAATTGTTCTCTTTTTATTGTCGTGTCACACGATCTCCAAAATAAAAAAAATCTATCAAAATCAATATAAATCGGCGGAACTGTTCATAAGACGTCAATTTTCAATATTTTATCTAAAATGTATTGTATCTCACTTGCTTACAGCTATCACAGAATACATCATACATTATGTTATATTTTAGAAATAACTAAAAATATTCGATGCAAAAATAAAGTCAACTTAATCGTAAAGCATACAACTGTCTTTTTAGTTTAGGCCGTTTAATGGTCACCTTTAAGGTATTGCAATAAGGATTATGCCTTTCCTATTTCAACTTACATGTACGTATAGAATAACGTTAAAATAATGACTGTGTAAAACTAGCTAAGTCACTGATATCACTAGACTTTGACTTGGGAGTATAATTAAGGTAAATAGGCCGACGTACACGCCTCAAATCAAATCTGTCCAATGCACAGATGGACAGGGCCGGCTGTAGTAGGGAGGGCAACAGGGACTTAATAAAGCCCAAAGGCCTGGCCTCTTCAAGATTAAATGTTTCTTTGAATAAATAAATCATAGCATTTACAATTTTGTAAAATTTGTTTTCTAAAAGTTCTTCCCTTGTTGTGTCATTTTTACAGTTCTGCTTTCATAAAAAAATATAACAATGAATCATGAATCAATTCCTAGAGATACGTAAACTGCGTTTAAGACGTCTGCGTCGGTACAATGTAGTTTATATATAGGTAACCTTCTAATCAGCGAGGCGGGGGGCGTGGCGACTAGCTTCGCACCGTCTGATTGGTCAAGCCCCCCTCCCTCCCCGCATGCTCTGTCGGGGTGGGATCTAACAGGTTTACCTATAGTATAGTGCTGTGTAAGGTTCACGCAAGCGGTCACAGCAGAAGTTCTTTAGGGAAGAGGTTCATGGAAGCGTAGTCTTCAAGAACCTGAAAAAAAAAGTGTGAAGGTCACTCTTAAGTTGACCGAAACGTCGAGTTTTTCTCGCATAAATAATAGCGAGTCTTAGCTGTGTTATCTATTTCGTTATGATGGACACTCACCCTAATTTTAGTGATATAAAAAGTGTTTTGTTACATTTAGGATAGGAAAAAAGGTATTTTTAGAGTTGCAAATGGAGAAAACTCGAAATACGTATTAAACAGAATTTTTTTAGGCATCGAGTAGTTTAGAGGTAATCAAATCAGTAGTTAGTTATTTCGCCCGTCTGTCCGTCGCGTTGCGCAATAATATAATTAATAGGCCGAAAAGCACTCTTGCAAAAAATTTCAAGAGTTGATAAGTATAGTAAACACAGACATTCGGGATCTACTGTTGCTATCTTCAACTCGTTTGAACACTCTCTCATTACAACTAATTTATAGATCATCTCAAGTATGCAGCAATCACACCACAAGGTTTTGTGTACTAGGGTGCACAGGACACGCCCACATATACATATAAGATTCTGTCTCACAGTTCGAGCCAAACAAGATGGCGGGTGTGAAGTTAGCTGTCACCTGTGCAGTATTCGCCGCGCAAGCCCCCTTCCTCGTTTTGCGACTAACTTCACGCCCACTTTCTGTTCTAGCCCGAAGTATAAATATATCAATTTAAGTATGATTTTTTTTTGTGGTATTAAACAAATGTTATTAGTATTTTAATATTTACAGGAAGTGACGTCATCATATTAGGAATTAGGATGCGTTCAAGAAAAATAAAATACGCCTATGGAAATGTGCGGTGATGGCGTCACTGAAGGTCAAATGAAAGACATCGCTTTTTTATTTAATGAAGGATATGCACGCTTATTTTAAATTCTGTATCCTAAAAACATTTAAGGAAAGCTATTCCTCGAAACGGTTTTCGAATCGTAAATATTGAAGAGGCCAATTCAGACAACTAACCTCCTTGAGCAACTCGGCGGTGGGATTGACCACGTCCAGCTGGAACCCGCCGTCCCGCAGCTTGGATCCGTCGAGACACAGCTGCTTGTTAAGCAACAGCTCGGGTCCAGCGCTGGGCTCGAGCGGAGAGTGCTGCAGGGAGTACGTGCGGCAGATGTCCGCCCAAGCGGTCAAGTGCTTGTCATTCGCTTCTTCGGCCACTGAGGTTATGTCCGTCTGCAAGTAATATTGAGGGAGGTGAGCGTGTGTGTGCCGGACAAATACTTGGAGTGCCGCCGGCGGCCACTGCTGCAGCGCTTGCCGCGCTCTCGGACCAACCTGCTGTCCGAGGCACCACACTCTCGCGCGCTTCACGCTTTCAATCTCATCGCGGAATTGATCGATCCTTTCTGTTGTGCTCCGAATGATTTCACAAAGACAGAAATGTACATTGTGTGTTATAAATAATAGTGTATAAACATTGACCTCGTCAATTTATGAATAAGTTCATGTTGAAAGATCGCATTCTAGCGCATTAGGTTATCCTGTAATGGTAGATGTAAGTTGTAAATAAATAAAAGTTAGGGTGTACCGGGTGTAAATAGACAGGTGTCTTTGTGGTTGCGTCGGGTCTCGTTCAGAGCTGTCACATGGACTAAATAAAAGTCCGAAATAAAACAGAAAATGTATAAAAAGTCCTAAATCATCAAATAGGACTATTTCAATTGTGAGCGAGTCCGCTCGGACTTTTTCGGATTTGGGGCTTAGTCCGTTGAGTTTAACGAAAGGATTTTGAATGGTCTTATGCAAGTATAGCATGAAAAAATAATGTTATGTGATACCGACTCTATTGAAGGAGTCGAAATATTAAATTGTAACACTGTATTTATTGCATAACTCTCTTGAAGTAATTTAACAGACTTTAGCTCGGACCGGTTTTTTACCGAGATCGGTCTAGTCCGCTCGAGTTTAGGATTTACCTTTAAAGTCCATCAGACCGACGATCCCGAGTCCTATTTAAACAGACCAATTACAGCCTTTTTAGGGTTCCGTACCTAAAAGGTACAAAAGGAACCTTTATGGTGAGACTCCGTTGTCCGTCCGACCGTCCGTCCGTCTGTATGTCACAGCCTCATTACTTTAGCATCGTTCAAGATAAATACATGAAATTTGGTACAAAAATAGCATTAATTTGCCCACATATCAAGGTGTAAAAAAATTTGAAATTGTTCAAAATATTTCCAAAACAAAAGTGAGAAAAATAAAAAATATTACCCTAAAATACAATTCAAATTGTAGATATTAAAAAGCTGATGGTAAAAATATATACTTTTTCTATATTTACTGGCACTGGTTTCGAGAAATCTTAAAAAAAAACACAAAAATATGTATGTCCTCCTCCCCCCCTCCCTATCTCCGAAACTGGTAGACCGAAAAATATGAAAAAAAATGTCGATTATAGATCATAGTTGGCCAATTACAGGAAAATTATAGCGGTTTTGAAAATATAAAAAAAGAAGTACTTATGAAAAATAAAAAATTTTTATAAAAATACAATATATATCAAATTGTAGGTATTACAAAGCTGATTGTAAAAATATATAGTTTGGCTATATTTACGTTGCCAATAACGCAGTGCGTCCTTCCAGTGATGACGTACGTCGCTAAGACGTGGTCTCTTACCAAACGCTTGATTCGCCGGTTTAAGGTCGCTCAACGAGCTATGGAGCAGGCTATGCTTGGGACATCTCTGATGGATAAATTCCGAAACGAAGATATCTGTCAGAGATCGAAGGTGACCGACATAGCCTGCCGTATCAGTAAGTATAAGTGGCAGTCGACTGGCCATATTTGTCGCCGACGTGATGATCGTTGGAGCCATAAGGCATTGGAATGGAGACCACGTACAGCAAAGCGTAGCGTAGGCCGCTCTCGTGCCCGCTGGACTGACGATCTGAAGTACGTTGCGGGTGGCGGCTGGATGAGGATGACTGAGGACCGCCAAGAGTGGCGTAATACGGGGGAGGTCTATGTCCAGCAGTGGACGAATACGGGCTGATCGATAATATGAAACAAATCATGGTAATATGTGTTTACGTAAATATTACAGGAAAATTAAAGCGGTTGAAAAATTCACGAAAAAAAATTACAAAATTAAATTTATCATCCACAATACGGAACCCTAGTTACGCGAGTCTGACTCGCACTTGGCCGGTTTTTTTAGACAATGTGACAGCTCTGGTTTCGTTCCCGAACGCACAAATTATGTCGCTATCGAGGTATGCTAATGTAAATAAGGTTTAGTATTAGAACAAACCTTCATGAGATATCGACCTTATTGTAAGTGGTATATTAATACCACTTTATAACACTCGATAAGTGCTCGATGAAGGGTTAAATAAATGTGTTTTATGCATCACCTTGTAAATGATTTTGCACAGCAACTTTAAAGCGTGTTTTTGTTGTCTATCGTTAAACTCAGCCTTAGAGCATGTACCAAAACTCGAGTCTATTTCCAAAAGTCGAATTTTTAATTAGCTGGAGTAATCTGACAGATAAGGGTTGTTGGGAAATGCACTTTTAATTCCTATGGTGCATGAGCCAATTCACATTGCAACATTAAAAAGTACTTTTCAACGTGCAATGTGGCTCATGCATCATACCCAGAAGTTAAAAGTGCATTTCCCACAAACACTGTCGGTTTTAATTAAAAATCCGACTTTAGGTAATAGTCTGAGCTCAACGATAGACCTAAGACTACAAACTATACATCGTCAGTTACAAATCAAAGGATGCCGCTCACCTTAGCCAAAGTAGAGATCGCCGTGCCGTAATAATCATGGTTAATCTTAAATATGTCAGCGACGAGGTCGGCGAGACTGCCCTGGGTGCTGTTGGCCTCGTCTACCACGTTGTAGACCTGGCCTCTGGCCTCCGGCCTCCGTCCCAGGAGCCAAACGGCGCGACAGAGGTCTCGCACGTGGACCGTGTTCAGCCTGAGGTCCGCTGTCCACAGCAGCTTCATTGTCTCGTTTAGGTGTTTGTAGATGGCGCCGAGGAGGAGCCGCGGGGCTGCGGAAAGAAAGCTTATGTTTAGATGGAATGATGTTGCCAACTGGTTGACAACCACCAACAACATAGATAAAAATATAACTTTCAAAATTGCCTTCAGTGGGTAATCGTATGAACAAAGTTTGATGCAGGGACTCTACCGCGTAATTCTCATTTGTATCAACTTCAAGTAAATGCATGCGATATTCAACGCGTGCAAAAGAGATGGCATGTTAGGCGGGCGTCGTCGCACGCACGTCAAATTTCAATCTCAAGTTGATGTTGATGAAAATGAGAATTACGCGGTAGACCCGCTGGTACGACATGAGATATTTTGACATAAAAAATGCCCCTTTTTAAATGACTGTACACACCGGCCAAGTTTCGCCAAGGTCAGCCAGCTTTTTTAGGAGTAACATTTTGTCCTTCTTCTCACAGTGTCATGCTAGTACTCTATGAGATATACAATAAACCACTGACCTATATGTTTTTGATAGTTGTAAACAAGTTGGGAACCGATTCAAAGATACATAATCTAGGCGCTCTGTAGGGCGTTGCAGGTAGCAGCTGGATGAGGATGACCGCTAAGAGTGGCGAAATATTGTAAAGGCCTATGTCCAGCAGTGTACGAACATAGGCTGATGGATGGAGATGGAATGAAAACGGTTGAGCCAAATGATCATAACATATTGTCAAGACAAATTATCCACTAAGGGGCGTCAGAAGTGTTTTGCGAGTGTGGATTGCCACTGAAATAGTTAAAACTTGTACACCCTCTTTGTATTAACGATTTTTACGTCCCAACGTGATAGCCTTATCGCTGTACTTCGGTCAGATTGCATGTTCACCTGAAGTGTTTTCTTTTGCCGTTCAGCAAGTAGTAAGTATACAAATAAATAAAAAATCACGAAAAATCATTAGTACGGCAGGATTCAAACCGGTCCTCAAGATTGAGTTTCTAATAAGTAAGATCATACAGATGTGTCAGTGACCAGTTAACAATACGTTGAAGATATTACAAAGATCAGCTTGCACATGACGTTACAAGCTAAAGTAATGGTCTATATTGCTTTAGAAACTATGGAACTTACTCAAGCTCCTTCTGTCACCAACTCCATACACGATGGCTGGTCTAATGACGGTGTAATCGAGCTCTGGCTCCAAACTCTTCAACTCTTTCTCCACCTTGCTCTTCATGCGAGCTTCTACCGTCCACGGGTCAATAGGGCCGTCCTCTTTGTGGGGCTGAAACATAGATATTTATAGTGTGTCAAATAATGGACATGGCCGAAAACCAGCGCAGCGCCAATCAAAGCATGTTTTGGATGGCAAATAGTAGTTTTTGTCGTGTTGCTCTTTATATTTATTGTCTAGCAGACACCTCCCAGCGTTGCTAGCGTGGATCCCATTTGTTCCGATCCGTGAGAATTTCAAAAAATCCAGCTTTATTACTTGTCTACATTATAAAGCAAAATTTGAGCTTTCTAGGTCCAAGGGTTAGGGCTGGGCGTTGATGAGTCAGGACTTCTATAAATATAATATGACTATTCTTTAGCCCGCGGTTACGCCCGCGTTTATTCAATATTTGCCCTGATTTCGGATTGGTGGTTATTTTATCGACACCCCTGGTCCTATGTTGACCAGGGTCACTTCGATCATAATAAAGAAAACTGCGTCCAAATCCGTTAAGTGGTTCTCGAGTTGAACGGAACATACATACATACAGACACTGGACATTTGAAACATCCTTGGAAAGCCTACAATGCTTAAGACTATACACCCTACTAATAATTCTATATCTGTATATACTAATTACCTTTTTTTTTATTCTGTTTGTCTTGTTACGCATTTTTGGTTTCTGTTTTTATTTTCTTTAATTTAATTATACTTCGTGCTTCGTCCTCGAGATTAGTAACTGAAATATATAAAACACAGGTAGTATCGTGTCTAGGATTCACCACTCGCACTAATAGTTGAGAATTTTAAAACAAAAATCCTCTAAAACCAGTTTTTTCTACGCTTGCCCCCCGATCCCTAGGTACGTCATTCACAGTTTAGTGCTTCACCACTCAACATCGTTCGCGAATATTCTGTGCACATTTCGCGTTTATTTTGTGTTTAAGTAAAAGTTTTGTGAAATAAGGGCACTATGCCGAAAAGGAAACGTCATGGTGATCACCAGGATGACGCTAATTGCAAAATAAAGAAATTGAAGCGCAAATTAAAACGCGCTCGTAAACGTAATCATCGGGTATCAGAGCCATCGTCATGTTCGTCTCCGAGGGACTCGCCGCAGGACTTGGATCAACTAGTTGGTATGTAATATTAAACTATCAGTGGATTCGTTATTTTCATCGGAACTGTAACATTATCCAATAGACTGGCCACGTTCTTTTCATAGGAATTGTAACATATAGTGCCATTTTAAGTAAGGTTCGCTCATTTCGCAGGGCTTGAGCATACGCCTGACATTTATTAAGGTTCGCTCATTTCGCAGGGCTTGAGCATACGCCTATATATTAAACATCTGTAAAACGTTTTAACTCGCTACAAAATTTTATGAGTAAAATTCCCAATCCACCCTCAATTTCTAAAAATAGTCTATCATTCTAACCGAGCAATTTGAAGAACCGGTGACGTCATTAGACTCAAAGAATCAAGGGGACAATATGGTTAAATCCATGGAACCCGGCGTCATACCGACCACCGATTTTAGAAAATTATAAGCCGATTTCCATCGCTTCAGATGCAGAGGTAGATAACGATCTCTTAGAAATCTAGGTTAAAGACTTGTCTGCAACGACAAAGCATGGTCCTGACTTACACGGCGAACTTAGTATTCGTTTACAACACATAGCCACAGCTGGCTTAGATAAAGACTCGCAAGGAGCTCAGTACGAACTACCTCATTCCAGTCAACTGCATGAAAATCTCGTCCCCAATAATGAATGACGAAATAAAAGCTGCCTTACCCGAGATAATAACCAAACGAGACAAAGGATTAGAAAATCGACAAAAACAAATAGCATCGGCTATATCCTGTCTAGGTGATGTTATCTCATCTCAATTGCAGACTAAAAACAAAGATAATTGCTTGGTTTAAAAAGCTGATGGATGCTACGAAAATATTGTGCGATGCCCAATATTTCGATTCCATGAAACGTCGTTATTTTGCGAGCACAAGTGTCAAGAAAGATATCAGTGACCATATTATCAAAACTAAGATCGATAGATACCTCTTTAGTGGGAATCTCGCTGAAACCCTTAAATCAGCCAAGGCAGTCTCGAAGTCGAGTGCGGAGTTAAGAGTCACTCAAATTAATAACAAATTCGTTCGAAAACCGGTGAACCAACAACCATAGACTTCAAAAAACTGGAAGTCCTCCTCGACGAACAGCAGGCAGCCGTCGGGGCTTCAGATTTCAGAG
This sequence comes from Ypsolopha sequella, assembly GCA_934047225.1. NCBI lineage: Eukaryota > Metazoa > Arthropoda > Insecta > Lepidoptera > Ypsolophidae > Ypsolopha > Ypsolopha sequella. The sequence goes on along the minus strand of OW203990.1, from coordinate 27,750,678 downwards.
GGGCCGCCAAGTTGCACCCCCACTGCCGCCGCTCCTGCCACCGACACTGGCGCGCGCGCCGCCTGCAGCCTTATCGAGGCCGTCGTGGTATCAGCCGAGACCAACCTACCGCCACTAGATGAGGTAAAGTACGCCGGACAGTTAGAGTTGTTTATAAAACAGTGGTCTTTAATTATCAACGATCGCGTCATACTGTCATGGATTAACGGGTATAGCCTTAAATTTATTAGTACTCCAGATAACAATGAATTACCAAAATTACCTGCTTTCACTAATATGGAACGGTTTCAGTTTTACAAAACCATAAATAATATATTGCATTTCGGAGCAATATCTAAATTTGAAAAACATTCTGAGCAACTTTAGTCAAACTTTTTCTTTTGCGACCCAAAACAAATGGCAAAATGCGGTTTATTCTTAACTTAAAAAACTTAAACAAGCATATAGAAACAAGTCATTTTAAACTAGAAGATTTACGGACTGCTATTAAATTAGTTACACAAAATTGTTACATGGCTTTAATAAATATTCAAGACGCTTATTTATTTATAAAAATTGACAGTGACTCACGAATATATCTACGGTTTTTTTATGACGAAGTTTACGAATTGTATGTTTTGCCATTCTGTCTGAATACGGCCCCATATGTGTTCACGAAGATAATGAAACCTGTAATGGAGTTATTGAGGACCGCTGGTTATATATCGACCTTATATTTAGACGATTTCTGTCTCTTTGGTCGAAATTATAATGAATGTAAAGAAAATATTGACGTCACATCAAAACTGCTAACTTCGCTTGGTTTCAAAATTAACTTTGACAAAAGTTCTTTGCAGCCGTCAAGGTCTTGCAATTTTCTTGGCTTCATTATCGACTCAAATGAATTACAAATAAGTCAACCAGAAAAAAGAAAATAAAAGAATTCGCGCAGCTTCTGGTTTTTGGTTTCTGCGTGTCCTGGGATAGAATATGAAATGCTTCATACAAAAGAGTTCAAACGGTGCAAATTTCTTAATTTAAGAGGTCATGATGACTATGAAAAATATATGACGGTTCCTCAGACTCTTCAACCTGACTTTGACTGGTGGTTGCGGATGATCGATAATTATGTTTGCTAGATCAGAGACAACAGTTACCACAGTGAGATATTTTCTGACGCCTCAACTACGGGGGGTTGGGGGGCCGCATATGGTTCCGAGACAGCCAGTTGGAGGTGGTCTGAGGAAGAACGTGCTATGCACATTAACTATTTTGAGCTGTTAGCTGCTTTCTTTGCATTAAAAGTGTTTGCTAAAGATTTACACGATTGCCAATTGGTATTACGTATCGATAACATTTGGCAGAGGTGTGAAGCCGGGAAAATATATATGTTTGCGTATTACATAAAATCTAGTGATAATACAATAGCCGACGCTGAATCGCGAAAAATACACCCAGACATTGAATGGACATTGACGGAATTCGCTTTCAAAAAAAATCGTACATAGCTTTGGGATACCACAAATTGATCTTTTTGCTAGCCGCTCCTGGGATAGAGATCCTGACCATAAACGTATTCACCATCTGCTGGTCTAAATATTATTTAATATTAATTTTAATATAAAATTATTATTTAATATCTAAATATTAAATGGGGGCATTTGCCCTTATTTTTAAAACCCTTAGGAAAATAATAACAGACAAAGCCAGGGGCATTGTAATTGTACCTATGTGGCCAACTCAACCTTGGTACCCAATTCTTAACAAATTATCAATTTCTGATTTGGTTAAATTTAATTTTAACCAAATTTTTTGACAAAATTGGCTGGAAGAAATCGCTTTAAGTGATAAGTCCGCCTTTGTATAAAATTATGTTTTCAATACTCTGTTTTCTTTTATATGTCTTTTGTGTACAATAAAGTGTCAATTCATTCATTCATTTATTCATTGCAGCAGATGGGACATTCAGAACAATCTTACACTGGTTGCCGGAATCTTATCCGGAGAGCGTTTCTACAAAGAGACTTAACGCCAGCCACAGTATAAATAATGGTTGCCTCATTAGTAGACAGCTCTATTAAACAATATGATGTATATTTAAAGAAATGGACAGAATCTCGTAATAATCATTCCATAAGTTTATTTGAAGCGCCGATTCCTAAAATTATTGAATTTCTCACTACGTTATTTGAAACTGGCTCGTAGTACAGCACACTTAACTCGTGCAGATCAGCCCTATCATTGGTACTAGGCCCTGAAATCTTTAAAAATGAGACAATTGCTAGGTTTTTAAGGGCGTCTGCGGATTACGACCACCCTTACCAAGGTATAACGTAACATGGGACACATCATGGGTATTAAATTACTGTTAAGTATGAACAGGGGGGGGGAAGGTAAGTGTCGTACACAACCGTCAAACGCGCTAGCTAATTGCACACTGATTTATTTCATCGAGAAACATAAGTGACGGGGGCGCAGCCCCGCAGTAATCTACCCGTAACTAGAAACCTATTCACATACACAACAATCCCTTCCCCTTATAGTATACAACCCCCAGACGACTTATAAGTAATTATACAAAAAAGCTATTAAAAAGATTACTCTTGGATTGATTCTTCTGGCTCATCCCCGTCGAGGCTGGAAGCACTCGAGAATATCGGCGACACCTCACAACGCCGAGCAATGGGCTCAGCGGGCGCGTCAGGTGAGCACCCGACTCTCGTCTCCGTCGGCTCCTCCTCTCCCGCGAGCTCGCCGGCGTCCGCTATCACGTCTGGGTCACAGAATACTGTGTCCGGGTCCCACTCGTGTGACACTGAGTCGATTGGCTTCTCAGATCGAGATCTTATCTGGTCTATGTGTCTTTTAACTTCGCCGTTTGTTTCAGGAATGTGTATTAGATATAAAACAGAACCAATTCTCTTTGTTATTACGCCTTTTATCCAACAGAACCTGTGATTATTATAATATTTCATTGTCCACACCAAGTCATTTTCTTTGAATTCTGGTCTCATTTTACCCTTGAACTGTTTAGCCTGTAAAGACTGATTTCGTGCTACTGTCAAAGCGAGATCAGTGGATGGGGAGGTGGAAATTTTTGACGGTAACATAACATCTAATCTAGACCGAAGTGGTCTGCCGTAAAGCAGTTCAGCAGGAGATTTTCCTGTGGTAGAATTTTTAGAATTTCTATAATCAAACAAAAATTTGGATATTTGCTCTTGAACAATTTTCTTATTTGTATTACTTAAAAGTATTCCCTTTAACCCCTTTTTAACAATTTTAACAAAGCTTTCAGCTTGCCCATTGCTCGATGGGTGATACACAGGAGAAAACACGTGATTTATTCCATTACGCAAGCAAAATTCCTTAAATTCCTGTGATGTAAAGGAACTACCATTGTCACTTACCAAGGTATGGCTTACTCCGTAACGACCCATAAAATCGTACATTTTATTAATAACTGCCCTACTATTGTAAGTTGAATTCATAGAATAACATTCGACCCATTTGGTGTACGCATCTACGATAATCAAAAACATTTGATTATTAAATGGACCTAAAAAATCCAAGTGAATCCGGTAAAAGGGATGTGGTGGATGCGGCCAGGACGCGAGCGGCGCGTGCGGGGGCGCGGGGCGCAGCTGCGCACACACCCCGCACGCCGCCGCTAGCCGCTCCAGCGCCGCGTCCACTCCGGGAAACCACAGCCGACCGCGCGCCTCCGCTTTCATTTTGATTATGCCAAAATGTGAACTATGTAATTCTTTACAAATCGCTTCTCGTAAGGATTCAGGGATGACTATTTTATGTCCGCGCATTACAACTCCGTTTTCATACGATAACTGTGACCTACAATAATGATACGGTTTAATTTTTAGATCGTTAACCTTCCTCGGCCAACCTTTAAGAATGTATTTTATGACCGTATTTAAAACTGGGTCGCGTTCTGTTTCCACACGCAGCTGGTGTGACGTCACCGGTAAATCTCCCTCTAACACAAAATTAATATACGCCGCGGTGTCCGTACTGAGCTCGGCGCAGACCTGGCTATTACTGATGCCTCCGCACCCCCCACCGCTCGAGCCCCCCTCATTCGCCTTCAGAACCGGAATTGCCGCTCGGGATAGGTAATCAGCGCTATTCTTATCACTGCGTACAAATTCTATTTCATAATTATAAGCCGATAAGAATATCGCATAACGTTGTAACCGGTTTGCAGACACCTCCGGAATTCCTTTGTGTGGCCCGAAGATTGTCAACAACGGCTTATGATCGGTTCGTAAAATAAAGGGGCTAGACCGGGCATATAGGTATTGGTGAAAACGCCTTACTCCGAATATGATTGCGGTCGCCTCCTTTTGAATTTGCGCGTATTTCTTTTCGGCCGCGGTCAGAGTTCGAGACGCGTACGCCACGGGCCGCTCGATACCGTCTGCACCTATCTGCGACAAAATACTACCGAGACCGGTCGGCGAAGCGTCCACGGTTAATATTAATTTGGCGTCCTGATCAAAATGTGCCAAATATCTATCAGATGACATTTCACTCTTAATTTTCCGAAATGCTTCATCATGTTCCTTGGTCCATTCCCACTTAACCCCTTTATGTAATAAATTATATAACGGACTTAAAATCGATGAAGCATCAGAAACAAAATTACGATAGTAATTTGTCATTCCCAAAAATGACTGTAATTGCGACACGTTCTGTGGCTTTGAAGCCTCAACTATAGCCTTGACCTTATCCGGAGATTTCCTAATTCCGTTCTTATCAATGATATGACCCAAATATGTCAGCTCATCTTTAAAAAATTCGCACTTACTGAGTTGTACCGTTAGACCTGCATCTTCCAGGCGTTGCAAAACCGATATTAACCGCTGCTTATGTTGGTCTTTGTTTTTGCCGGTGATCAAAATGTCATCCAATAGGAATATGATTCCATCTAAACCCGCTAGCACGCACTCCATGGCGCGCTGGAATATAGCGGGTGCTGATGAGAGGCCGAACACCAGTCTCGTGAACGCAAAAAGACCGCGATGCGTGTTTATACAGGTAAGGTTTTGAGGGTCAACTAAAATGCACTGGTTATAGGCCATTGAGAGGTCAATTTTACTAAATTGTACTCCACCGTTCAGTTTAGTGAATAAATCATTTACTGTCGGCAAAGGATATTTATCTACTATTAATTGTTTGTTTAACGTGACTGAATAGTCGGCACAAATCCTTATGTCGCCGTTACTTTTTAAAATAGGAACAATTGGAGAGGCATACTCTGAGTAATCCACCGGCCTAATGATACCTAACTTGACGAGACGATTAAGTTCTTTGTCTATTTTATCCCTCAATGAATAAGGGACTGGTCTGGCTTTAAAAAAAATCGGTTTGGATCCAGGTTTTAAACGCAATCTGGCAGAATATTTATTAAATGTACCTAAATTACCAGAAAAAGTGTTTGGGAATTTCATGACTAATTCTTTGATAATCGCTTCGTCTCCATTTTGTATATAGACAGCTTTTATCGCAGGCGCTAATTCCAATTTGAATTTGCGAATAAAATCTCTTCCTAAGAGAGGTGGTCCCCCGTTCATGACTACATAAATGTCGAGTATGTGTGTACTGCCGTTATAAGAAACCGGCAACTGAACAATTCCGCGTGTAACAATTTTTGCTCCCGTATAACCTAACAATTTTTTATTGGTAACTGACAATGGTACCTCACTAAATTGATTTCTATATGTATCATCTGAGATCACGCTCACTGCCGAACCACTATCAATTTCAAATTTAAATAATGAACTACCCACTTTGACCTGTTCCGTCATGGGTTTCCCTTCTACACATTGAATGTTAAATAAACCCTTACCGTCATCGCCATTCTCCTCATCCACAGAACCTTCCTCAACGTATTTAACTTTTTGCCCTGAACACATTTTACGTAAATGGCCCTTGTTGCCGCACTTCCTACACTTTAAATTTTTATATCGGCACTGATTGGCTTTGTGATTCGTAAACCCGCACACACTGCACTTTTCCTTGCTGGAGATGGTAAACACGAGGTCAGCAGCCGTGCCCGCGGCTCCCGTCGCCGTGGCGGCCCGGCGCGCGCAGCGCACGCTCTCCGCCATGTCGATCGCCTTCGCCAGGGTGAGCTCGCGCTGATTCTGCGCGAACAGCTTGTCCCGCTCGTGACCCGCTGACATCCCCATGATGAACCTGTCCAAAAGCGCCTCCTCCAGGTTTTTAAACTCGCAATGTGCCGCCAATCCTCTTAGTCTTGCCGCCCATTGAGTGTGCCTTTCATCTGCTAGTTGCGTTGCGGAGTAGAAATTAGATTTCTCCGCGAACCCAAATCGCTTGGGAGTGAAATGGTCATCTAGGAGCTTCACTATCTCGTTAAATCCCAATTCTTCTACCTTTCTAGGCAGCGCCAGATCACTCGTCAATTTAAACGTGGATTCGCCTAATGCACTCAGTAGTATCGCCTTTTTCTTGATCTCCGCTTTGTCCCCGGTAATGTCATTAGCTATAAACCACTGATTGATACGTGATTTATAGCTTGCCCACTCATTTGTCTGATGGTCAAACGAGGACAATATGCCGAAAGACATACCCGCCGCCATTTTTAAGTCGCGTTGAGCTCGCTCGTCGCCACGTGTTAAGTATGAACAGGGGGGGGGGGAAGGTAAGTGTCGTACACAACCGTCAAACGCGCTAGCTAATTGCACACTGATTTATTTCATCGAGAAACATAAGTGACGGGGGCGCAGCCCCGCAGTAATCTACCCGTAACTAGAAACCTATTCACATACACAACAATTACCTACAAACTTTAGGTAAAACTGGAGACTCATGTTTACAAGATTTAACAAAAAAAAAATAAAAATAAAAAAAACAGAGTGCAAACATTATGTAAAATAAATATAAAAAATATAGAACGACACAATGATAAGAAATAGTTATAAAAATTCCTGACTTAATTAAAACTTCTAAATTTGAAATAAATCAGCCCATGGTAGTGAAACCTTACTTCACTGAAAAACCCACAATATGCCCAGCACTGACTTTATTAACGTATGTCGAAAAAACCTCTCAGTTTCGTCAACATGACGTCTTATTCCCACCACCCAGCTTCTACACAATCGTTAAGTCGCTGGATAAAGATTCTGGTATTGATGTGGCCATATTTTAAGCGCACATTACGCGCCACGCCGCGCCGCCACTTCGCGCGCCTGTAGTTCAGGTGTGAACGTTAAACTTGATTCGTAAGACAGCTGGATGGAGTGGCACGTCCAATACTTTTTGGAAATTTTATAATAGAGGCATCATTAATAGTGATGATCAATATTATCGGTGGCAAATGCCATCCTTAATTATTAATTTAACTTCAGTGAGATTAATTACGTTATTAAGAAAAAATCTTAGTTATTTTATTGTAATAACTATTGTTACTTGTTAAAAAACAAGGTCGAAGTCTTAATATTATTCTTTTTAGTACAAAAAAAAAAAAAAAAAATGCCTATTTTGGTTAGAAATGTATTTACAATATGTTTCACATTTTCTTCCTTTTATAATAAGATTAATTAATTATGATTCTATAATTATTTTACCTACAGATTTACAACTATTGCTAGGTAGGTATATAATAAGAAAATTTGATTATTTCTGGTTCAGAAATACAGCTTATTTTCATGATTAATTTTATTGTCGTTTGACATTTCCTGTTCCGACTCTCAATATCTACCTGTGTTTTATATATTTCAGTTACTAATCTCGAGGACGAAGCACGAAGTATAATTTATGATTAAACGAACTTACCTGAAGTGAAGTTCTATCATAATTATACGAGGTGCTTCGTCCGAAGAGATTAGTAACTCACTCCCGCCCGCCCATCTTATACCCAGGAAATACAGGAAATATCAAAGTTTTGAATTCAGCTCTAAACTTAATGACGTACCTAGGGATCGGGTGGCAAGCGTAGAAAAAACTGGTTTTAGAGGATTTTTGTTTTAAAATTCTCAACTATTAGTGCGAGTGGTGAATCCTAGACACGATACTACCTGTGTTTTATATATTTCAGTTACTAATCTCTTCGGACGAAGCACCTCGTATAATTATGATAGAACTTCACTTCAGGTAAGTTCGTTTAATCATAAATTATAAACCATTTCTGCCAATTGTTATTGATTTTTCAATTTAGTTAATAAAATTGTTAACGACTCGTAAATTAATTGTAACGGAGGTAGCTGAAAACCAGCGCAAACCAAAGCATGTTTTGGATGGCACATAGCTGAGCTACATCCTTTTGTCGTGTTGTTATTTTTATCTATAGATTACTCCCTACTTAAGTAAACCTTTTTCTACTGTGTTAGCTATAAGTTTCTTTTTTGTAAACGCGCCAATAAATTTATTTTCTTTCTTTCTTTCAGACATACAATTCTAAAAACTGTAGTTTTGGCTTTAGTAACCGTTAATTATAACCCATTTCTTTTAAAATTTCGCGAAAATGTTCAATGTACAGACGCTAATTTTTTACTACTTTAGTATTAGATATAATATCAATAATAGATGGAAGAAAAATATTACAAGTAAGTTACCTTATCGGAGCTATACATGTACCCGCTGGATATCTCCACGAGCCTGGTCCCGGTCTCAGCGCATCTCCTCGCCACATTGAGGCTGAGAGTGAGTATGCCCTCCGCGTAGACCGGCTCGGTCTGCCCCCCGCGCGTCTCAGCCGCCGCGTTGATCACCAGCGACCAGGGCGCGCCATCCACCGGCTCTAGGGCTGACGTACAGGATGCTGAGGACATTGATGATTTTAGTTGGTATGTAAAAAAGACGAACAGGTGTGAGTAGGACTCAAATTCAAATTTATTTATTCACAGAACAAAAACAAAAAAATATTCAGAAAACATAAAGTTGATAGTAGTAGGTACTAAGATTGGCGTTCTCTAGTCCCCACAGTAGGATTCCCTGGAGCCTAGACCGTTTCAAGAATTTGATGAAAAAGAATATCATGTTAAATGTCATTACCAGGGATAGGATAATCGGATCAATATATACCAAAGTTAGATAAAATTTTAGTTAGTGGAGTCCGATTCTTAAAATATTATTTATTTTGATAGTGAAAATTACGGAAATTACGGCATTGCTTAAAACGTTACGATTATGTATCTAGTACTTAATATATGTTACCGTCAATTTATATTATTTAGAAATTGTATACAATTCCTAGGAAATATATAAAATGCTAAGCTGATTTATCTATTTGTTTATTTTATTTTATTTTTGATCGGCCTTCTGTTTTGCCTTTTGCTCTGTTCGGCCTAAATAAGCTTGGCATTTTATAAATTTCTTGGGAATTGTAAATTCCTATTTTTTTACTTAATTTATCTATTAAGTATAACATTATCGTAACGTTTTAAGTAATTCCGTAATTCCAGGATTTTTACTATCAAAATAATATTATAAGAAGCCGACTCCACACTTACAAACTTTCTCAGTTTTTCCAACTTTAGGTAATATGTCGATCTGATTATCCTATCTCTGAGTCATTACGAACAAAATATATGAAAGTAACTGCAATACATATTAAGTTTATCAAGTATTATTCCGCGTGGAATTGGAAATTAATGATTTTCGGATTAACTCCTTCAGCTTTGTCCCAAATTTCAAACTTACAAGGTAACCGAGAAGTAACCTATTTGATAAATCATTCAGAGTGCGAGTTTTAAAATGAAAATACACTAAAGCTGTGGCTGAGAAAAAGAACCTTGACATACGGACAAACAGATAAAATGATCTAGTAAGGGTTCGTTTTTTCCATGTGTTATGGAACTCTAAAAAGTTCCTGATTCTTGATCCTGATCACTAACCGAGTCTCCAGTATGAATTCGGGCTGTCGATTGAATTTCACCTTGCATAATGAGTGACATAGAATGTAATTGATTGTTAGCATTATGTGTTTCTACATGATATTGATATACAATAATATACATACATATGTATTTAGCATATAGTTTTCCTGTTGGGCATGCTTGTGGTCATGCAGAATTAATGAGTTTATTATTGTAAGTGTATGTGCAATTATGCGTGCCTTATTAGACAATGCTTATAGTCCAGGAGCTAGATACAAAACTGTAATAAGAATTTCAAGTTGTGCAACAATAGAGAATATTCAGCAATGTTGTAGCAGTCCCAATGTTAATATCCACATGGCCTGAATCTGTGTGTACTGCTTAAGTGGTTTACTATTTATATACTCAATCAGGGACAGCCTATGTTATGATCCAGGACTTTTAGTAAAAGAAAGCTTTTATTTTTAAAACAATTACAATTTTGATATCCTCACTAGACAGAATATTAGGTAGTTAGAGAACTGGCCATTGCTGTCTGGTCGCTCTGGCCGGGTTACTTCCAGAATATGATTATTGAAACCTTGTGATTTTTAGTCTTGGAATTCTAAACAAGGCTATTTTAGAAGAATTTATATTAGAAGAATTTTTTGACCAAGTTTATATCACATCGTTTTCTAACAATGCAACAATGCCCCGGCTGGACCTAGAAACATATGGATGGTCAGTTAAACAAGGATAACGAGCGACCAGTAGTAAGAGCTGCAACAAGAGATTAATTTAATTGGGGTTTTAAAAGGGTACCAAACATGCACAGAAGTAGAAATGGCTGGAGAATATTTTCACACAAGCAAAGTCTAGGGCAAGGCTGGCCAAACCCAGGCACGCGGGCCACGAAGTGACCCGCCAAGGCATTTGAATTGGCCCGCCAGCACTTCGGTCGGCCAGCTAGCTGATACGAGTAAATTACTATCAGGAAAACCACTTCACAGCTCACATTAAATAAAAAGAAATATATTATTTCATTTCATTTACAAATAAAGTAAATTAAAGCATATTTCGTCTTTTTTGTGTATAAATTACTTTATGAAAAAAATAGTAGTGGTGGCCCAGCACCACCACAGTCTAAAAAATTTTGCTCATCTGGAAAATGTATTGGCCAGCCTTGGTCTAGGGCAACCAGTCTGAAAATATTTATAAGAGGGAGCAGTGACAAGCCCTTGGCCACTTCCTAGTTTCGACTAAGGTACAGAAATCTAAAATCTGTAACATGCATTGAATGAAACTATGTCATGCCAAAATATAAAATGTATGTTACCAGCCAAACCCGATTTTAAGATAAACTAGTTTGGACTAGGCCAAAGTGGTTTTAGGTTATCATAAAAAAATAACCATGAAGGATTTCAGGCCAAACTGGTTTGTCCTAAAATCGGGTTTGGTCAGTAATATATACATTCCTGGCCGGTGCACCTATACAACAAATATGTTATCTACATACATAATATACATACTTTTTATTGTTTTAATACCAGCTAACATACAACAAATACAAAACATAGTAATTATATAAACCTGTCAAATTACAAAGGCGCAATCGTGTTCCATACCTATTGCTCTTCAATAGCTATTGAAAATCAACAACTGAACAGGTCAAGTTCAGCAGTGAGTTGTATGATTCACCACTGATTATTGAATACAATGATTGTTTGGTAATGAAGGCACACATTACAACTAAATATTTTGTTCAGTAAACATTTATAAACTTTATGATAATTTAATAAAAAATGTGTAATGCTAACAAGACATTCATAACTTCCTGTTGATAAATTTAGGAGATGATTCATCCTAATTTGTCCTTGTTATAATAATTTGATGGCCATTTGACTTTATCAGTAACACAACATGGGAAATGACAAGAAACAAGGACATTACTAATTGATATCCTTTTTAATGTACTTGCTTGCAGCTGAGAAACACAATTTTTTCAGTTCAGAGTATATTTAATACTGAATACTGATTTAAATGACACAAAAATAACAATTTTTTATATCTGTCATTTGGATAGTCTTTTTATATTAATAATATGTTTGTATATTAGTTGGGCTGAAGATAAGGGCTATGTTTACCCTCTTAACAACACTGTCCTTTACTGTACTCCAAACATTATAATGCATATTTAATAGGCATACTAAAGCCGATTCTGAAGGCTTTAACTTTAGTTTTAGTGCTGTACAGACTTAAATTTTTCCACAGTAATTTAGCTTCTGTTCTTCACACTTATGAACTATTTTGCAACTATAAAATTTCGTTTTGAGAGCACTAAAACTAAAATTAGAGCCTTCAGAATCGGCTACAATGTAGGCTTAACATAACAAACTACTGTGTACAGCTATTTTTCTAAATGTTAACACACTCAGCTCCAAGGATATTTTTTCAATAATCTTTTTTTTCAAATCCTCATACCTAGCTTTGGCATTTTTCAACCGATTCACAACCCAAAACTACTGGCGGATTCTCCAGGGTGAGCACTTTTGGACACCATAATAAAATGTATACAACGGTTTATACTGAGTCATACACTGAGCTATGAAGTGGGATCAGTAAATGCCTAGGTGTATCATATAATACACTGGCGCTAAGAGTGTTAAATACTTATATAGGGAAAACGGCATCTAATATATTGCATTTTTTTTTTATTTTGTATCAGAAACTGCCGTTTGGGTTTCAATTTTGTGCCAAATTCATATAGTGTTGTATGAAAATAGGCATTTATATAAACAAAGGTTCTGTTATTTCCAAATGCATATAATCCATATAATAAGTAATTACTTAACATCAGGGACCTAATATTATTTTGTATCTGAAACAATAAAGCCAATTCTGAAGGCTTTAATTTTTGTTTTAGTGCTGTAAAAGCTTAAAATTTTCCAAAGCAATTTAGCTTCTAATATTAATATTTAAGGACTATTTTGTATCGAAGAAAATTTAGTTTTGACAGCACTAAAACTAAAGCCTTCAGAATCGGCTTTATTATAAACTATGGACTCCTGCATGACTCAGAATAATGGTTGCAATACAAACCATGATAGCTTATCACTGCATAGACAAGTCAACGACATATGAGTGCAATTAAAACTGTGTTGTTTACACTATTCGCATCGGTACGGCTTACTTACCCTTGACTTGAATTGAACATAATCCAATCAACGAAAAATACACATCCAGGAAAGAGCAATATTAAAGGAGATTAAGGAAGGACTTACCTGGATTAATGAGATTAGCGCTTTTGTACTCGACGCGGGGGTCTTCGAAAGCTTTAGAATGTGCGGGGTTCAAGAAAGCCAACTGTGGAGGTGTCTTGTCCACTGCTCGGATATAGCTCGCGAGATTGTTTGTGGTCAAATAGTGGACCAGGTTCCTACCGATGAAACCGCATCCTAAAAGAAATTGCAGCTGTTAGAGAACGCAGTAAGAACGAAAAAACAGTAAGGTCACCCACCTGGTGATGGATGACCGTTACGAAATAAGCCGATGTTGGTTTCATGCCACGCCAGGGATTACGTTCAAAACTGCACATAAAGAAAAGGGTAATTCGCAGAAAATAGTTGGTTTATTTACCTCCTAAAATCACAACTCTTGGTTTTGAATTGTCGCCGGTAAAATCGGTCATTTTCGTTTGTAGAAAACGCGGCTGTCGAGTTACACAAGTGAAGCGAAATGCGATGAAAGAAATGTCACTTTGACAGTTGGCTGGCTGGCTTGGCTTGACGTATGGGCCCGGATCGAGAAGAATGGACCTAAATAAAATACTCTAAGGTCTGAGCAGTTTTTATATTTTCAACCCCTCAGTGGGGTCTTTATTAGGCGAATAGAAAAATATTATGACATACATTTAAAGCTAAATTAAAAACCAGTGACATCTATAGAAATAAAAATATAAAAGATATAAAAAAAATATTTTGAATCATGAACATGGCTAAGTTAAGTCTGGCTCATGATTCAAAATTTACTTTTTTATATTTTAACGTCAATAAATGTTAATGTTTTTCTAGCTTTAAATAGATGTCATAGAGCTATTAAAAAAAAAACTACCAAAAGAATCATCATTTAGAAAACCTTTTCCACGACTACGTCACCACATTAGGTTTTTGAGACACTTTAGTTAATGAAACAATCGACATGTTTCAAATTCTTTCCTAATTCATTTTCAAGCGAGCGAGTGTCTGTCGTCAGTGAATGGAGCCTCTAACTGACTTGCAAAACAGCGTGGGTGGCAGCGGTGGCGCTCACCGAATGGCGAATGACGTACTGCGGGACCTGTGCTAAGGTGCAGTTGTAGTCGCACTGTGCCGTCGTGCAATTCAAGTATACAGGCTGAACTCACACAATTACTTTCAAAAACACTGGGCACGTTCATGTTGTATTCCCACGAAGCTGGGCTAGTGGCCAACTTTAATTTTTGTTGAAACTCGTATGCTGACTAATTTCAATAGCCTCACGTACTTTACGCGGAATGGAAAACTTTTCTTTCGCTAGTACGGAGACTTTATCAAAACCTATGAAGTGAGTGGCATGGCATCCAAATCAAGAACATGTTCCGCTACTGCTAAACTGTTCATTTCTAATTTATTCATGCTAATGTGCTCTGTCAGTCTGATCAATACATTGCGCTTCGTCTCACGTATACAAAGTGAATTTGTAAACATAGTATAAAATCAGTGAGCAAAAGTCAGTGAGCAAAAGTCAATTTTGCTCACTCAGTGAAGAAAAGTGTTTTGAATTAAGAACGTTGCGAATTGGCATTTCATATTTCATTGGCTCACGAAACGTTCAGAAACTCCATATCCTCTGCTCGAGGGAAAGAGGGATAGCAAACATCAGCATGGCAGCTATTTATCTTTCACTCTTTATGGATTCCATACACGTTGGGAGGCTAATACACGGCCTACAGCTTGTCAGATACCGTAGACATGGTAAACTTCTCGAAATCCTATGTATTTAACTTTAGACAATGTTTAAATCTGTTGCTGTCACTCTTTTACAATATGGAAGAAAAGGCGACAACAACAGATTTAAAACCTGTCTAAAGTTAAACACCGTTTTGTAGTAACATGTTTATGGAATCCCGACCATAGACTATGGACTCCTTGTAAAATAAATAACTGACCTCTAATAAAACAAGTAGCTGGGCTGGCCAATGACATTCAGATAATGAAGCAATTTGATTATCGCTATTTTGGCGCTGATCACTGCAATGAGTCACGGGAGCGTATTTGGAATTAATGATAAAGATGAGACAATGATTAATGCAAAACGGATCTCCTCATTAACTATTTTTGATCGGGATAGTCGACCAATTTCAGTGGATTTAGTCGTCGCGTAAGCGTCTTCACTCGCCTAGAAGAAGGCAGTCTGAATCTGCTGAAACTGGCCGACTATCCCTATCAAAAATAGTTATTGAGGTGAGCCGTTTCATAATAATCATGTTTTATCCTCAAGTTTCATTCAATTCAATAAATGAGACAATGACGTTATCTACTATAACAGTGTCAATTTTAGTTCCTGGTTCGCTGGCTTTGAAACGGCACAAAAAAGAACTGTCATTTTATTTTGTATGGCAAAACATGTACGGCGTACTC
This sequence comes from Ypsolopha sequella, assembly GCA_934047225.1. Taxonomy (NCBI): domain Eukaryota; kingdom Metazoa; phylum Arthropoda; class Insecta; order Lepidoptera; family Ypsolophidae; genus Ypsolopha; species Ypsolopha sequella. The sequence goes on along the minus strand of OW203990.1, from coordinate 27,735,203 downwards.
GTATTGCTTAGTGGTATAAACAAATTAAATGAAATTCTACCGGAAACGCAAAAACAGAGTGAAACGCCCACGTGATGGTTGAGTTTTGCGTTTTCGATCGGTTTGTCACAAATTTTCCAATTTTTGGGTTTCAATTAACATTACTTACATTTTATTTTATGTGCAATATTTATATGGTGTATTATTTAAAGAAAAAAAAACCATTGAATATAGTCTCTTTACATTTTGTCTTTTCTCGTTAGTGAGGTGAAAAAAAGTGTTTTGTGGGTGAAAAGTTGTATGTGTCACACGAGAGCATTATTTTGTTTCTTGTGCTTTTGAATCCCTCACCACGCTCAGGATTTGAACTTAGAATTGCTACGGGATGGGGGCCCAAAATGTCAAGTGCCTAGGGGCCCTGGGTCTCTAAGTCCGGGCCTGAGCACATCTATCGGCAGTCGCAGTTATCTTGTTTTGTATAGGTAGGTAGTCATAGATTATGGTCATCAGATCACAATAAACTTCTATTTTCCATTTATCTGAGATTTTCCACTATAAACCACTCCACTGCACTATGGTGGTTGATTTATTTAGATTATTCTGTTTATTTACATGACCGATTTACCAACGATAGCTGAGCGTGTTTATTCTGTTTAATATGATGACCACACTCATAGTGTGGAAAAAAGTTGTCGCGATTAACGGCCACGCATGGCCGCACCGATGAAGTGTGCAACGGGTTGCAACGACCATTTCGCATGGCGTTAACAAGCATCGACGTACAGTGCAACTATGAAGTCATGAAATAAATCTTTGCCAAAACAGAATTAATATGGCAACACCTGAGATCTTTTGTACGGGGAAATCAGGTGTTACCAGAAAAACAATTTTAGTTCCATTTCATGACTTTATAGTTGCACTGTAAGCACCAAGCATCGCAAATAATTTCCGATGTTCTCTGCATCGTGTTTGTATATGTTATTTGTCATTTTGACAGGTAAAAAATGGTCTTTGTTGAAAATTAAACACTTCTACTTGCCCACAGATATTCAAATTATTAAACTAAACCCAACCGGTTTCGCTTATAAGCATTCTCAAGGGTTTTGAGCTATAACAAAATATATAAAGAATATCTGTGGATAAGTAGAAGTATTTAATTTTCAACAAAGATGTTTCATAAGTTCCACCAAGTGCCGACAATTAGGACCATCAACATTTAAAAAAATGGTCGTTTAACACACATCCATTGCCGCAACCCGTTGCATAGTTTGTCCCTGCGGCGATGGGTGGTTGTTAAACGCGGCAAATGACAAAGCTTAGATACAGTGCCACCATATTATCTGTAGAATGAAATAACTTTTTCTGGGTCTGTCATTGGCTAATATTCAATAATATCCATTCAGACATGCTAGTTCCACCATTTTCATTCTACAGGATAAGTTGGTACACTTTATACAGTACTACAAACATCTGATGGCGCGTGGATGACAGTGACAGGGGGGCGCAGCTGTCAAACAAGAAATATGGTAGCGGTGTTAATTCTGATTCTGGACACAACCAATCCACGTGCCATAAGATTCTTGTAGTACTGTAGATCCATTCTTTTCAATCTAGGGCGCGAGTTTTACGTTTCTTTTGACGAGATATTCATTTCAAAGAGTGATAAAAGTAAAGTCTTTTGGCGTAACATAAGATTAGACTTTAGTCATAGCCGTCTTGGAGACGGCTATGCTTTAGTCCATAACTTTAATAAAAACAGATCTTATATTTTATCTAACATTACATTTTTTGGGTCTTATATTCTAAAGTACCTAATGCAAATGACTAGAAATGTGTTTTAGCGTCGATTCCGGCACATGCTTTTACATATGTCTTATTTTTAATGAAGTTCGATTGATCCTCTTTCTTCTTGTCCAAAGGTAGGAAGAAGGACACCACTAGACCAGCTGGGAACAAATAAACAGAATTTACAGCAATTTAGCAAAAAATCCGTTTTTATGCGTATTAAATACCTACATACATACATACACTCACGCCTGTCTTCCAGAGATAATTCATAATACATTTTTCAATATTTTTTGGTTGGGACATAAACGAGGAGTAGGCTTTAGAAAGTACCCATTTGGCGATACTAATCGCCTTAAAGAAAAAGTATCTTTTATAGATGTAGAGTGCTACTAGCTTAGACTGTTAGCCCCCAAAAAAGGCATCAGTTTAGTTTTCCGGAAGAAAGGATGCCACTTGCCACAATTGTTTATTGGACCAATATCTATCGATAAAGATCGGTAGCCTTCGGGAGCCTCTTCAATTTGGGGGGGGAAGGGGGTTCAAAGATGCACTGCGCCAAGCGTCATTTAAAAAAATTAAACTGTCTGAGTTTGTCAACTACATCAAGATGGGTGTCTTTTTCAGGTGAATTAAGGACGTAGAATTCATTTCTGGCATAAAAAATTGTGATATTTTAAGTAGTTTCTTGAAAATTTTTACATAGATAAAAATTTTATGAAATACTTTTTACTTTCAGGCGCCACAAAAAAAAAACCTCAGGTTTTTTTAAGTAACAAAAAATACGTTACGAAAGCCTATTTTATGCAGATAAATAAAAATATAAGTTTTATTGGATTTTTAAAGGAAAAAACCATTAAAAAAAATAAAACAATGTCGGTGAGCTCTTATTTTACTACTACTTATTAACTAACCTGATGAAAGTATATTTATGTAGTGTATTTATAAAAGTATATATATGCATAAAAACTATAAACACGTAAAAATGCTTTTCTATGGTTCTAAAAGAGTATTAACTATTTAATTATCATGTTAATTTTTGGCAGCTTCTACCATCTATAACAAATAGTTCTAGGTGTGAAGTAAGTAAGTACTGCTGTAAGAAGACAATTGTGTTCCTGGTCACGAGTACCAATCTTTAACAAATAGGTTCTGGACTAGTCCTATCTCCTGTAAGAGAAATAAATATCCTGCTTATAGATGTATATACATATGTGTTATGTACAGTCATATGTACTTACAGTACTTAGTATGTATTTATTTAATAATTAAAAGATGACCGCTGGAAGCGGTACTGTAACATATAGCTAAGCAATATGTTAGGTTTAGGTAAGGCTAGGTTTTATAGGTAGGTTAAAGGACTATTTGTTCGTGTTTAGTTGGCAATCGATAACCTTTATGGATCGACATACGTCGCATTGACGGAATTTTTTCGTGTTTTCCAAAAAATTAATACAGATCGAATATAAAAGATCTTTCAGACGAAACACGAGCAAGATTCCATGAAGATTCCTTAGAGAGTCCCATCGATGTGAAGGTGGCTCTCCATAAAGAAGATTCCTTAGAGTGTCCGATTAGTGCGGACGTGGTTCTCCATCTATAAATATTCCTTCTAGAGTTTTTGAAGAAATACAACAAGCGAGTGCTCTACCAGATTTAGAGCTCCCCTCCCTTAATATATATATACTTGATAATTAGGGTGCATCAAATAAAAAGAAAATATAAAAGAAGATAAACTAAAAATACAAAGTGGTGTAACTAAACAAAATCCCTACGAGATCCCGAGTAAACGGTGTGCACATCACAGTACCATCCGTAGAATGAGGTTATAGTAATGCATATATACCTCTCTACGTCTCCTACGTTATAATGACATACTTGAGGAGTACATCGATTTATTAATTACAAATTAAATCATTGGCCGTGATTTATTTGTGTGATCGTCTAGTAGATTAGGACACTACGTTATGTTACAAAACGGCTATGCTCAAAACAATGTATATCATAATTCAACAAAGGAAAATAAAGTATTCAAGAAAAACTAATGTACTAGGTATTTGTTAAATGATACGACTTAGCTGTATTCTGGAACTCAGCTATAGTAAAAGAGTATTAACTATATATAGTTAATACTCTTTTAGAACCATAGAAAAGCATTTTTTACGTGTTTATAGTTTTTATGCATATATATACTTTTATAAATACACTATACATAAATATACTTTTATCAGGTTAGTTAATAAGTAGTAGTAAAATAAGAGCTCACCGACATTGTTTTATTTTTTTTTATGGTTTTTTCCTTTAAAAATCCAATAAAACTTATATTTTTATTTATTTGCATAAAATAGGCTTTCGTAACGTATTTTTTGTCACTTAAAAAAACCTGAGGTTTTTTTTTGGTGGCGCCTGAAAGTAAAAAGTATTTCATAAAATTTTAATCTATGTAAAAATTTTCAAGAAACTACTTAAAATATCACAATTTTTTTTGCCAGAAATGAATTCTACGTCCTTAATTTACCTGAAAAAGACACCCATCTTGATGTAGTTGACAAACTCAGACAGTTAAATTTTTTTAAATGACGCTTGGCGCAGTGCATCTTTGAACCCCCTTCCCCCCCCAAATTGAAGAGGCTCCCGAAGGCTACCGATCTTTATCGATAGATATTGGTCCAATAAACAATTGTGGCAAGTGGCATCCTTTCTTCCGGAAAACTAAACTGGATGAGCTAACGGACCCAGCTAGCTTAGACTGTTAGCCCCCAAAAAAGGCATCAGTTTAGTTTTCCGGAAGAAAGGATGCCACTTGCCACAATTGTTTATTGGACCAATATCTATCGATAAAGATCGGTAGCCTTCGGGAGCCTCTTCAATTTGGGGGGGGAAGGGGGTTCAAAGATGCACTGCGCCAAGCGTCATTTAAAAAAATTAAACTGTCTGAGTTTGTCAACTACATCAAGATGGGTGTCTTTTTCAGGTAAATTAAGGACGTAGAATTCATTTCTGGCATAAAAAATTGTGATATTTTAAGTAGTTTCTTGAAAATTTTTACATAGATAAAAATTTTATGAAATACTTTTTACTTTCAGGCGCCACCAAAAAAAAAACTCAGGTTTTTTTAAGTAACAAAAATACGTTACGAAAGCCTATTTTATGCAGATAAATAAAAATATAAGTTTTATTGGATTTTTAAAGGAAAAAACCATTAAAAAAAATAAAACAATGTCGGTGAGCTCTTATTTTACTACTACTTATTAACTAACCTGATGAAAGTATATTTATGTAGTGTATTTATAAAAGTATATATATGCATAAAAACTATAAACACGTAAAAATGCTTTTCTATGGTTCTAAAAGAGTATTAACTATTTAATTATCATTTTAATTTTTTGCAGCTTCTACCATCTATAACAAATAGTTCTAGGTGTGAAGTAAGTAAGTACTGCTGTAAGAAGACAATTGTGTTCCTGGTCACGAGTACCAATCTTTAACAAATAGGTTCTGGACTAGTCCTATCTCCTGTAAGAGAAATAAATATCCTGCTTATAGATGTATATACATATGTGTTATGTACAGTCATATGTACTTACAGTACTTAGTATGTATTTATTTAATAATTAAAAGATGACCGCTGGAAGCGGTACTGTAACATATAGCTAAGCAATATGTTAGGTTTAGGTAAGGCTAGGTTTTATAGGTAGGTTAAAGGACTATTTGTTCGTGTTTAGTTGGCAATCGATAACCTTTATGGATCGACATACGTCGCATTGATGGAATTTTTTCGTGTTTTCCAAAAAATTAATACAGATCGAATATAAAAGATCTTTCAGACGAAACACGAGCAAGATTCCATGAAGATTCCTTAGAGAGTCCCATCGATGTGAAGGTGGCTCTCCATAAAGAAGATTCCTTAGAGTGTCCGATTAGTGCGGACGTGGTTCTCCATCTATAAATATTCCTTCTAGAGTTTTTGAAGAAATACAACAAGCGAGTGCTCTACCAGATTTAGAGCTCCCCTCCCTTAATATATATATACTTGATAATTAGGGTGCATCAAATAAAAAGAAAATATAAAAGAAGATAAACTAAAAATACAAAGTGGTGTAACTAAACAAAATCCCTACGAGATCCCGAGTAAACGGTGTGCACATCACAGTACCATCCGTAGAATGAGGTTATAGTAATGCATATATACCTCTCTACGTCTCCTACGTTATAATGACATACTTGAGGAGTACATCGATTTATTAATTACAAATTAAATCATTGGCCGTGATTTATTTGTGTGATCGTCTAGTAGATTAGGACACTACGTTATGTTACAAAACGGCTATGCTCAAAACAATGTATATCATAATTCAACAAAGGAAAATAAAGTATTCAAGAAAAACTAATGTACTAGGTATTTGTTAAATGATACGACTTAGCTGTATTCTGGAACTCAGCTATAGTAAAAGAGTATTAACTATATATAGTTAATACTCTTTTAGAACCATAGAAAAGCATTTTTTACGTGTTTATAGTTTTTATGCATATATATACTTTTATAAATACACTATACATAAATATACTTTTATCAGGTTAGTTAATAAGTAGTAGTAAAATAAGAGCTCACCGACATTGTTTTATTTTTTTTATGGTTTTTTCCTTTAAAAATCCAATAAAACTTATATTTTTATTTATTTGCATAAAATAGGCTTTCGTAACGTATTTTTTGTCACTTAAAAAAACCTGAGGTTTTTTTTTGGTGGCGCCTGAAAGTAAAAAGTATTTCATAAAATTTTAATCTATGTAAAAATTTTCAAGAAACTACTTAAAATATCACAATTTTTTTTGCCAGAAATGAATTCTACGTCCTTAATTTACCTGAAAAAGACACCCATCTTGATGTAGTTGACAAACTCAGACAGTTTAATTTTTTTAAATGACGCTTGGCGCAGTGCATCTTTGAACCCCCTTCCCCCCCCAAATTGAAGAGGCTCCCGAAGGCTACCGATCTTTATCGATAGATATTGGTCCAATAAACAATTGTGGCAAGTGGCATCCTTTCTTCCGGAAAACTAAACTGGATGAGCTAACGGACCCAGCTATACACGGCGAATGGTTTTTCGTTCACTGGTGAAGGATCTTTTGTTTTGGCGCGTGGATGACAGTGACAGTCTTGACAAAGGGGACAGGAGCTGCTTTTTTATGTTTTGTAATTTTATGGCCTGGTTGCAAAGACCTTTAAGCCATGACAAGGGGTAGGATACCATCGTTAGTTTTTATTTTTACCACGAACATTTCACGCGCTAAAAGAGTCTTTTCTATCGCACTATGCGCGTATAATTTTTCGTCACTGCTTCTATACTCTACACCGAGCCGAATCATAGTAATATTTGGACACGTATGTTCTAAGCGTATTAAGAGGTCGGTGGAGCAATCCTAGTTCATACTAACGAAATACCAAAACCATTTGTAAAATAAATATTCTTAAGAGCGGTTTAGTAGCCGGGTTGTGAAAAACTCGCCTTTTTCTAATTAAAAGAAACAGAACACTTATATTCAAAATTTACTCAATAGTTCCTCAACAAAACCTAAAGTTTACATTGGTTTCTGTAAATTTCAAAATTAATAAAATTACATTTTTTTGAAATTATAGTTTACAGAAACCAATGGATACTTTGCGATGGCAACATACACAATACATAAGGTACCTAATAAGGTTAGCGGATTTTTTCACAATCCGGCTGCAAAACTGCTCTTAAACATCAAATATGAGAAAAATAAGCTTTCTATGGAAATTTTAAATTGCTATAATATAATGTCGTCTTTAAATCAGTGTTCTTTCAAAATACATATTTGGGAACCTAGATATTTTGTAATCCAGTCGGAATAAATACACACTATCCTAAGAATAGGTATCTATGATTTACAAATTTTGGTATTTCGTTTGTATGAGGAAGGTACATATGACGAGCGTCATATATAAGTTCGTAATACCACAGATAATATAATACTGGTAAAACCCTACCTCTACTATGATGTTAAGGTTCTTACCGATAACTAAAGCGATGTATCCGCTGATCATGGGCGTGCAGTGATCAGTTAGCAGTCGCGCTATGAACTGCACGCTGAAGAAGCCAAACCCTCGCGCCACCACCACCGACAGGCAGGTCGCCATGCCTCTGTCGACAGAAACTGATTTCAATATGGCCGATTCAAGATGGCGGATTGTTCATTTCATTTGTGTAACGTGCAAAATAATTATGTGGTTCATATTCCAGAGTTAATAAATGTTTTTCCGTTGAAATTACAATTCTTTTTTTTGGCAGCGCGAGCTTTAGAGCGTACGCCACCAACGAAGTCCTGCGGATCAAGAAATTTTTCTAACTATTCCCTTGGAATAAAAACTTTCACATGGGACTTCTTTACTTACTCTTAATGAGTCTAATGCTGGACATAGTAATGGATATATGTCTCTCCTAAGACAGGTGGAGTTACCATTATCATGCGGCTAGTAATCGCAGTGCTATAGAATTTTCACACAAAAGACGCAGCTGGCTCGTCAAGAGCGTCTTCACTAGTCGGTAGGGTCCACAACAATCATGGCACTATGAGATATATATCACTATAGAGGGAAAAAATACAGTACTCAATATAACTAAACATATCAAGATAAAGCCCAATAAATCTGCTCACCTCAGATGAGTGGGATTCAAATCAACCAAGAACGAGTTCACGTTTCCCAGTATTAAGCAAACGTAGAGAAACACATAGAAGAGCCCAACACTGAGCAGCGGGATCCTCACGAAGAGTAAGGGTATCCCACAGGCAGCCGACACCATGAAGACAAGCAGAGTCGTCCGTCTTCGACCGAGAGACCCCACGATGAAGGAGAGCGCAATGGTCAGGCTCCCACTGCTTCCTGAGTAGATCATCACAGAGTATAGGGTGCTGGTTTTGATGACGTGGTCGCAGTCTTCTGTCGTCTGAGAAAATTTTAACCATTAGATTGGCAAAGAAAGCTCTGCTACTGGGTATGTTTGGGTAAACATATAATAAACAAAATAGAGTTAACAATAAAATGACAAACTTAACTTATTAATAGGTTATTTAATTTCTACCATAATATTCATAAAAGTCTGTATATATATATATATATACAAGGTGTAACAGAAAGGTGTAACCATATTTGAAGAGCTTATTCAGTCAATGGTATAGAACAACTTTTACTATGGAGCCAACCCTGAAATCTCAAAAAAAAAATCTGCCCTTCCATACATTTCAGCCGAGCGGCATTGCATTTTCTATGAAAAAGTTATTTTTTTTTTTCGAGATACAGGGTTTGTTCCATAGTAAAAGTTGTTCTATACCATTGACTGAATAAGCTATTCAAATATGGTTACACCTTTATGTTACACCTTGTATATAAGTAATAAATAAACCTTAACAATTTACCGTCGCTCCCTTTAAAAAAAATTACGTCATAACGACAAATAACTTAAAAATATTTAAGAAAAAAGTACTTTTTAAATATGTTTGACTTTGTGTTTCATGTGTCCATTCTGTTTTGTTTACTTTAACACAACTGAATAATTATATTTATACACTTAAATAAAAAAATAAAACTGGATTGAACTGGCTTACCATGTTTTGAATAAAGAGGTCTTCTTATATAACTATATTTGCTTAAAAACAATGAATTTTGTAAAAAAGCACTTATCTTGTAATATGCGAGAGAATTTACAGAATCTGAGCTTTTTTGAAACGTTTTACAGGTAAATTTTCTTTTATCAGGAATAAGTAGTATTCTCCAATGAAATCTAGTTTTAAGTATATCTTTAATAAATGAGAGTTCAGGAATAGTTCCTACCCCTAATTTACATTTATCGTAGATAAAATAAGGATATATACATCTTTTTTTTTTAAATTCAGCAATACCAAATATACTAAAGCTGCTGTAAATCGCGTATTTTAACACTATTAAAACAACAGGAATTTATTGAAACCGACTCCAGAATGAATGATTGATTGAATGAATAAACACTCTATTGCATACAAATAAGAAGACAAGATACACACAAAGAACAGATAGAAGGCAAGGGCGGACTTATTCCTATAAGAAATTTCTTCCTATCAACCTTGGGATAACATAAAAACATTTTTATCTTGGAAATTTAACTAAATCAGTGCATAACATTATTTAAAGGTTATTTTAAACCTATACTTAAATTATACCTATATTTAAACCTAAACCTAAAAATGTACTACATACAAATACATACATAAATACACAGATACATACATACAGAAAAACAGTAGCTTAATAGTCAGCATAGACTAATTATTAGTCTATGATAGTCAGTAAGTCATTCAGAGAGAGGAGAGGTAAAATTTTTTCAGTTATATATTAATCTTAGCGAAAACTCAATTTAGATATTTTAAAATCATATTAGGTTATATTTATCATAGTCCACTCTCGTACCCCCACGTTTCACCGACGATTATTATGTCCCAGCGTGATGAGTGGTGACTTCAGGCACAAATATGGAGGTATTCCTCGAAGCGCAACCATTTTCAAGCGCACCTAATGAAGCACAACTAAACCATTCCTCGAAGCGCACCTTTTAGTTGCGCTAACGAAATAAATTAACAATATTTATGGACAAATTCTGAAACACGCACATAGTACACAAATGTGCCCATAATACAGAGGTAATAGTTAAAAGATGATTACACTATTCGACGAGCTAACAGCTGTGCTGGCAACTTCACAAAAAGTCTTTCCAGCGCTGTCTTCACCACTGAAGAAGGCATTCGTCATCGTCGGAACCCACATGGTAAATCCAGTTGATCTGGAAGAAACAATACAACGTCATATATTATTTTTATATATTTGAAACTATAATAATATTTATATTCATATAATTCAGCAGACTTCAAGTTCTTCTTTTCATTAGTTTAATGTTGCTGGCCATATGACCTTCACAAGTTTACCGCGGACAAAAGGAGGGAACGCCGAAAACGTTCACCTCCAATTTTTCACCTGAGGGCCCCTAGCAGGGGACCTCGGCTCAGGACGTTGACGATGTGTCTTCTATCCTATCGGAGAAAGTTTAAAAGTCAGTTGTGCTTACGTCATATAAGCACACATGAGTATAAAGTACAGCTTCAGGTTATTTCTCAGAAGTGGAGGTTTGAACAGTGGTGCGGTCTGATTCCACATCTGGCGCAGGAAGGAAGTGCTCATCGTTGGCGTCACTGGAGCTTCATCTAGGTATACTAAAGTTACCTGAAAACAAGGAAAAGAAAAAATGTTAGTATAGCCGATTTCGTCGTCGCGATTTCACAAAATGACAAAGAGAATTTATTCTTTAACAAGAGTCAATTTAATCTTACGATTGGCCTCTATAAACTCTATAGAGTAGTGCAGTCCCATAACTTACAAGAAAAAGTGATCTTGTACGCGATTTTGTCTACCGAACCATTAGCTAGATACCAGATTATTGACTTTGCTTAGGAAGCAGCATAAAGCTGTTAGTTGCCAAATAATCACTACTAAAAGAGTTGGATAGGCAGTTTTTGAAATTTTACTTACAGGATAAGTGATCTTCGGCAATCCAGAATTCGAAGCATGAATAGTCTTCAGGATATCCAAGGCTTCGTCGTCTTTTCTTTTGCTCAGAAGGAATTTAGGACTTTCATGAAGGAATATGAGACCAATGACCCCGAAGACTCCTGGGAGACTGATGATCAGCATCAGCAGCCGCCACGGCCGGTACTTGAGTGCCAGCCAGGGAATGCTGATGTTGAATGTTAATTTGAAGACTGGCAGCGCGAATACTGTTGACGGAATCGTGGTTAAAGTTGTATAAGATTTTAAAGGAACATTTTGTTTCTGTCATGGTCAGGCCAAGGAGATGGAATGCATAAGAAGTTGCTTAAAATTTTTCTAATTAGCGATTTTTCGCTCAATCTGGAAACATTTGCGTAACAGATAACACTGCCGAAAAATCCTAACCCATTACGAGATGTTTAGCAAAAAAAAAACTTTCCCATGCTTTTTCCATTTTTAAAATTTTTAAGGGCTTATAGTCCTCAATTCCATTTGCCTAGGGACCCTGAATCTTAAAATCCGGGCCTGCCAATTTCAAAGAGGGCCAGGGAGAGGCAGACACCACAAATACCCATTTGCTGCGATCCGATCAACTTCCTTAGCTTCTTTTACATTCATCAATCGAGTGAAACAAGCATATGCCTGTTTCGGGTGGTTTTTACCAGATCGGGTTACCCTTAGCCATTCATAAAATTTGTCTAAAGTAGAATTTTATAGTGAACTTTACAAAGGTAGCTTACTACAGATGAGGAACTGCACCAGCATGGTAGCCCCTGCCATCAGGAACATGAACTGGTTCCTGTGACGTCGCGGCGTGGTCTCCCCCACCAGTACGAAAGCTGCTGCGTTAGCCGATGCTGTACTGGAATTAAACATTCGGGATGTTATACTTAAATAAGTTTTGAGCTGCAGACAGTATACGTAATAAATAGCAGTTATTGGATCAGTATCTGATAGGTAAATGTAAAATGTAAAAGCAAGTTTAGATTTTAATCCGGAGATCGTAAGTTCCTTCAATAAGCACAGTAAGCTCAAGCCTTGGAAATAATCGGAAGTAATTAAGGAAAGGAAGATAGAACTCAAAGCTCTTGGCAAAGATTAATGGCGAGTCCCTCTTTACGCAATTTTTGATGGTGGTAAAAGCACAGAACTTTGCTTGCTTTTACTTCAAGTCCTCCCAAAAATATATATATAAAGCTCACTCTTAATGATACCTACAATCCAGCGGAGAAGAACTTTAAAACCGCCAAGAAGGCAAAGGTAGGCGCGAGACTGGCTGCAATATTCAGGATGGCACCGATAGTCATGGCGGCTAGCAGAGTGGACCTTCTGCCTAGAGTGTCGGCACAGAGACCCCAGGCGTATGATGAGAGCATTACACCTGGAAAATGTAGGAGGGTAATAACATTTCTGGAAATATGTGGTACTTAGGGACCAAATTATTATTATGACTGGAACGCCTAGTAATAAGAAAAGCTTGATGTTTTGTTACTAACCGTATGTTGAACTCACAATTAAAAGATGAAACGTATAAAATTAACATACAATTTATTTCTTTCGCGATTTTAGGGTTGACTCTCTTGAGAGCATGGCTAGTAAGCCAAGTACTGGCTGGCTGACAGCGTCATGTCGCAGGCGGCTGACGGCAGCACAACATTGAACCTCATCTATCAGTGGTATAGCCTACTGACTGGCTGCGAGCACTAAGTCACAGGTGGCTGACAACATCACCGTACTGAACCTAGCAGAGAGCATGGCCTGCTGACTGGCAGAGAGCATCAGGTCACAGGCGGCTGACGGTAGCTTCATACTGAACCTCATCTATCAGCGGTATAGCCTTAAAGCATGGCCCGCTGACTGGCAGAGAGCACCAGGTCGCAGGCTACTGACGGCAGCACCGCACTGAACCTCACCTATCAGCGGTATAGCAGAGAGCATGGCCTGCTGACTGGCTGAGAGCGCCAGGTCGCAGGCGGCTGACGGCAGCACCACACTGAACCCGAAGATATCCAAGTACATGGCGAGGATCAGCAGACAGCTAGACGACAGCATCCCGAAGTTGTACCATCCAAAGCCTGACCGATATAGAACAGGATTAAATATAAGGTGACTTTGCATGATATAGTTGTAGCAGTAGAATCTATTCGGTATGTGGTCAGGATCTGCGAAAAACGCAAAATGAAATTTAGGCTTCCTTCCTAAACCAATCATCTCTGGTTGTTCGTAACTTAAACTATAGAGGCACAAATAATATTTTTCGTATTTTGCAAAGAGGGTCATTGAAACTTGGTCCTGACCACTTACCGAGTTTCCAGTATGAATTTGGCTATATCATGCAAAAACGCTCGCTATTTGACTTTGCTATTTGACGAATCATCGTCATATAGTAAAATTAGGCACTTTCTAATTTGCCTCGCCACGTATAGTAATCTGTTAGAACTATTGAGGGTCGCCTCGCTCTGCTCCGCTTCGCTCAGCTCCTAATATCTTCTTACATGTAAACTTAACTCGCTCCGCTCGTCGTTGCACTTATTTTTCACTTTTTGGTGAAAGACATTCGATTTCGGCTTTTTAAACGACGGGCATTTTACAAATCTAGCGAGCGTTCAGAAATTGACGACGCTGCCGTTTGTAAAATGCTGAATTTTACTATTTGTCTGCCACATATACATCGTCACGACGTTTATCTCATATCGCTAGTTATGCGGAGTAAACCTTCTTTCAGTGGTTATATTGTGCCCGAAGGGTGCTCAACGGGACCCAATTAGAGTCTCCGCTGTTTGTCTGTCTGTCTATTCGTCTGTCACAGGGGGTCTAAAGCTTCAACTGGCTACCTATTACAGCTGAAGCTGTAGACCCCCATGTTATAAGCCGGTGTGTCTGTATGTCTATTCGTTGATGGCATAGCAGCATAGAAACATTTTACTCTTTGAGGTTTTTTGTTTGGTGACCCCTCCTGGGTTCTAATTTTTTATTTTTGTTGTCTCCCTGATAGATGACGATGATGCCTTGATAGAAGTCATAGTAAGTTACTAAGACCTCTATACATAAAAATATCCTATAGGGTCTCTATATAAAAAAAACCTTGAAAAAGTAACATTTTTCAACGTCGTTATGCCACCAACAAGTAAACAGACAGACACACTAACATGCGGTTCCGTTTTCTGTAACCCTAAATTACGAAACTGAAAGTTAGTTTGTACACTTAGAACACCTCTAGCACTCCCTAAAATATGTGTCGTGATAATAAAATACTTTGAGCTACTGTTTTAACAAGGTAAAACCTACGCTTTTCCTAACTTCAGCGTTGTGGTCCATTTTAGTAGTTACACACCTGATTGGTCCAGAGCATCTTCATATATACATCTATTTTCTCCTGAGTTCTTCCCTACCACAAACACCATATTTACATAACATAAATTACACAATTTTTACTTTAAAAATATTTGTAAAAAGAAGAGTCACGCTGCACTCTCAGTCTCTCGTTTTACAATTGAATGAGAATAGTTAGTCGAAGTGCTTTTATGTATAAGTGTTATTCATATCTGTAGATATAAAGGAAAGCCTGACGCACAGGTTCTTTCACTTCCTTCAGACACAACCGCGATTGGTGTATCACTGGAAAATCACACATACAGGGAGTTCTATTTATGAATAAAACGCAAAAATTAAAACAATCAAAGTAGTTTAATTACGTGAATTGTCGAATATAGCACGAATTATTCGTGAAAGTGATGCATACTGGGGTTAAAGATATACGATATATTTGCACTTTAATACTTTGACCTTAATAAAGGTCGAACTGTTTATCAGATATTGAACACGGTGTGGATTTAGAAATAAGGAACATAAATACCGCTTTTTGAAATTCACAATATTGAGATCGGGGGATATTTTATTTGATTAAAAGAGCGCCCTTTAAATTATACTTTATTTGCCGGGGTTAAAGTTTATTTAGTAAATAATTTAGTAAATATTTTAGTTAAATAAACTACTTTATAAACTACTTTAGTAAATAAAGTAGTTTATTTAGTTTGTTTTTATTATAGGTTTTTAGGTTAGTTTTGCGTTTTTGTTTTAGTTACGTTTTATTTTATAGATAGGTTTTCAATGTTATTGAACTTTTATTTTGTTTTAGTAAAAATACTCCGCTTTATTTAAAAGAAAATTAAATTATACATAAAGGTGTATCGGAAACCTTTTGAGTTATATTTTGCCTCTGTTATATTTTGCGTTCGGACTACGTTTGTCTAGACAATTTTTTCTGGGTAAAATTAATAAATACCAATATAAACGGCCCTCTATAGAGCTGTAAAAACATACTTTTGACGTTTTTATTTATATTACGTTTTAGGTTTTTACGTTTTATTTTTTTACGTTTTTCATACATATTTCCTCACTATGAAAATGTAGGGATGAACACTTGAGATAATATTTTGCATTTAAAAGTCAAGACAGAAAGGAATTGTTGAACAAATAATGTAAAAAATATGAAAACCATGTTGTTCTATTCTAAAGGGATTGATTATCTACTGTTTAATGTGGCGATAGCTTTGTTTATTTTTTTCCTTGAATTATTTTTTACTAAGATAACAAATAGTTTAATACAAGGTTTTCCTTAAGAGGTCCCTTTACCCCTGTATTTTTCTTAAAATTCATATAATAGGTATAAACCGAATGTGAAGTCTACAGCTTATTTTCTTCATGTCTTTTTTCATGAGTATATTCTAGTGACATCTAACTACGTCTCTATACAGCCCAAAAAGCAAAATTTGATAAAACACCATCATAATAGCTGTCAGGATATCGTCAATATTGCCTCGTTTTTACGCAAAGTTTAACAAATTTGTATATGTTTATCTTTACTGGAAATAAAAAAGAGAGAAATACAGGCGTCGTTCATCTTAAGATGACTAAGTTTACACACTTTGCTAAGTATAAACAATTACCGTTTCATGGAAAACTGTTTTTACCTGAAACCATTTCACAAATTCAATTAACTTATTTTGAATATCTTGTCATCTTGCACTTCTTGATGAGAAATACAATTTAAATAAGTAAAAATACAACTTTTAGTTAAGAAAACTTATAGTTAAAAGTCTGCTGTATGCAAAAACATATTTTTAATTATATTACAATAGTAATAAAATAATTGGCTTATCCGTCGTCGTGATACCAGCCGTAAATTTCTTAAATAATCTGATATCACGCTTATGGAAAACCCAATTATTTTGAAGATACCATAATATCATTAAAATATGTTTATGCACATAGCAAACTTTTAACAATAAATTGTCTTAGCTAAAAGTTGTACTTTACCGTTATAATTATTTCTTAATATTTTGTTACAAATTCGGAGAAATAATGTTATCTTTGTAACAAAGACAAAAAAAAATAATAAACAAAGCTATCGCCACATTGAACAAACAGTAAATTATTAATCCCTTTAGAATAGAACGATATGGTTTTTATATTTTTTACATTATTTGTTCTACAGTTCTTTTCTGTGCTTTCTTTCAAATGCAAAATATTATGTCAAGTGTTGATCTCTATATTTTCATAAGGAGAAAATTTGTATGAAAAAGTTAAACAAAAGGCCATAAAAACGTTATATTATGTATATTTTACAGGGCTGTAAATATTAGCATTTATTGATTTTACCCAGAAAAATTGCCTAGACAAACGGAAAACAGACAAACATAGGGACAACAAATTAATCCTAAAAGAGTTTTGTTTTTTCATTTTGCGTAAAGGGACCTGAACATTTCAAACTATGATACAAATAAATTTCTATATTTTAAACACTTGGCGATTTATCCCAAGGGTAAACAGGTGTCCCAAAAGTCAACGCTTTCCCTTGGAAGGCTGGTAGGCCAGCTCATGACTGACCAGAATATCAAATTATGACCTCAGCAAAAAGTAGATAGTCTTCGAGTTGATGGTACTTTTATAAATTCGAATAGATTTTTGAGAGTCAAAGCTAACCAGTTCTAAATTCTAAGAATAAAATTTTTGTTGCGCGACTCTGAATAGTCCTGCTATTGATAAAGTCAAAAATAAACCTTGAAATGCCGTAACATCAGGAAGAAAAAATAAAAACCCAATTTATGAGCAATTTTTTGTAATTAGGTTAGTTCGACACCACACCCTGAAAAAAAATGTTCTATGTTAGTTTTGCAAATTGTCTTAAATAACGGCTCATCAAATATTGTTTTTAAAATGATCTGGCAATTTCTGTGTATTACTTTTGAAAAAAAAGTTATTGCTATTTTACTACCAAAGGAGCTGCGTATTTTTTTAAATAATTAGAATTTAGAATGAAAGAGTGGCGGGCAGTAAAAATATTTGACGTTCATTAGAAATGCCATTTAACACGCGTTAGAGTGAGATAAATAGTGACGCTATTTAAAATGAGTTGGAATGAGATAGTAACGCAGTTAAACGTAGTTGAATGAGAGAGGCATAATTGATATAGGCTACAGTGAGATAGATAGTGACGTGGTGCATTCCTTCTGAGAATATTTGTTAGTTTCCACTTTTTGTAATAACAACTTTAGTAAAAATTTTTTGTAAAGAAATTTTTGGTCCAATTTATTTTCCCGCAAGTGTAAAACCAGCTCAACGGGCGAAAAATATTTAAAGAATGGGTAATGGTGACAATTAACCGTCACGATATTATTATGTATCTCTAAAGGAGTGTCTGAAATGTTCCGAGGGTCAACTGATAAATCAAACACTCAAAAAACCACTTTTAGCCGACCATAATAAATTTACGTCCCGACGTGATAGCAAGTAGGATCAATGCCTTGTGACGATGATCGAAATACACTAATAAATTAGATAAAATAAAATACGTATTACTTTTGACCCTGCCTCGTCCACTCTATTCGTATTTTTGCTATGGTGACGCGAGCTTAGAGACCGGGACGAATTTCCCCCGCGCGCAAATGTAACATGAATAAGCCACGCCCGGAACTGGTTTTTGTTTTGGCTATGTCATACTCTTAACATCGATGTCCCAAACACCCTGTATATTTCGATACACGAACAAAATACCTAATTCTACTCATTACACTATTTTCCAAAGAATTGTTTGTATATATACGAGCATTATATACGTAGTATGTGTATATAGTAGGATTCAGACTTACAGTCTGTTACAGCCTTTGTGATTAAGAGTATGGCATACCCTAGCAAAAAATGTGACTATCCGTCCCACAAAAAGGCCAATGGCAAAGACTTTATTAGCCTATAATAAAAGCGGTTTTTGGTTGGTTCATCGCCCTGTTTGTCTTCAACGACTGCGACAAATAATCACGGAGCGTAACAACAGAATGGAGGGTTTTTAGGCAAAATTATTTGGATTTCAGTTGATTTCTTTTCTATTTGTGATACTAATTTTTGGAGCATGTACCAATACTTATTTTATTAAGAAAATTAAGTCGATCCCGTAACCACTTTCTTCTAGGTAACATTTGAACACCAAAAAAGTAGGGCTGAAAAATATTTTTATACTACACCTGCTCGGAAAGTACCTTCTTACTTTTTTGAAAACGATGCAGAAAATACGTCATTACTGTCATACAAATATGCGGGCGGAAAAAGTGTATAAAAATTCATTGTTAACGTGCTTGAGCGGGCAGAAAAAGTATATGCAAATCCATTGTTAACGTGCTGTTTTTTTTTTAAATAACTTAAAGAATGAGCAAGTGGCCAAGTGGCCAGTATTATTTTGCGAACTCGTACATAAAACTCGAAAAATGATACTGGCCACTTGCTTTTCCTGTACATAATAAAAAATAAGAAGGAAATAAAAAGTGACAATCGCACGCGAGTCAGTCGGTTTCATTTATTGTATCTTGATTAAAAGTAAAATGATACTATTTCCTCGCAGGTGTAGTATAAAGCACTAAGTATCACTCGGGAGTAAGTGCGATTCCCAAGTCGTGTGTATTGAGGCCCTTGGCTTCGCCTCGGGCCTCAAACTACACCCTCGTTGGTAATCTTCCCCTTTCTTCCCTCGGTGAACAATGTACTATTTTCTTCTACCTTTATGAAAAAGTTCCATTTAATACTCGAAATTAGTTTTGAAAATCGAACTTTCCGGGCCCCGTTGCGGGATGACTATCAGGTCAGTTTGAAATATCGTATTGAAATTTCATTTATTGCAAAATTAGGTTCTTTTTGACGTTTGTCTTCATTTCATGCTAAATTAGTTTCTTTTGGACGTCCTTAGTTTGTATTTACCTCAGAATAAGGAATACAAATAGAAGCCTGACTAAAATAAGAACTGGGCATTAGCCATTGTACTCATCTAACGTAAATTACTCCTGTGTAGAGTGAATGAAACGACGCACAGTATACGATTTGACCAATCTAGAGAGACAAAAATATATTTCGGACTTAAAGGATCAGAAATTACCTAAATTCGGAATTAGCACTTGAATTCACATTATGTAATGATTTGGAAGCAAATAATACAATTTTTATAATATCAAAAAATTTATTCTGATTTCAACAAAAAAGTTATATCAATTTTACGTTTTAAAAGGCCTTTTAGTGGCAGTTTTGTCAAAAGTTATATAAAGGGATCGGATGATACTAACAAACACTTAATTGAAATCGAAATTTGTGCGGATTCGAGAAGTTTTCAAGGTGTGACCCAGTCTTGCCTTGCGGATTTCTTTGTTTTTGGCGTCTGAAGCCTCTTCGGACATTTGTCCTATTGGAATTACAGAATGTCTCATTATCTCTGTTACGTGAACAAGTATCTTATGTACCGTAGTTGGCATATTGTACCAGGGGTATAAGGTGAGATATAAGTTTCGGGTTTCAGATAGGGTTTGCAATTCGAATATTCGAATATTCATTTTATTCGAATATCCGCTCCAATTTCAAATTCGAATAATTCATTTAAATTATTCGAATAGTTGAATAATAATAAAGTTTTTGTTTTTGGTCTTATTCTTACTCTGCCCCTGAGTCCCACCCCACCTTGTGTTCATTTACTCGTTCAGCCTCGTTCGTTCGTTCACTCAGTCAGTCACGCGGCCAGCGACAGCGCGCACGCATCTGTGTTGTGTTAACTTGTGTTAACACAAACAAGAAAAATAATTAAAATACTTGATTTTATTTGAATAAAATTATGCAGCAATCAAACCAAACCACAGTCTAGCTGCTTTTGTTTGTTTTGAATTGATATTGTATTGTTTTCAATCAATGTTTAAAAATATTCGAATATCCGAATATTCGAATATTTGGCTCTAGAAGTATTCATTTTATTCGAATAGTAAAATTAAACGAATAGTGCAAACCCTAGTTTCAGAGCAGTAGTGTTTCAATTTGTATGGGTCAATTTCATAGCCAGACGCTATGGCTGCAAGAACGGTACTGAAACGGTATAGTAGATTTTGATTGATACGGGTGATACGTGAAGTTTCTTGGTAATTGTGAAAAAAAAACCTTCTTGCGGTATTACCATCGTTGCTCGTTCCAAATCCCGGTTTCACTTTATTTATAATCAGACCAATATATCTCTTTGAACTTCTTTGTGATATCATTCTTCCTCGTCTTAAAATCTTCTTTATTTTTCTCTATTTGGCATTTAATTGCCACTCACGTATTTCGATTCGGTAAGCGATATTTAATAGGCACTCCATTGTGCGGATGTAAGGACGAAGGCTAGATATCCCAAACTGGTACATATTTTCACCATTTTCATGTTGTGGAATTCATCTGCTTGGATGTAGTTTTGCAGATAAAACATGTCTGAGTTGACTTATTTTCGGAAAGCACGTTGCATACTTTACCATCTATCTTTCTTTTGACTCGTGGTGTATATTCTTATTATAGCTCGTCTTGGTGAAGCTGAAGAAACTTCCTGCATCAACCTAGCAGCATCACGTTTTCCAAGTTGCTCGTACACTCAATTGTGCTGCAAAAGATAGCTGTGCATCGTCATAATCTTCCAACAAATGTTGAATTTTCCGCTTTTTGGTTTTCTTCGAACTGTCTTCAAAAGTCTTTTTTGGTCTTCCAACACTTGAACTCGGGTTTGGGGGCTGCTCTCGCAACATAGTAAAAAATTCTTTATTCAGATATTCTTCGTTAACATTCAAAAATAAGTCTAAACGTTTCTGTTTACGAAGCCATTTCAGACGAATCTTCTCGCATTCCTTTTTTAGAAACGCCTTCAAGGGCTTTTCCTGGTCTTGTAGAAGAATCAAATTAACAAGTATTGACTTCACAAATATCATAACTTGGTCTAAACTGCCTTTGGGCGGGGTTGCACGCCAAAAGTCAAATAACGACTTTCGCCGAATTCGGACACCTATAAAGAAATAAATAAGAAATTATTGGAATCGCAATAATTCGCAAAAAAATAATATATTTTTAATAAACTTTAACAATATGAGAATACGATAAGAGCTAAGTCATGACGTGACTCATCTTGACTACGTACTTTAAGACTATGTAAACATTCTTTTTAGGATTTTTTTGTAGATTTATGGAAGGTGTTTTTATGACAGTACTACTAAGTCTTCATAAATATATTAGTGGATGTAAATGAAATGACATATAAATAATTACCTCTTCTTGAGGAATCCATCACCAAAAAGTACTTAAATTCACACAAAACTGAGAAACACATGCACAACACCGACGTTCAGATTGGCACTGACCGAGGGGACGGCTACCTGGATCCGAAACGCTAACTTCGCCCCATTGTTTTAGAGGGGACCGCGCTTCAAAAATTGATTTTTAATACGTTATCAGTTGTAGGGTTCGTTTAAGGTTAAATTGATATATAAAAAAACTCTGTTTTAACATTTTGATTTTAGGACTTTCGTCTCTCTGGATTGGTCAAATCGTATATTGTGCGACGGACCGCATTTACTTTATATTTTTTCCTGGTTTGTCACTAGATTGAACCAAACAAATGTCAGATGGATGTAATTTGGATGTATTTTAAAAATTATAATACCATCAAATTAAATATGTCTCATCATTGTATCGTTGTGTTGTAATATCGTACGTTGCGTGCATCACATCTTAATTTGGTGGCATCGAAATGTCTATTGCATTTTGCGAAAGTTTACAGCTTCACCGAGAGAAATTAAATATTTTGGTGCACTTCCTCTCAAAATTCGTGAAAGTGTGATTTATTATTGTTTGTGTTGATTGTTTTTTTAACATTGTAAGAAAATGTCTTGTGCGATTGAAGGCTGTAAATCGCATACAGGAAGAAAAGAAAACAATGAAGCAATATCATTTCATCGGTGAGTTCTGATAGTTTTTATGTTATAAGTTGCAGGATCATACCTAAAACTCAGTAACAATAATAGTAGTTCTTGTAAATCATACTCGTTTTCAATTCTACACCGATATTTGCCTGTTTTATATAGATTTTCTGCCGACTACGAGAGGTTATGTTTTTTCGTATAGTGATGTACTGAAGTCCGTGTGGCAAACTATCGAACATTGGTTCCCGCGGCAGCCGTGCATAAAGGATAATATATTAATGAGAGGTTTTCTTTTTGAGTATTAAAAAAAAAAACATAGTTTCCCAGAACTCTGTAGATGGTGTTGAACTGACTACGTTGCTAGGTGCCAAAGCCTAAACGATTGAAAAAAAAACATTGCGTCACGTCACGTCACGTCACATACGCTCGTTGGTTGATGACATGTGTGCTGAGCATATTATGTGCGAATGCTTTGTTATGGTCCGTCCAGGTTTAAAATGTACCATGGCTTGTACTCATTGCGCTTTACGACTTTCATCTTTAGGAAAAAGATCTATGCCTCCATTTTTATACAAATCCACAAGGCACAGACTTCTCTTCTTTTTCTCTTGGGACATTTTCTTTCTGGCTTAGAAAACTCATAAAAAGACTGCTAATTATTTTTTTCTTTTTCCTTGTTGTTATTATTTATTTATTTTCAAAATGTCATTGTGATGTGATGTGACAATGACATTAATTACTTTTTTATGTACGTTTCGTTTTACGATCTCAAAATTACATCCAAGTGCAATAATCAAAAAATTATGTGACGTTCCGTTCCTTGCAGTAACTTACCAAGTTCAGCGCCATCTATCCAGCGACTAGGGAAGAGTAAAAAAAAAAAGAAAAGAAAATCCCTCATTGCAGCGCGAGTTAAAAGAAAAATAATGCCGAATAAATATCGCTATATTTTTTTGTTACAGATTTCCAAAAAGGGAAGAATTAAAAAGTGAATGGCTTAGACGAATAATTTGACCAAATTGGGCAATTAAAAAAAGCGGTCATATTTGTTCAAAACACTTTACGTCGGATTCTTTTAGACCAAACGAAAATTTAAAATGGAGACTTTTAAAAGCAGATGCCTTACCAACGTTATATTTACCAGATACAGACACATTGGTAACCTTTAAATAATTATGTATAATTGCATTATCAATCTTGTTTGTAGGTACGTGCTTGTACTATACTATAGTATATTAACTCGATAATTTTTCAATTTTAGGCAACATAACCAGTACCTATGGATGTCTGTGGTTTAGAAAAGTGCATACTTCTATGTTCGCAAATCGTTCTGAAAGGCCTGTTCGTTCACGTTACTGCCGTGATCGACTTCACGAAGAAATTCTGCAGATCAAGACATTTTCGTACTTAGTGGTTGACAATAAAAGTACTTTGACAGGGTAGTTCTATCGTGAAATGAATTTTGGGAATGCTTATTGACTTGAACTGCGCATAATTTGATTTCTTATTACATGTTATTAGGTATTTTAATCGTTCATTATTTGTTATTAGTTTTTATTCAAGATAAGTTGATGTTTATTAGATAGAAATAAAAAAAAATGAAATTACCTCTGTAGTAATTGCGCTGTCATCGCTCATCATTGACATAATATTATTATTACGAATCCTATAAGTCTATGATTATTATGATTTCTATTGTTGCGATTAATTCCTTCTTCCTTGATTGAACAAAGACGCGACAACATCTATTTGATTGAGTTAAGAGGCGACTTAAAAAGTATCCACTTAAATAGTTTACAAGCTACAGCATTTTTTGTACTAGAAACAAGCACAATTTTGGACTTAACTTATGTACCTACCTGCCTACGATATAGTAATTTGTACTTAATAAATAATATTATGCTAAACGAAAGATATCCTTTTATTAATTCCTTATTTACACAATATAACATGTGTCCCACTGGGTTAGACAGAGACCACTTTGCTATTAATTCTCTTGGCCTCCTTCCAAAGCAAGAGGATGTCACTAGAAAGGTCGGTGCCTCCTGCATTCTCTTTTTTTTCACACTTTGATACGATATGATGCGTGGTAAGGAGATTGGTCGCGGTTCATTTCGATTTGGTTTATTTATCGTAGTCAAAAATCGACATTGTTACATCACTAGCAAAGCAACGAACTAGTGACAACCTACCTAATTAAGAAAAAACTAATACATATCCATCTCTCTCTAACGCACTAAAATGTCGTAAGAAAATCAAGGATAGGTGTCTTTCTCCGCGTATTATTTTAGCCAGGTTTCTATTTGTATTCCTTATTCTGAGGTATTTACAATCGACATTTCCTGCGTTCCGATTTACGACATAAATCGATTATATCGCGTCTGACACTCTTTTTTCGCAAAATGATACTGGCCACGAATAAAAGCCGAAGCCTGAAAAAAAAAGGTAAAAACCGCGCCGCGCTATACTAAGTCATAAAATACATTAAATTTGAAAGGAAAAATAAAATATTTAAATACATAAATCAGGTAGTAGAAAAAGTATCGTTCGCAACCGGTAAAAATGCGTTTTCTTACCCTTGGAATGTAAGCTTTCGACGTTCGCCTTCGGCTCCCGAATTACATTTTTTGATTTTTTGGGTTTATTTATCATTCAAAGCGGTTTAACATAGCTGGGTTGGAGACTCCTTTACACTTTCACTTTACACTTTACTTTTTGTAAAGATACAATGCAATTAAATTAATTATTACTTTGTAGTGAGTGTGAGGGTGCGTCTGCGTGTGAATATTAGTTAAAATGTACTGGACGTACTTACTAATTGTACTGGACGTACCAGACGTACCAGAGGGCGATGGGTCTTCACATTCCTACGCCTTTTTATTATTATAACGTTTATTTGGATGGGATTCAGCCCCTAGCCCCATCCCCCAAAGATCCGCTACTGCTCATTCAAAATCATCATTATTATTATAACGTACCTATATTCTAACCCCCCTTAATTCTAATTACTTCTAATCCCCCCTGTAGATCCGCTACTGCATGTTTACAGCTCATTCAAATTCATACTATCCTTTTCGCATATGAAAACAATACCTTCTATGTATAATTACGCGACAGGTGGGAGCGGGCGATTTATATTTTCTATATACTCGCCCGCACGCCCGCCATATTGCGTACAATAAGTATATATATATAATACATTTCACAGTGACTGACTGTAATCCTGAAGTAGACCTATATGTAGATATCTTATAATATTATTCTAATACACGATCGGACCACACCCTATAAGTGCTGTACTCCTACAGACTTGTACTCCCTCAATCGATGAGTACCTACCGTCGCTGATACATTTTCCCAACTTCAGATTTCAACGGGGGAAACACACATTTCATTTATGATAATGACTATATTAACCGATTCAGTAGTCTGTTACTGATATCAATAGATATGGAGCGAGATTGTGCCCTTGTGAAATGAGAAGAGTTGATGATAATGACAAAACATTGCTCGTCGTTCGTAGCGCCGCTTGTGCTCATATATATAATATTTATACCCACTACCGTATAGATCAGTTTAACCGTTTTAAGGCGCTACGTAAAAGTTTTAGCGTCCCTGATCCTCCATATGCGAAAAAACCCTCAGTGCGAGTGGGACGGATTCCTGGAAAAGTAGCAAAAAGTCGGTTTTTTATTAATATAAAATGTACTAAGCTATTTTTTCAAAAAGATTTTCAAGGAGACTTTACAAATACATAATATACATATTTTGAATGCAATTTCACAATGAAATCAGGTGGGATTTCAGAATTACAGGAAAAAAAAATTTAGAGGTCTTTTCGGAATTAAATTTTATCGAGAAAATTTCATCCAATCGCGTTTTCCTTTATTGAGAATCTTGATCAAATACTCAATAAACCTTTACCCAAAAATGAAATACGTAGATGACGTTATAGTGGAGTAAATGGATTCGAAAAAACCCCATTTTCTTTTTGGTATCGCCTTAATAACTATAGTAGTTCGCCCCGAACTGTGAACTCGCGGACCCACTCTTAAAACCCGGCAACCCCTTAACCTATGTTTGAACTTAAAACTTCTTTTTGTCCATCAAAATCGGGTTTGGCTGGTAACATATTTATAAAACCGAACCCCCCTTTATGAGGGGTGGAAGTTTGAAAGATAATCTATGCTTTTTATTTCTTGAAAAATTTCTTATTTTTTTTGTTGCCTGTGTGCTAATCCTAGCCTGAATACGTAGAGAGAGTAACTCTACGCCTGAATGCCAAATTGCAGTTTTCTAAGACTTTTGGAAGTTTGGAATACAAATTGTTATACAGGATGTTAAGATGAAGTTGCGGAAGCCAAAAACTGGCGATTACTAGTCAACACGAACAACTGTCCGTGAAAAAAAAAAAAAAAACAGTTTTTTCATACATTTTTGTCAAGCAAAATTTTAGCTTTCTAGACCTTTTGGAAGTTTGGAATGGAAATTGTTATATACAGTGTGTCCCGCGATAAAGTGTAGTGACGAAATGAGGCGTAACTAGACAGAACTGATCGACAAAAAATTGAAAAAATCATTCGTATATAAATTTACGTTTTAATATTTTTGTTGCCTAGCAACGACTATATGTATAGGTAAAAATATGTCATAACTTTTGATCTACCGCGAATAATGCAAAGAAATAAAATCTGTTATTGTCCTTAAAAAAAGAGATTACAATAATTTCTACGAGTGGTTAACAAAAGGCACTGCACTCGCATCCCGTATAAAGACGCTCAGCTAAAGCATATCTTAAAAAAAAAAAAAAAATTAAAAAAATTTTTTTCTTTGTTTTTGTCCATTATTTTATTTAGTTTCATCCCCTTTCGGATGTGCACTTTACCGCGGGACACACTGTCTACAGAACCGGACCTCTCTTTATGTGGGGTTGCGGGGGGAAAGTTTCAGATTTATTTATTGTTTTGTTTTTTATATGCTAACCATACATACCGCATATCAAATTTCAGCTTTCTAGGATTTCAGATAGTTTTAATGATCATGACTGAGTCAGTGAGTGACAAAATCGACGTACTTTATGTATTAATCAAATCCAAAATGCTAATTACATCTTATCCTGAGAGTTTGTTTGGGCTTTCTAGTATTATCCAGACCGAACCTATGAGGGTTCGAAAATACGACGAAACGCTTCGAGAAAAGCTACGTAGGTGCCCTGTTTCCTTTGGCTCGTCTTGGCGTCACTGCCGTGCCCCCAGATTAGATGGAAATTAGCCAGCGATTTCTTTCTAACTAAACATCTCATCCCTTTCGCACACATGTGGAAAATCGATAGCCTCTTCTAGCTTGATGCTCCCTTGGTAATTCTGACGAAAATGGCGGATCCCTCATGCTTCTTACCCGGTGAACGAACTGTTCTTACTTCTTACGGAGTCCAAGAAAAAGTTTTCTTACTAGTAAAATAAGCAAAATTTGGTTTCCAACATGACAATGGTACCGATTCGGTGAAGCACATCTTAACTTATTTGACAGGACTAAACTTAATTTAAGAGTTCTGTCCTTGTCTTTTCGATAAAGAAAGAAAAAGACAGGACGCTTAAAATAAGGTTAATTCTGTCAAATAAGTTAAGACGTGTTATGCCGAATCGATACCATTATTATGGAAGTGTAGTTTCATCAATAGTCAATAAAGTAAATGGAATTAGTTTTATACTTTAAGTATTTCAATAATACGAGGGTGAATCCAAAAGTTCTAAGCCCGACCGTGAAAATGAAAGAAAAGTGGGTTCAAAATTATTTTTATTTTTCGACATAGTGTCCATCTAGATCAACACACTTCTTCCACCTGACCTGCAACTTGTTTATACCCTCGAAAAAAAATGATTCCGGAAGGTCGTCAAAATAGTCATTAACTGCGACTATCACTTCTTCTCAAGTCGAATATTTAGATCCCCCCAAGTGTAAGTGAAGTGAGTTAATAATATTTATGTAGTGGCTTGGTATATTGTACTTGCGAGACAACTTTACGAAATACCAATATGTTTACATAATTCTACTATCTTTGTCGTCAGGCCACATAAACGCAACAAGTAGCGCGGTGGTTTTCAGTTCCCACAGGTTTTCTAGACATCCGACGTACTAGGGCAACAAAACTCATGGGAAGTTCTTTGGAATGTTGAAATATAACTACAATATACCGCTAGATTTTTCGAAATTTAGAAGTATTTGGAAATGAATTTCTTTAAATTCTAAATGTTTTCTTATAAAATCGAAATGTTCAATTAATTTGAAGTAATTTCTTAGTGTGCGTTGCATGCAACTCACAATATATATAGGTAGCTAGAAGGGGTGTGGGAAAATCAATACAATATCACGCATGCGCGACATTCTCGACCGCTCGTCTCTCGGCCGGTCATCTCCTGTAGTCTGTATGTTCCTGGTACTCCCGCCCACAACACTGAAATTTTCCTGCCCTCCTCCAGGTTTTCCCGGAAGTGAAAACCTTCGACTTCCGTGCTTTAGGGCGGCTGCAAGCGGAAGTGCAGCTGCTCCAGTTTTGTGGATAATTTCAGCCACCTGAAGATCTTTCAGGTTCATGACCGGCGTTTCTGTGTGTGCGTTTGTAAGTTCTGTTACGCGCATCTTTCTGCGCACACGAATACAGACAGACAGAGTCAACAGGTAGTTTTACCTCGGACCGTAGTTAGAAGTTTCCTGCGTGGTTTCCTTTTTCCCTAGATCAGCGCCATTCCTTACAAGTTCTAGAATTCTAATTTTATTAATTGCTACTAAACTGTGCAGTAATTACAGCACTAGAAACCACGTGGTCACACCCCTTGTAGCATTTTCCTGGGAAGCACTCTCTAGCCACAACTAGCTCCCACTGAGAAATTCGTTGGGATAGGTACTATAGGTATAGTTTGCCCACATAAAACTTACATTGGTTCAATACAGTAAAATATTATCATTACTATACGCCCAATCAATAAACAACGTTGGGCCATTCCAAATATTGCTACCGACGCTAAAAACTGTTGACATTTCTGCATTGTCAGGAACTTTAGGCCCTATTAGATATTAAGGCGCTCTTATCCCAAAATCAGTAATTTCAAAGTCAAACAGAACTTTCAAATATCGTCTAAAACTTCCAAAAAAAAATACGCAATATAGTTCGAACCTTTATCTAGGTCTTCCACGCATGTGTTACACGATCAGATAAACTTTGCTCGATAGAAATAATTCACTAACACAGCATGTAATAAGACCTTTCAAATCATGCCATTTCCATAATTCCGCTCTTTTATTAACGAAACATATCTGGTAATATTGCTCTTTAAATTTTCTAGGTCGACCACGTAAGTGGGTTTTAATAAACATATCCCTTATTTTTAAACAATTTAAAAACCGATAAAAACAATGAAAAATTTATTTACTCCTTACACGTAAAGAAAAAAACAGAGAGTCACTCTTTTGGGATAAAAGCGCCTTAACTAACATCAGCCCAGGTCTCTAAAAAGGCCGCTTTGGATGAATCATATTATGAATCATATAAAAAACTCTGACTCCATCCTACTTTCAAATTATTTTATGAATCACCCAAGTTGGCCTTTTTAGATCCCCAGTACAGTAAAATATTGTCATTACGCCAAACCAATTCCGAATGCTACCATTGCGTAAAAACATGCCATTTCTGAATTGTCAATAACGTAGGTCCAAAGGTTGCCTGGAAGATTTTGCTATTAGCAATAATGCCGCCTATGTTCGCCATATTTGATTTTTTGTCTGTTTTTTGAATAAGTTCGTGGAAATTGTGCAAAAAGAATTTTAAATAAAATAAAGTAGGTCCTATTTAGAGATTAACCAACATTGGTCCAATAGAGTATAATATTTCAGCCACCAATTACTCGTATCCGCGTTGGGCCATTCCAACTACTCCTACTGTTGCAGAAAAACAAAAGCATTCACTCTCAACTTATATAAAACAGACTGGTGACGGGCAGTGACCCAGAGCGTGTGTAAGTATGGGCATTTCTTCCAGGAGGACCGCCAACAGTGGTGCCAAGCAGTGGAGGAACCAGGCTGATGGATCACATTACATCTCATAACACAATACAACTGGTTTTGAAATTTTCACCTAAGGATGAAGAAAACTAGAAAAATTGTACATTTTAGACTATGATGCGTTTACATTCGTAAAGAACATTCGTAAACAGCTATTTTGGTAACAAATCAATTGGTTTGTTTGTTTTGCTAACTTCAATTAAAACAATAACAACGTTTATCGGGTATATTACGTTATCTTTCACACGTTTTCTTAGTCATTTATTTCTATTTACGTTGCTATCAAATCATTTATTTATTGATTTTTCACCAATTTGTTTACTTTCATGATTTCTAGGAAAAACTAACACACACCTAGATGTAAGTATTTCAGAAGAAAAAGAACCTCACATTTAACCATTGTTCAAATATGTTAGTTAATGTAACTAAGTATTATAAAAATAATAAACGTTTATTTCAGATATTTCATCCATTTTCTTAGTAACATAGTTTCTGAATTGCTATTGTTAGTACTACATTTACACACATTTTACAATATTTATTTACAGTTGGGTAGAATTGACAACTGCACAGAATTTTTGATGAATGGGCTGTCAATCCTATCCATGACCACAAAATAGATACTACCAGAAGGCCAACTCGACGACGGAGCGAAAACAGACGCACACATGCATAGACGCGTACGTATAATGATCTCGGCAGAATTTCGTTTTGGCATTCACTCGACTATCTCCGAGATCGTCGTACGTACGCCTCTATGTGTACGTGCGCCTGTTTTCGCTAGTTATG
Organism: Ypsolopha sequella; assembly: GCA_934047225.1. Lineage (NCBI taxonomy): Eukaryota > Metazoa > Arthropoda > Insecta > Lepidoptera > Ypsolophidae > Ypsolopha > Ypsolopha sequella. The sequence continues at coordinate 27,703,754 of OW203990.1, read as the reverse complement.
CGGAGCAAGCATTCTGTAAATGGTTATTTTGTGCCATGACCGTGCTCAGAATGTTGTTGGTAGAAGCGTGCAAGCAAAACAACAGTGAAAATGAAAAATGAAAATGAAAATGAAAATGAAAATGGTTTATTCGTTGTAAAAGCTCTTAAAAATTAGAAAGGTGGTGACCGGAGTCTTCTTTTAAGCTGAGAGCAGCCTGTGCCAGAAGACCCCACTCTTCCACGTATATCTATATGTGTACTCTAGTATTAACTATGTAATATAAGAATAAGAGTACTAAAAAAAAAACTAACATTATACAATCAAAGAATAATATAAAAAAAACAAAACATAATATAAATGGAATACAAATTATACAAATGCAAAGTTTAGTGCTGCAGCAAAAACATTTGTGAGAGTAAGGAAGTGAGTAAGTGTGTGTAGGTGAGGGATGGTGTGAGGGTGAGGGAGAGGGTGTGTGTTTGAGTGTTGATATAATCGTTTAATTGATTAGTAGATTTTCTGTTGTGTCGTAATCAATTGAATTCAACCATTTCTTGGTTTCCTTTTTACACACATAATATTGTTTACTAAATAGGTCGAGTTTTTTATTTATGATATTGTACAAAGAAGAAGAACGTCGTAGGTACTGCATATTCGAAAATTTTGTTTTGCCTATGGGGGCGATTGCTACGTGGTACCTTCTTCTCTTGTTAATTACAGATGGGTCGTATGTCATAGATTTATGCTTTTTTAAAATAATTTGTAAAATGTATAACTTTCTAACTGAAAGAAGTCCGCACAGTTCATACAATCTTTTAGTTGAGTACCTCCTCTTTTTGAAATACATAACCTTGATCAGTCCCCGTTGTGCACGTTCAACTCCAAGAAATCTTGTTTTAGCTGCTCCACCCCATATTGGAATGCAGTATCTTAATACTGATTCAACCAAGGATATGTAGATCTCTTTGACGAGGTCCCTGGATAAGTTTTGAAGACTAGTATTTGTGCTTGGCACTACATGTCGTAGAGTCTTGAAAATCCAAGTTAACTTTCTGATTCTCTGAATCACGTGTTCTAGATGCGGATACCAGGAGAGCCGCTGGTCAACGATAACGCCCAAATATTTGATGTGTGTAACCTTTTCTAGAGTAGGACAGGTGCAATTTGGTCTACTTCCTAGATTCACGCAATTTGGACCGTGTATCTTCAATGTCAAATCTTTGGGAGGCTGGGAATTGTTGTAGATGCTAAAACAGATATAATTTGTCTTACTGGTATTTAGGGTGAGAAGGTTACATCGTAGCCATCTATCAATTAACTGTAGTCCTTGTTCAGCAGAATTCCCAATTGTATCCCAAGAATCTCCCTTAAAGACAACAGCGGTGTCGTCTGCATATGAAATGACTTTAGCGTTTGGAATTTGCATATCACAGAGATCATTGATATATATAAGAAAAAGCGTAGGGCCAAGAACACTTCCCTGAGGTACGCCGTAAGTTACTTCCGTTGGTTTGCTAGAGTGAATATCTAATTTGACTCTCTGCTCTCTTTGAGATAAATAGTCTTTGAACAAATTGAGTGGAGTACCCCTTATTCCAATCTTTTCCAACTTATGAACAAGGATTGGGATAGAGACAGTATCGAAGGCCTTCTTGAAGTGACGCGGCTATTTTATTCTATGACGCGGCGCGCGATCTCATAATACCGAAGTAGTTGAGCGTGCGCGCACGCAGCCGCGAACATGCAAGATGCGCTACATCACCGCGGCAGACCCAACAGCAATCTGAACACGTTGTTATACTGGACGCGCAGGACTCTCGCGGCCTTTTTCAAATGACTGGTCGACAGACCACAAGTATAAACAGTTTGACATTAATATTATTTTATAATATAGATATAATTTATAATTAATAGGTATTAATTTATCAAAATAAACAAATGAGATATCAGAAATTTCCATTCAAGTAATCTTGGATGTGGTATTATCTGGTATCAATGCTGAATGATCTCCTGCATACTAGGTGACCGGTGGGTCTACCGCGTAATTCTCATTTTCATCAACATCAACTTGAGATTGAAATTTGACGTGCGTGCGACGACGCCCGCCTAACATGCCATCTCTTTTGCACGCGTTGAATTTCGCATGCATTTGCTTGAAGTTGATACAAATGAGAATTACGCGGTAGAGCCCCGGGTTTAGACAGGGTTAGAAACTCAGATAAAGATGGCATCATAAAGATAGCGGTACAATGACGTTTTTTTTAAATAGCAGCGAATCAGTGGGGTACTAAATGCGCCTTTTGAGTTAATGACAACCTTGTGACAACTGAGCAGAAGGGCTAAATGAATGTAAACACTCACTGCCGCTCGCGCTGCCCGTCCTTTGACTTCCGCACTTGGACGAATAAACCAGCTTCCGCACAAAAAAACTGCCAACCGGTGCAGTGGAAATAGCATGAATGAGATATTTTTACTCTATGGAATGAGCGGTGGCAGTGCGAGAAACACGTTTACATTACTCGTCATGGAATGAATGAGCGGTGGCAGTGCGAGAAACACGTTTACATTACTCGTCGTGGAATGAATGAGCGGTGGCAGTGCGAGAAACACGTTTACATTACTCGTCGTGGAATGAATGAGCGGTGGCAGTGCGAGAAACACGTTTACATTACTCGTCATGTAATGAACGGTGGCAGTGCGAGAAACACGTTCACATTACTCGTCATGTAATGAGCGGTGGCAGTGCGAGAAACACGTTTACATTACTCGTCATGGAATGAATGAGCGGTGGCAGTGCGAGAAACACGTTCACATTACTCGTCATGTAATGAGCGGTGGCAGTGCGAGAAACACGTTCACATTACTCGTCATGTAATGAGCGGTGGCAGTGCGAGAAACACGTTCACAATACTTGTCATGTAATGAGCGGTGGCAGTGCGAGAAACACGTTTACAATACTTGTCATGTAATGAGCGGTGGCAGTGCGAGAAACACGTTCACATTACTCGTCATGTAATGAGCGGTGGCAGTGCGAGAAACACGTTCACAATACTTGTCATGTAATGAGCGGTGGCAGTGCGAGAAACACGTTTACAATACTTGTCATGCCCATTGCCCTACTCAGTTCCCTGCTCACTGCGCCGGGGAAGTGGGCATTATGCAAACGCAGAGTAATGCATATGTTACCGGTCAAACCCGATTTTAAGATAAACTATAGTTTGGCCTAGGCCAAAGTGGTTTTGGGTTCTCATATAAAATAACCACGAAGGTTATTTATGGCGGTCACGCTATAACCTAACCTAGCGGCTCTCTTCTGCGCTGCAAGACTTCCGAAAAACTAGTTTGGCCTGGGCAAAACTAGTTTGGCCTAGGCAAAAATAGTTTGTCCCAAAATCGGGTCTGGCCGGTAACATATATAACGCATTTGTTTTTAGTTTTTTATGACAATAGTTAAAAGAGTCCTAATTTTGACTGCGTTGTATTATTTTATTTGGAAATGTTAGGTGCATAGAGGTACATGTATCCTATCTAAAGATGTGTGCATAGTTTTATTGAGACTTAACGTATGGAGATTTCAAAAATACGTTAAGCTTTTTCGACTTTGAGTCGATCTGTGTTGGTACAAATATCGACAGAAACTATATTGAAATAACTTTCAAATCAGCGCGCATTGCATTACGACGGACGTCGTCGCTGGGTCTCCGGATAGCGCAAAATAGGAGAAATAATACTGTTCACATGGACGCCATGGACGGAACAAAATTTTTCTAAGGAATACTTCCCTTGTATTTGATTGAGTGCAAGAACCATACAAATACCATTAGCGGTTTCAAAGAAATAACCAATATTAGTCTAAGAAAAGCTTGAATTTAGACAATATTTTTATACTGTGTCTTATACGCAGAATAATTTCCTAAAATAAAGTTGTTCTTTATAGTTCAAAATTTCGAAGCATAGCGTTCAAGAGAAATAACTATATCGATAGAGTAATTTCCGGGTGACGCTGGAAGAGGGCGCTTTAAGTGATTATGTCAGAAAAATTGTCAGTGTTCCAACATTACAACTGTGATATGTGATACAACTGTGATGTGTGTGTAATGTTAGTATACTAACATTTAGGGTTTGCACTATTCGTTTAATTTTACTATTCGAATAAAATGAATACTTCTAGAGCCAAATATTCGAATATTCGGATATTCGAATATTTTTAAACATTGATTGAAAACAATACAATATCAATTCAAAACAAACAAAAGCAGCTAGACTGTGGTTTGGTTTGATTGCTGCATAATTTTATTCAAATAAAATCAAGTATTTTAATTATTTTTCTTGTTTGTGTTAACACAAGTTAACACAACACAGATGCGTGCGCGCTGTCGCTGGCCGCGTGACTGACTGAGTGAACGAACGAACGAGGCTGAACGAGTAAATGAACACAAGGTGGGGTGGGACTCAGGGGCAGAGTAAGAATAAGACCAAAAACAAAAACTTTATTATTATTCAACTATTCGAATAATTTAAATGAATTATTCGAATTTGAAATTGGAGCGGATATTCGAATAAAATGAATATTCGAATATTCGAATTGCAAACCCTACTAACATTACAACTGTGATATGTGATACAACTGTGATGTGTGTGTAATGTTAGTATACTAACATTACAACTGTGATATGTGATACAACTGTGATGTGTGTGTAATGTTAGTATACTAACATTACAACTGTGATATTTTTGTCGTTATTCATACTTAAACTAATTAATGCGACGTTAGAAGGTTATAATCTGTTCGGGAGAAGGAGTGCACTAACCAATCTTAAATATTACATAAAGATAAGAACTATCGGGTCCACTTTTGGATGTCTGGATCAGAAAATCCACCACAAAATAAAACATATTAAACAATCAACAATCAACATTTAGCGTTTATTGAATAAATAAGTTAATGAGTGAAAAAAAATTGTATTAAATATTTATTATATACTTAAAACAAAATAAAATTAATACTTAATAAATATTATTAATAAAATAATATTAATAAAATTAATATTTCAACATTATTTTGTGCACATTGAGTTTTGCAATAATTTCTTTTTTGAGTATTAATTTGATTTCCATATAAATATTTAATTATTTAACATTTAAGTAAAAAAATACTTTGGTACCTATGTTAATAATAATAAACAAACATAGTATTAGATTACTACACCATGTCCTATTCTTGTTTTATTATGAAAATATTAATATTCTAAATCTTTATTCCCTTACTCCTACTTATTATTTCTAGTTTGTAATCACTGGTGGCGCTCCGTCTATTGGCATAACTTCCGCCTATAATCTCATCTCTCGGTCAGACCAGAACTAAAATAAATTCAACTATCAGTGGTAGTCAGCAACGCAATAGTTATTTTAATATACCCTATACCCTAATTCATGACCTACTACATTTGGCGCCCAGACCAGGATACACGTCGAAATTGATGACTAGAAAATTAAGATTTATGTCAATGGGATAAGTTTCTTCTTCCCTCATCTGCATCAAGGGTTATTTTGCACCGGAATCAGAATGAGACTTTTAATTTCTGCTCATGCAGGTTGATGCGTTCCATTTTGTGTAGATTCTATCGGGGCTTGTTTTTCCTCCTGGATGGTTTGCTTCCCTGGTAGTGTTAGACAGAGCAGAGAGCACACTGGAACGAGAAAAGTATATTTTATACAGGTGAATAGTACAAGCTTAATAAAAAAATATATAAACGCCTCTGTGGTTCGAACGACTAACCCGGAGGTCACAGGTTCAAATCCCATAGGGACACATTTGGGTTTGGTCTGCTTGCTTCGGAGGGCACGTTTAGCTGTGGGTCGATATTTGTGCACTAATTATGGTGATAAAGATCACCATCCATCCTCCTGGGATCTAACAATCGTTGATAAAACGTGGGTGTACGAGTGTGGACTGTAACTTGCATTACGCAATCTATATTCAGAAACATCTGACAGTTGCTCGGGGATTCCTGTCGTAACAATGCGTTTTTTTATTTAATAAGAAGCATAAGTGATCTCCATTTTATTTATATTTTGATTTCTTCCATGGACATCAATCGCTTACCTAAAAGAAGTCCTCCAAAGATATAAAAGCTGATTCCGCAGTTGGTTTCTAAGAGAACTCCTATCAAGTTGGATCCTAGAACAGAGCCCACTCGGCCCATCATTAGAGAGAGACAGACAGCCATTGCCCTGAAAAAGTAAAAATATAATTATTTTAATACAAATTCAAAGTTTGATACAAAAAATTCCTTTACAATAGTCAATAGTCTGTAAATACCCGTTACAATAAACAGTAGTTACATTTAGTTGATTTCTACCAACAAACAAAGCGTAAAGAATTGTTTTTGTTATTAAAAGGAAAGAAGTCCCCAGCTGGTCAAGATTGCTCATCACGATGTCGATTTAAAAGTAATTTCTGCTGGTGAAATACACACCAAAAGTTAAAATTAACTGAAAAAAATCCAAGGTGATTGAAATTCGTCTGTTGATTTTTTTACAATTATAATTAAAGATCAGTAAAAAATAATGTCAGTACAAGGTCACTGAGGGAATTTATAGGGGATACTGATTACCAAGTACTTCATCCACTAATCCGCATTGGGAATGAATGTTGGACTTCTGCTGGAACGGAAACACTTTCAGTATAATGAGAGAAGTGTGTCCCAGCAGTATATTTGAATTGTAGGTTATTATTATTATGTTCTTAACATTAGAAGCTGTGCAGTGCTTTATTTGTAGATATTTGTAGATACTTTATCAGTAGCATAAGATACCATAATTGTTGTTGTTGTTGATATATAATATATGCATTTGCTACCGCGAGTCACTCGCACTGGCCGTAACAGAATACTGGCGTAGTGTCGTGGTATATATATATATTTTATGGATATGTATCATCTCAACACAGCAACATGTTGAGTTGCGGCCTATTTGGTGGCGATGAAAGCATGAGATTGTATATATTGCTTTTTATTTGTTACTATTTGTTTTTTATTTATTTCTATCTTCATGTTAGTTTTAAGCATTAATGTATAGTTATCTGTGTCACTGTCCTGTGTTTTTCACTCTCCATCGAATCAATTTGTTTCTTTCAGTTAATTTTTAGGCTGGTGACGATGGCGAATAGTTTAACTTTCACATGCACATTTTAGAGCATCGCCTCACCTAAGTTTGGTGGGGAACAGCTCAACGACTACCGCAGTTAGCAGTCCGATGCACGCTCCAGACATCTGGAAGATGGCGAAGAGAGACACAGCGACCTGCTGGTTGGAGGCCAAGTGAGCTGAGATGCCGCAGATGCCAGCGCCCCCAAGGATGGTGACGAGGATTGGCTTCTTGCCCACCAAGTCCACGATGACGCCCACGATTATGTACATGGAGCAGAACACTAGACCCACGAGGATGGCGCGCTCGAACGTTGACGTGATTACGTTGTCGTTGCACTCTAGCTGTGAGGGAAAAGAGCGAAGAATATAATTACATACGAGTTTGAACTAGTTATGATAATAATAAATAGTTTATTGTTAACTTTCTATTTTGACAATATTAATTATTTGCTGCGATTTTAATGTTTTCCCAACTGTATGTGAAATTATAATTATAATTCGTGGTATGGAAAAGCAGAAGTAAAATAAATCTGGTTATCAAAAACTCCAAGCCAGTACCTCTTAATAACCGGCGATTGCTCCAACTAATTACCCGTTACTCAAATTCAAATAGTTTATTTTGTAAAGTAGTTAGACATAATACACTTTTTACGAGTCAAATTTAATCTTATAAAAATATACATATGTAATAAAATAATAAATGTACATGGACTAAATTGAAGGTTTATTTAATTTATGTAGCAATATCCTATATACGATTATAATCTGTAGTTATACAAGATGAAATCTAATCAACCGCCCGAATCCATACCGGACCAGGAACAAGGTTCCATGATCGCCTACCGAGCCCCCAGCACAAATACAGGCGGCCGACCAATTCCCACCCCATATACTACATACTAATAGGTTACATATATAAATACATGCCTACCTCCACTCATTCGATTAGTGTTGCATATTAGTAACATACTAAACTTAAACTATACAAATTACTTATATCTACTTTAGTTAAGGGATAAGAAAATGTGAGCCCTAAGCCACTTGTAATGATTTGATAAAAATAAAAATCATTGCTATCATTGTATTGGCTTCATTGTTATCAAAACTGAAAAGTTTTTACTCTAAAATGGTATATAAGGGGAGATAATAGAAAATAAGTTATCTTGCAATATAAGTTTAGGCAACCAATTAAAACTAAAGCCACCTGAATCGGCTGCACTAAATCTGTAAGGGTTTCTTGAAGAACTTAATGTTAATGAAGAACTTGAAGTAATGTAAATACTTACCGAAGTGCCATTTTCGTATCTGCTAGCTTCAAGCACGTCACAGATCTTCGTTTCGTTACCAACATGATTGGCCAGGGAGTTGAGGATTGTTGGGAACCAGACGTAAAAGCCGTTAGCTCTGCAACCACAAGTATCAAATCAAGGATTATCCTAACAATTTATAAATGACAAACTAAAAACGGTATTGCTGCATTAATAAAGGCATAAATTTACATAAAAAATACACGTTTTTGCTTGGGTTCGTACTTTAGGAAAATAAATTATTAACTTGTTAATTTAATTCATAAGATTTCCACAAAAATAACTTTACCCACCCTTTATTTCGACCATTTTTGAGGTAAATATAAAACTTGGAATTATATATTTTATTACATAATTATACTACTGTACTGCAATAATGTACCTACACAGTAAATATTCCCATCTGTACGAAGCACGCCAGGCAGGTCCACACCAACAAAGGTGGCTTGAACAGAGGAAGAGTCTGGTCTCTCATTGAAATATATATTTTATAAATTTACATAATGATACTGTACTGCAATAATGTACCTACACAGTAAATATTCCCATCTGTACGAAGCACGCCAGGCAGGTCCACACCAACAAAGGTGGCTTGAACAGAGGAAGAGTCTGGTCTCTCATTGAAATATATATTTTATAAATTCACATAATGATACTGTACTGCAATAATGTACCTACACAGTAAATATTCCCATCTGTACGAAGCACGCCAGGCAGGTCCACACCATCAAAGGTGGCTTGAACAGAGGAAGAGTCTGGTCTCTCATTGAAATATATATTTTATAAATTTACATAATGATACTGTACTGCAATAATGTACCTACACAGTAAATATTCCCATCTGTACGAAGCACGCCAGGCAGGTCCACACCAACAAAGGTGGCTTGAACAGAGGAAGAGTCTGGTCTCTCATTGAAATATATATTTTATAAATTCACATAATGATACTGTACTGCAATAATGTACCTACACAGTAAATATTCCCATCTGTACGAAGCACGCCAGGCAGGTCCACACCAACAAAGGTGGCTTGAACAGAGGAAGAGTCTGGTCTCTCATTGAAATATATATTTTATAAATTTACATAATGATACTGTACTGCAATAATGTACCTATACAGTAAATATTCCCATCTGTACGAAGCACGCCAGGCAGGTCCACACCAACAAAGGTGGCTTGAACAGAGGAAGAGTCTGGTCTCTCATTGAAATATATATTTTATAAATTCACATAATGATACTGTACTGCAATAATGTACCTACACAGTAAATATTCCCATCTGTACGAAGCACGCCAGGCAGGTCCACACCAACAAAGGTGGCTTGAACAGAGGAAGAGTTTGGTCTCTCATTGAAATATATATTTTATAAATTTACATAATGATACTGTACTGCAATAATGTACCTACACAGTAAATATTCCCATCTGTACGAAGCACGCCAGGCAGGTCCACACCAACAAAGGTGGCTTGAACAGAGGAAGAGTTTGGTCTCTCATTAAAATATATATTTTATAAATTTACATAATGATACTGTACTGCAATAATGTACCTACACAGTAAATATTCCCATCTGTACGAAGCACGCCAGGCAGGTCCACACCAACAAAGGTGGCTTGAACAGAGGTAGAGTCTGGTCTCTCATTGAAATATATATTTTATAAATTCACATAATGATACTGTACTGCAATAATTTACCTACACAGTAAATATTCCCATCTGTACGAAGCACGCCAGGCAGGTCCACACCAACAAAGGTGGCTTGAACAGAGGTAGAGTCTGGTCTCTCATTGAAATATATATTTTATAAATTCACATAATGATACTGTACTGCAATAATGTACCTACACAGTAAATATTCCCATCTGTACGAAGCACGCCAGGCAGGTCCACACCAACAAAGGTGGCTTGAACAGAGGAAGAGTTTGGTCTCTCATTGAAATATATATTTTATAAATTTACATAATGATACTGTACTGCAATAATGTACCTACACAGTAAATATTCCCATCTGTACGAAGCACGCCAGGCAGGTCCACACCAACAAAGGTGGCTTGAACAGAGGAAGAGTTTGGTCTCTCATTGAAATATATATTTTATAAATTTACATAATGATACTGTACTGCAATAATGTACCTACACAGTAAATATTCCCATCTGTACGAAGCACGCCAGGCAGGTCCACACCAACAAAGGTGGCTTGAACAGAGGAAGAGTCTGGTCTCTCATTGAAATATATATTTTATAAATTTACATAATGATACTGTACTGCAATAATGTACCTATACAGTAAATATTCCCATCTGTACGAAGCACGCCAGGCAGGTCCACACCAACAAAGGTGGCTTGAACAGAGGTAGAGTCTGGTCTCTCATTGAAATATATATTTTATAAATTTACATAATGATACTGTACTGCAATAATGTACCTACACAGTAAATATTCCCATCTGTACGAAGCACGCCAGGCAGGTCCACACCAACAAAGGTGGCTTGAACAGAGGAAGAGTCTGGTCTCTCATTGAAATATATATTTTATAAATTTACATAATGATACTGTACTGCAATAATGTACCTATACAGTAAATATTCCCATCTGTACGAAGCACGCCAGGCAGGTCCACACCAACAAAGGTGGCTTGAACAGAGGTAGAGTCTGGTCTCTCATTGAAATATATATTTTATAAATTCACATAATGATACTGTACTGCAATAATGTACCTACACAGTAAATATTCCCATCTGTACGAAGCACGCCAGGCAGGTCCACACCAACAAAGGTGGCTTGAACAGAGGTAGAGTCTGGTCTCTCATTGAAATATATATTTTATAAATTTACATAATGATACTGTACTGCAATAATGTACCTACACAGTAAATATTCCCATCTGTACGAAGCACGCCAGGCAGGTCCACACCAACAAAGGTGGCTTGAACAGAGGTAGAGTCTGGTCTCTCATTGAAATATATATTTTATAAATTTACATAATGATACTGTACTGCAATAATGTACCTACACAGTAAATATTCCCATCTGTACGAAGCACGCCAGGCAGGTCCACACCAACAAAGGTGGCTTGAACAGAGGAAGAGTTTGGTCTCTCATTGAAATATATATTTTATAAATTTACATAATGATACTGTACTGCAATAATGTACCTACACAGTAAATATTCCCATCTGTACGAAGCACGCCAGGCAGGTCCACACCAACAAAGGTGGCTTGAACAGAGGAAGAGTTTGGTCTCTCATTGAAATATATATTTTATAAATTTACATAATGATACTGTACTGCAATAATGTACCTACACAGTAAATATTCCCATCTGTACGAAGCACGCCAGGCAGGTCCACACCAACAAAGGTGGCTTGAACAGAGGAAGAGTTTGGTCTCTCATTGAAATATATATTTTATAAATTTACATAATGATACTGTACTGCAATAATGTACCTACACAGTAAATATTCCCATCTGTACAAAGCACGCCAGGCAGGTCCACACCAACAAAGGTGGCTTGAACAGAGGAAGAGTTTGGTCTCTCATTGAAATATATATTTTATAAATTTACATAATGATACTGTACTGCAATAATGTACCTACACAGTAAATATTCCCATCTGTACGAAGCACGCCAGGCAGGTCCACACCAACAAAGGTGGCTTGAACAGAGGAAGAGTTTGGTCTCTCATTGAAATATATATTTTATAAATTTACATAATGATACTGTACTGCAATAATGTACCTACACAGTAAATATTCCCATCTGTACGAAGCACGCCAGGCAGGTCCACACCAACAAAGGTGGCTTGAACAGAGGTAGAGTCTGGTCTCTCATTGAAATATATATTTTATAAATTCACATAATGATACTGTACTGCAATAATGTACCTACACAGTAAATATTCCCATCTGTACGAAGCACGCCAGGCAGGTCCACACCAACAAAGGTGGCTTGAACAGAGGAAGAGTTTGGTCTCTCATTGAAATATATATTTTATAAATTCACATAATGATACTGTACTGCAATAATGTACCTACACAGTAAATATTCCCATCTGTACGAAGCACGCCAGGCAGGTCCACACCAACAAAGGTGGCTTGAACAGAGGTAGAGTCTGGTCTCTCATTGAAATATATATTTTATAAATTCACATAATGATACTGTACTGCAATAATGTACCTACACAGTAAATATTCCCATCTGTACGAAGCACGCCAGGCAGGTCCACACCAACAAAGGTGGCTTGAACAGAGGTAGAGTCTGGTCTCTCATTGAAATATATATTTTATAAATTCACATAATGATACTGTACTGCAATAATGTACCTACACAGTAAATATTCCCATCTGTACGAAGCACGCCAGGCAGGTCCACACCAACAAAGGTGGCTTGAACAGAGGTAGAGTCTGGTCTCTCATTGAAATATATATTTTATAAATTCACATAATGATACTGTACTGCAATAATGTACCTACACAGTAAATATTCCCATCTGTACGAAGCACGCCAGGCAGGTCCACACCAACAAAGGTGGCTTGAACAGAGGTAGAGTCTGGTCTCTCATTGAAATATATATTTTATAAATTCACATAATGATACTGTACTGCAATAATGTACCTACACAGTAAATATTCCCATCTGTACGAAGCACGCCAGGCAGGTCCACACCAACAAAGGTGGCTTGAACAGAGGTAGAGTCTGGTCTCTCATTGAAATATATATTTTATAAATTCACATAATGATACTGTACTGCAATAATTTACCTACACAGTAAATATTCCCATCTGTACGAAGCACGCCAGGCAGGTCCACACCAACAAAGGTGGCTTGAACAGAGGTAGAGTCTGGTCTCTCATTGAAATATATATTTTATAAATTTACATAATGATACTGTACTGCAATAATGTACCTACACAGTAAATATTCCCATCTGTACGAAGCACGCCAGGCAGGTCCACACCAACAAAGGTGGCTTGAACAGAGGAAGAGTTTGGTCTCTCATTGAAATATATATTTTATAAATTTACATAATGATACTGTACTGCAATAATGTACCTACACAGTAAATATTCCCATCTGTACGAAGCACGCCAGGCAGGTCCACACCAACAAAGGTGGCTTGAACAGAGGTAGAGTCTGGTCTCTCATTCAAATATATATTTTATAAATTCACATAATGATACTGTACTGCAATAATGTACCTACACAGTAAATATTCCCATCTGTACGAAGCACGCCAGGCAGGTCCACACCAACAAAGGTGGCTTGAACAGAGGTAGAGTCTGGTCTCTCATTGAAATATATATTTTATAAATTCACATAATGATACTGTACTGCAATAATGTACCTACACAGTAAATATTCCCATCTGTACGAAGCACGCCAGGCAGGTCCACACCAACAAAGGTGGCTTGAACAGAGGTAGAGTCTGGTCTCTCATTGAAATATATATATTTTATAAATTTACATAATGATACTGTACTGCAATAATGTACCTACACAGTAAATATTCCCATCTGTACGAAGCACGCCAGGCAGGTCCACGCCAACAAAGGTGGCTTGAACAGAGGAAGAGTCTGGTCTCTCATTGAAATATATATTTTATAAATTTACATAATGATACTGTACTGCAATAATGTACCTACACAGTAAATATTCCCATCTGTACGAAGCACGCCAGGCAGGTCCACACCAACAAAGGTGGCTTGAACAGAGGTAGAGTCTGGTCTCTCATTGAAATATATATTTTATAAATTTACATAATGATACTGTACTGCAATAATGTACCTACACAGTAAATATTCCCATCTGTACGAAGCACGCCAGGCAGGTCCACACCAACAAAGGTGGCTTGAACAGAGGTAGAGTCTGGTCTCTCATTGAAATATATATTTTATAAATTTACATAATGATACTGTACTGCAATAATGTACCTACACAGTAAATATTCCCATCTGTACGAAGCACGCCAGGCAGGTCCACACCAACAAAGGTGGCTTGAACAGAGGAAGAGTTTGGTCTCTCATTGAAATATATATTTTATAAATTTACATAATGATACTGTACTGCAATAATGTACCTACACAGTAAATATTCCCATCTGTACGAAGCACGCCAGGCAGGTCCACACCAACAAAGGTGGCTTGAACAGAGGAAGAGTCTGGTCTCTCATTGAAATATATATTTTATAAATTTACATAATGATACTGTACTGCAATAATGTACCTATACAGTAAATATTCCCATCTGTACGAAGCACGCCAGGCAGGTCCACACCAACAAAGGTGGCTTGAACAGAGGTAGAGTCTGGTCTCTCATTGAAATATATATTTTATAAATTTACATAATGATACTGTACTGCAATAATGTACCTACACAGTAAATATTCCCATCTGTACGAAGCACGCCAGGCAGGTCCACACCAACAAAGGTGGCTTGAACAGAGGAAGAGTCTGGTCTCTCATTGAAATATATATTTTATAAATTTACATAATGATACTGTACTGCAATAATGTACCTATACAGTAAATATTCCCATCTGTACGAAGCACGCCAGGCAGGTCCACACCAACAAAGGTGGCTTGAACAGAGGTAGAGTCTGGTCTCTCATTGAAATATATATTTTATAAATTCACATAATGATACTGTACTGCAATAATGTACCTACACAGTAAATATTCCCATCTGTACGAAGCACGCCAGGCAGGTCCACACCAACAAAGGTGGCTTGAACAGAGGTAGAGTCTGGTCTCTCATTGAAATATATATTTTATAAATTTACATAATGATACTGTACTGCAATAATGTACCTACACAGTAAATATTCCCATCTGTACGAAGCACGCCAGGCAGGTCCACACCAACAAAGGTGGCTTGAACAGAGGTAGAGTCTGGTCTCTCATTGAAATATATATTTTATAAATTTACATAATGATACTGTACTGCAATAATATACCTACACAGTAAATATTCCCATCTGTACGAAGCACGCCAGGCAGGTCCACACCAACAAAGGTGGCTTGAACAGAGGTAGAGTCTGGTCTCTCATTGAAATATATATTTTATAAATTTACATAATGATACTGTACTGCAATAATGTACCTACACAGTAAATATTCCCATCTGTACGAAGCACGCCAGGCAGGTCCACACCAACAAAGGTGGCTTGAACAGAGGTAGAGTCTGGTCTCTCATTGAAATATATATTTTATAAATTTACATAATGATACTGTACTGCAATAATGTACCTACACAGTAAATATTCCCATCTGTACGAAGCACGCCAGGCAGGTCCACACCAACAAAGGTGGCTTGAACAGAGGTAGAGTCTGGTCTCTCATTGAAATATATATTTTATAAATTCACATAATGATACTGTACTGCAATAATGTACCTACACAGTAAATATTCCCATCTGTACGAAGCACGCCAGGCAGGTCCACACCAACAAAGGTGGCTTGAACAGAGGTAGAGTCTGGTCTCTCATTGAAATATATATTTTATAAATTTACATAATGATACTGTACTGCAATAATGTACCTACACAGTAAATATTCCCATCTGTACGAAGCACGCCAGGCAGGTCCACACCAACAAAGGTGGCTTGAACAGAGGTAGAGTCTGGTCTCTCATTGAAATATATATTTTATAAATTTACATAATGATACTGTACTGCAATAATGTACCTACACAGTAAATATTCCCATCTGTACGAAGCACGCCAGGCAGGTCCACACCAACAAAGGTGGCTTGAACAGAGGTAGAGTCTGGTCTCTCATTGAAATCAGTACTGCCGCTACTCCAGTGGTCTCTGGTGTGGTCGTTGGGTCCAAAATATCAGTACTAATGAGTGTTTTAATCTGAAATATCAAAAGTGTTCATTCAAATAGGGTTAAAAACACAATCGTTTTTCTTTTTATATTCCTCCTGTGAAAAGTAATGCTCCTAAGATAATTCGCATCAGCATCCTGCAATTTTTCTAATAAATAAGTATGTAACAATATTACAAATATGCGTATAAAACCAACCAACAAAAGTAATTAAAATAAAATTCAGCACCCTAAACGGTAAATTTTTATCAATAAGAAATTCAACAACCCTATAGTATGCTTGTCCAACAACAAATTATTTTATCTTATTTTTAAACAATTGTCTGTTCTATTATAGTTGGCAGAGCT
Source organism: Ypsolopha sequella (assembly GCA_934047225.1). Lineage (NCBI taxonomy): Eukaryota > Metazoa > Arthropoda > Insecta > Lepidoptera > Ypsolophidae > Ypsolopha > Ypsolopha sequella. The sequence continues at coordinate 27,687,138 of OW203990.1, read as the reverse complement.
GATGCCGAGCTCGACTGTGGAAGTACCACCACCTTACATTTCTTTTGAGTAATTCTCAAAAACTTGAGCAATATTTTCATAAAAAAAATCACAAGTGATGATTTAATATCTTATTTCAGAGTTTATGAGAATTTTGGGCTCACATTTATTTTTATAACTGTCACTTACTGAACATGAACAGTCATTAGAAAAATATCAGTCAAGTTCCCAGAGTAGAGAAGTTATCTTACAATTAGCAGTTTTTAGTCGAAAGTCGGAAAATTTCCAAAAAAACTAAATACTTAAATAGCTTGAGAGCCACCGATTGTAGACCATTAGTTCATAGTCGTTCATAAACTCACACCGAGTTGGGTTTCCTACCCGGGTCGCAACACTAACCTGTTCAAAAATTAACTCGCGTCTCAACACCGACCGTTCAAAAATGACAGTGTCGCTACACTGGTGTCGATTTTTTCAACATCAACTCTGAGCAGGGTTCGCAAGGTTCGTATAGGCTCCAAACGTGACCTGACATTCACGTTAATTTTCGTAAATGACATGACGTTAATTTTTGTACCGAGGGGGTCTTCTCACCGTTATAGTTGATATATTTACGTTAAATTTCGTACAGAGGGGGTCCTCTCAACGTTATTATACTAAATATAATGCAGAAATGACAACTGACGTTTGGAGTGTCGCTACACGATGAAACCCGTTCAAAAAGTCAGCGTTACAACCCCAGTGTTCCTACCCAGCCCAGGGTTATTTAATGAACACACTTCTGTAGATCCGTGGAGCCCCTATAATGCTGTTGCTTAGCATTCCTGGTTGGGATTTCGTTGCTGGGACCATATTTTGACATCGCTTACTACGAAAGTTTGACAAAACCCACAATCTCGTGTATACAGGTGTTAAAATGAAGTTGCGGGTGCCGAAAACTGGCAATTGTAACAGTCTGTGAAAAAAATCGAGAAATCCAGAAAAAAACCTGTTATTTCATACATTTTGGTCGAGTACTTATGTAACTTTTCCGTGGAGCATATAATATAAACCATATATTATGTCTAAACTTGCGTGTTTTGAACTGAAACTTCACTTGATATACTTTGAAGAAACTATTTATTTGAGAGGTTAGCGATCCCGTGCAAAACTTAACTCGAGCATATGACGGGCAGTTGAAAAGCAAATAATATCGCGATGTAACTGCAAGCACCGCCATCTACATTAATTTCATAGAAAACTAAATACTTGGACATTCCGCCCACCAAGGACTCAGTCCGTCACACATATTTATACCTAATATAAATCCTAAATTACAGTAGCAGATTGAGTCCGCCCACCGTGAAAAAACACAAAAACAAAACAAACTTCATACTCTTAATCTCAATGTGTCACACAATGTTAGTTAAAGAAATTAAACAATACAAAAAAATACCAACACTAAAAATATCCTAGCACTATACCTAACGTTTAACATAACAATATAACAGTAATAAAAAGTACACAAACACACAAGAAATAGCATGTTCTTACGTATGTATAAAGGATTTGGTTTCTTCTACATCTTCGGTAGTAAACAAAGCTTATTACAAGGACGTTTTAATAAACTATTTTTACATTTTACAGTTACAACTCTTGTGATATTATCCTTACCGCTGTGCTTTGCTACCACTCTACCTAGTAGCCATTTGGCTGGTGGCAAATTGTCATCTCTTATAATCACCAAATCATCAATATCTGGTTCTTGTTTCCTATCGGTCCATTTATATCTTTGATTGAGCGTTACTATATATTCCTTCGACCATCTTTTCCAGAAATCATTAACCATTTTTTGAACCAATCTCCACCTTTGCAAACCTGTAATATGGCAATTTGTATGGTCTTGATCAGGAACATTTAGCAACGGCTCACCTACTAGAAAATGGCCTGGGGTAAGAGGTAGGGGGTCATCTGGATTTTCGTTTAACCTTGTCAATGGACGCGAATTGAGACACGCCTCTATCTGTGTCAATACTGTGGAAAGTTCCTCATACGTAAGTGTCGAGTCTCCAATTACTTTTTTAAGATGAGTTTTTGTAGATCGAACCCCCGCTTCCCATAGTCTGCCGAGATTTGAAGCGGTTGGCGGATTGAAATGCCAGGTTGTTCCTTCCAAGGTCAGTAATCCTGCAATTTCATTTGGTAGCTCTGATTTTGCACTATTAAACATTTCCCTTAATTGTTTGTCAGCTCCAACAAAATTGGTACCATTGTCGCTGTAAAGCTCCTGACAATGTCCTCTTCTCGACACGAATCTCCTAAAGGCTGAAATAAAGCCTTGTGCGGTCAAATCCGACACCGCCTCTAGGTGGATAGCTCGGGTAGCCATACATATAAAAACACATATGTAGCCTTTATAGGACTTGCTCCCTCTTCCAGGTGAAAAGCGCATATTAATAGGTCCAGCATAGTCAACACCAGACGCTTTAAAGGGCTTACTAGGTCTCGATCTCACTTCCGGAAGTTGTCCCATTAACTGATTGTTATTTTGCTTTGCATATCTTAAACATGTGACACATTCTTTATAGCATTTCTTGACTTGATCCCTCGCTCGAATTATCCAATATTTTGATCTCAAGTAATTCAACATGACCTGCAAACCACCATGAAGTGTCTTAACATGAGCATCCAAAACAATTAATCTAGTAAGGTGGGACTTACTAGGCATGATTATTGGATGTCTTTTGTCATAGGTTACTTGAGCATGATGAATACGACCACCAACCCTTAAAATTCCGTTTTCATCCAAGATCGGGTCAAGAGTATGGAGTGAACTTCTCTTTGATACTTTTCCTTGTGACTTTAACAGCTTGATTTCCTCAGCAAAATAGCATTCCTGTGTTTGTTTTATACACAGTTTGAAAGAATCCTTTATTTCTTCACTAGAAACAAATGTTGACAATTTAGGCCTCTGATTATTCGGTATCTTTAAATTCAAAACTCTCCTACAGTATGATAATATTCTCAGCATTCTTGATAAAGTTGAAAACTTGTTCCATACAAAATCCGTTTCCTTTTCTTGAATGATAGCAGTGAAAGACTTAATGGATCTTTCTTCTTCATGTGTCACAAAGTCCTCTCTTTTGACATCCATTGATTGTTGATAAAGCCATTCTGGACCATTCCACCAAAGTGTATTACTTGACAATTCTGAAGGTAGTATACCTCTTGATGCGCAGTCGGCTGGATTGTGGCTCGTTGTTACATGTCTCCATTGCTCGTAGTCGAGAATTGTTAAAATCTCGGAAACACGATTACTCACAAAAGTAGTCCATCGGTTAGGAAGGCCTCTGAGCCATGCCAGCACAACTGTAGAGTCAGACCACGCGTGTAAGTTCTCTTTTGGTACTTTCATGATTTGTGAAACTTCGTGTATCAACTTGGCAGCCAACAAAGCCGCGCACAACTCCAAACGTGGGATCGAAATTTCTTTTTCTATAGGAGCTACTTTAGTTTTTGCAGTCACCAAGCTCACAAGAATGTTGCCATTTTGACTTTTGACTCTCATATAAACGGCAGCAGCATATGCAGTTATTGATGCATCTGCAAATACATGTAACTCTACGTGGCAGTCTCTTGTTGTACCGAGCCATCTAGGTATGACTATATTTTTTATAGTGATTAAATCACCCCTGAATTGTAACCACTCTTTCAAAAGTTCAGGTGTTAACTCGTCATCCCATAGTAAGCATGACTTCCACAATTTTTGGATGTATATTTTGGCCACAACCACTACAGGTGCAATCCATCCCATCGGATCATATAATCTCGCTATGTCCGATAACACTTTTCTCTTCGTGATCGGTTGATTGACTTCAGGAATTTGGATTGTGTACTCAAAATTGTCTGTAGTTTTGTTCCAACTTACACCTAATACCTTCACTACATCGTTTGCTTTGATTGGTAAAGACAAATCTATTCTCTGACTCTCTTTCTCAATATGTTGCAGTAAATATTCACTGTTACTGCACCATTTTTGCAGTTGAAACCCACCAGCAATCATTAATTTCGTCATCTGATCATATACCTCTACAGCTTCACTTTCTGTCTCACACCCTGTCATCAAATCATCCATATAGTAATCTTGCAACGAGATACTTGCAGCAATTGGATATTTAGATTGCTCATCCTTCGCTAGTTGCTGTAATGACTTAACCGCCAGATAAGGAGCAGAAGCGGTCCCAAATGTTAAAGTTAACAACCTATAGTGTTTTATCGGTTCATCTGGATCAGATCTCCATAAGATTCGTTGAAAATCTGTATCATATTTATGAACTCTAACTTGTCGATACATTTTGACCAGATCTGCTACCAAACATATTGGGTGAACTCTCCATCTCATTAGGATATGACGAAGATCTTGCTGGAGCTTCGGTCCAACCAGCAGATCGTCATTCAGCGATACGTTATTGACACCCTTACACGAAGCGTCATATATAATTCTAACCTTCGTAGTCTCCTTTTCTTCCCTGACGACCGCATGATGGGGAAGATACACAGCCTTCTCATTCACATCTTCATCCTCCGTGATCAATGACATGTGATTTAATTCAGAATATTCACTGATAACTTTCTTGTAGTCTTCATATAGCTTTGGATTTTTTACCAATTTCTTCTCCAGCAACTTAAATCTTCGTTGTGCAACTTCTTTTGAATGTCCGTACTGACATTCAGGATCTTCAGTTTTGAATGGTAAACGTACTATGTAGCGTCCGTCTAGATCTCTTTTTGTTGTTGTTTCGAAAATCTTTTCACACCTTTCTTCATCCTTAGTTAATCTCTTCATGATACAATCTGGTTCAGTTTCTATCTCCCAGAATTGTTTGAGTAGTTGATCTCCATTAACCTGAATGTGCATGCTGATAACTCTATTATCTGCTGAAGTTGATTTATTAAGAACTCTACCCGACAAAATCCAACCGAATTGAGTATTTTGTGCGATTGTACCCTGTGGGTTTTTAATGATACCATCCAATAGTATTTCACCGTATACTTCAGCCCCGAGCAGAATGTTTATTCTACCAGGTGATCCATAATCCGGGACGGCTAGTGGTAATTTCTCAATATCTAGCCAATCAGATATGGTGATTTTACTTTCAGGAAGCAACGAAGTTAGGGAACTCAACACAAACGCATTTACTTGGATTGAAAATTCTGGATTATGACGAGACTCAACACTTAATGACACCATATTTTTGATTCTCGTTTGACCATCACCCAGACCTGACACTAAACCATTTACCGGTAAACGCTTTAAACCAAGTAATTGAACCGTTGACTCACTGATAAAGGAAGCTTGCGAACCTTGATCGACTAAACCTCTTAGGATATGTGCGTAGCCATTTCTTGATTTGACTCTGACCGTAGCCGTCGCCAATAACACTTTGTTTTCTTGATTCTCTCCTCTAGAGAAATTAGCTACCACCTTGGTCTCTGAACCTGAAGCCGTTTGTTGAACAGCTTGCTTGATACTCTTCTCAATATTTGTAGTTTCTACACGATCTGATCCTCTCTCATAATGAAGTAGGCTATGATGTCTCCTGCCACATCGACGACAACACGTTGCTTGATGACAACTCTTGACCGAGTGGTTCGGTGCTAAGCAGTTAAAGCACAGTCCCTTTGTTTGTACAAAGTTTGCTCTCTCTTCAGGGGACTGCTTACCGAACTGCTTGCATTGATAGAGCAGGTGTTGGCCTGAACACTTCACGCAAGTATAATTATTCACAGATTTATTATCCTCTTGTACAGTTGAATGAAATGAATTATTTTTAGAAATTGGTTTTACGTAACTGTTGTGCATTTTCTGGACATTTTGTTGGTTGTTATCAATCAATTCTAATGTTCTAAATCTTGATTCGAGAAACTCCACAAGTTGTTGCCAGGTTGGTAATTCATCAGATGAAGATTGACTGACTTGATGTTCCCACTCTTTGCGAGACTCTTGATCTAGCTTTGATACCACCAAATAATTTACTATAGCGTCCCACGAACATGTTTCAATACCGAGATTGTCCAAAGACTTTAAGCATGATGATGTAGTATCGAGTAACTGCTTAATCTCACTTGCAGACTCCGTATTGAGATTCTTTTGGTTGAACAGACGTTTGAAGATCTCATTTGAATTGTATCTCTTATTGTTATACCTTCGAGTAAGTTGTTTCCAAGCTGCTTCATAGTTACCATCTGTTGTGCTCAAATTTCTCAAAAGATTCTCAAGTTCTCCTGTTAGACCACTCTTTAAATAGTGTAGTTTTTGTACTCCGCTCAATGTATTGTTAGTATGAATGAGTGAAACAAACATGTCATAAAAGGTCTGCCATTCGTCGTAGTTACCGGAGAATGTCGGTAGTTGAATGCGTGGTAACTTAATTTCACAGTTCGAAACTTGAGGACATGCGCTCGCTGCAGGTGGCAACACTGTAATCTTCCGCAGATCATCCTTCAGTCGGCTCTTATACAACGTATAACTCTCTTCAAACTGGCTATACAAATCTGAGTTGAAATAGGATGACTTTGATTTGTCTTCTTTTTTAACCGCTGACACTATATTACTGTGATCCTGTTTGAAATTTGCCCAAAGTTGCTCCAAGGTCTCTAATCTAGATTCGATGTAGGACTGCGTTAATCTATCTTTTGGCGATTTTTTATAATTCTTCTCTGCATTAGCCAATAATGATATTTTATCTTCTTGACATAGAATAATAGCTTCCATTTTATTAATGTTTTTAAAACATTTTAGAAAAAGACGATGATTTTAAAATTTCAAAGTCCACTTTTTGAAAAATTATTCTAAGTCTTAGATTTTGTGAAAATATTCTAAGTCCCAGAATCACCAAATTTTCCTAAGTCCCGTACAACACTTAGTTTATTTTTTATCACTCGTAAATCGCCTAAGTCTTTTTAATGCACAATTTTCTAAGTCTTTTTCACTTCACTGTACTTACTAATTCCTTACTCCCGGGTTTCGGCACCAATGTCTAAACTTGCGTGTTTTGAACTGAAACTTCACTTGATATACTTTGAAGAAACTATTTATTTGAGAGGTTAGCGATCCCGTGCAAAACTTAACTCGAGCATATGACGGGCAGTTGAAAAGCAAATGATATCGCGATGTAACTGCAAGCACCGCCATCTACATTAATTTCATAGAAAACTAAATACTTGGACATATTATGTATATACCATAGTAAAAGTTGTTCGTATGAACGAGCACCATAGCCAGTTTCCAGTTTCCGCAACTTCATCTTAACTAACACCCAGCTGGTAATGTCAAAATTCGAAGGTCAATAAAATGATGTTTGCCTACAGTGATCAAGTCGTTTTAAATTTCGTATGTCCCTTATACATTTTTTTTGCATTTTAAATACAGCTTCAATACCTGCAGCATTCCCCCAAAATATGACATCATAACGTAAAATGGATCCCACGTATCCGTGATACGCTGCAAGAACGGTTTCTTCACTAGCTATTTTACCTAGCATGTACGGTCAAGTTTGTCGGAAATAATCCGTTGTCTAAAGTTCATAATTTTGGTTTTATCCAAGTTAATTAATAAGTTATTGTATGTCAGCCAATCTATTACTAATTCCAGAGAAGTATACATTTCCAATTCCAAACTGCTTTGGAATTGGAAATTGATACTCCTCTGCAAGTCCAAAACTATTCGTTCAAATAGTATGTAATATAGGTATATATAAAATAAATAAGTAGGTACCTAAAGACCCATATTTATGTACCTACCTAACTATATTCTTTGATTTCAGTGTATAATGATTTCTCCGGTCAACTTTGCTTTCATTATTTTAGTTTAGGTAAGGACAAAAGGAAAGTCGCAATTTTTTCCAATCGGCATTTGAACTTTAGTTCAGAAACTTAAACCGCATCTCATGCGAATACATATATGCTTCTCCGAGTATGTCAACTTACAGGAAAATCATCCTCATCAGCTCTCTTGTTGACAGCGTACATTCTCTTCAAGAGTTGCAGACACGTTTCATGTTGCCCTGTGGCATTGAGGTACTTGGGGCTCTCAGGGGCAAAGAACATGATGATGCAGGCGAGGAGGTAGGGCATGCTACAGGCTACCACCAGCAGACGCCAGGGTTTGTATGTGATGCCGAGGAAGGCAATCGGGTACGAGAACTCCATGGGTAGGATGAGCCAGGAGATAGCTGAAATATAAACGTATCTATTAATTTATGAACCTTAATAGTTAATTAGCACATATGATTGGTTTTGACCGTCAAAGGGATCACTTCGACTCCTAGTCGGTACGGCGCTTGTTCACCCGAAGATGGCTAAAGTATAGCCGATCTTCTTAATAAACCCCCATTGTGCATTGAGCGCACGTGAGCATACCGTCTACATAATTATAGTGAATGACCGCGTGTAGTCGGGTTTTTAATTCGCGGACGAAGTCATTGGCAAAATTGAGTGTATATAAAAAAAATTACCAGGCAAAATAACGGTTCCAATTCCGACAAAAGCAGCTCCAAAGGCTACCATTTTGTCTCTGTGTCTGAGACTGTTGAACTCTCCTAGATACGCGTAGACCACGCCAGAGGGACCTGATATGCTGGAAAAATAACAAACTTTCATTTACATGTAGGTAGTTCCTTGTGAGGATTTTACATAACTTGTAGTTACGGACAAGTAGCGCTGGGCTGTCTTGCTAGCTATAAAAAAATGTACAACGCCCCTGGCGATTTACGAGAGGAACCAGAACTTCATTCATCTATCCATCAGCCTAGTTCGTTCACTATTGGACCAGGACTTTGCCACTCCTGGCGGTCATCCTGGAAGAATTACCCATACTCACACACGCTGGGCAGGTGGGTTGGTGAGCGCGGTGCCGGAACCCTCACACCAGTGACGCCGCTGCCAGTCACCAGTCTGTTTCATATAAGGCCCGGCTATTAGGGATGAATATACCGCCATCCATCGGTCCCAGGCATGGTGGGCCTCCTGGATTTTTGCCTGTGAGCTATCCTCTCCGAGAGGGCCTCCAAGTAAGATGGTGGTACCTCCACAGTCGAGCCTGGCATCAGCTCTACCACCTGTAGAACTTCTAATATAAAATATTTTTACGTAGTGGGAGTATGAGGTATCAATGAGTCTGTCCAAGGACTTTCACAAAACTTATAGAAGTCTGTACCGGGTGAATGATTGCTGCTATGCAACTGTGACCACTTTCCCGGCGCAGCTTATGATGACGTCATGCCGAATCACGACGAGTCGTGTGGTGTGGTGGCGTACGTGGTGACAATAGCCACGACCGAGTTAGTTAGTTTTTCAGTCTAATTTTCCAGGGAGCGCCAAGCGTACTTGGAGTAATCATGACTGTATCCTAGTTTACGCCACTCGGGGAGGCTGAACTTCATGCACCTACCTTGTGAAAAAGAGGCATTGGATAGAATTTAATTTTAATCAAAATCTGATACTCACAACACACAAGCGAAGAACTGCAGCACAGCGAAGACCGCCAGGTTTGGGGAGAAGCTGCTCAAAAATGACAACACTACTGACAAAGCCATTGACCCCAGCATGACTGGCCGCCGACCTCTGGTGTCTGCCAGCCAGCCCCACATGTGCGATGTCAGGATGATAGCTGAAATTGTTAAGATTTCTGTCTGTTCATTCGCCCTGGGCTTACGCTAGGCCGCTAACGCTAGGTGATGGAAAGTGAGACCTGGAATAAAACGAAATCACCCAGAAAGTAGCCAAAAAGTACAGTAACCATTCTCCCGTTATGGCTGCTCATGACGTCATGCTGGAACATGACGAGTCGCTTGGCGGCATGGTTACAATATAACACAGTATTCTTTATTGCACACCAAAAACAAAATAGAGCGACAAATTCAAAAGCAAATTAAGGGTACATTTGGTGGTCTTATCACTACAAATAAATAATAAAAAATATTAAAAAACACGACTGCCATAATTTCAAAATGAACTTAGTAACGACACCCAGTGCAGTCAGGGGACAGCTCTACATTGGATATGTGTTGTTTTGTACGTCCCCCAACTGCACTGGGTATGGATGAAAAATGAAAATGAAAATGAAAATATCAAAAAATACAAAGTGACACAGAATTGATTGGAACTCTAGCCATTAGGGTAGGCGCCGGGAACCTGAGTTCTAATAGCCAGCGCTCTCCTTATAAATATACACATTGATAAATTTAATTGTGTACTGGCTAATGTCGTTTTTACAATTAAATTATACTAAGTTCGTTTTGAAATTATGGCAGTCATGTTTTTAATATTTTTTATTATTTCATACTTTTATACCCAGTGCCAATCCAGATGGTAGAGATTCTAATAACACCTCATTAATCCAAATTGGTTAAAGGGTTCAGAAGATATGATGGAATAAAGAAAAATACATACTTGAACCCTGAAAATAATACACTCTTTTTTTTGGGAGCAGTCATGTAAAAGGATTTCCAACCTTTACGTCATGAAGGTGGTGACAAGCCACGACCGTTGAAGTGAAAGGATTTGTCAGTCAGTTTGGTTTTGGTCTAATGTCCAGGGTGCACCTGTTGTATTTAGAGTAATCAGTGGTTTTTATACGAGGACTCGTTTGCACCATAAACAGAAGTGTTTATCTTTGAGAATCTTACCAATAAAGGGTATGGCAGCGAGCCAGCCCTTCTGCTGTACCGTGAGGTCAAGGTCGCACTGTGCTGCCGGGATGACGTAGCTTAGACCCAGCGTCTCCATGATCATGCCCATCAGGATCAACCCGCTGAACAGCATGTTCGAGATGTTGTATAAGCCAAACCCTGGGAAGAAGAGACAGCACTCATCAGTTATAGGGCGTCAGAGACTGGAGTGGGAATGGACCCTCTAGAGAGGTCTGTGCCACCCCTCAGAAAAATTGTAGTGCGTGTTACATCGATATGGATAAATGTTCTCCTCATCAAGCTAGTACCCTGTTTCAGACCTAAATTTCTTTTTACATTTGGATGTGGCAAAAGGACGCGACGTCTGACGTGAAAAGCGGCATGTGACCATGCTTGGAGCGCGAGCGCTTTGCATCTTCATTAGGCCCTGCCCGTGTCCATGATGGGGCACAATAAGTGATTTTGAGGTTAAGTATATTACCAGAAAGTCTATATTAATAAATCAGTGAATTTACGAGGGTTAAAATGTATTGTGAAAAGAGACGAATGATTTAAAATTTTTCAAAATAAATTCAGGAGAAGTTTTAATTCTCTTAGTTGAATAACTTTGCAATAAACACATTTATTTGTAATCTGAGGACCTTACTTCGCGATTTTTTTCTATAGTTTTCAGATTGGGGAATGTCCCATGTATTTATATCCTCTATTGAAACTCACCTATATCTAATTTTCATTTGAAATGCGATGGTAAAATTACAATATGAGTTAAACAAAACGCTCATTCAATAGTGGAAGGGACTTTAAGAGAGGCATTATTATGTTGGTTGGCTGCTAAAGCTTGATCACGCCACTCTACCAGCTCTAAATGGGAAGTAGCTACTTTTGGGCACGCCAGTGTTTTTCTAAAGGCTTAAATTCGAACATGAAAAATATAAAGATGTGAAGTTGTATGTTATGGTGGCAAATAATTAATAAACCTATGTGTGTACTCGCATTATGTTGACATCAGATTGGATTTCCCTCTATTTGTAATGAATCATGAAAGTAAAGACGATATACATTACACCTGTATAGAGAAAAAACATTATCAACAGACTCTAAGTGTAATGTAAACATAGTTCTGGAACTGAGTAGTTTCCAACAATTTTTTTTTAGTACTTTTTGATATCATTGTTTTTAGGTAGTTACATAAAATAGTATTATCAATGTTGTAAACATTATTTAATTATTTATAGGTATACTAACGCCTTTAAGAAAAATACAATATTTTCCACATTTCTAAATATCGTAAATTATTGCAGGATATTTAGAAACAACGATCATTCCGAAAATCCAAGGACGATTGCAAAAGTCCGGATAATTGAAAACTAGAAAAAAAAACTCATTCATCCTGATTATTTTCTGGATTATTGCGAAGATCCAAGTTATATTAGAATAATCGAAGGAACGCCTCACGTTTTATGAATCACGAAAGCAGTAAAGCGTAAAAAAATTGTGTGACAACGAGCAAAACGAGGAGCTTATTTTGAGTAGGTAATCTATCTACTTTTGGTTACGCTAATGTTTTTCTATTCGAACACAAAAAATATAAAGATGTGATGTGATTGCCAGTTGGCAAATAATAAATAATAAACCCATGTAGCCTTATCAGTTGATGTAACATTGGAATTTCCTCTGTTTGTACTAGAATCATGAAAGTAAAGAGCATAAACATGCGAGTAACTAACATCAATTTACACAAGACTTTAGCGTGTCAATAAAAATTAATTTTGATTGCCGTTTACAAACATAATATTCGTACATAATTCGAGGTGGTTTTAATCTGCTTGTTATTGCAAATAAAATGTTTTTATTTATTTATTAGTTGGTTACAAAAACCCAAAAGAGAAGTTATCTAGAAAATAAATACTTATTATAGGATATCTAGTCGTACTAATACAGTACACGCTGGAGTGAGAAAGTCCTCCACTGGTACCCTCACGACACCATCAGACCACGCGGCAGGCCCAGACGTCGATGGCGGGACGACATCACTTCTTTTGTTGGTGTCACTTGGACAAGACTAGCCAAAGAAAGAAAAATTTGGCATCGAATGGAGGAGGCCTTTGCCCTAAAATGGGTATCCCAGCAATCGGGAGTGGCACAATAATTCATAATTTAATGAAATTTTATTTATTATTATTATCATAATTTTTATATGTGTCTAATCATTAATCATTAATTTATAATTTAATTTTAATCTGTTTTGTCACTTGTTTCCGAATTTTGTACATTATATAGTGTAATGTAAATTTTGAAATTGCATGGGAAATTAATAAAGTCTATTATTATTATATTAATTAATAAAGGCTATTATTATATTATTATATTATTATTATAGTCGTACTAATATATAAAAGTGACATTTTCTTTGATTGTTTTTTTTTTAAGCTAATTCAATATTAATTGAAACAAAATAATCCTTAAATAAAATTAAAAACCTACCTACAAAATAAAACATACTCGTACCTAAAACAAAACACTAACCTAAAACCCTTATAAAATCTATACCTAATAAAAAATAAAGTAAACTAAATAAAACATCTTATCTAGATCGCCAGCGTCACATGGAAGCGTACCTAGAAGGTTGGCAGCGTTTCCTCTTTGAATGTTGGTTTGTTACCTTTTTGTTACCTAGCTCGAACTCTACAAAAATCAAAAAAAATTGGTGGAAATATGAGGCAAATATAAGTGAAATGACATACTATTGTGTCGATTCGGCGCAACACGACTTAACTTATTTGACAGAACTAAACTTAATTTGTGCCTTCTGTCTCTTTCTTTCCGTATCGAAAAGACAAAGACAGAACGCTTAAGGCGATATGCGAAAAAAATACGGGTGTTTCTTTTCTGTGTATTTCATGAAATACACGGAAAATTATAATCTGTTTCTGGTATATGCATTTTGACTATATAATCTAGGGTTTTGAAATTGGAAAACATGTTTGGATAAATTTTCCTCGATAGAAATAATTGTTGAAATGAGGTCTTCAAGCACACTTTTTCACCTCGTTTGACGAATAGGAACCATATACAGAACTCAAACATATTTTATTTGGTGTGTTTTAACAATATCTAGAGATTTGATATTTAAAATTTTGCTAGATATTTTAGTTTTTTAATAAAAATATAAAACCAACTTTTTCCCCTTTTGCCCTGAATCCGCCCCTCTCGCACTGCGCGATTTTTCGCTTGGAGTGACAGTGACAAAAATAAAATTCGCATAGCCTCTTAAAATAAGGTTAAATTAGTTAAGTTGTGTTTAGCCGAATCGACACCTTTGGATGATTTTGTTTCAAAAATCAGGAAACTCACAGTCATTAAAAAAATGCACCTATGTTCTCCTAACGTTTATGAAGTAAATTTAAACAAACCACGTCAATTGATTCATATAATATATATTTCATCCATCCATCCATCCATCAGCCTAGTTCGTCCACTGCTGGACGTAAGCCTTTCCAGGACTTTGCCACTTCCGGCGGTCATCCTGGAAGAATTGCCCATACTCACACACGTTGGGCAGGCGGGTTGGTGAGCGCGGTGCCGGAACCCTCACACCAGTGACGCCGCTGCCCGTCACCAGTCTGTTCCATACAAGGCCCGCCTATTAGGGATGGATATACCGCCATCCATCGGTCCCAGGCATAGTGAGCCTCCTGGTTTTTTGCCTGTGAGCTGCAGTGGCGTGCACAGAACTTTTTGCTGGAAAAGCAAGCAATTGGTCAAGAATAAAAATAAAAAAAATATAAAAAAATTTAAATATCACTTTGAAAAAAAAAAGTTTGTATAGGAAATTTTACTCTAGGGTAGACATTGTCCACCCTGGCGTCAGGGCGTTTTTTTTCAAAATGATATTTAAATTTTTTCATATTTATTTTATTGTTGTTCTTGACCAATTGCTTGCTTTTCCAGCAAAAAGTTCTGTGCACGCCACTGGTGAGCTGTCCTCTTACTCTCCCCCGAATAACTTCGAGGGGGTCTCCAAGTAAGATGGTGGTACCTCCACAGTTGAGCCCGGCATCAGCTCTACCACCTTGGTATATATTTATATTTATATATATATTTGCTGTAAATAAAATCTTTTGTAAACCTCTATTTTATTAATTTTAGTCGATATATCGATTTTCTCTCGAGTATCGATATCAGGATTTAGTTGGTTGTTTCTTTATAAAATTTGTTTAAATGTTATATATACTTCATTCCAGATAATATTACAAAGATTTTGGTTTTTAAAAGGTAATATAATTTAATAAACTGTATATAAACCAATATTAAAAGGCTGTACCTGTTTGTATGGAGCAGACAAAGGAGTACAGCATTTTTATTTTGGTTTATATAAGGTATTACCTTTTAAAACCAAAATCTTTCTAATCTTATCTAGAGTGAAGTATAGCTAGTCTTGATAAAAACACTTGTACTGTTTCACAATATCACTCTTTTATTAATCCAACCGGTTTCGCTCTACGGCATTGTCAAGGAACTGTTAAATATAATAAATAAACAATAAAGGGAGTGTATAGTTGTTTTGTACATTTATTATATTTAACAATTCCTTGATAATGCCGTAAGGCGAAACCGGTTGGATTAATAAAATAGTGATATTGTGAAACAGTATACAAGTGTTTTTATTAAGATTATGATGATGTTTCACCAAGTGCCGACAATGGCAAGTATAAATAAAGTATAGCTAGCTTTAACAAATCGTGTTTTTATCTCAAACAGAAGCCGAGGATCAACAATTGATCGAAGATAAAAGCGCAGCTTTTCGTGCGTGCGTGATATTTCGGTTGTCGTAACAGCCACGGCTCAGAGCGCGCTACAATAATGTACGTCAAATTCAAATTAAAATAGTTTATTTTGCAAAGCAGGTATATATAATACACTTTTTACACGTCAAACGTTTATTTTTATATAAATAAATAGTTACCGTTTCATGGAAAACAGTTATTACCTGAAACCATTTCACAAATTCGGCGCTTTTGTAATATCTCGCCATCCTGCACCTCTTGATGAGAGATGAGTCGGAGTGTGGTGTGGGGGAAGGGAAACATATATAAAGATGCATGCAAAGATATTGAGATCAAAGCCATCAGGACGTCGAAAACACCTAAAGCATTTATATGGCAGCTGAGCGAGATGGCCCACCTTAAACAAATAGAAGATAGAAGCGATTGATTGATCAGCCTACTGCTTCCAAATAAAATTAGCCAGGAAATAACAGACCGAAAAAATCATTTTATTTAGAAACGCATCTCGAACTTTAGCGTTTATAGGTCAAAATAAATTTGATCTGGCCTAGGCATTGGGTTAGATCACTCAGCAGAATAAATTGTCGGCCAGAAACGCGGCTTTCCGTACTCACGTGGCCAGAAAAAGATAATATTGTTTTAGGTTAGTCAGATACGTGACCTGGCCTTTGAACCTGCCAAAAACGATATTATTTAAAAAAAATGTTTTGACACAAAATAATTTTGATGAGAACCAGAAGCGCTGCAAACCAAAGGAAAACTAATGCACCACAGATGTCTGTGGCTTCAGACAAAGGTACCGATTCGGTGAAGCACATCTTAACTTATTTGACAGGACTAAAATTAATTTAAGCGTTCTGTCCTTGTCTTCTCGATAAAGAAAGAAAAAGACAGGACGCTAAAAATAAGGATATAAGCTAAAAATTTCATGTGAACCAAAGTAGAGTGTTCATTTAGGTACAAATTATTTTTATATAATTGTAGTTTTGTAATAACACTTGCACCTATTGGAGTCGGTGGGACGCTTGCGGGCTGCGAGTTTACAAAGGCTCCACTCCCGATCACTTTAGGGTTTGTAGTGGTTATATTGATCACAAATCTTAATGAATTACGGCCCTATTTAAAAAAAATTGCGGCTAAAGTTGTTATTGAAAAGAACTCGTTGGAGAACAGCTAACAAAGCCAAGCACGTCACCATATCAGTTTGCCCTCAGTGACTTTTATATCAGATACATTATATTATCTGTCTGTAGATTTTCTGATTCCTGTTGTCCAACATCTGATAGGACTGAGCGCTATTCGGCAAGTATGTTTTAATTGAGTTTGAAGTAAGTTTGAATTGAGTTTGAAGTAAGTTTGAATTGAGTTTGAAGTAAGTTTGAATTGAGTTTGAAGAAAGTTTGAATTGAGTTTGAAATAAGTTTGAATTGAGTTTGAAGAAAGTTTGAATTGAGTTTGAAATAAGTTTGAATTGAGTTTGAAGTAAGTTTGAATTGAGTTTGAAGTAAGTTTGAATTGAGTTTGAAGTAAGTTTGAATTGAGTTTGAAGAAAGTTTGAATTCAGTTTGAAGTAAGTTTGAATACGTTTGAATAAGTTTGTTAGTATATGGTCTCTATCAAAAAAAAAATTTCATAAAAACGAAAAAGAATTAAATCCAAAGTTGACATGTCGTATTGTACGTATGCCAATTTAAGGCGATATGCGAAAAAAATACGGGTGGTTCTTTTCTGTGTATTCAATTAAATACACGGAAAATTATAATCAGTTTCTGGTATATGCATTCTGACTATATAATCTAGGGTTTTGAAATTTGAAAACATGTTTTGATAAATTTTCCTTGATAGAAATAAATGTGGAAATGAGGTCTTCAAACATACTTTTTCTCCTCGTTTGACGAATAGAAACCATATACAGATGTCAAACATATTTTATTAGGTGTGTTTTAACGATATCTAGAGATTTGATATTTGAAATTTTGCTAGCTATTTCAGTTTTTTTAATTAAAATATAAAACCAACTTAATCCGCCCTCTCGCACTGCGCGATTTTTCTTTTGGAGTGACAGTGACAAAAATAAAATTCACATAGCCTCTTAATTGAACGAACTTAAGTAAATACGGATTGTAATTATGTGTATTTAGTGTTTCACATCCTAAGGGTAAAATGGAGCCCACATTTTGTCACGGGTCTTTAGGTCACAGACTGAATGAGTTGCAGACCTGAAATTTGAACAATTTGTGTAGAATGTTGACTCCATATCGAACATTGAATTAAAATTTTCATTTTATTATTCAATTTTTAATAGAATAAAATAATACAGGATAATAATATAGAAAAAGGAGCCGATTGTTTTTTCTTTTCCTGGCATGTGCGATGTCATTGCCTAAAGTAAAAATATACTTTTAGTCTTTTAACCCCAAGAATGAAAAAAATAGGGACCTGAAGTGTAACAAAAAACCATTTTTGCTACACCAGGTCAGGGCCTATCTTATTTAGAATTCTGTGTATTATGTACCATATTTACTATATTTTAATAACAAATATTGAAAACGACGATTCATAATGTAGTTCCTAAGATGCGACTAAAAGAAACAAAAAAAAATGTCGGCTGGTCACATGTAGAGAACCCTAATAGAGCGAGGCCCGACTTGCACTTGGCCGATTTCATTTGTTCTTGACAACAAAGTTACCCTTATTTTACTGGTAATTACATTAACATTTTCTGCTTATCAACAATTCACAACAATTATTGACTATTAGTTGATAACGGTTTTCATAAACGTTTATGGCCGCAGTAAACTCTCGCCATGAAAGGGACAGAGTTATATGAGTAAAGCAAAATGCAATAGAATCCATCTTATTTACTCCTCTTTATGGCGAGGGTATACATACATGTAGTGGGCAAATCACAGATTTGGGTAGATCGTAAAGTATGAAATCAAAAATCTTTCATTAAAAGTCAAAAATAGGTACTGTGGAGACCGCGGGCTCTACCGCGTAATTCTCATTTGTATCAACTTCAAGCAAATGCATGCGAAATTCAACGCGTGCAAAAGAGATGGCATGTTAGGCGGGCGTCGTCGCACGCTAGTCAAATTTCAATCTCAAGTTGATGTTGATGAAAATGAGAATTACGCGGGAGACCCACGCATCAATGTGTCTTACATTGGACTTTGTACCTATCTTATATTCTTCTCTGTAGGGGCTAATGTCGTACTGCAAGTGTATAGCTTGATGTGGTCTCCACTGTACGATGACGAGCGGAGCGAACAGGAGCGTGTTAGCTTTACATGTAAATAAATTTCGGGAACCGAGCGAGCGAAGAAGAGCGGAGCGTGGCGACCCCCTAATTTCAACAGAAATATGATATGCCCAGGCAGATCATGATATGCCTAATTCTACAATGTGCCGACGACACATATAAATACAGTGTTGGTGTTGGGGTAGATCAAGATCAGTCGGTTCATGTTACATTGTATCTACTATCTACAGTATGAGCTAATAAATTACTACTAGCAAATGCTATGCAATAAGAAACAAGCGCAAAATTTGATTTATTTATTTCGGTGTGCAGGAAATACTCTAATTGTCGAAACTAGTTTATAACAAGAAAAAATTGAGCTACATATAATAGGTGCGTTAGAAAAGACATACGCTTCTTATTTATTATACTGGATTGATTTTCTGTAGTTGAAAAATAGAAATTTGGTAACGACTTGTATGGACGCGCCAACCCTGAAATCCCGAAAACAAAGTCATACTAATCGGTACATTCTGGTAGAAAAGCTGAGTTCTTTCGCGACTTCAGGGTTGGTTCTACAATAGTAGTATTTTGTAGAGACTGCTAGTTGTAAAAATAAAGCCTGTATATTTTCAGTCCGAGGTTTAAGGGTATGAGCTTTTGTTTCTTTCTAGTCCAGCTCGCAGCGGTCAGAAATTGAGATTTCCTCCGAGCTTCCCGTAAGCGAATTTTAACGCCTCAAATCGGCGCTAGAGGCGCTTGTGAGCGTAATGTTGTAAACTTTTTGGACAAGATAAATTGAAACAAAAAAGTTGTAAGTACTTTAGTGGACATCAATTAATTATTATTTTTTATATTTTTGAGTTCTTTTATTTTTTTTCTTTAGCAGATAGCTTTATTTTATTTATAGGATAGTTTTAATAGGATAGTTTGTTATGATGTTTTGTAAGCTTTTATGGTCAAATAAAAATTTACATTAATTATTGAATAAAATATAAAAATTATAGTTTTGAACAAAGCGGTGGTTTAAAAATATATTGCAAGGAGATAAAAAAATAAAAAATGTTTGGTCTTTGTCTATAGTTTTGAACAAAACGGTAGTTTAAAAATAATAGTTCTGTACATATGAAATTGCCGATTTTTTTTACAGATTAATGAGTTCATAATTCCTGTGATTCAATAGCGATTTCAAGGTTTTACATCTACCTATTAAATTTTGTTTTTATTTTCAGTTTGATTATAAAAAATGTTGTCTTAAATCCTATACATTTCCATAATATAATTTTTTACAGCTGACTTTTTTCAAAAATTAAATTAATGTTCTTTTAGCTTAATGTTGTTTCATTCATACACATAAGAAAGTACATAATTTGAATTTGTCATTCCTAAAAAAAATGCAAAAATGTTAGTACTAAAAATTGAGTTTCCTTCAAATTCTCTATAGAAAACGGCAATTTCATATGTAAAGATCTGATATTGCAAGCAGATAGGTAAAATATAAAACTTTTGGCCTTTTTCATATTTCTTATTTTTGTATCGTTCCTCTAAGTGTTAGTATAAGTACACTTTGAGTATAGAGTACTCTTCTATAGTACGCGACATATTATGGCGGGAGTGCCGGTCGAGTACATATACAAACATGTCAGTATGAAGTCGTCCGTCTGTCGCGTAGTATACATACCCAGCCATACCCATACTTCATACTACAGATTTCCATCGGCAACGATCCTGACACACCTCTTTCACCTCTTCTTTATCCATCAATCTAGTCATAGAAGCTCTTCTATTCCGGGTACTTTTGACATTGCCTTTCTTCAGTATGTCACCAATTTGGTCCGTATACGTCCTTCTTGCGCACCATAAATTTCTTTCGTCACTCTACTTTCATTCATCCTCTCTACATGTCCATGTCCAAGCCACCGAAGCATTCCTTTTTCTATTCTAGTCACTACAACTTCTTTCAGACCGCAACAATCCTGTATGTTGATATTTTCACTCTGTCATTCAATGTTAAACCACACATACCTACCACGTAAGGAATGCATTTCCACTGCATTCACTCTAATCTGATGTTTATCTTGCCATACCCAACATTTACTACCACACATAAGTGTAGGAGCTAACACTCCATTATGAACCGCCAATCGTGCCTTTGCAGTCACATTTTGGCTGCCCACAAAGGAGTGCAGAGCTCCGTTCACTTAATTTCCCATATTCACTCTTCTTTCAATATCGCCGACACACTTTCCATCGCGCGTAAATAGAAAACCCACAGATTTTTTTTTACCTGTTTTACTTCCTTGTCTTTATCGTAGATTTATCGAAATAATGTAAATTCTATCATTTACATTATTTAATCATACTGGGATCGAGTCATGGTGCTCTTGCGCAGATGTGTCGTGTTATTGCGTTGGCCCAAATACTCTCAACTTGATCTTTATAACACATACACAAAACAATAATCAACTCGTTAACCAGCTGCTTCCAAACAAAGTGACGTCACACATCACATACCGCTCTCGAAATATTATCTTCAACATTGTTATTGTTTGTTTGTATTTGATAATTTTATTATGTTTGTGCGCGTAGAACAAGTTTGTGAAACACGTGCAAAGTTATGTTTATCTACATTCTTCTCCCAAACGACAATGTAAAGTAATTACAATATCAAAAACTGTTTTATAAATACCTACATTGTAGCCAATTCTAAAGGCTTTAATTTTAGTTTTAGTGCTGTCAAAGCTTAAAATTTTCCAAAGAAATTTAGCTTCTAATACTAACTCTTAAGGACTATTTTGCATTGAAGAAAATTTAGTTTTGACAGCACTAAAACTAAAATTAAAGCCTTCAGAATCGGCTTTATTGTTTGAACAATTTTAAAAACCTATGTTATACATATACAACGTGTAACAGAAAGGTGTAACCATATTTGAAGAGCTTATTCAGTCAATGGTATAGAACAACTTATACTATGGAACAAACCCTGTATCACGAAAAAAAAATAACTTTTTCGTAGAAAAATGCAATGCCGCTCGGCTGAAACGTATGGAAGGGCAGATTTTTTTTTGAGATTTCAGGTTTGGCTCCATAGTAAAAGTTGTTCTATACCATTGACTGAATAAGCTCTTCAAATATGGTTACACCTTTCTGTTACACGTTGTATATGAAAAAAAATAAATCAACCGAATGGTGTTTTTTGGCTTGAATTTCCTACTGATTCTAAGCGGTTTGGTTGATTTAATTAATTTATGCTTTGAGTAATAGATAAACTTGATAGCTATAAACATAATATAGGATTATTCATTCTGACAATCACGTCCATGTGTAAAGTATTATTTTCTCCTATTTCGCCCTATCCAAGGACGCAGCGAGCGTCGTAACAGCCATTATACATTACGCGCCGATATGAACGTTATTTCAATGTGGTTTCCGTCGATATTCGTACCGACAAACATTGAGCTGCTAATTTGGCAACACTAATCGCTTAACCAGTCCTAAGCATAGTGGGCCAACTGGTTGTGCCTGTTTGAGAGCTGTCCCTCGAATAACTTTGGGGGCGATAAATAATGGACTTTTATCAAGGAACGTTATTAAGTTATACTAATAAAACTAAATAAATAGGAGAAAATTTTAAAATACACAACTTTGTGATCTAAAAAGAGAATTGTAACGTCATATTTGGCAGAATAAGACGTCATATAATAAAAAAAAATCATATAATACATTTTCATAAATAAAGTAGGTACAGAAATTACAAATTCCTAACTACTTTGGTCTTTGAGGAAGCCCGTCACAAAAATGGTCTAAAAATGACAACTTTGATAGCGTAAATTTTTTTATTTTCGAAGAATGAAAAAGAATAAAATAATTATATATACTCTATACAACGAGCTCTAGACAATTACACCCCATATGTTAGGGTAAGAAAAAAAAGATTTTTTTCAGCTCCATTTTCATGTATGAGGCCCCCCTGAAAATATTTTTATTTAATTTTTAATTCAATACTTGGTTTTGGGTCAACATTTTACAGAACGTGTCAATATTTCAAGTTTTGGGTCAACATTTTACAGAACGTGTCAATATTTCAAGTTTTGGGTCAACATTTTACAGAACGTGAGTAGGTGTCGATTGGGCATTCTAAAACAGTCATTCGTTTAAACACCTTCACTTCACTCCGAGCTCCGCTCCGCTCCGCTCCGCTCCGCTCCGCTACGCTCACTCGGAGTGAAGTGAAGTTGTTTAAACGAAAATCTGTTTTAGAATGTCCAATCGACAAAGCTTTAGAACAGAATCCATGACGATAAAACCGACTCTTTCATCATGTTATATCTAGAACTCTGCGTTGTACGTTCCGTAATGCACGACAGCAGAATCAAACCTTACAAATCTTACAATTAATTTAAAATTAGCTCTCGCTATCGCAGTAGGAAAATAAAAACACCTGTCGATAATTTTTATAGTCATTGCATGTTTAGCGTTTATTTATTCACAAGAACATGGAGTTTGTGAAGCAACCATTAACACTGCAACTTGAAAATATTTGTCCTAGGACAAATAGCTCCGCTCCGCTACGCTCACTCGGAGTGAAGTGAAGTTGTTTAAACGAAAATCTGTTTTAGAATGTCCAATCGACAAAGCTTTAGAACAGAATCCATGACGATAAAACACGTTAAAAACTAACTCTTTCACTCTCTCGGAGTGAAGTGTAGTTGTTTAAGAGTCGGAGTTCCGAGATTGGGCAAAACAGGGTTCGGGGTTATGGCTTTTTTAAGATAGTAAAATATTAATTTCTGAACTAAATAAATACCACTTGTTACCTTACAAGATGAAGTACAGGTTCATTAAAAAAAATCTTGGCACTAATGTATAGTAACTTCAGAAAAAAAAAAAAAAAACAGGATTTTCAAGTTCAGGTTACACCCGTAGCGCTGTAATGCTATTCAATAGATTTTCTTGAAATTCCTGTTTTTTTTTTTTTTTTATCTGTAGTTACTATACATTATTGCCGTGATTTTTTTAATGAACCTGCACTTCATCTTGTAAGGTAACAAGTGGTATTTATTTTGTTCAGAAATTAATATTTTACTATCTTAAAAAAGCCATAACCCCGAACCATGTTTTGTCTTAAAAAGTCATAACCCCGAATCTCGGAACACCGACCCTTAAACGAAACCTGTTTTAGAATGTTCAATCGACAAAGCTTTAGAACAGAACAGGATGTAAAAAAAATATCTAATCGATGATAACTAAATATGATTTAGAACACAACAGAAAATAAAAAACTTACTCGTTAATTATGACTCACCTCCAGCTGTTTCTTGACTCTATTGATGTTTATATAGAAATTGAATCACAAACTACTAATCATATGAGGTAATTAATTAAGTACGTATTACATCTAAGAATTTAATTTTTCTTTAGTTGTAAAAAAAGTGGATCCTCTTCCACCGCAGTGGTGGTTGGTTGAGGTCTTTTTCTAGCTTACCAAAGAAAATTATACTCAGACAACAATACTGACTTAATAAATTTGAGAAAATTAGTAGAATAAGTTCATGTCACTCGAAGTAAGACACATATTTCATGATCTTCGACTTTGTTGGCTGAGGTCTTTTAGCTAGTCTAAACTGGATCCTCGTCTAGCACCCGCTAGCTGGTTGAGGCTTTAGGTAACCAAAAGTGGGTCCCCACAAAGGAAAACCTTGTGTCAATCGAAGACGTGTACTTACGCTATTAATTGTCAGATAAGTTTCTTGACTCTATCAATACTCACAAACATTTTTAAATTTAATTAAGCACGTATCACATCCGAGAATAGGTTACTGAAGCTAAAAAAAGTTGGATCCCCTTCCACAGTAGAGGTGGTTGGTTGAGGCCTTTTTTTAGCTTATCAGAATAATATATACTCAGACAACAATACTGTCTTAATAAGAGTTCATGTCACTCAAAGTACTAGACACATATTTCAAGATCTTCAACTTAGTTGGCTGGGGTCTTTTAGATAGTTTAAAGTGGATCCTCGTCTAGCACCCGCTAGCTGGTTGAGGCTTTAGCTAACCAAAAGTGGGTCCCCACAAAGGAAAACCTTGTGTCATTCCCGGACATGAACTTACGCTATACATTTTCACATAAAAATAAACCACCGTCTTGTTCACTAGAGCATTACAAAGTAACAAGTTTAATCAGTGTTACCGTTTTACAAGATTTAAAGTCTCCAGACCATTTTAACAATTCCGTTAGATATGGAAAAAAAAAAAAGTATTTGCTAAAAATCCGCTGAATGTCGTTTAACTATTTTGTATCAACCAATAATATTATTCTTGTTATTTTTTTAGTCATCTGGTGTATTTAAGTTTATTTTTATTTAATAATTCATCAATGTATAAATAACAAATATTAAAAGACGTACATATTATGTAGTAGACAGACAGACCTTAATTAATTTTCCAGTTATAATAATCAATAAGTTTAATATAAAAATAAGATATTTGTAGTCGTACCTAATTCTCAAAATCAAATACAAAGAACCGGTATCTTCAATTATAATGTCAACAAAAGTTGATATATTAATCATTAGTATTTTGGTCACTTAGTCTTGATATCAAACATGTGTAAACTATTATGTTTGTGAATGTTTTTATTTGTATTTGTAAAAACTTAATTATACAGTTCAATGGATATATATCTGTAATGCTGTATAAATAAATAATAAATAAATCAATGAGCGATGAAGACAACAACCGAATGAACTAACTTTGGCTGTTTGTTTATAGTAGGGAATTCCTATTCAATCAATCTTCCAGCATGAGTAAGGAGAATCGAATAAACAAATGAGTTAATTTGCTTAAAATGTTTTACAAATTACGATTTTTTCTAAACAACCAAGGGTGACTTACGGGTAATAAAGACGTTAGAAATCATTAAACATTTTTTTCCCGCTACACATTGATAAATTCCCTATAACCATCGACTAAGTCGGTATAACAGCAACACTGCAAGTTTTGCTGAATGTCCATAATGATAACATGGAGAATGTTTACATGTCTAATACATAAGCAGAGCGATAAGCGGAACGAGATTTAGATGATTATTGTGAAAATACAATTTACTGATTTAACTAAAACTAGTATGGTTTTTACGTAAATAACGTGAAATAGAAGTAAATAAGTTATATAGTAAACTATATAAAAAAAAAAAATAATAATAAAAAAACATAATAATTAATTTTAATTTTGTTAAATGTTATTCTTTAGCAATGCTTTATTTAGTGTTTAGTTTTGATAAATAAAATTCAGATGATAAAATTAAAAAGATAAAAAATATTTTACTCATTGCTTTTTCGTTTAACTTGGACCAAACCATATAATTTATCGTGATCGTTATATTATTATCTTGGGTTCTGTACTTACTTTTAATTATTTTATACGAATATATAGAGTTACCTAAGTATGAACTTGTACTTATTTAAAATTATGAAACTATATTATTTACCTTGTGCTACATACATAAACCTAATATATTATTAATTATTAATAACGAATGTTTGTATCTCATGTTTTAATGTTTGAAACATGAATCCTCGAAGGGGTTTCTGTTGCAGTACTTAATTATATGGACCCACAGTTTAACGTGCCTTCCGAAGCACGCAGACCGAACACAAATGTGCTCCTACGGGATTTGAACCCGCGACCTCCGGTTTAGTGAGTAAGATGTTGGAACCACTAGACCACAGAGGCGGCCAAGTGAATGCTTATTTTGGTTAATACGTACAAAAGACGATATATTTTTTAATACAAGTAAGAGAGTTCTTAAGTTACGTTCCCACGGTTTTAATGGATTCTACTTGATAAATACGTATCCCTAAAATGATTTAGCAAATTAATTTCACAACAATAACATGAATGCTGACGATCGTTTTTCCTGTCCCAACACGATGGAACAAAGTAAGGAAGGTTATACACTAAGTTAGTCGAGGATTATGCAAGTTGTAACCTTGGCACTGACTACTAGTATAGATAGGTAGTGAACGTTTTACCATGTCAGCGGAAACGGAGACGATTCTGTAACAACATACGTTTCAATACCTAAGCATCTATCTAACAGTTTACTTTTTCACAACATTTACTAAACATTGCTATAAATATAGAGAAGATCATTGTTTTTACTTCGTCAATGAAATATCTGTACATCAAAATATATATATATATATATTATAGGTATATAAAGTAATATAATAAAAGTAATAAACCCTATTGAGTACACACCTTTATAGGTACTAAGCATATTATTTGGACAATGTCGGACACATGCAAACAATACTTCCTATATTATACAGGATGCGATAAAAAGAAATCTTTTTATAAGTTTTACAAAAGAATAAGAAAAATTATGTATCCTTATAATTTCCTTACTGTACTAGTACTTTTAACTCATTTGCTTGTTGAACTATAATAAATATGAATTTAACATTAAACCCTTGAATAACTTTGTTTTTTTATGTTATAAAACAAAATATATTTTAACCCATTCATAACTAATAGTAGATATTACAAACATACGTACATACAGTCACGCAAGTCTCTCAGATGGGTAGTTAGTTTTCTATCTGCTACGATACTAATACACCTCTTTCACCTGTTCCACAACCACCAGTCAATTCATACAAGCTTTTGTATAATATTGTTCGTCATATACTGCACAACATGAAATCCATTAGGTGTACCAATTTTGTAAAGGATACGAGTAATACGTCCGCGACCTCTAGATCACTAGTTGAGATGTAAACCACTAGACCGCAGAGGCATTCTGATATATAGATGTTATGAATTGGTTATACAAAATACGACCCTGTATATGTAACACGTGGATTTCATTTTGTCTTGAATCCGAGAATTATTACAAAATTGAAAACGGAAAACAATAAGTCTTTGAGGTATTCTCTAAAATTCAGGGGTAGAAAACTATATTTAAGTTTTTAACAAATTACTTGTAAATCATCACAACATAAATCTCTGAGGTGTCAGTGATCTTTCTGGGTATGCAAAGAAATGCAAGTGACAGATCACACTCGTACACCTATGTTACAACGACGATTTTACTACAATTATGCGTTATGGGTGACGAGTCCTATTACTTTACTTCAGACAACAATATAACCCTAGCCTATTTAGCTTCACGTACCTCCTAAAGTATGCAGACCGAACACTGATGTGTACCCCTCCGCATAATGAGTTGAAATGTTTGAACCATGGAGGTGGTATTTAACAACTACTTCATGAAATTTTAACTTAGTTGATCTTTAAATTAAAGTAATTCAATTTATAGTTTCATTTATTTTGATTGCTAATAAATTTACTTATGCAATTTTATTATTAAATTATACTCATCATGGTGTTCTTTACAAGACAACTAAAGGTTCGTTACCACTGCTAAAATCATTGTTTGTCGAACATTTTCTTCCAATAAAAGCTTTGGAAAACTTAATTGATCACAACATTCGGAACATCAGTGCCCACAGTTGACACCTGTATCACAGCTACCTGCCTGCAAAAAGAATAAAAAATCAAGCTGAGGATAAAAGCAGTTGATATAATGTTCGTAAGTTGTTAAATAATGTTTCACTTTGCAGATATTTTTTCTTTGTTGCTCCCCTGTTTTTTTTTTTTTTTTTTTTCACTTGTTTAAATTTATTTTGTCTTTAAATTAGAAAGCACTTCTTACTTTAATGATACTCATGTGTAATCATATGTAATATACTAATCATATAATTTATTTTCTTAGGTCTGAAACTAATTACAACTCCAAGCGAGCCGCAAAGAAAACGAACAGCGAGGCTTTCTTTGATTCCGACGACGAAGGCCCAAGGTGAGTTTCTTGTACATGTTTATAAGACAGTCTTTATAATATTTCTTGTTTCAGTGAAAATCTAATTATTCTACTTTTTTTTTCCAATTTGATAATTCATTATCAGACTACTACTACTACTACTACTATTTCT
This sequence comes from Ypsolopha sequella, assembly GCA_934047225.1. Classification (NCBI taxonomy): domain Eukaryota; kingdom Metazoa; phylum Arthropoda; class Insecta; order Lepidoptera; family Ypsolophidae; genus Ypsolopha; species Ypsolopha sequella. Next base: position 27,658,467 of record OW203990.1, on the reverse strand, counting down.
ACCGTGTCATAAACACTTTACTTGATATCATCCTTTACGTAAACCATATTTTAATTATATATTTTCATTTAAAATATAAAATTTTATCCCTACGGGATTTGAACCCGCAACCTAGAGATTAATACTCGAGTACTCGAACGACTACACCACAGAGGAAGTTGTTTATAATATAGTTTTTTATTTTATAGCTCCAAGAAGAAGATCAAGCCAGTGGCGAAGCGTTCCACGAAGCCAGCACCCGCCCCACCTGCAAGCAACGTTGACCCGACGGACTGGCTATTCGGGTCCGACGACGAAGATACGGAGCAGGTTCGCCGCAAAGCTGCGCACACTTTGAGTGTGCTCTCGCGTAAAGTTCCGGGCGGGGTGCTACGTCGGACGGCACAACTGGAAGGAGCGCTGCTGGCGGAGCTGCGCTTGTATAACGTCGAGGAGGTGCGGGACCTCGACGGTATCGAACGATGCGAGAAGGCTATCGTGTGGTTGCGCCTGCAGGGGGAAGCAGAATCCCCTGAATTCGTCGCTTTAAAAAAGGCGATTAGTTTAAGCAAAAGGAAATTCACGGAGGAAGGGACTTTCTTCAGTGAGAAAAAGAAAAAAAATGTTTAATTAATAATTTACATTTCTTTTCCACTCTTAAGTTTTTTTTTTTTTCTTTTTGTCACTGAGTTTTGTTTTATTATGTTATTTGCACTTAATATTTAGGTTAAAATAAATATGTATTTCTTTACAGTAAAATAAATTAATTGTTATTTTTACCGTAATACCAAATCAAACATTTTATTGTCTAAATGCCAAACTAAAAATTAATTTTACTAAGTTTTAGAACTCCTTATCAATGATGAACACGGCATTCTAACTAGTCAAATATTTTGCCTGGTAGCGTGTCCTTATTCACTAAATTAGAATCTAAAATTACAAGGCAACATGGTTAATACTATTTTCTGTTCAGTTTGTGACACATCAGTCAAAAGTAAAAGCTTTTCTGCTCATTTAAAAAGCACTTTACATAAAGATAACAGTGCAATTACTGAGCAACACGGAATCGAGAAAATTCATAGCGCTTTCCGCAGTCGCATAGCGTCATACCGCGTTCGCTGCGAGGCTGAAGGTCGGGACAGTAAAAGCCCCGAAGCCTGTGACGAGCGCGCGCGCCCGCCCGCCCAGTTCTTATCACGCATGCAACGTCGCGTACGTGATCTGCTCTCAGCACGATTGCAAACTCATTCTAGCCTAAAGGTTAATTTTGAGCTGTTTTCCGAATTTTCTTTGCCTAAAAATGATTCATATTCTATTAAATCTTTTGCTACTGAAAACATTGTCTTGCATCAAAATTACAATTTTGAATACACTTTTTCAAGTATTATTCAGGCAATTACCAAAAAAATTGAAGTTTTTGAAGAAAGAGATAGTGGTTGGGCTTTTGTACGAAATTTGTATTTGGAAATAAACATAAACAAATATAACCCACTGCGAGCTTCAAGCTATATCGATTTACCAAAAGGTATTAAATCAAAACGCGCTTGCATTAACATTCAAAATGCAGATAACTTTTGCTTTTTATGGTGTATCATGGCAGCGCTGTTCCCGGCAAAAAATAATGCACATCGAACATCCGCTTACCCACATTTTGAAAGTGTCCTTAATGTTAAAAACATGACTTTTCCAGTAGGATTTTCGGATATCAGAATTTTTGAAAAAAATAATCCTGGCATAAGTGTAAATATTTATGGTCTTAAAAATAATACTAAAATTGTTGGACCATTGTATAAAACTGAATGTCGAAAACAACATCATGTTAATTTACTTTTCATTGAAAATGGTGAACGTACTCATTACTGTTTAATAAAAAATTTATCCAAATTACTTCGCCAACAACTTACTAAACATCATTCAAAAATATACTTCTGCGAGGATTGTATGATATTTTTTGATAACAATCATAAACTGGAAGCTCATGTTTGCAACGGTGTTGCAACTATATTACCTAATGAAGGGACGCTCATTCAATTCAAAAATTATGAACGAATGCAAGATATGCCTTTTGTTATATACGCTGACTTCGAGTCATTATTAAAACCAGCTGAGAATGAGTCCGAACCTGGATCAAGTTTCACGACATCTCTGCAACAACACGTACCAGCTGCTTTTGCTTACTATATAGTATGTTCGTACAATAGCGCACGTAACAAATACGTATCCTACCGAGGACATGATTGTGTAGAAAAGTTTTTAGAATCGCTACTGCTTGATATTACTGATATTTACAATATTTTCGAGTCCCCATTGCCAATACGTCTAACTGATGAAGATAGAGTTAATTTTGCTCAAGCAAAACTTTGTTTTCTTTGTGATAAAATATTATTTGATGACAAGGTGAGAGATCATTGTCATCTTACTGGACGGTATAGAGGTGCAGCTCATTCATATTGCAACATTAAGTTTCGTCTGCCAAAGTTCGTTCCAGTTTTTTTTCATAATTTATCTGGTTATGACAGTCATCTCTTTATTCGACAATTAGGTAAATTATCTGGTAGGATAAAAGTTATAGCAAAAAATAAAGAAAATTACATATCATTTACAAAATTTTTTCTCATTAATAATGAGGATTTCATGCCAGTTCGTTTTGTTGATTCGTTCAAGTTTTTAAGCACTAGCTTAGAAAAACTTGCTGCAAACTTAAGTAATGATAGTTTTACACATTTATCAAGCTTTTTTCCCTCCCACGAAAATTTTGCCCTTATAAGACGGAAAGGAGTGTATCCTTATGAATATATGACTACCTGGAATACCTATGAAGAAAATCAGCTCCCCCCTCAAGAACGTTTTTATAGTACATTAAATAACAGCAATATTTCAGATTTAGATTACGAACATGCAAAAAATGTTTGGCATTATTTTAATATCCATAATTTAGGAGAATACACTGACTTATATATCAAGTCAGACGTCCTTTTACTTGCTGATGTATTTGAAAGTTTTCGAAAAACTTGTAAGGCAACCTATAAACTTGATCCAAGTTTCTATCTGACAGCTTCTAGTTTAAGTTTTGACGCAATGTTATTAAAAACAGGTGTAAAGTTAGAATTAATAAACGACTTGGAAATAATAAGAATGATCCAAAAAGGTATTCGTGGTGGAATATGTTTATGTTCCACTAGATACTCAAAAGCCAATAACAAATACTTGACAAGTTACGACCCGTCAGCTAAAAACAATTTTTTAATTTACATTGATTGTAATAATCTCTATGGTTATGCAATGTGTGATTATTTACCTTTATCAGATTTTAAACTATTAAGTCAGTCGGAAATTGCTAAAATGAATTTTTACAGTCTACCCATTGACGGTGACGTTGGTTACATTCTGGAAGTTGATTTAGAATATCCGGAACATTTACATGATTACCATAACGACATTCCATTTTGTGCTCAGAAGTTCACTCCACCGGGTTCTAAAACTTCAAAATTAATTCCAAATTTATATGATAAATTCCAATATGTCATCCATTTTGCTCATCTAAAAATATGCATTAAGCATGGATTGATATTAAAAAAAGTACACAGAGTCATCCAGTTCAAACAAGGTCAATACTTAAAACAATACATTGACATGAATACTGAGTTACGAAAAAAGGCAAAATCTACATTTGAACAAGATTTTTTTAAACTACTTAATAATAGTATTTTTGGAAAGACATTGGAAGATGTCGAGAAAAGAGTTGATGTAAAGTTAGTCAACAAGTGGAACGATTCTAGGAATAAAACAAAGAAGAGTGTATGTGCAGAACAATTGATCGCTAGGCCCAACTTTCATAGTGTTTCCATTTTCACAGAAGACTTTGTAGCGGTTCAAATGAAACCTGAAACAATTACTTTAGATAAACCTATATACATTGGATTTTCCGTATTAGAAATATCTAAGGCTCATATGTATGATTTTCACTATTCTATAATGAAACCTTTTTATGGAGAAAAGATAACTATGGCCTATTGTGACACCGACAGTTTTTTATATGCAATTGACTGTATCAATTTTTATGAAGATTTGAAATCTCATTTTATTTCTCACTTCGATACAAGTAATTATAAAGAAGATAATTGTTATGGTATTCCAATTTTAAACAAAAAAGTGCCTGGCCTCTTTAAAGATGAACTAGGTGGACAGGTGATAACGGAGTTTGTCGGTTTGAGATCAAAATTGTACTGTATTAAAACAAGGAAAGATGAACTAAAAAAAGCAAAAGGAATTCAAAAGCATGTAACTAAAACTGTGAAATTTAACGATTACTATAAAGTATTAAAGAAAAATGATGTAATAAGAAAAAATAATATTGTATTCAAATCTCTTAAACATGAAATTTTTACACAACAACAAAACAAAATTGCATTATCAGCAAATGATGATAAACGTGTTATTTTAAAAGACAAAATGTCTACTTTATCATGGGGTCACTGGAACTCCCTTTTTTAGTTTATCTACTGAAGCAATGAGTGAAAGTTTCTTATTTGACTGTGTAGTGTTAATGCGGATTTATTCTCACACTAATAGTATAAAGATAAAAACAGGACTATGGGTTGAAGAAGATTTTAAGCCACAAGTTTATATTTTCAACGAAAATGAATATTTCTTTTTATCCTTGGAAGAATGGTACCTCATTTACCAAGAATTTAAGGAACTGCAACTCTTCCATGTATCTGTAAATAATACTTATGATAAGAACAAATTATTCCTTTTTGAACTAATGTATTGTGATAAACGTTGTTCCATAAATTTCATTAACATGGTTTTAGAGGCTTTGAATACTTTTGCATTGTGTACTAATTTAAGATTAGCAGAACTTGTAGCAGATTACGCTATAGCCTGTAAGTTTATTGATAAGGTTGAAAGTACTTTAAGAATGAAAAGAATATCATCATTACAAAATTTAATGTCTTTGTTAAACTGTCTGACCTCTCCTCGTATGTTAATTGAGCATGAAATTGTAAGTATAGGCAGCGCATATTTTTTTAAATTTCTTTTGTAATCTCTTATCTACCTTAGTAATAAAAAATTATGCATTTTAATAAAAATAAATTAACACTGGATTAATCTTTATTTTTTATTTTACTACTTCATCCTTTTTTAAATAAAATAAAATTAATATCAGTCACAAATCATCATCAAATATTCATATCGAATTACCTATGCGTTAAAACATTGATACATGTAAATAAAACAAAACGAGCTTGCTTGAACACAATTACACAATGAACCCAAAACTTGTTCAAACATGATTTTGCTGAGTAAGATTCCAAGTATGAATTGCTGCAGCGCGCGACACATTGAATATTCACTCACTTGACAACTAGTCTTCAAACAGTGCGCGCGTGATTTTTACTATGGCCAACTTCGCGCGACCTTCCTATTTGTGCGTGTTGGGTGAACGTGAAAAGGCTAAGGAGGTACCCTTGTTCCAAGTGAAGATAGAAATACTGGAGTACAGCACAGAAGACAACAACAGTGTGGCTGTGAGGACTGTTGTAAAAAGCGGGTACTGCGTGTACGACAGCGCTGATCCTGTGCTGAGACACGCGGCGCATACGCTCTTTCTCATTAGCAAAGAAATGGCTGAACGTTCGGATTTTACAACATCACAGTAAGTGATAACACTACTTTTTTTATTTTTTATTTGTTATTTGTATGCGTTCCATTTTTATTTTTGCCTTGTAGTGAAACAAAAAATGTATTTAGTTTTATTTATTTTTAATTTATTTTTTATTTTTTCCCAGGTAATGCAAAATGACGGACAACCTCGCCTTCTCAACATTTTGAAAAAATGAAATAAATAATTTAAATTGTTTTGTTAATTCTTAATTATGTAATATTTTTTAGAACAATGAAATATATTTTTTCATGTGTGATTCAACGTAAAGTATTAGTATATTGAAATTTATAAGTAGAAATTTATTTACAAAATAATACAAATTTAAGACGTTTGTTAGAAAGTATGGTTATGCAAATTAAAAAGAACTTGAAAAAGAAAAAATATACTTGATTTTGAAGTAAAAATATCTATTATTTATTACATTATATAAAAACAACATTTCCTTTTTGAACCTGGATGGATGTGAAAATAAAATTCCTGTATATAGGGACTAACAAATCATTTATTTTAATTTTTGTGTCAATAAAAAAAGTTAAATGCATACATGTTATTTTCATGGTACCACTTTTTGAGACATAACACATTTTTTAAAGCGCATTGATTTTTATGATGTATACAGTTAAAGTTTGTAAGATCTCTTCCATACATATCATGAAGGTTTTTAATATTAGGACAACCTTTATCGCCGACATCTATTATTCTACAATTATTGCTTAATTCTCTAATCCACTTGATTTTTTCACAACCCTTCACTAAAATATTTTTGTTCTTTAAATAAGCAAAAGTTATTTTTTTAAATTCACTGTAATCTATATAACCTTCGCTCCAATAAATTCCTCGATTCTTTTCAATCCATGACACTTGTCTCTTTTCTTCTTTAGTTAATTTTAGGTAAGGGTATGGTGGTTTTACTAAAAAAATGTAAGTGTATTCAAGAGTTGCTATTGCCAATTCTTTCACTATGAATTCGTTTTTAGAGTTTTTAAAGCCTTGTACATCAATGATTAGAAAATTCATGATATTTTCTTAACTATATTAGACAAAGGCTTGTATTCTACAATACAATCATTTAAAATAAGACAATATGCAGAAGTCTGATCAGGTATTTCAGAATTACTCTCTATTTCCACTCGTACGTTAACAACAGGTCCTATTTTTATGTTATCACTTTGTCGTGAACAGTCAATAACAAACAATGGCGCTAAATCTTTGAATTGCTTGATATTCAAAAGTGGCTCTACTCTGTCACACCCGTAGTAAGACTGTTGAAATCTAGCATACTGTTCGTATAATAAAGCAAACTTTTGTTCCAAAAAATTCACTTGTAAGGTTTCATAAGGGAAATATGTAGAGTTAAGATATACCTTAACATCACGTAAGTTACAGTGATCAAATTGTGACATATCAGCACTTCCACTGTTCTTTCGGTTTGTTTGTAAAGCTATAATTACATATCGAGGCTTTTCAATTTGAGAAGAAGTTTTTATTGACCATGTGTGTTTAGTTGTTTGTGGTAGTAATGGATATTCATACAAATCCCAATTTCTAAAGGCTAAATGTAAGGAACGGTCCTTTTCTAACAGTCGAAGTAAGTTGATTCTTTCCTTGTCAGACACTTTCACATGTGGTACACGCCAAACAATTTTATGCATAATTATATTTTCCACAACTTCACCCGTACTTAGTTTAACAGCGTTCAGATTTGTGTTACTTCGCAAAAGAATAAGTTCATGTTTACAGTTCATTATCACTTTTTTATAATCTTCAGCAAATCCTAGGATATTACTAAGCGGTATGGAAACTGAAAAGTTACCTCCTTGATCATTTTTAGAACCATCAATATCCCAACCCCAAGCTTTGGCCATACGTGATTCGTTTTCGTTCATTGAGAGCAGAGACTTAATCGTAGTAGTTACACCAGCATTCTTAATTTTGTCTATCTCTATACCGTTTAATTCGTAACGAATGTCTTGAAAAAGGTACAAGAACGGATTATTCGTGAAATGTACGCATTTAGCTTTCTCCTTCGCTTCTTTTTTCAAAACATTAACAGTACCTTCCAAATATAATGTACTAGCAGACGGTAGTACATATAAATCCTGTTGGTTGATTGGAATGCGAATTTCATCATTTCTATTAAAACTTGTAATATATGGCTTGTATGAATGAAATTCAATACCATCAATAGAGTTGTCATGGTTTGGTGTACTTACTATGTTTAAAATACTCATTTTAGTAATCCAATAAATTTAAGAAATTGTTTATTTGCTTTCGTCAAGCTTGGTTTCTTTTTAGTTGCTTCTTTATACGTAGCTCGATTTAAAGTGATTCCGGTTAAAAGTTGTGGGTTGTATTTATGTTCGTTCTTATAGTCAATCATTGTTTCTTCAGGTGAAAATATAATTGAATTTCTTCACCACGCAAATTTAGTAAGTTGTTATGGACGTCTAATATTCTTATATTCATAGAACTTATATTGTTCTGGTTAACAGGAAAATAAATAACGTTTTTTGGTACTTCGATGATTCTGTATCCTGGAGGTACGTTCGGCGCAAACTCGTGAATTATATGACTTGATACACCATTGATAAATGAACCACTCACTATATCACATTCGATCCTTATCACTGTCGTAGACAAAATGTTTATAGGTGACTGTGATTGATGTAATTTATATGCATCTAATACTTGGTTGTCAAATCCTAATAATTTACCAAGAGAATTACTTTTTTCAAAATGCATAGGTTTTGAACAGAAAATGTATGTTTTTAAAGTATTATTGTTACAGTATAATTTTAAGGTAGCATCTTTGATATTAGCTTTTAAAAAATCACATATATCTTGAAGTTCATACGCTCCTTCAGGCAATTCAATAACATCTTGATCACCATAATAAAATTTATTATTTGTTTTGTCTACATTTGGGATAGAATTAAAAGTAGAAATATATAACAAAGCACATTCATATAAGCCATCAAGTTGTAACGAAGGAGCGTAGTTAGTAGTTAAAACCGATTTATTACCTGTAATGGATAGTGTGAAGGACATTATGCTAATGATACAATAAAAAACCGTGTTTACTGTTTTATACCAATATTATTCCAATAATTTCTTAAAAATGAAAGACATAAATGACCACAATTTACAGTATTATAATTCTGATATTTAGAATAGTTGTACAAAATATTATCTTTTTTTAAATATTTTATTAGCTCTAATGGTGGTTTTAAATCACCATAACTATCAAAGTATTCACAATGATTTTTATATTTAATATAGGCCACCCAATGAGTTCCTGGGTTTTTAAATTGATCCAAGTTAATTATACCGCATTCTATATTTCTAGGCTTTTGAGGTAATCTGTCCCTCATAAAAACACCTCTAAAATACGGTATATCCTCAGCATTTCTTAAAATCTCTAAATTAGTAAGTGCACGATTGGGTAGCCTCTCATTCAGTTTTTTGCTTGTTTTAAAAATATGCCTTCTCCCTTTTTATACGGTTTAATATACAATCCTTTTCCTATAACTAATGACTCCATCATTTTATTATGTCGCTCAGATTCACGTGAATTTCTTTGCGCAGCTTTATAATCATTCACAGTCTTAGCGATTCCTGCTGCTCCTCCAGCCAATGTTCCTAATGCTGACAAACCAGCAAAAATTGGAATCAAAGGTAGAATTCCTCCTGTTTTTGGTAAAGGTATTACACGTGGTAATTGAACTTTTGATTCTGAAAGAAGTTTTTTTGCTGCTGAATAAGCAATTTTTATAGCTTTATCTTTATTACATGCTTTTTGCTTCTTGAGTTCCCTACGTATTTTAGAAATCACAGTCTTGAATTTCTTTATTCCTCCACCAGATTTAACTTTTGCTTTCATAACTTTTTTTACTAACCACGAAGCCATTTTTTCTCCCCTTCTAGCAGTATTTGAACGAAGTCTTCGTTTAGCCATGTCTATCAATTCTAAATCTGCCTTATGTCGACTATCCAAATCCGAGTACTTTGAATATGCTATGTCGTGTCGTTTGCAAGCTTCATCTAGCGCATTAACACCCTTATCACCTCTTGATAAACGTTCTTTAAGTCTTGTTCCCGGTCCACAATAATTGTAACCAGGTAAATGTAACTCAAAAGGCAAGTTATTTATTAAATAATTGAGAAGTCCTTTTCCTCGCATTACTGATAACGAAATGATGACTTCATTTAAATCACTGCCTTTTTATCAATCCAACTATTTTCCTTTAAGCCTAACCATTTCACAAATAAACTATTACCTTTTTTCCTAATGATCTTTTCAATCAAATACACATTCGGATATTTAGTTTTTTGAAGCTCCTGCTCATAAAAACATCCTAGTATTGGTTCTTTCTTAAGATCTTGAAGATTGTAAGTAATAGGCACCGTTTTATTTATGTTTTTAATCAAAAATAATTCTGATGACCAATTAGGTGTATAGCCTTTTTCGAACTCGCTTTTGTATTTACTGATTCTAACATAATCTCCTGGCTTAAACTTTGCTAAACCATTTTTTATGGTAAATTGAGATTTTTTTATATTTTCCATTACAGTTTTAGCTGTTTTACTATTTACCTCTATAGGTTTATGTTTTGTTATTCGATGCTTAGTATTATTATATGTTTTAATTACATTATTAAGTGGTTCTCCAAACCATCTATAACTGCCATTGTAATTGAAACTCTTAAATAATTTTGTTTTCAGTGTTCTTATTAACCTTTCTACTATTGAAGCTTTTTTAACAGAGTAAGTAGAATAATGATTGATATTTAATGACTTCATTAGTTGTTTAAATTTTTCATTATAAAATTCAGTACCCATATCAGTTTGTAAGTTAATTGGATGACGAGATGACTTCTTGAAAACATTTTCAAACGCTAGACTTACTTCAGATTTAGTTTTTGTTTTAATTGGTATTGCCCAAGCATATTTAGAAAAACAATCTAAAATTACTAAAATATACTTAAATCCATTATTGAACTGTTTTAAATTTTTAAAATCTATTAAATCAGCTTGCCATAAATCATCTATGCCTTTTAAAACAACATTTCTTCGTATAAAATTTTTTCTTGCTGCTTTATGAATTTCATTAACTATGTGTTGTTTTATCATTTTTTTGTTAGTTTAATTAGCTTGTCTATTTCCCCTTTTGTATAAATGTCTACGTATAAACGAGTTTTAAGTTTTTTTATGGGACCCACAACTATTTCATCAACTTCTTTCTTGGTATAGAAGTCCAGCTTAGTTTTATCTACGTATTCTTTATTCACAGCATCATCTGACGTTACAGGAAATTTAACGCCTTTTAATCTCCTTTGTTGTAAATCGTAATCACCGTTCTCTTCTCTCGTCAAACTTCTTTCAGTAGAATCTAACATATCAGTCAATCGCAATCTTTTGTGTACATGGTGACCGAATTTATCGATATTCATGTTAACGAGTGACTATAGCAAAAATAAACTTTTAACTGAGGGGAAAGATAAAAAGTTATTTTATTTATTTATTTATTATACCAGCTTCTTGCAATTCTTCTATTATTGATATGATCTCGTTGTCAAGTCCTGTATTGCCAGCATCACGTGAAGCAATTAGTAGTTTTAGTCTCTCTACTAACTCGTTTGGATCATCCCAATAAACAAAATCTACATTTTTTTTATATTTCTTCATTATAGGTAAGCCTTTTCCTTGTACAGTGCTATCTTCTGTACTTACAGTATCACGTCGTAGCTTAAATAATGGTTTAATAACTTGCATGTATTTTTTTCCTTTATTACTTTTGATCGGTTTACTTGGATTAAAACCTTGTCTATGAGCATTTGTGTCTAGTAACATTCGTTTATAGCATGCAGTGTCAGTTTTAGTAACCAAACTCAGATCAGGGTTCTTTTTGACTAACAATTCTAATAATCCTTTTGTTTTTTTATATTTACATCCAGCTACTGAAATTAAGTCATCACTAATCGTTACATTTGCAAAACCCAACTTGAGTTTTCCATGATCATATCTAACTCCAAAAGGAACGTTACGTATCACTTCGGCAGATAAAGACCAAATCGACGTGTCTTTAGCACTCGATTTTGAAGATACTGTCCTAAATGAGTCATCAAACTGGTTACCTCCGGTGTTACCCTCTTCATTACATTCTTCTTTATCTTCATCATCTATTTCACTGATTTCGCTTTCAGTAAAAGTTTTATCCAAATATGAATTACTTCCAGATTTAAACCCATCCTTTTTCAGTTTTTTTATGTGTTTGTTATTACGATTATTACTTGCTTCCATCATGTGATTTAATGGTTCAGTAATAGGTTTTTAGACCGTCTGTAAGACTTTTTCATTATCGGTTTCAATGTCTCGCATTTTTTGAACTTTTTTCTTGATTGCTGCGGCAGCATCAACGATTTTCTTTTTTAGAGTTTTTTCCATTTTTAATATGGTTTTGAAACTTATTGCTCCTGTAGCAACCAAACAGCATATGGATATATGATATTAAAAATACTTTATTTATAGGAGCCGTGTGCCCACGATTAATTGAAAGTGATAAATGTATCAAATTCTCTTCTGTAACAACCTTTATTTTTTTTGCAATCCTTGTTTATCACCAAATAACTATAAGGATTACTCCATATTTTAGAGCACATTTCACGAAATCGTGCCCATGTCATATCTGTAGTGACATGCTCATCGTAAATATGTTTCATATTTGTATCGTCTTGTTTAAAAAGTACAATTAAGTTAGTATTATCCCTAATAAGCTGTTTAGGAATTTTACTATATGTTTGATTTAAATAAAAACAATCTATATTTTTATGTCTTCCCATTGCGAAATAGTCTCTCACATTGTTCTGATTTTCACATGATACATCATCAAAAATAATAATTGAATTACGTTTTGCATCTTGTGGGCTAATCACTTGTTCATTTTCTTGGTATTTTGCAAATGATACACTAGGTACTAGTTTTAAAACCTTTTCTAGAAAAACGTATTTAGGTTGATAAAGTGTTTTGGAATACACGGAAACATGACGATAGCGCAATCCGTTCTCGTGTAAAAGTAGACCAATCATCAAATTCGTTTTACCACAATTCGATGGACCACATATTATACATCGAATGGTATTAGGTAAAAGCTTTCCATGTCGAAAATTTATATTTTTCAAGTTAGGACAAATATTTTCAAGTTGCAGTGTTAATGGTTGCTTCACAAACTCCATGTTCTTGTGAATGTAATAAACGCTAAACATGCAATGACTATAAAAATTATTGACAGGTGTTTTTATTTTCCTACTGCGATAGCGAGAGCTAATTTTAAATTAATTGTAAGATTTGTAAGGTTTGATTCTGCTGTCGTGCATTACGGAACGTACAACGCAGAGTTCTAGATATAACATGATGAAAGAGTCGGTTTTATCGTCATGGATTCTGTTCTAAAGCTTTGTCGATTGGACATTCTAAAACAGATTTTCGTTTAAACAACTTCACTTCACTCCGAGTGAGCGTAGCGGAGCGGAGCGGAGCGGAGCTCGGAGTGAAGTGAAGGTGTTTAAACGAATGACTGTTTTAGAATGCCCAATCGACACCTACTAACGTGTCAATATTTCAAGTCTCATTCCGTCTAAGAGCTAGATACCCGTGGCACGGACGGATAGACATACAGACAGACAGACGGACAGCGGAGTGACAAGGCTCCGTTTTGCCCTTTGGATACAGATGGAATCAGTGAATGGTACAGAATGTTAAATCAGGAAATGGTACAGAAATATGTATTCTATTATACCTATACACATATACCTATATCTTTAATATTTTTATTGTGTGTATTTTTAGTATTTTATAAATATTTTGCCTTTAAATTTGTATAAGTACTTGAATCTTTTCTTTTTTTTTGCTCGTGTATGATTAGATTAAATGTTTCTTTTTTGTTGTTGTTTCCTCCTGGATTTGCTGTAAGAAATCTCTTTTGAGAGATAAGCGCGCCTATGTACATATAATTTCCGTGTTTGTGCAATAAAGAATAAACAATGGAAAGGGGTCCTGGGGATCTAAAAAGGCCGACTTGGGTGAATCATAAAATGATTTGAAAGTAGGATAGAGTCAGAGTTTTTTCACGTGTGCAAAAGAGACGGCATTAGATTCATTCAAAGCGGCCTTTACTGTATTTATCTTCGTAATTGTACCCACCAGTAAGCAACATTGCCTCGTCGAGGGTCGCTTTATCCTTCTCCTTCATGCCGTTTGCCGCCATTTTTATATTCCTGAAAGAAAAAATTACATACATTTTATTTAAGTTATGTAATGTACTAACAACATAGAGGTTTTCCTCAATGACTAACAAAGACCGAGAATACACGTGACAGTACACTTCGGGCCACTGTCTGTCACCTGCGCAGTTACGTAAGCAAGTCATACGTTCATGTATCTGTCACTTTTGACATCTGCCACAAAACAAAGTGAAGCCACGAGTGGCATCTGGTGTGTAATAAAATGATAATTAAGTTAAGGACGAGTTAATTTATTTGTATTTCTACTCGTAGTACCCTTTTGCGAAAATAAAAGACTACTTAAGGCGATACCAAAAAAAAATGGGGTTTTGTTCGAATCCATTTACTCCACTATAACGTCATCTATTCAAATAAAAAATAAAGGAAATATTCTAAGTAATATAATAACCAAAACCGTTTTAGGACAAAATGAGAAATAATACAGGAAAACTAGTTCTAACTAGTTCTATTTCGTTACTGCCAAAAAAATCAAGTGCTTATTTATTAAAAGTTTTGCGCAGTTCCTGTTGATTTCAACATGGCTAGTAAATGGCTCAATTTTTAGGGTTCCGTAGTACCTAAAAGGTATAAAAGGAATCTTTATGGTGAGACTCCGTTGTCCGTCCGTCCGTCCGTCCGTATGTCACAGCCTCATAACTTTAGCACCGTTAAAGATAAAGACATGAAATTCGGCACAAAAATAGCATTAATTTGCCCACATATCACGGTGCAAAAAAAAAATATGAAAAATTTGAAAATGGTGAAAAATATTTCCAAAACAAAAGTATGAAAAAAAAATATTATCCTTTAGGTACGGAACCCTAAAAATTTCGATTACAGATCATAACTGGTCAACTACAGTAGAGCCACTGAGTGATGGCGCCTATGACGTTTAAATGCCTACAAAGTATCGTAATTATTTAAAAGCAAGTGTGGATTAAAAAATGTAATACTTCATTGTTGATAGTGATGTACTACTTGTTTCGGTTATTATTTTTCGATTTGAATGTTGCTTTATTGTGCAATAGAATTCGTATAGAAACAAAGAATTTTTTTAAAAAAAGTTTTTCATTTTTATAGGTCGTGTTTGAGGTCGCCAAGTTACGCAATAATATTTAATTAAAAACAAAACAATGACGAAGTTAAACTAAACGAAAATAAATGATAGTAAAATATTTTTTTCGATTTAGATATTTAAACATCTTTTGGCGGCCCCGGGGCACTACACCGCATAGCCCTCCGATAGCTACGCCACTGGTTTTGGCACACTTTCCTTTTGTATCATTCTGTTGAATGTTGAATGACGTGTCTAATGTTGAGTAAACTCACACTTGATTTTTATTTTTAACCGAAATTTGAAATGTACCTCATCACTAAATGCAGCTGTCATAAGTGCCATCACTCAGTGGCCCTACCTTACAGGAAAACTATAGCGATTTAAAAAAAGTTGAGCACAAATGAGAAATATAAAAAAAGTAAAATAAATGAAAAAAATATTTAATAAAAATACAATATGGGTATCAAATGTATGTTTTAAAAAAGCTGAATGAAAAAATATATAGTTTGGCTATATTTATTGTCAAAAAATCCTTGAAAAACCATTAAAAATGTATATCCCACCCCCCTTATCTCTAAAACTGGTGGACCGAAAAATATTATCATCCACAATAAGGAACCCTAGGGTACGCGAGTCAATTCAATTCAATTCAAATTTATTTGCACTGCACTGTCTGACTTGCACTTGGCTGTTTTTTTTCAAGTTATTCCGCAAAGTATCTGATGGCGGATGTGCAATGTATTTATTTGAACAAAGAAAAAAACTTTAAGCAAATTAAAATTTTATAATGTCGTAGATTTTACACTAAATACCAAAAGTTTTTCTTGTTTATGTAACGAATTGTAATAACTACAACGAACAGTAGACGTGCCTATAACAGTATATAGTATAACAGTACCTATTAATTAATTAATTATTGTATTAATTTCTACCCTCCCGGGACGCGTCATGCAATACTCCGATCGGTTTATCAGTTTTCAAGATTCAGATTATTCACCTCTGCATGTATTAACTAACCAATAAGATATCTGGTTGCATCATTCACCCCTGCTCTGACAAAGCGAGGTGATTGCGGCGCGTACAGCCAATGGGGTTGTCTTATCTGACCTGAGATTTGAGGGGCAGCAACTTAACTGATAAAGACGCAAAAAATATATTTTATGGTAAAACGAAAACGTCAGACTTTGTTCAATTGACGAAACATTTGTTTGTTTGATTAGATTAATTGGTTAGTTACGTTTAACCCAGCTAGCAAGGTCTTAATTGCCCAACCAACTGATATGATACATGGATAAACTTGAAGAAACGACCTATTCTTGCTATCCGATTTTCTTTGGGATTATCTGTTTGTTAATATGATAGATATTAGCGTTATCTCGGATGATGCAACTACAAAATATTATTGTTATTAACAATTTGTTATTGGGTAAAATAAAAGGCTATGACACATATTATGCTGTGGCTATGACTCAGGCTCGACCATCTGTTGCTGAGAGGCAGCCAGATATAAACATATCAAAATATTAAGGTGGATTTTTATATATCGTCAGAGGTGTTCCCGAGTGTGAACTGTGAAATGCAAGTCACAGTCCACACTCGGTACACCGCCGCGTTTCACCGACGATTATTACGTCCCAACGTGATGGATGGTGCACCACCGATCATCGGGCGCAAATACAGGTTTCTTCACAATATTTTCCTTCACCGTTCAGCAAATGGTAAGAATGAATAAATATTATGCACATAAATTCCGAAAAAAAAAAACTCATTGGCGCATGTCCGACCAGTAATCGAACCTACGGAATCGTCGCGGCCTGAAAGAAGTTGTAGTGACTAGAATAGAAAAACGAAGGCTTCGGTGGTTTGAACATGTAGAGAGGATGAATGAAAGTAGAGTTACGAAAGAAAGACGTATACGAACTACATTGGTGACATACTGAAGAAGGGCCATGTCAAAAGTACCCGGAATAGAAGAGCTTGTATGACTAGATTGATGGATGTGGAAGAGGTGAAAGAGTTGAGTCAGGATCGTAGCAGATGGAAATCTGTAGTCGAGGCCTACCCCTCTGGGAGACAGGCGTGAGTATATGTAGGTATGTATGTATTCGTAAGTCCGAGCACCTGCTAGAGGGGGCAGCTGTCTCCCTCTGCCTGTACCTGGCTACGCTCATGGCCGAAGCCAACTCGTTCATGAAGACGTCAGGAAAAAAATATGAACTGGAACCACGAGAAGGGCGGCCTATTATTTATTATATTTTATCATTTTGGGTTTTGGTTTATTGGGTAAAACAAAAATATGTCTGAAAAATTACTGAAATGGCAAATAAGCATACTAGTTGCATACGTACATAATAATAATAATAATAATAAAGGCGTAGGGATGTGACGACCCCATCGCCCTCTGGTATGTCCAGTACGTCCAGTGCAATCAGTCACCGCAGGGCGGCTTGTGGCGAGCCGATGGTGAGTGGCGACACCACGGACCCTACCTCCAGGGGACACTATCACACATGCGCTTACACACACACATACACACAGAAACACACCCCCTACCTCTGCGCTTGCCTTAACCAGCCGGCCAGAGTGGAGATGCAAGAGCGGAACCTATGCTCCAGGTTGGAAGTGTAAAATGTCATAACGCCGGGGGCACTTGACTGTTAGAAGGATCTTGCGCCCCGCAGACTCACCTCTCGACAACCTTAGCTGCTTACATAGTGTTGCCCCCTGGCCGCCCCATGGTGGCTAGATAGGGGGCCCACAACGGCTATCCTGGTGGATAGTTATTAAGCAGCAAGTCACCATCTGCCATATTTAAATTTGTGAGAGATTTTCGAGGCAGATGTCCGTTATCTCACTCCATAGCCCTGTTATCCGGCCCATTTAGCATCCCATCCTCATAGCCCACTCCAAGTCGCTTTCTTCCTGGCAATAGTTTGACAACTGTGGGGGACTGTCCGTTAGTGTATCACAATGATACATTGAGGGAGAGGCCTCCATGGATGCAGCCATCTCACATCTAGATTAAATGGTACCAAAGGCCTCTTCAATGTTGGCTTCGGCCCCATGAATGCCTTTCAAATGACCGGGTCCCTATGGGCCCGTGACTGAAAAGTGTACCTACATAATAATAATAATAATAAATAAAGGATTCTGGCGTTCCCATGCTACCCTCGCAAGGCAGTTCCAACAGGCCCTTGACGATGGTACGCTCCCGAACTTCTTAACTACCGGAGTCACTCACTTAGCTCCAAAAAGCGAAGATACCGCGGATCCATCGAAATACCGCCCCATCACGTGTCTTTGTACTCTATACAAGACGCTTACTTCCGTTCTGAACTCCAAGATTTCTCAACACATTGTTGAAAATCACATCATCTCGGATGCTCAGAACGGATGTAGGGGTGGTAGCCGCGGTAGCAAGGAGCTGCTCCTCATTGACGCGGTCGCTGGCAAACTGGTCAGACGCAACCGTCGGAACTTCTCCGCCGCCTGGATAGACTACAAAAAGGCTTTCGATTCGGTTCCCCACTCTTGGCTCCTAAGGGTCCTTGAGCTGTACAAAGTCGACAATACAGTTCGACACTTCCTTGAAGCATGTATGGGGCAATGGAGTACTATCCTTAGTCTAGCAGGCGAGAAAATGACGGATGCCGATGACCAAATACGGATAAAAAGGGGTATTTTCCAGGGTGATTGTCTGAGCCCGCTTTGGTTTTGCTTGTCGCTGAACCCTTTGAGTCAACTTTTGGAGAAATCAGCGGCGGACTTTCAGTTTCGGAGGGGAGGAATGCGGATATCGCACCTTCTCTACATGGATGACCTGAAGCTTTTTGGCCCCACAGCTCAGAAACTGGAGGAGTTGTTGAAGATCACTGATGATTTCAGCAACTCCATCAGGATGGAGCTAGGGGTCGAAAAGTGTGCGGTCTTGCATGTGGAGAGGGGTCATGTTGTTCGCTCCGATGGAGTCGATGTCGGCTCCAATCGATTGAAATCCCTTTCTGAGACTGAAACATACCGGTATCTGGGCATGTCCCAAACAATCGGTGTGAATGAAGCAGACATGAAACAAGCCGTTTGTGGGGTATTTTATAATCGCCTGACAAAAGTGCTTGAGAGCTTTTTGTCGGGCGGAAATAAGGTACGAGCTTATAATGCTTGGGTCATGCCTGTTCTCATGTACACATTCGGAGTGCTCAGATGGACTCAGACCGAACTAGATGCTCTGGACAGAAAAGTCCGCACAATCCTGACCCTTCATAGGATGCATCATCCGAAATCGTCGGTCATGAGACTGTATCTCCCGCGGAAGTGTGGTGGTCGAGGCTTTTTAAACGCCAAGGCTATGCACAACCGTGAAATATGCAGTCTCAGGGATTATTTCCTGTCGAAAACGGATGATGCAATCCATAAAGAAGTCGTGGCATGTGATAAAGGACTCACCCCTTTGTCCTTAGCCAGCGAAGAATGGCGCGACCCGGTTGTACTTAGCACCGCTGAACGAGAGTCTGTGTGGCGAGGAAAGGAATTGCACGGGAGGTTTCACAAGGCCCTTCACGAGCCTCATGTTGACAAAAAAACCTCCATGCATTGGCTGCGCTTTGGTGACCTCTTCGGGGAAACCGAGGGTTTTGTCTGTGCAATACAAGATCAGGTGATCAAGACGCGCAACTACCGGAAATACATTATCAAGGATGGGACCCAGGACATCTGCCGGGCATGTGCCCATCCTGGAGAATCTCTCCGACATGTTATTTCCGGGTGTTCCGCTCTTGCCAACACTGAGTATCTGCACAGACACAACCAAGTGGCCAAAATCCTTCATCAAGAACTCGCCCACAAGTACGACCTCGTAAATCAGAAGGTGCCATATTACAAGTACTCACCGGCGCCAGTACTAGAAAACGGCCGCGCCAAGCTCTACTGGGATCGGTCTGTCATCACGGATAGGACTATTCTCACGAATAAACCTGATATCGTGTTGATGGACCGGGCGCAGTCTCGGGTGTTTTTAGTGGATATCACAATCCCACACGATGAGAACCTCGTGAAAGCCGAAACCGAGAAGAGGAGGAAGTATCTCGACCTGGCTCACGAGGTTACCGACATGTGGGGCGTGGCATCCACCGAAATAATCCCAGTTGTTTTATCCGCGAACGGGTTAATACCAACCAGTCTTGAAACCAACCTGAGACGTTTGGGATTCCGCGGCAGTTCGCTTCCAGCGCGGATGCAGAAGGCGGTTCTGCTCGATACTGCTCGCATCGTTCGCCGGTTTCTTTCCCTGGGGCTCTGAACCTCGGTCGACTGTGCTTCTGCCGAGGGATGTACCGTCTCTCTCTCTTTAAATTCTTTCGGCCAAGAGGGAGAGACGAGATCAAAAATTCTCGAAATAATAATAATAATAATAATATAACCTTTATTTCCCAAACTACAATAATTATAAACTTATCTTACTATACACTATTAATCTAACTTCATAATAAAATGAAATGAAGTAAGGATAAAAGATCATGCACTTGAAATAATAACACATTAAATAAAACTTTGACTTAATTTACAATAAGATATAATACGCAAGTTTAACGAAATTAACTTAAAATTAAATATTACATCGTATTTTACCTTAAATTTTTCACTGAAGCAAATAAAACATTTTATTTAAAGCCAAAGAAGAATAAAAGCCAGTGCATCACTATACTAATAAAATCTTAAATTACTATACAAACAGAATTGGAATAATAAAATGAAATGTACACTTAATATATTAAAACTTATTAATTCACTCCAAGTGTCCAGTTTATTTTAATATTTTATTGGGTCGCCCATTTACGGACAAAGGCCTCCTCCATCTGATGCCAGGGTCGCCAGGTATGTCTGTCTGCGGCTAGCCTCGTCCATACGTACATACTCTTCTATTACAAATTATTGCAATGTAGTCGTATGAACTTGCAAATCACTTTTAATTAAATTAGTATAGATATTCGACACTTCGAGTATCATTCCTAATTAATTTCAAGAGAGTGATTATCATGATTTTTTATCTTATGCAGAAGTGCTCTATCTATCATCCCAAACGTGACATTTCTTAATTGTTACATTTTTAACCGACGTCAAAAAAGGAGGAGGTTCTCAATTTGACTGTATTGTTTTTTAAGGCGATATGCGAAAAAAATACGGGTGTTTCTTTTGTGTGTATTTCATGAAATACACGGAAAATTTTAATAAATTTCTGGTATATGCATTTTGACTATATAATCTAGGGTTTCGAAATTGGAAAACATGTTTGGATAAATTTTTCTCGATAATAATAATTGTTGAAATGAGGTCTTCAAACACACTTTTTCTCCTCGTTTGATGAATAGGAACCATATACAGAACTCAAACATATTTTATTAGGTGTGTTTCAAAAATATATAGAGATTTGATATTTGAAATTTTGCTAGCTATTTTAGTTTTTTTAATAAACATATAAAACCATCTTTTTTCCCTTTTGCCCTGAATCCGCCCCTCTCGCACTGTGCGATTTTTCGCTTGGAGTGACAGTGACAAAAATAAAATTCGCATAGCCTCTTAACTTCTTAAATTAGTGAAGCTAGAAATATAACTATAATGGGCATGAGCGGTGGTAGCCTAGGGGTAGAACGCTAGCCTCTGAATCTTGAGATTCAGGTTCGATCCCCGGTCGGGCATGCATCAATGAGTTTTGCGGAATTTATGTGAAAAGTATTTGTAGTACCTAATACTTACCACTGGCTGAATGGTGAAGGAAGACATCGTTAGGAAACATGCTCTAAAAACCGTGTATTTGTGCACGAAGAACTGCGATAGGATAGGACTCACCACTAGGGTTGCCAACTTTTTTTAGAAGAAATAAAGTATATCTGATTTCAGGGAAGGTAAATAAAAAGTACGGTCCTTTAGAAAAAACTGTTCTTTATTCAAGGGAGTTTAAAGATTTTTTGAAAAAAATGTCACGGTAGCTGCGGGCGGTAGGAACTAGGAAGGCCAGACTACATACTAACATCCTCAAATCCTTTTGTGAAACTGCATTTTTTGTGCTATTTGCATAAGCACAAACGTACAACATTAAAATATCATCCACAATGAAGGAAGTCATACATTTTCCCTTGGATTTCTTTACGGCTTTGTTTTTGTTTTCAGTTTACGTCTAATTTTACGTAAAGATTGAAATAAAGTATTTTCACTTACTTTATTGGTATTCAAAAGTATAAAGTACAGGGACCCAAAATAACGTAAGATACTTTATTTTAAAGTACGGTTGGCAACCCTACTCACCACCCATCACATTGGGACGTAATAATAGAGTGTGGATTGTGTTGCATTTCACAGTTCACACTCAAAACACGTCTAATACCCCCTCGGGGATTCATGTCGTGACGATATATATTTTATAATGGGTATAGTTCGGTTCAGTTTGTGTACCCAGGTATCTAAAGTATAGCGAATACCTATATATTTAGGGTTCCGTACCTCTGAATAATAAATAAAACCCTTATAGAATAACTTCTTTTGTCCGTCTGCGTGTTAGTCTCAGGAACGATTTGAGTTATCAGGTTGTAATTCATACCAAATACCTGCAAAAGTGCACGGCCCAAGCTTTTTTCAACAGTTTTACCGTAATCATTCTAAAGCCACGTTTATAAATAAACATAAAATGATAATAGACTTTTCTTGTCTTTTCGATTAAAGAAATTATATACATATATATATATATATATATATATATACGAAAACACAAAAAATATAATTATAGGTAAGTAGTAAAATATATTTCGACCACTAATTGTGGTCGGCATCAGTTACACAATTATATATAAAAGTTAAAAATTAATAATTATAAATTATAGATACTTATGATACTGAATATTAAATTTTTTATATATTAATATATTTTGCTACTTACCTATAATTATATTTTTTGTGTTTTCCTTTATAAATAAACTTACATGTAATCGTTGAACTCAAATAATAATTACTGTGTACCTATGCAAATATGATTACATGTAAGTTTATACAAGGTGACTTTTTGATCATCGTTCAAATTCATACTGGAGGCTTAATAAGTGATCAGTATCTTGGATCAATAACAATTTTTGTGAAATTCGTAAATTGAAATTTAGGCTTCCCATAGAAATTCAGTTCCACTCCCGAGTGAATCACTATGGGGAGTCGAAATTTCATTTTACGAATTTCACCAAAATTGTTATTGATCCATGATACTGATCACTTACCAAGCCACCAGTGTGAATTTGGACGATGATGAAAATTCACCTTGTATATGAAGCTTTTTTTTAAATATATTTGATTAAATTTTAGAAGAACTCATTAGGAACTTCAATGGAAAAACTCTAAAATTTTAAAGTCGTGTGTGATTAGGACACAAATTTTCTTCTAAAAATCAAGAGGATTTGCGATAATTTGGTTTAATTACTTTGTTAAATTATATTATCAATCCTGTAACGGTTGTAAAATTTTAAAATATTTTTTTTTAAATATAAAGAACATATTTGGTAAAAACTTACGCTGTATCCAACAATTGTCCTAAAGCACAGTACCTACCACGTATTTTCGTATACAATTTCGTATATAATTTCGACTATTTTCGACCCGGGCGCGGGCACTTCCCGAACGGTACTGAATCCGAGGACCGATTACACTGATCTTTACGTGACGAGTAATTAAATGCGGTCGCTGCTTTTGGTTTTATTATTCCTTATCTGATACTGGCCGAATGAATTACTCTATAAATATATTAATCTTGCTGGCAGCTAGGTGATCTTAGAGAGGCTTTATTATGGAAGCTATTTTTAAAATCCAATAAATAACTTTAGTTATCAGACTTATGTGAGCGTGTTCATGTTTTCCCGTTAAACGTCGTATTCTTTCGTGTTTTATTTGTAAATTACAATGAATATACAATGGGGTGTTGTCCGTGTTACAAGGATTTACATTTTGAAAAAAAAAAAACTTGTTTCACTCTTTGATCTTAATTTTGCGGCCGTTTGATGTACGATTACTTGCATTTTCCTGCATCTAATAAAATCACAAAGATATGCCTAAACTGTGTTATAAACATGATTTAATTTGTGTTATATTAGGTTTTGTACAATAAAATAAACGTCGTAAGAAGTATGATACAAAACTGCCATCATGTTATAAACCCATCCCTCTTATTCCATAATGTTATAAACCCATCCCTCTTATTCCAAAATAATAAATAATAAAACCACCTCAAAAAGTTTTTTGAGCGGCTCGCTTCTATTGAGCAGGATAGACTAGATGTGAACTGAAAGCGTTGGAGCAGCCCCCCTATTCTGTATCTTAAGTTGCCAACTGGACAGGGTGCCTATCGTCAAAAACACAGATAAAAACTAAACTTTCAAAACTGCTTTTAGTGGGTATTGAACTATTTACGAACTGTGTCGTCACTTCAAGTGCTAACATGCCCTTAGACAATCGGAATTCGATAGTATATCTATGTTTTTGATGATAGACACCCAGTCCAGAAGGCAACTAGAGATACATAATAGGTCCGCAGGACTGATTTCTCCGAACACCTTGGCCTTAAATTAACGACAATAAGTAGATCAAAGTAAGAACCTTATCTTCAATCAACGAGGAATTCCCTTTATACCGGGTATATATAGACATATCTTTAAATAAGATGTGTTATGAAAAAAAATACGTATAACAAAGGTAATGAATTGTGCTAAAGAGGGATGAAACGGTGACTGAATGCAAGGTTAAGTTTGGAAACGAGGAAGTAGAACATGTTAAAGGATTTGTCTATCTGGGATGTCTATTTACATTGAAACAACAACTAAGTGAGCACGTAGTGCGGGATGGGTGCTCCCGTCCGTTTTCCATTGCCAATGACTATGGTCACGCACGTCAATGGGGTGTGAGCTACCTGAGGGCCTATTATGTATCTTTAGTTGCCATTTGGATTTGGTGTCTATCACCAAAAACATAGATATACTATCGAATTCCGATTGTCTAAGGATATGTTCGCACTTGAAGTGACGACACAGTTCGTAAATAGTTCAATACCGACTAAAGGCAATTTTGAAAGTTCCGTTTTTAGCTATATTTTTGATGATAGGCACCTAGTCCAGTTGGCAATTAAAGATACAGAATACAAGGGCAGGGCACACAGCTGCTTGTTCAGTAGTGCCGCTAGTGCCTATGAGTATGGCACAACTCATAGAGGAGTGGAGCCACAGGCTCGGCGGGCGGTGAGATCTCGTCGTATAATAGCTAGGCGAAACAGAGCGGCGGCTGCGGAAGATCGGGAAAATACTGAATGCGGGAAATAAAGCGGACGGAGCCCTGGGGATCTAAAAAGGCCGACTTGGGTGAATTATAAAATGATTTAAAAGTAGGATAGAGTCAGATTTTTTTCACGCGTGCAAAAGAGACGGCGTTAGAACAGAATCATAATGTGATTCATGCAAAATGGCCTTTCTTGAGGATGTGCACTCCTACACGATTAGCAATTTATATTGAAGTGTTTTTCCTAAACTTATATATGTTAGTTAATGTTGAGTATGGCAAGATAAGCACTGAAGTAGAGAGAATCCAAAATATTGAGCGACAAGCTTTTGACAACAAATAATTCAACATAAAATATTAAGTCTTCAGCGATCTAAACTTATTTTATTCGTTTTAGTCCAAAGCTTATTTTGAAAAAGGAATTTTTATTTATTATTTAATTTGTCGAAATTTAACAAAACGCAGATAACGAAAGACAACGTCTTCTCGTATGTCGTTGAGTTGTTAAATATTAACGTTTACGATCGGATGCTCTTAAGAGCGGTTTCGCAGCCGGATTGTAAAAAACCCGCCTTTTTCTAATTACTCGACACAGAACACTTAAATTCTAAATTCACTCAATAGTTTTTCAACAAAACCTTATTACCTATATATTGTGCATGTTGCCATCGCAAAGTTTTTATTGGTTTCTGCAAATAAGCACTTGGAAAACTTTGAATTAAAAAAAATTGGAATTCTAATTTACAGAAACCGCGATGGCAGCATACACAATACACAATAATATTACACAATACACAATAATATTTATGTATATCTCAGAAACTCAACATTTTAGAGTGTACCTACGTTTTTTCGGATTAGTTGTTCAGCATCATTGTCTCAGACAAATAGGACAATAAACCCAAAGTCAATTTTTACCAAAAGACAAATAACCAATCGAAAATGAATATTAAAAGGACTCTTGACAATCCCTAAAAAAATATTCGGGTTACAGAGAAAGGCCTTATATATAATTTAACGATAACATTTTTTTAACCGACTTCAAAAAGGAGGCGGTTCTCAATTCGACTGTATGTTTTTTTTTTAATTTTTTTTTTTTGGCGTTGTTACTCCATAACTCCGTCATTTCCCAACCGATTTGAACAATTCTTTTTTTGTTTGAAAGAATATACTTCCAGGTAGGTCCCATTTTGGGTTTGGTCATGATCTGATGAAGGTCTTCAGAGATAGGCGGTGGAACTCCTCAGAAAATGACAGCATATCTCTCAAAATTGAGGCAATCGCTATGTACTTGGGTGCTGATTACAAGGTATTACTTGAAAATCGACATTCTTCCACCTGACCTTCGATCCTGGCTTCATCAATATATTCACCATAGAACTCTTCAACGGATCAGAGCACATAACTCGAGATTGCGGCAATCACTGCGTTAGGGTGCTGATTCAAGGGTATTACTTGGAGATTATCAGAATACCCACCTGACCTTCGATCCTGGCTTCATCACCATAGAACTCCTCAACGGATGACAGCACATAACTTTAGATTGCGGCAACCAGTTTGTGTTAGGGTGCTCATTGCAGGGCATTGCTGAAAATTGCAAGTGTACCCACCTGAATTTCGATCTTGGCTTCATCACCGTAGAACTCTTCAACGGATGACAGCACATAACTCGAGATTGCGGTAATCATGTTGTGTTAGGGTGCTGATAGCAGGAAGCTACTCAAACATGGCTACTTATACTCACTTGAACTTCGTTTCATATTAACACCACGTTTGCAAGAACTACCTATACCTAACAATTTAACCCAGCAACACTAAAAAATGTGAAATAAAATAAACTTTTAACAAAAAAATAGCAACCGACTTCAATAGTAACAGCAGTCATTCACTAAAAAGTTAATAATAATTCTATAAAGACCGATGGTACCGAAGCAACACTTTTGCCGACTTCTTTCTTCCTGAAACATTATGTTATCTAGAAGTCGGCGTATTTCCTACGATATAGCAACATAGAAACCAATATAAGAACGCCGACTTCTAGATAACATAACGTTTCAGGAAGAAAGAAGTCGGCAAAAGTGTTGCTTCGGTACCATCGGTCTTTATAGAATTATTATTAACTTTTTAGTGAATGACTGCTGTTACTATTGAAGTCGGTTGCTATTTTTTTGTTAAAAGTTTATTTTATTAAATTATATACGCTATAACAGCTTTTAAAGTTTTTTTAAAAATATAAATATACTGATAAATAGGATATACAAATATGATCTTGAGATTTCCTTATATTTGTATATCCTATTTATCAGTATATTTATATATTTTTAAAAACCTTAATTATAACATAAAATATTAACAATAATAAAACATTTATGCCCGTTTTCAGTAACTTTAAGAGGCGCCTGAAAATGTGTCAAACGAAACCGGTCGCTAAAAGGAACAAATAAATACTGTGGAACTATATATAGTAAAAGTAAGATATTTAATTGATATAATAGAGTTTCATCAAAAACCATCAATCAAATCTATTATTTATTATTAGATGAGTGACTAATACCACGCAGCTGCTTGTTATCACTTTTCCGTTAAATCTGAATGCGGAGGGCCCTGCTTTCCTCCCTGACGCCTCTATCTTGCTGTACCCGTACACTCCTCACCTCTATTCTTGCTGTACTCCTACACTCCTCACTTCTATTCTTGCTGTACCCCTTACACTCCTCACCTCTATTCTTGCTGTACCCCTTACACTCCTCACCTCTATTCTTGCTGTACCCCTACACTCCCCACCTCTATTCTTGCTGTACCCCTACACTCCTCAGATCTATTCTTGCTGTACCCCTTACACTCCTCACCTCTATTCTTGCTGTACCTCTTACACTCCTCACCTCTATTCTTGCTGTACCCCTACACTCCCCACCTCTATTCTTGCTGTACCTCTCACACTCCTCACCTCTATTCTTGCTGTACCCCTTACACTCCTCACCTCTATTCTCGCTGTACCCCTTACACTCCTCACCTCTATTCTTGCTGTACCCCTACACTCCTCACCTCTATTCTTGCTGTACCCCTACACTCCCCACCTCTATTCTTGCTGTACCCCTACACTCCTCACATCTATTCTTGCTGTACCCATACACTCCTCATCTCTATTCTTGCTGTACCCCTACACTCCTCACCTCTATTCTTGCTGTACCCCTACACTCCTCACCTGTATTTAAGTGGCTCACTGGTTTCTCGGGTCCATGGACCTTTAAAGCAGAACTACTGGCTGGATGATATGAGTCATCGAAACCAAATTCCCGACACTCAATAAAAGAGACCCAATTTAATTACATGTTGAACGCAAGCCTGGCCTGACACGTTTCTGTGTATGTGTGCACGGAGCGAATGGCCGGCAGCCAAGTCGTGATTTACAGCTGGCGTGGCGGTGAGGTGAGGGTACAAAATGCACCTCTTAAGGGTCCGTATAAGGCCAGATACATTTCACATTATGTAACTTGGTCAATCGGTTTGATAAAAATAATATAGATAGTAGATAGATTATAGGGTTGATCTAAACATTTTGGAAAAATGCAAAAGCTTTAGGTTCGCTTGATAGAAGAAAATTAAGAAGTTGCCTCTAAATTTTATGTTTTTCCAGTGTTAAAAGGCCTTCCTTAAATTATACACCCTTGAAATTTGTATTTAAAGAAATGAACAATAACGCCGTCTAAACATTTTAGAATATTTTAATAATTTAATCCAGAAGCCGAGTTATTAAACAATAACGCAGTTTTTCGTGTTCTTCAAAGGCAGGTCCAAATTGCAGTCGGAGTATTGTATTCACCTTAAGGGCAAAGATGAGGCAAATAGAAATGAAATGACCGACTTTTTTATTCAACATTTGAAAGTCCTTATTTACAGAAACCAATGGAAACTTTGCGATGGCAACATACACAACACATAGGTAATAAGGTTTTGTTGAATAACTAATGAGTGAATTTTGAATATAAGTGTTCTGGCAGTAATCCGGCTGCGACATTTAATTCCAAGGTGTTTAGATCAGCCCTATAATCTACTATCTATATTATTTTTATTAAACCAATTGACCAAGTTACACAATGTGAAATGGTCATTTGAAGTTGTGCATCTGACCTTATACGGACCCTTAAGAAACCTAAAAACCGGTAACATTACACTTACTAGAGCTTAGTACTGTTGTGATTTAATAATTGACGTACTATCTACGTCAATGGATTTATAGGTAATTGTGTTATTATTTTTACACCACATCTTTTACCTCGTCTCTTAAGTGGTACGTATTCGCCAACGACCTTAAGTCGACCTGTGTCGGTACAAATATCGACAGAAACTATATTGAAATAACGTTCATATCAGCGCGCACTGCATTATGTCGTCGCTGGGTGTCCGGATAGCGCAAAATAGGAGAAAATAATACTTTTAACATGGACGCGATGGACGGAAATAAATTTCCATTAACAAATATTCTAAGCAATATTTTCCTTGTATTTTAGTGCAAGAATCATACAAATACCATCAGTGGTTTCAAAGAAATAACCAATTTTACTTAATTTTAGTCTAAAAACAGCTTGATTTTGAACAATATTTTCATACTGTTATTTTAATGCAAAAATAACTTTCAGAAATGTTTTTTTTCCTGATACTTTCAAACTTTCAATAACACTATATATTTTTTCCTAATTATTAAATATCTCATTTAAGATAAATATCGTTATCAGTTAGAGTAATTTTCGAATGACACGGAACAGGCGCCTTAAGGAGCGATTCTCCGCATCTGTTTATGTTAAATATGTTTATGCATATAGCAAACTTTTAACAATAAGTTTTCTTAGCTAAAAGTTGTATTTTAGCCTTTATAATTATTTCTTAATATTTTGTTATAAATCCGGAGAAATTGTTACTGTATATTATTACTATATGCTCAATCGGCGCATCTTAGAGCATGTACCAAATACCTACTTCTGATGGGTATAGTTAATATTAGTTACAACGTACCCTCGTAATATTCATTGTCAAAACAATAATTCTGCTATACGCTTCGTAAAAACGTAAAGAATGTACATACCGACTTAAAAAAAAGAGTAGAAAAAAAAGAAGTAAAGCTTTTTTGAACATGAACGACAATTATTTGCCGAAGGTTGGTTTTGATTTTTCTTTTTTTGTAGGTACAGTCAACAAAAGAGATACCTAAGTTTACCGGGGCCACCCAGCGCAAACATTTTGATCTGTGATTATAGAACTTATTTATGGGAGGATTACTGTAAACTGATTTTCTGTGATATTTTATTGAATACAAGATTTCGTTTATTATTGTAAATATATGAGACAGTTTATGTCTACACACGTAAAGAAATAACATATTTTATGTGATTTAAACAGTGTCATCGTTAAGGGGAACGAAAATACAAACAGAAATAAAATGTCAGCTTTCGGATGATTTTGTTGCAATAATTAGGTTACGTATAGCCATAAAAAAAATACATGTTTTTGGTTGAACTTTAAGGTATTCATTTTCCACAAACCACGTTAATCGATTCATATTTGTGCTGTCAATGATATTTTTTTGTACCCCTCTATTGCACACTTCTTATCGATTTTGTTTCAGGTATCGCTTTCGCGATTTTGTTGTTTTTTTTTTAATAAAATTAGTGTGAATGATATCTATTCATTTTCCAAATACCACGTTATTCGGGTCAAAAAAAGCACCCCCTTTTTCCAAAAATACGTAAATCCACTGATGCAGTCAGCGGCAGCTAGCGTTGGCGCCCGTAAGACGTGGAACCTGTGCCCTTTTTTGCAAGCTATAAATATCTCCAAAAACTACTTCAAAACACATTGAAATTAATTTTATAAAGTAATATTTCAAGGAGCATCATATTCCTGCCGTTAAAAACTCAACAAAATATGCGTATGAGTGATTTAGCTACATCGTGCCATAGTCATAACAACAAAACTGAATGAATTTGGAATGAATTCATACTTTTATGCGGGAAAATAATAAATGTTACTCTAAAAGAATAATTTTGTGATCGTTATTGAAACCCAAATTAATTTACTTATACTTACTGAGATCTGTAACAAAAGTCGTGAAATTACCCTCTAGTATTGGCTCACCATTTCAGGTCCAATAAGTGAAGTTTTTTGCAAATTATATAGGTACACTTACTTGCGATAAATCGCCAAGCATTTAAAATATAGAAATTTATTTTGAAATATTTACAGTGCATGGCAAAATTATTAGATCGTAGATAATCCTGTCGGTACATGTTCAGGTTCTGTTACGCAAAATGAAAACAATGAAACTATTTTAGGATTAATTTGTTATCCCTATGTTTGTCTGTCTGTCCGTTTGTCTAGACAATTTTTTCTGGGTAAAATTAATAAATACCAATATAAACGGCCCTCTATAGAGCTGTAAAAACATAATTTTGACGTTTTTATTTATATTACGTTTTAGGTTTTTACGTTTTTTTTTTTACGTTTTTCATACAAATTTTCTCACTATCAAAATGTAGGGATGAACACTTGAGATAATATTTTGCATTTAAAAGTCAACACAGAAAGGAATTGTTGAACAAATAATGTAAAAAATATGAAAACCATGTTGTTCTATTCTAAAGGGATTAATTATCTACTGTTCAATGTGGCGATAGCTTTGTTTATTTTTTTCCTTAAATTATTTTTTACTAAGGTAACAAATAGTTTAATACAAGGTTTTCCTTAAGAGGTCCCTTTACCCCTGTTTTTTTCTTAAAATTCATACAATAGGATATATATATATATATATATATATATATATCTATATATATATCTATATAATATAGAGTATATTCTAGTGACATCTAACTACGTCTCTATGCAGCCCAAAAAGCAAAATTTGATAAAACACCATCATAATAGCTGTCAGGATATCGTCAATATTGCCTCATTTTTACACGAAGTTTAACAAGTTTGTATATTTTTATCTTTACTGGAAATAAAAAAGAGAGAAATACAGTCGTCGTTCATGTTAAGATGACTAAGTTTACACACTTTGCTAAGTATAAACAATTACCGTTTCATGGAAAACTGTTTTGACTTGAAACCATTTCACAAATTCAATAAACTTATTTTGAATATCTTGTCATCTTGCACTTCTTGATGAGAAATACAATTTCAATAAGTAAAAATACAACTTTTAGTTAAGAAAACTTATAGTTAAAAGTCTGCTGTATGCATTAACATATTTTTAATTATATTACAATAGTAATAAAATAATTGGCTTATCCGTCGTCGTGATACCAGCCGTAAATTTCTTAAATAATCTGATATCACGCTTATGGAAAACCCAATTATTTTGAAGATACCATAATATCATTAAAATATGTTTATGCATTTAGCAAACTTTTAACAATAAATTGTCTTAGCTAAAAGTTGTACTTTACCGTTATAATTATTTCTTAATATTTTGTTACAAATTCGGATTAACTTATTTGACAGGACTAAACTTAATTTGAGCGTTCTGTCCTTATCTTTTCGATAAAGAAAAAAGACAGGATGCTTAATATAAGGTTAATCCTGTGAAGGTGCTACGGAAATAAAATCGACACTTTAAGGACTCAGTAAATAATGTATTATTTTGATAAAATGGTATATTATTTTTGGATTCTTTTTCTAGGGATCTGTTAAAACAAAAACGCGATTGGAGAAATTCGGCTCGATAGAAATATTTATTGAAATGAGGTCCTTTTCGACAACAATTCTCCTGGTTTGACAATTTAGAATAACATATAGACTGCAACTATATTTTGTTAGATGGGTTTTAACGGTATCTAGGACATGCGGGCCTATTATGTATCTCTAGTTGCGAACTGAACTGGGTGCTTATCATCAAAAACATAGATATACTATCGAATTCCGTTTGTCTAAGGATAAGTTCACACTTGAAGTGACGACAAAGTTCGTAAATAGTTCAATAACCACTAAAGGCAATTTTGAAAGTTTAGTTTTTATCTATGGGTTTAATGATAGGCACCCAGTCTAATTGGCAACCAAAGATACAGAATAGAGGGGCTGGTTAAATGAAATTTTGATAGCAACTTTAGTACATTTTGTATTAATAAAAAACCGACCTTTTGCTACTTTTCCACGAATCCGTCCCTCTCGCACTGAGGATTTTCTGGCATATGGAGTAACAGGGACGCTAAAACTTTTACATATCGCCTTAAATAAGTTAGGGTGTATTACGCCGAATCGACACAAATAAGGGGGCTGGTTACTTATTTATTTTGTTGACCGTACTCTGAGATGCGTCACTTAGTAAATGAGAACCTGCGCCTGCGTTATCCCAAACCTGTTAATGGAATTTAGGGTTGTAGGGTTACAATAAATAAAAGGAACGCGGTAATAAAACATCTCAGGGCTGTTTTTAGAGTTCCGTACATAAAAACGAGAAAACAGAACTTATATTGTATAGTGTTAGTACTCTGTGTCTGTCTGTCTGTCTTACTGTCATGGCCACTTTTCTCCAAGACGAATTAAGCTATTAAGAGGCTATGCGAATTTTATTTTTGTCAGTGCAGTGCGAGAGGGGCGGATTCAGGGCAAAAGGGAAAAAAGTTGGTTTTATATTTTTATTAAAAAAACTAAAATAGCTAGCAACATTTCAAATATCAAATCTCTAGATATTGTTAAAACACACCTAATAAAATATGTTTGAGTTCTGTATATGGTTCCTATTGGTTAAACGAGGGGAAAAAGTGTGTTTGAAGACCTCATTTCAACAATTATTTCTATCGAGGAAAATGTATCCAAACATGTTTTCCAATTTCAAAACCCTAGATTATATTGTTAAAATGCATATACCAGAAACTGATTATAATTTTCCGTGTATTTCATGAAATACACAGAAAAGAAACACCCGTATTTTTTTCGCATATCGCCTTGAAATTTGGTATAAAGTTTAGGTATTTGTCTGCGTAATTATAGTTTAGGAGTCTTTTACTCAAAAATATTAGTTAGTTAAACGTAGATTATCAGCGAATGGAGAGCAATATAGATAGTAAAATATTTTTCTCAAAAATACATTGTAATGTTATCATTTCATACCGTAAAATCAAGCCAGTAAGTTCTTCATCCTGAAGAGTTATTTAAAGTCTCCAGTAAGAGTTACAATAAGTGTCCAGTAAATTCGTATGAAAATCCATTACATACCATGTTTATTTTTTAAAACTATCCGAAACTATGAAGATAGGGATGTGCTTCGACATTCTTTGACTTTGACATAGTGATGTCTCTGACGCTAGGGATGGAGTGAGACATTTTTTGACTTCGAAATAGTGATGTCCCCAAGTTCGTAGTGATGTCCCTGACTTCAGGAATCTGCTTTGACAATCTTTGGCTTTGACATAGTGACGTCCCTGACATTAGGGATGTGCCACTAGTAGTGATGTGCCTAGCACTAGGGATGTGCCCGAAATTAGGGATGTGCGGTTGTTCCTGACAGTAGGGATGTCACTAAGGATGTTCCTCACATCCCATGTTCCGATGTGCCAAAAAAAGGTTAAAATATTTTTTGGATAAATTTTCTTTCGGCCTTATCTTCGGAACGAAAGGTGGTAGACCCTTAAGGGTGGAACCATAGGGTGTCAAAAAAGGTTTATTTTTATGTTTTCATGTCAAAACCGTTAAAGGCCCATATCTCCTAAGCTGCTGAAGCTAGACCCATGTTCATGGTACTCTAAGAAAAGGGATTGACGAGATCTATCAATAAAAAAGACGAAAAAAAAACAGTTTTTGGCAAAATTTCGTTCGGCAGTATCTCCTGAAAAGCTGGTGCTAGAGGCTACAGGACCTAAACAAAAAGTTTGTCATTTTATAGGTTTTGATAGTTTATTGACAGGTACTAAAAAGTGATCCGATTCACATGAACCTCGGTACCATGGGGTAATTTGGGATCGCTGATTACGGTACCATGTTCAAATTTGACACTTTTTGGCAACTGACAGGTTTTTCGACCCTTTTTCGGCAAAAATTTGATTGGCTTTATATCCAGAACAATAAATCCGGAAAATGTCTCGTTTTATTTTTGAGAAAAGCTCTACATGTTTCGACCATTAAGTAGCCCTCATGGACTCGTATGTAAAAGTTCTCACCCTGCAGGCTCGGACTTTTAACTTACTCGTGCAGGAGAACTCACTTACTGGTCTCTGCAGTAATGTAATATTAATGCACGTTTTCATAAAAATATATCTACGTGTGTAATTATTTTTCCTAGTGACTTGCCAGTTATTAAATGTGAAGAAGCTTCGTTCGATTTACTTTTTTTCTTACATTCCTAGAGCTGTAAGTAGAATTTACATCACACATTTAATTAAATTAAATACGACCATTTTTAGAGCATTTAGTGATGAAAAATGAGTCAGAAAACGTGTGATAGATAACGTAACGCGATAAAACTTGTTA
This sequence comes from Ypsolopha sequella, assembly GCA_934047225.1. Lineage (NCBI taxonomy): Eukaryota > Metazoa > Arthropoda > Insecta > Lepidoptera > Ypsolophidae > Ypsolopha > Ypsolopha sequella. Next base: position 27,622,727 of record OW203990.1, on the reverse strand, counting down.
TTAGAAAAATATTCTTTGTTTAAAAAATAATCTGCCAGGGCTACGAAAAAAAAATTTGAATGGGCATATTATTATATAAATCTACGGATTCGTAGCTTACAATTTTCCAAAGAAGCCTGGGTGGACACAAACGACCCTAGCGATTTATCTGGATTTTGTCCAGTCTACCGATTGTCAGGGCATCAGGATAAGAAAACCCACACAAAAATAAAACTCATTAAAGTATCAACATTATGCGTTTTTTCAATATTTTATGAGTGTTAAATGAAAAAGAAAGTGGCTTTTAAATATTTTATTAAATAACGAAATAAAATTACAGCCAAGATTCACTTTGATTTTAATAATACTTACAATTAAGTAAGTAAATTATAGTCCGTGTGATGAACTGCTGGCCACCAGCTCATCACATTGTCTTTGAATTAGTTACCTTTTTTATATTTTTTGATTTTGTCATCCGGAGAAGTGACAACAAGAAAAATGTTTCAGTTTGTACAAGTAAGTTAATTTATTATGTTTCTTGTATTCAATACATTATTACCTGCTTAGGTACTTTGATCTGGTCGTTTTATTCGCATTCAGTTCATTACATTTGGTCCTTCGAACAAAACTTTTTTTTATAACGACTATGGTGACAACCAGATCACAGGCCCAGCAGCATTTTCAAACAATGGAAAGCTCGCCTCCCAACAGCGCGGCCGAGATTATGCCGCCCCCTCCTAATCCTGATACTGCCGAGGCCCAGTTGTCCGTCCGTACCGCGGAAGACACGCCTCCCAGTACTATGACTGAAGCCATATCTTCGCCTCTCTGTGCCGTCACTGAGGTTCAGTTACCGAACTTGATACCTACGGCTCCTTGTATAGCGCCCGAGGCTAGGCTACATTCAACAGAAGACTTTGTTCTTCCTTCGACATCTAGGCAGCAGATACCGTTTCCACCAGACCCTGACTCAAATTTAAGATCGTCACGTACTCAATCCTATGTTTCAGGTTCTTCATCTGCAACAGTACGAGCTCGAAAGCTCGCCGCTCGTGTTAAACATGCGCGTCGTTTAGCCGAGTTAGAAAGACTAGCAACAGAGCGGAAATTAGAAATGGAACGCTCTATCATGGAGCTAGAACTACAGGCAACATGTGCTGCTATAGAGGCAGAGGCAATTGAAAGCCATCGAGGTAGCCATAGTCTCTGCAGTAGCCGTACTAGCTCAACTAAAGTTGAAGCATGGTTGAAAGAATTCGACAAACCAACAGAACGAAGAGTTAAAGACGTAGCACGAATGCAAGAACCTACTAATGCTCTTTTTCAACCACAGGTCCTGTGTGTTGCTGATGCTTCCCCTACTCCTCCCACCACCTCTCTTCCTCATCCCAGCGTGACTGCGCTACAGCTCCCGCACTTGCCGTCTATGGATGTGGTGGAACCATTGCACCTGCCCGCTGTGAACGCGAACGCACCACCACCTACACCTGCTGTGAATGTAAATGCGACATCAATCTTCGTCCAGGGTACCTGCTCAAGTGTAGATACTCTTACATCTGGTATGTGCTTACAGTCATCGGTATTTTCATCGCAACAGTCAACGCCCTCTGTTATGGTTCAGCCTACATTGCCCTTGACCTCTGTAGTAGTGCCACAGCCTACGACAGGTTTTTGTAACATCGTGCCTTTTCAGTGTTCTAGACCATACTCCCTTGCGACGTCACCACCGCACACATCGGCTTCCCCTTCTCACAATAATGTATACACCCAGGCCCCCACTAAGGTGATGGCAAACCAGGATTCAGGGCTCCCCCTAGTAACATATCCATACAAAGAAGATGCTGGGGCATCTACAGCTTTGCCGTCACATCTGTTGAGGCCCTCAACTTACAAAAACACGCAAATAACCACATCCCTACCATACTCTGCAGCACTACTGCAAACAACAGAGTCTTTGATTGGCTCGGCTAACTATTTTACAACTCCTCAACGGCTAAACCTTTTAACTTCAGCTAGTGCACCAAAATCAGCAGAGACCCCCACTATTCTGCCTCCATCAACACATGAATCACGTGGACTATCTACAAGTATTCCGATATCAGAAAAAACAGGTAAATCAGATATATCTGAATTAGCACAAGCTATATCTAAATTGACAGACTCCCATAAACATAAATTAGGGGACGGTAGCTTACCAAAATTCGATGGAAAACCACTTGAGTGGCTAGCGTTTAAACGTGTATTCAAAGATACTGAAAAAAGTTACAGCCCTAGTGAAAACACTACACGAATCACTATGGCGTTAACTGGCGCCGCGCGCCAAGAAGTGGCTGTATTAATGATGTCGGCACGGGATCCTGATGACATCATGTCAGCTTTAGAAGAAAAGTTTGCACGACCTGATTTAATCGTACTTAGTGAGATTGCTGCTGTACGTGCATTACCGCGTCTCAGCTTAGAAACAAGGGATCTTAATGAATTTACATGTCGTGTGCGTAATTGTGTAGCTGCGCTTAAGCTTTTAGATCATAAAGCTTACTTAGAATCTCCAGAACTTTATAACACTTTGGTAGGGAAACTGACACCTTTCATGAGAGCTCGTTTTTCCGATTTTGCAACTCCATTAATAGGGTCCAATAAAACCAAGCTTGAAATGTTTGCTGAATTCTTACAACGCGAGATAAACCAACAAATATATTTTGGCCATATTCCTGATATTAGCTCTGACAATAATAAATTCAGGCCACGAGAACGTATTAACTCGACATCTATTGAAAATAAACATGTCTCAATGCCCTGCCTTTACTGTCAAAAAAATCATGCGATAGATATGTGTGCTGCCTTCAAGCTTTTAACGACAAGTGATAGATGGCAGTGGGTGCGCGAAAACAAACTTTGCCATCGATGTCTAAAAAAAGGGTCACATAGGTATAGGTACTGTAATGCCAAGATTATGTGTCAAATCGATGGGTGCAAGTACAAACACCATGATTTGCTTCACGACCACAACACAGAGAAATTACTCTACAATATTGACAATGACCGCCCCGATATAAGTGAAGTTCTTCCGTTCAACTCATCTAATAACTTAGAAGTTTCAGTCGATGTTACTGAACGAGAAGCCTCCGTAGTCGTAGCTCATTCTTTCACAGAAAACAAGAAAATTCTACGGCCCCTTCTCAAAGTAATTAAAGTTAGTGTTTATGGTCCAAAAGGGAAAGTAGATACTCTCGCGTTATTAGATGATGGTGCAACAGCAACTTTTGTTGACTCTGAGTTATCTAAGCAGATAGGTGCTTCTGGAAATCGCTCTGAGGTTCAAATAGACTGCATTGGTGGTCTCACAAAGGAAACCGTTGTTGAGTATGTAGACTTTACTATTAAAGGTTATCATACATCAGATGTATACACAATTGAAAGAGCGAGGTCTATTCCTAACCTAGGTATTGCTTCTCAGTCGGTATGTCCTGAGGAAATTGAAAAATATCCCCATTTGTCTGACATATCGCACTTGGTCACTTACGAAAAAGTAAAACCTATGATTATAGTAGGAATTGACAACTGGCATCTGCTTATCTCTAATGATACTCGGAAAGGTACGCGGTCCCAACCTGTTGCATGTCTTACTCCTTTGGGTTGGGTTGTATATGGTTTCACAAACAGTAGAACTGAGCCAGTAGAAATAGTAAACCACTGTTCCCTATCCGATACCGAAGCACTGATTCGAGATAACTACAAATTAGATTCGATAGGGATAAAAAAAGAAGACTATAATTCTAAAAATGACCAACGTGCAATTGACATATTAAATACAACCTCAAAGCGGCTTCCTGACGGGCGATTTGAAGTAGGGCTTCTATGGAAGGCTGACGATTTAAACATACCTGATAGTTATAATCTAGCCTTATCAAGACTTAAAACGTTAGAAATAAAGATGGGTAAAAATAAAGAATATGCCGCAAAATATCGACAAAATATTAATGAAATGATACAAAAGGGATATGCTGAGCTTTGCACCGTCAATTCCCAGTCATTAAAAACGTGGTATCTACCTCATTTCGGGGTTATTAATCCCAATAAACCAGGTAAACTAAGAGTGGTCCATGATGCAGCTGCCAAGTGCCAAAGTGTTAGTTTAAACTCGTTACTTTTACCGGGTCCTGATCTGCTACAACCACTTTTAGACATTATACTTCGCTTTCGAGAAAGAAAAATTGCTCTTACGGCAGATATTCGTGAGATGTTCCCACAAATAAAAGTAAGAGAGCAAGATCGAGACGCACAACGATTTTTATGGCGCGATACGCCAAACGCACCAATCTCTCACTATAGAATGTCATCTATGATTTTTGGAGCTGCATCTAGTCCGTTTACGGCATTATTTATTAAAAATAAAAACGCAACTGAAGTGAAAGAACAATATCCAAACGCGGTTCATGCAATTTTGTTCGACCACTATATGGACGACTACATCGGTAGTGTTGATCGTGTAGAAGAAGCAGCGAATCTCGCTCGGGATATTGTAATTGTTCACCAACGTGCTCATCTTGAAATGCGCGGATGGATATCAAATGTACCCGCGGCTTTAGAACTAATCCCACAGGAACTTCGATTACAGACATGTAGCAGTGATATAAACTTAGGAAGCTTCCAATCACAAAGCGTTAGAACACTGGGTTTAATTTGGCATCCATCCTCGGACACTATAGGTTTTAACACTGGGTCTCCAACCTTTCCAGACAAAGTTACTAAACGTGTAGCCCTTTCGCAACTCATGCGAGTTTTTGATCCTTTAGGCATTTTGGCACCTTTGACTGTGAAAGGTAGGATTATGTTTCAACAAATATGGCGTAGCGGAATTAAATGGGACCAGGAGCTCTCTCAAGAGGAAAAATTTAAATGGCGTAAATGGCATTCAGAGATATGCTCAGTTCTTTCCCTCCGCATTCCAAGGTGGTACTTGAGAGAACTTGATCCCATTGAACGTGAACTACACGTTTTTAGCGATGCAAGCGAATTAGCTTACGCGGCAGTAGCGTATTGGAGATTTCTATACCGTAATGGTGATATTCAGGTTACGTTGATATGTAGCAAGGCGCGTGTCTCTCCTCTAAAACCAGTCACTATACCTCGCTTAGAACTCCAAGGAGCACTGATTGCAGCTCGTCTCGCCACAACCATATGTAAGGCTCATAACAATAAACCAACCAAACGAATTTTCTGGTCAGATTCCCGAAACGTTTTAGCGTGGTTACGTAATGATGCTCGTTGCTTTAAACCCTTTGTCGCTCATCGAGTAGGTGAGATAACGGAACTAACCGCCACAACTGAATGGCGCTGGGTACCTAGTGCCTTAAATGTAGCAGATGATGCGACACGACTTCAACACGGAGGGTTGAGTTTAGAGAGCAGGTGGGTTCGTGGTCCGGGATATTTGTTAAATGACCCAAGTTTGTGGCCAAAAGAACCTAAAACTGAATTCAATTTAGGTCCAAACGAGCTGAAACCAGCCTTCATACATCAGATGTGTCATACACAGGTAGTTTGCTCCATCACAACTAATAACGCAGACAATCATTCACCAACATCACGTTGTGACATCAGTAGTTGTCGTTTAAAACAACCGTCACCAATCGTTGCTAGTGCTCGAAGATGTAACAGTTGGACGAGATTAGTTCGAGCAACAGCAACGGCTCATCGGTTTCTGAGACTCTTGAAATTACGTACGATGCAATCAAAACGAATAGACACGTCGCGAATCAATTGGGCGAAAGGTACCATTTTGACTCACGTTGCTATTGATTATGTACCTGAAAACTGTAGAGCGGTCGACAATCGTACAAATGTAAGTGCTATTACTGCAGAAGACTTAGAACTTGCAAAGACTCATTTAATTAAGGCTGTTCAGGAAGAATCGTTTAGAGAAGAACTTGATTGTTTGCTTGTGAAGCAAAAAGTACCACGTCGTAATGCACTGGGTAAACTCACGCTTTACTTGGATGATAAACAAATAATACGATTGTCTGGACGTATTGCTGTTGCAAGCGATGTTAATGAAGACGTAAAAGATCCTGTTCTTCTAGATGGAAAACACGATATTGTGAAGGCAATGATTATGCATTTTCATAAAAGGTCCGCACACGCAAACAACGAGATGGTAGTGAATGAGATGAAACAGCATTATTGGATAACCAAGCTTCGTAGCGCTGTACGTTCTTTAGCTATCAAATGCCAATACTGCAGAATCAGAAAAGCTAATGCTCTTGAACCACCAATAGGAAATTTACCAGAAGCAAGAGTCGCACACCACCAAAGACCATTCACGTTTGTTGGTTTGGATTATTTTGGCCCTCTATTTGTCTCAATTGGTAGAAGAACTGAAAAAAGATACGTTGCACTATACACCTGCATGACTACTAGGGCAATCCATCTAGAATTAGTTCACTCCCTCTCTGCAGATTCTGCACTTATGAGCCTACGACGATTTGTTGCCAGAAGAGGTGTTCCTAACGAAATTCATAGTGACAATTCTACTGCTTTTATCGGCGCAAGTAAAGAATTGGCTGAACTTTTTGGAAAGCCTGTTGAAGATTATGCAGCAAACAATGGCATAAACTGGAAATTCATACCTCCAGCTGCTCCTAGGATGGGTGGAGCTTGGGAGAGAATGGTAAAAAGCGTAAAGACCGCGCTAAAAGTCACTCTTATAGATAGAAAACCAAACGAGGAATGCCTATTGACCGTACTTGCTGAAGCGGAAGCCTTGGTGAACTCCAGACCCCTAACCCACGTTTCTGCAGAACCAACTGAAGCGGAAGCGCTTACTCCTTCTCATTTTCTTTTGGGATCATCGTCAGGATCACCCTCTCCATATAATGCTACCGACAGAGACCTATTCGGCCGTACACATTGGAAAAAGTCCCTAAGACTTGCCGACTATTTTTGGAAGAGATGGGTTCGTGAATACCTTCCATGTCTTAGACCAAGGAATAAAGTAAATGTACCATATACTAATCTCTCTATAGACGACGTGGTACTCATCGTGGATGGCAATCTACCTAGAGGCACCTGGCCACGCGGGCGAGTTACCGCAATCTTTCCTGGACGTGACAGAATTGTTAGAGTGGCTGAAGTGAAAACCAATGCTGGAGTCTTGCGTCGCCCAGTTCACAAGCTTGTACGGTTGCCTACCGACTCTGACTGTATGTGAGTGCTTCAGCCCTCACAAGACGGGACCATGTGATGAACTGCTGGCCACCAGCTCATCACATTGTCTTTGAATTAGTTACCTTTTTTATATTTTTTGATTTTGTCATCCGGAGAAGTGACAACAAGAAAAATGTTTCAGTTTGTACAAGTAAGTTAATTTATTATGTTTCTTGTATTCAATACATTATTACCTGCTTAGGTACTTTGATCTGGTCGTTTTATTCGCATTCAGTTCATTACAGTCCGTGTTTTTATACATGAAGTAAGTAGTAAACAAAGCTCACTCCATCACATATCACGACATTCCGAAACAATCACGCAACGTAGATTACCACAGTAAGTTACAGACACTAGTTTACACACTCATGCATTAATTATCACTGAAAAATGTTTTAAATTGTCATTTTAAATACCATTTTTAGGTAAAATCGTACTTTTACGGAATTCCTGTACACAGACACAATAAATTCACAGAAGAGTTTGACATTTCGTTTTAGGGATGAGATAAGGTAACGTGAATGAAAGATCGATATGCGAGATGACGAAATGTTTTTGTCGATTAAAGAATAGAATAGAATCATGTTTATTTTAAACATAATATATATTTGGTACATTAAATTATAGTTAAAACTTAAAGTTAGCACAGAATGTACCAAAAAGGTCTCCGTTCAGCTTAATATCATGACAGGGCCATGGCGCTGATTTTTCGCGGATGCCTAGTACTTATATTAAACATAAATTGGTATATAAAATGTAAAACAATGACTTTATAAATATTGCACAAAAACAAAATACAGTTAGGTTTACAATGACAAAGTTCGACTTACATTTGTTTATCGACGGCGAAATATTTAGTCGACTTAGAAAAAATAATCGCGATTAATCGAGACAATCGATAAAAATATCCGTCATTGCGCATCGCTACCCATCCCAACGAAATGTCAAATTTTATTGGTACGCCATTGTTGTTTATCACTTAAGTCAAGTATAAAAACACGGACTATAAATACAGAATTCATTGCAACATTATTTTTTACGAAATGACTTTTGCAATAAGTAGGTATTTTTGAGTATTACATTGATTTACTTACATATTTAAGTAAAAAAAAACACTTAGGTACATATGGTAAGAATTAAAAACAAACATGGCAATCAGTTATATGATCGTATTGTCCTATTCTTGTTTAAATATAAAAATATTTATTTTCTAAATCCTAGATAGATTACTCGTTATTTCTAGTTTATTACTTTATAAACCAAAGTCGCACAATTAATCACTGAACGAATAGATTCAGATGTTAGTGTGTAGATATTATGGCAAGTATGTGCCTTGCCCGCGATCCCACCCTCGTTTATTCAACTCTGCCCCGTTTTTGGCTTGGGCGTTATTTTACTTACACTTCTTATAGCCTTTATGTTGAACAGATTCACTACGATGATAATAGAAAAAACCGCGTCCATATCCGTTAAGTGGTTTCGGAGATGTGCGTGAACAAACATACAGACAGAAAATAATTTTAAAAATCGCTGATTTGTGTTCTATTATTCTTCTTTTCTTCTTCTTTGTTCTATTACAAGGGGGTGACCCCTTTCTATTTTTATTACTTTTCTTCAATATAAGTAATAAAAATACTGGGCTCTACTTTTTTATTTTATGTAGGTATATTTATGAGCTTTGGGTAACTTTATTTGGTGCCGAGTCCAGGATACACACAGAAATCGATGACTAGAAAATTAAGCTTTATGTCAATGAGATATTTTTCTTTTACCCTCTTTTGTAATATGGTTCATTTAAAACCGGTAGGTTTCAAAATTGTTTCTTCTGCTCATGCAGGAGGTTCATGCGTTTCGTTTTGTGCAGGTTCTATCGGACCTTGCTTCTCCTCCTGGATACTTTGCTTCCCTGGTAGCGTCAGGCAGAGCAGTGAGCACACTGTAATGAGAAAGAAAAAATTTATTGAGGTGTTGTAAAATAAAAAAAATGACAGTAGGCAAATTCGGTCCAAGCACAGCCAAGATCAAGATATATGTTAAATGAAAGGACAAGTCCTCAAGCAAAGAACTTCATAAAAATCTATCCGAGAGATTTCAAGATACATACATACTCGTAATATTTTGTTATATGACAGTTTTAGGGGACAATCACCGCGTGGAACATGATTATGTTGATTATGATGGTGATGATGATGATGATGATGATGATGATGATGACGGTGACGGTAGGGCTTGAAATATTCGAATAATGGATTTTTTTTTGGTATTCGAATATTCGACTTTTTTTTGGGTATTATTCGCTTTTAACACTTCGGGCTACGTAACACGCGCGGGAAAAACATATCAATGTTTCATTGTCGAGGTTGTACGCAGCTTTGACTTTGTTTTCCTTATTTGGACGACATTGTGATTTTTTATTGTTCAAAGGAAGAGCGCAATCAACATCTTCGCGCCCTCTTTTAAAGACTTTCAGAATTTGGCGTACTCTTCAAACTGTGCTTTTGGTGCCGAGGAAGTGACATTTTTAGGTCATCGGATCTCCAAAGACGGCATTCTTCTGCCACCGGAACGTATGGAGGTCCTCAAAAATTACCCCTTGCCGCAAACAGTGGAAGGCCTGCGCAGGTTTTAAGGCATGATTAATTTTTATCGCTAGAATTGTTATGTTTGCCCCTGTTTCATTATAAGATAAGGCTGTATCAATATTAATTTTTTGGTGTGGGTTTATTTTCTCCTAGGGGGGTGGTGTGGCGTTCTGCACAACACGAATTTAGCCCTCATAGTCGGTAAAAATTTACAAAAATGACTTCTAATTTGTCAGCTTTGATATTGTGATTCCTGTATCTAATTTATGAGTCTTCGGTAATATTCAGCATATCAATTATAAATTGTAAAATAGACGTAGACTATACATTTATAGCCACTCTGTACACTCTATACATCTATAGCTTACCTAAAAGAAGTCCTCCGAATAGATAAAAGCTGACTCCACAGTTGGTTGCCAAGAGAGCTCCAACCACGTTGGATCCTATGACTGAGCCAACACGGCCCATCATTAGAGAGAGACAGACAGCCATTGCCCTGAAAATTTTGAAATCCATTTAGTTTCTCACATCAAAGTTTTAGTCATGTCAAACATGCGGCCCGCTATGTCTGCGGCGCGACCCAAGTATATTATTATTATGTTGTTATGTATATGAATAAACAGATAATTTGCAATGCGTTATTATCAAAGACAAAGTGTGAACACAAATAATGTTTAAATAATTGTTTTTATTTGTAATTTTGTTAAAGGTAAAAGTAGTGTGTCTGGATCGTTGCAGATGGAAATCTGTATTCTCTGCCTACCCCACTGGGAGACAGGCGTGAGTATATGTATGTATGTAAAAGAAAAGCTGTCTCCAACTAAGTCGAGATTGACTGACTTATTTAGGTGCCGTTTTAAAAATAATTTCAGCGGATAAAATTATCCCCGACATTGAATATTTGTTGAAAAACATCCATTTTTTTACAATAACACATTGGTCTTCTTTTATTTTATTGCACCTAACTACCTATTCAATAATTCTTAGGAATTTGACCAAATAAGAGTCTGAAACGAGTTTTGCCGTGTGATCCGGTAGAGTAAAATAGCATCAAGGTGAATTCAAAGGATTTACAATGGGGTACTAGTATTCCATTCATCAGTCTACATTTGGGAAGCTTGGTGAACTATTGCCCAAACTCCCCAAGTATGAGAGGAGGTCTGTGTCCCTGCATTGTGAAGCTTGGTGAACTACTACCCAAACTCTTCAAGTATAAGAGGAGGTCTGTGTACATTGGGTACATTTTTGGGTTGATGATGATAATATGCAAAAACTGAATTTCACTAAATTTCTATTTTATTTTTTTGCAACATACGACAATTTGGCCAAACTGAGAGTCCGAGTTTGACATGCAAGATCTAGAACAACACCTTACCTAAGTTTGGTTGGGAACAGCTCAACAGTCACCGCAGTCAGCAGCCCGATGCACGCTCCACACATCTGGAAGACGGCGAAGAGTGACACAGCGACCTGCTGGTTGGAGGACAAGTGCGTCGAGATACCGCAGATGCCAGCGCCTCCGAGGATGGTGACGAGGATTAGCTTCTTGCCCACTAAGTCTACGATGACACCCATGATTATGTAAATGGAGCAGAACACCAGACCCACGAGGATGGAGCGCTCAAATGTTGATGTGTTTACTGTGTCGTTGCACTCCAGCTGTGAAGACGAAGAACGAAGAATTAAATTACCGATCTACCTAAATATATAATAAATATATTAAAGAATATTCAGATTGACTGACTGACTGATCTATTGACGGAATATCTACTATCTTATCTAGGAACATGAACATTTTGGTTTGTAGGTTTCTAACATGACGTCAGACCTCCGCTAGAAGGATTTTGGGAAATTCTCGCGGTCGTTTTATAGTTGATAGTAATAAATACGAGTATATTTATGATATAAGTACCTATAGGTATGTGAGTTCATATCTCGTTGGAATGGGAATACATACAAGTCACAAAGTAACCTCAAAAAAATTGTGAACAGTATAAGTACTCAATAGCATTTTTTTTTGCTGTAAATTTTTTTCAACTTTCTCATATGCATTGTGAATCTACTAATATCATCAATAGATCTGTTTTAGCGAGTAAATTTTTGTTAAGTAGCCAACCACATATAACCGTTCTGCGTTCCACTGGTAATAGATATATTATGCGACTGTTTGGAACTTGACATAAGAAGACCGCGAGAATGCGCGTTCTAATGATTGACCGCAGAATGCAGAACGCGCCTTGTGTGGTCGCGCCTTACATTATCTTTGGCTGAAAGCTATTTATTATTCGCCATAGTTTGTATGTCTTGTGATTTTGTTCGTTATCTGAAGAATGGATTCTTAGTACCTAAAGAAATGTGGGAAACTTACCGAAGTGCCATTTTCGTATCTGATAGCTTCAAGCACATCACAGATCTTTGTTTCGTTGCCAACATGGTTGGCCAGGGAGTTGAGGATAGTTGGGAACCAGATGTAAAAACCGTTGGCACTGCAACCATACAAATATCGATAAAGGAGATGACATATCCTAGGAATTTGTAAACGAAAAACAATATTTTCGTGCATATAGGTACAGTGATCTCAAAGAAATAACCAAATTTACTTAATTCTAGTCTAAAAACAGCTTGACTTTGAAGAATATTTTCATGCTGTTTCTTATACGCGAGAATAATGTCCTTAAATGAAGTTGATCCTTAAAGTTCAACTTACAATTGGTGTCGATTCGGCGTAACACGACTTAACTTATTTGACAGGACTAACCTTATTTTATCCAAAAGACAAGGGCAGATCACTCCAATTAAATTTAGTTCTATCAAATAAGTTAAGAATCGAATCGACACCAATATACATATATATTTTGGTAAATCAATAGAGTCATTTTCGGATGTTGCTAGGAAGAGGTGCTTTAAATGGCAGGTCCAATTTTTTTTCCATTTTCGTTGGTTTTTCTTAATAGGAAAGTAGTATGATTAATTGATTATATTAGAGTATGAAAGTTGATTTCAGGAAAATATAGTCTATTTTACACTAGGGTGGAGCATAAATTAACTTTTTTTGTATTTCATATTGTAATTAGTGGAATTCCCATATAGCTTAATGTCAAAAAGATATTTTTTAAATCTTTTTTCAGAGAATATACGCCATCGTGGGACAGTTTTCATTATTTTGGTTTAGAAATTAACTATTATTTTTTTAAAGAATTGTCGGTTATGACGTCCCTTGAGAATTTTAGACATTATACTGATTGAGATGTGTGATTGCTTATAAAAAAAGTGGTCTGTCTCTGTCTGTCTACTCATCTGTCATCCATCTGTCAAATCAGTTGGCAGCTAATTTTTATAACTTTATCTTGATAGCGTAGGACACATTTCTAAACGGAGGTTTCTCAAGTGACGTCACACGAAGGCAAATGGAAGTTGCAGCTTCTTCGTAAAAATATATATCATCATGAGTTTTTAGACCAGAAGTTCTAAAATACGGTTTATTACACGTAAATCCCGAAATGGTTTTCGAATTAACACACCTAAGCATAGTTTTATCTAAGCGAATATAAGAAAGCACAAATAAAAATAAAATAATATTGAACCACGTCTTCTGGCAAAAAAATGAATTATTGAATTTTTTTGTTAAGACTTTGTAAATAAATGGTTGGAGGGAGACCTGTCGGAACAGCTCTTACCCCAAGTTGGCCACTATACACGGTGAATTTGTGAACATCGTCCAAATTCATACTAGAGCCTTGGTAAGTGATCAGCATCATGAACCAATAACGATTTTTGTGAAATTCATAAAATTTTATTTCGACTTCCCATAGTGATTCACTCAGGACTAGGAGTGAATTACCATGGGAAGTCGAAATTTCATTATACGAATTTCACAGAAATTGTTATCGATTCATGATGCAGATCACTTACCAAGGCTCCAGTATGAATTTGGACGATGATCAAAAAGTCACCTTGTATAACCAAAAAATTTAAGTACTTATCTGCATTTTATTTATTTCAAATTTATATTTGATTAGTATTATTATTAAAACAATTAAACAGATTCGACTGATGACGGCCCCATACCGAGGGCCAAAATATATCGAGTTATAATTTTTTTTTATTGTTTTAATAATAATACTAATCAAAAGCTCGTAAAAGTTAAATATAATAAATTTATATTTGGGCATTTACACCAAAAATTATAGTAGTACATTGTTGGGAACTTTTACCCACATAGAGCAATACCACATTTTGCCAACTTAACAATAGGCTGAAGAGGAACATTTCTATACATTTCTTTTAGGGTACCTACACAGCAAATATTCCCATCTGTACGAAGCACGCCAGGCAGGTCCACACCAACAAAGGTGGCTTGAACAGAGGAAGAGTCTGGTCTCTCATTGAAATCAGTACTGCCGCTACTCCAGTCGTCTCTGGTGTGGTCGTTGGGTCCAAAGTATCGGTACTAATGAGTGTTTTAACCTGAATTACCAAAAGTTTTCATTCAAATAGGGTTAAAAACGTTTTTCTTTGTTCATTGCCAGCTGTGAAAATTTATGCTTCTCAGGAATGTACGACACTTTTAATTATTTTTGTCGCGGAGAGTCCTGATATTAAACGAGTATTTTTATTAACTCCACTTCTTTGATAGGAGAGTGTACAACAAAAAGGAAAGTGGAGAATATATTTCGAAGATTATTCTAATTAAATTATTATTACATATGGCTTGAACACTCACTTGTGATTGTTGTTGACTATATGCCAACCGTTTCCCCGATACAATTTCGGCATTATCAAGACGAGTGTCGTCCTAATAATGCCGAAAATGTATCTGTGAAACGATTGGCATATAGTCAACAACAATCACACGTGAGTGTTCAAAATAGACAAATTTTATTCTGACCAATAATCCTACCGATTCGTATCATAAAATAGCGAGGGTGTATTTTTTTAATTTGAAGTTGGTTCAATTCCCGGGTAAGACAAGCGAATTTTTGAAGATCTTTGAATGCAGTTTTGTTTCTTTTAAAAATAAAGGAGAGTTTCCTTTCAGTAAAATAATCTAACTAAAGGATTTAAAGTAGTTCCCAACCGGGGCCCTTAAATTTTTTCCACCCTGTATAGGTAGCCCCTATGTTGACTTTGTCCGGTATGAAAGAAGTTTTTATTGTACTGTTCCCGCCAACCGTCATTTATAAAGTTTGGTTAGGATTCATTTTTCAAGAAATATTTGAATATCCGCAAAAAAATTGTATGTCACCCCCTCCTATCTCCGAAACTGGAGAACCGAAAAAAAAATCATGGTTATAGGTTATTTATTACGTAGAAATACAGGAAAAATAAAGCAGTTAAGAAATCCTCGTATATAAACAAAACATTTTCCTTACTTAATGTAACCACGATACGATATAAACCCACTTTCCACTTATCGGATACAATCTGTAGAATCAATTATTTTTTATCTTATCATTAATAGTTATGGGAAAGATTTTGATACCATTCTTCTGAATTTCCTGACAAAATACGGAACCCGAGGCGCGCGAGTCTGACTTCGCACTTGACCGTAGTCTCTCCAATATAACTTTTTCTGAAAACGCAGGGTATCTTGCCGGGAGCGGGGATACTTTCATTCTCATGAGTCTGTTGCACGCGCTGGAGCATCCTGCGAAGCCTGATGAATGTCACTTCATGTTTGACCGAAACGTCGAGTCAATCCTATGGTCTAGTGTACACGAAAATGCATTTTACGCGCAAGCAGGTATGATTCCCAGATAAACTTACAGGAAAATCATCCTCATCAGCTCTCTTGTTGATGGCGTACATTCTCCTCAAAACTTGCAGGCACGCGTCGTGCTGGCCGGTGGCATTGAGAAACTTAGGGCTCTCAGGGCCAAAAAACATGAAGATGCAGGTTAGGAGGTAGGGCATGCTACAGGCTACCACCAGCAAACGCCAGGGTTTGTATGTGATGCCGAGGAATGCCATCGGGTACGAAAACTCCATTGGAAGGATGAGCCAGGAGATAGCTGGAATGATATGATGTAAGTACCTAATAATTTCTCAATCTTATCAATATGCAAGACACAAAATTCTCATCATTTAATTTTACTAGTTTCAATTGATTAAGATCCAACACGCTCTACTCTTGAAATTTACTGTCTTGGTAGACTCACATTTGTCCATTTGTCTCAGAATGCGAGAAGAAATGAGCTACACAGAGCTATTATTTGGAATATTTACTAAACAGCACGGACGAAGCCATCGGCAAAAGCTAACATACTCGTATAAAAAAAAGCCATAAAAAATTACCAGGCAATGTAACTGTTCCAATCCCGACAAAAGAAGCCCCAAAGGCTACCATTTTGTCTCTGTGTCTGAGACTGTTGAACTCTCCTAGATACGCGTAGACCACGCCAGAGGGACCTGATATGCTGGAAAAATAACGAACTTTCATTTACATATATGTAGAATATGTAGATAGTTCCTTGTGAGGATTACTTAACTTATGTCACTTGTAGTTACGTCAGTTGTAGTTACGGATAAGATGTAGCTACTTACTAAAACCTAGTACTATCTTGAAGATATATTCTGAAACAGTGTTTTCTTCAAGATGCTTTCCAAGTTTTACCAAGTGCTGGCAATTGCAAGTATAAATAACAAAACCCAGTACCAAAACATCAATATACGACTTAAAATAAGCTTTTAAAGTCGATATAACTTTATTCATTGTTCAATTTACGATTGATGACTCTGTCTCAAGATTAAATTTACTTGCAATAAATATTGTAAACTGTTACAAAAATAAAAAGATCAGACACACATTTAATCAAGAATTGGCATGCAAAGATTAAAATATCAAAAACTAAAATTTGGCTCCGAGCGTTTTCGGTCAATGCGACCACTTCAACTTAGTTGGTACGAGGTTCTGGCACTGTTGATGCGCTGAAGATGGCAAATGTAACCGATCTTCTTAGTAAAACCCCGTGCTCACTGAGCGCACGTGAGTATACCACCTACATAGTTGTATTAATGCCGCAGGTGGTCGGGCTTACAACTCGTCGCGTTTGGTGTCACTTATATAAAATTGTTAATTAATGAATATTTACAGGAACAGTTCACACAATCAAAATATAATAGTCAAATTGGATGTTATGTCAATAGTTAATTGGTGACGATAAAACAAAGATTTAATAATATTTTTTTGTATTGAGAAGAAGGGAAACTCTTATCCCCGAATCTTCTTTTGAAAAAGAGGCAATGGAGTGATTTACATTTTATTATATAGGTTATGATATGCCTCTACTGAAAATATGATACTCACAACACACAAGCGAAGAACTGCAGCACAGCGAAGACTGTCAGGTTTGGGGAGAAGCTGCTCAAGACTGACAACACTACTGACAAAGCCATTGACCCTAGCATAACTGGCCGCCGACCTCTGGTGTCTGCCAGCCAGCCCCACATGTGCGATGTCAGGATGACAGCTGAAATTATGAAAATAAATATGTATTTTTAATTGAATTTTTTTATTCAAATTGGGCTTACGCATAGGTAGAGGAAAATGGCCTATCTCCTGTATGGGCTTACGCTCGATCACTGATGGTATAGTGATGGTGATACCTGATGGTAGGCGTCAATGAGACAAAGCCCACTCGCCCATAAAGTACCTAAAATAGTAGAGTAACTACCGCCCCCCTATTCTGTATCTTTAGTTGCCAACTGACCTAGGTGCCTATCATCAAAAACATAGATAAATACTGAAATTTCAAAATTGCCTTTAGTGGGTATTGAACTATTAACAATCTGTGTCGTCACTTCAAGTGCGGACATATCCTTAGGAAATCGGAATTCGATAGTATATCTATGTTTTTGATGATAGACACCCAATCCAGAAGGCAACTAGAGATACATAATAGGCCCGCTGCCCCTCTATTATGTATCTTTAGTTGCCAACTGAACTAGAAGCCTATCATCGAAAACATAGATAAAAACTGAACTTCCAAAATTGCCTTTAGCGGGTATTGAACTATTTACAAACTGTGTCCTCACTTCAAGTGCGAATATATCCTTAGTTAGACAATTGGAATTCGATAGTTTATTATTATATCGTTTTTGATGATAGGCACCCAATCCAGTTGGCGACTAAAGATACATAATAGGCCCTCTGGTAAGGCTTCTCATGACGTCATGTGGGAACATGACAAATCGCTTGGTAGCATGATTTCGTCATGAGCGTGGTGACACGCCCGAAGCAGAGAATATAAAGTATTACTACCCGAAGCTTCTACTAGTTGAAGTGGAAGAATTTGTCAGTTAGTTTTCTGTCCATGGTTAGCCGCAGGTGTGCGTATTTGGAGTATTCAGAGGTTTTATCTAAGTTTATGTCACTCGGAGACTATTGTTGTAACCAAAATGATTATCTGGCATAGAACCATCACTGCAGCTAAATATAAGGTGACTTTCATTGATACAGTAATTCATATTGGAGACAACAAGACCCAATGACATGCACGTATTTGGAATTTTATGGAATTTTCTAACATTTAAAAAAAAAGTGCCTTGTAGCTCATACTACCAGATGGTAAAAGACAACCTTGTGTGTTCCTGTGTTATCAGTACAGCTCGGGTCAGTACAGAAGTTAGCTATCAACTTCCGCGCACCTCCCTACCTCATCGGTGCTCCCATTGCAACACCACCTGGGGCTAACTTCAAACCCACCTTCTATACTGGCGCGAACTATTCAGTCTGTGCACGAAGCTAAAATGAGAAATCAGCGGGTCCTGCCAACACCATCATGTACACTGACAGTAGGTCTTGGTCACAGTATAAGCAAAGACAGTAGGGAATTTGAACCGAATTCCCGAGTTAAATAACTACGCGCCACCGAAGCGTTAGGGCTGTCGCTTACTCATTATCATAACTTGGGTTTTTCGAGATACGATAAGACTCTGCCGTTTGATTGAAAGTACCGCGCGCCGCTCCACCGATTGGTTGGCTAGACTTGCTTGCGGCGACGCGGCGGTGGCGACGGCGCGGCGGGCGGCGACAACCGCCAAAAAAGTCAAATTCAAAGAAACCTGCTTTCTGTTCTGACAAGCGTACTTAAATCTATTAACTCTTTATTTTGCCCTGGTAACAGACAGTATTAACATACATAAAAAGAACGCGACAATTTCAAAAACTTTATTTATAATGTAAGTAGGTACTACTCTTGAGTGATATTTTTTAGTCTTACCTTTGGACATCAGCCGGAAGTCTAAAATAGGCGATTTCTTTTTTTCGTGATGAATTTAGACATCCAAATGCGCAACAATATCTTTGCGACATCGTGATCAGGTCGGCACAGATTTTACAAACGGTCGCGTCCTATCGCTTGCTTACGTCTGCGCGTACTGGCAAGGCAAGCGCGGCGCGGCGCCGCGGCCCCAGCGATTGACGCTTCATTTCTGCTTAGACGGCGTGTAGACCACGCGTCTGTGTGTGTGAGGCTCGAATCGGAGCGCTTCCAGGTAATTTCCCTACTGTCTTTGCTTATACTGTGTCTTGGTCCTGCCCTCAGATAGGTCGAGTCATAGATACAACGGTACCAAAGTTATTTAATACTTCTTAGGTCCCTTTACTCAATCACAGAGATAAGAATCAAGAGCGGCCATATACTTATATATCATAATAATCAGAAATCAAATAAACAAATATCCATCATTAAAAAATGTCGTTCCGAAAGTGACGTACAGATTCTTAATATGCCGTCCTCCTCATAATACGATACGAGATGCAAACAAAGAAGTATCCACTTCAAAAACTAATTTATTCGTATCGATGAAAATCACCTTTTATTAATAAACATTAACAAAACCACTCCAACAGTTTGCATCATCAAGAGAGAGTTTATCGTTGAAAATCTTACCAACAAAGGGTATCGCAGCGAGCCAGCCCTTCTGCTGTACCGTGAGGTCAAGGTCGCACTGCGCTGCTGGGATGACGAAGCTCAGACCTATCGTCTGCATGACCATGCCCAACAGGATCAAACCGCTGAACAGCATGTTCGAGATGTTGTATAAACCGAACCCTGGGAAGAAGAGACGGCACTCATCAGTTTCAAGGACACGCGGCAGCGTGTCCAGGGCCGAGTTCCAAAAAAGAAGGCCAGCGCACCAGCCATATGTTATATTACAAGGACTTACGAACCTGCGAAATTGCAGCTTTGTACCGCTATTAAGGTCCCCGCAAGTACTGACCAACATGATTACATTAATTAAGGTCCCCGCAAGTACTGACCAACATAATTACATTAATTAAGGTCCCCGCAAGTACTGACCAACATAATTACATTAATTACACCTTTTTGATACATACAGTTTAATAAATCGTAAGTGTCAAGTTAAGTTGGACATTAAAATTTGTGTTTTAAACTGTATGTACGGGACTCTCATTAGTCATCATTACACAAGTTTAATTACATTAAATCGCGCCAATAGGCTATTAAAATATATAAAAAGTATTTAAATACAACTTTACAAAAATGGTTAAACGGTTCAAACTTTTCTTGAATTAAATTAAGATTATCATTGTTTACGTTGCTCAGAGCTAGTGCCTGGAGTCATGTAAAATATTTTAATTAAGATCTTCCCTTGAAAATGGAGTAAAATCCGAAACCGGTTGGGAGTTAATATAAATAAAGTGAAACTACAAGTACAAGTGTTTTAATTCAAGATGTGTTTCTAGTTTCACCAAGGGCCGACAATCGCAAGTATAAATTTTGGTTGAAACTTTAGCTGTGAAAACTTGCCATATTCAGCAGTAATTAAGGATCCTAGCAAACATTTTTTTATAAACAATTGAAGAACGTTGTACATTATTAATATCAGTTTATTTTTTTTTTTTTTTTATTTATATACTTCCTAACTAACATACATTACAACATTAAAAATTATTTATTCAGCTATGATACTCGTATGACTGAAGGAACCTCCACGACACAAAATTTGATACTAAACTTGGTCCCTTTTTCACATTTATGTTTTTGGTGGGATTAGGTGGGATTTCTCGAAGGTAGGAAAGGCCTTTCTCGAAAACTGTGAAACGTACTTAGGAATTTGTTTGACATGATGTTAGATCTTGATGATATCGCCAGTCAACGATTAGAAACATTAATATTTTTTACTGAAATGGAGGGTCAGTTTCATCTAAAGAAAAGAAATCAGTTTGGCCTGGGCAAAACTAGTTCGTCCTGAAAAGGTGAGGGAAACCTGAAGTTTATAAAATTCCGTGCGATTGTGGCAAAAGCTACATAGGAGAGGCCAAGTGCAACGTGACCATAATACTGTCTGAACATATTCGGTTCATGAAGAAACTGGACATTAACGGGTCAGCAGTAGCACAGCATGCACTAAGTTCAGATACGATAAATCTGTTTCGACACAAGGCTGAATTATTAGTGAAGGAGAAATTCAACATTCCTTATACATGAAGCCGTCTAGATAAGCCATCAAGTCATCATCCCAACTTCAACAGGGATCATGGTTCGCAACTGACTCCGTCTTAGAAACCGATTATTGATGGATCGAACAACTTGAAGACAGTGCCCAAGGACAGTGATGACATTGTGAGCTCGGTTTGTTTAATTAAGGCGAATGGATTGCAACTGCAATTTGGACCTGTCTTTGAAGGCCTACTCCTCCCACACGGGTGGTCCAAAAACTTTCATAAAAATATATGATAGGCACTAAGAGTCAAAAATAAATTTTAAGTTTCATAAACTGTTTTTTTATTATAAGTTTTGACAAAAAAAATCGAAAGTCATCGAAAGTTTCACATGATTAACACAAGAATTCTCTTACTCCTTCCAAACGCTTTAGGCGCTTAAACGATTTTAATTATTATTTCACCAAATTATAGGAAATTTTTAGATCTAAAAAATTTAAGCTCGAAATTTTTTTTCAGTTGATGGCGTCCATGTGAAAAGTATTATTTTCTCCTATTTTGCGCTAGCCGGAGACGCAGTGGTTGTCGTAACAGCCACTTTTCAAAGCACGCTGAAATGAGCATTATTTCAATGTCGTTTCCGTTGATATTTGTACCGACACACATCGAGTTGCTTATTTAGCGTGGTCATACGACTTAATGACTAATAACGAACAATCGGCACAACTAAAACCATCAAGTGCATCGACCATCCCATCTCCATTGACATACGCCCGTTTGACAACGACGGTGAACGCCCCACGTCACCGTTCCAAGAACGACTCGCCTTGAAAATGCCAAAATTGTAATGGTGAAACAGTTGGCATATAGTCAACAATACGTGAGTTATTAAGCCGTTATTAATAATAACTTCGTATGTCAGCTCACGCGAGCTATAAATTATATTATGATATATGTTGGCAAATAAACCCATGTGTGTACTCGCATTAGGTTGAGCGTCAGATTGGATTTTCCTGTTTGTAATTGAATTACGAAAGTAAAGAGCATAAAGGTATAATACAAGAATTTACAGATAAAGTTGAATGTAGATGTAGACATCCGTTTACAAATATTATATTGTAACATGGCTTTTACAAATAAAATATTACATTGTAACTTGTCCTAAAAATATTGAATTATCAAACGTATATTCTGATAGAGTGGCATATTAAGTTCGTTTTTTCAACAGTTTTTGAACGATCGTACAGAATCTACCACTTACCCAATTTCACTAAAAAAATCATGAACTCGAAAGCATTTACCAGTAGTATCGAATTAAAGCCATCAAAAAGCTGATTGTAAAAATATATACTTTTACTATACTTACTGGCCCTGGTTTCGAGAAATCTTTAAAAACCCCCTTATCTCCAAAACTGGTGGACCGAAAAATATGAAAAAATCGTGGTAATATGTGTTTACGTAAAAATTACAGGAAAAATAAATCAGTTGAGAAATTCACGAAAAAAAATTACAAAATTAAATTTATCATCCACGACACAGAACCCTAGGTACGAGTCTGAGTCGCACTTGGCCGGTTTTTTTATACATCTACCGCTTGATGTTCGTGACGCTGACATTTCTCACTGATAATATAATTGTTACTTACAGATGAAAAGTATACTTGCGTATTTGCCTTCGTAATGGTACTCACCAGTAAGCAACATTGCTTCGTAATAGTACTCACCAGTAAGCAACATTGCTTCGTCGAGGGTCGCTTTATCCTTCACCTTCATGCCGTTTGACGCCATTTTTATATTCTTGAATGAAAAGAAAGGATATGTTACTAAAATACCGATTAAGGGCTTTTTATTATTTTGCATATTGTATTTTACATATATACGAGTAAAAAGACTTAATTAAATAGTTTTAGGTTCGACCCTTCAGGGGGTCTTCATCAGGCGAATAGAAATATAGCGCGTAAAACTATTTAATTGAGTGTTTATTTACAATATACAAACAGATAGTATTTACTAACAAAGACAGAGACAAAAGATTTTTATGAAAATCAACTGAGTTTAAAAAGCTTAAAACTACTTTTAAAACTATTTTACTAAATTTAAAACCATTTTTTTGATATCTCAAAAAATGACGATGCTATTGGCAATAAAAGTGAGATTCACGGCATGTCTCGTGACGTCATCTGACACGAAATACTAACAGTGATAGATACCGATATCGCTAACTTCAGTATTTTTCAAAAATTCAAAAAGTTTTGTGGCTAGCTATAACTAATTAATCCGTACTATAGGTATAATAGTGATATTTCAGTACAGGACGTGTCCAATGCCACGTTGAAGTTAGCTGTCACCTGCATAGTATTGTTCTGAGGTATCCCCCCGACCCCCCCACCTCCCCCACACCTAGTCGACGGTCCTTGGACTCCTACCCTCAATTGTAGATACGTTAGATAAACTACCCTGTAACGCTTGTAATATTTAATATTATCATTTTTAATATTTGGTAAAAGCTTACGTTGTACTAGGAAATTCTCTAAAATCACGAAACACTGATATATTTTCGTATACAGTTTCGACCCGGGCGCGGGTACTTCCCGATCGGCACTGAATCTGAGGACCGATTACACTGATCTTTACGTGACGAGTAATTATGTAAATGCGGTCGATGCTTTTGTTTTTACTATTCCTTATCTGATAACGTTCAGATGTGTTAATCATGTAATTCTGTTACGTAAACTACAGCATCATCATCATCATGGAGTAAAGAATAAAAGTTAATTGAATAATTAAGTACAGAATTAAACTTAATTAAAATTAGATTAATTGTGATCTTATTTAAACATCATTGACGTACATAGACGGTTTCAGATCCTCTGGAGTACCTGAGGGTTCTATTTTAGGGCCATTTTTATTTATTAAGAATCACCCCGCCTTACCTTTAAAAAAAAATTTTTGAAATAGTTTTTGTTTGCTGATGTGATGACACTGCTCTTATTTTGATGAAGAAACCAGTGCATTTCCTGAGACGCTAGATTGGTTTACTGCTAACAATTGACTTGATATGTCGAAAGCACGATTCACCGAATCACGATTTTTCGAATGTTCAGTCGAATCACGGTTTATCCAATGTTCAGTCGAATCACGATTTATCGAATTAGGTGTGACTGTGTGAGGAAGAGCGAAACGAGGATTATTTATTGGAACACGGAGTAAAAACAGAAAATGGTACAGATTTTGTGAGGTAGAACTAATACTTACAGATGGTTATATATGTAAACCAGTTTCCTCAACATACTCACTAAGATAGACGCAAACATGAGATACGTAAGGATATAATGAATAGTTTAACTATTACACACGACCTAAACATTAAACGTAAAACTAACATGCACATGCACACAACTTGGGTTAGTAAAATAGTAGTATGATTGATTTGATAAGTTACATTATTGTTCTGTTAGAGAGCGCTTTCTTCAATTCCTTTCTGATTATATGAAAAATTAAATAGATCTATGTCATTGAATTGTTCATTAAATAATTTGCACATTCTGTATACTGGAGCCCTATTACCAGCGTTTGTTCTGATTCAGCTTAGAAAAAATGTATGCTTCGGTTTAGTACAGCGACAAGGTAAAGTTGGCACACGGATATTTATCGAATCTAGCAGGTCTGTGTACATCCCGATGCAAATGCTTCTTAGGATAATTGTAGCAGAGAATTGTCGTCGAGCACCAAGGGAAAGATAGTTTATTTCTTTAAGAGTTCGAGATATGGCAATTTGAGCTGCCCCATGCGGATGTTTAGTGCTCTTAGAAAACGCTTTTGAATCATTTCTACTTTTTTGTCTTAAGGGTCGGAGTTCCGAGATTGGACAAACCAGGGTTCGGGATTATGGCTTTTTAAGATAGTAAAATGTTAATTTCTGAACATAATAAATACTATTTGTTACCTTACAAGATGAACTACAGGTTCATTAAAAAAAATCTTGGCATTAATGTTTAGTAACTTCAGGAAAAAAACAGGATTGTCAAGTTCAGGTTACACCCGTAACGCCGCAATGCTATTCAAGAGATTTTCTTGAAATTCCTGTTTTTTTTCTGAAGTTACTATACATTAGTGCCGTGATTTTTTTTTTATGAACCTGCACTTCAACTTATAAGGTATATAACAAGTGGTAGTTATTTTGTTCAGAAATTTTAATTTTTACCGTCTTAAAAAGCCATAACCCCGAACCCCGAATCTCAGAACGCCGACCCTTAAATCTTGTGAAAGGTATTCCAGATAACTGAAGCGTATTCTAAAAAAGGTCGAACAAGGGACTGATAGAGGGTGATGTAAGTGGACGTTTGCTTGAAGCTCTTCGATGTTCCCAAGATGAAGCCTAACATGTACGTGGTATGCTTTGTTTACGACGGACTCTACATGTAAGTCAAATACTAACTTACTGTCGAATATGACTCCTAGATTCCTAATGTCAGAAACACGTTCTAATTCGTGGTAGCCTATCATGTACACGAATGAATGTACATTGATATTGGATGACGGTTAACACGTTGCTAACGCACATATTATATAATACTTGTGATCAGACTCACGAAGAGAGGTGACCCCCGTTTTTAAGAATTGACTTTCTGTTTTTTTTTTTTTTTTTTTTAATTTATGTACCGTTTACACCAAAATTATAACAGAAAATAATAATAGCAGCTAAAAACCACAAAGGTTTAAACTTGTGCTATCGTGAGTCACGTTACACTTAGCTACGAGAGCAAAATAATAATTTGACACTTTGCTTACATAAACAGCTAAAATAATAAT
Organism: Ypsolopha sequella; assembly: GCA_934047225.1. Taxonomy (NCBI): domain Eukaryota; kingdom Metazoa; phylum Arthropoda; class Insecta; order Lepidoptera; family Ypsolophidae; genus Ypsolopha; species Ypsolopha sequella. The sequence continues at coordinate 27,596,739 of OW203990.1, read as the reverse complement.
GTATACATAGTAATTTGTTATCTTTTACTGGAGCTAGGTAAGCGAAAAAATTAGAATAGATAGTTATGATGAATTATTTGGATCAAGAAAAAGTTTAAGGCGACTTATGCTGCTGGCGACCTTGGGTGCGTGCATCCCTCTCTTTATTCTTATTTTTAATAACTATTTTTTTTAATTATCTGGCAGCAAAAGATAATGGGGACAAATGTATGAGAGCTGGAACCAATAGCCATAGTTTATACATAATTACAAAGGCATTATTATGTGCCACAATATTATACTATGGGTCCTGTTTCAACAAATAATTGACCTTGGTCTTGAAAATTATAGATGGCAGTCTCAAGTTGATAAATCATTCATCAGATTCCGTCTGAATAATACTAGAGCCCAAGTTATCAGGATAAGATGTAGGTGATAGACTAATGAAACATGCTTAGTTTCATTTGTCTAGTTTTTATACCAGAATACACCGATTTCGTCACTCAATCACTTATTGCTCATGGTCATCAAAACCTTTAGGGTACTTCATAAAGTCTTAGAACGCTAAAATTTAGTATGCAGTCTAGGATTAGCGCACTAACAACGAAAAAAATAAAAAAGCTGTAGCTTTCACCCTCAAAAAGAAATGAAAACCAACTAAAAACATTTCATGTAAAGATTCACAAGCTCATAACGCTTTCACTGTTAAAAAGATATCAATCTCATGTAAAGCCAGGCCAAGCCAAGCCAAATTATTTTTATTTTATGTTTTTTCTCTGAATTAGGGATAAAATAAAACAAAATCTTTGTAACAACAAACCTATTTAATTAGAAATTTAAATACGTAATTACTAACAAATTAATAATTTCTCACTTACGTATATATAAATGCATATCTATGAACATTCACAATATTTCAAATAAATTGTCATGTCTCGTCAAGTTTCACAGTCAAACATTTTGAATAAAATAAAAAGAAATAATTATAACATTTCAAAGTAACTCCCAACTAAAACTATGCAATACACCGTTACTATAATGACCTGCTCACATAATTAAACCACAACATACTCTACTGATCATACTGAACCACTTCCCAAGAAACATATTTTAAATAACACGATAAAAAATTCACTTCGCCATGTAAGTTTTTAATACTTATTCGTCATTTTCTATGGGGAAATTTTTCGTCTGTTTCGAAAGCTTTTCGATGGAAGCGGTTCAGTGTGGTAAAATTTTTAGAGCACGTCATAATTATGCGGTGTAAACTCGTATACAAATAGCGTACTTTATGCGAAAACTATTTTTTATGATACAGTTAGTAGCTGTGGGTAGTAGAGCTGATGCCGAGCTCAACTGTGCAGGTACCAAAATCTTACTCGCAAACACCTCTGTATTCGGGGGAGACTAAGAGGACAGTTCTCAAATAGGCTAACCAGCTAGCACATCATGCCTGGGACCGATTGATGGCGGTATATCCATACTCAATTGCCAGTCCATATATACCATATATAATACTATAAAACAGACTGGTGACGGGCAGCGACGTCACTGGTGCGAGGGTTTCGGCACCGCGCTCACTAACCCGCCTGCCCAGCGTGTGTGAGTATGGGCATCACTTACAGGAGGACCGCCAAGAGTGGCGAAATCTTAGAAAAGTCTATGTCCAGCCAGTAGTAGACGAACCAGGCTGATGGATGAATGGATGAATAATAGTAGCTTCAAAATTACGAATAAAAAAAAAAACAGCACAAATTATACATCATTATTTACATTTACGACAAGTACTGGAGTGGTATAATTTTAATTTACAGTATACGAATCCATGGATAAACACAAGGGTTTTATTAAACATAATGACACGAAAAAGTATCCTTCTCAAACAACTAGCTATAACAAAATGCTCCGAAAAATATTCAGAGGATGAAAAAGTGTTCGGTATTGATATTATTGATTTTGGCTCATCATAAAACACTTAAAAACTATGATAAAAATAAATTTATATATTTTAAACACTCTGCGATTTATCTGTCGCAAGGAGATACAAATTAACATTATATCATTTCGGTATAGCAACGCAGAAAGAAAAGTAAATCTGCGGGCCTATTATGTATCTCTAGTTGCCTTCTGGACTGGGTGTCTATCATCAAAAACATAGATATACTATCGAATTCCGATTGTCTAAGGGCATGTTAGCACTTGAAGTGACGACACAGTTCGTAAATAGTTCAATACCCACTAAAAGCAATTTTGAAAGTTTAGTTTTTATCTGTGTTTTTGACGATAGGCACCCTGTCCAGTTGGCAACTTAAGATACAGAATAGAGGGGCTGGTATGTGAGGAGCTCTAAAACTCTAGGCGTCATGGCTCAGCGTAAAGTGAGAATATAATGTTTTCTAATTTTTAGGGTTCCGTACCCAAAGGGTAACTAACGGGACCCTATTACTAAGACTCCGCTGTCCGTCTGTCTGTCCGTCTGTTCGTCTGTCACCAGGCTGTATCTCATGAACCGTGATAGTTAGACAGTTGAAATTTTCACAGATGTGCCGCTATTTCTGTTGCCGCTATAACAACAAATACTAAAAAACAGAATAAATAACAGATACGTTTTTTTTGCCGTTTTTATAGATAATGGTACGGAACCCTTCGTGCGCGAGTCCGACTCGCAACTGGCCGATTTTTTTAATTATTGTGTCATGTCTTAACGTATCAAATGCTTTACTGTAGTCAATAAATACAAGAAGTACATGTTTTTTATCATAAATTGAGTCGTTAACATCGTCGGTTAGTTTAGAAAGAAGTAGTGATGTGCTCTTTTTTGGTTGAAAATAACCATATTGTTATCAGCTAGCACACCATGGGCCCGGTATAAGCGATGTATTTGGTCATTGCGGCATCGGATAGCAAAGGGTTAATTCGCGAGTTGTGTCGAGATGTGGATAGCTCGCCCGGTAAGCGAGAGATCCCGGGTTCGTATCCCGGTTCACAGCTCCTCACTTCCAGTGGCGTAGCTATCATAGGGCAAGGTAGTGCAGTGCACCAGGGCCCCAAAGCTGAGGGGGCCCTCTTTATTTAGAGGATTCTTAGAAGGAACCTGAGAGACGTTCAAAGTTTTTAATTTTTGGTTCTGTCAGGAACAGAACAGCCGTTATAAAAAACCAGTTGTGCTAGACCGACTGCCAGACTCAATCTGACAACACGACCGTCAAGAAAAACAAGGCGTAAAAATTACGGGTTGTTCAGTTTTCTATTGCAAAACCTGAACTGAAGTGCCAAGTTTTAGTAACAAAGGTATTTCCTTTCATCGTTAACTATTTCAAGAAATTTACTGTTGTTTATTAGCCAGACGTCTGCATAATAAATATTTTTATTTTCTTTTACTAAACACGAAGATAGTGATGTTATACCTCATTCATTTTATTATACAGGTGACTTATGGACTATTATCCTACTAGGCATGAGTGTATGTCACTGTATTCTCATCGTATGCCGATCTATATGTTTAAGGGCTACATTATTAGACCGGCTAATATAAGTTTAAGTCACATGGAAAGAGAGGGGGGGGGGCGATTTTTTCTTTATGCACCGGGGCCCTTGTTTGCCTAGCTACGCCACTGCAGTCACTTCATCCTGACTGTCCCAAGTATCGGGGTAAAGATCTATAATAAAGTCCCTAAAGGCATCAAGGAATGTAAGACTTACTCTGTATTTATAAATAAATACAAAACATTTAAAAAAAATAAGGCTTATTACTCTGTAAACGACTATCTAATTGAATGATGTAATTTTTTATGTCTTGACATTGAATTTAATAATAATATAAAGTATAATTTGTTAATCAATGTAAATTATGTGTATTTATGTCTATTAGTATTGGATTTTTGTATTGTAAATGTGATCTCTTGATTTAATTGCTAATTGTGTATTATTTAAATTTTATTGAACGTGTGGAATATTTTTTGTGATGTTATATGTATAGGTATATTATTGAAATAAATATATATATATTGCTACATAGAGCACTTATTTTATTAAATTTTTTGTTTAATTAAAACATATAAAAATTATTTTCGAAATATATTTCGGCCCACTTTGGGGCCGGCGCGTCAGTCGATCTAAATCTAAAAAATCTAGAGAAATATATTTTGAAAATAATTTTTATATGTTTTAATTAAACAAAAAATGGTATATTATTGAATAATAAATAAATCTGAATCTTAATCTTCCAAATTTACTTTTCTTCCGCGTTTATATACCGCAATGTTATTTCAAATTGTAACAGATAAGGTCACAATCGTCAGCTAGTTCTGTTGTTGCTGGACACCTCCTCATCCGATGATGCTTGGTTTGGCAGCGCAAAGCTGAGGACTGCACACACTGGAACAAGGAGAAAATTGAGTTCGTGTGTTTATTGTCGTTGGAAACGGCAAGCAAGATATATTTATCTTTTCTATCTACTTTTTGCTCTATATTGTTGCGATTTATGGCGGAAAGTGGGTTAAGCGAACTTGTGAAGAAATGTTCGCTCCCAAACGGATGAACGGTTTTTTTTTTGTTTGAAAGGTGACTTGATCGAGAGTGTTCTTAGGTACTAGCTTTTGCCCGCGGCTTCGCCCGCATTTGTTAAGTTTCTGTGTAGTCCTATCGTATGACAAGTAAAAGAATTTTCAAAACCCGTTCAGTATTTATTAATGACTATATGTCCTTAGGGAACTGCCCGTTCCTTATGTGCCTAGGAAATAGTTTCCTATTTGCCGAGAAAATTGCCCATCCCCAGGGAATAAACTATAGCCTGATACAAGAGTGTCGGGGTTTTATAAATTTTTAATTAAACTTGTAATTGTAACTACAAACTTAAAAATGGTCACGTATTTTGATTGTCAGCTTGGAGGTTAGTATTAGTATCCAGTATATAAATAAAAAAAAGAATTTTGTAACTTAGTTAATATTTGAAAAAAAAAAACTTTTTAGTATACTTTTTGAGAACACAACAAAGAAAACCGAACCAAAATGAATGTTCACACAAAGATATTCGAAATAATAAAATAAAAGGTGTTATTTTAGCATTTTTAAACTAATTACTTTACGAAAAAATTAATAGCAATATAAATTACTACATTTTTTGTGGAAAGAGGTGTAACTTACCAAACAATAGGGTGGAGAATCCATAGAAGGTCGCGCTGCAAGCGGCTGCCAGCGACACGCCAGCAATATTCGAGCCCACCACAGAACCTATCCTTCCAAACATCAGCAAAGCGCCTACTGCTGTACCCCTGTCAAGGAAAAATATTTGCTAAATAGAAAATGATTTAAAAAGGAACGGGTTGTATTAGGGGCTTCTGAAGCAGAGTGGTCTACCTTTTCTAGACACATATTATAATATCAATTGTGTTTGAACTCACTCTGCTTCAGAATGTCTCAATTAATACACCTTCGTTAAAAATACTGTCAACAAATGCACAGGTCAATGCTCTTATCCTAAAGTTCTTTTCACGAAAAAACTCTCTTGTCTAAGTACTTTTATTGTCAAGTACTAAATACGAAAATGCCTTGATCTGCGGTAATTCTTCCGTGGAGTTCTGAACAACAAGTTCTGAACATGCTCCTCTATATGATACTAGCTTCTGCCCGCGTGGCTTACAGGAAACAAATTAAATTTTTTTCAGAAACAAACATAAGTGCTCTCACTCCCTCTGGGAGTCAAGGTGTAGTGCTCGACCGAAAAACTCGCACGCTCTTACTACGAACGCACCCTGCTCGGCTTTTGGCCTCGCGGGCGCGTTCTCCCAAATCGTTGTTGTTTTCGTAATCAGCGACCCGATAAACCATACAAACGATACCCATGTTGGTTTTCAGACTTTGTTACCCCATTTCCCCCCTTTTAGGGGTTGAATTCTGGAAAAGCCTTTTTCACGTCCACCACGTTCTATTTTAGAATCGCTGTTGTTTTCGTAATCAGTGACCCGATAAACCATATAAAGGATACCCATGTTGATTTTCAGACCTTTTCACCCCATTTCCCCCTTTTAGGGGTTGAATTATGAAAAAACCTGAAACACGTCATGTTTACTCATTTATGGATAGGAGTACTCCTGTGAAGTCTCGAATAAAATAGTCTTACTAATCTTGTTTCCCCATACAAACTTTGGACCCCCGTTTCACCCCCTTAGGGGGTGAATTTTGAAAAATCCTTTCTTAGTGGATGCCTACACTATATAAGGTATCTATATGCAAAGTTTCAAGTCTCTAGGACCAGGGGTTTAGGCTGTGCGTTGATATATCAGTCAGTCAGTCAGTCAGTCAGGACTTTGAATTTTATATATACAGATGATATGTATCCACATCAAAACCTTTTAATTTTATTTATACAAAGAAAAACTCTATAGGTATTTACCTAATTATCGGTATTGTATCTCTATACGTACATATTTATAATATATTCGACAGATAACATTTTAAATTATTCCGTAGCAAAGATAGGCGATCGTGTGGAAATAACCTATTGCAAGGGCTTCTGACTCACACACCGCTTGAAGAACTCGTGTGTTGTACTGTACCTTGTACAATGGAGATCACATCAACCTATACACATTGGACTTTATACCTATCTTCACTGTAGGGGCTAATTTAGTCCTAATAATAGGTAGCTTGATGTTATGTGATCCCCACTGTACTAATTTAGTCCTGTAAGTGTATAGGTAGCTTGATGTTATGTGATCCCCACTGTACTAATTTAGTCCTGTAAGTGTATAGGTAGCTTGATGTTATGTGATCTCCACTGTACCAATCTAGTCCTGTAGGTGTATAGGTAGCTTGATGCTATGTGATCCCCACTGTACTAATTTAGTCCTGTAAGTGTATAGGTAGCTTGATGCTATGTGATCTCCACTGTACCAATCTAGTCCTGTAAGTGTATAGGTAGCTTGATGCTATGTGATCTCCACTGTACCAATCTAGTCCTGTAAGTGTATAGGTAGCTTGATGCTATGTGATCTCCACTGTACTAATTTAGTCCTGTAAGTGTATAGGTAGCTTGATGCTATGTGATCTCCACTGTACCAATCTAGTCCTGTAAGTGTATAGGTAGCTTGATGCTATGTGATCTCCACTGTACCAATCTAGTCCTGTAAGTGTATAGGTAGCTTGATGTTATGTGATCCCCACTGTACTAATTTAGTCCTGTAAGTGTATAGGTAGCTTGATGCTATGTGATCTCCACTGTACCAATCTAGTCCTGTAAGTGTATAGGTAGCTTGATGCTATGTGATCTCCACTGTACCAATCTAGTCCTGTAAGTGTATAGGTAGCTTGATGCTATGTGATCTCCATTGTACTAATTTAGTCCTGTAAGTGTATAGGTAGCTTGATGCTATGTGATCTCCACTGTACCAATCTAGTCCTGTAAGTGTATAGGTAGCTTGATGCTATGTGATCCCCACTGTACTAATTTAGTCCTGTAAGTGTATAGGTAGCTTGATGCTATGTGATCTCCACTGTACCAATCTAGTCCTGTAAGTGTATAGGTAGCTTGATGCTATGTGATCTCCACTGTACTAATTTAGTCCTGTAAGTGTATAGGTAGCTTGATGTTATGTGATCCCCACTGTACTAATTTAGTCCTGTAAGTGTATAGGTAGCTTGATGCTATGTGATCTCCACTGTACTAATTTAGTCCTGTAAGTGTATAGGTAGCTTGATGCTATGTGATCTCCACTGTACCAATCTAGTCCTGTAAGTGTATAGGTAGCTTGATGCTATGTGATCTCCACTGTACTAATTTAGTCCTGTAAGTGTATAGGTAGCTTGATGTTATGTGATCCCCACTGTACTAATTTAGTCCTGTAAGTGTATAGGTAGCTTGATGCTATGTGATCTCCACTGTACTAATTTAGTCCTGTAAGTGTATAGGTAGCTTGATGCTATGTATCTCCACTGTACCAATCTAGTCCTGTAAGTGTATAGGTAGCTTGATGCTATGTGATCTCCACTGTACTAATTTAGTCCTGTAAGTGTATAGGTAGCTTGATGCTATGTGATCTCCACTGTACCAATCTAGTCCTGTAAGTGTATAGGTAGCTTGATGCTATGTGATCCCCACTGTACTAATTTAGTCCTGTAAGTGTATAGGTAGCTTGATGCTATGTGATCTCCACTGTACCAATCTAGTCCTGTAAGTGTATAGGTAGCTTGATGTTATGTGATCCCCACTGTACCAATCTAGTCCTGTAAGTGTATAGGTAGCTTGATGCTATGTGATCTCCACTGTACTAATTTAGTCCTGTAAGTGTATAGGTAGCTTGATGCTATGTGATCTCCACTGTACCAATCTAGTCCTGTAAGTGTATAGGTAGCTTGATGCTATGTGATCTCCACTGTACTAATTTAGTCCTGTAAGTGTATAGGTAGCTTGATGCTATGTGATCTCCACTGTACCAATCTAGTCCTGTAAGTGTATAGGTAGCTTGATGCTATGTGATCTCCACTGTACTAATTTAGTCCTGTAAGTGTATAGGTAGCTTGATGCTATGTGATCCCCACTGTACTAATTTAGTCCTGTAAGTGTATAGGTAGCTTGATGCTATGTGATCTCCACTGTACCAATCTAGTCCTGTAAGTGTATAGGTAGCTTGATGCTATGTGATCTCCACTGTACCAATCTAGTCCTGTAAGTGTATAGGTAGCTTGATGCTATGTGATCTCCACTGTACTAATTTAGTCCTGTAAGTGTATAGGTAGCTTGATGCTATGTGATCCCCACTGTACTAATTTAGTCCTGTAAGTGTATAGGTAGCTTGATGCTATGTGATCTCCACTGTACTAATTTAGTCCTGTAAGTGTATAGGTAGCTTGATGCTATGTGATCTCCACTGTACCAATCTAGTCCTGTAAGTGTATAGGTAGCTTGATGCTATGTGATCTCCACTGTACTAATTTAGTCCTGTAAGTGTATAGGTAGCTTGATGTTATGTGATCCCCACTGTACTAATTTAGTCCTGTAAGTGTATAGGTAGCTTGATGCTATGTGATCTCCACTGTACTAATTTAGTCCTGTAAGTGTAAAGGTAGCTTGATGCTATGTATCTCCACTGTACCAATCTAGTCCTGTAAGTGTATAGGTAGCTTGATGCTATGTGATCTCCACTGTACTAATTTAGTCCTGTAAGTGTATAGGTAGCTTGATGCTATGTGATCTCCACTGTACCAATCTAGTCCTGTAAGTGTATAGGTAGCTTGATGCTATGTGATCCCCACTGTACTAATTTAGTCCTGTAAGTGTATAGGTAGCTTGATGCTATGTGATCCCACTGTACTAATTTAGTCCTATAAGTGTATAGGTAGCTTGATGCTATGTGATCTCCACTGTACCAATCTAGTCCTGTAAGTGTATAGGTAGCTTGATGCTATGTGATCTCCACTGTACTAATTTAGTCCTGTAAGTGTATAGGTAGCTTGATGCTATGTGATCCCCACTGTACTAATTTAGTCCTGTAAGTGTATAGGTAGCTTGATGCTATGTGATCTCCACTGTACCAATCTAGTCCTGTAAGTGTATAGGTAGCTTGATGCTATGTGATCTCCACTGTACCAATCTAGTCCTGTAAGTGTATAGGTAGCTTGATGCTATGTGATCTCCACTGTACCAATCTAGTCCTGTAAGTGTATAGGTAGCTTGATGCTATGTGATCCCCACTGTACTAATTTAGTCCTGTAAGTGTATAGGTAGCTTGATGCTATGTGATCTCCACTGTACCAATCTAGTCCTGTAAGTGTATAGGTAGCTTGATGCTATGTGATCTCCACTGTACTAATTTAGTCCTGTAAGTGTATAGGTAGCTTGATGTTATGTGATCCCCACTGTACTAATTTAGTCCTGTAAGTGTATAGGTAGCTTGATGCTATGTGATCCCCACTGTACTAATTTAGTCCTGTAAGTGTATAGGTAGCTTGATGCTATGTGATCTCCACTGTACCAATCTAGTCCTGTAAGTGTATAGGTAGCTTGATGCTATGTGATCTCCACTGTACTAATTTAGTCCTGTAAGTGTATAGGTAGCTTGATGTTATGTGATCCCCACTGTACTAATTTAGTCCTGTAAGTGTATAGGTAGCTTGATGCTATGTGATCTCCACTGTACTAATTTAGTCCTGTAAGTGTATAGGTAGCTTGATGCTATGTGATCTCCACTGTACCAATCTAGTCCTGTAAGTGTATAGGTAGCTTGATGCTATGTGATCCCCACTGTACTAATTTAGTCCTGTAAGTGTATAGGTAGCTTGATGTTATGTGATCCCCACTGTACTAATTTAGTCCTGTAAGTGTATAGGTAGCTTGATGCTATGTGATCTCCACTGTACTAATTTAGTCCTGTAAGTGTATAGGTAGCTTGATGCTATGTGATCTCCACTGTACCAATCTAGTCCTGTAAGTGTATAGGTAGCTTGATGCTATGTGATCTCCATTGTACTAATTTAGTCTTGTAAGTGTATAGGTAGCTTGATGCTATGTGATCTCCACTGTACCAATCTAGTCCTGTAAGTGTATAGGTAGCTTGATGCTATGTGATCCCCACTGTACTAATTTAGTCCTGTAAGTGTATAGGTAGCTTGATGCCATGTGATCTCCACTGTACCAATCTAGTCCTGTAAGTGTATAGGTAGCTTGATGCTATGTGATCTCCACTGTACCAATCTAGTCCTGTAAGTGTATAGGTAGCTTGATGCTATGTGATCCCCACTGTACTAATTTAGTCCTGTAAGTGTATAGGTAGCTTGATGCTATGTGATCTCCACTGTACCAATTTAAATCTTATCAGCGATAAAGTATTATTTATATTATACCTACTAAGACATAATTATATTTTATGATAAGGATGCTCGCCGAAATCGTTTGATAGACCACACACGGACATGATAAGATATAATATATTATACATTAGCTATATTAAAAATAGATTATCGCGAAAGACTACGGATTAAATGGACAATAAGCAGGTTACTTTTGTTTGTAAATTTATTAATAATTTATTTTTTATTTTTTATTTACTACACTTCTTATACATTAACATACATAATTAACAACACATTTTTACATATAGAACATATATTGCGTACAAAGGCTAATAGCAATATATATGGAATAAAAAAGATGTTAGAACTTTTTTAAAAGATAAAAATAAAGAATCATTTATTTAAATGCCACAACACACACGAAACAAAACACATTTTAAATACAACTTTTTTAACTAAAAATAAAATTGATAAATACCACACTGATACATATAAACATGGAACGTCATGTGTCGTGGCAATAAAAAGGACCCCGACTCAGCATATGCCTGCGTGGATACCGTTTCTCCCAATCCCGTAAGAGTTTCCTAAAATACCTTCTTAGATGTCTACATCATAAAAAGAACCTTCAGTCCAAATGTTGTTTACTTTAAATTATGACAACACAGAATCTTTACTCTATAATGAGTTTGTCTTAGATAACTTCTAATGATGTTGTGTTTAACGATTTATTATAGGTATATTCCTCAGAAATATTAATAGGAATAGAAAGGCCATGAAAGCCGTGACTGCGACGCACCAATATGATCAATCAATACGTCAAGACATAACCCACGGGCCACTCATTTCTCAACCGAACGCGTTAGAACAAACATATTGTAAAAAATGGTGTATTGCAGCGTGGCAAATTGTTCTAACTCTTTAAATAACGCAAATAAGACATCCAAAGGAATTTAATTTCACTCGTAAGTAATTTACTGTGATATTTACAGAATAAACCTCGCGGTTAATAAAATTTCAACCTTACCATGAAATATTTAGCGTTGTAGCGAGTAGCGTTGAAATTAGACAATATTTTGTCCATTGCAGGTTATAAAGAGTGTCACACATTGAGTGAACAGTACTAGGTATTGTTAATAAAGAACTTGTAATAAATATTTAATTTCATGGGTATCTCGTACAACAAATGAGTGTAAAACTAAATGTTTATTAAACAAATTTTATCCTGAACAATAATCCTACCGATTCGTATAATAAAATAGCGAGGGTTTATTTTTTTTATTGTTAGTTGGTTCGATTCCCGGGAGAGACAAGCTAATTTCAGAATATGTTTGAATGCAGTTTTGTTTCTTTTAAAAAATAAAGGAATGTTTCCTGTAAAATGAGCTAACTAAAGGGTTTAAGGTAGTTCCCCTCCAGGGCCCTTAAATTTTTTCCATTCTGTATATATGATAGGTAATAATTTATATTATACAATCATTTTACGCTACTTTGTAAATCCTAAATTTTTAGGCGCGTTCGGTCCAGAGCAGAGCTGTCATATGGACCAAATAAAAAGTCCGTAAAAGACCGAAAACGTATAAAAAGTCCTAAATCATCAAATAGGACTTTTTCAACCGCGAGCGAGTCCGCGGACCACGGACCGATCGGACTTTTTCGGGCTTCGGGTTAGTCCGTTCAGTCCGTTGGTCCGTTGCTGGTCCGTTGTGTGTAACGAAATGATTATGGATGGTTTTATGCAAGTATAGCATGACAAAATAATGTTATTCGAAGGATGTGATGACGAGTTGACGACTAAGAATAGAAATATATGTTTTGCAGGTATGTATTCATTCATATTTTCTTCATATTGTCCATACTTAATTTTTTTGACTATATATAAAGCTACAAAACGGTAACTCACTGACTGACTGACTGACATGGTTGTTTAGTTTGAAGGAGTCTTTTGACATGGTAGTAATGTATGAAAACAATGTCAGTTGTCTAATACTGAGTGGGAAAAAACCTTGACATTTGACATTTTTTGACATTTGACATGGTTTTTTGACATTTTAGTGAGACGTGTCGTTGTATGGGAGTTTTGAAAAATTTTTCGAGTGAGTAGGCGAGCCCGAAGGGCGAGCCTACGAACGAGCGAGCGAGCGAAGTTCGTAGTGATGTACCTGGGTACTAGGGATGGGAAAAATTGCCTTTTTTTTTTAAGGGATGTACCGAAGAAGTTGGTACATCCCTAGGGGTCAGACCATAGGGTGCCAAAAAAGTTATTTTTTTTTTTTAATGTCAAAACTTTAACCGCCCGTATCTCCTAGACGGCTTGAGTTAGACCCATGTTGATGGGTGTCTAAGAAAAGGTCTCGCCGAGATCTAGCCCCCCACAGTGTCAAAACTTTAACGGCCCGTATCTCCCAAACGGCTGAAGCTAGACCCATGTTCATGGTACTCTAAGAAAAGGGCTCGACGAGCTCTAACCGAAAATGAAAAAAAAAAAAAAAAAACGAAAATAAAAAATATTTTTGCCAAAACTTTGATCGGCTATATATCCCGAACCGTAAGTCCTAGCGAGTTGCGGTTTCGACTTTAGTGATCGGTTTGCCAAGGGCTTCCCGACCGCATAAAAATTTTGACATTTGACAGGTTTTGACATTTTTTTGACAAGTCCAAAAAAGTGCTCTGATTCGCTTGAAACTCGGTATCAAGAGGCAAATGGGGTCGGTGATTACGAATTCATTGTTAAATTTGACACTTTTTGACAACCGATAAGGATTTTGACACTTTTTTGAAAAAAATTTGATCGTACATTTCTTCGGATCTAATGGCGAGGCCGAAGGCCGAGCCTTCAAGTGTCTTTCTAGCGAGGCCGAAAAACGAGTATGTGAGGACGGAGAACGCGCCAGCGAGGCCGAGTCCGATCAATTTTTTTTCAAAAATGTGTTAAAATCCTTGTCGGTTGTCAAAAAGTGTCAAATTTAACAATGAATTCGTAATCACCGACCCCATTTGCCTCTTGATACCGAGTTTCAAGCGAATCGGAGCACTTTTTTGGACCTGTCAAAAAAATGTCAAAACCTGTCAAATGTCAAATTTTTTTATGCGGTCGGGAAGCCCTCGTCAAACTGATCACTAAAGTCGAAACCGCAACTCGCTAGGACTTACGGTTCGGGATATATAGCCGATCAAAGTTTTGGCAAAAATATTTTTTATTTTCGACTTTTTTTTTTTTTTTTTCATTTTCGGTTAGAGCTCGTCGAGCCCTTTTCTTAGAGTACCATGAACATGGGTCTAGCTTCAGCCGTTTGGGAGATACGGGCCGTTAAAGTTTTGACACTGTGGGGGGCTAGATCTCGGCGAGACTTTTTCTTAGACACCCATCAACATGGGTCTAACTCAAGCCGTCTAGGAGATACGGGCGGTTAAAGTTTTGACATTAAAAAAAAAAAAAAACTTTTTTGGCACCCTATGGTCCGACCCCTAGGGATGTACCACCTTCCGTTCCGAAGATATGGCCAAAACAATTTTTTTTCCAACATATAATCGCTTCTATGAAAAGCAAATAAGGTCATTGCCATTAGACTTATTGTGCTGCGGCCCTAGAACGAGCGCACACAAAGCAAACAGTTTGAAAGAAAAAACTTCTATCAAAGCTCATTTCTTAGATTGACACACCAAAAAAAGTATCTTTTATTTCCGTTTTGCTTCAAAACGCATTATCTCTGATTATTGGACGGAAATTAAAAAAAAGTTGCTAGGGTTTGCCATCCTCTTAATCGAAGTTTTCAGGTATTTCAATATTATTCAATAAAATACACGACATTTTTTCGACTATTTATCAAATTGTAGCACAGCATTTATTGCATAACTCTATTGAAGTAATCTAACGGACTGTTTCGGACCAACTCGGACCGGACCGGGTTTTTAACGAAATAGGGCTAGTCCGTTCGGTCCGCTGGAGTTTAGGGCTCACCATAAAAGTCCATCGGACCAGGTCCGAGTCCTATTTGAACGGACCAACTTAGGGCTTATATTTGGTCCATGTGACAGCTCTGGACCAGAGAATCTGAACTTCGATTAAGAGGATGGCATACCCTAGCAACTTTTTTTTAATTTCCGTCCAGCACAATAAGTCTAATGGCAAAGACCTTATTTGCTTTTCATAGAAGCGATTATATGTTGGAAAAAAAATTGTTTTAGCATATCTTCGGAACGGAAGGTGGTACATCCCTAGGGGTCGGACCATAGGGTGCCAAAAAAGTTTTTTTTTTTTTTTAATGTCAAAGCCTTAACCGCCCGTATCTCCTAGACGGCTTGAGTTAGACCCATGTTGATGGGTGTCTAAGAAAAAGTCTCGCCGAGATCTAGCCCCCCCCCAGTGTCAAAACTTTAACGGCCCGTATCTCCCAAACGGCTGAAGCTAGACCCATGTTCATGGTACTCTAAGAAAAGGGCTCGACGAGCTCTAACTGAAAATGAAAAAAAAAAAAAAAAAACAAAAAAAATATATATTTTTGCCAAAACTTTGATCAGCTATATCTCCCGAACCGTAAGTCCTAGCGAGTTGCGGTTTCGACTTTAGTGATTGGTTTGCCAAGGACTTCCTGACCGCATAAAAAAATTTGACATTTGACAGGTTTTGACATTTTTTTGACAGGTCCAAAAAAGTGCTCCGATTCGCTTGAAACTCGGTATCAAGGGGCAAGTAGGGTCGGTGATTACGAATTCATTGTTAAATTTGACACTTTTTGACAACCGACAATGATTTTGACACTTTTTTGAAAAAAATTTGATCGGACTCGGCCTCGCTGGCGCGTTCTCCGTCCTCACATGCTCGTTTTTCGGCCTCGCTAGAAAGACATTTGAAGGCTCGGCCTTCGGCCTCGCCATTAGATCCGAAGAAATGTCCGATCAAATTTTTTTCAAAAAAGTGTCAAAATCCTTGTCGGTTGTCAAAAAGTGTCAAATTTAACAATGAATTCGTAACCACCGACCCCATTTGCCCCTTGATTTCGAGTTTCAAGCGAATCGGAGCACTTTTTTGGACCTGTCAAAAAAATGTCAAAACCTGTCAAATGTCAAATTTTTTTTATGCGGTCGGGAAGCCCTCGGCAAACCAATCACTAAAGTCGAAACCGCAACTCGCTAGGACATACGGTTCGGGAGATATAGCCGATCAAAGTTTTAACAAATATATGTTTTTTTTCGACTTTTTTTTTTTTTTTTCATTTTCAGTTAGAGCTCGTTGAGCCTTTTTCTTAGAGTACCATGAACATGGGTCTAGCTTCAGCCGTTTGGGAGATACGGGCCGTTAAAGTTTTGACACTGTGGGGGGCTAGATCTTGGCGAGACCTTTTCTTAGACACCCATCAACATGGGTCTAACTCAAGCCGTCTAGGAGATACGGGCGGTTAAAGTTTTGACATTAAAAAAACAAAAAAAAACTTTTTTGGCACCCTATGGTCCGACCCCTAGGGATGTACCACCTTCCGTTCCGAAGATATGACCAAAACAATTTTTTTTTCGGTACATCCCTTAAAAAAAAAACGCAATTTTTCCCATCCCTAGAGATCGAGGACATCCCTAGGAACTGCGCAAGCTCGTGCTTCACGCTCGCGTACTTGTCCCGGCAAACTTCACCCGCTCGCGCTTCGCGCTCGCAGGCTCGTTCTGTCAAAAATGTCAACCTTTCCCATCCCTAGTACCCAGGTACATCACTACGAACTTCGCTCGCTCGCTCGTTCGTGCTCGCCTACTCACTCGAAAAATTTTTCAAACCTCCCATACAACGACACGTCTCACTAAAATGTCAAAAAACCATGTCAAATGTCAAAAAATGTCAAATGTCAAGGTTTTTCCCCACTCAGTATTAGACAACTGACATTGTTTTCATACATTACTACCATGTCAAAAGACTCCTTCAAACTAAACAACCATGTCAGTCAGTCAGTCAGTGAGTTACCGTTTTGTAGCTTTATATATAGTCAAAAAAAACAAAAAATTAAGTATGGACAATATGAAGAAAATATGAATGAATACATACCTGCAAAACATATATTTCGATTCTTAGTCGTCAACTCGTCATCACATCCTTTGAATAACATTATTTTGTCATGCTATACTTGCATAAAACCATCCATAATCATTTCGTTACACACAACGGACCAGCAACGGACCAACGGACTGAACGGACTAACCCGAAGCCCGAAAAAGTCCGATCGGTCCGTGGTCCGCGGACTCGCTCACGGTTGAAAAAGTCCTATTTGATGATTTAGGACTTTTTATACGTTTTCGGTCTTTTACGGACTTTTTATTTGGTCCATATGACAGCTCTGGTTCGGTCACCCTTGCTGTGTCCTTTCGCTAAACGATGCGATGGGCGATGGGGAGGGTGGTGAGGGGGTGACCATAATTTTAATTTGTGGTAGAAAAAGTTGTCGAAAAAATGTAAAGAAATAATTTCGTTTTTTATTTCATAAATTGATTGTACTCCTGCATTACTATGACGTGAAAAAATTTGGCAAAGGTCCAAAAATAACCCTGTATATGAAAAGCCCCCTGCCCCTACCATTTAAGAGGCTTGTTTGTGTCGCCTTAATGTTGTTAAGACATCCATCTTATTGAAATTTACCTGTTTTTAGGGTTCCGTACCCGTATTGTGCGGTGGTACGGAACCCTTTGTGGGCGAGTCCGACTCCAAATTATTCGTGAAATTTTTAGTTGAAAATTAGTTGAAAATAGAAGTCACGTGAAGGCGACATTTTTGATGGTCGGAGATAAATTATCCAACTGGACAAAATTAGACATTGGAACTCTCGTGGAGTCTATTACGAAACCCATTTCGTTAGTTTCGTAAACAAGCACTCTGTCCCACCCATAATATCTCACGTTATGTCACAGTTGCACAACAGTATTTTTTGTTATAAATAGTTTTTCAATGCATGTGCTCGTAAAGGCCCACTTTCTATGCATCAAAACCGAACAGAAAGTCGATTATTTTGCCCTAGGGCTTTTATATATATATTTTTTTAATTCATTTGCAATGTTTGGCTAACCTGCAGCCTTTCCTGTGTACCATAGATGTTATACTTTTTTCCCACTGTTTAACGGCTCTGGATACAATCCTTTTGAGCCAATCATAATTTAAAGTTCACAAGATTGTATTTGTTTTCATTTCCTCACACTATGCATTGAAAAACGTAGTATGATACAATCCTTATTTTATTTATTCCGTAATTTATTCCTTTGCGCCCTTGTAGCATAAACTACTATTAAATGTAATATTATAACATCGGATAAACAATCCAGGTACTTATAAAACTGCTTTTGATGTTGCAATTGTGTTATTTCTTTGTGAATTGAATTTTCTAACACCAACAATTCAATACTTTTGAAGTATTTGTAATATTTTTACTCAATTCATTTCATGTTCATTTTCATTCTCCACACTTTAAGATGAATAAATAGTGACGTGCTCAGAAAATTAAACTGTCTACTGATTATACTGAACAACTTCCTTAAAAAAACTTCAGAAACAAAACAAAAAAAAATCACTTCCTTATATACATATAAGGTGTAATCTAATCAACCGCCCAAATTCATACTGGAGACTCGGTAAGTGTTTAGGAACAATGTTTAATGACCATTCGGGTGAAATACGAAAAAAAATTGCCTATACTAGGTGTTGTATTTGAACTAGTCGATTTCGAAAAAAGGGATCATTTAACCTTGTTCCTGATCACTAACTAGTCTCCAGTATAAATTCGGACAGTTGATTAAATTTCACCTTGTATACATTTTTATACCTACTCGTCATTTTTTTCTATGGGAAAGTGATTTCATTTGTAGTTGTTTCAAAAGGTTTTCTATGGAAGTTCATGATAATCAGTAGAGCATGTAGTTTCATTTTCTGCGCACGGCATTAATACACTTTATTACTTTTTAAGTATAAGTATTTTAAGAAGTTCAATTTATAATTTTATACACTCACGCCCGCGCCATTGTACGCAAAACATGAGTCTGGATTTATGGCTCGGAGTTTACCAACTCTTGTCTTGTTGACTTCTGATAGTGTGCCTAAATACTATCTTATTTTATTAAGCCTCTAAAGCTTTATTAGTACAAAAACACCGCAGCACATAATGCTATATAATATATGACACGTTGTCATGTATAATAGATAACAGGGTATTTACGAGATACAGCAATGAAAATAAAAAATGAATCAAAAACATCTGGCAAAGGAGGCGATAATTTAATAATAATAATAATAATATAACTTTACATATAAAAAACTAGAAAAAGAAGAAAATTGTAGAAAATATGCTTAAAACCGTAAAATTAAAATATAATCTTACTTTCCATTTTGGCTCTGATGCACGTGCGACCAGCCCCCCTATTCTGTATCTTAAGTTGCTAACTGCACAGGGTGCCTATCGTCAAAAACATAGATAAAAACTAAACTTTCAAAATTGCTTTTAGTGGGTATTGAACTATTTACGAACTGTGGCGTCACTTCAAGTGCTAACATGCCCTTAGACAATCGGAATTCGATAGTATATCTATGTTTTTGATGATAGACACCCAGTCCAGAAGGCAACTAGAGATACATAATAGGCCCGCAGGGCATTAAAAACTTGTTTTGATACATGAACGACGACCCCGAGAAGCTCATTGTTTGAATTACGACCCTGTCCCAAAACGACACTATTCGGCGTCTTAGGATGCCATAGAAGTTTAGAACCCTAACGTCAGTGAACATGCCCTTCGCGCTAGAGTAGCGTGGTATTCTGAGGAAAGTACGCGTAGCGTCATTATACTGTACTCTAAGGACCTACACTCTTTTAGCATATTTTATCCAAAGGTGGCAAATGTAAAAACATTGACAATATGTTCTTAATAAGAGGACTTTAACGTCCCTAGGACACTTCGCCAACCTGCGAGTGAGCATATTACACCGAATTGCCAGGGCCCGCCTCTTATGTTCGATATCGGCGTCATCACATAGGTTTTGGGTCAGTATAATGTCCCAAGTACTGAAACTGCTTCACAACCCGAACCGATGAACCATTCAGAAAAACAGAGGGAACCCTCTCCAGTTCCTTATCCGACCTAAAGGCCTATGGTCGGCTTTTAACACCTTTTATAAGACCTTTTGACACAACAAAATACCAAATTGTATGTGTTTAATGTCAAAAGACTGGGCATGTTAGGCTAGCTGAACATGAGCATTTTCATTTTCTTGATGTTGTACTTCTTTCCGTGTCTTAAAGCAAAGCTTTCACATACAGAAAGTAAATTCTGCAGGACGCTGATAAATGGAGAGAAGCATCATATTGTCAACGTTATTAAAACATATATTTTCGATATAAAATCCAATACCAGTGCTTTTTAGCCTTATAATCAGGTCATTTACATACAAGTTGAACAGATCCAGAGAGGTAAGCCCACCTTGGCGTACGCCACACTCTAGTCTATGATCACTAGAGAGTGCGTTACCCCATTTTATATTGTTGACTTGGTTTTCGTACCAGAATCTCAACAGACTCACGATGTCCTCCTTTACATTTGATTTACGCATTTTAGTACACAGCATATTGTAATTTACGTGATCAAAAGCTTTACTGAGATCTAAGAAATACGAGTAGATAGACGTGTCCCTGTTGACGTAGTAGTTGACAGCATGCTTCAGACCCGAAATCACTGTGTATCACTCAGTCTCACATTCTTCATACGTTTGGGCTGCAAAAGCCTTTCAAGCACTTTGCCAAATAAAATTGGCAAACTGGTCACTGGTTTTATTCTTAACTATTGAAGTCACACAATGGTTTTCACAAGACCACTCGGTAGATAGCTGTGTTTAAGGCACATGTTATGCCGAAAACTGGCGATAGTACTAGACCATACGAATAACTTTTACTATGGAGCCAAACCCTAATCGCGAAAAAAAAAACACTTAGTATAACACAGCTAACACTCTGAATATCTCATCGCCTCCATAAAGGATGTGCTCGACATTAAGGCCATCATGTCTGTCTGGGCAACTTGCCTCGCTTCTTATACCGTACTACTTTTGCAATATCTTGCCGTGTGAACTGTAACGGGTTCACGTCCGGACACGGCACAATAGTGTCTAGCACATCCTCTACGTCAAGAGGAGTGCAAACAGGTCATGAAACATGATACATGAATGGTATCGACGTTCAAAGGAAGACAAGACTACCGTTGAGAGCTCTTGAGAGTGGCTTTCCAGAATTGCGAAAAAAATCTAATTTTTCTTATGTAAGGCTAGAATATTAATTTTGGCGTTATTAAAAAATATTTATCAATTTTTTTAAACGGATTCGTGGAAAGTTTTTGGCGTAAGGAATTTGTAATTTCTGTATACATATTTAAACAACAAATACTTATAACAAGTAGGTTTAGGGCTTAAGGTTACGCCCCCGAATGCTCAAGCAACTTAATTTTGCAATTACCTATGCTTCATACATTTTTTAGGTAATGACAAATTCGTAATTTCTGTTTAAATTATTTATGTATATTAAATTAACTTATTTAAATGATATGGAACCCTCAAGGCGTGAGTCCTACTCACACTTGACCAGCTGTTGTTACTGTACCCTGACTGACTTCACAATTGGGTTGGCATTTTTTTAGGTATTTTTTGTCTAGTTTACTTTTTTAAGTTTTGTTGACTTCAATGTTGTTGTTTTCTTCTGTCGTTTTAAATTCTTTCTTTGGAATTCTTGCATTAAACACGCCTGTAATTTATATTGTCAAGTAATAAACAAATTATAATTAAAAAGATGCCTGAAGAGTTGAGGACACAATGACTGTCCTTGTTGATAATCAGTGTTGATGATAATCACACGTTGTTTAAATTGTTCCTGATTGATACAATTGAAAACACTATTTATACCAGCCCCTCTATTTTGTTAAAT
The DNA here is from genome assembly GCA_934047225.1 of Ypsolopha sequella. NCBI lineage: Eukaryota > Metazoa > Arthropoda > Insecta > Lepidoptera > Ypsolophidae > Ypsolopha > Ypsolopha sequella. The sequence continues at coordinate 27,575,044 of OW203990.1, read as the reverse complement.
TGATCGTTGTGCGCCATCTACCGGAATCCAGAATAACCATCTGCACGCTTAGTTAGATTGCCAGCTTACCACCGAAAGTTTAACGAAAAAAATGTTAAAAACACCTGATTAAGAATTCACTATTTTCTGTTGCGATGTTATGAAAATTTTGTGTTTTTATTCATAAAATAAATAAATATGATGAACCAGAACAGTAAAATGCTATATTTCGTCGATTTCAGGCAAATTTTATTTCCAGCGAGACAAGTAACGCCATCTAGCAACGTTATTTTTAGTATTGCGAACAGTACAAGGAGATAGCAATCTATCCTTCCTTTATTTATCTATGGCGTAACCGACCGATTCCACCCCGCTGCAAATTCAGACATGCATTGCATTATTTTTGACTGTTGCAGTCAAAAATAATGCAAGGTTTGCAATGTTGCAATGAAAGTAGATAGGTAGATTTTGTCGCAATACAGCATCGATAAAAACTTTATTGAGTATATTAATATGTACTGTGATTAACCCCGCGTTCCGAAATAGAATTATTTCGCTAAAATCGATTACGAATGAATGAGGTGAATGGCTAATAATCCATGAGTGAAGCAAATGCGTTCATTCATTCGTATGACTTTCGTGGCTCATGCGACGGTGGTGAGGCGATGTGAGCGTTGAACGGAATGGAATGTCAAAAATTGTTTTCGCTCCATTATTTCAGCAGTTCAGATCAGATAAACCATAGTATGTTTTATTCAGTCATGAGAGAAACAAATGGAAAGTTGTGTGGAACTCTTCGTCGAAAAGGAAGAATATATATTTAATAATTTTTTTTTGTCACGTGTATGAGTCTACGTTGAAGAACAGTGCTACAAACTCATGCCCTGCGGTCCGTAATAGAATTACAATGGATCATAAGCCATTCACTTCATACTTTCGTAATCGATTTTAGCGATATAATTCTATTTCGGAACGCAGGGTTCTTGTTCCATCACGAATCACGGCACTTTGACGAAATAAAATAAAATAATCGTATTGTATTCTGTGGTAAGTGGTTATGGTTAAGATGTATCTTTTTTAATGCGGTCCGAATCATAAGCTATCTTTCACATCGTTTGCTAGCTCACAAATTACGGACCAGTCATCGCTCACACTTTAATTCATTCATAGCTTTTATCTATGTAATTCTATTTCGGACCGCACGGTAAGTATCTATATATTATTATTATATAAAGGAATGGCCTGACAACTGACTGACTGAACTATCAACTATCAAAGATCTACAATCATGATCAGTCAGTCATCACAGCCATGAAGGAAGGAAAGTTTCCTTGCTCACCTCAAAGTGGTAGGAAACAGATCGACAGCATACGCAGTCAGGGGCCCGATCCCCAGAGCAGTCAGTTGCAGAGCTGACATGGCGACGCCAGCCACCATCCTCTGTCGCAACAGGCCCGACATCAGACACGCGGCACCAACAACCAGGAACGTGGACACCAGCAGCGTCTTCTTGGAGAGAGGACACACGCTGGCCACGAGCACAACAATGGAGTAGACGAAGGTCGTGACCGCCATTATGCTGAACGTGTTCGTTGATATTGTGTCGACACAAGTGCTGTTGGTAGTCTGGGAATTTAAATTAAATAACTTTGAAATGCATCGTAATGATATATCCCTCAGGGGGTGTCAGCGGTGTTTTCGAGTGAGCTGTCACTGTCAAAAAGCTCTGTCCGCGGTTTAAGCTGTAATTTGGCATGGGTATACAAATTAATCACGCCGACAAAGTGGTAAATTAAATCATGAAAAAAAAATTTTTGTGGTACCACCCCTAAACGTTGAGTGGGGAGGAATTTTTTCCTCGTCTATCCCATAGTGTGCAAATATTGCTGGTATGTGAAAACAATTTTTTGATCTAGGGATCCGATTGTGAATTTATCCATGCGCATTATATCTTGCACCAACCTGATTTTGTGACTGATTCATCAGTAAGCAAATGGTGCCACTTTCTTCCGACGACCCTAACATTACTTTGTTTATTGTGTCCGGAGCAAAGAGGAATAGCCCGTTCAATCTGAAATGTTATAAAGATTTGTAAATGTTGGTTGTTTTCGTGAGTTGTTAATAATTTAGACAATTTGATCCATGTATTTCGTCAGAGTGATGCCCGAGTTAAATAATAGTCTGGATAGGTAAAGTAGATTAATTTCGCAAATTGTTCAGCTATGGCTCATGACATATGCCTTTTTCTCGGAATATTATCATTAATTTCAAGACAGCCTCACGTGTTACAGCATAAGGGTTTCGTATTCTCTTATTTGAGTAACGAACCCCAAAAGTTATCATTATATCGTCAAAATTGCGGGCAAAAGCCAGTTACAATAGATAGACGAGACCAAAAAGAACTCAAAGCCTTACAAGCAGAAGACTCCAAATATGAGGAAGCCCGTGAGTACCGTCCACTTGAGATGTGGACCTCGTAGCAAGTCCAGGGCCGAGTCCTGGCGGCGGTGGACCGTCAGCTCCAGAGCCGACCCACCCTCGTCCACCTCATCCACTACTGGCTTCCTTAGAGATGACACCTGAGAATAAAAACTAATGACGAAGGTCTTTCAATTGAAGAAATATGGGTAAAAAGCGGCCTACCGCTTTACTTCGACAGCAAGTCATAGCAAGCTAGAAAAAATCTCCACCAAAAACATAATTGTGAAAAAGCGGCCGAGTTCAGTACAAAGGCAGTACAAGATTGTCGGCTTGACAATCAAATTGGGTGCCGAGTTTTATGGAGGTTCCTTCAGTCATACCATAGACTTATAAATTATTAGTCTATGGTCATACTCATAACTGCAATAATGTACAGTGGAGAGAGATCACATCAAGCGTACATTAGCCCTTATAGTGAAGAATATAAAGGTACAAAGTCCAGCGTGTATAGCTTGATGTGAACTCCACAGTGCACTGAACAACGTTCTTCACTTGTTTTAACACTAGAGTGGACGCGTGGGCTACAGGTGTAGACCAGGGTATATTATTGGTGCTTCTTTCTCAAACGCGTCACACTACTGCGCTATTCTTCCGTGTATTCCTCTACTATGGACCCCCGCGTCGCTCAGTAGCGTGTCGCTACCCTCAGCACACGGACTTCAGAACAGAACGACTAATAAAGTGAATGGGCTGCGTATGTAGCCCGCGCGACCGTTCAAGGAATGTGATAAATCCCTATTATTTATGCAAAAATTGTACTAATATTTTAAGAGTACTTCATTTTCGTGTAATTTTTGCATGTTACATACAGTTTCATAACAAATTATCTTTTTAGGAAATCATGGCGGCGTCTGCGTCTCATGTTGATTATTCCAAGTATTCTATTGTTTCGTTAAAAAGTACCTAAAAAATTCATGTTTTTTATTTTTTCATTATTAAACGATAAAAATAAAGATGATTATTCATTAAATTAAAAACTTTTTCATTCTACCTAAAGATGACCCACAATATTTGCATTCAAAATGGGCTACACATGTACCCCGCGCGACCGTTTCAGGAGTCAATTTGGGCGCGCCTATTGGTCCTTTGCTACTGAATATGTAGATTTATGCCGTAAGTAAAAAATTAATAAAACTGAGTCTACTCACAGGATAATCCTCCTTAGGCTGCCCTGTATTCCTGGCGTAGACACACTTCAACACCTCCAGAGCTTCGTCATACTTCCCTCGCGCGACTAGGAACTTGGGGCTCTCCTTGGCGAAGGTCAGCAGTGCAGCGCTGAGCAGCAGCGGCAGTGCGTACACGATGGTGAGTAGCCGCCAGGGTCGTAGTGTGATGAAGCCAAGGGGGAGATCCCAGTCGTGCGGGAGGATCAGCCACGCCAACACTGGAAGTAGGCCAGCGTGTTCGTGAAGATGGAAAATGGCGTCGAAATGTTTGCCAGGCATATTGGCGTGCTTCCTAATTTAAACCATTGATCATTCTGAACTAATTTTGTTTTATCAATTTTGAATTAGTTTTACTAACATTTTATCTATATTATCTCTGGTTTTCCCTTCTGAGGCACATTTTCGAGTAGGTAATGATTTTTTGTGCACTAGTGTATTTTTATGGTGAGACTCCGTTGTCCGTCCGTCCGTATGTCACAGCCTCATAACTTCAGCACTGTTCAAAATAAAGACATGAAATTTGGCAAAACAATTGCATTAATCTGCCCACATATCATGGTATAAAAAAAACATATGAAAATTTTTAATTGTTCAAAATATTCCCAAAACAAAAGTGAGAAAAATAAAAAATATTATCCTAAAACAACAACATTAAAAATACAACATGTGTATCAAGTTGTAGATATTAAAATGTTGATTGTAAAAATATATACTTTTACTATATTTACTCTCACTAGTTTCGAGAAACCTTTAAGAAACCACAAAAATATATACAAGTGACTTTTTGATCATCGTCCAAATTCATACTGGAGGCTTGATAAGTGATCGGTATCTTGGATCAGTAACAATTTTTGTGAAATTCGTAAAATGAAATTTCGGCTTCCCATATAAATTCAGTTCCAGTCCCGAGTGAATCACTATGGGGAGTCGAAATTTCATTTTACGAATTTCACCAAAATTGTTATTGATCCATGATACTGATCACTTACCAAGCCACCAGTATGAATTTGGACGATGATCAAAGTCACCTTGTATATATGTCCCCCCCCCCCCTTATCTCCGAAACTGGTGGACCGAAAAATATGAAATAAATGTCAATTACATATCATAACTGGCCAATCACAGGAAAACTATAGAGGTTAAAAAGAAATTGAGCACAAATGAAAAATATAATAAAAACCAGCCAAGTGCGAGTCAGACTCGCGCACGAAGTGTTTCGTACCATTATTCAGATTAATAATACAGATCGTGCCAAATTTATGATTTATTCAAATAAATCAACAGTATAAGCGTTTTCTGAAAATAGATGGCGCCAGCAGTACATTAGATCGCGATATCGTTTGCTGCGTGCAAAACTATTGTAGCTAAACATTACTATGTCTGCACACCCCCTCTTACTGTCCCGGGCTTGGGATTGGTAATTTTTTGAAAGCACCTACTTGTGAGAGTTGGTGTTTTAATTAAAATAGATAATGGTTTCGTACCATTATCTGTAATAATACAGATCGTACTTCTAGTACAGTGCGCGCCAATCTTTTAGTCGCCTCTGAAGCTAGTCCCAAGAATCGACGCATTAGCCGTTTTACGGTGTCAGGGGGACGTTACAGGAGCGAGGGCGCGGAGCACACCCGCCTGCATGCCGCACCACACCCCCCGCTCGCCATTGGGCAGGTGTCCACACTATGCGTTAGTGTTAGTGCTACGTCCGTATACTACACACGCGCTCGTTGCATGAAAAGTACGTTCGTGGAAAAAATTCTATGGTTCGTTAAGTTAATCATTGAATATGTTTGTGTTGCCTTTATTTGTTGTTTTGTTGATTTAGTTTGTTAAAGTTTGTTGTTGTTGTTATGCCTCGCGGTCGTTATAGCGTTTTTAAGGCGACAATGTAGAAAAATGGTGTTTATATTAATTTGTTTTAATTAAACAGTTAAGATTGCACTAAAATACTAATATATATTAAATAGGTAGTTACAACAAGTACACCTTCCCACTTATAGTAAACATTTAATAGTCAACCGTTCATATTATTGTTTCCTTGACTGTACCTGCGCAAGCTTGCACTCGTAACTCAATCAGAGGCGACTAAAAGATTGGCGCGCACTATACGCTCGGAAGTTGCTCTTTCCAAGAACGGCCCATACATTTTGTTTCTGCTGATGCGAATCGCCCCGTATTTAGTGTCCGTGTCCGTGTTATGATTTATTCAAAACAGTATAAGCGTTTTCTGAAAATAGATGGCGCCAGCAGTACATTAGATCGCGATATCGTTTGCTGCGTGCAAAACTATTGTAGCTAAACATTACTATGTCTGCACACCCTTTTCATACTTTCCCGGGCTTGGGATTGGTAATTTTTTGAAAGCACCTACTTGTGAGAGTTGGTGTTTTAATTAAAATAGATAATGGTTTCATACCATTACCTCTAATAATACAGATCGCGCCAAACTTCTAGTCCACCTGGAAGTTGCTCTTCCCAAGAACGGCCCATACATTTTGTTCCTGCTGATGCGAACCGCCCCGTGTTTAGAGGGGACTAAAAGTTTGGCGCGATCTGTACTCGTTAACTTGTAAAGCCTACTTAGCTGTGATAGTTTTCCTTTTAATTTCGTTATGTATACTACTGCCGTGATTTTTTTCACGTCTCCAAACACAACCGTTTCGCCAGCAGGGGGGGGGGGGACACACTTGACTCTAACAAAAATTAATACTTTTAAGTTTAAAAAAATTCAAAATTTTACTGTTTATTTACAATAAAAAAAAAAAATTCAAAATTTTACTTTACCACTTTGTCGGCGTGATAAATATAAAAACTATAAGGGTTCCTTGTTATTGACTACGGAACCCTAAAAAAAGGAGTATAATAAATAAAAGAAATATTTTATAAAAATATAATATGGGTATCAAATTGTAGGTATTGAAAATTTTATTGTAAAAATATATATTTTTACTGTATTTACTCTCACTAGTTTCGAGAACTCTTTCAAAAACCACAAAAACATGTATGTCCCCCCCCTTATCTATATAAAAAAAATGACAATTATAGATCATAACTGGCCAATTACAGGAAAACTATAGCGGCTAAAAAAAATTGAGCACAAATGAAAAATATAAAAAAGAAGAATAATAAATACAAAAAAATATTTTATAAAAATACAATATGGGTATCAAATTGTAGGTATCAAAAAGCTGATTGTAAAAATATATAGTTTTGCTATATTTAATTGCATCTATTTCGAGAAATCCTTGAAAAACCATAAAAAATTGTATGTCCCCCCTTATCTCCAAACCTGGTCGGCCGAAAAATATGAAAAAAATCATGGTAATATGTGTTTACGTAAAAATTACAGGAAAATTAAAACGGTTGAGAAATTCATAAAATAAAATAAAAAAATTAAATTTATCATCCACAATACGGAACCCTAGGTATGCGAGTCTGACTCGCACTTGGCCGTTTTTTTATTGCCTGATTTTAAAATTCATACTTAGAAAAAAGTATGCTCAGTGGTTTATTTAAATGTGCGGTTTCTTGTATGACCTGCAGGTAAAGATCATAAATCTTCATGTATTTGGTGTTATTTTTTTTTGGTTACTTACAATAGTCGTTCGCCCAACCCATCCATCCATCAGCCTTGTTCGTCCACTGCTGGACATAGCTTTTCTAATATTTCGCCACTCTTGGCGGTCCTGGCAGAAATGCCTATACTCACACACGCTGGGCAGGTGGGTTATTGTACTAATTTGGACCTTGTTTTGGAATATTTTTGATGAAAAGTAAACATACAATTTAGTCCATTTCATTCCAGATATTCTGGTACTCTATGAAAATGAAGTTGTTCTGTCTCACCAGGGCTGAGTGTGGACATGACCATGAGCATGGCACTTAGCATGAGCACGGCGAAGTCGCGCCGTCGGAGAGGCATCAGCTCTCCTCCAAACGCGTATGACAAGGATGACGGACAGGACAAACTGAAAAGGCCCAAAGAATAATTATTTACCAGATTAATATTTGTCTCTGGAAAGGGGAAAACTGGTGATACACAAAAGTCAACATCTTTTTTGTGGAACAGCTGACTTTTTTCGTGATGTCAGTGTTGACTCCGTGATAATAGTTGTTTGAATGGACGAGCTTCGGCGTCTGTCTGTCTGTCTGTCTGTAGGGTGATTGAGCTGAAATTCGGAAAATTACGAAAAATCTTCAATGACGTCACTTTTTGAAAATACTTATTTTGGAAATCCAGTCTCTAGCGATGCGTATTTAGATGGAAGAACTTTGCAGACATTTTTGGAACTTTGAAGTGAGTAAATGTACGGAATTACAGAAACAGAATACATAGGTAGATAATAAGGTTTTGTTGAATAACTATTGAATGAATTTTGAATTTAAGTGTACTGTTTCGATTTATTAGAAAAAGGCGGGTTTTTCAATACGCCAACTACAATTTGGACCTGTCTTTGAAGGCCTACTCCTCCCACACGGGTGGTCCAAAAACTTTCATAAAAATATATGATAGGCATTATAGAGTCAAAAATAAATTTCAAGTTTCATAAACTATTTTTATTAAAGTCATCGAAAGTTTCACATGATTAACACAAGAATTCTCCTACTGCTTCCAAACGCCTAAAACGATTTTAATCATTATTTCACCAAATTATAGGAAATTTTTAGATCTAAAAAATTTAAGTTAAAAAAAATTTATTCGTTCATGGCGTCCATGTGAAAAGTATTATTTTCTCCTATTTTGCGCTAGCCGGAGACGCAGTGGTTGTCGTAACAGCCACTTTTCAAGGCACGCTGAAATGAACATTATTTCAATGTCGTTTCCGTTGATATTTGTACCGACACACATCGAGTTGCTTATTTAGCGTGGTCATACACCTTAACCAATAAGGAGCTTGAACTGCTGGCGTCTGTTCCATAAAGTTAGTGTTTTAAGGCTTTTGTTTGTGCTGTCAAAACACGAACTTTTGCAAGGTCAATTTGCAATTAAGATATTTGTGTTTTGGCAGGATTGAAATAAAAATTCTCTTATGATTTGGCCTACATTTAAAACACAGCGCAGTAAACAAACGCCTTGTAAAATCAATGAGCAATTTATTATTGTTCTTTATGAAGTAGAACATTAATTAATTTGCTCAGTACCTAATGAAAGGGAACAATGTAAAAGGAAGCAAACAGCACAATTTGTTCTGTTTGTAAACTTACAACAAAGAAGCAGCAAGCTTACAGAGCGTGAAGCTCAGCAGGTTGGGCATGAAGGCAGCCAATGTGGCCAGGACTCCTGCTGATGCCGTGCAGACTACCAAGCTCGGCTTCCGACCGAAGGAGTCTGAGGCACGACCCCATAAGGTTGCTGTCAGGATTATACCTGAAAAATATCGTTAAAAAAGAAAAAAATACGAAAGGTGTCGTGGGACAACCGGTTGGAAAGAAGTTTCTTTCGCTACTGACGTGCACGCTTTGCTATAGAATGTGTGTTTGTAAACACACAAACACACATACTATAGCAAAAGTGTCGTGACGGTCATAGGTATTCCAGTTTTTTCGTCTCAGCTCTCATTCACCAAATGTCTGTAGTGTAACGTGCGATAAGGTACTTCGTTACAATTAACATGATAGGAAAGAGAGTGACTAGTTCAATCCTTTCAACTCAAGTAAATACGTCATCATTTGACAATGATTTTATTGGTAATTTATTTTAGAACAGAAAAAATATGACAAATCATATTAATTTTCGTTCACCGATTACTGTTACGGTTTCATTTAACTACTACTGTATGCACAGTGGAGATCACATTAAGCTATACACATTGTACTTTGTACCTATCTTATATCCTTAAATATAGGGGCAAATTTATTACTGCAAGTGTATAGCTTGATGTGATCTCCACTGTACCTAACGTAATGGCCATCCATTACTGAGCAAGGAAAAGTGATCGATTAACCCAGTGTGCCGATGACCAATTATTAGATGGATTCAATTAATGGTTCTTGGTGGAATATGGAATATCATCTTCAACAAATTATACTTACACAGATCCTTGTATTACTATGTATCTACAAATATTTACATTCCACAATATACACAAATACATTTACTTACCAACATTCGGCAAGCAAGTGATGACTCCTCGGAGGTTGTCAGGTATGTCCAGGTCACATATTGCAGCTGGTAGAACGAAGGCAGGTCCTATGATCTCTAGAAGCGCAGAAGTGAGGACTGTGAGCATCAGCGCGCAGTGGATCAGCTGATACTTCCCAGCGCCTGGAAAAGTGGTTTAGCAATGTCACGTACATTGTACGAGTCGGGAAATAGCTACAATAAAAATTTGTTCACTTTTCTACAAATAGTATATTTCGTGACGAGTATAAAATGGCGGATTTTCTTACCCGAGGTATGAAGCTAGTTTCGACGTGAGCCGAAGGGTAAGAGAACCCATTTTTACTCGTTGCGAACGATACTTATACTAAAGAGTGTCAGACGCGATATAATCGATTATGTCGTGAATCGGAACGCAGGGAATTTTGATTGTAAAGACAAACTAAGGGCGTCAAAAAGAACCTAATTTAGCATGAAATGAAGACAAACGTCAAAAAGAACCTAATTTTGCAATAAATGAAATTTCAATACGATATTTCAAACTACCTGATAGTCATTCCGCAACGGGGCCCGGAAAGTTCGATCTTCAAAACTAATTTCGAGTATTAAATGGAACTTGTTCATAAAGGTAGTAGAAAAAAGACTTTTTTTCCTCGTTTGATGAGATTTTACAAATCTCAAACCTTAGAACAATAATAAACCAACGACTCAATAGTATTTTGTGCAACTGTAACATATTTGAGACATTGGGACACGATTCGTTCGTTTCGTAATAGTTTCGCACGAGTGTCCCAATGTCTAATTATGTTCAGTTGTACACAATACTTTATCTATGACCATCTAATATATCGTCATCAAATATATCGTCTTTATTTTTAATATTTTCAACTAATAATTGCAAGAAAAATGAGAAGAAGACCTCTTTCATGAACCTCGGGTTCGTCGTTCCGGTAAAGCAGCCTTGAAGGCCAATCAGGATAGAGGCTTTGCGAATTTTGTTTTTCTCACTGTCCAAGCGAAAAATCGCGCAGTGCGAGAGGGGTGGATTCAGGGCAAAAGGAAAAAAAGTTGGTTTTATATTTTTATTAAAAAAACTAAAATAGCTCGCAAAATTTCAAATATCAAATCTGTAGATATTGTTGAAACACACCTAATAAAATATGTTTGAGTTCTGTATATGGTTCCTATTCGTCAAACGAGGAGAAAGCGCGTGTTTGAAGACCTCATTTAAACAATTATTTCTATCGAGGAAAATTTATCCAAACATGTTTTCCAATTTCAAAACCCTAGATTATATAGTCAAATTGCATATACCAGAAATTTGTGTTGGTCACAACAACGGGTCACCCCTTGCCTTAAAAATTATGTTAGGAGACACTTCTATTATTAGTATTCAAATAAATCAATAAATAATTCAAATATCATTATCTTTATTGATCTATTTAAATTTCAACACATAATACCTTTTAAAATATCGATCGATTATACTTTATATTAAAAATGCAACCGAATTTTAGACCAGAACATTACAATTTATCATAGACATTCAAGCATTTATGTAAAGTATAACCCGAGTCAATAGACCTTGGGAACAGAAATGGCTGACTGCTCTTGCTGTACTGTCAGCATAGACCAAACGCACACCTGTCATATTCATCCATCATGTCATATTCATCCATGGTACCTCCACAGTCGAGCCCGGCATCAGCTCTACCACCTATAAAACCCGTCATATTATATCCCGTCATATTACGTCATATTACCTGTCACATTACATCACAATAAAAAAATGCATTGACTGCTATAAAGAATCGGAAATGATGGCATGTACTTGTGTCTGCATTAAATTGTGATAGAGTCAGCATAAAAATTTGTTTCTTTAGTATTATTTTATATGAAGTAAGCTTGAACCAGACTAGTTTTTTTGCATGCGGTACGGAAGTGTGCGACTGAAGACAGATACATATACTGTGCGAGTGAGAGAGGATGCGCGCGATTATGAGCGCCATTTTAGATTCCTTTCTTTAAGGGGCTATACCGTGAAAATTGTTACTTTTTGAAGTTATTTATCTGCTTTTTTAATAAAGTTCCAAGTAAAATAAATTAGTATAACAATTTTGGGACCTTTTACTAGATTTTGGTCTATCAGAAACGCGATAGGAGGAATTTCATTCGATAGAAATAATTATTGAAAAAAGGTCTAAATTTACACTTTTTTTGATATTCTGACAAATTAGGATAGCATACAGACTTGAAAAATATTTATTTAGATGGGTTTTAACTACACCTAAATTACTGGTTATGGAATTTTTTGTAGTTATTTTAGTTAATTTTGAATTAATTTAAAACCGACTTTTTGACAATTTTCCCCGATTCCGTCCCTTTCGCACTGCGGGTCTTTCTGCCTGGAGTAACGGGGACCTTTGCTAGCACGGTATATCACCTTAAGCCAATCACAGCCAAAAGAACAAACATCTCTGATATTGATATAGTAGGTCTTTCTTTACATATGAAGTTGCCGAAATTTTCTTACATTCATGAGTTCATAGTTCCTGTAATTCAAAAGCTATTTCAATTATTTGTTTTTTGTTTGAAAGTTGATTTCAAGGTACTAATCAAATTTTGTTTTTATTGTCAGTTTGATTACCAAATATAAAATTTCAAAAACAGTTCGTCCTAAAAGCCGTACGTTTCCATGATAAGTTACGTAATATTTTTTTTTACAGCTGACACTTAAAAATTTAATTAATGTTACTGTTAGCTTAATGTTGTCTAATTCACACACAAAAGAAATTACATAATTTGGAATTTAATATCCCAAAAAAAAATGAAAAATGTTAGTAATGAACATTGAGTTCCCTTCAAATTCTCTATAGAAAACGGCAATTTCATATGTGGAGACCTATGACGTAAACGCCGTACTTACATGGTTCCTTGACGTAGTAGGTGCAAATTGCCTAAAAATACGCTTCATTTAACATACGAATTTGCCAGACTGATTCTCCACCGACACAACCAAATTAAGGGGCAGGTAGCCACCAACGACATTGAGTCGACAGAAACTATATTGAAATAACGTTCATATCACTGCAATTTGTTTCTTTGCATACTTAATTAATTAAATCAGACTTTATATTGTTAAAACTATAGATAAAAATTTAAATTTCCAATCAATGCACATCATTCCACATATATTTTTCAATTTTTTTACTAATTTGACATCTGTCAACTGGGTAAAACCCGACCCACAATGACAGACTGTAATAACCACCTTAAGGCGCTAAATAACCACCTTAAGGCGCTAAATAACCACCTTAAGGCGCTAAATAACCACCTTAAGGCGCTAAATACCCTAAATTAGCAACTCAATGTGTATCGGTACAAAAATCGACGGAAACGACATTTGCGTTGAAATGTGGCTTTTACGACGATCACTCTCTGGCCAGCGCAAAATAGGAGAAAATAATACTTTTGACATGGACGTGACGCGATGGTATAAAATTTAAAACTAAATCTTATACATCTATAAATTGTCCATAATTTGGTGAATAACTTGGCGAAAGTTATAGGAAACTTTTTTTTCAAAGTACTACAGATAAAAGGTTAAACTTATTTTTAGGATTCCGTAGTACCTAACAGTTACAAAAAGAATCTTAGGCTTATGGTGAGACTACGTTGTCCGTCCATCCGTATGTCACAGCCTCATAACTTTAGCACCGTTAATGATAAAGACATGAAATTTGGCACGAAAATAGCATTAATTTGCCCACATATCACGGTTTAAAAAAAATATGAAAAACTTGAAATTGTTTACAATATTTCCAAAACAAAAAAGAGAAAAATAAAAAAGTTTATTGTAAAAATACATACATTTACTATATTTTCTGGCACTGGTTTCGAGAAATCTTTATAAAACCACAAAAATACGTATGTCCCCCCCCCCCTCCTTATCTCCGAAACTGGTAAACCGAAAAATATAAAAAAAATCGAATGTAGATCATACATAACTGACCAATTACAGAAAAACTATAGCGATTTAAAAAAAAGTTGAGCACAAACGAGAAATAAAAATAAAAGTAAATTAAAAAAATATTTTTTTAAATTACAATATACAACTGTAGGTGTTAAAAAGATATTGTAAATAAAACTAATTCTTGGTAACTGTTCCACTGTTTTTTTATTAGACTAGCGACCGGTTACGTTAAAATAACATCTTCAGGCTTTAATTAATAAATTAATAAATAATTAATAAATGTTCCATCAAGAACCAACAACAACAAGTATCAATTTATTCAAAAGATAATTGTAAAAATATATTGTTTGACTATATTTAATTGCATCTATTTCGAAAAATCCATAAGAAACCATAAAAAAAATGTATGTCCCCCCCCCTTAAAAAAGAACCATAGTAATATGTGTTTACGTAAAGATTACAGGAAAAATAAAGCAGTTGAGAAATTCACGAAAAAAAATGATAAAATTAAATTTATCATTCACAATACGGAACCCTAGGTACGCGAGTCTCACTCGCACTTGGCCAGTTTTTTTAATGCATGCCTACTTTTTCTTCAATGTATTTGAAGCACCCATTTAAGAGGAGTAGGCCTTTAAATACCTGGAGGACTTCATTTCGGGGGGCGGACATTCTGACATGGTTCATGCTAGGGTCAAAATATCACACAAAGTAAGCAAAATCAATTAAAATTGTAAGAATTATACGTATGTCAGCGATTTAGAAATTTAACTTCTATATGCTATATACAGGGTGTAACAGAAAGGTGTAACCATATTTGAAGAGCTTATTCAGTCAATGGTATAGAACAACTTTTAATATGGAACAAAACATGTATCTCGAAAAAAAATGTTTACTGTTTCATAGAAAAATGCAATGCCGCTCGGCCGAAATGTATGGAAGGGCAGATTTTTTTTTGAGATTTCAGGGTTGTCTCCATAGTAAAAGTTGTTCTATACCATTGACCGAATAAGCTCTTCAAATATGGTTACACCTTTCTGTTACACGTTGTATATATATATACGAGTACACAGGGTGAATTTTTGAGACGGGACAGTAAGCGCAGGTACCTTAACCGTTATAGTTACAGGAAAACACTTCTAGGAGACTATTCATACATTTTTAAGATATTCTGAACTGCATTTACAGATTTTGGAAAAAATGTACAGCCAGCAAGAAAATGGTCATTTTAAACAAAAACTTTTTTTGATGCCAATCGATCCTATTTCTTATAAGGATCAAAAGTCTTTACTGAACCGACTGAGGTTTAAGTACTAGAAATGTCAGAAATCGCAAAAAACTTTTTATGTTTTTTCATAGTCTTTAATACAAGTGACTGGGAAACATCCACTTCAAGAGCGACATATCTGGAAGATATCTTTAAATCAGATTCCACATAAGTTAAAATAGCAATCTCCGTGTCTATGTCCAGTACACGAAGCTGCCGCATTAACTTCTTTTTTAATGAACCATATTCTTTGAGATTCTTCAAAAGGTTTGTTCTTCAAAAGGTTTGTTCTTCAAATGGATACTTATTCGCGTACCACACCAATGCAGATTCCGTGTTCCTATTATTTACAAAATACGCTTCAATTAAGTCCAAACGTTTGCGATTTAAAGACATTTTTAACAAGAAGTACATAAATTACAACTAAAAATCTAGAATTTTCTCTGCACAAACATTTGAAATAATGACCTGAAATAACCCAAGAATTAATAATCGAATTCGAAGTTTGAAATTATAACTTTTTTTTACTTACCTTCTTTTTCAGCCAAGTATTATTTACAGTGGATTATGGCAGATCTACCCATAACAAAAAGTTTGGCTAATTTAGAGGTTTGAATCTTTTTCCGAAATGTATGAGAAAAGTTTTTTGCGATTTCTGACATTTCTAGTACTTAAACCTCAGTCGGTTCAGTAAAGACTTTTGATCCTTATAAGAAATAGGATCGATTGGCATCAAAAAAAGTTTTTGTTTAAAATGACCATTTTCTTGCTGGCTGTACATTTTTTCCAAAATCTGTAAATACAGTTCAGAATATCTTGAAAATGTATGGATAGTCTTCTAAAAGCGTTTTCCTGTAACTATAACGGTTAAGGTACCTGCCCTTACTGTCCCGTCTCAAAAATTCACCCTGTATAGAAGAATAGTTTGCATTTCTAAGGATTTATAATTTACTAGCTTTTGCCCGCGGCTTCGCCCGCGTTGATTTAGTTTTTGTGTACTAATTTTTATAGAACGTATTTAAATCTGGTTTGGAGTATTTTTGGTACAATTGTTTGATCTCCAGGTAAAGTCTCTTTGGCGGGGCCTATTACCTATTGGTTTTTTTAAATTCATACATGAAGTACCTCTTTATACATTAGAAATTCTGCCCTCAGCTGTTAACACGACCAGGCTGCTAGGTGAGCTCACTCTCGAGCAGGCTACGTGCAACTGGCCGTGCGAAAAGCAGTCCCCCCTAAGATCAATTCCTGCTGTTTTCAGTGACTGACCCTGAGACTTACTAATCGTCATTGCGAAAAGGAAAAAATGGAACCCTAATAGGATCAGAAACAAACATTATAAGTGCTCTCACTCCCTCTGGGAGTCAAGGTGTAGTGCTCGGCCGAAAAACTCACATGCTCGTTATTCGGCCTCGCTAGAAACACACTAATCGGCCTTCGGCCTCGTGGAGCTTAGCTCGGCCTTCTGCCTCGCCAGAGTGCCAAAAAAAGGAACTCACCGATCAAAGTTTTTCCGAAAAAGTATCAAAATCCCTATCAGTTGTCAAAGAATCGGTTGGTGATCATTGAACCTTGTTCCTGGGGCCGTATTTTCGGGTCGTTCGGGTTCGGTTCGCGTGCGGAAGTGTATGCCTGTCTCATCTTGCAAATGACAAGTTCTGATGTGCAACGTGGGATGGGTATGTGCTTTCGCGCGTGGGTTGGGAACGAACGATTCGGAAGTGCGGCTCCTGGTCCCTGGCCGGGTCTCCGGTGTGGGTTCGGGCGGCTGATTGGATTTTACCTTGTATAATATATATTTTACCTATCATTTTAATCGTAAATATATTGCTACATAAATTAAATAAACCTTTAATTTAGTTCATGTACATTTATTATTTTATTACATATATTTTCTTTATTAGATTAAATTTGACGTGTAAAAAGTGTATATATCTATACCTGCTTTGCAAAATAAACTATTTGAATTTGAATTTGAATTTGAATTTGAATTTGAATGTCAAATTTGTATATGGCAGCGTAATCAGCGACCCCGAATACCCCTTGATACCGAGTTTCATGTAAATCGGAATACTTTTTTGGACCTGTGAAAAAACTGTCAAAACCTGACAAATTAATTTTTTTTTGGTGGTGTAGCCCCAGCTTGACCGATCACTATAGTTAAAACCCGAACTCCCTACGCTTAGCCGTTCGGGAGATATGGCCGATCAAAATTTTGTCAATTTTTTATTTTCGTTTTTTTTTTTTACCGGCGTCGTCGTCTAGATCTCGCCGAACCCTTTTCTTAGAGTATCATGAACATGGGAGATACGGGCCTGTAAAGTTTTGACACTTTCGGCAGACCGATCTCGTCGAGACATTTTCCTAGACACCCATCAACATGGGTTTAACTCCAGCCGTTCGGGATATACAGGCAGTCAAAGTTTTGAAATTTAAAAAAAAAAAACTTTTTTTGGCACCCCGTGGTCCAACCCACAGGGATGTACCACCTTCCGTTCCAAAGATATTTTGCTGGGATATAGATAGATAGATAGATAGATAGACAGACAGATAGATAGATAGATTTTGGATAGATAGTTTGATATATAGATACCTCAAAAGGAAAAAATGGAACCCTAATAGGATCACTTGTGTGGCTGTCTGTCTGTCCGTCTGTTACAGCCGATTTGCTCTGGCACACATACTTTCAAGAATTTTCAAACTTCAAAATCGATGCCATTTTCGTAATTAACGTCCAAAAAAACCATAAAAACGACACCCATATTGATATTTACACATTTCAAAATTTCAACCCCATCGTACCCCAACAGGAAATGATGTTATTTCACGTTCACTACGTTAGATTTAGAAATCGTTGTTGTTTTCCTAATCAGCGACCCGATAAACCATATAAACGATACCCATGTTGGTTTTCAGACTTGGTCACCCCATTTCTCCCTTTTAGGGGTTGAATTCTGGAAAAGCCCTTTTTCACGTCCACCACGTTGTATTTTAAAATCTTTGTTGTTTTTGTAATCAGCGACCCGATAAACCATACAAACGATACCCATGTTGATTTTCAGACTTTGTCACCTCATTTCCCCCTTTTAGGGGTTGAATTCTGAAAAAACCTGAAACACGTGTTTACTCATTTATGAATAGGAGTACTCCTGTGAAGTCTCGAATAAAATAGTCTAACTAATCTTGTTTCCCCATACAAACTTTGGACCCCCGTTTCACCCCCTTAGGGGTAGAATTTCGAAAAACCCTTTCTTATTCCTTGTTTACATTACAAAGGGAAGCTTTGTGCAAAATTTCAGCTTTCTAGGTCGAAGGGTTTGGGCTGTGCGTTGATGAGTCAGTGAATGAATCAGTCAGTCAGGACTTCTCTTTTTATATATATAGATTTCGACATCCCAAGTGAAATAGTGCACCCGAATCGAATTGAAAAATGAAGTCGAATGTTTGGAATCCCTTGGTGTTTGTCTATGGCCTCTCCCCTGTATTCGCCTTAAGGGGGGCTTATCCCAATTTTGTCTGTTTTCAAACTCATTTTAAAGCATCAAATAGTTATTTTTAAAATCTGAAAAAAATATATGTTTCAGATACATCTTTTGTGCAGTGTTTTTTGTGGTTCAATTTGCGAAACGTTACACTTTGCTCGATCGAAAAAAAATCCGAAACTTTGTCGATTTTTAAGATTTTTTTCGTTTTATATAACGTGTACTTAACCAAATTGCATGAAAATTGCAGATAATTAAAGTAAAACTATTGTACTAATAACTTTTGTGGTTACTTATTTTTTAATGAAAATCGTTTTTTTTCCCTTAATTTAAAAAGAAAAATTGATTCGCGACTACTCGGCGAGCGGCCGCCAGTTGCCCGCCAGCGGCTGTCGAGGCAAGACCTATGTCAATTTTCTGAGCCCTGGTTCCCCCTCACTCGTCTCGAAGCTCTGATAGAGTGTACTATCATTATTTAAATAATCGTGTAAATATACATCAAACTATCAGTTGTGTGTACATGTAAAAAAAATCATTTAGTTGTATCTTGCTTGGATGTTTAAAAATAAAAATGGAAACTAGAAATAAGAAGAAAAAAACCGGCCAAGTGCGAGTCAGACTCGCGTACCTAGGGTTCCGTATTGTGGATGATAAATTAAATTAACAATTTTTTTTCGTGAATTTCTCAACTGCTTTATTTTTCCTGTAATCTTTACGTAAACACTATTACCATGATTTTTTTCATAATGCTCGGTCTACCAGTTTTGGAGATAAAGACATACATTTTTTTTATATCAATGTATTTTTACAATCAGCTTTTTGATATCTATAATTTGATACCCATATTGTATTTTTAGGATAACATTTTTCAGTTTTGTTTTGGAAATATTTTGAATAATTTCAATCTTTTTTTACATCGTGATATGTGGGCAAATAAATGATATTTTTGTGCCAAATTTCATGTCTTTATCTTTAAAGGTGCTAAAGTTATGAGGCTGTGACATACGGTCGGACGGACAACGGAGTCTCACCATAAAGGTTCCTTTTGTACCTTTTAGGTACTACGGAACCATACAAATCATCAAATTTGAGAGTGCTGAAGATAAGAAAACAATTCTTTGAAACTGTAACGAGATGTTTTATTGATCGTACAGAACAACCAACTTTTGAAATTACGCAAAAAATGTAAACAACTCATGAGTCCGAGTATAACTGTGCAACAGTAAAATGTAACAGTACTTACTCTTGCACAGAATGTATAGATATATAATGTACATATTATGTAAATATATAATATATATATATATATATATAATAATGCGATTGTATCTACGTATTATTATTTTTTTGTAAGCGTAAGTATGAATCGTATGTAACTAAGTGATTAAATAAAATTTCTTAACTTCAGCTTATCAAATATTCGTACTGAGCAAGGCACCTTCGCATCGAGACAATGTATAGAGGCAACAAGTACGACAAAACTCGATAAAAACAGTAATTGGTATTACCAGGTACAAGGACAGCTTTACGTGACAGAACGGCGATTATGTCTCTTTGGCATTTGGGTAGGAGATAATGAACTTGTATATATTGAACGCATTACAAGAGATGATGATTTTTGGATGACGAAGATGGAGAGGAAGCTAATACAATTTTATATAAAATGTGTAATACCAGAGATAGTGAAATGAGTTTATTTGCCACAGAACATATAAAAAAGGAAGACACAGTACAACACAAAACAAAATGGCAAAAAGGAGCAAGCTTATCAAATGCTACACGTTGAAGTAACTTGCAGCTCTGATTTTCAGTTTGCCACATATGAACAAAACACAATAGCAAATAGAAGTAAAACATAATAATTAATAATTAAGAATTTTAACTAGTACAATTATACTATTGACTAAGAAAATAATGAATAATAATAATTTATTCATAAAAATAATATTGAATAATTGAAATAATATTGAAAACACACTAAAAAATAATTAATTTGACAAAGAATTACAAATAAAATAATTACAGTCTATTCCATTTACGAGGTTACATTTGACACTTCTGAGAACGTAACTCTGCACGTTTCACATAAATTGAAAAAATAAATAGTCTTTGTTTATGACAGTAAATCACCGTTTGAAAAAACCACAATCAATTCAAAACATTATACAATTAATTCACAAACATAACCAACGTATTTTTTTTAGATATCGTGCTCAAAATAAGTATAACTTTAAAATAAAATAATATTTTACTGCAAATACGCGTTTACGTTCTATGGTTTATTTTTTACTTTTAAACATAGTGATGTAGCTCAAAAAATCTCATAAAATCGGTTAGTTAATCGATTATTCTCTTGTGTACCGAGGTCGTAGGAAATAAAAATCTACTAAAAATATGGTCCACCTCGCAATCACCATGGTTACCATGGCAATCACGATCAGCCATAAGTAAGGAAAAGCATGGTAAAGATATACGAGAAGATAATAAATTAAAATCGCCACTTAAGAAAAAGGTTAGAAGGTCGATAGTCACACAAACAAAATGCTGTCGTTGTTCCAAGAAGCATGCTATAACGTTACTGCTGCGAATTGGAATAGTGTGGTTTAATTAAATCTAAATTTCACTGATTGGGACCGAGATGTGCATATCGATGCCCTAATAGATAACCAAATTATAATAAATACGGTGGATCCTAGCACACATACAACTGAACAAATCGTGCGATTAAATACCGAGTGGGCAAATTTAAAGTATGAAATCGAAAATACTTCACCAAAAATCAAAAAATAGGTGCGGTGAAGAGCGAAGCGAGAAGGAGCGAGTTAAGTTTACATGTAATATAAAATAAGGAGCCGAGCGAAGCGAAAAAAAATGGGGTTTTTTCGAATCCATTTACTCCACTATAATTTCATCTACGTATTTCATTTTTGGGTAAATGTTTATTGAGTATTTGATTAAAATTCTCACTGAAGGAAAACGCGATTGGATGAAATTTTCTTGATAGAATTTGATTCCGAAAAGACCTCTAAATTGTTTTATTTTTTCATGTAATTCTGAAATCCTAGCAAATTTCATTGTCAAATTGCATTCAAAATGTGGATATTATGTATTTGTAAAGTCTCTTTGAAAAACTTTTTGACAAAATTGCTTAGTACATTTTATATTAATAAAAAACTGACTTTTTTACTACTTCTCCACGAATCCGTCCCACTCGCACTGAGGGTTTTTTCGCATATGTAACAGGGACGCTAAAACTTTTACGTAGCACCTTAAAATGAAATTGACACTAAAATAGAAAATTGTTCGCCTGAGAATTATCAACTCAACTAAAATTTGTAATTTCAAGTCGCCGTTTACAACATTTTTATTCGCTCACAATCTTTCGCCCACTTAGTATTTTAGTACGCTATATTCAGTATTTTTGACACCATATATTTGAATTTATATTCGCTCATTTAAATACTACGCCTATAATTTTAGTTTTAGTGCCGTCGAAACCTAAATTATTCCAAAGTAATTTAGCTTTTATTTTTAATACTTATGAACTATTTTGTAATAAACAAAATTTAGTTTTGACAGCTCCTAGATTACAATGAAAGCCTTCAAAATCAGCTTTGTTAGCTCATATGGTTACCAAGTGTATTAAATATTTTTAGCTGTACTTCCAAATTTTTTACAAGAGCGTGCTTAGATATTGCTCATATGATCCAATGTAATAAACTCCCCTATTTGTACTAACTCGGTTTTTTAGTAGGAATAGTTTATGTTGGTTCATTTATCGGAATCAATTCTTATTAGTACGAAGTACAGTTACTGGCCCCGAACCTATTTTAATGTACGGCGGTCGGTGGCGAGTCACGTGAGGTCACGATTATAGCCGCTCAGTTGCATCGTAAATAAATACGTCGCGGTGAATTGGCGGGGGCTGAGGTAGCGATAAATACCTACAGGTCCCGGATAACCTGCCCTTAAGGGGCTTCACAATACTAAACATCAGTTTTGTATTGGATTCAGTTTCGTCAATGTAGATGTTAAAAATATAAAAAAATATGGCGTGTTTTGTGACTCAAGGCAATTATTAATTACACTTTATAAATAAACATACCTTTAATCTTCAAATACTTATATTGCTTTTAAAAAAGCATGAATTTCACGGAAAAAGCGATTCAGTTTCCGTGTTTCCAAAACCGATTGAAACGAAACCAACACACGCAGATACTAACGAAAAAAAACCATCTTTATTACAGTAGCCACAATTTCAAAATAACTGAAGTTTTGCGTGTGCGCAGGACAGAATTTTAGCATAGTGCAGCCCCTTAAGGCTTGAATAAGCGTGTATTTGGTAAAATTGCGTATATTTAGCTCGATTTGTAGGCCAAACTGGCTACTAGAAAATTCTGGGAAATATATATGTACTTAATCATGTTTTTCTGACGAATTAAGCCTTTATAGGTTATCAAAATTTTATACCTTTACTCAAATTTTTAAATATGCAAGAAAACTATTTTATTCCGTAATATCATTGTAACAAATTTATTTACATAACGTGACAGATGTCTCATTTGAATTTTGAAAAGAATCGAGCATAGAGATCTATCAGTGCCTCCGCCGTGAATCTTCAACTCATGCGCCGGTGTCCCTCTCCGCCGCTATTTGTGTCGGCAGTAGTTGGTCGATGTGGCGCTTCCAGATAACCCCTGAGTCTGTTCTAATAAGATAATGGAGTTTTCCAAGCCTTTGGGAGACTGTTCCGAATGTCCATAGGCAATGACTCTGATCGTAATTGCGGGCTTGAACTCTCTGTCCTACGTCAAAGAATCTAATTTGACAGAATGAGGTGTTAGAATGTTGTCTCAGATTCGGTGTATTTTTACCAAGCATTTTGTGCAATTTTGTCGTTACTTCCCTACCGAACATCAGTTGATATGGAGTGCTGCAAGTTGTACGATTAGGAGTTCTGCGGAGCAAGGTTTTAATAGATAGTATCTTATCTTGAAGGTTACCGGGTTCGTTTTGCATGCTTTGAAGTGCCTTTTTTACAGTTTGTACGCAACGTTCGGCAAGTCCATTGGTTGATGGGTGGTATGGAGCAGAGGTTCTATGTAATACTCCATATTCTTTTAATGCTGTTTCGAACTCCCTAGAAGTAAACTGTCTTCCGTTGTCAGACACAATAGTGTGTGGAAGTCCAAAAGTTGAGAATAAATCATAAAGTTTGGAGACGCACCATGAACTCGTAGTTATTTTTGTTGGAATTATCTCAACCCACTTTGTAAAGGCATCGATAACAATGAAAAGATGGTGACCAGCTATAGGCCCAGCAAAATCAATGTGAAGTCTTTGCCATGGTGCGGTTGGTTCTTCCCAGTGATGTAATGTAATTTTAGCAGGTTCGTTTTGTTTCAAGCGACATTCACGGCAGTTTTTTACGAGGTCTTCTATATCCTTGTCTATATTTTTCCAATAGACGTAGCTCCGAGCTAACATCTTCATTTTAAGGATTCCCAAATGACCAGCATGCAGTTCATTTAGAATTGTATTTTGTAAGCTTTGTGGGATCATAGTTCTTGTACCTTTTAATATGCATCCGTTTTCTATTGTCAACTCGTTGTCATTATATCCATAGTTTCTTAAGCTTCTGCCATTTGTCAGTGCTTGAAGCAGTGTGTGATACTCACCGTCTTTTTCTGTCTCTTCTGCAATTTTCTGAGATGTAACAGGTAAAGTGTTTATCTGGTTCATTTGAAAAATTGTATGACAATCTACCATTTTTGGTGATACATTTTCCACCGGAAACCTGGAGAGATAGTCAGCATTGCTATGATCAGTTGTACTGCGATATTCAATTTTGTAGTCGAAACCAGATAGAAAGTGTGCGTAATGGAAAAGTCGCATAGTGCTCATTGCTGGGAGGGTTTTATGGGGATGAAATATTGAAGTCAGTGGTTTATGGTCGGTAACTAATGTAAATTTTCTACCATAGCAGTAATGGAAGAATTTCTTGAGTCCCCAATAAATTGCTGTTGCTTCTTTATCGATTTGACTGTATTTATTTTCACTATTTGTAAGTGAGCGAGAAGCAAAGGCTATGGGTTTGTCAGTACCATCAGGCATTCTGTGGGATAAGACTGCGCCCAAGCCAAAAGGCGAAGCATCGGTTGCCAGAATTAATGGTTTATTAAGGTCAAAGTGTATAAGTACCTTTTCACTTAGTATCTCCTTTTTAACTGTGTTGAAGCTTCGTTCGCATTCTTGGGTCCATTTGTATTCTTTGCTTTTTCTCAGCATATTGTTTAAAGGCTTTGTAATTGTTGCTAGATTAGGGATGAATTTATTGTAGTAGTTAGCCATACCCAGAAATGTACGTAATTCATTAATATTATTTGGTCTCTCTGTATTAATTACTGCATTAACTTTGTCTTTGTTTTTGTGTAATCCGTTCTTATCTATCGTGTGCCCCAGGTAATTAATACTGCTTTGTAAGAAATGGCACTTCTCTTTGTTAACTCGAAGGTTATTTTCTTTCAGTTTTTCAAGTACTTTGCGCAGTCTTTTGAGCAATTGTTCTTCTGATGATCCTTGAATTAAGATATCATCGAAAAAGCACTGTACGCCTTCTATGCCTTGTAGGAGTCTGTCCATGAATTTTTGCCATAAATTCGGTGCAATTTTAACTCCAAACATCAGTCTATTTACTTTAAAAGCGCCTTTATGCGTACTTAGTGTTTGTAGTAAAGCGCTTTCTTCATCCATCATCATATTTAAGTAGGCTTGGCTAATATCTAGGGTGCAGAATACTTCACCACCATTCATTTCTGTGAATATGTCCTCAATTATAGGTATGGGATATTGTTCATCTTTAATGACTTTATTCAAAGTAACTTTGTAGTCTGCGCATAAGCGAATGTCTCCGTTAGATTTAGGGACTGGAACTATAGGTGTACCCCATTCAGCGTTATCAACTTTAGTAATTATCCCTTCTTTTACCAATCTATCAAGTTCGTCATCAACTTTTGATTTGATAGCGTAAGGTATGCGTCTCGGTTTGATAAAAATTGGGGATGCATTTTCTTCAACAGTGATGTGGGCTTTGTAATTTGGAATACAACCAAGTGTACCGGTAAATACACTGGAATATTCTTTAAGTAATTCATCTAGCTTGGGGTAGTATCATCTTGTGTAGATAAAAGTTTTTCTTCTAATGTAAGGAGCGTTTGTAGTCTTGCCGTAATTAAAGTATTTGAAGGTTCTTGTAACGTACTTACAAGATTCTGTAGACGTGTAAGTTGACCTTTTAGGCAGGTCCGAGCCTTTTTGTATTTGTTAATTTCCATTTTCTCGTCGCCAGTTTTAAATATGCAAGAAAACTATTTTATTCCGTAATATCATTGTAACAAATTTATTTACATAACGTGACAGATGTCTCATTTGAATTTTGAAAAGAATCGAGCATAGAGATCTATCACAAATAAATATGTATCTGTAGGTACCTAACTTCACTCTGTACATTCAATTCGCTCGGACACGGAATATGCGTTTGAAATGAATCTTTCACACAATAAAAGATCTCATTATACTCGTGCTTCGTCCTCGAGATTAGATATAAGTACACATGTAGTATCACACATCGTGTGGCCATTCCTGCACTATAGTTGAAAGAAAAAAACAATCTACCTACATATTTTTTTTTTTTTTTGTCTGTAGGTAGTTACTGTCCCGACCGCCGATCATCATTCACATTTTAGTGCTCGGCTGTTCCGCACGTTTTTTAAGTCCCGGGTATTTGAAACCGTAAAGATTGTGAAATGCTTAAAAGAAAGCATTCTGATCATAGTGGGTAAGAATATATTTCACATAAACTGAAGAAATTGGAGAGAAAAATTAAGAAAGGTCGTCGCAAACACCGAACAGAAGAATCCACTTTGCCTTCACCCGCAGGTTCACGGAATTGTACTTCACTGATACACCTATCAGGTGAACATTTTTTGAGTGTAAAAGTAGTGAACCTTTACAGTTTTATCAACAAAATAATTAAAACAACAGATACTCGGACAGTACTTTGGTCTGTACCATCTCTGTTATCAATCAATAGACAAGTCTATACAGGTTTGCGTGTTTTTTCTTTGGAATTGCACTACCTGGAAATAGTATTGCGAACAGTACTTTGGGCTGTTTCTTTACTATCGGTGTGGGCACTAGCCTACCGACTAGTCTTTTTTCGCTGAAGAAAAATCGTTTACAGTTTTATCAACAACATAATTAATACAACAGATACTCGGACAGTACTTTGGTCTGTACCATCTCTGTTATCAATCAATAGACAAGTTTATACAGGTTTACGTGTTTTTTCTTTGGAATTGCACTACCTGGAAATAGTATTGCAAACAGTACTTTGGGCTGTTTCTTTACTATCGGTGTGGGCACTAGCCTACCGACTAGTCTTTTTTCGCTGAAGAAAAATCGTTTATTTTTCGACTACTGGCAGCGAAAATTTACAATCACGAGAATCTTGTGATGGAGGATCAAGCGGACGAGATTATCGTAATACAAGATGGAAATGGTTCTGCCGTCAATGTTGCTACCGCATCCGTGGCACAAAATAGTGACGTCACGCGACGACGGGGTGGCGGCGCATCACCTACGCACGGAGATGCGAATATCGGCTCAAACGATGAAACCGTCGCTGCGGTCGAGACACCTGTTCTTGATACTAAACTATTAGAAATAATAGGCGAGGATCTGTCTTTGCGGATCCGAAAAACGATATTGCGGTACGTTTTGATTATATATCTACGAATGGGATAACGAAAGAAATCCGAAAAGAGTTACTTAGTAAGTATCTAGTACCAGGCAACTGCTCTCTTATTGATGCTCCAAAGTTGAATCCAGAGATGGCGGACGCTTTTACAGAACTAAACTCTAACAGAGACAGAAGCAAATAGCTAGTGCGATTGCCTGCTTAGGAGAAGTAATCAGCCTAGTTCTTTCTATGGAAGAAAGAAATACCGCCCTTTTGCAGTTACTGATGGATGTCGGTTGGATTTTGTGTGACGGACAACACACGGATTCAATAAACAGACGCAGTTTTGTCCTTTCTACTTTAAAGAAGGATTTGAAAGATCAAGTCCAAAAGACTAGCATTGGCAATCTCCTTTTTGGGAAGGCCCTTGCTGATACCTTGAAAACTGCAAAGGCAATAAATAAATCCGGATCTGATTTAACCGCCACTTCGTAAAATTACGTTGCGAAGCCTCCAAAATCAAAGATGAAGCCCTTTCAACCTGACTGGAAACCGCCTCCCCGAGTCGCAGGCAGGCAGTCGAGCATAGTACTATGACGCGACCATCTATGACGCAAGCTTGCACCGCCGCCCCACCCCCCGCCGCCACCGCCCCCGCGGCCGGCCCAGTTCTCGAGGAGCCAGCCGCAGCGCGCGGGCACATCGAGGCCCTCGCAGCCGACCTACCCTCGAGCTGTCGCTAAACATGGTAAAGTACGCCGGCAGATTGTTTTTAACTTCTATGATCAATGGTCAAAAATCACAGATGACCCAACTATCCTTTCATGGAAAAAATGATATGAGATCGTTTTTACACAGGCCGTGGTACGGTACCAGACGCCTTTAGAGCCATCTTATTCTAAAGCTGAAAAAACACTTTATAAAGAAGTTATCAGTATCAGTAATTTAATTTCTATTGGTGCCGTTTCTAAATGCCAACCCTGCGAGGGCCAATACATATCAAGTATTTTTCTAACCCCAAAACCAAACGGTAGTTATAGATTTATTCGAAACCTAAAAAATGTCAACAAATTCATTATAGCTATGTGTACTGGAAAATATGTGTATATAGGATATGTGTAGTGTTAAAACTCATAACAAAAAACTGTTTCATGAGTATATTTGATTTTAAAGACGCATATTTTTTAATTAAAATATGTAATAAATCAAAAAAGTACTTAAAATTCATATGAGACCAAGAACTATATGAATTTAACGTTCTTGATGACCTGTCTTATAGAATCTATTTATAAAGCATGCTTAAATAATCTAAATGATACAAAATACTTGTTGCAAGCTTTAGGTTTCATTATAAATTATGACAAAAGTACCTTAAAGCCAAGTACTAATCATAAGTTCTTAGGCTTCATTATACATTCCGAAAATTTTCAAGTGACGTTGTCTCTCGAAAAAATTTGTAAGGTACGTAAACAGATACAAAAATTCCGCAAGCTAAAAAGATGTAAAGTTTGCGAATTTGCAAAATTGTTGGGTCTGCTTACATCGGTATGCCCAGCTATCGAATACAGCTGGCTTTACTGAATATCTTTCTAGTGATTTTAATTGGTGGTCTGCAGCTGTCAATAGACCATTCTACTCCTTGTAAATCTTTAGCGATGCCTCAACTAAGGGGGGATGGAGGGCCGCGTGCGATGGAGAGATTGCTAGTGGATTGTGGAGTGCGGAAGAGCAATTGAAACATATTAATGAATTAGAGATCTTGGCAGTTTATTTTGGGTTAAATGTTTTCGCCATAACTGTCACAATTGTCAGATTATATTACTTATCGATAGTACAACCGCGATTGCATACGTTAATCGTATAGGCGGTGTACAGTTTCCCCACCCGACGCAGGCGTCGAGACTTATGCCAGTGGTGTGAAGCTCGACAGATAAATGTATATGCATCGTATATAAGTTCGGCTGATAATGCTGTTGCGGATGCTGAGTCGAGACTTATACATCCAGATATCGAGTGGGAATTCTCCGATAGAGCCTTAGAAGGATACCATCTAAATTTGGATATCCCGAAATAGGTACCTTCGATAGTCGAATAAAAAAAAAATGCGAGAAATATATATCATGGCACAAAGATCCAGATGTTTTTTCTATTCGCTTTCACAGTGCCATGGTCGCATTTTTTACTTTTATGGATTTCCACCATTTTCTCTCATTCTAAAAATAAAAATTTGCTAACGACAAAGCTAAAGGTATTCTTGTTATCCCATATTGGCCGACGCAGCCATGGTACCCATATTTAATCAACTTAAAATTTCTGAACTCTACGTTCACCGACAGCTTACCTTGGTTGCCGGAGTATTGTCAGGTGCATGATGTTTGGAAAAGGGTTCTCACAAGAGTCAACACATGTAATGTTAGGCTCTCTTTAACTCAATAACTCTTGACTTTGATAACTCAATAAAACAGTACGATGTTTGCTTGAAGAAGTGGTTCACATTTTGTAATGAACAAAATTTAGTTTTTTATGAGGCGTCAATACCAAATAATATATATCATTAAATTTTTGACTTATCTTTTTCAAGAAGGTGCTCAGTATAATAGCACTTTGAATAGTTGCAGATCTGCACTATCCCTTATTTTTTGAACAAGTTTTTGGAAGAGATAAAAACTTAAAACATTTTTTCAAGGGCATATTTCGGCTACGTGCAACAAAGCCTAAGTACAACGTAATGTGGTACAAATCTCAGGTCTTACTTTTCTTAGCTGGATGATACCTTAACGAAATTCTAGGCTTAGAAAAGCTTACTAAAAAACTAGTCACTTTTTTGGCACTGGTTACTGCTCATCGAGCACAAACAATTACACAAATAAACATTAAAAACATAACAATACATTTAGATAAAATCACTATTATGATTCCTGATTTAGAGAGTAGGATCTTTCCAACTATATCTAAATTTACCTTTTTTATTTTTGAAGAAAATCTTAAAATACGCCAGGAAAAACGTTATTAGCATACTCAAAAATTACTGAAGGTGTACGTCATTCCGAAAATTTGTTTATCAGTTTCCGGAAACCTCACAATACGGTAACTGTACAAACCATCAGTCGATGGATTAAGCGGACATTAGAGGAGAGTGATATTGACGTCTCGATCTTTACGGCGCCCAGCACAAGGCATGCGGCCACCTCAGAAGCTAACAAGGCGTAAATATTGAAACAATTCGTAAAACTGCGGTATGAAGCAGTAGCTCCACCGCATTTTCCAAATTTTATAATAGAGATATTCATAGCAATATTTCAACAGACGCATTTGCCAGAAGTATTATTAATGATTCCTTCAATTAATAAATAATAAGTCAGTATGACTTGTTTATTTTCAATTTTAAATTTTTACCGTATTACAAATGCTTCTCACCAAATGTTTGTAATAAGGAATAAACATGAATGTAATCTAAAATTTTTTAGTTAATTACACATATTAATTACATATATTTGTGTTATGGAATTAAGAACTTAAAGTAAATATTTTGTTTAAATAATAAATGAGACATGGGATTATGAGGGAGTCACCCTTAAAGTAGCAGCTTCTTTTTTCACGACTACAAATCTCTAAATATCTACATGTGTACTTATATCTAATCTCGAGGACGAAGCACGAGTATAATTAATGATTAAACGAACTTACCTGTACGTGAAGTTCAATCATAATTATACGAAGTGCTTCGTCCGAAGAGATTAGATCCCTCCCCCCCTAAATTTTCAATTAATCCCAAAAGACGTCGTGAAAATAACATGATATGGTAGCTCTAAACTAAATGATGATCGGCGGTCGGGACAGTAACTACCTACAGACAAAAAAAAAAAAAAATATGTAGGTAGATTGTTTTTTTCTTTCAACTATAGTGCAGGAATGGCCACACGATGTGTGATACTACATGTGTACTTATATCTAATCTCTTCGGACGAAGCACTTCGTATAATTATGATTGAACTTCACGTACAGGTAAGTTCGTTTAATCATTAATTATTATCTACAAAAAAGCCTTACTACTTTATTTCTGTATGTCCTAATGGAGCCACGATTTCAAAATAACTGAAGTTTTGCGTGCGTGGCATCTGATTAGAGCAGGATAGAGAGTTAAAAAACAAACGCGTTAGAGCGGGACCGAATTTTAGCATAGTGCAGCCCCTTAAGGTGATTAATTAGTGTCGCCAAATTCGTAGCTCGACGTTTGCCGGTACGAATATCGACAGAAACGGCATTGAAATAACGTTCATAATAATATCAGCGCGCAGTGAATAGTGGCTGTTACGTCGCTCGCTGCGGCCTTGATAGTTCAAAATAGGAGAAAATAATACTTTTCACATGGACGTGATTGTTTGATTGAATAATACTATGTTATGTTTATAGCTATCATATTTATCTATTACTCAAAGCATAAATTAATTAAATCGACGTAGGGAGTTCAAGCCAAAAAACACTATTCGGTTGAAATTTTCTTTCATATAAAAGTTTTGGTGCAATGAAAAAGAAAAATATTGCATACGTTGTGTTAGAGTGGATAATTCATATAATTTCTTTTATTTAAGATTTTTGGTT
Organism: Ypsolopha sequella; assembly: GCA_934047225.1. NCBI lineage: Eukaryota > Metazoa > Arthropoda > Insecta > Lepidoptera > Ypsolophidae > Ypsolopha > Ypsolopha sequella. The sequence continues at coordinate 27,543,251 of OW203990.1, read as the reverse complement.
GGCCATAAAAAAACGAGGATTAGGCTTTAGAAAGTACCCATTTGGGGTTACCAAGCCCCTTAAAGGTCTCGAATAAACAGACAGACGAACAAACAAACACCTGACCTCCTTATTAATAGATATGTTCCGTACCTTCATTATAAGGGTTTGGAAGTACTCTTCACAGTAATGTTTGACCAAAACATTATTATTATAAGAATTAAAATAATAATATGATTTAATATTTTAATTTATAATTATATATTATAATTATACCGGACGTTAAGATGATGTTGCGGAAGCCGGAAACTGGCGATAGTACTTACGAACAACTTTTACTATGGAGCCAAACATAGAAATGTGAAAACAGTTACTTAGCTATCCGACCAAAATGTATGAAACGACTGATTTTATCTTTTTTTATTATTCAAAAGTTGTTCTTATGGGCGAGTACCGCCAGTTTTCGGCTTCCGCAAATTCATCTTAACATACTGTATAATAATTTGATAGATTATTTAAAAATTATATTAGAATTAAAATTATATTCGGTGATGGTAAAGAACATACTCGGAACTTTGTTGTAAAATTTACAAATGCTTGTACTTTATATTACGTAATCAAAATCCTAAGAAATTCCTCAAATCTGCCGATTGGCTAAATTTATTAACTTTGCTCACTGGTGCCGGATGTCGCTAATACCTATACAATACTGACATACTTAGACATTATTTGAGAAATTTATTGGAATAGTATTTGTTTAGCCATTTACTCGCCAACGCGTCAGGTTCCAAAACTGACAGCAGGATAGCGTATACAATTTTCAACGCGTGCGACAGAGATGCATTAAAACCCATTTCGCAACCCCTAGTTTATAAACCCGCCCCTGAAATCACCTAAGAAATACATGTCTTTATTATCTATTAAAAACTCACCAGCAATATCCAAGGCTTCCTCCAAATTAACGTCAATTTTTCCCAAATTTTGTTGTTCCGGTGAGAGGGGTGGGCTTAACGCTCTATTCACCACAAATATTGCTTTCTTCCTCATTATCTTGTTACCACTAAAAACAAATAAAAAACCGCCGCGTCAATAACTAATCTAAGTTATGGACACCACAACACACTGCTACCGACTAGCTACACCACAACACACTGCTACCGACTAGCTACCAATGAGTTATGGACACCACAACACACTGCTACCGACTAGCTACCAATGAGTTCAGTAATCGAATTATCAAACTAAATCTCCAAGTTAACGTGTTGTTTATAAAAAGCCTACCATGTTTTTATGTCCAAGAGTAAATATCTAATGTTTTTCCGGTGGTACATAGTAGCTAACACAGATTGTGCTTATTGGAATAGTTGTTTACGACTGTCTCTAAGAATTAATTATCGTATTTACTTTCAAACTCTATCAGTCAATACTTAAGTGATGTCTCCAAGTCGAATTGAATTGAACAGTAATTCAATAGACTAGAATATTTACGTAGATAGCGAAACAAAGTTAGATTTTTAAATGACTTCGAAAGCAAGCAAGTTATAAATTCGTCATGTGGATATACAAGGTGACTTTTTGATCATCGTCCAAATTCATACTGGAGGCTTGGTGAGTGATCAGCATCATGAATTGATAACAATTTTTGTGAAATTCGTATAATGAAATTTCGACTTCCCATAGTAATTCCCTCCCAGTCCTGAGTGAATCACTATGGGGAGTTGAAATTTCATTTTATGAATTTTACAAAAATCATTATTGGTTCATGATACTGATCACTTACGAAGGCTCAAGTATGAATTTGGACGATGTTCACAATTTCACCTTGTATAAGGTTATATTGTCAGATTTTCATGAAATTCAGGCATCTGATTATGATATTTTTTCACCACACTAGCTCGGAAAGCGCGCCTTTGTTGCTTAAAACCAGTAAGTTATTTGTGTTACAAGGGGCCCAAGTTATATTTTGTACGTTGAAGGTGTTATTTATAATTCAAAGCAAAGGGAAGGATTCTAAAGTAGAATACTGAGCGTAGCGAGGAATTCAATATACGCCGCCGCCCGAGTACAAAATATCTGGTCCACGAGTGATACGCACAATTTTTCATCACTACCTAAAAGAAAAAGCTGTAAAAGCAGTACCTGGTATTTTGTGGTAATTATTGTTGCACCAAATTAGCTGCATCATTTACTGTGTTTTCAGGAATTAATATATCACTATCACTACACTTACTAATTTTGAATTATTACTTGCAATAACTTAGCGAAGCCTAGCGTGAAATTTTCTGAGCAAAAATAAAGAATAATACACAATAGTTTTTTTTTTCAGTGCGCATTGCTGCCAATGCCTAACCGGCCAGTAACTTCTTCATAAATTATGCGTTCGACCTCTTTGGTTAAATGACGCTAATCTATCAGAAGCACGAATGCGGACCAATCGGGAGAGAGAATCAGCAAACTCCCATGCGAATAAAGTTGACTTTGGCTCCTCTAAAGCCAATTGTCGTTTTTCGAATAGGTGTGATGAAAAAGTAAATCCCATCAAAAACATAAAATGTACAAAAATGGCAAGTCTCGCAACGCAATCCTTCCACCGTAAAAAGTTGTGAGATCTTATATAAAGCCAAGTCTGCTATTTTAGTTTTTATGGAAGCACCTTTTCATTTAAGTTAGTATGGGAGCACCTATTTAATAAATTTATCATTAATTGTTTCCTATTTAGTTACCTACCAACATTAAGTGACTGTATTAATATTAGTCATCTTTATTTCCTAATAAAATATAGTGACTTCGCAATCGCACAGCAACATATACAACATATCAGCTACCTAATACCAATTTAGTAGGGATTTGAGAATATATTTCTACGCATCAGTGCTTTATTTGTGCTCTGCGATTGCAAAGTCACCATATTTTATTAGGAAATAAAGATGACTAATATTAATACAGTCACTTAATGTTGGTAGGTAAATAAATAGGAAACAATTAATGATAAATTTGTTAAATAGGTGCTCCCAAACTAACTTAAATGAAAAGGTGCTTCCATAAAAACTAAAATAGCAGACTTGGCTTTATATAAGATCTCACAACTTTTTACGGTGGAAGGATTGCGTTGCGAGACTTGCCATTTTTGTACATTTTATGTTTTTGATGGGATCTCATTTCTTTTTGTAGGTAGTCCTCCTTTTTTTCTTCTCGGGTAATATTTCTTGCACGTCAGCTGCGGATTTTCTTAAAACCCACTCCCTTTAACTGATCATTAGGACATACTCCTGAGAAACTAGTATCGGGAAGGAGCATTTCATAATGACCACCTAAGAAACTACCAGAGAATCGTAAACGTTTCACTGGCATCCCAGGATCGCCACCGAATGATCCTCTCAAACGGCCATTTTCGTAAACCTCGAACGTAAATGGATACAAAGCGGTGGCTGCCATAAGTTCGGATACGGAACCGTAGGTGGTAGTTTTCATCATTGCTGTCGAGTACATGTGTCTCCAAGTTCGTCACACGTATAAAGTTGCATTTCATCCCAATGCGCTACCACATACTCGACTACCGCACACCTAATGTCATATGACGACTCAATGTTCCCATACATAGAGAATGACAAAGAATGGAACAAACATGAACCATCTCCAGGTATAGGGACAACTAGGTGTGGACAAGGATTTTCATTTATGTACAATATTTCAGGTTCCATTGCAATATTAATTTTTACTGTAAGTTATTATTACTATTATCCACAAATAGATGCAACAGGCAGGTTAAAATTTCTTTTGACCATGAAGTGAAAGGCAGGCTTGTCAGTCTAAACCACAGAGTACATTATTATGTCTAAACCTCTCAGAATAATGAGCTAAACCTGGTCTTTTTTTAATGACACACGAGTACATAGACATTTCAATATACCTACATCATAGAGGAAGCATATACAAATAAAACAACATTAGCCGCTTTATTTTTCCTTTAATATATTTAAAGCTTTACTTGATAAATAACCTTTTACCTTGATTTTTAGGGTTCCGTATCATTAGGTTCCGTGACCCTATTACTAATCCTCCGCTGTCTATCCATCTATCACATGGGTCTACAGCTTCAGCCGTTATAGGTAGCGCGTAAATATTTTCACATAATATATGTTACATTGTCCTCTATCACGGCAAATAATAATATGGCCCCTATCACAGCATAAAAAGTTTAATAAATGGAAATCCAAGGGGGGTCCAATTATTCGATGTTATTTGTTTCAGCTCTATCTTTATAAAACAACAATTTTGGGCATATAAATATTAGAGTTCCGTATTCAAAAGGTGCTGATTTGTTTGTCAGGCGCTACCATTTTAGCGCCTTGTTTTTTGTCGCCTTGATGTTGCTATGTCATCTTTATTGTTGGTATTTACCATAATGATTTGGGGTTTCGTACCCATATTGTGTGATGGTAGTACGGAATCCTTCGTGAGCGAGTCTGAATTGCACTTAGCCGGTTTAATAGCGACTTAATTACGAAATGTTGATATTTATCTTCTTAAATAGACTAAATGTGTTTTAGGGTTCCTTACCCAAAGCACAAATTATTATAACAAAGGCTCTATCGTTAGAACGGTTATACATACAAGTTGAAAATTTAGGCAGACTACTTTAAAGTAAAATAAGAAATAATAAAAATTAGGGTTCCTTCCTAAAAAGGTACCGAATTGTTTGTCAGGCGCTACCGTTTTATCGCTTTGTTTTTTGTCGCCTTGATGGTGCTATGGCATCTATTTTGTTGCAATTTACTTTTAGGGTTCCATACCCGTATTGTGTAAGGGTACGGAACCCTTTATGCGCGAGTCGGATTCGCAAACTACCGTTTTTTTAGTGACTTAATTACGAAATGTTGATATTTTCTTCTTAAATAGACTAATATTGTGAATGTGTGGAACATTATAAATCACCCTTTTTAGGATGCCTTACCCAAGGAACAGATTATTATAACAAAGGCTCTTTCTTTAGATCGGTAATACAACATACAAGTAAAAGTTTAAACTTTGGGCAGTCTGTAGTAAATACTTTAAAGTAAAATAATGAAAATTTGGGTTCCGTACTAAAAAGGTACCGAATTGTTTGTCAGGCGCTACCGTTTTATCGCTTTGTTTTTTGTCGCCTTAATGTTGCTATGGCATCTTTATTGTTGTTATTTACTTTTAGGGTTCGGTACCCGTATTGTGTAGGGGTACGGAACTCTTTATGCACGAGTCAGATTCGCACTTTACCGGTTTTATTTTTTAGTTTTCGCACTTTAACTTTAACGTAGAATTTTTCGTTTTAGGCGTCTTTAATGCAAAGCAGCATACCACCAACGTCATCTAGTGTCATACAAATTTATAGATGCAGCTGGAAACATACATTTTGTATAGACTTTGTATGGAAATATAAAATTACCAACCGCAAATAACATTTTTATATTTTTTTGTTGCAATGTACACTTAACACTAACCGCATGCAAAATTTCAAGTTTGTAGGCCTGCTAGAACACCTTTAGACTTTTGATGATGTGTCAGTCAGTCAGTGACAAAATAAGGGAACTTTGACTTGAGATATTTCGTAATCGAATATAGATACAAAGTTGTAATTTGGGGTCAGATATAGGATCAGTAAGTACTCTTGGTTCCTGAAATTTCAGACTTCTAGCTTCACCCACAACGAAGATACAGGGGGGTTGAAAGTGCCGTGAGTTGCTTCGAGAAAAGGATGGTACGGCCGTTCCGCGTTTTTTCTGCGAGACTTTGCGGGGGCACTGCCGTGCCCCCAGATATAAAGTAGAGCCACTGAGTGATGGCGCCTATGACGTTTAAATGCCTACAAAGTATCGTAATTATTTATAAGCAAGTGTGAATTAAAAAATGTAATACTTCATTGTCGATAGTAATGTACTACTTGTTTCGGTTATTATTTTTCGATTTGAATGTTGCTTTATTGTATAGAAACAAATATATATATATTTTTTAAGTTTCTCATTTTTTATAGGTCGTGTTTGAGGTCACCAAGTTACGCAATAATATTTAATTAAAAACAAAACAATGACGAAGTTAAACTAAACGAAAATAAATGATAGTAAAATACTTTTTTCGATTTAGATATTTAAATATCTCTTGGGGGCCCCGGGGCACTACACCGCATAGCCCTCCGATAGCTACGCCACTGGTTTTGGCACATTTTCCTTTTGTATCATTATGTTGAATATTGAATGACGTGTCTAATGTTGAGTAAACTCACACTTGATTTTTATTTTTAACCGAAATTTGAAATGTACCTCATCACTAAATGCAGCTGTCATAGGCGCCATCATTCAGTGGCTCTACTGTAGTTGTATTCTCAGAATATGAGGTTGTATTCATGTAACCTATGTACATAACAATTGTATGTACCTAACTGTATGTAAAACGTTATCAAAGGAATTATGAAAATACTAATGTTTATAATTTATTTCGTTTTTTGTTTCTTTCATGACGTTCTTCGTGAATATATTACAAGTTGACGTATGTTTTCAAAAATTCCTTCAGCCGTTTGCTAACGGAGGAGCTCAAACTTGTTATGTTCTGAAAATGTTTTTTGTTTTTTAGAAAGTGAGCGGCTGAAATGTTGTGATGTAGTATATTTTTACATTCAGCTTAGGAAGCCCTTTCATTTGATAACACTCACGATAGGTGTCAAAAATTAAATTGAAAATTTCCATAAAAAAAATGACCTCATAAAAACCAAACAGCGCAATTTAAAGTTAAGGCGCAGCAGGTCGATCGCATAACGAAAGGGATAAACAAAATATCAAAAATCATGAATCAAAAAGATACTGAATATCGTTGTTTTTTACTGAATAAAATTTAATATAAATGCACACAAGAGCGTTTTGGAAAAAAACACTGTCTTATATTTTAGTTTTTAGATTTAGATTTTTTATATATTGGTTTAGACAGTAGTCTGTCTAAACTAGTATTATATTAATTATCTGTGGTCTAAACCAATAAATAAAAAATCTAAATCTAAAAACAAAAAAGAAGTCAGCGTTTTTTTTTCAAAACGCTCTTGTGTGCATTTATATTCAATTTTCATTGTAAAAAAAAAACAGCCTTTACTTTGCATTTTTTTTCAATGCAGCGAACTTCTCTTTTACGTTTTGGCATCTTTCATTGTCTTTGAAAAAGCCTTCTTTATAACAATTATTTTTTTCAGAACCCTTTCTGTTGCAATTTGGGAATAACTCCGTAGGTAACGTTGTCGTCATTATGCAGCTTACAATATAGAGATTCCATATAGTCGCAATTTCTCTATAAAAAATCCCACAGCATGCAGTATGCTCCTCAACTAAAAAAGGTGTTTCAAAGACATGGTTTTGTGACTCAAACATGAGGTCAACGATATTAGTTACAATCAGCGATAAGTTATGTTTTAATTGAAATTGAAATGCATACTCCAATTGTAATTTTGACCTGTTTTTAAAGGCCTACTTACTCCTCCTACATGGGTGGTCCAAAAATTTTACAAAATATATTTGATAGGCATAACAAACACAAAAACAAATTTTAAGTTTAATAATATATTTTTCTGTTTTTTATTTGACAAATAAAATCGAAAGTTATCGAAAGTTTTACATGATTTACGCAGAATTCTAATCCCTTACTCCTTTCGAACGCCTGAAGCAATTTTAATTATTCTTTCACAAAATTTTGGACAATTTTAAGATCTAAAAAATTAATGTCCAAAACTTTTTTTTTACGACTTTTATGTAGTATTGGTTAAGCTTTCTCTTTTATGTATGTACACAGTATAACAGTATGTGCTTATAGTTATTCCGGCTTATTTTGCTTATTATCCTGTGCTTGGCATATGAATGCTCGTTCCCTTTCTCTGAATACAAAACTATAAGTAGTTGTTTTTACTCTTATTTTACGAGTTTAGTTTACTTAACACCCTCAGCGCCAAGCCCTCGGACACTGTCTCTTAATTTTTTGGAAATTGACCTTTGAATTAATTTTTTGCTAACTCAAAAACTATTTGTCCAATCCAAACTCCAAAACCATCAGGAAAATTGTCTAGGCCAGGGCTATTTTTTGCCCAACAAAATATATAGAAAACGTCCATAAGCGATACACAAAGCCAATACAAAACGTGGGCTGTGTATCCAAAATGATACAGAAGTGTTTTGACAGTGTGTACCATAAATGATACACATGGCGCTGAGGGTGTTAAGTATGTTTGTTTATCTGTTTGTGTGTTCAAAAAGAACTTCTTATTCTTATGACTTTCAGGTCCATGTGAAAAGTATTATTTTCTCCTATTTTGCGCTATCCGGAGAGCAGCGATCGTCGTAACAGCCACTTTGCAATGCGCACTGATTTGAACGTTATTGCAATGTCGATGTCGTTTCCGTCAATATTTGTACTGACCCGCGGCGAGTTGCTAATTTAGGGTGGGCATGCACCTTAACATGGGCATAAATACTTTCATGAGCGCTGCAACTCAGTTGTGGGCGTGACCAAACATCCAAATGACCAAATGCTTTTTCATTTCGCTATAACGTGCACGCTCGATGAAACTTGCGAAGGCAATACAAGCCATGTGTTCTGTGATACAACCGCACCGATTTCGTCGCGGGCACAATATCCGGGTGCCATGAAAAATAAAATTTTGGCAATACTGTTGTAATACTAGTAGTGAAGCATATTATCGGTTAAAGTCTATTTAGATTAAATTTTTGATGCAAAATTAGTAACTATTAATTTATTCATTTTCTATAACAAAATCGGCTACACTTATGGTAATAAGATTTTTAGAGGTAGTATATATATACATATACGAGGTGACTTTTTGATCATCGTCCAAATTCATACTGGAGGCTTGATAAGTGATCAGTATCTTGGATCAATAACAATTTTTGTTAAATTCGTAAAATGAAATTTCGGCTTCCCATAGAAATTCACTTTCAGTCCCGAGTGAATCGCTATGTTGAGTCGAAATTTCACTTTACGAATTTCACAAAAATTGTTATTGATCCATGATACTGATCACTTTGCAAGCCACCACTATGAATTTGGACGATGATCAAAAAGTCACCTTGTATATCTAGATAATGGTGTTGATTCGGTGTAGCACATCTGAACTTATTTGACAGGACTAAACTTAATTTAAGCGTTCTGTCCTTGCCTTTTCGATAAAAAAAGAATAAGACAGGATGTTTAAAATAAGGTTAGTCCTGTCAAATAAGTTAAATTGTGTTACGCCGAATCGACAGAATTTTCAATTTACTCAACCTAAAATGTTATGAATACTTTGCATAGGCACCACACAATTATGTGTTTGAGGTGTTTGTGTTTGTATGGAGTTTTGCGCTAATGGGGAAGATAGACAATTTTTCCGAGCTAAAAAAGTCTAACGCTCGACTTTATACATAAATATTATTAGTGTGCTTTAGAAACTAGAAAATCACTGTAAAACAGGGTGTTAAGATGAAGTTGCTGAACCCGAAAACTGGCGACAGTACCTGTCCATACCAACAACCTTTTAATCGTTATGTAGGGATTTTGAGAAAGTACGAGTTTTGTTTTGCTTCTAATCAGTATATTTGTATCGACCTTGATTTTTTTCAAAAGGACTCGAGACTAGGTTCACGAGTATAATGGCAGTTTTGTAAATTTGTAAATATTTATTAATTTGTAGATCTTATTATATTAATTATGTAAGGCTGCATTTTGTCCCTTTTGTCCCTTTGTCCTGAGTGTGTCCCTCGTACAAGTACACATCCAAAAGTGGGTGAAACTAGATCTAAATATATCGACAAAAACAAAGAAAAAATATTTTTTTTCATTTTTTTTTAATCTTGGAAAAATACTCCACCTGGGTATCTTTGTATGAGACGAGAGCGCAGTGCCTTTGGTTAACCACTCGTAAAAAATATTGTATATATGATAGAACGTTGTATTTTTTTTTTTGTTAGAAAGACAATGGAATAGGCAATGATAAATAGGAATAAAAGTATAGTAAAACGGGAACATTATTTTGAAAAAAATTACTATTACTGAAAAAAGACGGAAAAATTAAAGAAATAATCTTTTAGGATATTATTTTTATGGTAATGGTAGTTGATTATGTTTTATTTTTGATTTGGTATGCAACGTCTATTCTTAAGGATTATGACAGTTTTATTTCATTGCATTACTCGCGATATATCAAAAGTTATGACATATTTTATACATAGTCTCCATGGTAGGCAAAAAAATAATTTAAAACGTAAATTTAGAAAACAAAGATTTTCTAAAAAAAAAACATTTGTTTGTCGATAAAATAAGGTCTAGTTTCACCCTTTTTCGGATGTGCACTTGTACGAGGGACACACTGTATACATATATTAAAAGAGTAGTAGAGAGTGTGTCATTAACCCGGTGTTCAATTAACATTGAAGAAAATTAATAAAAATAGAAAGGGAGTGATCAAAAACCAGTAATAGAAACCAGCGATTTTTAGAATTCTTTTCTGTCAGTCTGTTTCTTTGTTCACGCACATCTCCAAAACTACTGAACAGATTTTTATGTAGTTTTCAAAGGTGGACAGAACTTAATTTGGATTAGAATAAAGGTTTTGATCCATTAAAAACGGGTGTTGGAAAAAAAAGTTATCGTCATTTAAAGATTTTTGGAGTTTACTTTTCTATTGTTAGAATTAGGTTAAATATCAAATAATAATTCCTGGCGATGAAGGCCTATAGACGTCACGAAAAGAAAACTTTGGTTGGAATTATTGAGCGTTAAAAGTTTTAGTTCATAAAAAAAAAACAAGTGATGCTGTTCATTATTAGAACGCGCATAAATAAATATTTAATTATTTCTTTTAAATAGCGTCATCTATTTTGCACATGTATTTATATTTGCACATGTAATTATATATATATATACGTCGATAGGGCTCACCTCACCACCCATCACGTTGGGATGTAATAATCGTCGGTGAAATGTGGCCTGTGACTTACATTTTCACAAATTATTTTTACATACGGCTTGAACACTCACGTGTGATTGTTGTTGACTATATGCCAACCGTTTCACCGATACAATTTCGGCATTATCATGGCGAGTGTCGTTCTTAGGACGACAACGCGGCGTTCACCGTCGTCGTTATCAAACGGGCACTGGCAGCCGCCGATCAGCAACAGTCACCCGTGAGTGTTCAAGCCGTATGTAATTATAATTTAGTAAGTTTTAGCGAGTTTTAATATTATTATATGCATTTTAACAGTTCACACTCGGAATCACCTCTGACACTTCTCGGAGATGCATGTCGTGACGAAATATAATTTGGTTCTCAAACGACAAGACATAAAAGTCAGCCTAAGTATTTCATACTACATTATTTTCATACTCAATGTTTATGAATTGATCTGTACTGTTTTGTACAATTGGAAAAGTGTAGCAAGAATTATTTTATCATTGAATGTCATTGGGTTATCAGAAATGGAAAACTCATGTTACATTAAAAGGCTTTTGTTTTCGTTCGATTTAAATGAAGTATATTTTTTCTAAAGTCATTTGTTAATTACTCTTAGTGAGGTCTGCAGCAAATAGTTAAATATTCCAATATTTATTTGGATAACGCCCATTTGTGGACCTTCATAATCTTTAACTATTACGATTATTTGTTTTCTTAAAGATCCTTGTGACTTTTTATCTTAGCGACGCGGTCGGTCTAGCAAGACGAACGCGCGTTCTGACTGTTCGTCAAAACACAGAATCCGGAACGCAAAACTCTAGACCACACTAAACCGCACGCTGTGTGTTGCGTTCGCGTTCGTTCGAAAATACCGTTATCCTACATCCTGTATTTTGTCGATAGTGAGGCGAAAAGTTGTATGTGTCACACGAGAGCAAAGTGATATATTTCTTGTGCCTTTCTCTCACTACGTTCAGGATTCTAAAGATTAATTAAGTTAAAGAACTTTGCTCTCTTGTTACACAAATAACGGTTACTTTTATTTTCATTTCACCGTCCTGGACCAATCAGACAACGTTATATCGAAGACAATGTAAGCTAATTAAATTACTTTAATAAATAAAAAACAAGAGAAATATATCGTCGTGACATGAATTCCCGAGGGAGTGTCAGAGGTGTTCCGAGTGTGAACTGTGAAATGCAAGTCACAGTCCACACTCGGTATGCCCGCGTTTCACCGAAAATTATTATTAATTTTATATTAATACAAATAATGAATTCCCATGCCAAAATAGCCACCATATAGTTCGTTTAACAGAGCAATTTTTTATAGTACACATCGTTTCGTACAAAATAATCATACCTTTTCTGTGGTACGAGCCTATACATCTTATTTTCGGAGTTCCGATGCCACAAACTGAATAACTCATAGTTCTCACACATCACTGCATCCAACAACTAACAAAAAAGCTATTCTTTCTAATTATTTCTGAGTCGCCGACACACACGACTGCTGGGGACTTTTATTTTACGTAACTAAGATTGTATAAATAAATAAACAAGTCAATTTGGAAGGCAAACCGGTCCCATCTTATGGAATTCATTGGATTTACAAATTAAGTTTAAGAGGCCCCTGTACGCCTGGATTTACTTAAGATTCATACAAAAGATAAAAACTGAATGTGAAATCAACAGCTCATTTTCTCCATATTTTTTTTCTAATGACATCTAACTACGTCGCAAAATTTGATGAAACACCATCATAATAGCTGTCAGGATATCGTGAATATTGCCTCGTTTTTTTACGCAAAATTTAGCAAGTTATATAATTTTTATCTATACTGGAAATAAAACAAGAGAGAAATACCGACGACGACGTCGCGTCGTTCATGTAAAGAAGACTAAGTTTATATAATTTACTATAAATAAACAGTTATCGTTTCATGGAAAACCTTTTTTACCTGAAACTATTTAACAAATGCAGCGCCTTATTAATAATCTTGCACCTCTTGATGATAGATGGGTAGGAGTGTGGTGTGGGGAGGAGGGAAACATATACGAGGTGTAACAGAAAGGTGTAAACATATTTGAAGAGCTTATTCAGTCAATGGTATAGAACAACTTTTACTATAGAGCCAACACTGAAAACTGAAAAAAACCTGTCCTTCCATACATTTCAGCCGAGCGCCACGACATTGCATTTTTCTATGAAACTTTTTTCGTGATACAGGGTTTGTTCCATAATAAAAGTTGCTCTATACCATTGACTGAATAAGCTCTTCAAATATGGTTACACCTTTCTGTTACACGTTGCAAAAAGATGTGTGAAAAGTTTCATTGAGATCAAAGCCATCAGGACGTCACAAACCCCTAAAGCATTTATATGGCAGTAGAGCGGGATGGCCCACCTTAAGTATCATAAGGGGGGCTCGTGACATTGGCCGTCACTTGTGTGACGAGGTTATGTCATAAAGGCGCATCTTCCCAGCGTCATCCGATAATAATTATATTGATAAAGGTATTTCCCTGAAACGGTATGTTTAAAAACTATAAAAATATATATATATATATATTGTTAGTTAAACTATAAAGAACAATTTCATTTTCGGATATTATTCTCGCGTATTGATTGAAACAGCATAGATATATTGTTCCAAGTCAAGCTTTTTTAGACTAAAATTAAGTAAAACTGGTTATTTCTTTGAAACCACTAATGGTATTTGTATGGTTTGTTATATCTTTTAAGGTTTTTCAATGCATGTGCTCGTAAAGGCCCACTTTTTATGCATCAAAACCGAACAAAAAGTCGATTATTTTGCCCTAGGGCTTTATTTTTATTATTTTTTTTATTTATTTACAATGGTTGGCTAACCTGTAGACTTTCCTGTGTACCATAGATGTTATACTTTTTTTCCACTGTTTAACGGCTCTGGATACCTAGTCCTTTTGAGCCAATTACAATTTAAAGTTCACAAAATTATATTTGTTTTATTTCCTCACACTATGCATTGAAAAACGTAGTATGATACACGGGCGTAAGAGCAATAAATTACTCGGTTACGTTTAAAACACTCGCTACGCTCGTGTTTTAAATCGTCTTCGTAATTTATTCCTTTGCGCCCTTGTAGCATAAACTACTATTAAAACTTTACAATTACGGGATATTGTAAATAAATGTCATATTATTTATTTCAAAAATTTCAAATATTATACAACGTGTAACAGAAAGGTGTAACCATATTTGAAGAGCTTATTCAGTCAATAGTATAGAACTACTTTTACTATGGAACAAAACCTGTATCTCAAAAAATAAATTTACTGTTTCATAGAAAAATGCAATGCGCTCGGCTGAAATGTATGGAAGGGTAGATTTTTTTTTCGAGATTTCAGGGCTGGCTCCATAGTAAAAGTTGTTCTAAACCATTGACTGAATAAGCTCTTCAAATATGGTTACACCTTTCTGTTACACGTTGTATAGACACCGTTTGACAACGACGGTGAACGCCGCGTCGTCGTCCTTAGAACGACACTCGCCTTGATAATGCCGAAACTGTATCGGTGTAACGGTTGGCATATAGTCAACAACAATCACACGTGAGTGTTCAAGCCGTATGTAATAATATTTTATAATAATTTATCATATAGACAGTTTAAAGCGATACAAAAACGTCAAACGCGGTTTAGTTTTTGAAGCCCCCTAAAATGTTGATGCATGCCATAGTGTTGTAGAACGGTGAAATTTAAGTTTTAAACAGCCGAGTCTTATAAAAAATAGTACAAAATGTCTTTTATTACTCCAAAGGAGGTCTGTAATGCTTTTGATTTGTTTTTTTTTCTACTTAAATTCAGTTTATTTATTTAAACCAAAATAGGAAGAGAAACTTAAAACTAGGTATAAAATAATACTTAGAACTAGGTACTAAGGACTCAGTATAAGTACAACGTACCTGAACATTTTATTGTATATATATCGACGGAAACGACATTGAAATAACGTTCAAATCAGTGCACAATGCGTGGTGGCTGTTACGACGCTCGCTGCGTCCTTGAAAGGGCAAAATAGGAGAAAATAATACTTTTCACAAGGACGTCATTGTTCCATTGAATAATTCTATGTTATAGCTATCAAGTTTATCTATTTATCAAAGCATAAATGAATTAAATCACCTAAGCCGCTTAGGAGCAGTAGGAAATTCAAGCCAAAAAAACACCATTCAGTTGAAACAATTTTTCATATAGAAGTTTTGGTGGTACGAAAAAGAAAAATGTTGCATATATTATCCTAGAGTTGATAATCTACAATACATTTTTTCAATATTTTTGGTTTGGCCATAAAAGAGGAGTAGACTTTAGAAAGTACCCATTTGGCGATATTAAGGGCCTTAAAATCCAAGATGAAACGTTTTCTCATTTCTAACCCCACTTTTTCCAACCTGTCCACTGGATCATCTACAAATTTCAAAATGAAAGTTTGTGCATAGTGAATCAATAATTTTAGTTTTAATTAATTAGTATGTGTTGTTATTGAGTAGACGTAAATGTTAATTAATTGGATTTTTATTAATAATATTCGACTTGAGCTTTATTTGTGATTTATTTATATAAAATTTTAATTATTACTTTATTATGATAAAGTGACGTGTAATAATAGTTACGAAAATAAATGTCTTGTCTTAATAAAGTAGTAAAAACCATAGGTAGCCGAATCAGTAAGTTGAAGTGGTAATGGGCTGGCCATATTTGTCACCGACATGATGGCCGTTGGGGCCGAAAGGCGTTGGAAAGGAGACCACGTACAACAAAGCGTAGCGTAGGCCGCCCTCGTGCCCGCTGGACTGACGACCTGAAGGACGTTGCGGGTGGCGGCTGGATGAGGATGACGCACTACCATCAAGAGTGGCGAAATATTGGAGGGGCCTATCCAGTAGTGGACGAACACAGGCTGATGGATGGATGGGCAAAGCCGCGGACGGAAAGCTAGTCTTTGAATAGTAAAAGTTCACTTTGACTTTTTTTATCATTAAGAAATGAAGTGTTTGCTTGTTTTTCTTGTTATTGTTCTCGTACCGATCTCTTTAAGGCGATTACCATCGCCAAATTAGCAGCTCGATATTTGTCACTACAAATGTCAACGGAAACGACATTGGCATAACGTTCATATCAGCGCGCAATGCATAGTGGCTGTTACGACGCTCGCTGCGTCCTTGAAAGGGCGAAATAGGAAAAAATTATTCTTTTCACTTGGACGTGATTACTCGATTGAATAATCTTATGTTATGTTTATAGCTATAAAGTTTATCTATTTATCAAAGCATAGATGAATTCAATCGGCCAAGCCGCTCAGGAGCAGTAGGGAATTTGAGGTCAAAAAACACCATTCAGTAAAAAAAAAAAAAACATGTAGAAGTTTTGGTGGTATGAAAAAAAAAATGTTGCATATGTTGTCTAAGAGTTGATTATTCATAATATATTTTTTCATTATTTTTGGTTTGGCCGTAAACGAGGAGTAGGCTTTAGAAAGTACCCATTTGGCAATAGTAAGGCCCTTAAATTACCGATTACTAAGTTGATTATGTTTTATACAACGTGTAACAGAAAGGTGTAACCATATTTGAAGAGCTTATTCAGTCAATGGTATAGAACAACTTTTACTATGGAACAAAAACTGTATCTCTAAAAAAAAATTTTACTGTTTCATAGAAAAATGCAATGCCGCTCGGCCGAAATGTATGGAAGGGCAGACTTTTTTTTGAGATTTCAGGGTTGGCTCCATATTTAAAGTTGTTCTATACCATTGACTGAATAAGCTCTTTAAATATGGTTACACCTTTCTGTTACACGTTGTATATAAATTAAAGCCAATCCTGAAGGCTTCAATTTTAGTTATAGTGCTGTCAAGACTTCAAATTTCCAATAGTAATTTTGCTTCTAAAACTAACACTTAAGGACTATTTTGCATTGAAGAAAATTTAGTTTTGACAGCACTAAAACTAAAATTAAGCCTTCAGAATCGGCTTTACTATCATCATGAATTATTTAAAAAAGACCTCATGAGGGTGCTTAGTATTTAAAATATTTGTACATTATGAGAAATAGGTCGTCAAATTTTAAATATATTTAATGCCTATAAACAGTGGGTCTACCGCGTAATTCTCATTTTCATCAACATCAACTTGAGATTGAAATTTGACCTGCGTGCCACGACGCCCGCCTAACAAGCCATCTCTTTTGCACGCGTTGTATTTCGCATGCATTTGCTTGAAGTTGATACAAATGAGAATTCCGCGGTAGAGCCCCAGGTTTGCAAGTTGCTTTAATTTTATAGTAGATCGAATTAAAAACAAAAACGACTTAACTTATTTTAGTCGCTTTTTGGTTAGGTTAAGTTTTAGTGCGGTGTTTTACTGAATCGGCACGTAAAACTAAACACACAAAATAAACAGTGTTGGCTGCGCGCAAGCTGGAACAATTTGTAAAGTAAGCAAAAAAAAAAAAATAACGAAAAAATAATCACATTTATAGTAACAATATAAGTTCGATAGAACTTAACGATAACGTAACGATAAGTTCGTGTTTAAAAAAGACGATGCTGAATCAATTTTTGAAATAATTGATCTTCGATAAAATCAGGCTGACTTTTGTTAGTACCAACATAGGACATGCAAACCTTATTTTTAAGCACCTTTTGATACGCTCTATTGGACATAGTAGAGCCTTACTTGTTTTTTTCTATATAGATTTATATTTTATTTATATTATTATTTATATAATTTATATATTATAATAAAATAGTTTTTTTCTATACAACTACGAGTTGGTCACGTCTTGTTACTGTATGTCTGTATGTCTGTCTGTCTGTCTGTTTGTTTTTTCAGGCACATCTCCGAAACCACTGAACGGATTTGGATGCGGTTTTCTTTATCATAATCTTAGTGACCCTGGCCAATATAAAGACTATAAGGGGTGTTCATAAAGTAACGCACAAGCTGAAAACGGGGCAGAGTTGAATAAACGCTGGCGGAGCCGCGGGCAAAAGGCTAGTAAGGAATATTAAGCTTTACTACCCACAAAAATAAAGTTTGTAAACATTAATAAACATTATTAAGAGTAAAGGACTCATTCTGTTTAGTTTTTGTATTTTCCTGATTTCTTTACCGAATTAATCATTGACATACAAACCATGGACCTCGGGTCTAGTACAACATTTACGAAAACAGTGTCCTTAGTGAAGTGTCAAAATATTAAGAAACAAAACATTTTAATTTGAATCGTATGTCATTGCTGCATGACTCAATTTTAATTGACGTGCGATTGACACGCTTTTTTAGTTTTCAATGGATTTGACATTCTTTTGCTTCGGACACTTTTGAGCGCAGATCTGCGGGCCTATTATGTATCTCTAGTTGCCAACGGGACTGGGTGTCTATCATCAAGCACATATATATACTATGACAGAAATAAATTTCTATGTTTGTACACTTGGCGATTTATCTATCGCAAGGAGATATAAATTAACATTATATCATTGCAGTATAGAAATGCAGAAATAAAAGTAAATCTGGATGTGAGGAGCTCCCGGTTCAGAGCTCCTCACATCCAGATTTACTTTTATTTCTGCGTTTCTATACTGCAATGATATAATGTTAATTTAATACATAGATATACTATAAAATTCCGATTGTCTAAGGATATGTTCGCATTTGAAGTGACGACATAGTTCGTAAATAGTTCAATACCAATCTAAAGGCAATTTTGAAAGTTCAGTTTTTATGTTATGTTTTTGATGATAGGCACCAGTTGGCAACCAAAGATAAAGAATAGGGGACCTGCCCCCCTATTCTATATCTTAGCTTGCCAACTGGACAGGGTGCCTATCGTCAAAAACATAGATAAAAACTGAAATTTCAAAATTGCCTTTAGTGCGTATTGAACCATTAACAATCTGTGTCGTCACTTGAAGTGCGAATATATCTTAGGCAATCTGAATTCGATGGTATATCTATGTTTTTGATGATAGGCACCCAGTACAGAAAGCCACTAGAGATACATAATAGGCCCTCTGATTTCTACTTGTTAGTATGTCAATGGAATTAATAAATAAAACTATGACGTACGCTTTAGGTCTCCAAATGCAGCTGTACCATCGTTGGTTGTTTAGCTTTGATGTATCCTTATTGAATCCTGCACCCATTGTCCTTAGATCATCATTGACCATTTTTTTCCAATAATTATAGAAAATTACTTCAATACACAAGCAACGTTTGGTGCTCTACAGTGCAGTCCTATAGACTTGTCTGACCTTTCAGGTATTGGAAAGATTAATAAATATTGTTGATAGTGAAATGTAGTTCAATGAGGTGATATCTAATTGGCTCAGTTATTATTGTTATGATGATGAAATCTGGAGATAAGTAATTGGGAAATCCTTAGATCATGGACAAAAAACTTAGATAAGCATGGCATAGTAGTTATTGTGTAATTAATCATAAACCTTGCACAATACAATTGTGTCGATTCCGTTGTAACACATTCCATTCCATCCATCAGCCTAGTTCGTCCACTGCTGGACATAAGCCTTTCCAGGACTTTGCCACTCCCGGCGGTCATCCTGGAAGAATTACCCATACTCACACACGCTGGGCAGGCGGGTTGGTGAGCGCGGTGCCGGAACCCCCGCACCAGTGACGCCGCTGCCCGTCACCAGTCTGTTCCATATAAGGCCCGGCTATTAGGGATGGATATACCACCATCCATCGGTCCCAGGCATGGTGGGCCTCCTGGTTTTTGCCTGTGAGCTGTCCTCTTACTTTCCTCCGAATTACTTCGAGGGGGTCTCCAAGTAAAATGGTGGTTCCTCCACAGTTGAGCCCACCTACAGCTCTACCAACTATTGACAGGACTAAACTTAATTTAAGCGTTCTGTCTTTCACTTTCTGTATCGAAAAGACAAAGACGGGACGCTTGAAATAACATTAGTCCTGTCAAATAAGTCGTGTTACGCCGAATTGACACCACTGCCATGTTTTCTATAGATTGTAAACGTAGGCGTTCTTAGAGTTTCGTATCCAGAGGGCAAAACAGAACCCTAAATGTCACTTTGCTGTCTGTCCGTCCGTCCGCGTCCGTCCGTAAGTCACGGGTGTCTATAGCTCATAGACGGAATGAGTTACAGTCATGAAATTTTAACATTTTGTGTAGAATGTTGACCTAAATCCAAATAATGAATAAAAATCCCATTAATAAATTTTTCAGGGGAGGTCTCATCGTGAAAAAAGCCGAAAAAAACGCTGTACAATTATTTTTAAAAGAATACACAAGGTACAAAACTTTTATGGTGAGACTCCGTTGTCCGTACGTCCGTCCGTATGTCACAGCCTCATAACTTTAGCACCGATAAAGATAAAGACTTGAAATTTGTCACGAACATAGAATTACGAGGCTATGCGAATTTTATTTTTGTCACAGTCACTCCAAGCGAAAAATCGCGCAGTGCGAGAGGGGCGGATTCAGGGCAAAAGGGAAAAAAGTTGGTTTTATATTTTTATTAAAAGAACTAAAATGGCTAGCAAAATTTCAAATATCAAATCTCTAGATTTTGTTGAAACACACCTAATAAAATATGTTTGAGTTCTATTCTTCAAACGAGGAGAAAAAGTGTGTTTGGAGACATCATTTCAACAATTATTTCTACCGAGGAAAATTTATCCAAACATGTTTTCCAATTTTAAAACCCTAGGTTATATAGTTAAAATGCATATACCAGAAATTTATTATAATTTTCCGTGTGTTTCACGAAATACACAGAAAAGAAACAACCGTATTTTTTTCGCATATCGCCTTAATTTGCCCACATAACACAGGGTAAAAAAATATTGAAAAAATCTGAAACTTTTCATTTTTATTGTAGATATTATACATTGTAAAAATAACTTGCACCAATTTCGAGAAATCTTTGAAAAACCACAAAAACATTCACTTTTTTTAGTTACAATATGTTTAACAAATTGTAGGTATTAAAGAGCTGATTGTAAAAAGATATAGTAAGGCTGTGTTTACTTGCGTGTATTTCAAGAAATCCTTGAAAAACCACAAGAAATGTATGCCCCCCTTATCTCCAAAACTGGTGGACCGAAAAATATAAAAAATTCACGGTAATATTTGTTTACGTTACGTAAACAATCTTTAAGATTACAGGAAAAATATAGCTGTTGAGCAAATCACGAAAACAAAATGACAAAATTAAATTTTCTCTTCCCAAAGCTATCGAATTACGGAACCTTTTGTGCGCGAGTCCGACTCACACTTAGCCGTTTTTTTTATTTATTTTCATATATCACATCAACATATATCAAAGTTGCTATAACATAAGTAGATTTATAAACTAGTGAGTGATGTTGTTTGTTGATGTTTTCCCAGGTCCTGTAAACTACTAAACCCAGACAACTTAGTAATTATATATAAAAACATTGACTCAGCACGGAACTAAAACGTCGTTGGGAAATTTAAGATCTTTACATCTTTTGATTAATTTTTTGTTGATTGTTTGTTATTTCAAATAGGCGGAAGGAGTGAATAGGATCTAGATTTGGCGCCGATTGATGATTAAGCATTTTACATCACGATTGTTTTTGTTAGAACGTGCTGAGTAGCTAAAAATCATAATATCTGCATAATAAATAATGCTATATAATTAACTAGCCTTTTTTTCACTACTCCGCTCCCGTTAAAACATTTACAAACTTGAACACACTGTACCAGAAATTTTTGTATTTCAAAATTTTTTTTCGTACCAGTTTTTTTTTTAAATGCCGTTTATAGGGTTTTTTATTCTTTGTTTGTTTTTACATAAATATAAATACTTAATAAAAATAGTTTTTGGCGCTATATTTCAGGCCTGATGACGACTTCACTGAGGGATCGAAATTTAGCGCCAAAAACTATTTGTGTTTAGGCAATAAATTTCCATTTTCTTTCTTTCTTTCTTTCTTTCTTTCTTTCGTTCTCTGTCCATATATACGTCATCGATTATTGCCAATGGACGGCCCCATAGTAAATAATTTGCAAGTTTGTGAAACTGCATTTGGACTTATTTACAAAAGCAAGTGATTTTTACCAAAGAAATACTAGGAACCCTAACAGAATAGTGGCTGACTTTACACCCCGGACAACATTGTACCAAAAAAATTGTTCATATATGGCCATAAAAATCTACAATGGCATCCTTAATAACCTCAAGTCATTGCCAAATAATCAATTTAAAAATTTATACTTGTAATTGTCGGCACTTGGTGAAACTTGAAACACATCTTGAATTAAAACACTTGTACTTGTAGTTTGTAAAATATTTTAATTATGATCTTCCCTTGAAAATGGAGTAAAATCCGAAACCGGTTGGGAGTTAACACAAATAAAGTGAAACTACAAGTACAAGTGTTTTAATTCAAGAAATCAATTTAAAAGTAAACTTTTTAAATGGTTGCAGCGACATTATTTCTATTCAATAAAAGAATTTAGGGAAGTTTCTAATTATAAACATACATAGTTATTTAAAAAGAGGCATTGTAAAACATAATTAGTAATTGTATTTAATTGTAAATAATTTGTTGACAACATTATCATTAATTTAAGTATTTGCATGCTATAACACTAGCTGATTAAGGCGTTCTTTTGTATACTCCTAATAACCTATGTACCCTTATCACAGCAAATAAATATTTTCTTTCTTTCTTTCTTTCTTACTAAATTTAGGTTCACAGAATGTACTATAGTAGATATATTTATGCCAATACAAATTTTTGGGATATTTCTCCTGAAAACACTTGAAAAACATGAAATTTTGTGTTAACTTCGTAGTTTTTTTCTATCAAGCAAACTTAAAGCTTTTGGGTTTTTTCAAAGATGTTTAGATCAGCCCTATAGTCTACTATCTATATTATTTTTATTAAACTGATTGACCAAGTTACACAATTTGAAATGTTAAGAACCCGGTCCGCGACGACGACAGTTTTGATGCAAAGCATTTTGTTAAACATTTTTCTGGCCTTTATCGCGATGTTTTTGGAAAAACCAAGGACATACACCACTTCATATTGGCCGTTTAAATGAATGCCTAAAATTATTTGATTGAATTGTTTCTATTTTGCAAATTATTTTGGTACTTACGAGCCCGTTCCGAATAATTCTTCATAATATCTAAGTACCAAAATAATTAGCAAAGGAGAAACATTTCAATCAAATAAATTTTAGGACTTCATTTAGACGGCCAATATGAATTGGTGTATGTCCCTGGTTTTTACAAAAACATCGCGGTAAAGATGAGAAAAATATTTAAAAAATACTTCGCATTAAACGGACGAAAAATACGGAGCGGGTTCTTAATCCGAAGTTGTGCATCTGACCTTATACGGACCTTAAAAGGCAGGTAGCCGCCAATGACCTTGAGTCAACTAGTGTTGGGACACATATCGACAGAAACTATATTTATATCTATATAACGTTCATACCAGCGCGCACTGCATTACGACCTCGCTGAGTCTCTGGATAGCGCAAAATAGGAGAAAAATAATACTTTTCGCAAAGGCCGCGATGGACGAAACAAAAATTTTCATAAATAATTTTCCTGAGCAATATTTTGCTTGTATTTTCGTGCAAGAACCATACAAATACTGTGCAGCACAGCCCTTCGATAGCTCTTTGGTTGGCCGTACTGCACTTAATAGATTGCCGGGTTGTAAAAAATCGAAAGAAAACGTAGCTTTGTGGACCCAAGGAGTGCAGCCAGGTACTAGGTAGAGTGCTAGGTCTTCTTGCATGTACTATTTCCTTTTAGGAATACTGCTCGGATTGTGAATGAATGTGGTCGGCGCTCCACCCGTTTTTATAGAATTTTTCCTTTACACACACACTGACACTTACCTCACCCCTTGGAGCACTATTTTATTCTTTATTCATACTTAATCATCATATTTACAATTAATTCTTATCTCTAACTTATTCTAGATACTTAGGTCTATTTGTACATACTCGTAGTATCATCACGCTACTACGTCTGGGGGCTGACTGACGGCCGAAAATGTACTGCGCAGATATCTATACTTCCTCAACCCCCACGTCAGGAGTATAAATATGTGCCCTCTATGGAAAACTCGTCAGTCTGCTTCCCAACGTCACCGTAACGCTCAAAAAGCCATGTTTTTATGCCTATTCACATGTTTCCTAGCTTATTCCTGTATTTCCTAGTCTTATAGCATACCTAAGTACCTGGACTGACTTAGTACTGTCTATCTCATACCTAGGTCTGGTTTATTCGTCCAAGACCTAGCTAGGCGTATCTCTAATAAAACAACGACCGAAAAAATTACATTATTCTGTAAATTCTTATTCAATCTCATAATATAACAGGACATTAAATTATTTCCTAAGTTTTTCTCATTATTTAGAGTCAGAAAGCTGCTCTACCAACTTATTTAATCTTGTACTAACTTATGTTGCAGCTATCTGAGTAAAAAAAACACGCAAGACAAATTTCCTAAACCTAAATCATATGATATTTACATACTTATTTACATGAAAATCCTAAAATATTTTCCGAAAAACGCGAAAATCTTCAAAAGTGCGCCTATTTGGTAATGCTGCGCGACCCCACCCTAAAATCTCGTAGTTCCCGTTTTTGTCGTTAGGGGCGCGCGTGTCTTTTCGTGCACAAATACAATTAGTTGTTTTAAAGAAATAACCAATTTTACTTAATTTTAGTCTAAAAACAGCTTGACTTTGAACAATATTTTAAGGCTGTGTCTTATACGCGAGAATAATTTCTTAAAACGAAGTTGTTCTTTATAGTTTAACTAATAATATATATGTTTTTCATACATTTTCAACTTACCGTTTATTTATTTATTTATTTTATTTTATTTTATTTGTTTAAGGGAAAGAACTTTATCAATAGAGTAATTTTCGGATGATGCTGGGTAGAGGCGCCTTAAGAGTAAAAAAGGTAAAAATTGATCGCGGTAGACCCGATTATATACATTATAATGCGCCTTAAGAGTCCGTTTAATGTCAAATGCACAACTTCAAATAAACATTTCACATAACGTAACTTAGTCAATCGGTTTAATAAAAATAATATAGATAATAAACTATGAACTAACTTCTGTAAGCTTTAAGTTCACTTGATAGAAAAAAATTACAGAGTTACCTCCAAAGTTACCTCCAAATTTTACGTTTTTCATGTGTTAAAGGGCCTCCCTTTATTCATATAAAACCTTGAAATTCGTATTAAAAAATAAGAAAACAAATGATCCCGTGGGTAGGTCTTAGAATATTTTAATAATTTTATCTAGAAGCAGAGCAAAAACACGTAGAGAAAAGTAACGTAAAAAAGCGGTCGTAACAGCCACGACTAATAGCGCGCTATTTTAAACTAAAAGAAATTGTAATAGAGTTCAGTTCTGATTGATGCAAAATAAGGTGCTCAATCTGATTTTATATGCACCCTTAAAGGCAATTTCTTAATACGCGTAACTGACTGCATAAAACTTCTTCCAACTGCTATTTTCTGCCTGAACCAACATTATAAATCTATTTACCCATCGCACGAACATATAAATTGAACCAACACAAATATTGTGTGCCACATTATCAGTTGCTGGTGAGATAAGTGTATCTCGCCCCCAGCAGACAGGTTGATCTCTGAGCAAATAACGTAACAGTAAACAACCAGAGATAATGGTGCTTCATGTCGTGCACTGAACTGGATTATAATATTTGTCGAACAATTATTAAAGTACTTTTATTAAAATGTATACTGGATTTTTGTTTCCGAAAAGCGGAGAACTAGAGATAATATTCGTCTATACGAATTGTCTATGGAACACTACAATCAACAATATTGTTGATTGAAGATGGAACAGCTGATATTTTTTCTTGAAATAAGTATATGTGGAATTAAAAAAACTGTGATGGCAGGGAAAGTACCCTTAATATTGCTGATTAAGGATTAATTTGATCGATGATTTTCAGCGACTTAACACTTAACCACTGACGTGATGTATCATTTTGTGTCACTATTTGCTGATTTACGAAGGACATTCGTCCGGAATACTCATTTCGCAGCCGGATTATGAAAAACCCGCCTTTTTCTAATTAATCGAAACAGAACACTTAAATTCAAAATTTGCTCAATATTTATTCAACAAAACCTTACTACCTATGTATTGTGTATGTTGCCATCGCAAAGTTTCCATTGGTTTCTGTAAATTAGAATTTTAAAGTATTTACGTCCGTTTTACAAAAATTCCTTCAACCGTTTCCTACCTGGTGTGTTTTAAAAATGTTTTTTTGTTTTTTAGAAAACAAGTGCCATTTCATTTGATACTCCACACGATAGGTTTTAGAAAAAAAAACTTCCATACAAAAGGTTCAGTTACCTTCGATCGAGATCGAAGATAACCGACATAGCCTGCCGATTCAGTAAGTTGAAGTGGTAGTGGACTGGCCATATTTGTCGCCGACGAGATAACCGTTGGGGCCGTAAGGCATTGTAATGGAGACCACGTACAGCAAAGCGCAGCGTAGGCCGCTCTCGCGCCCGCTGAACTGACGATCTGAAGGACGCTGTTGCGGGTGGCGGCTGGATGAGGATGACTGAGGACCGCCAAGAGTGGCGTAATATTGGGGAGGCCTATGTCCAGCAGTGGACGAATACGGGCTGATGGATGGATGGAAAGGTTCAGGGGCAAAAATTGTTCTTAGGACCTTACATGTGTACCAAACAGCTTACTTGTATGCCAATTTGCGGTTTGTTATTCGTATACCATCTACTATCTCCCCCTTTGCGTTCTCGTCACTGGTGGCTTCGAAAACACCTACCACAATGGACGAGCACCAATTCCCGTAAAAACGAAGTTATGACCGAGCAACGATTTCTAAGACGCACGTCATTTGTACCCTGTACGTCTGGATTTTCCTCAAGATTCATACAAAAGGTAAAAACTGACTGTGAAGTCAACAGCTCATTTACTTCTTATTTTTTTTTCATAAGTATCATCTAGCTTTATCTAACTACGGCTCTATTTAGCCCAAAAATTATAATAGCTTTTACCATTATAATAGCTGTCAGGATATCGCCTTGATTTTAAGCAAACTTTGGTAAATTGTATAAAAAAAGAGAAATACAGACGTCGTTCATGTAAAGAAGGCTAAGTTTATAGACTTTTCTATAAATAAACGGTTACCGTTTCATGGAAAACAGTTTTTACCTGAAACCATTTTACAAATTCGACGCTTTTTGAATATATCGGCATCTTGCACCTCTTGATGAGAGATAGGTCGGAGTGCGATGTAGGGGAAAGGGAAACATATTTTATCAACCAAAATTTTGCCCCAATATGAGTCATTCAACATTACTAATAAGTTTATTTTATTTTATTAATCCTATATACCTACCACAAAATGTCTCGTTTTATTTTTGAGAAAAACACTATGTAGGTAAATGTAGGTACATGCTTCGACCATAATTAGCCCTCCTGGACTCGTACATATAAGACCTCGCTCTGCGGGCTCGGACTTTTAACGTACTCGTCCAGAAGAGCTCACTTACTGGTCTCTGCAGTAATGTACTATTAATAAGTCGCTACAAAGAAACGATATATTGAATCAAGGAGGGTAATTCCAAGGAATCAGCCAAGATAAGATTTTCTATCTCGAGCGTATTTTACATACATTTTGTACCGAATCTCGCAGATAAAATGAGCAGTCAATTTCAACCAAGTCGGAATTAACCCCTGGAATCTCCCACTGATATAAGGCTGCGCGAATCACAAATAAAGTTTTCGCTGAAAGGCCATGACTGGGAGCGGTGGTTATCAGTTAATTTATAACATTTACTGATGACTTTATGACGCAATATTTAATTTATATAAAAAGAGATAGTTTGTAACGACGGAGACATTCCGACAGAGAGAGTATTTAAAACAGTTGCAATTAATATCCTAAAAGACTAAAAAATAATAAAATTCTCGAGTGTAGTTAAAATAAAACAAAGAACTGCCTGCATTTAATTACCTAGTATTAAAATTCAACAGACTTTAACAAAACTTTGAAACCTTTTTTAATCTTAATTTCTACTTCTGCCTGTCTTCGTTACTTCTTTTGAAAATGAAGGCGAAATTGGCAAAAGAATTTGGCTTTGATGCCACATCCAAGAAGCCCATGCATGCGGCTACAGTAGAAGAAGCCTTAAAAATTACTGGTGAGTCACGTTTCCGTTTCTTGCTACTGAAAGAGATTACCGTTTTGACTTCTGTTGACCACTTCTTTAAATGACCTCTTCTTTATTTGACCATTGCTGGATTTGAACACTTATATTGTACACACCACTTCCAAGACCAGTTCTGAATGAGCCCACATCTTAATTGGCTACGAATAAAATGAAAGATTAAAAAAAAAAGGAACTGTGTTCTTAACCATATTTTTTATTTTTATTTTATTAAGCAACAAACAGTCATACATGAAACTTAAATAAGACGAAGTATTGTTTACTAAACGACCTATGTTCCCTTAAATTATCTACTTATCTAAATACAATATCATCACTTCAACAACCTAAAATAACTAAACTTAAACCTTAAATTAATTACTAATAAATTACATATTACTAAGTATAACTTTAGTAACTCGTTTTTTCAAGCAAAGTACATCAGAAACTGTACTATCGATGAAATTGTTGCTCCCCGTTCAGTTTTTACTCTTCATTATTACCCCAATTTAAGGTGAAAAGGAAATTATGAAGTGTTTTTATGTTTATATATAAACTGTCATTTGAAATGTCCTTAGGTTTCGGCAAGTACAACTTCGGTTTGCTGCTGGTGTGCAGCTGGACGCTGCAGGCCATGGGCATGGATCTGTTTGGGAGCAGCTTCACCGTAGCAGCTGCCGTCTGCGACCTCGAGCTTACCATACACCAGCGAGCCCTGCTCACTGCCACTCCACTTATTGGTGAGCATCCGTGCGTTTAATTTGTCTGGTAGTAGATACTTGGGTCTACCTATCTTCACACGTAATTACGGCGTCTTAAGGGGCTCCACAATGCTAAACATCAGTTGTGCATTGGATTCAGTTCCGTCAATGTAGATGGTAAAAAATTGAAAAAAATATGGACTGTTTTTTGACTCAAACTATTATTAATTACACTTTTTAATAAACATATTTTTAATCTTCCTTTAATTATAATACTTTTAAAAAAGCATGAATTTCACGAAAAATGCGATTCAGTTTCCATATTTCAAAACCGATTGAAACGAAACTAATTAACACATGCAGATAATAACTATAAAAAAGAAATTATAGTTAATGTCCTATATAATGTAGCCGCGATTTCAAAATGACTGAAGTTTTGCGTGCGCAGCATCTGATTAGACCAGGGGATCTAAAAAGGCCGACTTGGGTGAATCATAAAATGATTTGAAAGTAGGATGGAGTCAAAGTTTTTTCACACGTTCAAAAGAGATGGCGTTAGAAAGAAATCATAATATGATTTATCCAAAGCGGCCTTTTTAGAGAACCAGGTCCTCTAAAAAGGCCGCTTTGGATGAATCATGTTATGATTCCGTTCTAATGCCGTCTTTTAGACCCCCTGGATAGACAGTTAAAAAACAAAAGCTTCAGAGTAGGACTGAATTTTAGCATTGTGCAGCCCCTTAATTCATTCAAAGGAAAGCAAAGCGGTTTTAATAACGTCATAGAACCAACACGTTTAGAACCAGCATTTCCATTTCGTAGAAGTGCTACGCCGATCTATATTCAAAACTAAACATAATCCTTCCTTCCTGTTACAGTTATAACACTTCCGTGTGTTTTGTACTATCGGGCAAAGTTGTGAAGGCACACTTCTAGCTCTTATTACAATGGGCGAAACATATTATTGCTCTGCGCAATACATGTACTTGTGTGTAGGATATACTCGTATTATTATAATATGACACATTAACCGATCATTGCATTGGACTAAATCGGATATCCTGTGTAATTATGGAGCTAGTTCATTATATAGGTACCTATATAAACATGAACTAGGTAATTATACCTAAAAGAGATCATAATTATCTCCATAGATAGGAATTGATAGTATTTATTTAACACTTTGCTATCGGAACTGGACCATTAGGTTCAAGATTTATTGAGGACTCTGTAAACCACCAAACGTTTTCTATAATAAAAAAGTTGGTCAACTTTGGTTGGTTGGTTTTAGGGTTCCATACTCGAAGAGTGCCAAACTAAGCATCCGCTCTCTGTCAGTCTATCCATCCATAATTTGTTTCACCTATATCTCTATCTAACTCTATCTTAATGATGATCAAAAAGTATAGCTTGGCCGTCCCAAACAGACACTCCCATATAAAGCCACGCAATAGTTTCATGAAACGGCCAAGCCATACTTTTTGAGCAAGATGTAGGGTTTGTAGAGTTAAGGACTTGGCTCTACATGAGATCTGATAACTTTTTAATAGTGAAAGCGTTATGAGCTTATGAGTCTTGGCGTCCTAGTTTACATGAAATGTTTTTGATAGGATTGTATAATTGTGTCCAGGCGTGGTCCTCGGCGCCCAGCTGTGGGGCTACGTGTCCGACACGCGCGGGAGACGGCTGGCGCTGGTGCTGTCCATGAGCGTTGGCTTCATCTTAATTATATAACTGTGTCCAGGCGTGGTCCTCGGCGCCCAGCTGTGGGGCTACGTGTCCGACACGCGCGGGAGACGGCTGACGCTGGTGCTGTCCATGAGCGTTGGCTTCATCTTAATTATATAACTGTGTCCAGGCGTGGTCCTCGGCGCCCAGCTGTGGGGCTACGTGTCCGACACGCGCGGGAGACGGCTGACGCTGGTGCTGTCCATGAGCGTTGGCTTCATCTTAATTATATAACTGTGTCCAGGCGTGGTCCTCGGCGCCCAGCTGTGGGGCTACGTGTCCGACACGCGCGGGAGACGGCTGACGCTGGTGCTGTCCATGAGCGTTGGCTTCATCTTAATTATATAACTGTGTCCAGGCGTGGTCCTCGGCGCCCAGCTGTGGGGCTACGTGTCCGACACGCGCGGGAGACGGCTGACGCTGGTGCTGTCCATGAGCGTTGGCTTCATCTTAATTATATAACTGTGTCCAGGCGTGGTCCTCGGCGCCCAGCTGTGGGGCTACGTGTCCGACACGCGCGGGAGACGGCTGACGCTGGTGCTGTCCATGAGCGTTGGCTTCATCTTCGGAGCGCTCAGCAGTTTCGCGCCCGACTGGATCTCCATGGCCTTTTTGAAGCTGCTGTCGTCAACATTGTGAGTTCCACTCTAATTTTTCATAGTATTGTTTTACGTTTGGCCACTACCCGGCCTGATAGAAAGCTTTGATGAGATCTTTAATACCTGGACCAGAAATAGAAATATATTTATTTCCCACAACACAGATTAAAAGAATAAACAATCATAACAAAATATTAAAACAAATGCATGTGACAAACCTCATACTTAAAATTATCCACAGATAATGCAGGTAGGGACGTATTTAAGATTATAATCAATATCAAGATAAAAAAAGTTAGTGATTACAAATCCACAAAGAACTATAAAATTAGATTTTTAATTTATATTATAGTATACTTAAGAGGCGTCATTACGCGAAAACCTCCATATAAAACGCTGTCACCATATTGCGGGGTATCTATTATAAAATTTTAGGCTGAGTCCATTAACATTAGCTAGATCTATAAGTCGAACTTAAAACCGTGAAATTTGAGTAATATTTTAACAAAAACCCCTAAAATACGTAAATTCGACAGTTTATTACCAAAAGTGTAGCCGAATGTGCTTATATTGTTTTAGATAAAATCAAAACATTAATACGGGTCAAACATCGAAAATGTAATCTAGATTAATAATAACCAAAAAGAATGTTTGAAAACGTCCAGTCTTGCCAAAAGGTTATTCCTGAAAAAGAAACAATTTTGCATCGGCGACGAAATCGGCGCGATTGTATTGTCTTCGCAAGTTGCATGGAGCGTGCACCTTATAGCGAAATGAAACAGCATAACATTTGGCCACGCCCACAACTGATTTGGTCGCGTCACATAGAGAAAATTCCATTGTTTCCCTCTATGTCACGTCATGACGACCATCCTTAATTAGAAATTATTAAAAAAAGTGTTGCCAAAAAAAAGTGATAATATAATAAAATAATAATAATTGGGAGAGTAAAAACAGGCAAGGCATTAATCAGTCTGTCCAAGGACTTTCGCAAAATCTACGAAAGTTGGTGACGGATGAATGACCGGATGCAACTACCAATAATGGCATGATTTCATCATGAGGGTGGTCACCATAAACAAATACAGCCTACAGACTCCTCATAACTCCTCATCTGACTGAAACAGCAGATACAATTCGCCGCTCCAAAATTTTATGTTTCGGTAGGCCAAACCAAAATGGCTTCTATATTCATTACGTTAGAGTCTTCGTCTTCGGGAAAGATAAGTTTGTGGCGCTATACGTAAGATTGGAAGAGCCAATAGGATTGCAGTATCCCGTTTCGATTGTTGACAGAATTATTTGTACGCAAGATGTTGAACAATAGACGTCTTTCTGGGCTGTATTGTCTATGGTGGTGACAAACTAAAGCCGAAGCCTACCAGCCGTTGTAGTGAAAGGATTTCAGTTAGTTGAGTCTTGGTCCACTGTCCAAGGTGCTCCGGGCGTATTGGAGTGTTCAGTGGTTGTGTCTCAGTTACCGCTAATCGGGGAAACATCCCCTAAACTTTCATGTACTCCAAACTACACTTTACTGGTAATAAAGGTAAGAAAATGAACACTATCCACCTCATGATTAGTCGTTTGTGCACTTTGCTGGGGCCGCCTCTGGCAACCAACTTCTATATTAGCGGTACACACATAGTTACCAAAATAGTTAGACACGAGAAGAATGCCACTCATGCCATCCATCCATCCATCAGCCTAGTACGTCCACTGCTGGAAATAAGCCTTTCCAGGACTTTGCCACTCCCGGTGGTCATCCAGGGAGAATTGCCCATACTCACACACGCTGGGCAGGTAGGTTGGTGAGCGCGGTGCCGGAACCCTCGCACCAGTGACGCCACTGCCCGTCACCAGTCTGTTCCATATAAGGCCCGGCTATTAGGGATGGATATACCGCCATCCATCGGTCCCAGGCATGGTGGGCCTCCTGGTTTTTGCCTGTGAGCTGTCCTCTTACTCTTCCCCGAATTACTTTGAGGGGGTCTCCAAGTAAGATGGTGATACCTCCAAGTCGAGCGCCGGCAACAGCTCTACCACCTGTTGTCATAGACCATATGTGGGCAACGCCCGGCCCGGGGGCTATATGCGGCCCGCCCTGTCTTTTGAACTGGCCCGAAAACTGCGCGGCAAAAACAGTAATATTGTCAGTACACACTGCAATAGAGCTGAGTGAGAGCATAATAAAGCAACAAAACTTATACTTTCATCTTAAATGATGTCCACTGCTTTTTTTGCACTTATTTCATATTACATTGCGCTGTGTGGAAGCAATAAATAACTAACATGTCGATAGCCACAATTTTATCGCGTTAAATCGTTTTTTTTTCACAACTTTCTATTATTTACGGGCCGCGTTTTCGTTAACATCCTAAAATTTGGCCCGCTACTTTCAAAAGGTTGCCCATACCTGCCACAGACCGTCGGCGAACGTCGCCATACAAGATGTTTGACTTTCCCACCTGCTTATGTTATTTGATGATACCTCGTGTTCGTGTCATTAGAGAACCATGAAATTATTACTTTTTTAAAAAAATATAAATATATGATAAATAAGATAAACAAATACAAGGAAATCTCAAGATATATTTCGGGTCCGACCTGGACCCGGCATCAGTTGAGTATCAGTATCAGTCCAGGTCGGACCCGAAATATATCTTGAGATTTCCTTGTATTTGTTTATCGTATTTATCAGTATATTTATATATATTTTTTAAAAACTTTAAAAGCTGTTATAGTGTATATTTTTATGAAATTATTACAGTATATAAAATAGAAGATTGTTTTTGTATGTAAGTTAAATTAATTTTATTTGTAAGCTAGCACCTGATCTAATTTATGCTATTTGATGATAACTGTGTAACTTTGCTATTATATACGAGTACACGTAAGGCACGGTTCAGGCGTATCTTTGGAATTAAATATATTTTGAAGGCGAAAAGATGCGGCCTTATTTTCTTGTTCATATGAAATGTTTGAGATAATTTGAACTTGTTATCACTACATAGTATAAAACAAAGTCGCTTCCCGCTGTCTGTCTGTCCCTATGTATGCTTAGATCTTTAAAACTACTCAACGGATTTTGATGCGGTTTTTTTAATAGATGGAGTGATTCAAGAGGAAGGTTTATATGTATAATACATGACCGTGCGAAGCCGGGGCGGGTCACTAGTTACATATAAAATTAATTTTGGGTTTCCAGGGGTTTCAACTGAAATACAAATTTAGCAAAAAAATACTTTACAATCTGCTTTTATTACCAGAAGAGCGCATTAATATTTTAAAAACTATTACTGTGAGTACAAGCATATCTTTATGTACTGATAGTGCAGTGTTGTCACCCTCGGATATTGGTTTTCCCCTAACTCCTTGTTAAAATCCTCTAAATTTGACACTTTCCAGACTTTTTGCCCCTAAGCATTTAAATGAAAAGTAAAACACAATTTAAGGTTAACTATTATTGATAAAAACTATGAAGTTTATTAGTTTAATTAACTGTAAATATTTCAGTAACTTTAAAACAGTCATGAATAGTGTCCATTTTTAAAGAATCAAAGTCAAAACAGAAAAATGTCTTACAAAAAATATCTATTAGTGCTAGGGATAGAGAACTGCATACCACATTCCGATATATGCATTGTAAACCCAAAATTCGGTCCAAATAAACTTCCCCTAAAGAATACCCTAGATAATTTTACACCCTAAAAAATCCCCTAAACATGAAAAAATACCCTAAATTTAGGGGAAAATACCCTAAGGTGGGAGCACTGTGATAGTAAACAACGAAAATATTTTTTATAAAACCTGCGATAACGCTACATGATTTGAAAGTGTAAAGTACTTATCTACTCAAAGAAGATAAAGGTCGATGAATGTCAAACTTTTTGTATGGCGATGTTCTACTGTGCGACGGCCAGTAGCTGTAGCTGTTGCAGTAGCAACCCTGCCCAGCTGCTTAGGGCAAAACCTCGTCGTAGGTACATCGTCAGCAGTTCGGCACATCGTAGAATTGGGCATATCACGATCTGCCTGGACCTTGGAAGAATAAGGCCTGGGCATATCGTTGCCCAGGCCTTATTCTTCCAATTATATTCAGCCTTATTCAGCGGAGCAGAGTGAGGCAACCTCCCAAATATACAAGGTGACTTTTTGATCATCGTCCAAATTCATACTGGTGGCTTGGTAAGTGATCAGTATCATGCATCAATAACAATTTTGGTGAAATTCGTAAATTGAAATTTCGACTCCCCATAGTGATTCACTCGGGACTGGAACTGAATTTATGAATATTATGGGAAGTCAAAATTTCATTATACGAATTTCACAAATATTCTTACTGATCCAAGATACTGATCACTTATCAAGCCTCCAATATGAATTTGGACGATGATCAAAAAGTCACCTTGTATATTTGGGAGGTTGCCTCACTCTGCTCCGCTCCGTATGGTAGGCAGAACGCAGGACTTTCAATCTTGAGACCCATACACATAATAGCCATCAATTCTCACAAAAAATAAATCTACACCCAAAACATGGCGATAAGGCTCATCCGTTACCACGTTCGGTTGTAAAAATCGTCGGTGAAATGAAGGTGTTCGACTTGACATTTCTAGTGACAGTAAGAAACACCTCAGACATCCCCTTGGGGAAATATGTCATGACGATATATGTTTGGAACACCCGTTGATTTATCGATGAATAGAAGGAAATTCCTCGTTTTGTGACATATGTCTTCTCATCTGCTTCTAGTACTTCAGCGTGCAATTCTGGTGCCTACACCCTGGTGGGCGAGAGCTGCGACTCCCGGACTAGAGTCCGCGCCATGCTGCTCTGTACTTGTGCTCTGATGTGCTCTCAAGCTATAGTTGCTGGTAGGTTCCTAGAGATTACTTTCTACTTCAACGCGATGCCTGCAAGACTTAAACCGTTCATATAATACTCATAGAAACGAGCAATACGTACGCTGGCACGTATCAAATACGATGATACGGCGCGACCGCATTTTATAAAACTAGGCATTCTAACACTGCCCTCCTTGTATATCCTTCAAGTCGCAGTGTTCATGAGGCAAAACCTGCACTTGTTCGGAAATAGAAGTGAACGTACAAGAAACCGCGGTAATCTTCGTAGTG
This sequence comes from Ypsolopha sequella, assembly GCA_934047225.1. Classification (NCBI taxonomy): domain Eukaryota; kingdom Metazoa; phylum Arthropoda; class Insecta; order Lepidoptera; family Ypsolophidae; genus Ypsolopha; species Ypsolopha sequella. The sequence continues at coordinate 27,506,895 of OW203990.1, read as the reverse complement.
TCTCACACAAACTCACAAAGAGTGAACGGTCGGTATACATGTGCGGCCCGAGCATTTATAATAAACTCCCAGACGAGATTAAACAAGCCAATTCCCCAGCCTCGTTTAAAAACCAGTTAAAAAAGTGGCTTATCCAGCGGGCCTTCTACACTGTAGACGAATTCCTTAAAATATAATACTATAAGTGACTATAATTATTGATTAATAAGTAATGGTACGAGGGGCATGCCAAAAGAAATTAGATACTCAAAAATTATAAAATTTATTCTTTATTACAAGTATCGATCTTTTCGAAGTATTCACCCTGAGCACGTATACACTTTTCCATACGTCTGAACTAATTGGAAAATACCAATGACCACTCTTCTTTAGACACCTCAGAAATCTCTAAAATATAGGCAGCCAGTGCATCTTCTTTGCTTTCAAACTTCTTCCCCTTTATTTTTTCTTTAATTTTTGGAAACAGGTAAAATCACAAGGTGCTAGGTCAGGGGAATATGGTGAGTGAGGGAGGATTGACGCATTTTTTGAGTCGAAAAATTCAAGTGTTTTGGCAGACGTGTGCGACGCCGCATTGTCGTGGTGCCCGAGAAGGCGTCGGATTCCTGACTTCGGTCGCTTGTCACACCAAGCTGATATTACTGTTGGAGCACAAACTGTCACATACCATTCGGAGTTAATCGTTCTTTGATTCTCTAGCACTACAGTAGCAATATGATCCGTTTTGCTAAAAAACGAGGCGACCATTTGTTTCTGTGTGCTTCGTGCACGGCGACATTTCGTTGGAGTTGGCTCATCTTCAAAGCACCATACAGTCGAATGTCACTTTGTTTCGGGATCATAGTTATAAAGCCATGTTTCATCACCAGTCAGTATATCATACACATTTTTTTTCTCGCCACCGTCGAATTTATCTATCATGAATAGGCACCAATCCAACCGACAGTCTTTCTGCTCATCGGTAAATTTGTGCGGCACCCATCTCAAACAACATTTACGGAGAGAAAGGTGGTCGTGAATTATGGTTTGCATTGCTGCTGATCCAATTCTCTGTTCTTGCTCCAGCTCTACATACATAATTCGTTGGTTTTCGCGAATAAGTTTTTCGACTGTACGAACGTTTTCTTCTGTGACCGCGGTTGGCAGCTGACCTGTCTTCGCTTCATCTTTGAGACATCCCCGTCCTCTTTTAAATTCAGCAAACCAATTAAATACTGTTGTTCGTGAGCAACCAGACTCACCAAAAGTAGTAGCCAAAAGTTCAAAACATTCTTGAGGCTTAAAACTTTTTTATAGTCATAATAAATCATAGCGCGACAATCACTTCGACTGAGCTCGATTGCTGCAAGCGAATTCCCGCCAGATTCTCGGAAAAATGATGCTCATCCAAATAAAAAAAAAAAGAAATGATGTGCGTTCTATTTTTAGATATATCAACAAACAACCAGCCTATAAGATGATGTATAACTTGCCAGTGTCAATCAAAGGAGTAAAGAGTATCTAACTTCTTTTGGCATACCCCTCGTATATATATATTTTTTTGTTATTATTGAATTATGAATTGTTATGACATATTTACTTTTAAGTCATACTTAGAGTAAGTATATTATTATTATATAATGCTGTGTAAGTTAGGTATTATATGTTTTATAATACCACATTTTATTAATAACTTACCGTTATTAATAAAATCTGTATCTGTATCTGTATCATAGATGACCTCGGATCAGACGAGGTATTCCGTAAGTGCTCAGGTGTCTTCACGTTTCTTTTCACTTATTTCACCGACATAAACACAAAAACCACAATTAAGGCACATGAGAAATATTTCTCACGCACTCTTATAGAACACATGCAAAAAGAAGGCGGCGCTTTTTACTATGGCGTCAACGTAGCCACGGATAACACAACACATCATATCTCTGTTACCATTGGGTCTCATATGATGGCTATTTTTGGCCTCATCCATTCGCAAGCGCTACGCCCCCTTACAATATCTCTTCGGTTCATATATCAGATGATCATACATAATATCAGATGATCATCATACAAATCATACGAAAAATCTCGTCCTTCGCTATATCATGAATTCATGATTCCTGAGGCGTTTCATTGGGTAACTCTTTTTTGCTATTATTGGAACCATAGACTTTAGGATATACCAGTATATCCTAAGTCTTTGATTATAATAATAATACAATACAATACAAAGCGTTTATTTATCAAAATGAAATAAAATACAATTAATTAATACAAAGGTTCTTATTACAAAAGTTGTTATAATTCAGGGCATAATTAACAGTGGTCCCCAAAAACTAGGATTGGAACCAAATTTTTAAAAGCCTCAAAATCCCTGCCAGAATTGGGGGACCTCATGGGACTTTTAATGACAAGTAATAGATACTATTTTAAGAAAGCCTTTTTAATAAAGCCTAATTGTCGCGGCGGTTTGTAACGTCACAGGAATTATGATATCCCGAATAGGCTTTATAGTTTGCTACAATACAACCATCTGGCTGTCATAAAGAGGCCGGTGATTATTCTTTTGTTTTGTGTGGCGTGAATGCATGCTTAAAATGAATCTATCTGTGAACTGTTTACTTTTGAACCGCAAAATAATATTATTTTGATGGATTATTTGTAAGCTTATGCCATACAAAATAATACTCTAAAATTAGTATCCATTAAAAATTATTTACGTTCTCATCATCAATATGCGTTTGCACCGTTTCTCAAATGTTAAACCCTGTTTCACCAATGATGATGGATGGATGTTTTATTTCCAGTGCTCGCGTTCCCGATCCTCCCGATGCAGTTCTCGTACTGGATCGAGTTCCTCGGCATCAGCTACCGTCCCTGGCGACTGCTGATGCTGGTGATGTCACTGCCGTGCGCCGCCACCGCGTGTCTCCTGCTGCTGTTCCACGAGAGTCCCAAGTTCCTCGCTAGTCAGGGGAAGTTCGAGGAGGCGCTGCAAGTCCTGCAGAGTATTTATGCCCGGAATACGGGGAAAGAGTGTGGAGACTTTCCGGTAAGTGGTTTCTAACGTCTGGAAAAGTACAACCCATCAGCCTTGATGAGAAGTACAACCCATCAGCTTTGGTAAAAAGCACAACCTGTCAGCCTTTGGTAAAAAGTACAACCCGTCAGCCTCCTTACCGATTCAATTTGGAGGACTAGATCAACAACGACCACGTCACGGATATCTTGTATAGGAAAATTATTCACTCACCCTTAGGTGATGTTGAGGAGGGAAGCCAAGGAAGCATGGTCACAAGCTTGTCTGAGTGAATATCCACGCCAAAAATGCTTTATTAGAGAATATGATGATGAAGTCCTCCTCATCGTAGTCCGACGACGGCGACCTCATGGTTTGTTGGACTTCTCCGGCAATGAGCGCGGATATGACTCGTGAAACCCAGCTTGGTTTTAAAAGTCCGATTACAGGGACCGCAGTGTAGTTCACCGCGACTGTTGTACGTGTAGGTATATGTGGGCTTCGGACGAGTTTTGCGCTGCTGCCGATTGGAGTCAAGAGTCTCGAGTCTGGTTTCCTCGAACTCCTTTACACGATCATGGATGACCGAGCGCCACCCATTGCGCTCGCGAGCAGCTTCCTCCCAACTGCCAGGCGGAATGCCACAGGTGGTTAGATGCCTTTTCAGGACATCTTTGTAACGAAGATGCTGTCCACCGGCTTTTCGCGCTCCGTATGACAGCTGACAGTAAAAGACTTCTTTGAGCAGTCTCGCATCTTCCATGCGTACCACATGACGGTCATGAAGAATACCTTGACTGACTGATCCATGTGGACCTAGACCAAATGGCTTGACCTAGGGATATGACATTTGGACTGTAAACATTTGCTAAAGAAGGGACTTTAAGAAATTCTTGCAAGATCGAGATCCACCCGAACTACTTTGCGGGAAATCCGCTAAAAAACTAACATTATAAATGGCGTTCCAGGTAAAAAAGCTGATACCAGACGAGGAAGACAAGTCTACGCAGACCCATGGTTCGTTTATAGCAGATCTGTGGCAGCAGACAGTGCCGCTGTTCAAGGCTCCGTTACTGAAGCGGACCCTGCAGCTCTTCTACCTGGTCATCGTCATTTATATGACGTGAGTATAATGCTGGCTCCTTAAAATTTTTGTAGAACCTTTCTTTATTCTTTAATGTACACAGAAAAAGACATAATGAACGGAAAATTACTTGTACAATCCCACAAATTTATTTAATACTTCCTGACCGGTTTCGCCTTTATGGCATTATCAAAGGAATTAATATAAGATCTTAATTACACAATAAATAGTTTACATCAGCCAGTGCGATCAAAAGACAGTTTAGATATACAAGGTGTAACAGAAAGGTGTAACCATATTTGAAGAGCTTATTCAGTCAATGGTATAGAACAACTTTTAATATGGGGTCAAACCAGATGTAGCCGCTGGCTACAGGATGCAGAGCTGATGGAATTTGAATGGGAGAGTAGACAGGATAAGAAAAAGATTGTGGGTGAACTAACCTGTTTTGGATGGGCTGGTATGTGCTGCGTGGCGCCTCTTCTTGGTGGGCTAGTTGAGCTGGCGTCTGTGCAGGAATGTGCAGGATTGTCTTGGTTGTAGTGATGTACACAGCACTTGTAATTACACTACACTTTAGGTACGCGATAATTGTTTGTGCTGACGCGAATGTCTATTGTTTAGAGCTGTCGGCTGCGCGGGCGCGCGCGCGTGCGCCTAGAGAGGCTCGTCGATCCGAACAGAGCGAGACCAGCGTCCGCGCGCGCCTCGACCGGCGCGCGGCGGGGGGGGGTCATTCCCGCCTGCGGGTGCGAATCATGCGTCACGGTCTAGCGTGAACATCCTGGGGGGGCCGGGGCTGCGGCTCCATGGGCTGTGTCCAGATCCACAACTTGGATCACTCCATCCTTGCCAGGCATTGTGCGGAGAATTCTCCCCAACTTCCATTGGAGCGGAGGCAAGTCATCCTCTTTGATGAGGACCAGTTCACCCACTTGAGGAGGGGAGGAAGGGGAGAGCTGATTGGGGCGGGTTTGCAGGGTATGGAGGTAGGATCTGGACCAGAGAATCCAAAAGCGCTGAGAGAGCGCTTGAATGAGTTGAAACCGTTTAAGAGCAGATATGGGTCTGTCGTCAAAAGACTGCTCAGGTAGAGCGGTGAGCGGACGACCAATAATGAAATGTCCGGCCGTGAGAGGTTCAAAGTCCGTAGGGTCGGATGAAATTGGACAGAGGGGTCTTGAGTTGAGTATTATTTCGTGCAGAGCGCCGAACCAAGTTATGTGCTGATTCGCGAGCTTGTGAGTGATTGCATCATTGTTTGTGCCGCAGTCTGAGCGAATGAGAACTGGAGTACCGCGACGTGAGATAAAACCTAACAGGGCTCGTGCTGAGTGAAATTGAGTGTGATTGAGTGAATGTACGTCTGCTATTTCAAGTGATACGGTTGGCAACAAAATTGGTGTGTTAGTGGCGTTCACTACACGTTGTGCGGGGTTACAAGAATTCTCTGTTGGAGTTGAAGTCATTGAGTGAAAATGAAATGAGTGTGTATGTGATGAGTGTGTGTGTGATAAGTGTGCTGAGTGCGTTGAGTGCTGGTTTCATTGAGTGAAAATGAGCTGAATGTGTATGTGATGAGTGAATGTGTGAGTGAAAATGAGCTGAGTGTGTATGTGCTGATTGAATGTGTGAGTGAAAATGAGCTGAGTGTGTATGTGTTGATTGAATGTGTGATGAGTGTGACTATATGTGAAAATGAGTTATTAAAACTTGAGCGCTACCAACTCCAACGTGCGGATAGCTTGTAACTTGCGCGGGCCGAAAAAAAAAAACAAAGACTATGTTCAAACGGAACACGGAAAATAAACACGACAGAGAAAAAAAATTTTTTTTTTTTTAAACAACCTGTATATGAGCTGATAAACCAACGTGGAACACCCTATATGTGTACCATAAACAATAAAAGGCAGACAATAACAGGATAAAACTGTTCGGAAAACTTTTACCGTAACACAAGATTACCGCAACATTAAATATCAAAAAGGGCTGATGACCTTGTTCACTCCTATGTTATTATGCTATTTCCCGCTTACACGAAACTAATAAAATACCTATCTACTGCCTCAAACTCGTAAACAACAAAGAATGCGTTCACCTGGCAGAAATCGTATCTAAATGTGCGAACAATCCAATGATGCTACTCAAGCTTTAATCAACGTAATAATACGTAACCGTATAACGTGTGTACTTATGTACTCAACACACGTAACTTACGTATATATGTGACGTATATAAGTGCACGAAATAAAGCAAATTTATACTCTCACAAAAAATATCTCGCAAGATACGAGAACTATCTTTGACAGTGGGTAGATTTGCACCTCTTCGCGCGATAGAAAACAAAGTGAAGTGTAGGTACTCAAAACGTTGTAACACGATATGAAACTAAAATGTGAACTATGTATTTACGAGCAAAGTTGAATCACTTCGAGAACATTTGAAAAGATTGGGTCGGGAATTACATGTAAAAAATGTTGAGCAAAATGCTGACTTTGAGTTTAATTAATTTTACGTATGGGGTTTATAAGGGCTGATAATTAATCCCTGGAAGTGACGGGGGGGGTTTAATAAAGAAATATAGTGGACTGTAATAAACAATTGGGCCGAATGGATATAATTATATTATCTGAGCTGAACAATAATTACAACCGTGATGAAAATGAGTTATTCTGTAAAGGGGCGTGGGGGGGTCGGTTCTAACCGATAAATGGAATGTTCCAGGCGGCGGTTCTAATTATCTACCCGCGATAGGTATTCGAAACCACAAAATATTTTTTGCCGGGAAAGGGGGCAAAATATGTAACCGGGTGAAAATGGACTGTAGTAACTCGACGAGGGCTGGTTCAGTAGCGGTTTGAAGGGCCAAAATTGTGAAAATGGACTGTAAGGACCAGAATTCGATCCGGCCGAAGGACCAAAAATGTAGCCGCTGGCTACAGGATGCAGAGCTGATGGAATTTGAATGGGAGAGTAGACAGGATAAGAAAAAGATTGTGGGTGAACTAACCTGTTTTGGATGGGCTGGTATGTGCTGCGTGGCGCCTCTTCTTGGTGGGCTAGTTGAGCTGGCGTCTGTGCAGGAATGTGCAGGATTGTCTTGGTTGTAGTGATGTACACAGCACTTGTAATTACACTACACTTTAGGTACGCGATAATTGTTTGTGCTGACGCGAATGTCTATTGTTTAGAGCTGTCGGCTGCGCGGGCGCGCGCGCGTGCGCCTAGAGAGGCTCGTCGATCCGAACAGAGCGAGACCAGCGTCCGCGCGCGCCTCGACCGGCGCGCGGCGGGGGGGGGTCATTCCCGCCTGCGGGTGCGAATCATGCGTCACGGTCTAGCGTGAACATCCTGGGGGGGCCGGGGCTGCGGCTCCATGGGCTGTGTCCAGATCCACAACTTGGATCACTCCATCCTTGCCAGGCATTGTGCGGAGAATTCTCCCCAACTTCCATTGGAGCGGAGGCAAGTCATCCTCTTTGATGAGGACCAGTTCACCCACTTGAGGAGGGGAGGAAGGGGAGAGCTGATTGGGGCGGGTTTGCAGGGTATGGAGGTAGGATCTGGACCAGAGAATCCAAAAGCGCTGAGAGAGCGCTTGAATGAGTTGAAACCGTTTAAGAGCAGATATGGGTCTGTCGTCAAAAGACTGCTCAGGTAGAGCGGTGAGCGGACGACCAATAATGAAATGTCCGGCCGTGAGAGGTTCAAAGTCCGTAGGGTCGGATGAAATTGGACAGAGGGGTCTTGAGTTGAGTATTATTTCGTGCAGAGCGCCGAACCAAGTTATGTGCTGATTCGCGAGCTTGTGAGTGATTGCATCATTGTTTGTGCCGCAGTCTGAGCGAATGAGAACTGGAGTACCGCGACGTGAGATAAAACCTAACAGGGCTCGTGCTGAGTGAAATTGAGTGTGATTGAGTGAATGTACGTCTGCTATTTCAAGTGATACGGTTGGCAACAAAATTGGTGTGTTAGTGGCGTTCACTACACGTTGTGCGGGGTTACAAGAATTCTCTGTTGGAGTTGAAGTCATTGAGTGAAAATGAAATGAGTGTGTATGTGATGAGTGTGTGTGTGATAAGTGTGCTGAGTGCGTTGAGTGCTGGTTTCATTGAGTGAAAATGAGCTGAATGTGTATGTGATGAGTGAATGTGTGAGTGAAAATGAGCTGAGTGTGTATGTGCTGATTGAATGTGTGAGTGAAAATGAGCTGAGTGTGTATGTGTTGATTGAATGTGTGATGAGTGTGACTATATGTGAAAATGAGTTATTAAAACTTGAGCGCTACCAACTCCAACGTGCGGATAGCTTGTAACTGGTCCTTCGAGCCGGATCGAATTCTGGTCCTTACAGTCCATTTTCACAATTTTGGTCCTTCGAGCGCGGGCGCGCGCGCGTGCGCCTAGCGAGGCTCGTCGATCCGAACAGACCGAACGAGCGCCCGCGCGCGCCTCGACCGGCGCGCGGCGGGGGGGGGTCATCCCCGCCTGCGGGTGCGAATCATGCGTCACGGTCTAGCGTGAACACCAGAAGTCTCAAAAAAAAATCTGCCCTTCCATACATTTCGGCCGAGCGGCATTGCATTTTCCTATGAAGCGAGTAATTTTTTTTTCGATATACAGTATTTGTTCCATAGTAAAAGTTGTTCTAAACCATTGGCTGAATAAGCTCTTCAAATATGGTTACATCCTTCTGTTACACGTTGTATATGTATAATAAATTAGAAGGTCGCATAGGCGAGCTTATCTCTAAAAAGAGTTTTCTTCCAGAAAACCTAGGCGCGAAAGGGAAATTTTATTAAAATAAGTTATCATATATACGTGTACTACAAAATATATATCCTAAATAAAATATATACACAGGTTAGAAATGAACCCTCTAGCTTTATTGAATTATAGGGGTCAGAATCACTAATAGAACACAGAATCGTAAAAAAAAAACGTTTTCTTTTTCTGATATTTTTTATTTGGCTTATTTAGTAAATTTCGAATAAATTCGACTGACAATAGACATCACATTCCCGACAACAGCCCTTGGCACCCGCCCCCGCAATCCACCCTCCCGCCCGCGATCGTCTTTGACGGTCGATATCTTTATTATTTATTATGAAACAAGACAAAAGTAACAAAACATATATTTTTTATTTCGAACATAAAATAGTTTCCTTTAATATAGCTGGTTCATTATCAACCATTCGTATGTTATACCTATCGTACGATATCTTAACAAAATATATAAGGTTAAATAATATTAGTTGGCGAAACTCAAAACAAAGGTAGTACTAGTCTATTGTATGGGATCTAAGCGAGATTCGCAACTTTTTTTCTCTTCCTCCCATACAAATTGCCCCGATCAGCTGACTGGTCCAGTATGGAAAGGTGAAAACAAATTTCAAGAATTTCGCTTAGCTCCCATACAAACAATTGTTCATATAAACTAGTATTACCTATGTTTTGAGTTTCGCTAACTAATGTTATTTAACCTTAATATACATACATAATTATAATATACTTGAACTTACCTATAATATACATAAACTTAACTGTTTACTATGACAGCGAGAGGTAGTGCTCTTTTAGCTTTTTCTTGAAAAAGCTCATCATGGTAGAACAGTTGCGAATACTGTGTGGTAATGAGTTCCACAGTCGAATTGCCGTAACATTTATATGAATTGATATAAGCCCCAGTGTTGTGTACAGGGGACCTAAAAAGGCCGACTCGGTTGAATCATAAAGATAAAATATGCAATTAATGCAAAAGAGACGGCATTAGAACGGAATCATAATATGATTCATCCAAAACGGCCGTTTTAGAGGACCTGGAGTTTTTAATAAGGACGAACATGTGTTCCCGTTCATTGTGCTCGACTTTTTCACTCCCCAATGAAGTATTCCTTCAAAACCCTTCTTCTTGTCGTGTATAGTTTGTGGCCAACCAAATGTCAGGTTGTTCTTTTGGTATCAGCTTTACGTGCTTTCCGAGGCACAGAGGGATCCAGATGTGTATTGCTACTAATGGTCACCCGTTCAAATACTTATTATGCCAAGGGTTGCTTTAACCATGGATCGTACTAACTGGCGACCTGGATGCACGCTATCGCGATACAAAAGGCCCCTCTAGAAAAAAAAAATGCTCTTCAAAACCCTCCGAGACGTCTTTCACATAAAAATGACTAAGCCTTCATAAGCCACAAACGAATGTCCTGTTTCAGAGGAAGTGGCTTCATCCTCTGGCTCCCGTACATCATGAACAATATGTTCTCCGTGCTGGAAGTCGGCGGTGGAGCCGGCATGAACCTTTGCTCCGTCATCGGAATGTCCCCGACTGATGCTGTCGTTGTGTCTGGAAATGATACCGTAAGACATCTTTACGTATTTTTATCTCTGCATTACCATTCTTACCAGGCTGATGCCGGGCTCGACTGTGGAGGTACCACCATCTTACTTGGAGATCCCCTCGAAGTAATTCGGGGGAGAGTAAGAGGGCAGCTCATAGGCAAAAAACCAGGAGGCCCACCATGCCTAGGACCGATGGATGGCGGTATATCCATTCCTAATAGCCGGGTCTTATATGGAACAGACTGGTGGCGGGCAACGGCGTCACTCGTGCGAGAGTTCCGGCACCGCGCTCACTAACCCGCCTGCCCAGCGTGTGTGAGTATGGGCAATTCTTCCAGGATGACCGCCGGGAGTGGCAAAGTCCTGGAAAGGCTTATGTCCAGCAGTGGATGAACTAGGCTGATGGATGGATGGATTACCGTTAAGATTTACTGAACGATGAAAGGATCATTGTAAACTTGGATGCATTAAAAGCGTGTGTCCGAAGAACTGCAACAATACCCCATGTCACGTTGGGACAATAAGAGAGACCGTGACACGTGAATGTATAAATGTTCAATGCATAGGCAACAATCACAATTGCACTTATATTATGATTTATATAAAAACAGCCCACATCAATACGTGTTATGACCAGGAAAACCGACCAGTTTCAGCAGAATTAGACTGCCTTCATCTGGGCGAGTGAAGACGTTTACGCGACGACGTTACGCCTCAAACTGCGGGCTGCGGAAACGTATTGAGATGAGCCGCTTTTATATAAATCATAAATTATCCTCAAGTCTCATTTAGACTTATATTATTTTGTAATTTATTCGGATCCTTGCTTTTTGTAATTTTAATTGAATTTACTGTTTTAAATAATGATTACATTATATATTTCCCTTGACACTTTTAATTGAACTTTCAGATGGCGTCAATAGTAGAAGTATGCAACGACACGATCCAAGACACAACGCTGCTGTCAGCCATGATGTACGGAGCTCTAGCCAGCTCTGCGAACCTGGTACTCTCCCTGACCGCCAGCGCCAGGAAGCGACAAGCCATGCTTTGCATCCTCAGCACATCTGCCGCGTCGGCGATGCTGATGAACCTGGTCTCGGAGCCGATAGCCGGGATACTGTTCTTCTTCTTGTTCCTGCTGTGTGCGCTGTCCATGGGTATTCTGAGCGTTTACTTTGTCGAGCTGTATCCGACTTCTTTAAGGTAAAACTTTACTCTACTTTTCGGTTGCTTATTAACATCACTGCAAAATGTATATTTAGCAAGGACGTATAAAAAGGAGAAGCGGTAGCTATGTCGTTAGGACGCTGGTCTATCAATCTTGAGACCAGGCTTCGAATTCTACTGGTCTAGTATACATCAATGATTGACATAGTATTTGTTTACTTGCCAATTGCTGAATAGTGAAGGAAAGCACCGTGAAGTAAACTTGAATGATCTAAAAAGCGTTGTGCCCGAAGTTAGATGCTAAGACTAAACCCCCTGTCATGTTGGGACGTTAAAATCATCAGTGAAAAGAGGGTGTTACCGGTGTTGGCTGTACTAATGACAGTGTGATGAAATGAAATATATTTTATTTTTATTTAATGTAGGTATATCATATACACTTATTACAGCTCGGTTTTAATGAATTATATATATTAAATAATCTATGTCTGTTTTAAATTATAAATAATAATAATGTGGTACACAAAAAAAATAAAGGCTATGTTTACTCAAAATTTAATAAAATAATACACTTGAATCAAATAAAAATATATAGGAATAAGGAATAAATAATATTATAAATATATGCTTAACTCCGCCCATTCGATTAGTGTTGCTAAAGAGAAGGGCAAGAAAGTTAGCAAGATTTCGATTACACACCTCTGACACCCCTTGAGTACTAAATATTTTTTATATATTTTATTGAGTTTTTTTTTCTTCAGCGCTTGTGATGAAATCTTGGATCATATCTTATTTACTAGGTTCAGTCGAAATTTTTGTGAGCTATCCACATAATTATGTCATATGTCGTTATTACCTAATTAACTATTATTATTATTTAGGTAATAATATATTTATTAGTAATAATATATAATTAATCATTATTATGTAATATTATTATATTACTTATTCAGGTGTGTGTAATAATAATGTTGAACGAAAAGTGTATAAATCATTGTTAGATCGAATGGTGGATACCTTATCTTGAATTAAAAACACTTGTACTTATAGTTTCACTTTATTTTTTTATGTTAACTCCCAACCGGTTTCGAATTTTACTCCATTTTCAAGGGAAGATGTTAATTAAAATATTTCACTGACTCCAGGCACTAGCTCTGAGCAACGTAAACAATGATAATTGGTCAACAGACCGTACTGAACTTTTAAAGTAAAAAAAAAACTAAATCTATAAATAAACAAATTTCAGAGGAATGGCGTCGTGTCTGTCGGTGATGTTGGGACGCTCCAGCGCTTTCCTTGGAGTGAACGCTATCGGACCCATGCTGCACGCCAACTGCGAAGCTACTTTCTATGCGTGGTCTGGGCTCCTCATGAGTAAGTTTTTTTTTAATAGACACATCAGTATGACGCTCAGAGCAACTATTCTATGGTATGACCACAGAATAAATACTAACAGAAGGTTCACTCCATGCTCGTATAACTGGCGCAAACAGGCGCACGCACACATAGACGCGTACTTACCACGCTCTCGGACATATTCGGGCGAATGCTAGTCACGAGTGTACGAAGTTGGAAAAACTGAGAAAGTTTGTGGGTGTGGAGTCGGCTTTATATAATATTATTTATATATTATTTATATATTAATATATTTATATAAAAATCCCGGAATTACTTAAAACGTTACAATAATGTTATACTTAATAGATATGTTACCAGTAATCTTAATAAATAAATAAATGAAATGAAAAAATTGGAATTTAATACAATTCCTAGGAAATTTATAAAATTTCAAGCTTATTTAGGCCGTATAGAGCAAAAAGCACACAGAAGGCCGATCAAAAATAAAATATAATAAACAAATAGATAAATCAGCTTGTCATTTTATAAATTTCCTAGGAATTGTATACAATTTCTTAATAAATTTACGGTAACATCTATTAAGTATTAGGTACATCATCGTAAGATTCCGTAATTTCCGTAATTTTCGCTATCAAAATAAATAATATTTTAAGAATCCGACTCCACACCTACAAACTTTTTCAAAGATTTTTCCAACTTTAGGTATATATCGATATTATAAATAATATACAAATAGTTTATACATTTTATCACGGCTGCCTCTTGCCAGGTATACATCAGAGAGAATCGTACGGCAAACGGTTCAAAAATCGTACGCCCATAGAAAATCAACAAAATTTTGGAAATTTAGATCGTATTTTGAAAAAATCGATCTTACATACTTGCAAATAGCAATGAATAAGACTTAAGCAATATATTTGGTAGCCCTGATTATTATCTATTGTTTTAATGTTAATAAATAAATATCGATTTTAATTTGTTAAACTTCTGTTGCAGCTGCTCTGGTTTTCACTTGGTATTTGCCTAAAGACAAGAAACCAGAGAAATAAATAGACGGTGGATGGATAGACGAAGAGACAGCGGATCAACGATCTACGATGATACTACACATCAATGTACTGTTGTACGTTGTGTGAAGACTGTTTACTTGTTTGTGTTTACTTAAGTGAAATATGTGTTTTGTACCTGACCTTAGATGTAAGTGAAATCTCAATAATGCACTGAAACCTAATATAAAAGAAATAAATTAAAATTTAAAGATTTTACGTATTTTATTATTACGATCAAAACTTAGTCCGATTGGAACTAAAGAAGAATAAATTATACGAGTACATGTCACCGGAAGATTGTCAACATAGACAAATATTACAGGAAGATTGTAAAAAAAAATAAAGAAACAAGGACAAATGAAACCACAAAACTTACTGATTATCTCAGAATAAGATTCCTTATTCTGAGCTGATTATACAATAAAAAAATATCGCGTATACTTTCTAATAAAAATGTAGTAAATTATTTCGAAAAATATACAAGGCTAGAACCAACACGTACTGTCACTGTATAGATTATAGGACGTAAACATGTAACAGTATACAACGTCAGATTATACAAATTAATTGTGATATTTATATGAGGAAACATTACTAAAAAAGAGTGTTTAATAATCTGAAAAGTCTCTGCAATTTTGGAAACGTTGAATGAACAATCCAATTAGTATTGGTCAACGAAGAAAACTTCTGAATAAAATCTGTAGAAAATACACTATAATCTTCCTCGTAATCACCGGGTTTGCACTTCATAACAAAACAATTTTTTTCTTGTTTGGAAGTCCTATTGTAACAGTTTGTATTCACCATAATTTTGTATTAAACACAGGCCTAAGCATTTTTTTGTAATCATTTTAATTATTTACACTGCATTAATCACTAAATTCAACTTATTTACAATTAAAATAAACAAAAACCTGCTAAGGAAAACAATGGCACGTGTTGAATGATGATACAATAATTTAGAAAACAGTAGAAGATCATACGCAAGTCAGGGCACACCGCTTGGGTATAATATACACGGTTAGTCAGCATGCGGCTATGCGATATTAGCCACTGCGAATGCGACCTGGGGGTTGACGAGGACCGGGACCACGTCCTCTGGGACTGCCCTTTATACGGCGAGGAGAGGCGGCTGCTGTTGGATGGCGTGACACGTGCGGTTTCGGGTCCAGTTTATTTTCACGACCTCGTCTCCTCAGAGGCGAGCTACACTCTGCTCAAAAGATTCGCGCACTCGTGGCATAAAAAGAGGAAAATGTGGCAGATTGGTTAAGGCGCACCGGCAAGCATCTTATATTTGTAAGCGTCTTGCGCAGAATGCGCCGCAGCTAAAAGAGGCCACGCCCGCGTTACGGTGGGAAGATGTGGCCGGGACACCGCGCTTTATAAAAAAGAGCATAAAGCGCTGTAGGGGGCGCACAGAAAAGGCAACGGTGCGTGGCTAAGTGCAAGATCCACCGTTGACCTACGTCCCCGAATTGGCCCACTATATGACCTTGATGTCGAAAGTGGGTTTGGGATGGTGGCGGGATTGGTTAGTCCGCAATGGTAACAAGTGCAGTATATTTGTCGCAAACAAACACAGTCCTTTGATCAGATTTTCTACTCTTCCACAAGAAGAAATGATAACGTTTGCATCACTATTCACGCCCGCACTGCTTTCTTGCAAAAACAACATATCTTCCTAGCTGACTATTTATATAATAAGCTAAATAAAATACTTCATATACAACGTGTAACAGAAAGGTGTAACCATATTTGAAGAGCTTATTCAGTCAATGGTATAGAACAACTTTGACTATGAAGCCAACCCAGAAATCTCAAAAAAAAAATCTACCCTTCCATACATTTCGGCCAAGCAGCATTGCATTTTTCTATGAAACAGTAAATATTTTTTTTCGAAATACAGGGTTTTGTTTTATAGTAAAAGTTGTTCTATATCATTGACTGAACAAGCTCTTCAAATATGATTAGGTACACCTTTCTGTTACACGTTGTATACCCCAAGATTATGCGTAGTTGTAAAATGGCAGTGCGTAGTTTTCTCTTGTAGCATGACTATGAAACGACCGAAAATCTTTTATCAATTGATAAATAGGTAGGAGTTGCCATTTTCAGCACTCATATAATAATTTGTTCTCTTCGTTTGTCACACCAAATACACTCTCTATCACAAGTACAACCTATGTATGTATTTAATCCTTGTATAATCTGACAATTAAGCACTTTTCTCTGATACTGTTTGTACATGTATGTTGTTCGCTGTGTATTTGTAATTTGTTTTTTTAACAAATAATTAATATTTTTATTGATACGATCACAATTTTTTACATTGCTACATAGATTAGGCTTGACTTTGTTTCTGAAAATTGTTAAATAGCCATAAAAATTATTAGTCTGTTCTTTGTCGAAATGCCCATACTTAGTAGCTCTTAGTCCGATGGAAGGGGCTGGAAGCCAAATCACAAGTTAATCCTCGATTAGCTTAGCTTGGTTTCTAACGCTGACCATAATGTCTTGTATTTACCTTAAGAGAGAAACTAATTATGTATTTTTGTAAAGCTTGATGTACGATTTTTCAATAAAGATTATTATTGTTTATTATTAATGTTAGCGTACGTTATTGGAATATATACGCGATAAGTGTGTTATAACCATGTATACTTTGTAAAAAATCGATGTCCTTTTACAATTTGAATCTATACATGAGCAGTCCCAACCTGTGTGTTCTAGCCTTGTATACTTTCAAAAGTCGCCGACGACTTGGCCGACGCGGCCGACCACTTGGCCGACGCGGCCGACCACTTGGCCGACGCGGCCGACCACTTGGCCGACGCGGCCGACCACTTGGCCGACGCGGCCGACCACTTGGCCGACGCGGCCGACCACTTGGCCGACGCGGCCGACCACTTGGCCGACGCGGCCGACCACTTGGCCGACGCGGCCGACCACTTGGCCGACGCGGCCGACCACTTGGCCGACGCGGCCGACCACTTGGCCGACGCGGCCGACCACTTGGCCGACGCGGCCGACCACGTGTTTTCGAAGCTACTAAAGATCGGCCGTGTAAGATATTCAGGTAGGTAGGTAGACTAGGTAGGTAGGTGTACGTTGAGCACAAGTGAAACGCGCGGTAGCTAGAATCGCACTGACGTTTATTCCATCGAAGTTAGAATAATGGCGCAGCCACCGATACCAACATAACAGGCCTTCCCTCTAATAAATAATTTGCATTTTATAAATTACATAAAATTATGTCAAGATCTATCTAGTCACTGTGACTTCAAATTAGCTAGTTTACGATAATCTTAAGATATTACAACTGAGTCTTGTCGTCATCTTTGTTTTCTACGGTTTCTTCATTGCCTTCTTCTTTGTCCTCTTTATTATTTTTTACAAGAAGTCTGTCGTCTGGTAAGAAGGCTGCTATAACAGCAGAACCTGTAAAACAATAATAATTACATTGAAAAAAAAATCGTGTATAAACCGTCGAGTTTAAAGTATAAATAAAAATCACGAAAATGTCCATAAAGGCAACAAGTAAACATCCACGTCACTTCGCTCCCTAAATATTTTTCGTAAAGTGGTGCAAAAAGTGATAATTCCGACCAGAAATCTATAGATATTTGAAAACCCGAAACTAGCTGAAAATATTTAGCTTCACAACATGCAGTGTTGACTTATTGTGGTTGAGTTTATCCTTATTCTGTGGCTAGCCGCACACACATAACACAATTGATAATAATTAGCTTCACAACATGCAGTGTTGACTTAATCTCTCACTCTCTCACAACTCACCTGTGAATATAGTAGCGAACAAGTAGAAGCCCAATTCACAGTTTCCAAATCTCTCACTCTCTCACATCTCACCTGCGAATATAGTAGCGAACAAGTAGAAGCCCAATTCACAGTTTCCAAATCTCTCACTCTCTCACATCTCACCTGCGAATATAGTAGCGAACAAGTAGAAGCCCAATTCACAGTTTCCAATTCTCTCACTCTCTCACATCTCACCTGCGAATATAGTAGCGAACAAGTAGAAGCCCAATTCACAGTTTCCAAATCTCTCACTCTCTCACATCTCACCTGTGAATATAGTAGCGAACAAGTAGAAGCCCAATTCACAGTTTCCAAATCTCTCACTCTCTCACATCTCACCTGCGAATATAGTAGCGAACAAGTAGAAGCCCAATTCACAGTTTCCAAATCTCTCACTGTCTCACATCTCACCTGTGAATATAGTAGCGAACAAGTAGAAGCCCAATTCACAGTTTCCAAATCTCTCACTCTCTCACATCTCACCTGCGAATATAGTAGCGAACAAGTAGAAGCCCAATTCACAGTTTCCAAATCTCTCACTGTCTCACATCTCACCTGTAAATATAGTAGCGAACAAGTAGAAGCCCAATTCACAGTTTCCAAATCTCTCACTCTCTCACATCTCACCTGTTAATATAGTAGCGAACAAGTAGAAGCCCAATTCACAGTTTCCAAATCTCTCACTCTCTCACATCTCACCTGCGAATATAGTAGCGAACAAGTAGAAGCCCAATTCACAGTTTCCAAATCTCTCACTCTCTCACATCTCACCTGTGAATATAGTAGCGAACAAGTAGAAGCCCAATTCACAGTTTCCAAATCTCTCACTCTCTCACATCTCACCTGCGAATATAGTAGCGAACAAGTAGAAGCCCAATTCACAGTTTCCAAATCTCTCACTGTCTCACATCTCACCTGTGAATATAGTAGCGAACAAGTAGAAGCCCAATTCACAGTTTCCAAATCTCTCACTGTCTCACATCTCACCTGTGAATATAGTAGCGAACAAGTAGAAGCCCAATTCACAGTTTCCATTCTCCAGCATAGAGTTGAGGATCTGGATGGACGCGAAGGTGACGACACGACCTCCTGTCACGGAGAGCGCAACTGCCATAGCCCTGGAAACCAACACGTCTACAGGCACCGTTCACCTTCCAGCAAGATGTTTGATCTTTGGTGTAATACCTATCTTAAGGGTCGGTTGCGCCAAACGTGCTCTCGCATTTGGACAATTTAGCATATTAAAACAAAATATTTTTAACAAATAAAATTTGTGTAGGTAGTTCAGGAGTTGAACTACATCATGATTTTTCAGATTTGACACAAGTATCACAATCATCGGGAAAAAAAATCGGAAAGATCAGTAAAATCACGGAAAACGTAATTTGCCTTTGGAACTAGTTTGATCAGTCTACTGATCTAATTATACAAAATAAAATATTTTTATAGAGCAAAGAAATAAAAGTAGCCTTTACAGATTTTTATTATTTTTTATTTCCTTTTGTTATTTAAAAAAAATACTCAAACATTCTACATTTTTCCTCTACAGAAAAATTACGCAAAAATAATTTGGAAATTTGTGAATTTCTTTTAAACAACGAAAGGAAAAAATATTAATATATTATATGAATAAGGTACTTTGAACTTTTTACGCAAAAAAAAATATTTAAATTAGGAAAAAAGAATTTTTTTTTCTGCTTGCTATGCAAATTACGTTTTTCGTGATTTTAGTGATCTTTCCAATTTTTTTCCCGATGCTTGTGATACTTGTGTCAAATGTGAAAAATTATAATGTAGTTCAACTCCTTAACTACCTACTCAAATTTTATTTGTTAAAAATATTTTGTTTTAATGTGCTAAATTGTCCAAATGCGAGAGCACGTTTGGTGCTTATATTGTTTTAGATAAATTCAAACGTAATAACCAAAAATATTGTTTGAAAACGTCCATAGTCTTGCCAAAGGTTTCTCCTGAAACAAGTGTTTGATTTTGTGCCGGTGACGAAATCGGCACGATTGTATTGTCCTCGCAAGTTTCATGGAACGTGCCCCATATAGCGAAATGAAATAGCATGACAATTGGCCCCGCCCACAACTGAGTTGATCGGGACCATCCTTAAGGGGTTATATTTTAGCAAATATAACCCCTTAAGGATGGTCCCGATCAACTAAGTCTAAACAAACTTTAACAGAATATAGATAGGTTTGTATGGATTTGGATTATGGTCAGTTATCAGTTCGTCTGTCCTCTATCAATCTCGTAACTTTATAGATATCTCTTGTAGTATTGTGAGAAATCTCAAAACAGCTACAATAAAATCATGTCCCCGAAATCAATCGATGAAAAAATATTCAGGAAATCGAAGTTATGAAATTATTTTTAAGGTTAAAGTACAGAACCCTCAAAGCCTCAATGTAACTCTCACTTGTAAGCTACCCAAGCAAATCTAATTGGGGATGTATAAGAATTGGCTGAAGGTCATGATACCCAGTAGGAAGATGACGGAGCTGCCCTGCAGGAAGGCAGTAACGATATCTCACCTGACTTGTGTGGGGAACAGTGCCACGCACATGGCTGTATATAGACCAAGGGTCATGATGCCCAGTAAAAAGATGACGAAGAAGACCGCGGAGCCGATGGCGTTGGGCACCAGGTTCACCACAATGCCACTAAGACCAATAAACAGCGTCG
Organism: Ypsolopha sequella; assembly: GCA_934047225.1. NCBI lineage: Eukaryota > Metazoa > Arthropoda > Insecta > Lepidoptera > Ypsolophidae > Ypsolopha > Ypsolopha sequella. The sequence continues at coordinate 27,486,384 of OW203990.1, read as the reverse complement.
TGAAGATCACCATGTTGCGGCGCCCGGTGCGGTCCACCACCTGGGCACAATACAATTTAAAAATTATCTATGAGTAAAAGAATATCTTAATGACTGGTTTATCAGGCTGATGGATGGATGGATGAATTTATCAACACATACCAATGGCTCGTACATGAAATTTGGATTCTAGTTTCATTTAGACATAGACTTCTACTGTGACCTCTTACTTAATAATTAATTGAAGAAAAGAAAAACTACAAGAAAAAAGGCATGTTCCTACTAAATTTCTTGCCCTTCATCTTAGGAAGACGAATGAGCAGAGTTAGGTATGTATTTATATAATATGTAACCTAGCTATTGTACTACGTATCAGCATACGTTAAACAGACGGAGTGAGGAAAGTGCCACTATTTTACGTAGTCAACGATTATTCTTTGTCTTCGGCTTCGGCCGAAGCTTTTGCCTAATTTAGAGTCAAAGCCGAATACTGTACACAAGAAATTACTCACCAAGCTGATGAGCAGATTGACGAAAGACTGCAGGCCGGCGATGGCGAGCACATACAGCAGAGCCGTCTCATTCAGTGCGCACGGGACCACATCCGGCTGGAAGCATACCGGGGAGAGGGGGGACGGTTATTACAATTTGACAGGCATTACTTCAGACTGATTGTTTCTCATTAGTTTCATTGCTCATTAAAGTTCACTTATACTATTTCATCAGACAAAATCACATTTCTGAACGTCGACCTCACTCTCAGCAACGAAAAAAAAAAATCATTACTATAATAGAAATAAAATTCTATGTTTGAACACTTGGCGATTTATCCATCGCAAGGAGATATAATTTAACATTACATCATTGCAGCATAGAAACGTAGAAAGAAAAGTAAATCTGGATGTGAGGAGCTCTGAACCGGGATACGAATCTCGGGTTCGTATCCTTATATACGAATTATATATGGCCTTAACTGTGTTGATCGGTACAGTATTCATATCCATTTTCAGTTAATAATGTCAGCTGTGTCACTGTATGCAAATCTTCAAAACGTACCTCATTTTAGTAACAAGAAAGAAAGAGCAAGCAAGCAACGCGTTGATATCTTTTGCTCGGACCGATTAAATTTAGAATTGCTTGCAGAAGAGTTCAACGCGATGCCTTACTTGCGTTTTTCAAAAATATCGTCAAAACTTTAATAGCAATTTAGTTCATCGGTTCAACTGCTGCACAAATAAATGTTATATAAAATATAAATACAATTTGTTTAATATTATATAATACCATTGTAATTTGTCCATTGTACATCTTGATAAAAACACATGTATTTTCACAATAAAATTTGACTACCTATATATTATGGTAATAAATATATAATAATAAATATATAATAAATATATAATTAAATGAGACTTGTGTGAGGCGTAACGTCGTCGCGTAAACGTCTTTACTTTCTTTACTCGAAGGCAGTCTAAATCTGCTGAAACTGTGGGTCTACCGCGTAATTCTCATTTTCATCAACATCAACTTGATATTGAAATTTGACGTGCGTGCGACGACGCCCGCCTAACATGCCATCTCTTTTGCACGCGTTGAATTTCGCATGCATTTGCTTGAAGTTGGTACAAATGAGAATTACGCGGTAGAGCCCCTGGTCGGCTTTCCTGATCATAACACGTATTGGGGTGAGCCGTTTTTATATAAATCATATAATAAATAATAATAATAATAATTCTTTATTTTCGTTACAAAAATATTCTTAAAATTAGGTACAAGACTGATATATTTTATATATATGTCTTAGTAATTATCTTAAGTACCCAGGGAGTTATCCTGTTCCCTAGTTTAGGTAATCCTGAATCTTAGGGTCACAGTGTCATATCCCCTATAAATAAATAATAATCGTTCATAGTACTCGTCTAAAAACAGCTGTTCCCATAGAAATGTTACATTTCGACCAAAATTTATGAAACAACAGATTTTCTTCATGATTTTTAGATTTTTTTGCCAGTTTTCAACTTTGGCAACATCATCTTAACACTCTGCACATATATAGCCAGAGCCGTATAAAGTGTTGATAATTTCACATAAAAAAAACCAACTCACATCCGGCGGCGCTAGAAGCGAAGTGTCGATGATGGCGCAGAGTGTCATGCCGCCCCCTTCACCCCGCCCCATCACTGATACGAACTGGTCCATGATACGCGGCAACCAGATCGCGAACGCATTCACTCTGGGAACAACAAAACAGAGTGTGTGTAGCACACGTCCTCGATACAAAACAGGGTACACGTGTCTTTCTTGTCCAAACGTGGCATGCGTGAGAGGGCAAGTAGGAAACATAGATTCTGTATCTTTGGCGCTTGCTAGCTATACAGGCAACATATCGTTACGACATTATATCCCTGAGGGAGTATCTGATGTGTTTCTGAGACTGTCAATAGTGTCCCAATCTTATGTAGTTTTTAGTTTTTAGGTACAATACAGTACAGTTTTTGTATTATACAGGGTGTTAAGATGAAGTTGTAGAAGCCGAAAACTGGCGGTAGTACTCGTCTATACGAACAACTTATACTGGTTTATATAGTATGATTCCAACAAAAAAGTTTAAATGTTTGCATTTAAATTCTCCGCTTAAGGGGCTCCACAATGCTAAACATCAGTTTTGTATTGGATTCAGTTCCGTCAATATAGATGGTAAAAATCTGAAAAAATATGGCGTGTTTTGTGACTCAAGGCAATTATTAATTATGCTTTATAAATAAATATACTTTCAATCTTCTGTTAATTTCTTTTTATTTTAAAGCTTGAATTTCACGAAAAAAGCGATTCAGTTTCCATATTTCAAAACCGATTGAAACGAAACCAACACACGGAGATACTTACTAGAAAAAAACCATCTTTATTACATAAAAATAAATTATTGTCAATGTCCTAATGGAGACACGATTTCATAATAACTGAAGTATTGCGTGCCTGGTATCTGATTAGAGCAGGATAGAAGAGTTAAAAAACAAACGCGCTAGAGCAGGACTGAATTTTAGCACAGTGCAGTCCCTTAATGTATTTACCTAAACAAACAGAGTTACCTCGTCAAACAACTAATTTTAAAGATATTTTATGGAATTGGTCCTCTATAATTATAATACTCATTGGAGTTTACAGCAAACTTTTAATATAAGTTCACTTCGGACTTTGCCATAGAATAAAAAAAAACTAAATTTGAAGTCATCAAACAAAACTTGTGAAGTACATAGTTGACTGAAATCTCTAATCTGTGGCCCGTTGGAGCTCTGCCAACTGTGTTCAACTCCTCTATGACAGTAGGAGCTGGCTCTGATCACAACTTACTGCTTGAAGATGAAGAGTAGAGCCATGATGATGGTGTACTTCAACAGCGGAGCCTTGAACAGCGGCACCAATTGGTCCTTCGCTTTTGGCTTTTCTTTAGATTTGCTGGAGTCTTCCGGCAGAAGTCCGTTTACCTGAAATAGTTATTATTTTGTTATTGGATAAAACTTGCATTTTCGTAAAGTATTTATATTTATTTGGATCAACCAGTTTCGCTTAAATAAGTAAAAAATAATAATCCATCCATCCATCAGCCTAGTTCGTCCACTGCTGGACATAAGCCTTAGCCTTTTCAGGACTTGGCCACTCCCGGCGGTCATCCTGGAAGAATTGCCCATACTCACACACGCTGGGCAGGCGGGTTGGTGAGCGCGGTGCCGGAACCCTCGCATCAGTGACGCCGCTGCCCGTCACCAGTCTGTTCCATATAAGGCCCAGCTATTAGAGATGGATGTACCGCCATCCATCGGTCCCAGACATGGTGGGCCTCCTGGTTTTTTGCCTGTGAGCTGTCCTCTTACTCTCCCCCGAATTACTATCTCCAAGATGGTGGTACTTCCACAGTCGAGCCCGGCATCAGCTCTACCACCTTCCATATAAAAATAATAATAATAAGTAGAAAAACAGATTTCCATCTGCTATGATCCAGACACACCTCTTTCGCCTCTTCCACATCCATCAATCTAGTCATACAAGCTCTTCTATTCCGGGTACTTTAAACTTGGGCCTTCTTCAGTATGTCGCCAATTTGGTCAGCATACGTCCTTCTATAGGATCATGCTTTACCTTCGATTTGCGCACCATATATAATAGGTCTTTACCTATGAAATTGCCGAAATTTTCGTACATATTCATGAGTTCATAATTCCTGTAATTCAATAGCTATTTCAATTTTTTTTTTTGTTTGAAAGTTGATTTCAAGGTTTTACATCTACGTATTAAATTTTCAGTTTGATTATAAAAATTAAATCTTCAGAAACAGTTCGTCCTAAATGCCATCCATTTCCATGATAAGATTTGTAATATTTTTTTACAGCTAACACTTTTTAAAAATTTAATTAATGTTAGCTTAATGTTGTCTCATTTAAACACATTAGAATTGACATAATTTTGATTTGTCATTCTTAAAATAAATGCAAAAACGTTAGTACTGAAAATTGAGTGTCCTTCAAATTATATATAAAAAACAGCAATTTCATATGTAAGGACCTAATATATTTCTTTCGTCACTCTACTTTCATTCGTCCACTTTGTACGCCTAAACCACCTATTTTACTTAAATTTGAGTTATTTACAGAATGTACATATCCTTAGTATAAAATGTATTTATTTTTTACCTCAGTTATTGGGACTATTAACTGATATTACATCAATATTTACTGTATTTGCTGTGAGTCTTTGTAAATAAATAAAGAAATGAAATATTAAAAAAAAATTTTTTTAGCAACAAAGTTGTACATTTTTGTGTTTAATTTTGTTAATATCTTTTTCTAAGGTTGTTTAGGAGATATTGCTATAAGCAATAAGTGCCGCCTTTGTAGTTTCATAATGTCCATTCCTTGTTGTTAAAATAAATTTGTTTAATGTGTGTAAATGTACAAAAGTAAAAAAATAAAAGAAAAATAAAATAAAAAAGTTAAAAGTAAGTAAACGCTTTAGATAATATAGTACCTATGATGTATATTACATAACCGCAAATATAATAAAGTTCATCATAATTTATGAAAAAATACAAATACAAGTATTTAAATTTTTACCAAAATACCCAAATTACTCACATTAAATTCTCCCTTCGTAAGGTTGACCCTATGGATGAGCCTCAACACTTCAACAGCCTGCTGCTCCTCGCCCTTCAACAGAAGGAACTTGGGGCTCTCCCGGAGGAAGTACAGCCCGATGAGACCGACGAGACCAGGCAGCGAGTAGACCACGACCACGGTACGCCAGGAGTTCCAGTAGATGTCCAGAGCAGGCATGTAGTACGAGAAACTGAGAGGGATGATCGGGATAGCCAGCACTGCAACGATAACGATCATAAAAGTTTCAAAACATAAGCAAAACAATAACAAACAACGCTTTTTATAAATTTCTTAAATATTACTCACGTTCTGATATTTGAGAAAAATGCTTACAATCATTAAGGGGCTATACCGTGAAAATTGACACTATTTGAAGTTATTTATCTGCTCTTTTAATGAAGTTCCAAGTAAAATAAATTAGTATAACAATTTTGGGACCTTTTACTAGATTTTGGTCTATCAGAAACGCGATAGGAGAAATTTCATTCGATAGAAATAATTTTTGAAATCAGGTCTAAATTTACACTTTTTTTGATATTCTGACAAATTAGGATAGCATACAGACTTGAAAAATATTTATTTAGATGGGTTTTAACTACACCTAAATTACTGGTTATGGAATTTTTTGTAGCTATTTTAGTTAATTTTGCATTAATTTAAAACCGACTTTTTGACAATTTTCCCCGATTCCGTCCCTTCCGCACTGCGGGTCTTTCTGCCTGGAGTAACGGGGACCTTTGCTAGCACGGTATATCACCTTAAGGGCCCGTTTAGGGAATGCAATCTTGCAGCTAAATGTCAATCTCGATATTTGCAAGATTTAAAAAAGTCAATCTCGCAAGATCTTGCACTAATAAAAAATCTTTCGAAAAAATATTGTTTCAACTACTGGTTAACAAAAAAATTAAAACAAGATATGAATATAATTAAAGAAATGTATTTAAACATATTTCTAAAAATTATTGTATAATTTTACTGATCATAATGAAAAACTTTCCCAAAGAAACATTCCAGCCAAACGAAAAAAAATATTTTCCTATCCATAATAATTTTAATAACCTACTGTAAATGTTGTATGGCATGTGTTTTTTTTATTTGCTTGGTTGTTTCTTTGGAAATTTTGTTAAGTGTGACCAGTAAAGTAGGTAGAGTATATGATTTTATTTAAAGATGGCGTCTGTTTTCACCCTATGTAGCCTATAGGCTAGCTCAGCCGCAGACAAGGTTCCTTCTAATTCCATGATCGTAGGCATCGATTAAAAAAAAATGATGTTGATGTTTTATGATGCAAAATGCAGTTATTGTTTTTTCGACTCAGCAAATACAAAGATTTATCTTTTTTTAAAACGATTCAAGTGTCGTCGATACGCTCAATTTGTTGAGCAATTACTGGCTTTAGCCCAATAGCTTAAGCAACGAATAATTTGTGGATGGAAAAGTCGAAAGCAGGATCTTTGACTTAAGAACTTTGTTTGGACTAGTTAGGAGATAAACATGCTAAAAGTCCTTGCCCCTCCGAGTCGAGCCTGAGGAGGGGGGGCACAAAGAAGATCCCGTTTTTTGGTTTTTTGCTTACATCTCGAAAACCGTGCATTGTAAGAAATTTTGTTTTACTACATAATGAAAGCTGATAAAATTTTCTACAACTTTAGCTTTCACACTTTTTATCTATCTCCAATCTTTGCCTAGATTTGGTCGAATTTCAAAGCCTTTTTCACGTCAACCACGTTGGATTTTAAAATCGTTGTTGTTTTCGTAATCAGCGACCCGATAAACCATTCAAACGATACTCATGTTGATGTTCAAAATGTTTACCCCATTTCCCCCTTTTAGGGGTTGAATTCTGAAAAAACTTGGAACACATTTATAGATAAGAGTACTCCTGTGAAGTCTCGAATAAAATAGTCTAACTAATCTTGTTTCCCCTTACAAACTTTGGACACCCGTTTCACCCCCTTAAGGGGTGTGTTTTGAAAAATCCTTTCTTAGTGGACGCCTTCACTATATAAGGTATCTATATGCAAAATTTCAAGTCTATAGAACCAGCTGTTGTTGAGATGTAAGCAAAAAACCAAAAAACGGGATCTTCTTTGTGCCCCCCCCCCTCGGGCTCGACTCGGAGGGATAAGGACTTTAGTATGTTTATTTCCTAACTAGTCCAAACAAAGTTCTTAAGTCAAAGACCCTGCTTTCGACTTTTCCATCCACATACCCTTAGAGAGCACTCATTTCTCAGCCTACAACTCGCCCCAAGTAAAGTGTTTAAGGCCGACAGAGTATTGTTCAACTCTTTCTATTGTGAATTCTTAAAGTTTCGCTAAGCCTGGATCTGTAATATGTGCTGCCACCTCACAAATCTTGCGAGATCTCGCACTGATAACGATGCGTGGTTGATCTTGTAATTTCGGTATTTCGAGATGTCAGTATTCCCTAGGCCCGTTATCCCTGACATTGAGTACCTCATTTCGCAACAAGTAGAACTGAACTCTATGATCTTTGATATATATTTTGTTATGTAAATTTTATATAAAACGAAAAAAACATGAAAAATCGACCAAGTTTCTTTTTTTTTTTCGATCGAGCAAAGTATAACGTATCGTGTTTTGAACCGCAAAAAATCTGCAGAAAGTACGTATCTAAGATATATATTTTTTTCAGATACAAAATATCACAATTTCATGCTTTAAAATAAATCAGAAAAGAAACAAAATTGGGATAAGCCCCCCCTTATCTAAACGCGTCAGTAATTTTAAAATTTCTAATTTTATTTATTTCTAAATATAAAACATTGTCGTAAACATAAGCGATGCGTTTAGATTCATTCATGATGAATTATTATTACATACGGCTTGAACACTCACGTGTGATTGTTGTTGACTATATGCCAACCGTTTCACCGATACAATTTCGGCATTATCAAGGCGAATGTCGTTCTTAGGAGGACGCGGCGTTCACCGTCGTTGTCAACCGTTGTCGTTGTCACCGTTTGTCACACGTGAGTGTTCAAGCCGTATGTAATAATAATTTAGTATGTCAGCTCACGCGAGTTTTAATATCATTCATGATGATTTAAATACAAGTAAAATTAAAATAAGGTTCCTCACCTGCCATGATCCCCTGCGCCAAGAGGAAGACGCTGGCCACCAGCAGCATCACAAGGTTCCGTCGTGCCATGGGGATGCTCTCACTCAGCAGCGTTATCGCCAGCGGGTACTTGCCTGCCGCCCTGTTTATTACACGAGATCAACACTAATAATTGTATTGTGCAACCGTGTCATAATGAGACATTGTGACACGAGTGCTTGTTTACGAAACGAACCAAGTGACATTATTTATAATATTTTAACTAATAATTTCACGAAAAATGAGAAAAAGAACACTAACTCGTCATGATATTGTCGTGATACTTGTCATGATACCTGAGACCTTGGAATTAGTATGTACAATGTACATGCATGATGAGCGAGAACGAGTAAGAGGGCCATTATCGCTTGTCATTTTCTTTAGCGGTGTTATAATAAATTTGGGCAATCACAGCGCAGAATTGCGGTGTTATAATTTAGTACTATTTAACACTTTTAATTAACTTAATATACATAAAAAATTAAACAGGAATTACAAACTTATTTGTTATATATACAAGGTGACTTTTTGATCATCGTCCAAATTCATACTGGAGGCTTGATAAGTGATCAGTATCTTGGATCAATAACAATTTTTGTGAAATTTGTAAAATTAAATTTCTGCTTCCCATAGAAATTCACTTCCAGTTCCGAGTGAATCACTATGGGGAGTCGAAATTTCATTTTACGAATTTTACAAAAATGATTATTGTTCCATGATACTGATCACTTACCAAGCCACCAGTATGAATTTGGACGATGATCAAAAAGTCACCTTGTATATACTTATTACCTACAAAATGTATGAATGTCGGAGACGTAACCCGAAGAGTACATTATAAGTCGGCGTTTTCAGTATTTGTTGTTTAATTAAAGCATAATAATGTAATATACAGATATTACAAATTCCCAACTACTGTGGTCTTTGAGATAGACCCGCCCGTAACAAAAATGGTCTAAAAATGACAATTTATTTTGCCCCCATTGATAAAATTGATAAAAAATATATAAAACATTACAACGTGAAATTTAAGTCATTTTATTAAGGGGGTATATCGTCAAAATCGACACTTTTTGTATAACAATTTTGGGACCGTTTTCTAGATTTTGGACTATCAGAAACGCGATTGGAGGAATTTCACTCTATAGAAATTATTATTGAAATTAGGTCTATATTTACACTTTTTTTGATATTCTGACAAATTGGGATAGCATACAGACTTCAAAAATATTTATGGGTTTTAAAAATACCTAAATTACTGGTTATAGAAATTTTCATAGCTATTTTAGTTAATTTTGTATTGATTTAAAACCGACTTTTTCTCAATTTTCCCCGATTCCGTCCCTCTCGCTCTGCGGATCTTTTCGCCTAGAGTAACGGGGACCTTTGCACGGACGATATATCACCTTAACGAAAACTGGTGATAGTACTCGTCCATATGAACAACTTTTACTATGAAGCCAACCCTGAAATCGTGAAAAAAAATCAGCTATTTCATACATTTGGGTCGAGTAGGTATTTAACTTTTCATGGAACAGCTGATATTTGTGACTGACGCCGGACCCAGGATAGGGCCCGAAATTTTATTTTATTAAGTATATATATATATTAACTACATTTAAAGACAAACTAGTCAATTAATATCGTTTATTTACACTCCATAGTAAAAGTTGTTTATATGGCCAAGTAGTATCACCAGTTTTCGTTAGCAAAATTACTTAAATTTCACGTTGTATTAATTAGTCTACTCAATGAGTTCTAGACAATGACACCCCACATGACAGGTCAGGAAAAAAAAAATTTTTCGCCTTCATTTTCATGTATGAAGATTGAGCCCCCCTGAAAATTTAATTTAATTACATTTTAACTTCAATATTCGGTTTTGGTTCAACATTCTACAAAACATATAAACATTTTAGGTCTCTATCTCATTCCGTCTAAAAGCTAGAGACCCGTGACATACGGACGGACAGACAGACAGACGGACAGCAGAGTGACATTAATATTACGGTTTGCCCTTTGAGTACAGAACCCTTAAAACGTATGGGCAATTCTGTGAGTATGGGCAATTCTACCAGGATGACCGCCGGGAGTGGCAAAGTCCTGGAAAGGCTGATGGATGGATGGATAGATTTCATTCCGTCTAAAAGCTAGAGACCTGTGACATACGGACGGACAGCAGAGTGACATTAATATTACGTTTTGCCCTTTGAGTACAGAACCCCAAAAACATATTTTTTCTCTTTATCAGCTGATTTGACCGAATCTTAGATACCAAGCGTCGATAATGTAAATCACAATTACTTACACGAATTCAATGTACATACATGACTTTGTTACTACTTACTATTAGATACATATAGCCAGATAATTATGACAATTGTTTCAAACGATAAATATGATATGACAAGTTGACAAGATAATGTCATGTGATATTTTAATGGACATATGTACTTTGTGTTTAATTTATTTTCAATGCATGTGCTCGTAAAGGCCCACTTTTTATGCATCAAAACCGAACAGAAAGTCGATTATTTTGCCCTAGGGCTTTATTATTATTATTTTTTTTTAATTATTTACAATGGTTGGCTAACCTGCAGCCTTGCCTGTGTACCATAGATGTTATACTTTTTTTCCACCGTTTAACGGCTCTGGATAAAGTCCTTTTGAGCCAATTATAATTTAAAGTTCACAAGATTATGTTTGTTTTCATTTCCTCACACTATGCATTGAAAAATGTAGTATGATACACGGGCGTAAGAGCAATAAATTACTCGATTACGTTTAAAACACTCGCTACGCTCGTGTTTTAAATCGTCCTCGTAATTTATTCCTTCGCGCCCTTGTAGCATAAACTACTATTAACTCTATAAAATTAATTTCTCGATATCAAGTTATATAAAACTTATGTGTATTCTTTATGTAGTGAGTGTTGACTTGTGAAACGTGTATTATATATACCTACTTTGCAAAATAAACTTTTTGAATTTTGAATTTTGAATTTAGTATCATTATCACTACCTTTTGCCTGCAGCTTAGCTCGCGTGGGCGTGTCTTTCATTCAATGAGTCTTTTATATTTTACTTGAGTTTTTTTTTTTGTAATACAAACGATTTAAGTAAATAAATATTTATTCAATATTCATTCATTCATTTTATTTGCGCAAAAGATAAAAACTATTATCGACAGTTTTCGGCTTCGTTGTTATTTTATTGACATCCCTTATAACCTATATGTTGAACAGGGTCACTACGATGATAATAAAGAAAATCGCATCTCGAGTTAAAACGGAACACACAAACAGACAGACAGACAGACACAAATTATAAAAATAAAATTGTAGTTTTGCCCTCAGTACTTTCACACGGTCAATACGCATAACTTATGGTTGATATGATATGATATGATAAAATCCCATTTATTTAATACTTTTTATTCCATGACAAGAAAACAAGAAAAGAGGAAAAAAAATTTACAAGTTTTGCGTTTGGGAACGCGATTTTTATCGACTCGACCGCCTCTGTGCTCCCATTTCTTATATCGACTCGACCGCCTCTGTGCTCCCATTTCTTATATCGACTCGACCGCCTCTGTGCTCCCATTTCTTATATCGACTCGACCGCCTCTGTGCTCCCATTTCTTATATCGACTCGACCGCCTCTGTGCTCCCAGTTCTTATATCGACTCGACCGCCTCTGTGTTCCCAGTTCTTATATCGACTCGACCGCCTCTGTCCTCCCAGTTCTTATATCGACTCGACCGCCTCTGTGCTCCCATTTCTTATATCGACTCGACCGCCTCTGTGCTCCCAATTTTTATATCCACTCGACCGCCTCTGTGGTCCCAGTTCTTATATCGACTCGACCGCCTCTGTGATCCCAGTTCTTATATCGACTCGACCACCTCTGTGGTCCCATTTCTTATTTCGACTCGACCGCCTCTGTGCTCCCAGTTCTTATATCGACTCGACCGCCTCTGTGGTTCCATTTCTTATATCGACTCGACCGCCTCTGTGCTCCCAGTTCTTATATCGACTCGACCGCCTCTGTGCTCCCAGTTCTTATATTGACTCGACCGCCTCTGTGGTCCCATTTCTTATTTCGACTCGACCGCCTCTGTGGTTCCATTTCTTATATCGACTCGACCGCCTCTGTGCTCCCAACTTTTATATCCACTCGACCGCCTCTGTGGTCCCATTTCTTATTTCGATTCGACCGCCTCTGTGGTCCCAGTTCTTATATCGACTCGACGGCCTCTGTGCACCCAGTTCTTCTATTGACTCGACCGCCTCTGTGCTCCCAGTTCTTATATCGACTCGACCGCCTCTGTGGTCCCATTTCTTATTTCGACTCGACAGCCTCTGTGGTCCCAGTTCTTATATCGACTCGACCGCCTCTGTGCTCCCAGTTCTTATATCAACTCGACCGCCTCTGTGCTCCCAGTTCTTATATCGACTCGACCGCCTCTGTGCTCCCAGTTCTAATATCGACTCAACCGCCTCTGTGCTCCCATTTCTTATATCGACTCGACCGCCTCTGTGCTCCCAGTTCTTATATCGACTCGACCGCCTCTGTGGTCCCAGTTCTTATATCGACTCGACCGCCTCTGTGCTCCCAGTTCTTATATCGACTCGACCGCCTCTGTGGTTCCATTTCTTATATCGACTCGACCGCCTCTGTGCTACCAGTTCTTATATCGACTCGACCGCCTCTGTGCTCCCAGTTCTTATATCGACTCGACCGCCTCTGTGGTTCCATTTCTTATATCGACTCGACCGCCTCTGTGCTCCCAGTTCTTATATCGACTCGACCGCCTCTGTGGTTCCATTTCTTATATCGACTCGACCGCCTCTGTGCTCCCAGTTCTTATATCGACTCGACCGCCTCTGTGGTTCCATTTCTTATATCGACTCGACCGCCTCTGTGGTCCCATTTCTTATTTCGACTCGACCGCCTCTGTGGTTCCATTTCTTATATCGACTCGACCGCCTCTGTGCTCCCAGTTCTTATATCGACTCGACCGCCTCTGTGGTTCCATTTCTTATATCGACTCGACCGCCTCTGTGGTCCCATTTCTTATTTCGACTCGACCGCCTCTGTGGTTCCATTTCTTATATCGACTCGACCGCCTCTGTGCTCCCAGTTCTTATATCGACTCGACCGCCTCTGTGCTCCCAGTTCTTATATCGACTCGACCGCCTCTGTGCTCCCAGTTCTTATATCGACTCGACCGCCTCTGTGCTCCCAGTTCTTATATCGACTCGACCGCCTCTGTGCTCCCAGTTCTTATATCGACTCGACCGCCTCTGTGCTCCCAGTTCTTATATCGACTCGACCGCCTCTGTGGTCCCATTTCTTATTTCGACTCGACCGCCTCTGTGGTTCCATTTCTTATATCGACTCGACCGCCTCTGTGCTCCCAGTTCTTATATCGACTCGACCGCCTCTGTGGTTCCATTTCTTATATCGATTCGACCGCCTCTGTGCTCCCAGTTCTTATATCGACTCGACCGCCTCTGTGCTCCCAGTTCTTATATCGACTCGACCGCCTCTGTGGTCCCATTTCTTATTTCGACTCGACCGCCTCTGTGGTTCCATTTCTTATATCGACTCGACCGCCTCTGTGCTCCCAGTTCTTATATCGACTCGACCGCCTCTGTGGTTCCATTTCTTATATCGACTCGACCGCCTCTGTGGTCCCATTTCTTATTTCGACTCGACCGCCTCTGTGGTTCCATTTCTTATATCGACTCGACCGCCTCTGTGCTCCCAGTTCTTATATCGACTCGACCGCCTCTGTGCTCCCAGTTCTTATATCGACTCGACCGCCTCTGTGGTTCCATTTCTTATATCGACTCGACCGCCTCTGTGGTCCCATTTCTTATTTCGACTCGACCGCCTCTGTGGTTCCATTTCTTATATCGACTCGACCGCCTCTGTGCTCCCAGTTCTTATATCGACTCGACCGCCTCTGTGCTCCCAGTTCTTATATCGACTCGACCGCCTCTGTGGTCCCATTTCTTATTTCGACTCGACCGCCTCTGTGGTTCCATTTCTTATATCGACTCGACCGCCTCTGTGGTTCCATTTCTTATATCGACTCGACCGCCTCTGTGGTTCCATTTCTTATATCGACTCGACCGCCTCTGTGCTCCCAGTTCTTATATCGACTCGACCGCCTCTGTGCTCCCAGTTCTTATATCGACTCGACCGCCTCTGTGGTTCCATTTCTTATATCGACTCGACCGCCTCTGTGGTCCCATTTCTTATTTCGACTCGACCGCCTCTGTGGTTCCATTTCTTATATCGACTCGACCGCCTCTGTGCTCCCAGTTCTTATATCGACTCGACCGCCTCTGTGGTTCCATTTCTTATATCGACTCGACCGCCTCTGTGCTCCCAGTTCTTATATCGACTCGACCGCCTCTGTGGTTCCATTTCTTATATCGACTCGACCGCCTCTGTGGTCCCATTTCTTATATCGACTCGACCGCCTCTGTGGTTCCATTTCTTATATCGACTCGACCGCCTCTGTGCTCCCAGTTCTTATATCGACTCGACCGCCTCTGTGGTTCCATTTCTTATATCGACTCGACCGCCTCTGTGCTCCCAGTTCTTATATCGACTCGACCGCCTCTGTGGTTCCATTTCTTATATCGACTCGACCGCCTCTGTCCTCCCAGTTCTTATATCGACTCGACCGCCTCTGTGCTCCCAGTTCTTATATCGACTCGACCGCCTCTGTGCTCCCAGTTCTTATATCGACTCGACCGCCTCTGTGGTCCCAGTTCTTCCAACGTCTTCACCACTAATTTGAAGATCCTGGGCTCAAATCCCGTATGTCCATTTTTGTGCACAAATTTAAGGCTGGGCGTAAATTTATAGAGTAGTGAAAACGCTCTGATTCAAACTCACGCACACACATGCGTGCTCTACACGCCGCTAAGCGAAGTTCGGGAGACTCTCCATACAAAATTCGGCATAGCGGCGTGTAGAGCACGTGTGTGAGTTCGAATCTGACCGTCTGTGCACGATTCACTATTCTATAAATTATATTTACTCTCATAAGGCTCACCAACTCTTACATTGGGATGAAAAAATCGTCGGTTCAAAACAGGGTATACGAGTGTTGACTGCTCACACTCGCGGATAAAAGTCGTGATGATTTAAATTTAAATAGGACGGGTACCTCAGTGGCGCAGTTGGCAGCGAACTTGCCGTGTAAACAAGAGGTCACAGGCTCAAATCCAGGCCCGAGGATTTTATTCAAAATATTAATAATTTGGATATATTAATAATTTGCAATATTCCGCTAAACACTCTTACCATGCTATTCAAAATGCAGACTCAAGCACCGCCCGCCCTCCCACATAAAACTTGCACAAGCAAAGCAAGCAGTACGAGCACAAAATAAAGCAATCTTAAATAACAAGCAAGAAAACTTATTGACACGTGTTTCGCCTCTAAACGAGGCATGCTCGGGATGTGTAGTCCACCCGACCGCTCGACAGCAAAAAATTAAATTTGTTTCTAATTAATCTTTTCTAATTTGTTTTGAATTGTATATGTTTATGTACTTTATTTTTAATTTACAAAGTTTGGGCTCTCACATCATGGTAGCGAAGAACTGGAAGATCATCAGCATGATCCAGTTGACAGAGATGCTGGCGATGGCGTTGAACACGATGCTCAGGGCCAGTGACAGCATTAACATGTTGCGTCGGCCTTGCGTGTCTCCCAAGTAGCCCCATAGCGGAGACCCCAGTATTGACCCTAGAAGACGGAAGTATTCTCTCATTTGTGGTAAACATAATAAGTACGACTAAACTAATGCCCGTTTTTACTAACCAAAGGAGACGCGTTAATCAGATGCCTAAATATTAAGCAATTAGCTATGAAATGTCCATTTTGTATGGAGAATTTGAAGACAACTCGATTTTCAGTACTAAAATTTTTGCATTTTTTTTTTGCAATGACCTATCTTATAATTTTTTTTTTGTTTATGAATGAGATAACATTAAACTAACAGCAACTTTAATTTAATTCCCATTTAGCTTAATTTTTAAAAGATTTTATTTAAATATTTTTTCAGAGAATATACGCCGTTTTAGGACATAGTTTTCATTATTTTGGCATATAAATTAAGCATTATTTTTTACGATTTTTTTTAAATAATTGTCCGATTACCTTGTCACTTGAGAATTTTAGACATTATATTGATTGTGATGTGTGATTGCTTATGAAAAAAGTGGTCTGTCTCCTCATCTGTCATCTAAATGTCAAATTAGTCTGAAGCAAATTATTATAAAATCTTGATAGCAAAGGACACATTTCTAAACAGCCATTACTCAAGTGACGTCACACGGGGGCAAATAGAAGTTGCAGCCTTTTCGTAAAAATATTCATCATCATGAGGTTTTTTAGACCAAAACTTCGAAAATACGTCTTATTAAACCTAAATCACAAAAATGTTTTCGAATTAACACACCTCAACATAATTTAATCTATGCCAATTGTTGAAAAGTGTGAGCTGTAATAATATATTACGAATCTTATCATGGAAATGGATGGCATTTAGGACGAACTGATTATGAATATTTAATTTTAGTATCAAACTGACAAAAAAAACAAAATTAAATACGTAGATGTAAAAATTTTCTCAATGCAAGTGCTCGTAAAGGCCCTCTTTTTATGCATCAAAACCGAACAGAAAGTCGATTATTTTGCCCTAGGGCTTTTTTTTTTAATTACGAGAAATTCGCTAAACTGCAACCTTTCCTGTGTACCATAAATGTTATACTTTTTTTTCACTGTTTAATGGCTCTGGATACAGTCCTTTTGAGCCAATCGTAATTTAAAGTTCACAAGATTATATTTGTTTTATTTCCTCACACTATGCATTGTAAAACGTAGTATGATACACGGGCGTAAGAGCAATAAATTACTCGGTTACGTTTAAAACACTCGCTACGCTCGTGTTTAAATCGTCCTCGTAATTTATTCCTTTTCGCCCTTGTAGCATAAACTACTAAAATCCACTTTCAAACAAATAATGAAAATAGTATTGAATTAGGAACTAATGAATCTGTACGAAAATATCGGCAATTTCATAAAGTTGCTTCTTATATCTATATAAGTATATCTATATCTATTATATCTATATAGTATATTATATCTATCTATAGTAATCACTTTTTGGGGTTTGGTAGTCAACAACAAGGAACCCTTATAGTTTAGCCATGTCCGTCTGTCTGTCGTTTAGGGTACCTCCCCTACACGTAAAGTGGAGATGATTTTTTTCTCGTTTATCCCCTAGTGTGGGGTGTCGTTGGATAGGTAAAAAAAGGTGGTTTGAGAAAACCATTTTTCGATCCAGGGTTCCGTTTGCGAAATATTAAGCTTAAAAGTGTCAATTTTTGTTAGAGTCAAGTGTCCCCCCCCTGCCAGCGAAACGGTTGTATTTGGAGACGTGAAAAAAATCACGGCAGTAGTATAACGAAATTAAAAGGAAAACTATCACAGCTAAGTGGGCTTTACAAGTTAACGAGTACAGATCAAACTGTATGAGCAACTTCCGAGCAGACTAGAAGCTTGGCGCGATCTGTATTATTATAGATAATGGTACGGAACCCTTCGTGCACGACTCCGACTGTCACTTGGCCAGTTTTCTATTTTAATTAAAACACAAACTCTCACAAGTAGGTGCTTTCAAAAAATTACAAATCCCAAGCCGGAAAGTATGAAGGGTGTGCAGACATAGTAATGTTTAGCTACAATTGTTTTGCACGCAGCAAACGATATCGCGATCTATGTACTGCTGGCGCCATCTATTTTCAGAAAACGCTTATACTGTTGATTTATTTGAATAAATCATAACACGGGCACGGACATTAAATTTGGGGCGATTCGTATCAGCAGGAAGAAAATGTATGGGCCGTTCTTGGGAAGAGCAACTTCCGAGCGTACTAGAAGTTTGGCGCGATCTGTATTTTTATAGATAATGGTACGGAACCCTTCGTGCGCGAGTCCAACTCGTACTTGACCGGTTTTATTACAACTCAAGACAGACAAGCAGAATTCTTTACTAAGAAAAAGTTTGCGTCACGTCGCATTGTTTGTCGTTGGAGAAAGCAAGTTTATTTTAGGTGCTTATCATTCCTGGTAGCCAGATTCCTATTTCTACAGGTTGCTCAAGATCACATTTTGTTGACGACGAACATACATACATACATATACTCACGCCTGTCTCCCAGAGGGGTAGGCAGATACTAAAGATTTCCATCTGCTACGATCCAGACACACCTTTTTCGCCTCTTCAACATCCATCAATCTAGTCATACAAGCTCTTCTATTCCGGGTACTTTTGACATGGCCCTTCTTTAGTATGTCGCCAATTTGGTCAGCATACGTCCTTTTAGGGAAGACAAAACATTGTTTTTTACTACGCCATCAGGCATTCTGCCCAATAGCACTTTAAAATCTGCTATACAAGCTGGATTCTTAGTTGCCAAAAAGCAGAATGCTTAAACCGTCGCTCTTTACATTTTGGTCAAGCAGGTACGTACTTTTTTTATGGAACAGTTGATTATTTTTGGCCCCATGCTAAAGTCACTGTTTTCAGCTATCCAGTGACTAAAAACCCAGCCTATATAAAAAGTACGTCACAAATCAAAAAGTTCGTTAACCAATAAACGGAGCAGCAGCAAGGATCCCCTGCTGCGATACGGTGGTGCCCAGCTCGCACGCGCTGGCGGGCACGATGATAGTGGTGCTGTACGCGATGCAGGCGAATGAGATGATGATGACTCCCGTCAGCAGCGAGTGCAGGAAACTGTACAGACCGAAACCTGACAAGGAAACACAGATCTTTTAAACTTAATTATATTGTGCACGAAAAGAGCCTCCCCGAATGGCGTAAACTGAGATACAACCACTGATTACCCCAAACACGCCTGGTACACCCTGGACAGTTACACCGAGACTCAATGAACTGACAATCCTGTCACTTCAATTGGTGGTAGCCTGGTAGGTGTGGTCGTGTCGTGTCACCGCCCCAACGACGAAACATGCGACCCATCATGTCCCGGCAAGACGTCTTAGGAAACCATATCTGGGGCTCTACCGCGTAATTCTCATTTGTATCAACTTCAAGCAAATGCATGCGAAATTCAACGCGTGCAAAAGAGATGGCATGTTAGGCGGGCGTCGTCGCACGCACGTCAAATTTCAATCTCGAGTTGATGTTGATGAAAATGAGAATTACGCGGTAGACTTCGTTGAATCACAAGTGCGAGGACCGTGAAGGGCCCCACAATGCTAAATATTAGTTTTGTATTGGATTCAGTTCCGTCAATGTAGATGGTAAAAATTTGAAAAAGATATGGCGTGCTTTGTGACTCAAGGCAATTATTAATTACACTTTATAAATAAACATACTTTCAAACTTCTATGTATTATATAAGTTTTAACAAAGCATGAATTTCACGAAAAATGTACAAAACCGATTGAAACGAAACCAACACACGCTGATACTAACTAGAAAAAAACATATTTTATATTATTTCTATTAAACCATGCCATGTTGTGGATCTGACCTTATACGGACCCTTAACGTCCCGCCTGGTTTACTCTCCCACTTTTTGGGGGAGCGCTGTTCATCCTAGGTTTCATCAACGCTTTCCTTCAGGCACGGTTGTATAAAAATGTATATGTATTATTTGTGGTCTAACGTAGTTAATTTTAAGTAGCCCAATTTTTCGCTGATTTGTACATTTTCTTTATCGTACCTGTTTTGTTGAGAGCTTCTTCAAAAGGTATTTTGTCCCTGACACCTTTTAGATTTTTATCCGAATTCATTTTTATATTAACTTCACCACAGTTTTCACTGACTCTTAACAAATAAATAATAATAAATTTCAAAAGTTAATCATTTCCTATTTCTACTACTTAATGCAATGAACGATATTTCGCTATCATGTTTCCAGGACTAATTATAAATGATTGTTTATTTAATCAGTTTTTTTTTAAGATTTCTTAAGATATCTGATTTGATCGTGTTATTAAAAGATACGAGAAAATACATTTAGGTTTTTTTGTAAATGATTTTTTTATCAGGACTGAAATCTTGTAAAAAGAACCGGTCAAGTGCAAGTCACACTCCCGTACCTAAGATTCCGTATCGTGAATGAAAAATTAAATTTTGATTTTTTTTTTCATGAATTTCTCAACCGCTATATCTTTCCTGTAATCTATACATAAGCACATGTTTTTCATATTTTTCGTTCCACCAGTTTTGGAGATAAGGGGGGGGGGGGACATACATTTTTGTGGTTTTTCGAGAATTTCTCGAAATAGATGCAAGTTGATATACTCGTAGCCAAACTATAATTATTTTTACAATCAGCTCTTTAATACCTACAATTTTACCCACATTCTATTTCAAAAAAAAATTTTTTTTGTATATCTTTCTTTTTTATCGCTGTAACTTTCCTGTAATTGGTAATTATGACCTTTAATCGAAATTTTTTTCATATATTTTGGTTTTTTGTGGTTTTTCAAAGATTTCTCGAAGTGCCCGTAAATATAGTTAAAGTATATATTTTTACAATCAACTCTTAAATATCTACAGTTTGAATATGGGTATATTGTTTTATAGCATAATATTTTTTATGTTTCTCTCTTTTGTTTTGGGAATATTTTGAACAATTTCAAATTTTTCATATTTTTTTAATTTACTAGCACTGACTTCGAGAAATCTTTAAAAAACTACAAAAATATGTATGTCCACCTCTCTTATCTCCGAAATTGGTACACCGAAAAATATTAAAAAAATGTCGATTATAGATCATAAACGGCCAATTACAGCAAAATAATAGTGATTTAAAAAAAGTTGAGCACAAATGAGAAATATAAAAAAAGTAAAATAAATAAAAAAAATATTTTATAAAAATACAATATGAATATCAAATTGTCTACAATAGATATTAAAAAGCTGATTGTAAATATATATATATATATTGGCTATATTTAATTGTATATATTTCGAGGAATCCTTGAAAAACCATAAAAAATGTATGTCTTTTATCTCCAAAACTATGAAAATTACCGAAAAATATGAAAAAAATCATGGTAATATGTATTTACGTAAATATTACAGGAAAAATAAAGCAGTTGAGAAATTCACGAAAAAAACATTACAAATATTTTTATTTTATTTTTTGTTATTTATTTAGTAAATTACTCTATCTGAATAGCTAAAGCAATGCAATAGTGCAATAAACATCAACAATATACCTATAACATTATACACATAAATAACAGTACAATGAAATATATAAGTATTTAGAATTTCACACAAAACGACAATCAAGTAACATTATAAGCAACAATTTTATCCATAACAAAAAACAAACAAGGCTGTTCTTGTGAACTCGCCCAGAGAGCAGAAAAATAAGTCTGTGTGGTCGTGGATCTTGTTGAACAGATGTAGGGCTCGTGTCTCGGAGCCTTCTGGTGAAAATTAAATTTATCACAATACGGAACCCTAGGTACGCGAGTCCGACTTGCACTTGACCGGTTTTATTTTTACCTTTATTAAGTGTATAATATAATGAACCTATATCACAGTGGCGTGCACAGAACTTTTTGCTGGAAAAGCAAACAATTGGTCAAGAACAACAATAAAAAAATATGAAAAAATTTAAATATCACTTTGAAAAAAAAAATTTTGTATGACGCCAGGGTGACAATGGTAGCGATTCGGTGAAGCACATCTTAACTTATTTGACAAGACTAAACTTAATTTAAGCGTTCTGTCCTTGTCTTTTCGATAAAGAAAGAAAATGACAGGAAGCTTAAAATAAGGTTAATCCTGTCAAATAAGTTAAGACGTGTTATGCCGAATCGATACCATAGTCTACCCTGGAGTGAAAATTTCCTATACAAACTTATTTTTTTCAAAGTGATATTTAAATTTATTTTTATTTTTTTTATTGTCAAACTTGACCTTCTGATTGCTTTTCCGGAAAAAAGTTCTATGCACGCCACTGCTTTATCACATAAATAAATCTATTTCTATTTCTACTCGTATAACTACATAAAAAGTACATTTCCTTCTATATTTTATCCAAAAAAAAACCGTGTCAAAATGTAACGGAAAGAGCTAAATATCCAACTGACCGATCGTCATATTTTTTCATTGAAAAGTGATGCAACACTAGGGAAGATAAGTTTGCCGGGAGAAAAAAGGTACTTTGAAAATTTTCCTCGTAAATGTTCATTTCTTTCTGCTTTGGTTCTCTATAAAATTCGTCTAGGAGTATTATACAACGTGTAACAGAAAGGTGTTACCATATTTGAAGAGCTTATTCAGTCAATGGTATAGAACAACTTTTACTATGGATCAAACCCTGTATCTCGAAAAAAAAAAAACTGTTTCATAGAAAAATGCAATGCCGCTTCGGCCGAAATGTATGGAAGGGCAGATTTTTTTTTTCGAGATGTAGAGGTTGGCTCCATAGTAAAAATTGTTCTATACCATTGACTGAATAAGCTCTTCAAATATGGTTACACCTTTCTGTTACACATTGTATAGGTATTATCTGTGGTCTAGGTAAGAACAAAATCATTAATATGCCCAATAGTAATATTTGCGTTTTCATCACTTTAAAGAGGTTTTCGTCACAAAATTGTTCTAATTTGTTTCTATGCATGAAACGCGTCGATGCACTTTGACAAAACGGAATTATCAATTCGCGTTAGCAATATGATGCACTAGACGCGACGCTCAATACGGTACGCGGCCACGGTTTATCATTGAAAAACATTGCTTAAGAGCGGTTTCGCAGTTAATCGAAACAGGGAATCTAAAAAGGACGATTTGGGTAAATCATAAAATGATTTGAAAGTAGGATATAGTCAGAGCTTTTTCACGCGTGCAAAAGAGACGGCATTAGAACAGAATCATAATGTGATTCATGCAAAACGGCCTTTTTAGAGGACCAGAATACTTAAATTCAAAATTCAGTCAATAGTTATTCAACAAAAGCTTATTACCTTTGTATTGTGTATGCCGTCATCGCAAAGTTTAATTTTTTAAATTATTTCAATAAAAAAAATTTCTGTGTTCAGTAATTTGAAATTCTAATTTACAGAAGCCAGTGGATGGCAACATACCCAATACATAGGTAATTTGTTGAATAACTATTGAGTGAATTTTGAATTTAAGTGTTCTGTTTTGATTAATTAGAAAAAGGCGGCTTTTTCACAATCCGGCTGCGAAACCGCTCTTAAATAAACAGACGTTCACTTTCAAAGTACCTGAAACATACAGGTTTATCTATGACCTGAAACAAGCAAGACAAACAAATATTATGTAAAACGTCACAAGACAACACAGTAAACATACTTTTTATGATCAAAATCCGTGATTGCGATCAATCGATACATGATTACTTGCATCCAATGAAAGCGCAAAGACAGGCATAAACTATGATATAAATATAATTTCATTTTCTTTAGATTATATTTTGGGCAATAAAATTTATACCCAAATAAACGTCGTAAAAATATGAAAAAAAATGGCCGTCATATCATATTACTACTTGGTAGTTATACTTAGTCTATGGTCATATTGAAAATCCATCCCTCTAATTCTGAAATAATAAATAGGTAAAAATACTTCAAAATTGCGAATTTTTTTAAGAAGCCCACTTGCACTGTGCAACATCAACTTGAGATTGAAATTTGACGTGCGTGCGACGACGCCCGCCTAACATGCTATCTCTTCTGCACGCACGTCAAATTTCAATCTCAAGTTGATGTTGATGAAAATCAGAATTACGCGGTAGACCCACAGGACTGATTTTTCTGAATACCCTAGCCTTAATATTATTACTCTGAATAAACTTAGCAAAGGTTATATATTTTATTAATTCTTTACAAGGAATTGACAATAAATATGATAAATAGACATGGAGGCATATATTATATTCTGATAGAGAGGAGCACAACAATTATTGTTAAGAAGACAATTGAGAAATATATGATTCAAAAGCCCTCCTCTTCCACCAGTCGCAAAGGAGCGAAATCTAAATAACCTAACAGGAGAGCACTTTTAGCTGAGCTTCATTCTAATGAGAACACTTGTGACTCGTTTGTGACGGGATGAAATTTGAGAATAAAAACAATTGAAGCATTCATCCTGTCACTCAATCCTATTCATCCTGCCACTCAACCCCATTCATTCTGCCACTCAATCGCATTCATCCTGCCACTCAATGCCATTCATCCTGCCACTCAATGGCATTTATCCTGCCACTCAATCCCATTCATCCTACCACTCAATCACATTCATCTTGCCACTCAATCCCATTCATCCTGCCACTCAATCCTATTCACCCTGCCACTCAATCCCATTCATCCTGCCACTCAATCCCATTCGTCCTGGCACTCAATGCTATTCCTCCTGCCATTCAATCCCATTCATCATGCCACTCAATCCCAATCATCCTGCCGCCCATACATCCACCATACATCCTGCCTACCATACATCCTGCCACTCAATCCTATTCATCCTGCCACTCAATGTCATTCATCTTGCCACTCAATCCCATTCTCCTGCCACTCAATCCCATTCATCCTGCCACTCAATCCCATTCTCCTGCCACTTAATCCCATTCATCCTGCCACTCAATCCCATTCATCCTGCCACTCAATCCCCTTCATCTTGCTACTCAATACTATTCATCCTGCCACTCAATCCCATTCATACTGCCACTCAATCCCATTCGCCCTGCCACTCAATGCCATTCCTCCTGCCACTCAATCCCATTCATTCTGCCACTCAATCCCATTCATCCTGCCACCGAATACCATGCATCCTGCCACTCAATCCTATTCATCCTGCCACTCAATGTCATTCATCCTGCCACTCAATCACATTATCCTGCCACTCAATCCCATTCATCCTGCTACTCAACCAAAAGTTTTTTGGCAGGAATGGACATACTCGTAAGGTCCTGACAAAAATTCGGTAGAAGATGGCGTCCCCCAACGAAATAGCATTATTAGGATCAGCCTCCTCATTACCACCGATGACTTTGCTTTACAATAAATTTTATTTAGTACCTAACTTCACTTTGATATGACTGACTTATATTACTCTCAATAAATACTTATAGATAATGCCACCCTTCGTGCTCAAGATTATTTATTAAATGATACCTCGTAAATTTGTTATCTACAAACTTAATTGTTCTGGAAGTACACTGAAAACTACTCTTTATTTCAATAGGATCCTTAGTGTCAATTGAATAAAATTTAATACTTTTAATAAAATACGTTCGTATGTTTAAATACCTAAGAAATTACCACAATTTGCTCGGAGTCAGTTCAGTTAACATGGACCAAGAGAAGTAACCACCAAATAATTAGGTTAAATTAAATTAAATTTCAATCTGTTCAACAAGAAAAATATACACTATTCATGATGAATTCAGATAAGGGAATGAAGAAGAAAAAAGCAGACATAGAAGATAAAATACCATTTGAGACTGCCTTAGATATAACAGGTAGGTAATACCTTAATTATAACCTAATACGTATTGACTCGCATTTTTACTTTGTAAGCTTTGGTAGCCAATTGTTACCTATGTAACTTGTTTTTCTTCTCTACGTTTTCTTCTATATGGTGCACTCTTTGATCAGTACTTATTTTGACAATTCAACCGTTTACTACCATTGACGTAGAAGGTTAATGTTTACTACTAATATTATTTATTTATAGTACTATAATTTGGATGGGCTGGACCTTTAAGCTTTGCGCCATTGTAAATTAAATTAAATCTTTCCAGTAAGTAGCTACTGTAATAGCTTTGCCATTAGCCTGCATCAGGTCTAAGTGAGTGCAGGAAGCCGGACACAGTGTGCACGACATGAGATGGTCTGTCGTTTGTGGAACACCGCATAGACAGTTTATGCTAGCATTTTCGGCGGAATTTCCCCAGCGCAGCGTTTAAGGTTATCCTTGGACCTTCCGACGCGAGCTCTAAGACGATTCAAGGATTTCCATACTAGCCATTCCTGATCGTGGCCTGGTGGGAGATGTTCTGTGGGTTTTCCCCAGAAAACCAAACCAAATTGAAAGTAACAAGAAACGACATCATTTTGGTCTGCCAGATTAAGATGAAATAAAGTGAATGTTTTTCAGGCTTCGGTCTCTTCAATTACCTCCACACGATACTGACTGGTCTGGTCATTATCTCGTTTGCATTCGTGCTGTATCCTGGAACTATCATTGTACCTGCCAGTGCCTGTGATCTAGAGACCACGGCAGCACAGCAGGGAATGTTGCAGGCTGCTCCTCTTATAGGTTTGTCTTTTACTTGTCTTAATTCTTAATAAATTAAAAAGCCTATTAGTTTATATTTAGCTGAATTTTGACCCCCCAACGCCCTACTGACATCTTGATGACATTCTTGTTCACCCCCCTCCACTTCTCCCCCAATAACATGTGACCTTTACATATACATACATGAACCTACCCTTGTCTTCCAGAGGGTTAGGCAGAGACAACAGACTTCCATCTGGTATGATCCAAACAAATCTGTTTCGCCTCTTCCACATCCATCAATCTAGTCATACAAGCTCTTCTATTCCGGGTACTTTTGACATGGCCCTTCTTCAGTATGTCGCCAATTTGGTCAACATACGTTCTTCTAGGGCGGCCTGGTCGAGCTGTACCTTCCACTTGCGCACCATACATTTCTTTCGTGACTCTACTTTCATTCATCTTCTCTATAAGTCCAAACCACCGAAGCATTACCTTTTCTATTCTTGTCAGTACATCTTCTTTCAGGCGGCAACGATCCCGTATGTCGATATTTGTCACTCTGTCATTCAATGTCAAACCACACATATTACGTAAGGAACGCATTTTTTATTTCAATCACTCTACTTTGATGTTTGTCTTACCATAGCCAACATTCACTACCATACATAAGTGAAGGTGTCAACACTCCATTATGAACCGCCAATCGTGCCTTTGCAATCACATATTGGCTGCCCATAAAAGAGTATAGGGCTCTATTCACTTTATTGTCCGCATTCACTCTCCTTTCAATGTCATCTTCACATTACCCATATAGACAAACTCGTTCTACTTCCTCGTCTTCAATCTTAACCTTGCATTCAGTCAGCGCATCATCCCTCTCTTGAACACGTGACTTTTATCATAAGAAATTGGGTTTATCTAGAGATAATGGTCACATGACATTTGTTCCCCCCTCACCCTACGTGACCTTTAGTGACACTGGACGACAACCCCCCCCCCCCCCCCTCTCCTCTAATAAGCGTCACGCGATATATGGACGCCCCCTTGGAACTATTCCGGTTTTGTTATCTTAGGCCCACTTGGACCAAAACATTTAACCCAGTAACCCAACTATTTTTTTTTCCTATGTCCCTGTCAAGTAGTTAAGGCGCTACAGTATGCTGGTAAATGCCCTGCTCCAACGTTTTTGTTTTTGAATTGTGTATCCTGCTCTAATGCCGAGTGCGCAAAGTTTCAGTTATTTTGAAACTGCGGCTACATTAAGACAGTGACTATATTTCTTTATGTAATAAAGATGGTTTTCTTTAGTGAGTATCTGCGTGTGTTAATTTCATTTTAATCGGTTTTGAATTATGGGAGCTGCAACGCTTTTTTCATGAAATTTGCACCTATTTAAATGTTATTTAATTCTAAGATATTATTTATTATTATTAGTATAATAATTCATTTATTCTGTCATATAACACACCATAATTTTTTCAGATTTTTATCACATAGCAGGAGCTGAATCCAATGCAAAACATTATGTTGATAGCATATAACGCCTTAACCTGGGTTATTTTGCTTGTTGCAAGTGGGCCTTATTGATCCTACGATGTTGTCTAAGATAAACTGTCTGCCTTTGCTCCCGATTCTGGCTCGCACGAACCGAGTCCACCTTTCATTTTCAGGGTCAATAATCGGATCTCTCTTATGGGGATACCTGGGTGACACCCGAGGTCGACGCAACATGCTGGTTTTCTCACTCATGCTGTCCATTGTTTTCAACTTGATCGCCAGCATATCTGTCAACTGGATTATGCTGATGATCTTCCAGTTTATTGCTACTGCGATGTAAGTGGGTCAAACTAGTTTATAAAACTTTTTCAATAAAAATTATTTATCATTACCATTTCAAAAGTGATTGTTATGTCCCGTTAAACAATTTAAGCTACCTTCACGAAGTTCTACAACCAGTCATTTATAGGACAACGGAATCAATGTTATCTGTACAAATATTTTTATCCCTTTTTTCATTTTTCAGGGCTTCAGGCAAATATACTTTGTCAGTGACGCTTCTCAGTGAATGTGTCCCATTAGCTCGACGTAATCTAGTTCTCTTACTGGTCGCAAGCATATTCCTTCTATCTCAGGGAATTATGGCAGGTGAGTGGAAAAAATACAGGTGGTAGAGCTGATGCCGGGCTCGACCGTGGAGGTACCACCATCTTACTTGGAGACCCCCTCGAAGTAATTCGAGGGAGAGTAAGAGGACAGCTCACCGGTAAAAAACCAGGAGGCCCACCATGCCTGGGACTGATGGATAGCGGTATATCCATCCCTAATAGCCGGGCCTTATATGGAACAGACTGGTGATGGGCAGCGGCGTCACTGGTACGAGGGTTCCAGCACCGCGCTCACCAACCCGCCTGCCCAGCGTGTGTGAGTATGGGCAATTCTTCCAGGATGACCGCCGGCAGTGGCAAAGTCCTGGAAAGGCTTATGTCCAGCAGTGGACGAGCTAGGCTGATGGATGAGTGTAAAAATACAGGTATCATTCAGAAAAACCACATTTACTACTAAATTGATCATACACAACCACTGTCACGAAAAATTACGAAACAATTACTTATTTTTAACTTTTCTTCAAACATTTCATATGCATTGATACTCGGTCCAAATTCTTACATCCGTATTGCTCGGTAAATAAATTACGAGTATCTACAAATTAGTGCACGTGAGATAACACACTGTCGTAAGCACTCTGTATCCGTATGTAAAAAGAAACAGCGTCGAAAATTTCGTGTACCACATAAAATATACGACGTTGTTTTTTGTTAACAAATATTTTTATTGATTCACTTTTTTCTTTATCTACTTTTTTCAGTTCTGGCTATACCGATAATACCTCTGACGTTTTCTTACTATCTTTCTTCTCTCGACATCTACTGGACCTCATGGAGAACTCTAATAGTGATGTACTCCATACCAAGTGTGATCTCCATCATATGGCTGCTCTTTATGCCGGAGAGCCCCAAGTTTTTGCTTCTTATAGGGAAGGAAGAAGAGGCTATGGAAGTTCTTAGAAAAATACATAGAGTTAATAATAGATCTGGTGAAGAATATCAAGTAAGCAAAGCAAGTTGATAAACTATAATCGAATACATTTTCTTAGATATATAGGTAGGTATACTAGATCCTAAGTAAAGAAAAAAATATATATATATACTTACCTACCTAATTTATACAGTGAAATGGTCTCCTGTAATGCTGTATAAATGTTGTGTATATAAATAAATAAATGTCTAATTTTAGCACAACATGAAATTCTTATGAGTAATCTTACCAATTGATTTTTTCAGGTGAAAGGTCTTGTAGCAGAGCATTCAATTATAGACGCTGGACCTAAATCAAAGAAAGACCATATTGTGCCTCTATTTCAAGCTCCACTACTGAAGTATACCATCATCATGGTATCTCTCTACTTATTGCAACAGTATGTCATTTTTAATCACTTGTGTATTTTTTTTACCATACATCCGGGGTTTGGTAAAATGCCTGCCGGTCAACCGTGATGTAGAAATAGGATGATTTCTTTCTACCGGTATGACAGAAGTACTGCAAACTGGAACGTGTAGTCTTGTTAAAACCAAATTAGAAAGGTACAGAAAAATAAAACCGGTGCAGTGCGAGTATGGCTCGTGTCCTGAGGGTTCCGTACAGCTATCCCAAATAAGTTGGTCGTCTGAAAAGTTTTAAACAAAAATACTTATTGATAAGTATAAAACTATGACACAAAACTGCAAAATTAAGTTATCCAACTTTTATTCCAAATAAAACAGATTTTTGGACTTGTTCCTTTACAAAAATATTGTAATATGCGTTACTTGGCGGAAGTTTATCATCAAATTAATCAATCGTTTGCAATATTCCACTGAACACTCTTGTCAAGCTGTTCAAAATGCAGACAGCTCTGTTGTGCGGTCGGATGAGCAACATATCCTGAGGATGCCTCGTTTAGAGGTGAAACACGTGTCCATAAGTTTTCTTTGCTTGTTATATTTTGTACTCGCACGTACTGCTCGCATGTGCATATTTTGCTGCTGGTCTGCATTTTGAATAGCTTGACTTGAGTTTTTAGCGGAAAATTGCAAATCTATTTTTAGTATATCAAACTAGAATCTTGAGTTTCTTATCTTACATCAGAATGAGGCTAAAAACCTTAGTATTAGATAATAAATAATATAAGACCAAAGACATTTTTATTAGTAATTAAGATTACACGTCAAGAAATAGATATCTTAAGCCGTGCCTAAGAAAAAAGGCCTTTACGCACAGGCAGACAGACATACAGACGGACAACAAAGTGATCCTATAAGATAAGGCTGATTACAAGGCTCCATGATGAAGTAAAGAACCCTAAAAACTCCATCTAAGGCTTTGGAAAGGTTTTGGAAACTATGATCAACCACAATAACTAACGTGAAGCCAATCTAACCCTAACGCACTATGACAAATGACTTTCATCCATCCATCCATCAGCCTAGTTCGTCCACTGCTGGACACAAGCCTTTCCAGGACTTTGCCACTCCCGGCGGTCATCCTGGAAGAATTGCCCATACTCACACATACTGGGCAGGCGGGTTGGTGAGCATGGTGCCGGAACCCTCGCACCAGTGACGCCGCTGCTCAACACCAGTCTGTTCCATATAAGGCCCGGCTATAAGGGATGGATATACCGCCATCCATCGGTCCCAGGCATGGTGGGCCTCCTGGTTTTTGCCTGTGAGCTGTCCTCTTACTCTCACCCGAATTACTTCGAGGGGGTCTCTAAGTAAGATGGTGGTACCTCCACAGTCAACCCAGGCATCAGCTCTACCACCTCGAATAAATAAATGACTTCATGACCCATAATCCAGTAACTTTATTATTTTAGGGTAGGGTCATTCGTGATTTGGCTACCGACTATTGCGAACCAGTTTATCAGCATCGTTCAGACCGGGGAAGGCTCAGACCTCGCCGTCTGCGGCATCATCAAGTCTGCCATAGACACTCCATTAGACGTAAGTTTTCTCCGATTTTTTTTTTTCATTTCCTACTTACCGCTGCTTTCGCTTATAACCTGAATCAATCGACCTTGGGAATAAAAATGGCGACCGATCTATCCACCTCTTACTATCACCGGTAATGCTTTTTCATGTTTGGGGGATCCCCCATTAAACAGTAGATGATGCACTAAGGAAATAAAGCAGTGTCTTACGTCACGGGCGGCATATTGAACCCTGAGCGTAGCGAGGGAGTTATATAGAGTCCTGAGTAAAGCGAGGGGTTCAAGCTGCCCAAGACAAAGACAGGCTTTATTCCAGAGGAGCATATTCTACTTTTACACCTTCTGCGAGACAATAAAAAGCTCGTTATTTTTTATCAACATTAATAATTCAATAAAATTCACTGACAATCACAGCACCAAACACCGTCTTTTGTTTCACATTCTTTGTAAACGCTTTTTTTCTTTTTATTGAATTCTGCTTATGGTGGCCAGTTCGATTTTCGAACAAACCTCTTTACAATCCCATATGGGCATTTGTTTTCCACGAGTTTCCACATGAATTTGACGTTCCAAATTAAAATCACTTTAATCCCTAGGGATTTTCATATAACTTTATATCCCTTGAGATATAATACGTTACTTTACGTTGAGGTTGCATGATATGTAATTGAACATTGTCGAGCAGGTGGTGTGAAAAATAATTTTATTTTATTTTTAATTAAATATTCGGTTTCGGGTTAACATTCTACACAAAATATCAAAATGTTACGTCTATAGCTCATTCTGTCTGTGTGTTAGAGACCCCGTGACATCAACTCCGTTTTTTCCTTTGAGTATGGAACCCTAAAAATTATTTATTATTGGTTGCTTATATCTTCGAAACGTAAAGAATAATTTAATGTTTGTATTGGCAATCGTTTTTTATAAGAATTACCTATAACACTAGAAGAAATGTCTTAAAGCCGTTATGAGGCCAAAACCTGCAAATCTTAAAATCCCTTTGTTATTTCTGTAGTAAAAAGAATGAAAATTGATTTGGTTTTTGGTTGGATATTAATTAAGAATGCTCCTATCAGTGTTACAACGTTTTTGGAAAATCTTTCCCTAGAGCGAAATTCACTAAATCCTTACTAAATCTAAGGTTGGAATGGAATTTGTTAATATACATTTTTGGGAAAATTGTTTGTATTCAAAATCCAACCGTACGAAGTCGTAGGCAACAGCTACAATAAAGTTTATATTTATATAAAAATACAAACAAATACGTTGAATAAAAATGAAAATCATAGGCAGTCATGGAGACTGCCGACAGAAGTGGAAACTTATCACTGCTGGCCAAGCACAACACGTCATGTCGATGACACGAACCCATTACATTTTCCCCTACCAAATATCACTCTACGCGCATAAAGAAGTTTTCACTTCAATAAATACATAAATAAATGCCTAACACTGCTGTCACTTCCATAGTCTTGCTAATAAAAAGAGCAAAATTAAGTATTATTTTTGGTTGTTTGACAGCCTGATGCTCAACCATGTGCCATCAACGTGACGGCATTGCTGATGGTGATGGGTGTTGGCGCCTTCCAATCATCAGTCAATTTAGTCCTCAGCGTGGTAAGAAAAGCACTCGACAGACCAAAAAGCATTTTGGCCGATTTATGATAATATATGTGTATACAGAATGTAATCGTTAAGTGTGTACAGGCGATTATTCCGTAACTATTACAGATATCAAAAAAATTAAACTGATATCGAAAGTACGTTACCTAATCAGTAAAATGACATCAATAACTTTTTGAAAATCAAACAAGAAGTATCCAAGATTTTGCCATTAAACATTCCCATACATTTAGTATTAATGCGATATTGAAACAAGGTTTATTACTAATTTGAAGTGGTAACATAATTAATCTACACGTGTATCTACTTGAAAATCATTATTATTATACCATACGTAATCATAAAATGAGATTAAGGTAAAATGGGTACTAGACCACTTAAAATAAGGAAACTAAAACCTTTCTACTAATCTCATACTAAATGTATTGGAATGTTTAATGTCAAAATTTTGGATACTTCTCGTTTGATTTTCAAAAAGTTATTGATGTAATTTTACTGATTAGGTAGGTAACGTACTTTCGATATCAGTTTAAATTTGTTTGATATCTTTAATAGTTACGGAATAATTGCCTGGTCACACTTAACGATTACACCCTGTGTATTATGATTTATGATAAATTTCTATATCTCTAGTATAAAATTCCGGAAGAAGGGAGTGGTTTATATTTCCCCACAACCATTTCCCCAAATTCGTAAGTCTGGATACCAAGTGACCCTTTCCTCCTCTTCCACATAACTTTTGAACCCATCTGGGTCAGCCAGCCGGACGATTTTGACAAAAGGGTGCCTCATATAAATATTATCCAGAGTTTCATTGACGATAAAGTTACCTGACCTTTGAGGTTGTCAGCTCATGGTTTAAATCATATATACAACAGATTAACTTTTCAGTTAGTAAACATGACTGGCCGCCGCAACATGGTGATGTTCATCACATCTTTCCTCGGTTTCTGCGGCATCCTCACCAACCTGGTGCCTAATGCCATCGGCAGTGGTCTGGTCTTCGCAGTCTTCATGCTGGGAATCCTCACCATGGGGCTCTACCCTGCTATGTCGGTTGCGCTGTTCCCTACACATTTGAGGTAAGCGACTCCAACTGAGATCTTTAACATAACCCCTACACTGTGTTTAAGTAGCGCTCCTCCTCCTCCTCAAATATAACAACCTTTACAGACCCATCTAATACAATAGTGCGAGTGTAGTGCTCCTCCTCCAGTACTCCAGCTGCTGCACGCGGTGCAGTAGCAAGAGGAGAAGAATGACTGCGGTCTGAAATCTTTTTATATTTTCTATACTTGTTGTTTTATTCAGCTAACATTAATTATTTATATAAAAACATTTATTAAAATAATTGTTTCCAGATATATTTCGACATATTTTAAAGTCGGCGTCAGTGGAATTGAATCATTGATTTGAAATTCCCCTTCTGTTTGTTGTTTCATTTATTGCACGTCATTTTAGACATTGTTCTAGTATAAATTATTTCTTTGTTAGTTAGGATGTGTAGAAAATGCGAAACCGGTCGGGCATAATAAAGTTACAATAGGTGGATAAGTAAAAGTGCTTTTTTAAACAATTATTTATGATGTCAAAGGAAAGCTAATACGTGAGTGTGAATTAGACGTCAAAATTTTGCATGAAATAAATAATTAGTTGACGTTATTATGCAAAATGCATATCATAATGTTTAATCTTTTTTCTCAATTTTCTACCCGCATATGTGTATCAACATTCTGTGAGAACGGGGACAAGCTGAAAATCAGTGCTGTGAAGATCATTTTATTTTTCTATCACAGCATATTGCTGAGCTTATTCCTTTTTGTGGCATAAGTTCTAATAATAAATTGGTGTGTTATTTATGTTTTTAAGACAAATAAATAATTTCAATTTCAAAATGTTGGCCAACATTGATGGAAAGAGTTGACTAAACAATCTAAATATATATATTTTACTTTCTTATATAAGTAATATGATTGGTTGTTCACTCATAGCATATAAAATATCTATAATCTTTACCTAATATGCCGCAGAAACATTTAAATATGACCAAAAAATGTATTATTTCCAAATGGTTTTTTATTCAGCATGCCTTGGCATAAACTTCCCATATAAAGTGAGAGCAGGCAGTATAAATCTCACATCATTTTATAATAAAAACGTCAAATCTAGCCACTTTTTGCCTTTTTTTAGGAATACAGTCAAGATGCGCGCCGTTGCGATTGGAAGGGGAAAGTTTCTTTGTGAAAATAGCTAAAACTAAAACAAGCCAAAACGAAGCTACAGTAGACTTGTTTGGTATAAAATTACTTGAGATTTAGGCTGCCAGTCACCCAATTACACCACCATCTCTGACTAACTTCACGGCCTTCACGCCCGCTTGCTGAATTGGCCCGTTCGGCGAACATGGTTAGTGGTGGGAAGAGTGGAGTGGTTGACGCACTCGATCGGTTATAGAGATCCCGGGTTCGATTCCCCGCTCCAACTGGTTCTCACGCCGAATATTTTTCTGACTTCAGAGCAATGGCAGTATCGCTGACTGGGGCCAGCGGCCGCATTGGTGGCTTCGCCTCGATCCAGATCCTGAATTACCTCCTACTCAACAACTGTGAAGTTGGCTTCTACGTCTATTCGTCTATGTTTGCATGTAAGTCATTTTTAGCGCCAAAAACAGTAACGCTGGCTTCGGTGGCTGTCCACCAACGGTTTAGGTTAAGGCGACATGTAAAAGTTTTAGCGTCCCTGTTACATCCCCTGCGGTCCGAAATAGAATTATATCGCTAAAATCGATTACGAAAGTATGAAGTGATTGGCTTATGATCCATTGTAATTCTATTTCGGACCGCAGGGTCCATATGCGAAAAAACCCTCAGTCCGGGAGAGATTCGGATTCGGATTCGTGGAAAAGTAGCAAAAAGTGTTTTTTTTATTAATATAAAATGTACCAAAGTTGCTATCAAAATTTCGTTTAACCTGCCCCCCTATTCTGTATCTTAGGTTGCCAAATGGACAGGGTGCCAATCATCAAAAGCTAGATAAAAACTTAACTTTCAAAATTGCCTTTAGATGGTATTGAACTATTTACGAACTGTAATTCAAATGCAAACATATCCTTGGACAATCGAAATTCGATAGTATGTCTATGTTTTTGATGATAGGCACCCAGTCCAGTTGGCAACTAGAGATACATAATAGGCCCACTGGTCCTACCTAGATACCGTTAAAACCCATCTAATAAAATATAATTGCAGTCCATATGTTATTCTAAATTGTCAAACCAGGAGAATTGGTGTCGAATAAGACTTCATTTCAATAAATATTTCTATCGAGCCGAATTTCTCCAATCGCGTCCCTGTTTAACAGATCCCTAGAAAAAGATTTCAAAAATAATATATGTACTATTTTATCAAAATAATACATTAATTACTGAAGTAGATTATGCAAGTTCTAAAAGTGTCGGTTTTATTTCCGTAGTGCCTTAATAAACTGAACTTCTTTTTTAGGGTTTCGTACCCAAAGGGTAACCAATTATTACTACGACTCCGCTGTCCGTCTCTCTGTCCGTCTGTCACCAGGCTGTATCTCATGAACCGTTATAATAAATCCATTTATTTCAGGCTACAATACAATAACAACCCATAATTTGTTAGTAACAATAATTCTTATTCTAATATTAGTAAATAAATAGATAAATCATATTGGACTGTACCTATGTGAGTGCTCTCCTCCAAGCTGGGACGCTTGCATGCAGCAGGGAGCAGCGACTCAGATAGGGACAGTCGAGCCTGGCCGCAATGGTAGACAGGAGAATGTTAGAGCTGGCCCGCACACGGCGCACCAGCGAGGCGGCACGCTTTCGTATTGTTGTGCAGAAGCAATCTGTGCGCGCTTCCGCAAACATACCTGACGCACTGCAGCGTCGGGACAGCCCCAGCAAACTCCGAAACACGTTATTATACTGTACCCGGAGGGCACTGTACGATTTTTGCGAATAGAAGGCCCACATACTACATGTATAAAATGAAGTACAGTACGCTTTAAATAGGGTTATTTTAACCTGCTTGGAGCACCGGAAAAATCTGCGAGCAATCATGTTCGCTCTGATCGACAATGCCCTCCGTTCCCTCTCAATGTCATCATTATCTTTGAGGCTGGACGTCAATATGTGGCCTAAGTATTTAAATTTATCCACTCTTTCTAGAGTAGATCCATTAAGCCTGATAGGAGGAATAACCCGACGTTTGGCTCCAGCCCCAAATACCATGAGTTGACTCTTCTTGACATTGTATACGAGTCCGTGAGAGTGGGCGTATTCCTCACAAATACGCAACATTTGTGTGATCCCGCAGGCCGAGGCACTCAGCAGCACCATGTCATCCGCGTAACTTATGTTGTTGAAGCTGACGCCATCAATGTAGCATCCAACACGTTGGCTGCTGAGCGCCCCGATCAGCGAGTCCATGTAGAGACTAAAAAGTGCAGGCGAGGTCAAACCCCCCTGCCTCACCCCACACTCCAGCCTATACGGATCCGACAGTACGTCTGCCCACTTGACACTATTGATCTGGTTCCCATACCAATACCTGAAGATATTAATGAGCTCACCAGGCAAATTAATATCCCTGAGCTTCCTCCAGAGAATATCGTAGGAAACCAGATCAAAGGCCTTGGAGAGGTCCAGAAAGCAAGCGTATACAGGCGTATTTCTCTTCACATAATACCTAACGGTATGCTTTAAACACAGTATTGCACTCTCTGTCGATAATCCCGGCCGAAATCCAAACTGATTATCGTGCAGATCCAGATGTTTATTTAAATGCACGTCAAGCAAACCGTCAAATACCTTGGCAAAAATAGTTGCAAGAGAAATAGGCCTGTAGTTCGTTTTATCGGATTTATCACCCGTCTTATTTTTAATTATCGGAATCACAATAGTACGCATCATGTCAGAAGGTATGTATGAATGCCTCATACAGCAGTTGAACAATAAGGCCAGTACTTGGTATATGTGCGATCCAGCATGCTGTAGGTGCTCGATTCTGAGACCATCATGGCCAGGTGACTTACCGCGAGTCATTGATTTAACAATTTTCGCCACATCTTTATCGCTAAAAAATATATTTATATTAGGCTGTACGGTCTCAGCATCGACAGCAGCTGATGGTCCCAACGAGGAATGCACAAGAAAGTGGTTTCTGAATAAATCTGCAATGTCCTTAGAGTCGCTGATGCCCTCGACACTCACGGGGAGACCCGACCGTACACCAAGCCTGTTTGTACTTTTCCAAAAATTGCGGAAATCGTGCCCAGAGTGGTGTGAAGCAAGAACATCCATTTTTATTTGGTCCTCATGTTTTTGGCACCATTTTAACCGAGATTTAAATATTTTCTTACTTTTACTCATCTCTTCATACACTCGACCCGAAGTCGGCTTTTTAAACAAACACCAAATTTGAAATCTTAGTCGTGCCTCAGCGTGAGCGTCTCGGACATGCTTGTTCCATCCAATAACATGCTTGCGTTCCTTGCCCCTTATTTTTCGATTTAACATAGCTGACTGACTCAGAGCAGACACAATGTCGAAGTACAGTTTATCAATAACACCATTGTGACCAGGCAACTTACAGTAACAATTACCACAGTGCAACAATTCCACTGGCAAATCTATCAGTCTTAAATTTGCATTACATGCGTCACTATACGACTTGATTTGATGTTCATCTCTTTCTCCCCACACGGCCAAGTTATGCAGTTGTGTTTGTGAGGATTTCACAGTTATAGTTAGACAATTGAAAATTTCGCAGATGATGTATTTCTGTTGCTGCTATAACAACAATAAATAAATATTAAGGGGGCTTCCATACAACACACATGTTTTTTTTGCCGTTTATATACATAATGGTACGGAACACTTCGTGCGCGAGTCCGACTCGCACTTGGCCGGTTTTTCAAAACGGGCTTATGCTTACCCATTTCTAAAGCGCTGATGAAACCTAGGATAAAGATTGTCCAGTAAGAACCTAAAAAGAAGAGAGACGACTCTCCTAGTATGTGTTCCCATGACCATGCCGGATCATAACGAGTCAGTTCACGGCACGGTTTGGTCATGTGGGCAGTGACAAGCCATAGCCGAAGCCTACCACCAGTTGAAGGATTCGTCAGTTAGTTAGATCTTGGTCTAAACTGTCCAGGGTGCGCCACGCATTTCTTAGTAATCAGTGGTCGTATCTCAGTGTCACTCGTAGAGACACCTTCCATGCACCTCCAAAACTTTGGTGACACTGTGACCCCAGAGAAATTAAACATTTACATTTTGTACGTAGGTATACTTTTGATTTGGTGTGCTGTGCGTTTGTGAATTTAGAAAAGGCGAAAAGTAGATAGAGTGGTGAAGGATGACTTGTGGACAACGCTGTCCGTGTATATGAGTGAGTAGCCACCTGGTGCTGCCCCTGAAATCTCTACGAGAATTCCAGTGCTTGTAATAACGGAGCATACACTGATGGCTTAACATATCTAAACAAGGATTAGATAAGGATGTGTAGTATCACCATGGCTGTCCAATCTGTTTGTGGACAGTTATTTAGATGATTTAAAAGAGCGTGAATGTGGACTGAAGTAAGAGGCGAGTTACTTATCAAATTGCTTCATCGGCGGATGAGCTGCAAGAAATGGCAACGATTATAAATGATGCCTTTAAAATGAAAGGAATGTAAATTAACGAAGGCAAAACAGAGGTAATCGTTGCGGCCTGAAAGAAGATGTAATGATGAGAATAAAAAAAGGAATGCTTTAATGTTTTGGGCATTTATAGAGGATGAATGAAAGTAGAGTGACAAAAGAAATGTATGGTACGCAAGTGGAAGGTATAGAGCTCGACCGGGGGCCGCCTTAGAAGGACGCATGCCAACCGAATGGCGACATACTGAAGAAGAGCGAAGTCAGAAGCATCCGGAATAGACGCGTTTATATGTCTAGATTGATAGATGTAGAACAAGGGAAAGATGTGTGTCAGGATCGTAACAGATGAAAATCTGCAGTCTATGCCTACCCCTCTGGGAAAAAGGCGATAGTATATGTATGTTTTATTCGCAGCATCAGCGGTAGTAGCAGCGTTCTTACCCGATGACCGGTTGCTGTTGAAGCCATCTTCTCCACCTCAGGAGGAACAAGCTGATGAAATTGATTTGTAAATAGATTTGTATTATGTTCATTTGATGTACCTGATTAATATCTGCTACCTACGTCAAATGTTTAATGTCTACTACCTACGTTGGCAGTTTAATATCTACTATATACCTACGCCAGTTGTTTAATATCTACTACTTACGCCAGTTGTTTAATATCTACTACGTACGTCAGTTGCTTAATATCTACTACCTACGTTAGTTGTTTAATATCTACTACCTACGTCGGCAGTTTAATATCTACTACCTACGCCAGTTGTTTAATATCTACTACTTACGCCAGTTGTTTAATATCTACTACCTATGTCAGTTGTTTAATATCTACTACCTACGTCAGTTGTTTAATATCTACTACCTACGTCGGCAGTTTAATATCTACTACCTACATCAGTTGTTTAATATCTACTACTTATGTCAGTTGTTTAATATCTACTACCTACGTCAGTTGTTTAATATCTACTACCTATGTCAGTTGTTTAATATCTTCTACCTACGTCAGTTGTTTAATATCTACTACTTATGTCAGTTGTTTAATATCTACTACCTACATCAGTTGTTTAATATCTACTACTTATGTCAGTTGTTTAATATCTACTACCTACATCAGTTGTTTAATATCTACTACTTATGTCAGTTGTTTAATATCTACTACCTACGTCAGTTGTTTAATATCTACTACCTACGTCAGTTGTTTAATATCTACTACCTATGTCAGTTGTTTAATATCTTCTACCTACGTCAGTTGTTTAATATCTACTACTTATGTCAGTTGTTTAATATCTACTACCTACGTCGGCAGTTTAATATCTACTACCTACATCAGTTGTTTAATATCTACTACTTATGTCAGTTGTTTAATAT
Organism: Ypsolopha sequella; assembly: GCA_934047225.1. Taxonomy (NCBI): domain Eukaryota; kingdom Metazoa; phylum Arthropoda; class Insecta; order Lepidoptera; family Ypsolophidae; genus Ypsolopha; species Ypsolopha sequella. The sequence goes on along the minus strand of OW203990.1, from coordinate 27,445,105 downwards.
CTACTACCTACATCAGTTGTTTAATATCTACTACTTATGTCAGTTGTTTAATATCTACTACCTACGTCAGTTGTTTAATATCTACTACCTATGTCAGTTGTTAAATATCTTCTACCTACGTCAGTTGTTTAATATCTACTACTTACGTCAGTTTAATATCTACTACCTACGTTGCTGCCTGAAATTATAATTTAGCCTAATGAGTTTTTATACTCTAAATATGCCAATGTTTAACGTTATTTTTAGGGTTCGTAACTAAAAGGTACAAAAAGAACCTTTATGGTGAGACTCCGTTGTCCGTACGTACGTCCGTCCGTCCGTCCGTACGTCACAGCCTCATAACTTTAGCAGCGTTAATGTAAAGTCATGAAATTTTGCACAAAAATAGCATTAATTTGTGTAAAAAAAATATGAAAAATTTGAAATTGTTCAAAATATTTCCAAAACAAAAGTAATAAAAATAAAAAATATTATCCTAAAAACACAAAATGGGTATCAAATTATAGATATTAAAAAGTTGATTGTGAAAATATATACTTTTACTATATTTAGTGGCACGGGTTTCGAGAAATCTTTAAATAACCACAAAAATATGTATGTCCCCGCCTCCCTTATCTCTGAAACTTGTATCCATGGATGTTTGATCCAGCCATTGACTCAATTTGCTCATTTAAAATAGATCAACAGCTTGTAGGTAAGCTGTTACGTAATCTTGACATAACCATGGGCCCTGACAGTGATGGTATTCCACCACTTTTCATTGCTAAATGTACGGACTCATTAGCGAAACCACTTACCATTTTATTAAATAGATTTATTCGTGGTGTATAGTTAAAGATGTCTGGAAAAAAGTCCATAAACAAGGTTCCAGGTCCGATATTCAGAAGTATCGACCTATTTCAAAACTAAATTTATTTAGTACCTAAGTTATTTGAAAGTATCGTGTCGTGTACGATCAAGTTTTCCCATTATAATTAAAGGTAATCCAATTGGCATAAAATAAATTATGTCAGGTGTGTTACTTCGAAAACCATTTCGAGACTTAGGTTTAATAAGCCTTATTTTAGAAGTTTTGTTCTAGTTATAAAACCTCATGTCGACGAATATTTTTACGAAAAGACTGCAACTTCCATTTGCCGTCGTGTGACGTCATCACTTGAGTAATGGCTGTTTAGAAATGTGTCCTTTGCTATCAAGATAAATTTATAATAATTTGCTTCAGACTAATTTGACAGCTAGATGACAGATGAGTAGACAGACAGAGATAGACCACTTTTTTTATAAGCATCACAATCAGTAGATATAATGTCCAAAATTCTCAAGTGGCAAGCAAGGTCAAATCATGAAAAAATAATGGTTAATTTATATATCAAAATAATGAAAACTATGCCCTAAAATGGCGTAAATTCTCAGTTTTTTTTTTTTAAAAAACTTTTAAAAATTAATCCATGGGAATTGATCAACATGGTTTCATAAGAGGTCGTTCTACTGCTACTAACTTCGCCCTCTTTGTTAATGATATTCTCAAAGGTATGGAAACATATTTACAAGTTTATACGGATTTTGAGAAAGGCTTTGATCGCGTGCATCACGTCATCCTTTTGTGAAAATTGCAAGAATTAAGTATTATAATACTTTCTATTATAAATATTTTATAACTTCTTTTATTTCGATGCACTATAAAGAGTATTTCTGTTATATTGTTTAATCGATTCATAAAAACAAAAAAAAACTTATATGTGTGGCAGGCAAACAGTAAAATTCGGCATTTCACAAAAGGCGTCGTCAGCTTCTAAACGCTCGCTGTTTAGCAATTTACCTTTCGACAAATTGTAAAATGCCCGCTGTTTGTAAAATGACTTCTTCATTTTCTAAAATGGCGAAATCGAAAGTCTTTCACCAAAAAGTGAAAAGTAGATGCGACGACGAGTGGAGCGAGGAGGAGCGTGTAGGCTTACATGTAAGTATATACATATTCTAAGTATTATTAGAGTGCATTACAAACTAGAAAAGATCAATCAGAAACAAACCCAAAGACAAGAATTTGAAAAAATTCCATGGACCAGGATTCGAACCTGCGACCTCTTGTTATCAAGACAAGCGCGCTACTAATTGCGTCACCGAGGTTCCTACCCAGACCGGTGAATTCTTCCATCATACTTGTCCTACTCACGCAACGTGCTCATACACGACTTACTACATCTACAAGAGCTATACAAGTTACAGACGCACCTACCGGACGAGTATTTTCTTTGATCACTAGAAAAATCATCACTGAAACTTGAAATGTTACGCGCAATGCTCAATGTAAAATTTAATATGGTTAGAACCAAGAATTGACAAAAACAATCTACTCATGTGAAAAATATGATTTAAAAAATAAATAATAACTTAATTTAGTTTCATTTCTTTCCTTATTTTAGCAAACCAACACATCCTCAGTCTTTCACTTACAATCCCCAAAAATTACCCGCATTGACTGGTCGTAAAGTTGGCCGCCTTAATTATTAATTAATGACGGATCTTACGAGATTGGTTTACAACATTTTTAAGAATATAGGTAAGCTTTTTATATTTATTAGGAAATATAATAAGTAGGTAACTACTTTAATAGGAAAATAGGAATTAAAATCATCACATAATAATGAAAAATAATAATAAATAAAGCTATATCGATCTCATGTGAACTCATGCCATAGAATAAACTCATCATGCTATGTCCTTTCCTCCCCCCCGCCCCGCCGCGCGACGTCTAAGGCGAGGCACAGCGGTTACGGTCAAGCTATAACAGAAATAATAAATTGTACCTACCAGATCTTCAATAGATTCATATTAAGAAATAAATTTACATTATTTAAGACACAAAATGAAATTAAAATAAACGAAACGAAATTACAGAATTAGGTAAGTACTACATAATATGCCGAGGCAAATTACAAAATTATGAATTCTACTATATGACGAAGATTCGTCAAATAGCAAAATAGTGAGCGTTTAGAAACCGACCACGCCGTTTGCAAAATGCCGAATTTAATATGACTAAAAATTAAACAAGATATTCAAATATATTATATTCGTATAGCAAAACTTGTACAAAGTTGGACCCTGTGACTGTAGCGGCTAAGAGGCAGAGCTACGTTCAGTTTGATCGTCTTCAATTTGTATTCAAACTCTTTCACGCGTTCAATTTGTATAGCTATTAAGTGTCATAGCATGCAGTGTCAAAGGAATGTTCGCTGATGCGCACACAGATTGTTTTTTACCATCATCCGCAAGAGATGCGCGTCGATGCTCTGTACAGTGCGCGGTAGCTCTAACTCTGTTTTGAATACTTTAGCCAATAGACTGGACAGCCATGCTATAAAACACTGGGTTCTTGTATATGTAAATAGTAATACCTAGTTCATATTGTTTTCTGTATTCGTGTTTTACATGTTTTTGATGTTTTATTTTGTAAGTTTATTAAGCTGTGTTTATTTTATTTTTTTGTTATGTCTTATTGTTAACCTTTTAAAAGTGTATGTTTGTTTGTTTATTTGTAATTTTGTGATATGGGCTTAGATGCTCGCAATAAACGTTATATTATTATTATTATCCCTCAGAGAGCTATCCTATATCCTACTGTCAATGTTAGACGGGTGGGCGTCGTCTGACGATAAAACTGAACGCATCCCCGGATATATTTGACGCGTTTGTTCTCCGTAAAGCTCCGTAAACGCCTTCAAACTGTCAAAGTGTCAGAATGACGGTGTGTCAACTGTCAAATGATAACGATTGATAACTCGCGAGTCGCGACGGTAGGTTGTGGTCATCTATCTTTTCGATTATTTCTCCACTAAAATAAACCTGACGAAGGTCAGACAGTATACCGTGTCCAAGCAACGACTACAAACTACTCCAAACATACGGTTATAGAAGGTAATTATCCTATAAATAGCACTAACTTAGCCTTGCAAATGTTGACCCTCAGCAAGCGGCCATTCGATTGATTTTTCAATAAACCAGGGGTGTAAATAAAGTTGTAGGCTCATTTAATTAAACCTTACATAATTTCCAATCATTCTACCGTGCACGTAAACAATACGATATTCTTTACTGCACATCAAAATACAAATTAATCAACAATTTCTAAGGTAAAAGCAAGGTGCAATTGGCGGTCTTATTTGGTCTTATCACTAAAAAGCGATCTCTTCCAGACATACGTAAACAAAACAAAAAATAAAGGGTTGGCATTATTTATAGGTTGCATGAATTTGGTAAGTTTGTGGGCTGATATAGTTAGGGGGGGTCTCCCCCATCTAACAGTACCCTCCCTCCCCCCCCAGGAAACGCATAGTTTTTTTATATAATTTTTAAAAATTTTATCGATGTATATCTGGCAGGGCAACATTTTGTATGGAATTTTGCCAACCTGTAGGTTCAGTTTAGGGTAGGTTTAAAAACAGACTTCTGTACTGGTAGGTTAAAACTGTTCAAAAACCGACACAGCACACCCCAACTCTATACAGTCTAGTGGCTACTACCCCTAGAGTGTATATAAAAAAACAAAAAGGCGCGAAGGGATAGCAGGCCCCGCCCGCCGTAATAAAGTGCAGGCAAGCAAAGCGAGGCCTGCACTTCCTGCAGCGCCGCAGCTGATGCAGAAGTGAAGTTGTATTTTAAAAGTTACTTCAGTATTGATAGGTTCAACAGATTCAAAAATTAATGATTATCATGTTTTGTGCAACATTTTGTACAATGCTTATTAGAATCTGAACTATTATGTCGCCCACAATAATTAGACCATGGTCTAGGAGCAATAATGTTCATATGAGGTGTTCTAATTATGTTGGACCATAATAATAAAAAACTACTTTTGGTTAAGGGGCTTATCCCTCCTCCCCTCCCCCACCCAATGACCCAAAATTCCTGCAGCCGATATCTAATGAAAACCCATAATAACAGAGAGACCCAATTCGCAAAGTTCTGTTTAGTAAGTATTCATTCTTGTTGTATTATTACGCTTCCTTCCCAGAATGTTCTTTGCTGTAAGTGTATTAAAAAGGTATTTTCCGGTAAAGAATCCATATAAGAAGCTAGCTAATGCGGTCAAAGTCCGCTCAATGTAATACCTGTCAAGCTTAGACAATCCTATTAACTGTTTGGTGATTACAAGTCGAAGACATTCTTTGAGTTGAAAATGAGTTGCTTAAAACTATCTACAGAAATATCTGTCGTTTTCATTTTCAGCATGATTCTGTGTTGAAGAGTTTGTGCATATATTGTATTTGAAAACATAAAATACTTTTGTACGTCATTTGTAAAAATATCTTATTTGAACATTATTATAATAATTTATTATTTTTATTTTATTTTCTTTATTAGGATTTCTAGTAGTTAGTAAGCCTTAAATACAAACACAAATCAAACTTAATTAAATGCTTAACTTCTAACTTATTAAAGAAATCACAGCATGCAAATGATTAAATGTACTTACTAAATGTTAACAAAATACATATTAATTTATATTAGAAATAATGATAATTTTACAATTTTGTTTAATTTTAAGTTAATCTAAATTATTTAAATTTAAATTTAAATTATAATAAGCATAGCTCGGACAGGTCATCCGAAACAATTGCAAAACAGAAATAAAACAAGAAGTAATGCAGTTGTGTTAGATATCCAAAGATAATATTATCTGGGATCTAAAAAGGCCGACTTGGGTGAATCATAAAATGATTTGAAAGTAGGATAGAGTCAGAGATTTTTTACACATTCAAAAAAGATGGCATTAGAACAGAATCATAATCTAATAAGGCAAAACGGCATTTTAAAGGACCAGATATTCCTTTGGACATTTATTTATTTATATAGGGAAAAACAACAGAAGTAAACTTCAGATATAACTAACAAAATTTTGTTTACAAATAGTTAAATTTACTCCTTTCAACATTTTCCTCAGAGAGATAAAAAGAAAAAATATAAAATTTGGTGACGCTACAAAAAGACCTAAATCTAAATCTAAACCTAACTTAATTTTGATTATAATTAATTAAACACACAATGTTAAAGAATAATGATATACTACCTACATTTAAATACTACTATTGAAAAACTATTTACGTCATTTCTGTGAATGTGATGTTGTTGTAGCTGTTTTGTGGCAACAAAGTTTGCTTAGCTTTTTTGAATCATGCCGAAATTAGAAACTTTTTAATATATTGATCAAGGATTATTCGGAGCTGTCTTAGAGGGCGTCCTTTAATCACGTGAGGCTTTCAGGCCACTTTTATCAGCCCCTCCCCCTTGGTGATATGTTGTGAGGTTTTATCTGATATTTTTAGAATCTGTTTTAATAAAGAAATATCATAAAATTTCAAGTCACATATTAAATTATTGGATTCGTGCTGGGGGCTCGGTTGGTGATCATTGAACCTTGTTCCTGGTCCCTGGCCGGGTCTCCGGTGTGGGTTCGGGCGGCTGATTGGATTTCACCTTGTATAATATATATTTTACCTATAATTTTAATCGTATATATATTGCTACATAAATTAAATAAACCTTTAATCTAGTTCATGTACATTTATTATTTTATTACATATATTTTTTTTATAAGATTTTGACTTGTGAAACGTGTATTTATATACCTACTTTGCAAAATAAACTATTTGAATTTGAATTACATTTAAAAAATACACGTGGTTGTCAAATTCCCCTCCCCCCCCCCCATCGATCGTGATTAATCGAGATGTTTTCTGACCCCCTCTCCTACTCGAACCTCACATGACAACTGACGATACAATGAAGATACATTGTTGCATTACAAACTAGAAAAGATCAACTATAAACAAATGTTTGGAACACACATACAGTCAGTAGAGGTTCAACGCTGGGTGGTATGTGGTATGGTACAAAAGGTGGTGCATTCGTTTTTATATTTTCAACTTGTACTGTATCTACTCGAAATGTTGAGTTTCTCCCTCATAATTTCTACACGGTGCATCCTAGTGAAAACTTACTTTATAACCAATTAAAGAGCATGAGTACCAAAACTTAATAATTCGGTCAAGCAATATAGTACAAAACCGTGGTCAAAAAACGAAGATTTTCCACAACAATTTTTTTTTATATCTAAATGTTGATTAGGTCTGCAGCACAAAGAACTTATTTAAAACAATTACAACTTAAATTTAATTATGCCAATTACGGAACAAAATTTTGAAAATTATTGCTTTTTAACATAGGTAAAAAGTGAGCTAAAAGGAACATACAGAAAAAATCAGAAACATGTGTCCATGAGCCGTATTTTTGAAGCGTTCTTTTTCAATTCACGTGAGAAAATATATACCTGTCTCATCTTGCAAATGACAAGTTTTGATGTGCTACGTGAGATGGGTATATATTTTCGCACGTAAATTGAAAACGAACGATTCAAAAATCCATGTATATAATATTTGACAGTTATGGTAATAGACACAATAATGAAAATCACACGAAGTTAATTAATTATTATAATATGTATTATCGGGTCTACCGCGATCAATTTTTACCTTTTTTACGAAAAGGGGACATCCGACGTTTCAAGACATTAATTAATTAATGGTACATCTGTACTATTGTATCTAAACAATATAAACGAAATTAGGAATATAATGAACAAAAACAAAAGCAAAGGATAAAACCAAATCAGATTCTAAATAAAATAAAAAAATAGGAAAACAAGATTTGTATATTAACATTAGTCATTAACTAATTACAAAAAAAACTATTAAATAAGTATACCAAGCCTGAAGGTATAGGGGAGGGGAAAGGAAAGAAAAGGGAGATGAGTAGGATTAAGTTAGGTTAGTACTCGTAACGTATACGTTTAAGGGTCGGTTAAAGCCAAATTACGTTTTCCGTGATTTTACTGATCTTTCCGAGTGTTTTTCTTGATGATTGTGAACTTGTGTCAAATCTGAAAAATCATAATGTAGTTCAACTTCTTAACTATAGCTTGTATTCTTCGTGCTCGCACCGCACACAGGCGAAAAATCGATAAAAACTGGCATAAACCTAAATTAATATTTATGAAAAGTAAATGACTCATAGTTACAAAACTCTTTGATTGATTGTCAGGTGGATAAAGTTGGGACATACTGAACCAATAAAAACTGGTCAAGTGCGAGTTAGACTCTGAAATAAAGGGTATATAAATTATTATTTTGTACGAGTCAAGTGCGAGTAATACTTTTGCACTATAGATTCCGTACAACCATTTTTAAACATAATATTTATATACTATACAGCTAGTAAGCGCCATCTACATGCTGTATACTAATCGTAATTTCAGAAACTTGATATTTTTATGATTAAAAAAGTTTTTTTTTTTAATTTCTAACATTAATACGCACTGCTTTCAAAGTGATAGGCATTTAATTAAACAAATAAACTTTCTTTTTATAATATTTATTCATAATCTTCATCTAACATGCTTATTTCCATTGGAGTAAATGAAATTTGTTTCTTAGGAACTAGTTTTCTAAAGCCCGTTATATGCGTCTGAAGACACCATAAGTCTGTGGAATGTATCTTCCAGTGCCATCGGTCTTGAAAATTTTCTGGAGAATTGCTCTCTGTATTTTCTAACGTCTTTGTTTCTACTTTCTTGCGTATCTTCGCCTAAAAGTCCTACAGCAATCCCCATACTATCGATTATAAGATACCCATGAATTAAAATCTTATGTATTGTAGTTGGCATGTAGAACCACGGGTAATTTTCCTTCTATTTAAGAAAATATCTTCATAGTTTGAACCTAAAAAGAAAAAAAAAGTTATTGTAATTCATAGTAATAATTATTATCAATATCAATACATGTAATGAAAATTGAAAGGGGGTTATTAGAATCAGCGATTATTAGAATTCTTTTCTGTTTGTCTGTTTGTTCGCGCACATCTCCAAAATCACAGACCGGATTTGGATGCGGTTTTCTTTATTATGGTCTTGGCAACCCTGGCTAACATGTAGGTTATAGGGGACGATAATAAAATAACACCCGGGCCGCAAACGGGGCAGAATTTAATAAACGCGGGCGGAGCCGCGGGCAAAAGGCAAGTGATTAATACATATTGAAATTATATTTAACTTATTTTGATATATCTTGCTGTACAATTATAAAAGGATTAGGTATGTTTTAAGTCTATGCAAACTATATTTTATCAATATTTTATCAATAGGAGTAATTTTGGGAAGTGGTGTCTTTTGTCCTTCAAACAAAATGTTTGTTAAAGTGTCGCAGTCGGTCGCATTTGAGTGTTACTTTTTCAGATAAAACAAAGCATAGGCTTTCCAAAAAGGTATTTTTTATGGAATCACGTGGCTAGATATCGTACTTTCATTACAAGAGAAGTTTTATTTATAAAAAAAACTCTACCACAAACATAAAAAACACTTTAAATATCAAATCAAATGCATTTCAAAATTAAATCTAGGTAAATTATAAAACTTCATTACCTCTTGTAATAGAATCCATCACTATATCACAAACAATCTCACTAAGTACTTTAGATTTTTAACTTTGAACATGCACTATAAATTCACGAAAAAGCTTCCGCCGTCTAACAAGTTGAACTTTGGCCTAAGACAACCGGTAAAGTATAAGTCATAGCATCTCGGCGCGTGAGCAGGTACTAAAAGGATCCTTTTAAAAGAGAATCTGACCAATCACAGCTTGTTTAGGTAAAATTATGTTTTTTGAGTTTATGCCAGCTTTTATCGATTTTTCGCCTGTGTGCACCGCCCGCGCGGTTGGAGGGTTGGGGCGGACGAGGGAGCTAGGCCTCGGAGGAGGTGCGGGCAGAATGGCGGGAGGGTGGGCAAGCGCGACGCGTGCGACGGACCGCCAGTCGCCGGAGGTCACTCGCCACGGCTACTTGAGTATTAGGAACTTGTCGCATTTTGTAGAACGCACACGACATCACGATCCGAAGATGAGCAAACCGATTGGAAGACAGGCAAAAGAAATTGTGTATAAGGTATACAACTTCTTTAAAGAGCGTAAAAAAGATAAATCAACGCAGGAATACCAGAATGATGTCAATTTAGCAAAAATTGTGTCTGAAGCAAAGATGTATGATGTAGAATTAAACATTGATTACCTATTTTGCTAAAACGCATATTATTATTTATTAATATCATCACTTCATACCCACCTAAAGTAGCTAAAAAACTATCTTATACAGTACAAAATACTTCGTAATAAATCTAAAGATATTTATATTAAGGGTCAATTCCGTAAAACGGGTGTTGGCGTAGTCTACTTAACATGAATAGATTTTAACATAATTCTAGGGTTATTCATAAAAAAAATAATCTCAAGATATATCTCGATAGCAAATCGCTACCTGTATAGCCATGCGCTCGGCCGTGCACATAAACGGCGTGCTTCCTCGTCCGCCCCAACCCTCCAACCGCGCGGGCGGGGCGGTGCGAGCACGAAGAATACAAGCTATACTTACTCAAATTTTATTTGTTAAAAATATTTTGTTTTAATATGCCAAATTGTCCAAACGCGAGAGCATGTTTGGCGCAAACAAAATACATAGATTTAATAATGTCTCACTAACTGTTGCTTGTCTGTCTAACTTTGTAAATAACTGGAATATAGTGGTTTTAAGGGTCTGGCACCTTTAGAGAAAAACTCATAAAACTTTTCATAAAGTTTTTAAGTCATTGTCTGATTGTTATTACCTCAATAAGTCACAAAAAAAGGCAGTAGGTACCATCAAAAACATCGAACGATGATTTATGCTTAGATTTTTTATTTCCGCCCATATTCCATGATATCATTCCATGGTGTCTTGTGTAGCATAAATTATTATAATTTTTTGATACTCGTACCTGTAAACACAAGAAAAATCACAAGGTATTTTCGATATATATTTCGGCCCACTTTTAATAATTTTTTGAATAATACGTTCACACATAAAATTGATATGTTACACTACTCCATTATTTCTTGTTTTTTCTTCGTTTGGCGATGACCTATCCGAGCTATGTACATCAAAATAAAAAAAACGGATCACTTTGTTGCCCTTTTTCCCGGGTCGCGTGAGAGATATCAAGTTGAAGTCTGCAGCTCCATGGCGCTTTAATAAATCAGGCTTCTAGCTCAACTCGAAAAAAGTTATTGCCCTTTACGTAATCAATTTCATACAAATTGGCTCACCATGGAAACATATAGGGCACTATGTTTCTTTTTTTCTAAATTATTTATTGCACAAAACAATAGAAACTTCCAGTTAACTTAGAAACTTTAAATTCCATTCACAAGTGGGCCTTCTAGCACACAAAGGAAAAAATCAGAATTGATATTTACTTACCAATAGTACGATATTCTATCACCACTGCTTCTATTTCTCGAATTAATTTTTCAGTTTTTTAAAACACATCGCCACACGTGTGCACCTTGGCGCTGTCACTAACGAACTAAATTCAAATAAGATCTCACTCCGCAAATGGGCTGTTATTTGTAGTGCCACTTTTTACGAGCTGAACCGTCATCTGGTTGTATTTTGTCACAGTATAAGAAAGTAGACAGTATTCTATCTTCATACAAATGGGCCGAAACGAACCCCTCTCAAATCTCGGTTTAACTCAGTTTACGACAGTCGCGGTCGCACCGCAGTTACGTACGCATGTTGCCGCGTTGACAACGTTATTAATTTACGTAAATTATGGCATGAAATTATAGAATACGTTGTGCATTGTATGGCTGTTTAAATACAACTCTATCCGACCCAGAACTGACATTTTCAAATACGTAAACAGTCAGTTGGCAGCCCTAGCGCGTATTTAGGCACCGAGCGGCCGCAGGTATTGATTTCAAAGACACCGCCTAATTAAACTACTGTCTACTTCCTTATACTGTGATTTTGTTGATCAAAGCTTATGTATATGTTTTTATAGCTACATCCATCACTTTTAAGATAGGTTCTCTTAATATTATTAGACTGCATGTCATGTAAGCAGGAGGTCGCAGGTTCGAATCCTGGCTCGAGGAATTTTTTCAAAATATTTATATATTTATTACACTTTTGTACATTTACGTACATATTTTTACATAAAGAACAGACATTGTGTACAAAGGCGGCACTTTTTGCATATAGATATATATTTGTGCTTTTAAATTTGTTTCTTATTGATTCCTAGCTTGTAATGCACTTGTAATAATATTTAAATTACTTGTATTTTATTCTTCTCTTGATGCCACATCCTATCGGATGTTGGTGATCATAATGCTAAACAAAATTCTATTCTGTGCCATTCTCACGGGTGTGGCCGTGTCCTTTGTTCCGGTCCATGTTCTTGTGTTTTCATACCAGGATGTCCTCTGCCTTTTTACCCTCTACTATTATGTTTTGAATAATTTGATATTTAGAATTTCTGTAGATATGTCCAAAATACGCAATTTTTCGTCTCTTAACTGTAGTTACTAATTCAATACTTTTGTTCATTATCTTTAATACTTCTACATTAGATCTTTTCAGGAAATTTTAAGTATTCGCCTTTAAAGCCACATTTTGAAAGCGTTGAGTCTATCTATTATTTAATATCCAGCCTTAGACTCCATACAGTAATAGGTATTGACAACACGTAGAGTTTCACTAGTTTCCATCTTTGTTGGTATAGAGTGAGATCATTTTCATAAAGGTACTTCTAGCTATTTCTATCCTGGTGCGTATTTATTTCATCTCTGGGTCCCATTTCCCATTTAAGGGTCGGCGTTCCGAGATTCGGGGTTCGGGGTAATGGCTTTTTAAGACAGTAAAAATTTAAATTTCTGAACAAAATAAATACCACTTGTTACCTTACAAGATGAAGTGCAGGTTCATTAAAAAAAATCACGGCACTAATGTATAGTAACTTCAGAAAAAAAACAGGAATTTCAAGAAAATCTCTTGAATAGCATTGCGGCGCTACGGGTGTAACCTGAACTTGAAAATCCTGTTTTTTTCTGAAGTTACTACACATTAGTGACAAGATTTTTTTTAATGAACCAGTACTTCATTTTGTAAGGTAACAAGTGGTATTTATTTTTTTCAGAAATTAATATTTTACTATTTTAAAAAGCCATAACCCCGAACCCTGTTTTGCCCAATCTCGGAACTCCGACCCTTAACCAGCAAATTCAGAAATCGAGAAAAAAAAGTTTGTTGTTTCATACATTTGGTTCGAGTAGCATAGTAACTTTTCTATGGAACAGCTGATTTTTTTTACGTTTCTAGGGTTGGCACTATAGTAAAAGTTGTTCGTATGGACGAGTACTATCGCCAGTTTCCGGCTTTCGCAATTTCCGTCTTTTTTATATTATTATATTGTGCTATGCGGGTATGTATACTATAAAAGTATGCAACCTTGTCATACATACCCCTTTTTGTATTTTTAAATCTTTTTCCTCTTTCTGTCCGTTTTATATATTTGTTTTTCAAGAAATTAATTAATGACAACTTTATTTTGCAGTTTCATTTCATACATTTTGTAGGTAAAAAGACTACCGAATTTAGTTTGTAAGTTAAGTTTAAATTTAATTCAAGTCTTCTAACTTATTAGAATGCTACGGAACCCTCAGCGCGCGAGACATAGTCGCACTTGTCCGTTTTTTTTAACGTTTCGTTACACTTATTTATTGTTTCAGTTGCCTGTCAAGTTGGTAGCTCCCTCCCATCATGGACGACGGATCCTGGGAGCAGTTCTTTGCTGTCCACCTCCCTCCGACGGACTTTGAGGACAACCGCTCCTTGCTGAAGGAGTTCTGTGAGCGCCACGACCGCCACGGACACAAGATTGTACTTGTGACTGTGAGTGTACTACAGTAGAGCCACTGAGTGATGGCGCCTATGACGTTTAAATGCCTACAAAGTATCGTAATTATTTATAAGCAAGTCTGAATAAAAAAATGTAATACTTCATTGTTGATAGTGATGTACTACTTGTTTCGGTTATTATTTTTCGATTTGAATGTTGCTTTATTGTGCAATAGAGTTCGTATAGAAACAAAGATTTTTTTTTTAAAGTTTCTCATTTTTATAGGTCGTGTTTGAGGTCGCTAAGTTACGCAATAATATTTAATTAAAAACAAAAAAATTACGAAGTTAAACTAAACGAAAATAAATGATAGTAAAATATTTTTTTCGATTTACATATTTAAACATCTCTTGGGGGCCCCGGGGCACTTCACCGCATAGCCCTCCGATAGCTACGCCACTGGTTTTGGCACATTTTCCTTTTGTATCATTATGTTGAATGTTGAATGACGTGTCTAATGTTGAGTAAACTCACACTTGATTTTTATTTTAACCGAAATTTGAAATGCACCTCATCACTAAATGCAGCTGTCATAAGTGGCATCACTCAGTGGCCCTACTTTAAAGTGTACTTGCTACCACAACACATTTTAACTAATATTAATAGTACAATTAACAACTCTGTAGGTTGGTTACATTGAAAATTCATATTATTTTGCTTGCAAGTGCTGCTTTTCCTATATTTTTAGGAAAAGTGGATTTGGTATAATCGCTGGCCCACAATTTTTCAAGTTTATTTTTGCCTGGATTTAATCAAACTTTTTTTGGTTTATTTCATGTAAGATAATTGAAAACTAAAAATTTAAATATTGTCGCGTCGCGTCGTACAAATTAATTAAGAACACGTAATTTTTATAAACAATATATTTGAAGGCCTCTACTATTTTTTTTCGGTTCCGTACCTAAAGGGTACAAGAAGAACTATTATGGTGACCCTATTGTCCGTCCGTCTGTATGTCACATCACAAGCATCATAACTTTTGTACCGTTAAACATAAAGACTTGAAATTTGGCCTAAAGTAGAATTTATTTGCCCACATAACATGGCATAATCAAATAAAAAAAAAAGACAGGACGCTTAAAATAAGACTAGTCCTGTAAAATAAGTTAAGTCGTGTCACACCGAATCGACAACATTATGAACATATTAATTGAGTTAATAAGTTGGTAGACTATTACTCGTTAACTTGTAAAGCCTACTTAGCTGTGATAGTTTTCCTTTCAAATACTACTGCCATGAATTTTTTGGTGACACTTGAAAGAAACACGTTAGAAATAATTTCACGGCTTGTTTCAGTCTGGCGGCACGACCGTCCCTCTAGAACACAACACGGTCCGATTCGTGGACAACTTCAGTGCCGGCACGCGCGGCTCTGCCTCCGCCGAGTACTTCCTAGAGCAAGGGTACGTAGAGCGCCATGTCCCATATGTCGACCGACCGTCTTCCTCTAGAACATAACACGGTCCGATTCGTGGACAACTTCAGTGCCGGCACGCGCGGCTCTGCCTCCGCCGAGTACTTCCTAGAGCAAGGGTACGTAGAGCGCCATGTCCCATATGTCGACCGACCGTCTTCCTCTAGAACATAACACGGTCCGGTTTGTGGACAACTTCAGTGCCGGCACGCGCGGCTCTGCCTCCGCCGAGTACTTCCTAGAGCAAGGGTACGTAGAGCGCCATGTCCCATATGTCGACCGACCGTCTTCCTCTAGAACATAACACGGTCCGGTTTGTGGACAACTTCAGTGCCGGCACGCGCGGCTCTGCCTCCGCCGAGTACTTCCTAGAGCAAGGGTACGTAGAGCGCCATGTCCCATATGTCGACCGACCGTCTTCCTCTAGAACATAACACGGTCCGGTTTGTGGACAACTTCAGTGCCGGCACGCGCGGCTCTGCCTCCGCCGAGTACTTCCTAGAGCAAGGGTACGTAGAGCGCCATGTCCCATATGTCGACCGACCGTCTTCCTCTAGAACATAACACGGTCCGGTTTGTGGACAACTTCAGTGCCGGCACGCGCGGCTCTGCCTCCGCCGAGTACTTCCTAGAGCAAGGGTACGTAGAGCGCCATGTCCCATATGTCGACCGACCGTCTTCCTCTAGAACATAACACGGTCCGGTTTGTGGACAACTTCAGTGCCGGCACGCGCGGCTCTGCCTCCGCCGAGTACTTCCTAGAGCAAGGGTACGTAGAGCGCCATGTCCCATATGTCGACCGACCGTCTTCCTCTAGAACATAACACGGTCCGGTTTGTGGACAACTTCAGTGCCGGCACGCGCGGCTCTGCCTCCGCCGAGTACTTCCTAGAGCAAGGGTACGTAGAGCGCCATGTCCCATATGTCGACCGACCGTCTTCCTCTAGAACATAACACGGTCCGGTTTGTGGACAACTTCAGTGCCGGCACGCGTGGCTCTGCCTCCGCCGAGTACTTCCTAGAGCATGGGTACGTAGAGCGCCATGTCCCATATGTCGACCGACCGTCTTCCTCTAGAACACAACACGGTCCGGTTTGTGGACAACTTCAGCGCCGGCACGCGCGGCTCTGCCTCCGCCGAGTACTTCCTAGAGCAAGGGTACGTAGAGCGCCATGTCCCATATGTCGGCCGACCGTCCCTTTAGAACACAACTCGGTCCGATTCGTGAAGAACTTTGTACAACACGTATTAATATAGTCATAGCATTTCGCATATCTGCATAAAACATATAACAATTGAACTAATTATGTCTGTCGCTGGGATCCTTGACTAGGCATACGAAAGGTTAAATACTTGAAAATTATTTGTCTTTGCGGCAAAGCTCTGCTTGCGCTGATGTCGACAAAATAGTCATGTTTACACTTCATAAGCCGCAATGCAACATTTTTATCTTCTTTTAAACTGCCTCGAAAACCCGTGGTATAACCTGAGTCAAAACACCTTAGGATTCAAAATGTCTACCCACTTTGGCTGCACTGTCAGCATAAACCAAACACACACCTGACATATTTACGTCACAGTGTTGGATTTGAGCAATCGACAATTTTTACATTCACTGCTTTTTTAATGCTATCTGTATTTCCATGTGCGAATATAGATGGAGATAGTGTGTGAGTAAGAGGTGGATACTTCCGGTTGCCATTTCTATTGCCAAGGTCTTTTGGTTCGGGTTATAATATGTATATATATATATATATATATATATATATATATATTAATGTTTTTTTTTTTTTTTTCATTTATTCAGGATTCAAACAGTCATACATATTAAATTAGCATACTATGTTAGCATAGTTAGGAGGTCCCTTAGTAAAATACTACGATATAAATCTACTTACTGTGTTTACTATTAATATTGACAAAAGTGTATTAATACTGTAGGTAAATGTAACTAAATGCATTTTATTTACAATCATATTGTTAAATTGTTTACAATTTCTCTTTTGAATGATGAAAAAGATAATGAGAAAACGTCGATATCGAAAGGTTATTATAATAAATTGAGCTACGTATGAAGAAAGTGTTCATCAAATAATCTGTACGAGCAAAGCGTACATGAAACAAGTTAGACTCGAGGAATCTTGAACGGTATTTTGTAAAGCAAAGTAGGAGAATCGATCTTAGTATTTATTAATTTGTACAGAAAAGACATATTAGATAACAAACCACGATCTTGAAGTGACGGTAACTTATGATAAATTGCACTTTTGGCATAACTATGATGGTATCTGCCAGTCCTATAGCCTAATCCCTTAAAGAATTTATTTTGAATATTTTCTATGGGGGCTATGTGAGCGTGTTGATGTGGTGACCACACTATCGAAGCAAATTCCAAGATACTTCGTCCAAAGGCAAAATAAAGAGCTTTCGTAGTTGCGTTTCGAAAAGGTTTTCCAAGTCTGAGGATCATTCCCAAGTTCCTAAAAGCCCTTTTGATGATATTTATCAATGTGAGCGGTGAATTTAATTTCTAATTCCAAGAGAATACCCAAATCCCTGATTTGATAAACTCGTTTTAAGGCTGTGTCGCCGATAAAGTAATCATGTACTATAGCATTGTGTTTACGTGTGAAAGTAATTACGTAACATTTATCGACGTTCAGATACATCTTGTTAACTACACAAAAATTACCAAGCTGATTAATAAAATTTATACTTGCGATTAAAAACAATTGTACTTATAGTTTCACTTTATTTATGTTAACTCCCAACCGGTTTCGGATTTTACTCCATTTTCAAGGGAAGATGTTAATTAAAATATTTCACTGACTCCAGGCACTAGCTCTGAGCAACGTAAACAATGATTTATCATTGGGAGTTAACATAAATAAAGTGAAACTATAAGTACAAGTCTTTTTAATTCAAGAAGCTGATTAATGTCATGTTGCAGGGCTAAACAGTCTGAAGGTGACCGAATTATACTGAATAATTTGTGTCATCTGCGTAAAGGAGAACGTTTGAGGACTGAAAATTAAGATCATTAATGTACAAAGTAAAAAGGAGTCGTCCTAGATGGGAGCCTTGGCGTACGCCAGAGGTTACAGGGAAAAAATTTAAAGTATAGCCTTTCAGCGAAACAGCTTGGCAACGATTCTCTGTGTATGACTTAATCCACCTAAACAGATCACCGTGAATGACTCTGGATAGTTTACTCATGAGGATAGGATGCTGAATTTTGTCGAATACTTTTGAGAACACTGTGTATATGGTATCCACTATTTATGGCCTCTATTACAAATTCGGTAAAAGTTAACGAATTAGTTTCCACGCTACGACCTCTGTAAAAGCCACTATCAATGGTCAATATTAAACCGTATCAAACAGCCTGTCTATAAAATTCTCTCGACGTTATAAGTGTTCAACAGTTTCATTGTTTTCATTGAAGGATAAGCTGTTAAATTCTACCTCTTCCACAGGTATGCGGTGATCTTTATGCATCGGCTAAAATCCCTGGAACCGTTCACGAGACACTTCAGCGGTCAGAAACTGCTCGACATGTTGGACATCCAGGAGCGAGGACCCAACACCACTATCAATGGTCAGTGGAGAACTCTTATTTCTGGGAATACTGTCTCTTTTCCAATATGTTCAATTACCATTCTGTCACAATTTACTTGGGTATATTATTTGCACCAATTCAAATTAACTTTGGAGAACATAAAAGAGTACGTAACTTCGGTAAGGCACGTGCGATGCATAAACTGTGACTATTGATACTTGATACTAATTATCTTAGAAGCAACAGAGTAGTGGCGCGCATAGAACTTTTTTTTAAGTTTTACAAAAAAATAATATGAAAAAATTTTAATAACTCTTTGAAAAAAAGAAGTAGGTATGAAAATGTTCACTCTAGGGTAGGAATTGCCTACCCTGGCGTCATACAAACTTTCTTTTTTCAAAGTGTCATTTAAATTTTTTCATATTTTTTTTACTGTCAAGCTTGACCCTCTGATTAATTTTCCGGAAAAAAGTTCTATGCACGCCACTGCCAGAGTTACTTATATTATATATCCAACATTTTTATTTACAACTATCCACACTACCCACACAGTATTATGTACTGTGTGGGTAGTTGTAAATAACGCGCGCGAACTTCACTCAATGCACTGATGGCGTCAGCACCAGAATGTGACTTATTTGCTGACAGATTGACGACTGTGTTTGATGAATGTTTGGCGTTTTGCGAGCGTGATGACTGAAAGGGTTTCTTAATTTGTTCAATAAAATTAATATTGTTTTGTTGTTTTAATTTATTTTGTATTTAATTTATCGTGTTCTCTGTAGCTGTCTAGTATTACTAATAAATTTACTTATTTTAATATTGATATTTATATTATATACTTGTAGTATTTATACTAAATTACTAACATGTACATTGTGTTTGCCCCAGCTCCTACAAGGTCTTCTTTCCTTTTAGACCTTATTTTCTCATGGAATACATAACACGTTTACAATCTATCACGTGACACTGGCAGAATAGTCGACATCGGCTGCATATGCCAAAATAAAAATTGAATTTAATTTAATATTATATTGTAAAACGCATTAGTTTTTAAACTGTTATGTTATACTTTTTAAATAAATAAATAAATGCACGAAAAAGTTAAATCATATTAAATTTAAAAAACATTCACCAATGGGCTTAGGTGTGATGTTCATCACCAGCACTTATTAGAATGTATCAATACCTTTTATTCCATTTACATTTGTTGTGAAAACGGGTGTTCGGTTTTTATGACTCTATCACAACACAATAGATAAGCCGTCCTATTTATCAGTGCAAATACTATTTTGCGAACTATAATAGGTACCTACACATAATAAAAACCGGCCAAGTGCGAGTCAGACTCGCATACCTAGGATACCATATTGTGGATGATACATTTAATTTTGTATTTTTTTTTCGTGAATTTCTCAATCGCTCTGTTTTTCCTGTAATCTTAACGTAAACACATATTACCATGTTTTTTTTCATATTTTTTGGTTCACTAGTTTTGGAGATAGGGGACATAAATTTTTTTATGGTTTTTCAAGGATTTCTCGAAATAGATGCAATTATATTATAGCCAAATTATATATTTTTACAATTAGCTTTATAATATCTACAATTTGATACTCATATTGTATTTTTATTAAATATTTATTTATTTATTTATTTTACTTATTTTTTATATTTATTATTTGTGCTCAATTTTTTTAACCGCTATAGTTTTGCTGTAATTGGCCAGCTATAGTCTATAATTGTTTTTTTTTTTTATATTTTTCTGTCTACCAGTTTCAGAGTTAAGGGAGGGAGGGGACATACATATTTTTGTGGTTATTTAAAGATTTCTCGAAATCAGTGACAATAAATGTAAAAAAACTATATGTTTTTAGAATCAACTTTTTAATATCTACAATTTGATACCCATATTGTATTTTTATTACTCTTTTTTTTATATTTCTTATTTGTGCTCAATTTTTTTTATCGCTATAGTTTTTCTGTGATTGTCCAGCTATGGTTTATAATTGTCATTTTTTTTCATAGTTTTCGGTCTACCAGTTTCTGAGATAAGGGGGGGGGGGGACATACATATTTTTGTGGTTTTTTAATGGTTTCTAGAAACCAGTGCCCGTAAATTTAGTGAAAGAATATACTTTTAAAATTAACTTTTTAATATCTACAATTTGATACGATGTTGTATTTTTAGGATAATATTTTTTATTTTTCTCACTTTTACGTGTGCAAATTAATGCTATTTTTGTGCCAATATTCATGTCTTTATACGGTGCTAAAGTTATTAGGCTGTGACATACTGACGGACGGAGGGACGGAGGGACGGACGGACGGACAACGGAGTCTCACCATAAAGGTTCCTTTTGTTCCTCTTAGGTACGGAACCCTAAAAATGATTGTGACTGATGTAGCCAAGTTCATACGGGAGACTCGGTAAATGGTCACGATCATGGTTTAATGACCCTTTTTGCAAAATAATAAAAATATTATTTGTACCTTTTACTTGTTCAAGAACAATCCCGAGCCGTTTATTAGTATAGGAAGTCGAAGTTTTATATTTGCGTGTGTCACAAAAGGGTCATTGAACCTTGATCGTGACCACTTACCCAGTGTTCCATATGAATTTCGCTATATCAATTACCTTATATTTGTTAAACCATAATACTTTTCATTTGAGCTTTTACTGCAAGTTGTTTATGGCCAGGGATACAAAAATAAAAATTCCATGTCTTTTAAATCTGTTTTGTTGTTTTTCATAAAAAAATTGTTATCTTTTATTGAGCTTATAAAAATTTTCTGTTTCATTTCATATTTTATTAAACTTAAAAATCATAAGACAAAGATTTATGATTTATTCAAATAAATCAACAGTATAAGCGTTTTCCGAAAATAGATGGCGCCAGCAGTACATTAGATCGCGATATCGTTTGTTGTGTGCAAAACTATTGTAGCTAAACATTACTTTGTCTGCACACCCTTCATACTCTTCCGGACTTGGGATTATTAATTTTTGGATAGTACCTGCTTGTGAGAGTTGGTGTTTTAATTAAAATAGAAAACTGGCCAAGTGCGAGTCGGAGTCGTGCACGAAGGGTTCCGTACCATTATCTATAATAATACAGATCGCGCCAAACTTCTAGTACGCTCGGAAGTTGCTCTTCCCAAGAACGGCCCATACATTTTGTTCCTGCTGATGCGAATCGCCCCGTGTTTAGAGGGAACTAAAAGTTTGGCGCGATCTGTACTCGTTAACTTGTAAAGCCTACTTAGCTGTGATAGTTTTCTTTTCAATTTCGTTACTTATACTACTGTCGTGAGTTTTTTCAAATTCATTTATTCATTCATTCATTTATTTATTACAATAAATCACAGGTTGTAAAGATCTTAAATAATACAAAATAATTAAATATTTGTACAAGTAAGTTGTACCACTGTGATTTTACCAACTGGTGTAGCAACTATTAACTAAATAACATTGTAATTTAATTAGATTTAAACAACAAAAACAAAATTTTTTTTGATTACTACTCGTATACATCGATTCATGATAACACTAAGCTTAAATCAACATATTTTATCAAATTCCATTCACAATTATAATTATAGATAGTAATTACAAAACACTCACAAATAGTTCTAAGCACAGAATTTTAATTGTTATGATACAGTTTATTCAATGTCAACAATACAACCGTTTCGCTGGCAGAGGGGGGGGACACTTGACTCTAACAAAAATTAACACTTTTAAGGTTAATATTTCGCAAACGGACGCTGATCGAAAAATAGTCTTCTCACACCCCAATATTTTTTAATTACCAATCCAACTACACCCCACACTAAGGGATAGACGAGAAAAAAAAATCATCCCCACTTAACGTGTAGGGGAGGTACCCTAAAAATATTTTTCAAAATTTTACTGTACCACTTTATCGGCGTGATAAATATGTATACCCATGCCAAATTACTGCTTTCTAAGTACTAATAGTCTCTAAGCTAAGCCGTGGACAGGCAGACAGACAAACAGACAGACGGACATGGCGAAGCTATAAGGGTTCCTTGTTGTTTACTAGGGAACCCTAAAAAATTGCCAAGTACGAGCCGGACTCACGCACAAAGGGTTCCGTATCACTACACAATACGGAAATTTTGACTGTAGGATTCTTGTATTACGTAGCCATCCGCTAAGAAGAGTTTTAGAAAATTCCCACTGCATCGAGAGAAATATATAGTATATAGGATGGGATTTGGTCGGCCGCCTGGATTCGTGCTGGGGGCTCGGTTGGTGATCATTGAACCTTGTTCCTGGTCCCTGGCCGGGTCTCCGTGGGTTCGGGCGGTTGATTGGATTTCACCTTGTATAATAATATTTTACCTATAATTTTAATCGTATATATACAAGGTGACTTTTTGACCATCGTCCAAATTCACACTGGTGGATTGGTAAGTGATCAGTATTATGCATCAATAACAATTTTGTTGAAATTCGTAAAATGAAATTTCGACTCCCCATAGTGATTCACTCGGGACTGGAACGGAATTTATATGGGAAGCCGAAATTTCATTATACGAATTTTACAAAAATTGTTACTGATCCAAGATACTGATAACTTATCAAGCCTCCAGTATGAATTTAGACGATGATCAAAAAGTCACCTTGTATTGCTACATAAATTAAATAAACGTTTAATCTAAGTAGTTCATGTACATTTATTATTTTATTACATATATTTTTATAAGATTAAAATTTGACTTGTGAAACGTGTATTATATATACCTACTTTGCAAAATAAACTTTTTGAATTTTTTGAATAAGTTCCACACAAGTAACGCTGCGGGGCGTCCGCTAGTACTGTAAACATGTTTTCAATGCAAGTGCTCGTAAAGGCCCACTTTTTATGCATCAAAACCGAATAGAAAGTCGATTACTTTGCCCTAGGGCTTTATTATTTTTTTTTAATTTATTTATAATGGTTGGCAAACCTGCAACCTTTCCTGTGTACCATAAATTTTCCACTTTTTTTTCCACTGTTTAACGGCTCTGGATACAGTCCTTTTGAGCCAATCACAATTTAAAGTTCACAAGATTATATTTGTGTTATTTCCTCACACTATGCATTGAAAAACGCAGTATGATACACGGGCGTAAGAGCAATGGACGGTAGAACGCTGGCCTCTCAATCTTAAGATCCATGTTCGATCCCCGGTCGGGCATTCACCTATGTGGTTTTTGGAATTTATGTGCAAACTAAGATTATATGTTTTTATTATATGTTTTTATTGCGACATCCATCGCTTTGAATACTCTTATTATTATTAGAGTGCATTACCAACTAGAAATCAATCAGAAACATTTAAAACCACAAATATTTTTGAAAAAATTCCTCGGGCCAGGATTTGAACCCGCGACCTCCTGCTTACATGATAGGCGCGCTACCGACTGTGCTACCGAGGTTCGTATCTGGAACGACGAATTTTTCCACCTGTACACCGAATTTTTTGTAACTACATGATATACCAGCTTGTAATGCACATACTGAATGCTCACGAGGGCGTTATGTGATTTCACGCCTTGCTCATTATGAACAGAAGGCGCTGTCGTCGCTACAATACCTGTTGCATCAGACAGTTAAGAAATTCACAGTTCTCTTTCAATAAATATATATGTATATTGCTACATAGAGCACTTATTTTATTTTATTTTCTGTTTAATTAAACCATTATATAACAATTATTTTCGAAATATATTTCGGCCCACTTTGGGGCCGGCGTCAGTCGACTGATATATTTCGAAAATAATTTTTATATAATGTTTTAATTAAACAGTTCTCTTTCACTAAGATTATATAAGATTATATTTTTTCAAAAATATTTGTGCTTTTAAATTTGTTTCTGATTGATTTCTAGCTGGTAATGCACTCTTATAATAATTATGTGCAAACTATTCGTATATTAGGTAATACTTGCTGAACGGTGAAGAAAAACATCGAGAGGAAACCTGCATGCCCTAAAAAGCATGTACTTGTGCCCGAAGAACGGCGATAGGGCTCACCACCCATCACGTTGGGACGTAATAATCGTCAGCCAAACGCGGGTACACCGAGTGTGGACTGTGACTTGCATTTCACAGTTCACACTCGGCAACACCTCTGTTATCCCCTCGGATATTCATATCGTGACGATATATACCTATATAATTCTTAAATCTCGTTCCAGTGAAACCTGACAGCGTGGACGTGCTGGCGCCGATCCTGCTCCGCTACAAAGCTGCGCACGCGGCGGGCGCGATCCTCCACATTGCCTTCACCACGGTCTCCGAGTACTTCTGGCTGCTGCGCGCCGCGTGCGAGTGTCTCGCCAACGTGGGCCCGCGCGCCGTCCTGTACCTCGCCGCTGCTGTCTCTGACTTCTACGTGCCGAAGGATCGAGTGGTGGGTTATATGTTGTCAACTTCGTGCCTACCGCGCCCACGGGGTACAGGGGTTGGCGGGTACGAGGTAGCATGCGACTTAGTGTGCAGGGCCGTGCGCAAGACATTCCAAGTACACAAGTATGACATTGACAACTTTAAAATATCATAGAGTCTACAAAAGAGATCCATTATACATCGGTTTATACTACCCCTGTCTATGGAGCGACCTCCCCGGCGACTGGCCATCCGCCCCACGCGTCGTGCTCGCTCACCCTCCCGCCACACCATCCGCATCCCCTCCGAGACCCCGCCCGCCAACCCCTATACGCCGTGGGCGCGGTAGGCACGAAGTCGACAACCTATAGCTGGTTTGATAATCTCGGGTCATCCGGAAAAAAACATACATCGTAAATTTTGTTTATTTTGTATTTCCTGTATCACTTATCCATGCCTCGTTAGTATATAGAAAAGTATACAAAATATCATCGAATTCTAAGTACATCTTCAGGTGGCGCAATGAGTCTAAAATCTTTACAAAATGTACGGAAGAAAAAATAATTTTAGTCTTTGTACCACTATTATAAATGCGGAAGTGTGTTTGTTGATTTGTCCTTCTTTCACGCAACAACAAGGCAACGAATTTGCATAGAGATATGTGCGGGCGATTTCATACTGCGATATGTATTGACAATATACTGACATGAGACCTGGGGCTCTACCGCGTAATTCTCATTTGTATCAACTTCAAGCAAATGCATGCGAAATTCAACGCGTGCAAAAGAGATGGCATGTTAGGCGGGCGTCGTCGCACGCACGTCAAATTTCAATCTCAAGTTGATGTTGATGAAAATGAGAATTACGCGGTAGACCCACTGATAGAAACGTATAAAGTGCTCACAGGACACTATGATGTTCCCACACTGGGAAAACTTTACAAGATGAACCAAAATCGTCATCTGAGAGGTTATCATCTTAAAATCAACTCGTCGACATGTGCAAGCAACCCACGCAGACATTTCTTGCCTAACCGTGTTGTTCCCGAGTGGAATATCAATATCAGGTGGTAGAGCTGATGCCGGGTTTAACTGTGGAGGTACCACCATCTTGCTTGGAGACCTCCTCGCAGTAATTCGGGGGAGAGTAAGAGGACAGCTCACAGGCAAAAAACCAGGAGGCCCACCATGCCTGGGACCGATGGATGGGGCGGTATATCCATCACTAATAGCCAGGCCTTATATGGAACAGACTGGGGATGGGCAGCGGCGTCACTGGTGTGAGGGTTCCGGCACCGCGCTCACCAACCCGCCTGTCCAGCGTGTGTGAGTATGGGCAATTCTTACAGTATGACCGACGGGAGTGGCAAAGTCCTGGAAAGGCTTATGTCCAGCAGTGGACGAACTAGGCTGATGGATGGATGGAATAAACTACCCGAGACTGTTATAAGTGCTACATCAGTGAACTGTTTTAAAAATAGGCTAGATAAATGTTTAAACAAATAAGACCCGCGGGCAAAAGCACCTACTTGCATGTCCCCGCATTTTAACACTGGTTCTAGTACACACAGATAATAAAGGGATCAGGTGAATTTCAACCCTAGACTCTATGTCCCCGAAAGAAAACACGTTCTGAGACAAAGACGGCATTTTGGGACATTGGTGTAAATAAATTTATCTATGGTTCGGGGTCGAGTGGGAGTGATCAGACAACATATTTGCATAAATGCTACGGGCTAAATTTTCTTTGTGGTCGTCAGTTAGTTTAGAAAAAATAAAACGGTCTCATATTTCGATAGGCAGACTTTGCAACTCTCTTGTGTCCCGTATTTATTTTCGCTGTAGTTGATAGAAAATCAGGTTATGACCCTTGCGTGATCAAATTTTTATTTTACTGACTATTTGTAAGACAATATCTCTTCCAATGCCAGCCGACCCACAAGATCCAGTCGGCGGGTGGAGCGCCCATCATTCAGCTGCAGCTGGTGCCGAAGATGCTGGCGCCGCTGGTCAACCTGTGGGTCCCCGCGGCCTACGTGGTCTCCTTCAAGTTGGAGACCGATGACAACCTTCTCATACCGAAGGCGAGAGCAGCCTTGGACAAGTATAAACATAAGGTAATTTTATGTTTATTTTGCGAAATCCATCGCTATGAATACCTACTCTAAATATTATTAGAGTGCATTACAAACTAGAAAAGATCAATCAGAAACAAACCCAAAGACAATAATTTGAAAAAAATCATCGTGAGCGTTCTATATGTGCAGTACAAGCTAGTATATCAGGCAGAAGCAAAAATAACAGTGGACAAGTATGATGGAAGAATTCACCGGTCTAGGTAGGAACCTCGGTGGCGCAATTGGTAGCGCGCTTGTCTTGATAACAAGAGGTCGCAGGTTCGAATCCTGGCCCGGGGAATTTTTTCAAATTCTTGTCTTTGGGTTTGTTTCTGATTGATATTTTCTAGTTTGTAATGCGCTCTAATAATATTTATAAGGTAATTTCATAATTATCTAGGCAGTCTAACGTTCTAATTAACCGGAAGTGTCGTATTTTAAGATTCGGCGCTCTGGGCCTGTAAGGTTTGCCGCCCCATAAATGAACGAGAAAAAAGCAAAAATATTTCAATAATAATAGTAGTTTATGTTACAAGGGCGCAAAGGAATAACTTACGAGGACGATTTAAAACACGAACGTAGGGAGTGTTTTAAACGTAACCGAGTAATTTATTGCTCTTACGCACATGTATCATACTACTTTTTTCAATGCATAGTGTGAGGAAATAAAACAAATATTATTATAATCTTGTGAACTTTAAATTATAATTGGCTCAAAAGGACTGTATCCAGAGCCGTTAAACTGTGGAAAAAAAAAAGTATAACATTTATGGTACACAGGAAAGGCCGCAGGTTAGCCAACCATTGTAAATAAATAAAAAATAATAATAAAGCCCTAGGGCAAAATAATCGACTTTTTGTTCGGTGTTGATGCATAAAAAGTGAGCCTTTACGAGCACTTGCATGAGACTTTTTCAGCAAGCAGTTTTTTTTTTTACTGGCTGTACAAAATGCTCCAGGTTGCGCCAACCAACCCTGTTTATTTTGATGTAGATTTTTTTCTACACATCTCTGAATCGGTTACATCTTGTTACTCGACACATAGGGTTACCCACGGTGCACCCGTTATCTATAATTGACACGTTTGGTCCCCAATTTCTTAGGCAATTTGTCATGCATGTCTCATAAAACGAAGATTTCATAAGTTTGGATGAGCCCTGGCACCTAAAATCTATTGCATTGTTTTTGTATGCGTGCGTTAACAAAATGCCGACGCGCGCACACTTATGTGTGCGCAATCTGTCTACCTACGGTCAGCAAACTGATCAGACTACTAAAGTTGTTAAAATTATTAACTTTAATTGCACTTAAGGCGTCCAACTATCACTGTATTCAGATGAGCACTGATTCCAAACGTGTGAGCGTCACCCATTTAAAGGTGGAAACAATTTGGTGCTGTCATACTACGGTAACTACGGTAAGGGCTTATCTTTACTTTTGAAATCTTTGTCAAAAAAGAGGTTTTCCTGTTGTGTTCAGATGGTGGTAGCGAACATGTTACAAACCCGGCATCACCGTGTGGTGCTCGTCACTCCCGAGGCGAGTCAGGAGATCGTCCTCACCAGGGAGGAAGTCCACGCTGGTGAGTACTCATCCAATGTTGCACCAACAACCTAAGGGATCGTCCACAAATTACGTAACGCATAATTCTCAAAATTAATCTCAAATAACTCTCAAGACCGTAACCCTTGGCTGGAACACACCTCTCCCTTACCTCCATTACGTTAAGGTTAAAGATATTTATCTTTAACTGTTAACGTTTCGGTATTTTTTATAAAGATATACTGTGTGATAATTTTGGAAAAACTATCTGTCTATAATAAGTCTACTTATCATTTCACTGTTTGTTTTTTCTTGTAAGACTGTTTGTTTTTCAAAATAAAATAAAATAAAATAAATACAATTTATTTCTCAAAAAGAATACAATTGAAAAGTGTTTTGGAAAAACAACCAATGTCACTTTTCTGACATTTTACAGGAAGTAAATATCAAAATCAATCAGCCCACATCTACCCACTGTTGAGCATAGGTAAATAAAACATTATAAAATTAGTTACATTAAAAAATCCTTATTTATGCTTTTTTATTAAACATGGATAAATTAAAATACTTAATTTTGTAAATAAAAAGTAAAAAAATTTTGTTTATTTGTTGGCTATTCTTTATAGAAACGTTACTGACGTTGGTGGTTTTTCCGGAAGCAATCTGTTTTTGTAGTTACATTTTGAATGTACTTTGGTTGTTTTTGCTGATTCTAATATTACCAGATCATTGTATGCACAATAAAGAATCCATAGAGCAAAAAAAAACAAATTCGAAAAAATTGGACATTGGTTATTTTTCCAAAACAGTCTTCAATTCACTTACATGAGAAACAATTAATTATCACAGTTACAATTTATAACAGCGAACGCTTTATCACGTAACAAATAAACATATGTGGGTAATACTTAAATAGTTTGATTAGCTTCACTAACAATGCAATGTTATGTAGGGTTGTGTTTACAGTGTGTTGGTAGGATGAATATTGTAAGTAGGTTTCTACAAAACGATTTTAATTAATAATTACACTGGTAAATTGGTTTAAGGGTCCGTTTCGCCAAACATGCTCTCGCGTTTGGACAATTTAGCATATTAAAACAAAATATTTTTAACAAATAAAATTTGTGTAGGTAGTTAAGTAAGTTAAGTAGTTCAACCGAACTACACTATAATTTTTCAGATTTGACACAAGCATCACAATCATTGAGAAAAAAAAATTTGCTCTATAAAAAAATATTTTAGTTTGTAGTTAGATCAGTAGACTGATCATACTAGTTCCAAAGCCAAATTACGTTTTTCGTGATTTTACTGATCTTTCCGATTTTTTTTCCCGATACTTGTGATACTTGTGTGAAATCTGAAAAATTATAATGTAGTTCAACTCCTTAACTACCTACACAAATTTTATTTGTTAAAAATATTTTGTTTTAATATGCTAAATTGTCCAAACGCGAGAGCATGTTTGGCGAAACGGACCCTTAATGAAGTAATGAGAAGTCCTTCAGAATGTAACTCTTCAATAGTTTTTTTTTGTAAATGGGCAATGATTTGGTTTCTTTAATATCTTTCGGTAACTTGTTATAATTCGTGGTCCCTCAGCCACTACGCTACTATTCCCGTAGTTGGTTCTCTGTATATCTGTCGTGGCAATATTGTAGAATTGACCATTTCATGATCTGTTTGGCCATATCGTATTTCTGTTAAAATTGGGAGGGTCGCCTCGCTCCGCTCCGCTTTGCTCGTCTCTCCACATGTATTTACATGTAAACCTAACACGCTCCGCTTCGCTTCGCTCGTCGTCGCACCTATTTTTTACTTTTGGTGAAGGATTTTTGATTTCATACTTTACGACCTGCCCAACCAGGGGCTCTACCGCGTAATTCTCATTTGTATCAACTTCAAGCAAATGCATGCGAAATTCAACGCGTGCAAAAGAGATGGCATGTTAGGCGGGCGTCGTCGCACGCACGACAAATTTCAATCTCAAGTTGATGTTGATGAAAATGAGAATTACGCGGTAGACCCACTGATCATGAAATGGTCAATTCTACGATATGGTCACGACATATCTTCAACGTTGGAAAAAATAAATAGAGAAAAAAATGGTACCCCCAGGCGCGGACATCGAGTGCCCGATCGTGGCCGACATCGTGCGTCTGCACGCGGCGCACATGCAGGCCCTGGGCGTGCAGTGCGCGAGCGCCGCCCCGGGCGACCTCGCCGCGCCCCCCGCGCCCCGCTGAGTCTCGCTCGGCCGTCTGCGCCTGCGCCGGCCCGAGCGCAGGCTCTACCTCACCACTGAGTAGGCGGCCGTTACTAACACTTGTTGTTTCACTCTCGCACCTCCTTTTCGGACACTATTTGTCTCTTTCCTTATTGACGACTGTTGATCGGTTTATTTCTGTCTGTCAGCCAGACCTTTAATACACCAGTACGAAGTGTTTTGTTAATAATTACAGTATGGTGTTAAAAATACGAGTTAATTAAGCCGATTCTGAAAGCTTTAATTTTAGTTTTTGTGCTGTCAAAACTAAATTTTCTTGAAACTATGATAGAAATAAATTTCTATGTTTGGACTCTTTGCGATTTATCCATCGCAAGGAAATATAAATTAACATTATATCAATGCAGTTTAGAAACGCAGAAAGAAAAGTAAATCTGGATGTGAGGAGCTCTGCTCGTATCCCGGTTCAGAGCTCCTCACATCCAGATTTACTTTTCTTTCTGCGTCTCTATACTGCAATGATATAATGTTAATAAATTTCCTTGATTGCAAAATAGTCCTTAAGAGTATGGAACAGAAGCTAAATTACTTTGAAAAAATTTAATTTTTGACAGCACTAAAATTAAAGCCTTCAGGATCGGCTATACTAGTAATATCAATAACGATACATAGCGTTAGTTTTATCCGTATTTGACCAAAATTAACATTATCAGGACGTTATTTCAAGGTCTGCTGTCGACACAGGGAGGTAAAATAGGAAATTTTGTCATTTCTGCCCCCCGTTATTCTCAATCTCCCTAGGGACACAATTTAGAGGCATGAACCGACATAGGATTGTGGCTGCAGATGAAACTCATTAATTTCAGAGACTTGTGATAAAGTGATTTATTTTAGAAGTGATAGAATGGGACTATACATATATCGAACTTAATTGGTGTTAGAGATTTTTGGTACATTTTCTGATATTCAAAACTAAAGTCACGAGTTACACAGCTCGTCTCGTGTAAAACTCAGTAAAATTTAAGAATCAAAATTATGAAATCGATGTTTTCCATGTTTTAATATAATCTGTCTAACCGAAGGTTGTTCATATCCTTGATAAGAGAAACAATGTGGATAATATATGATGTGTTCTCATTGCATTTCGATGAACATGTTTACTACTTGATGATAGATTGTAAATCTCGATATAAAGACATGTACTCTAGGCGTAAGAAGTAAGTGTGCTGCTGATCCTTTGTTGAGTGAAGTGTTTTCAGAACCTAAAATAGTGTTTTGGCATGACGGCCGAAACAGTGGAGTGGTTATAGGCAGTCGCGAAGTATTAGTTATTCACGTCCTTTACCGACTTCCGTAGATTTTTGCAGAAGTCCCTGGAAATACTGATTAACGTTTTGCCTGCTGTCACTCCCAATTCTGCGCCAGCGCGCTTATGGTAGACCTTATCCACGCTTTCTATCAGACGTGGTAATGGACAAGCGTTAGCTCACTGTAAGTTAAAATAACTGAAATAGTTGATGGCAAAATATACTATGTATGAAGGTTATAAGTGATAATCATATCACCGCGCGTTATTTTGAGATCTGATAAAGTAAACTGTTAAAGTACAGGGGCTCTACCGCGTAATTTTCATTTGTATCAACTTCAAGCAAATGCATGCGAAATTCAACGCGTGCAAAAGAGATGGCATGTTAGGCGGGCGTCGTCACACGCACGACAAATATCAATCTCAAGTTGATGTTGATGAAAATGAGAATTACGCGGTAGACCCACAGGTCTAGCGCTTAACTGGTAAGGTTCCTGCGGTAGGGAGCGGTGCGAGAGGGGATGACATCGCGTCTCTCTCGAAGTCTCGCGTCAATTCACATCTTAATTACTAAAATATTTATTTTTTACTTTTATTTCCATTTTAGATAATAGTTTTCATTACTATGGTATATTAATCGTAATTTTTTTACAATCTTTTAAATAATTTTCAGATATGACGTCACTTGGGACATTTTAGGCATTACACTGATTGTGATGTGTGATCGCTTATAAAAAAGGTGGTCTGTCTCTGTCTGTCTTCTCATCTGTTATCCATCTGTCAAATCAGGCGGAAGCAAATTATTATAAATTTATCTTAAGATAGCAAAAGACACATTTCTAAACAGCCTTTTCTCGAGTGACGTCACGAAGTCAAATGGAAGTAGTAGCTTTTTCGTAAAAATATTCATGATCATGAGATTTTTTAGGCCACAAGTTCTAAAATACGGCTTATTAAACCAAAATCTCGAAATGGTTTTCGAATTAACATACTTTAACGTAGTCTAAGCGAAATCACACACCCCTCCCGCACCGCTCCGCTACCCAGCAAAGCGCTGTACTGTCACTGAAACGAAATCTGAAGTCTTACTGTAAACAAGTATAGTTTATACAGGGTGTAAAAGCAAAGGCAAGAATCCTTCTAGGGTATGTTAGTATGAATCATACAGTGCTTAAAAAAAATAGCGGCAATTTTTTTTCATGTAGCAGTAAGTACCACATAATAACAC
The DNA here is from genome assembly GCA_934047225.1 of Ypsolopha sequella. NCBI lineage: Eukaryota > Metazoa > Arthropoda > Insecta > Lepidoptera > Ypsolophidae > Ypsolopha > Ypsolopha sequella. The sequence goes on along the minus strand of OW203990.1, from coordinate 27,411,487 downwards.
GATTTGTTAAACTTGAAATACTCTAATCCGGTGGACACTCTCGCTGGTCGTTGACCTCTGATAGCGTCAGTAGCGCAGAACATAATTACTCAATGTGATTGGTCGTTACCGCACTACGGGGTGAATGAACTGCATTGATAGGAGTGCGTAGCTGGATCTTAGGAAAACAATATAATTTTTGGTAAAAATTTAAGGTATACTTTTTTTTTATCGTAATCGTATCAGTATCGTGTATACTTTCATACCCTAAAGGGATTCTTGGTTTTGCATTTACACCCTGTATATCTATACCGGTTCTAAATGTATGGATATATTTGAATGAAACCCTTTAATTAACTTATCATAAATACTGAACCACTGTCCCTAAGAAACATACTTGCGAAAATGAAGAAATATTTACACGTATCATTAATAAAAAGGGGCTCATCGACATATTTGTCCAAATCAAACCAACAATGGCAGTTGATAGATTTTGAACGGGCCTTTAGTATGCCGTGTTCAAAACAAACTAAAAGGGGCTGGTTTCCTGTTATATGGGCATAACAAAAAAAACTAAAAAAGACTAAAAGGAGCATATTGCGACGTAAACCGGGATAAAAGGAGCGCATTTTATTCGATACTGGCTAAGAAGGGGTACATTGACAACTTACAATCTTAGAACGCGCCCATTGCACCGCCATTTTAGATTTTCTGTCATACTTATAATATAGTCTGAAACCTTTAAATAGCTTTTTCTGGAAATGACATAAATGTCAATCAGCCCTTTCTCCTCCTGTACCCTTCTTTTGAAAACCTATTAAGGAAGGTAGATATTTTTTTCATTTGCTTGTTTGTTTCTTTGGAAAAGTTTTTGTATGGCGAATAGATAATTTGGTTTCATATGTATAATGATGAATACCCATTTATTTACAACCTTTATTTATGTGGATGCCTTTCATAAAATATAGTATTCGGAATCAAGGTCCAATGGCGCTTTTATATTCTTCACAAAGCATTTAGAATTCTAATAGAAGAATATTTTAAATAACGGTTTCATTACTGTTGACTAGATGCCAACTTTTTTCCCTAGCAACGTACGACATCGCCGTCCTTATAGCGATACTCGCCTGAAAACGTCGAAATTGTATCGGTGAAAACAGTTGGCATGTAGTCAACAACAAATGTGATCGTCGAAGCCGTTTTTTACACAAAACAAATAATTTCATATACCTATAAATTACCTAGTAGAGCTGGCTCTCTCGCCAATAGAGACACCATGAACCAATGTAAACTGAGATTCTTCGGACCAATAATTGAATTGGTCCAAATGTATTGAATGTAAAGACCACAGATATCAGGAAATATGGTAAGGGGACGTGGTGCTTGCGAACGTATGGGGCCAAGAATAGGCCTCATGCGAGACCCAATAAAGACCAAATGTCAAAAAAGGAGCAAGTAATAATATGATTCATCCAAAGCGGCCTTTTTAGAAGACCTGGGGATCTAAAGAGACCGACTTGGGTGAATCATAAAATGATTTGAAAGTAGGATAGAGTCAGGGTTTTTGCACGCGTGCAAAAAAGACGGCATTAGAACAGAATCATAATGTGATTCATGCAAAACTGCCTTTTTAGAGGACCAGATACTGACTGCAAGATGGAAGCAGAATTGCTGATCAATTTACCGTCAAAAATCACAGATCACGAATCAGTGATGCCAGTATAGTAGATTCTCTGGTATTAATGTTGACTTTTTGGCATGTGTACTATTAGTGTGCGTGAGAAATATGAGTACGTGTGCCGTAATTATATTTTTGTGTTTATGTCGGTGAAATAAGTGTGAGGAAACGTGGAGGCATCTGAATGCGAACAATAAAAGTAATAAGGCAATCAGAGGTGCGATTAAAAGGTAACGTGATTGGCTATAAATGACGTGACACATCACTTCTAGCCAATCACGCGTACTTTTGAAAGCAATAGGGATAGACGTTGAAGTTAGACAATAAGGCATCAGGTCCTCTAAAAAGGCCTTTTTGCATGAATCACATTATGGTTCTGTTCTAATGCCGTCTCTTTTGCACGCGTGAAAATCCTACTTTCAAATCATTTTATGATTCACCCAAGTCAGCCTTTTTAGATCTCCTGATATCTGTGGTATAGACACTCAATAAAGCCGATTCTGAAGGCTTTAATTTTAGTTTTAGTGCTGTCAAAACTTAAAATTTTCCAATGTAATTTAGCTTCTGTTCTTAACACTTATGAACTATTTTGCAATGATGAAAATTTAGTTTTGACAGCACTAAAACTAAAATTAAAGCCTTCAGAATCGGCTACATTACCTCCTAGTAAACAATTGTTATATTTCTAATGAAACATAGTGTGAAGAGTTGGTTTTGTATGTAGACAACTTCAGTATACATTCCCGTAGGTTTACACAGAGCACAGTGAACTTCCCGACGTGACCGATGGTGCCTAACCAGACTACTCTCTTTTTATCTTTGAACGAAATTATGTAAATTATTCGCCAATAAATTGTGTATTAAGGGGCTCCACAATGCTAAACATTAATTTTTGAATTGGATTCAGTTCCGTCAATGCAGATGGCATAAATTTGAAAAAAATATGACGTGTTTTTTGACTCAAATTGTGATTACACTTTATAAATAAACATACTTTCAATCTTTTAATTATAATAATTTAAAAAAAGCATGAATTTTACGAAAAAAGCGATTCAGTTTCCATATTTCAAAACCGACTGAAACGAAACCAACACACGCAGATACTTACAAGAAAAAAAACATCTTTATTACATAAAGAAATTATAATGAATGTCCTAATATAGCCGCGACTTCAAAATAACTGAAGTTTTGCGTGCGCGGCATCCGATTAGAGCAGGATAGACAGTTAAAAAACAAAAGCGTTAGAGCAGGACTGAATTTGAATTTTAGCATTGTGCAGCCCCTTAACTAACACGCTCAGGTACAGATATTCTATCTCATAAAGTCCATTTGGCTATGGTTGTAGTAGTGACGTGTACAGATGAGCGCGTTTTGTGTGTTGCGCGATTTGTAGTGAATCCGAAATTACGTGCACTAGAGAAAGTGTGTGCACGCAGTATTACAACCCTGGCCAAACAAACTTTGTGAATATCTATATAGAATATCGCGTGTTGTGAAGGTAGACGGGTGAAACAAATTAAGTCTTTATAGGTGTTGTGTCAAAAAGTAGAACGGATAGCCATTATCTCATCATGCCATGACACGGTCTAGAGGCCTTATTGTCTAACTTCAACATCTATCGCTATCGCTTTCAAGTGTATCGTGATTGGCTAAATATGATGTGATGTCATTTCTAGCCAATCACGATAGATTTCAAAGCGATATATGTTGAAGTTAGACAGCAAGGGCAGAGTAAATATAGGTATATTTATAGAGTAGTGAATCTTAGTAAAACGCTCTGATTAAAACTCACGCACACACATGCGTGCTCTACACGCCGTCTAAGTGAAGTTCGGGGGAGTCTCCATACAAATCTCGGCGTGGTGGTGTGTAGAGCACGCGTCTGTGTGTGTGAGTTCGAATCTGAGCGTTTGTACTAAGATCCACTACTCTATAAATATATTTACTCCGGTAAGGGGGCAGGCTTGCCTCCCGCTTCGCGCCCCGCGCTCTACCTAAGACGACTGATTTTGAAATGTCTACTTACGAAGAGGACGCGATGCCAAAGTGTAGTTGAAATGGTATAAATGTCTGATATGTTCACGACTTGAGTAATTAAGTGAGATTGAAACGCATATGAATCAGAAATTTAAGTTTTTCTTGAGCCGAGGGCTGAAATTTTTAATTCTAGTTTGTTGTCTGTTCCTCGTATTATTCTTCATTAATTTTATATTAGGTAATTTATTGATCTAAACTGTTCATATTTAACGGTTAATTTATTCGGTGTGCTAAAGTAGATATTTGGTGTGTATTTATTGTAACTTTTTTTATATAGATTATTTTATTATTTTGTAGACTAATAGTCAAGTTTTATTTACTAAGTGTTACATATCATATGCCATCACACAAAAATCTCTTGTATCACGAAAAGATTGATGTGAATATATTTTATTTACTTTTTTTAGATTGTGTGCTCATTTTAAGAGGTACTTTTATATACATTTGTATAGCGTTAAGTTTATGTATAAAATATATTGGATAAAGGGTATTTACTGTAAATGTTGTGCGAAAGAGCTCTGTTAGAGAATATATCAATCGATTTATTATTGTTTACTGTAATCTTGACTAGAGTTTACTGTTGATGTATAATATCTACGTGCAAAAATGTTAAAATACCTATTTCCTTTGAGATCTTCAAAGTTTTATACTACAAAAAGGTTACAATACCAATTTTCTTTGAGATTTTCAAAAGCTTATACCACAAAAAGGTTAAAATACCATTTTTTTTTTTTTTTTCATAATTTTATACCACAAAAAAGCCAGACAGTCCAGTTGTCATGTTCGTATAAATACCACGTGATAACTATACAGTACACCCAAAGTAATAATGCGTATACAAATCTATAGCCGAGCGACCGGACGTACCACGTGACCGTATTGATTGTATAGAAAGTGTAAGGAAATACGAACGGTGGCGAAGATTTGTATGCGCATTATCACTTTGGGAGCACTGTAGTGTACATAGTTATAATTAGTTGACTGAAGCATCACGAAAAACTACTACAATTCACACAATAATAAATACTTTGTGGTAGGCATTTTAACTTTTTGTAATTAGATGATAACGACTGTAATTGACTGTTACATGTAAAATTGTATCTTCGTAGTTATCGCGTCGCGATGCAGAACTTGCATTTCACGTGTAATCTTTAACCACACGATCATTGTTGCTAACGAAGTGAACAGTACGAGAAGGCTCAAGAGGGTCCAAATCTTACCTCCTCACTCCTCACTCGACCAATAGAAATAAACGCATTATCCGCCCCAGCGTCTATTCGTTGCTTTCGGTGTAATTAGCGTATTAACCGACCATCACAATTAGGAACAGACGTCATGACGCGATCAACTCAGTTGTGGGCGTGGTTAAATGTCATGCTGTTTCATTTCGCTATAACGTGCACGCTCCATGAAACTTGCGAGGACAATACAATCGTGCCGATTTCGTCGCCGACTGTGGACGTTTTCAAACATTTGATCTAGATAACATTTTCGATATTTGATTCGTATTATTTTATCTAAAACAATAAAATCACATTCGGCTACACTTTTAGTGAAAAAATCCGTTGAATTTACGTATTTTAGGAGTTTGTTGTTAAGATATTACTAAAATTTCACGATTTTATATTTCGACTTAAACATAGATCTAAATAATGTTAATGTACTCAGCATAAAGTATTTCAATAACATTCCATAGACACCCCACAATGTGTTGACAGCGTTTGTATGGGTGTGATGACGCCTCTTAAGCCAATGAGCCAACTGATAATTGCCTCTATCAACAGCTAAGAAAGTCTTTGCCATTGACTTAATTTGTGATGATCGTGTAGTATAAGTGTTTATTAAGTTACAGTGTTGTCCCTCTGCACAGAGAAAATGGTGGCATTGTATTATGTTGTAAATTACTAAGACGAATCAGTTAGGTGCGTTATCTCTCATTATTAATATACAAAGCTGTATTATAAATTGACAAGACCGTGCGCGACGTGTGACGGACGTTGGCGGGGCGAGACTGCGTGGCTGCGACTATCGGCGAGTGACGCGCAGTTGGATACGCTTTCCTTCCCCGCTGGACCACCCTCCACCCGCTCATCTAGAGTACCTCGTCCCCGCCTACGTCTGTCGCCCCGCGGGCCTTGGATATGAAATGTAAGTTTTGTATTGAATGTAGTATACAAACAGTAGTATTGCGCGCGATGTATGTAACAAACAGAATGGGTATCTATCGTTGTGATATTTGTACACTTCTTGTACTATTGACTATTGCATAGAGGATGATTTTATTACTACTAGACGTGTCATTAAATAGACGTTTGTCATATTTTAATGTAAATATTTGGTTTTATTTTACAATCCTAATACTGTGTTGAGGGGCCTTGTATAAAACAGTCCATAGTGACGGACAGTGCGTCACTGGTGCGAGGATTTCGGCACCGCGCTTACCAACCCGCCTGCTGCGTGTGTGAGTGAGTATGGGCATTTCTTACAGGAGGACCGCCAAGAGGGCGAAATCCTGTAAAGGCCTATGTCCAGCAGTGGACGAACTAGGCTGATGGATGGGATGCTGTGTTCATTCTGGATTTCAATGTAAGGAAAATTTGGCAAAAGTTTAACAGCTTTGACACTAGTATGGTGGTGAAATTCGGATACATGACCGTCCATCCCCCTCCACAAGGTGAATCACCTCTCTCTCCTCTAAAATGTCATCATTTCAACAAAAACTGTGTTTGCTATGAGACAATATTTTAAGAAAGAATTATTCCTCATAAAATTTTCTGTTATTATGTAACATTTATTTTTGAAAGGAAGTATAATTTCCGAGCAACAATAACATAAAACTGATGACAAATCAACGATGAGCAAAAATGCATTACCAAATTCAAGGATAACATTTTTGGGAACAATATTTTCTGTCACCTAAGTTTAGATTTGTCACTAATCTGCAATACCCTAAAATATAATATCTATTCCCAAGAAATATATTAGTCATCAAATTAATCAAAACGGTCTCTAAATATGAATCATCAAATTATTGTATATAATAGGTATTTTATAAATATGTATATTAAATTATACATTGATCACTTTTTTCTATAGCCTGAATATAAGGTAAGTCCTCAAAAAATTCCTCAATCATCAAAATTACAGATCTCTCACCTAATACATAAATCAGTTCCTCAATTCTATGAAAAAAATCGTAGAATTGAGCAGATCCTAAAGTATGAAATCAAAAGTTAAGAATAGGTGCGAAGCGTAGGTTTACATGTAAATACATTTGGGGAGCCAAGTGGAGCGAGCTTGGACGAATCAAGGGAGCGAGGCGACCCTCCTAATATGATTATGCCTGGGCATAAATTTATTTTTAGGTAAACATTTTAATAGCAAAAATAGCATTAATTTGCCCACATACCACGGCGTAAAAAAAAATATAATTTTTTTTAAATTGTTCTTGTTGAAAAATAAAAAATATCCTAAAAATACAATATGGGTATCTAATAGATATTGAAAAGTTGATTGTAAAAATATATACTTTTACTATATTTACTGGCACTGGTTTCGAAAAATCTTTAAAAAACCACAAAAATATGTATTTGGTTGACCGAAAAATATGAAAATAAAATAATATGAAATAATGAAAATAATGTCGAATGTCGATACTGGCCAATGACAGGAAAACTATAGCGATAAAAAAAATTGCACAAATAAGAAATATAAAAAAATAAGTAAAATAAGTAAAAATAATATTGTATAAAAATACAATATGAATATCAATTTCTAGGTATTAAAAAGCTGATTGTAAAAATACATATTTTGGCTATATTTAATTGCATTTATTTCGAGAAATCCTTGAAAAACCATAAAAAATGTATGTCATCCCCCCTTATCTCCAAAACTGGTAGACCAAAAAATGTGAAAAAAATCATATGTGTGTGTGTAATATGTGTTTACGTAAAGATTACAGGAAAAATAAATCGGTTAAAAAATTACAAATTAACAATATCAATTACGATACAGAACCTATGTACGTGAGTCTAACTCGCACTTGGCCGGTTTTTTTTTAGATTCAAATCACTCTCATAGATAGAAGTCATAAAACTACTGTATTTACAAGAGTGTACCATTACATCAAAAAAGGAAGTTTTAGAACGGAGTTTGCATAGTACAGAAACAAGTATTGCGTGATACCATAATAACATCTAGAGCTGTAATACTCGTAAGTAAGTTATCACATGCAAATATAGCCTTTATACAGCTTTAACGATAAAACCAGCTTGAAGTGTCACAAAATGCTTGAAACTTTATAGTAGAGTTAAAATATTATGTTTAAGTACCCTAAGCTTACGCGGATCCCTTAATAAAGATTTTATACAGTTTGAGCTGTACAATTAATTAATAACTCATAAATCACCTTTATAAGGATACAAACATTTTCTGACACTTTTGTAGGTCTCTAAAAAACTCTAAATCTTAAATGGGCTCGTACTATATTGCTGTTAAAAACGCTTGCGTGCTGCTTGGTTGCCTCTATCACGGCACATGAAAACAAATACGAGTAAATAAATGTAAACTCTATGACCCATCGAAAAAGTTGCAATTTTAACGTTATTTGTTTCAACTCTATCTTAAAGACGGTAGGTAATGCATACAAATTTCAAATTTGGTCAGTTTGTATAAACATACTCTAAAGAAAAACAACAAGTAATAAAAATTAGTGCTCAGAGGGGTCCGAATTGTTGAGCGGCACTCAGAGGGTGCCGCTACCATTTTATCACCTTGTTTTTGTCGCCTTGATGCTGCTATGGCATCTGTATTGTTGTTATTTACAATAATGTTTTTAGGATTCTGTACCCGTATTGTGTACGGCACACTTGGCCACATTATTAAATGTGATTAGGCCGTATAGAAAATACAACGTTAAAAAATATGGTACTGTCACGGACGGTACATAGACCATATGACACATCACATCATGTGTGTCATGGTCTGTCAGCATGGAAGTGAAATGTTTGTGAATATCTGAAAAATACACCAAGTGCTAAATCGTCATTGGTTACATTTTATATTCATTTTGTTAGAAATTTATAAATAATGGTGAAAACCCTTTATAATTAATACGATAAATCCACTTAAGTTCTTACTTTGTAGTATAATTGTTTTTATGACTCCTTACCCCTCGGCCATAGCTTCAGGCTTCTGGTGGCGCTTCTTGTTGCGCTTCCAGGCGGTTTCTGCGACGGGCTTTGCCCTGCCACGACACCCGTCGGCGCCTTCCACCGCATCGGATGTATAGCGCGCTCGTTCGCTCAAAGCGCTCGTCACTAGGTTCGTCCTATGCCCTCGATCACTGGCGCGGCTCCCCGCCTCCTCGCACACCGCCGTCGAGAGAGCGCAAGTCACTCGAAGCCGAACAAGGCGCGCGAGCGGCGACTCATGGCTGGCCCTATACAACTTCATACATTTGTTCACTCCGCCGGCGCCATCGCAAGAAGAACCGCTTGTCGCGCCTCTCGAAGCCTGAAGCTATGGCCGACCGGTTAGGCAGGGAAGAATTGCAGGGCGTCAAGGTGTTGCGAAGCTATTTTCATGGCCCCTTCCGTCACATCCTTATTGCCTTTCGCATGCTCACATAGTATTGTTACACACCGTGAAATTATCATGGTTTTGGAAACGCTAACTGTTGATAATATTTGCCCATACGGACAACTTATGTTAGTAACCATTTATCTGCTTTCAAAGTTCAGGTTACTCTAAGCAGTCATCATTTCTATTCTATTTTGAACAACGTTTTTGCACATCAGTCGCTTTCTAGCTATTTTTGTAATATTATTGGCTCATTGAGCTGATTAATATATTTAGAACTTAAAAATTTACTTTCGCTTTTCAATATCCATTGTAAAAGTTGTTGGTAAAAACAAATACTGTCGACAGTTTTCGTTCCAATGACAAGTAAAATTTCACATGGTTCTGTACATTTGAACAACAGTGATGGCAGAGTAATGGTATTTTTTTAGGAAGAAGACATCGAAGACTTAATTGGCGAAGTAACATATATAGATTCTCAAAACAGTATACCAGTGGAAGTGAATGCCCCGGAGTCACAGGATAATATACCCGTGTATTCTTGTGACTTCGAGGACACGATTTCAGAACGACAATACTCTTCGTGCAAAGAGACATATGTTATAGACGTAGATGATACCGAAGATACTGATAGTTTATTTGCAGTTGAAAATTCAACAAGTAGCACGACAATGCATGACAAATTCGGTTGCACTCCTGCTAATACAAGTAATACTCGATCACGTAACAATGAAGTCGCTAGATACACCCAAAATGATTTAACAAGGTTTGCACACAGACGCCCATTTAACTGTTCAATGGCTTCACATGAATCTTTCACACAAACAAGCAAAACTATCATAGAAATAGCCCGTACAGAAGGCCTTATAAAGACAACTGAAACTAAAACTTTAGAAACTCAAACATCAATGCTCTGCATATCTGAAAATAAAAATCTTTCAAGCTTGGAAGCCCATGGTGGATTTTCCAGAAACGAATTTGTTAATCAAAGTAATACGGTCACATTTAGTACTTTTTGTCATGTTTTAAATACTTCACTTGAAGATGGCTCGTCGAAATTCCCGGTTTCTGAAACTGAAATTGAAAATTCAATCGAAAGAAGCGATATCAGTTCAGAATACATGACGTTTGCAAATGAAGTTTCTAAAGTACATTCGGTTAATGAAGAGAAAAATATAGTACTTAATCGAAAATCTAGTGATTTTCTTGAATTCACAAAATCTGACTCGGACTTCGAAGAAGACTCTCTCATGATAAATGATCAGGATCAAACGTCTGATCATCCAAATACAAGTGACAGTGGTTCTATTGAAATTCCAGGATCTATAGATAATGATGTCGAAGAACTCTATCATAAACTGACAGAAAATACTAACGTAATTACACCAGACCGGTCAGGTGAACTGGATATTAGAAGAATTAGCACTTTGACACCACTCTCTGAAGAAACCACCACGAAAAAAGGCAGCATCATAGATATTACGCCACATCAATTTACAAATAATCCCCTATCAAACGATGGTGACAAAGATGTTTTGTTTACGAACAGCTTTGGATTTAAAGTAAAAATTCTGCCAGATGAAAATAAACCTATAACCGAAAATTTGGAACCATTCAAATTACCACTAATTCAAAGAAACGCATCTTTTCCAAATAGTCCTCTTCTAAAGCTTCTGTTCACGGTAAATACTGCGAGTCAACCACTTGACAAAGCAGAAACTTCCCCATGTATTTACAATGGTGAGCCTAAAAGGATAAGTCGATGGGGAATTGACAAAAGTGAAGTTGCATCAGGATCTGGAGAAAATCCTCATAATAATACAAATACCGGTAAGTTTATTTATTTACGGATAGAAAATGTAATAAGACGTCCAAAAACTTTAAGAGTTTTCTTTACAGAGTCCAGAAACGGTACTGATAAGTCGAACTATTTAAGTTATTTACCGCCGATCCATATAGAAGGACAAATCAAAACCCTGGATAAACTTTTCTCTCCAAAGAGTCCCCATGTTCCTAAATCTGAAACTTCAGAGAAGTCTTCAATCAGCATTCATAAAAAGATCAATGAACTTAAAAAAGTTTCTAATAAATGCAGATCGATTTGGAGTAAAGCACATCCACCGTAAGATTTCCTCTATGTTTTCATATACAATATTTTTTATTATTGGAGAAACTTGTACCAGTCTGATAAATACTTCCAAATCTCTCTTTTTCTCAGAGTTAAATCTACTGAACCTGGAACTGGCTATCCTGAATCGATGAAATCTGGTGGCAGCTGTGAAGCCTCAGAGAAAGGATGCGATGTTCTTTGTCAAGACCTGTTGAAACGTTTACGGTCTACCTCCTGGTGAGCCTACTCCTAGTGATTAAAGAATATTTAGCGCGAGAAACAAATCTTGATTTCAGAACTGGATGACCTATTTTCAGGTTTGACGTCGCTGAAGCTCTAAATGATTTGCCCAAAGTGTTGAACAAATTTTGGAATAACATGAGCGAGCAGCGGATTGCCGACCTCATAAGACAGGTCAACATTATTTATTACTTCTGTGCTGTTTCCTTGACTGCCATAATTTTGGTATCTACTTACATCTCATCATCCTCACTTTCAGATTACTTCACATGTAGAGTCTCCGAGGTCTCAAGTAGCCAAAACTGCTTGTGGAACTCTAGCTGAAATCTTGAAAAATACTAATTACACCAAGAAACCAGTGAGTAGCTTTGTCTGACCAGACATAGTAGACTAGTCAAGCCAAGTATGCAGTTAGATGAGAATTCTTTCTTCAATTATTTCTTCAGGATTTTTACGAAGCAGTGTCGATTCTCCTGACCAAAACTGGCAGCTATAGCATGCCAGTGAGGAGAGCTTCCAATGTAGCGCTCGATCAGATTGTCTGCAGCGTTGACTTGAGCCATGCTGTCACTGCACTCTGTGTTCATGGAGCTGGGTACGTTTTATCTATATAAATATATAGCCTGTCTGCTATCGAAAGGCGTCTCAGTTTTTTTAACTACCTGGTGGTCTTGAAAAATAATGTTATGTCACTGATAAATCCACGACTTCATACAAAAAATATCCAGCAGAATCTTTGCAAGTATGTTGTCACCAACGTGGACACCAACACCGCGAAATTATTATTAAGAGGCTATGCGAATTTTATTTTTGTCACTGTTACTCTAAGCGAAAAATCGCGCAGTGCGAGAGGGGCGGATTCAGGGCGAAAGCGAAAAATGTTAGTTTTATAATTTTTATAAAAAACTAAAATAGCTAGCAAAATTTCAAATATGAAATCTCTAGATATTGTTGAAACACACCTAATAAAATATGTTTGAGTTTTGTATATGGTTCCTATTTGTCAAACGAGGAGAAAAAGTGTGTTTGAAGACCTCATTTCAACAATTATTTCTATCGAGGAAAATTTATCCAAACATGTTTTCCAATTTGAAATCCCTAGATTATATAGTCAAGACGCATATACCAGAAACTGATTGTAATTTTCCGTGTATTTCATGAAATACACAGAAAAGAAACACCCATAATTTTTTCGCATATCGCCTTAAAAAAATATTTATTTTTTAATCGTGACAAATTCAATATTTTCCGATTTCCTGACAGTAGGCCAAAATTCTTGACTAATCAGGAAAATTCCTGTCCTCTGGTAATATTAAGCTCAGCATTAAGCTCAGCACCCAGTCGTAATTACATTTTTATATAATTCTGTAGTGTTAATTTTATCAAAATATACCTTGTCTAGACACAAAAGTCCGTTAGTCCGCTGCGCTGCATCTCGTCTGCTGGTAGTTAGCGCTGCGTTATCTAATGGTGGGCGGGACCTGCTCAAGTCTAGGCCCACTGCAGCCGCTACAGCGAGGCGGCAAGCGCTGCAAGCGCTATCTATGCTACTTGAGGATAAAAACAATGAGACCAGGTGAATTTTTGTACCATTTCTTGACTACTGGCTATACTATGGCTTACGTTTCTAATAGTTTAGTTAATTCTCATTGTACTCCATCTCAATTCGATAGCTTGTATTTACCATTTTGATTTCAATGCTCTCACCGAGACACATTTAAATGATACTTACTTGAGTATTAAATGGCGCACTGTCATTGGCTCATTCGTATCGTTTAGCTAGATTTTCTAAAACCCGAAACGGGCCTACGTGTTCTTTATTTAAAACTAGCGGACGTCCCGCAGAGTTGCTTACATGAATCATTTGTATCGATCCAGTCAGAAAGACCTAAAATCCCTCTTAGCGGATGTCAACTTCGAACAAGAAACTTACAGACCACAATATGTTCTTAGGTCCAACCGTTTAGTCTAGGCATTGATAGCTCAGTTAGTTGGTCAAAGTAATATTTTATATAGATAATATAAAAGGTTATCCTTCTATCAGTTAACTAGTTCCTTCCTTTCCCTTTGACCTATTCCTTGGTCTCATTCTCAGGAAGTACGCGGAACGTCTGTACTCGATGCTGCGACCACTCGCGAACTTCGAAGCTTACTACCTGACCGACGTCCAGGTGGAGCTGGCTTCCACACAGATGAAGAAGTACGACCTTCTGATCCGGAACCAGGCTGGGCAGAAGTACAGCTGATACTGCTAAGAGGCAACAAAAAAGTATATTTAACTCTACGGCCAAGTAACTCTTAAGAAAATTTATTTAATGTGTATTGCGTCTAAAATGTTTAGAAATTACCGTGTGTTAAAAATTGTATCATGTTGAATTATTTTACCTTGCTGGAAATGTTTTGATTTCTATGTTTGATTGTGGGCAGGCATAACCAATAAACTGAAACTTTGAATCGATTACATACCTACATTATTATGATACATATTTGCAATTTTCCTGACTCCTTGACCCCTCTTAAAACAATTGGAGATTCGATAAGCATATTAAAAATAATTAATAGGACCGGTCTGTACGTTGTTGCTTATTCAATTGAAAAACGAGCTACGATATTGTTTTTAAAGAAAGTGTTTTTCTAATTGATAAAGTGTACGTACGAGTATCTTTAAATAATTTTTATTTTATCGTGTATTTTTTTAGCATACTTTATGTTTGGTGTTTGTTACGGTCAAGGCATGATAATTTCAATTGTTTAAAGAAATAAGTAAAGCTTGGTAACTAGAAAATGTTGGATCGTAAATAAAATGTACAGATAAATCTTTGTTGTTTATATTTTGTAGATAATCGCAAATAGTTTGTAATTAAGCATATGTAAGTGCATGAGCACTTGATTAAGTATGTACGCGTGCATCGTATATAATAATAATATTATTCAGTGGCACTGTACGACAATATTAGAAACACAACACACTTGCACTACGATATGGGTGAGCTGAAGATTGATGTCATGATGGCAACTCTATGATTATGTTGACACCACACTGACTTTTATCATTAATAGAGGTTCAGCCTCAGAATAAGCTTATTCTGAGGGTTCAGCAGTTAGCACTGATAAGGAAAAAACAATGAGCTTTTTCAATTTTTTTTTTGGCACTGGACGTAGCCCAAATCAGCCCAACATGTGACGTCATTTAGAAGTGAAATCAAAGTAAAGTTGATTTTTGTAATTTTGTTAGAATATACACGATCTCATGGTTTTGAAAGCTATAAATAGAAAAATAACGAAACGGTTTTAGAATCAGCAACGTGTACATGTTTACATATCGAAATGGCAAGTTGTTTGTGTATAGTCAAGACATAATCCTAATGAATAATTAATATGTAAAATATGAGATAGTGTTGTATGACTCAATTGAAATAAATACATATATCGTGCTGTAACAAGCCTTTCATTAAATGAAATAAAATAAATACCATAAAACGGATCACTTTGGGGCCAGCATTAGTCCAATGAATGACAGGATATGTATAGTAGTGAGATGAAGTAAATACATATATAACCTTATAGCTAATTAATCTAACCCTCTTAAAACAGAAAAAAAACACTTTGGTTGTGGGGAGGGAGAGCCATCTTGCGGGCCCCGGCGAACCACCTCTACATTTATTAGGAATATCACACAAAACCCGCAAGATGGCACCGCTGTTTAAGGCACCCTGGTCTGAATATATAATAATAAAAATAACCATTGGGTGATTTATGACACTAGGAAGGTCGTTTATATGTAAAATAAACAGTAAATGACCTATGACACTTCCCTGTAGCACACCATTTACTACTTTACAATGATTTAAAGAGAAGATCTCTTCACTTTTTGTATGTCTATTTATTAAACAGACTTCTGTTGTTTGGTATCTATTCTTTAAGTATATTTCAACTAGATCACTATTAATGCCTCTGATGCTATAATTTCTTAATTTATTTTATAATATTTTTTGGTCAACGTGGTCAAATGCTTTTGACATATTCATAAATAGAGCTGACACAAACTTGAAATTTTCAGTATTGGTTGTAGGTATATCTTTTTTTAATTTTGTTTTTGTTTTATAGCTTGATTCTTTGTCACTACTTGTTTTGTAACTTGAGTTTTCAACTATTTTTGGCAAGTTATTTTGTTGCATTTATCATTGATTTCCATATGGTTATCTTCACCGTTTTTACCCATTGTTTTGATTTATTCAAACTATATCGATGTAGTTTGTCTTACTTCTTAATTCGTTTCTTTTTCCGCCCAGATAAGGAAATTTTATCGTTGTCGTCAAAAGTCAACTTTTTATATATTTCTATTCTGTTGTTTCATTTTTCTATATCCACTTTTAATCTTTCATTCTCCATGTTCAGATTGCCTATTTCTTGAATTGTTGAATCTAAATTATTCGTAAGTTGTTACATTTTCTGGTTTAATGCGGTTACAGTTATGCTTTCATCCATAGATGTATTCGGTAAACTATTCATCGTTTTATCATATAAAATGTTGAGTTTAAAAAGTTGGCAACGGAATTTTATTTCCGAAGATCCTTTCTAATAGTTACATTTTCGTTAGGCTTGTTGAAAACAAAAACAATGTCTAAAAACTCAACTAGTTTATCCTGTCTAAATTATACTTTTCTGAGCCCATAATGGGTTAGTATGTTTCGTTCAGTTGATCACTTAGAATAAGATTATTGTTCTGAGGTTGATCAGCTGGTGTTGTTTTAATTTTCAGTAGCCGTAATTGGTTAAGTTTTGACAAATTATCCAAATTAGGACCGTTATTGTGCCTAAACCTTAGAACAATTTTTCTAAGGCCTAAACGATGTTTTGTAAGAGTGTTTTTTTGGTTTATTACCGTAGCAAAAGTGTAATACTTGACACCTTATGGTCCTCTTTAATTAAAGTATTTATCACTTTTAGCATTTATACTATTAATGGTTTAGTTCTTACTGTTGTGGAGACATTTACACACTGTTTTAATTATTATGTATGGAGATCATTTACAACGTCTTTGTAGACAGAAAGTTCACAGAGCCCTCAACCATGATACTTATCTATATAACCATAAGTATATAGATAAAATATAATAAATAAAACAGTTTCATCCACCCATTGGTTGTCTGTAAGAGATCGCTTTAAGCGATAAGGCCGCCTGTTTGTGCTACATAATAAGTTAGTTAAAAATTAAGTATTTATATTTCTGTTCCT
Source organism: Ypsolopha sequella (assembly GCA_934047225.1). NCBI lineage: Eukaryota > Metazoa > Arthropoda > Insecta > Lepidoptera > Ypsolophidae > Ypsolopha > Ypsolopha sequella. The sequence continues at coordinate 27,394,625 of OW203990.1, read as the reverse complement.
TTTTTATGGTGTACAAATAAAGTTGTATTGTATTGTATTGTAATAAATGTATGAGTAATAATAAGAAATAATATATAAGTATTTACTATCTATAAACTCATATAAATATTATTTCTAAAGACTCCTTTTTCATGAAACAGTGCTTATACCATTTTCCTTGCCTGTATAGTCAAAACTTTGTTTCCATTCGGCATCTTGGTAATTAATTACAGGTCAAAAACACAGAAATTAATAAAATAAGTAATACGCTCTACTAAAAATATTTGTGTGCGCGACTGTACCAAAGGGCTCGGAGACAGACGAATGAGACAAACCAAACAGCCGCGCGGCGCCTGCCCTCCCGTCGCGCTCCCCTTTTGTCCTCTAATCAGTCCCAATAAATGACGTTTGCGTATTCCCCCACTACTTTTGCTTCAACATCAAAAACCGTGCCGATCCCTGTATCGATATCTTAATGGAGCACTAAAAGAGATGCGGAGGTCAGGAGATAGATGTCCTATCGGATGACGAGGAGTGCGGCAAGGAGATTATATTACATTTTATACGTTGCTCTTACTGAGATTGTAGAATTAGCTACTACCTACTATGTAATCAATCACACTAGTATGTATAACCTGATATAAAAAGAAATGTGTATTCGTGGTGAAGCTACCAACTTGGTGGGATAACAGTAGCCGAATTGCTGTATTTCTGTGACGCGTACAAAGCAAAGATTTCAAAAGTTTAGATGAGCCCCGTGTAACAAGTTACAAAGTAGTAATGTTTAAAGTTGTATCAATTCACTAGTAATCGATTCATTACTTCAGATTCACTCTTGGCCATCGTGCACTCCTTTTTTAAAATGAGTAGTCGTCAGTTGGTAATCGGAGAGGGATTGATTTGTTGAAAAATGACTTGACTGGACTCTGGTCTTGATTGGGGTTATAATACGATCCGAGAGATTATACGAATCTAAAGAGAATCCCGAGTTTTGTTTTTTGCTTATCTTTCTAGCTTTGTTTTACCTGGCACTTAGAATCTATTGCATTGTTTTTGAATGTGTGCGTTAACATAATGCCGACGTGCGCACAATATGAGTGCGAAATCTGTCTACCTACGATCAGCAAACAGCGGGTCTATTATGTATCTCTAGTTGCCTTCTGGACAGGGTGTCTATCATCAAAAACATAGATATACTATCGAATTCCGATGTCCTAAGGATATGTTCGCACTTAAAGTGACGACACAGATTGTTAATAGTTCAATACCCACTAAAGGCAATTTTGAAATTTCAGTATTTATCTATGTTTTTGATGACAGGCACCTCGTTCAGTTGGCAACTAAAGATACAGAATAGAGGGGCTGATCAGACTACTAAAGTCATAAAAATTCAAAACTTTAAGTGCACTTAAGGCGTCCAACTATCACTATATTCAGATGAGCACTGATTCCAAACGTGTAAGCGTCACCCATTTAAAGGTGGAAACATTTTGGTGCTGTCATACTACGGTAAGGGCTTATCTTTACTTTTGAAATCTTTGGTACAAAGTACTTTTAGGGGTCGGCGCATTCATTTTATAGAGTAGCAACTGGTATTTATTTTGTTTAGGAATGTTAATATTTACTGTCATCTAAAGCAGGGCTTTCCAAAGTGTGTGTCGCGACGCCCAGGGGCGTCGCGGCACTATCCCAGGTGCGTCGTGACGTTTCGGGCTTTTCGACAGAAGAAGAACAATCGATAGAATTGTCCTGTGACTCCAGCCTTAAGCTTCAATACGACAAAGAATTTTATTTGGAGTTTTTCCGATAACTTGTTATTAGGCTACACACGGTTGGGTACTTTTTGGTCAGAGAGGGAGGGCAAAAGGGGGTGGGGCGTCGTAAGAAAATGGCAAACTCCCAAGGGTGTCACAAAAAAAAAGTTTGGGAAGCCCTGATCTAAAGTAAGAATGCCGGACCCTGTTTTTGCCCGATTTAGACCTTTAAAGAACATTTTTACAAGCGTAAAATAAAGTAAAGCAAAGAATACGGCATCGGCAATTAGGCTGCAGTACTGGTGATGCGCAGCCTGAGGCAACAAGTTTCGAGTGCGGGAATACTTTCCATTGCTTAATTTCTAAAAGATAATTTTTTTCTTTTTTCAGATAAAATATGCCATTTTAGGACATCGTCTTCATTATTTTTGTATATAAATTAACCATTATTTTTATGAAAAAGAAGTGCCTGGAGTCAGTGAAATATTTTAATTAACATTTTCCCTTGAAAATGGAGTAAAATCCGAAACCGGTTGGGAGAAAACATAAATAAAGTGAAACTATAATGTACAAGTGCTTTTAACTCAAGATGTGTTTCAAGTTTCACCAAGTGCTGACAACCGCAAGTATAAATTTTTTAAAGCATTGTCGGGAATGACACTTGAGAATTTTAGACATTATAACAAGTTTCACCAAGTGCCGACAACCGCAAGTATAAATTTTTTAAAGCATTGTCGGAAATGACACTTGAGAATTTTAGACATTATATAACTAGTTTTTGCGTGGTGCGCAGTCTGCAAGCAGCCCGCGTGAGTTGTAATTGTTCTGGATTGTTATTGTTGTTGGTTGTACTTAGTTGTTGTTTAAAGATTTTCGTTAACGTGACAGGACTGAGGAGGATTCGAGTTTAAAACACGTTTGGAAGTTGAAATTGAGTTGAAACAAATTATCAAACGACATTCAAGTAATGGGCAGAAGACAATTGTATCACGAAATGTCATCGGTCATGATCGGGTGGGAAAAAAATCATCGGTCATGATCAGTTTTCAAAATTGTCATCGTCGTAACCGTAATAGCGCGTTGAAATACGTGTGGTAACTGTGATTCAATTGAAATGGACTAATATTTTGCTATTGTGTACTCAGACAGCTGTAAAAAGTCCAAAATGTAAAAGTTCGAAATGTGCTTGAACCAACGTTCAACGGAGTCGAATCCCGCTAAGCCCAAGCTCAAACGTTTGGAAGATACGGCCAACAGAAACAGTCTTGTAATGCCCCCGGGGTCAAGTGAACTCGGCCTCATGAACTCACAAACTCGGCCTTCGGCCTCCCTAGAATGACATCAGATATGACTCTGGTAGCCGCGGTGTCGTGTTCGGCCGAAAAACTCGCTAGAAAGACACTTGTAGGCTCGGCCTTCGGCCTCGCCGGGATTCCTTACGTGAAATGTTTACTCTGACAGCTGTCAAGTATCCAAACTGTCAACGGTCTAAATGTGCTTGAACCAACTTTCAACGGAGTCGAATCCCGCTAAGCCCAATCTCAAACGTTTGCGAGATAGGTCCAAAAGAAACAGTCTTGTTATGCCCCCGGGGTCAAGTGAACTCGGCCTCCGGCCTCGCCGCTTGGTACTGTTTGTCCTCCGGACGATTCCTACGAGCCCTAGAATGACATCAGATATGACTCTGGTAGCCGCGGTGTCGTGCTCGGCCGAAAAACTCGCATGTTCGGACTCCGAACGCTGGCGCGTTCTCCGTCCTCACATGCTCGTTTTTCGGCCTCGCTGGAAAGACACTTGTAGGCTCGGCCTTCGGCCTCGCCATTAGATCCGAAGAAATGTCCGATCAAATTTTTTTTTGCAGTTCCTAGGGATGTCCTCGATCACTAGGGATGGGAAAAATTGCCTTTTTTTTAGGGATGTACCGAAAAAAAAATTGTTTTGGCCATAACTTCGGAACGAACGAGTACACAATAGCAAAATATTAGTCCATTTCAATTGAATCACAGTTACAACACGTATTTCAACGCGCTATTACGGTTACGACGATGACAATTTCGAAAACTGATCATGACCGATGATTTTTTTCCCACCCGATCATGACCGATGACATTTCGTGATACAATTGACTTCTGCCCATTACTTGAATGTCGTTTGATAATTTGTTTCAACTTAATTTCAACTTCCAAACGTGTTTTAAACTCGAATCCTCCTCAGTCCTGTCACGTTAACAAAAAACTTTAAACAACAACTAAGTACAACCAACAACAATAACAACTCACGCGGGCTGCTTGCAGCCTGCGCACCACGCAAAAGCTAGTTATAATGCATGGATGCACAGACCACGGCCCGCGGGCCGCATGCGGCCCGCGGGCCGCATGCGGCCCGCCGGTCGAATACTGGTGGCCCGCCGCGCCGACAGCAAAAATAATACTCTCGTACATTCGAAAAATATTGAATTCTATTCCAGAATAAAACCAAAAAAAATATGTTCGAAAATTAATTGGAATCTCGCGCGCGCGCTCTTAAGTGCGCTTATCGGTGCGCCGTGCATGCGTCGGTAACAGCGGTCGGTAATGTTCATGCCGATCTCGGTTAAATTCGTTTTCTTGAGGAATCGCCGCGGCGGGCGGCGTGGCGACGATGGCAGCGCGGTGGCGGCTTATCCACGGGTTATATTGTTAGAGCAAGCGAGATAGCAATAGTCCCGAATTCCCGATTGCTCGCGTAGGTAGATACACGAAGCTTCCAGCGTCGGTTTCGAGATTTCTCCAGACAGTTTTCGACTCTATACGTGCGGTATAAAAGCCACGCTAACCGCAGCGACCGACAGTTCGGTTTTAATTTGAGTGAAGTGTCAATAGTTCTAGTGTAGATTTTAACTCGACTAGCCGGTGTCGTATATTTTGATCCACATTCAACGTAGATTTCCCGTCAAGTGCCGTGTATAATTGTGTTGTGAAATCGTAAGTAAAACTCTGTTATTAATAAGTGTTTCCCTACATATTTAATCAATTATTTTTGGTAATTTAAAAAAGGATGGGTAATTTAAGTAGGTACTGTAATTGTTTTTAGGTGCTGTCTTAATCCTAGCCAGGATTAAGAACGCAACATGGACAAGCCAGGGCCTAGTAGAAAACGTAAGGTTAAAGATGAAAATCGACAGGGACTTTGACACTTTTTCGAAAAAAAATTGATCGGACATTTCTTCGGATCTAATGGCGAGGCCGAAGGCCGAGCCTACAAGTGTCTTTCCAGCGAGGCCGAAAAACGAGCATGTGAGGACAGAGGACGCGCCAGCAAGGCCGAAGGCTCGTTTTTCGGCCAAGCACGACACCGCAGCTACCAGAGTCATATCTGATGTCATTCTAGGGAGGCCGAAGGCCGACCCCGGAGGACGATTCCTACGAGGCTGGAGGCGAAGCCGGATGCCTCGTAGGAATCGTCCGGAGGCCAAACAGTACTGTAACATATAGCTAGGCAATATGTTAGGTTTAGGTAAGGCTAGGTTTTATAGGTAGGTTAAAGGACTATTTGTTCGCGTTTAGTTGGCAATCGATAACCTTTATGGATCGACATACGTCGCATTGACTGAATTATTTAGTTTTTTCCAAAAATAAATACAGATCGAGTATAAAATATCTTTCAGACAAAACACGAGCAAGATACCTCAGAGAGTCCGATTAGTGCGGACGTAGTTCTCCATATAGAAAGATTCCTCAGAGAGTCCGATTAGTGCGGATATGCTTCTCCATCCGTAAATTATCGAAGAAATATAAGAAGCGAGTGCTCTACCAAAATTGGAGCTCCCCTCCCTTAATGCACAATTGATAATTAGGCTGTGTATAAAAAGAAAAAAGAGAATATAAAAGAAGATAAGCTAAAAATAAAGTGGTGTGATTCAGAAATATCCCCATAAGATCCCGGGTACACGGTGAGCATCACAATACCAAGCGGTGAGGCCGGAGGCCAAGTTCACTTGACCCCGGGGGCATTACAAGACTGTTTCTTTTGGACCTATCTCGCAAACGTTTGAGATTGGGCTTAGCGGGATTCGACTCCGTTGAAAGTTGGTTCAAGCACATTTAGGACATTTGACAGCTGTCAGAGTAACCATTTCACGTAAAGGATCCCGGCGAGGCCGAAGACCGAGCCTACATGTGTCTTTCTAGCGAGGCCATAAAACGAACATGTGAGTTTTTCGGCCGAGCACGACACCGTGGCTACCAGAGTCATATCTGATGTCATTCTAAAGAGGCCGAAGGCCGACCCCGGAGGCCAAACAGTACCAAGCGGCGAGGCCGGATGCCGAGCCTGTGAGGCCGAGTTCACTTGACCCCGGGGGCATTACAAGACTGTTTCTTTTGGCCGTATCTTCCAAACGTTTGAGCTTGGGCTTAGCGGGATTCGACTCCGTTGAACGTTGGTTCAAGCACATTTTGAACTTTTACATTTTGGACTTTTGACAGCTGTCAGAATACACAATAGCAAAAAATTAGTCCATTTCAATTGAATCACAGTTAACTACCACACGAATTTCAACGCGCTATTACGGTTACGACGATGACAATTTTGAAAACTGATCATGACCGATGACTTTTTTTTCCACCCGATCATGACCGATGATATTTCGTGATACAGTTGACTTCTGCCCATTACTTGAATGTCGTTTGATAATTTGTTTCAACTCAAGTTCAGCTTCCAAAAGTGTTTTAAACTCGAAACCTTGTCCTGTCACGTTAACGAAAAACTTTAAACAAAAACTAAGTACAATCAACAACAATAACAACCCAGAACAATTACAACTCACGCGGGCTGCTTGCAGCCTGCGCACCACGCAAAAACTTTAAACAACAACTAAGTACAACGAACAACAATAACAACCCAGAACAATTACAACTCACGCGGGCTGCTTGCAGCCTGCGCACCACGCAGAAACTTTAAACAACAACTAAGTACAACCAACAACAATAACAACCCAGAACAATTACAACTCACGCGGGCTGCTTGCAGCCTGCGCACCACGCAAAAACTTTATTAAACAACAACTAAGTACAACCAACAACAATAACAACCCAGAACAATTACAACTCACGCGGGCTGCTTGCAGCCTGCGCACCACACAAAAACTTTAAACAACAACTAAATACAACCAACAACAATAACAACCCAGAACAATTACGACTCACGCGGGCTGCTGCATCCCGCGCACCACGCAAGAACTAGTCTTTTTAATACAATGAAACAAATTAGAATTTATTTATTTGCCTTCTGCCAAAGTACAAAGTTATGACGTCACTTCTAAGTATTTTCTACAATAAATCGTTTTTGACATTGCTTTAAAATTGCCAGTGTACCCACCTGACCTTCAATCTTGGCATCATCACCGTAGAACTCTTCAACGGATGACAGCACATAACTCAAGATTGCGGTAATCATGTTGTGTTAGGGTGCTGATAGCAGGAAGCTACTCAAACATAGCTACTTATACTCACTTGAACTTCATTTCATATTAACACCACATTTGCAAGAACTACCTATACTTCACAATTTAACCCAGCAACACTGAAAAATGTGAAATAAAACAAACTTTTAACAAAAAAATAGTAACCGACTTCAATAGTAACAGCAGGCATTCACTAAAAAGTTAACAATAATTCTATAAAGACCGATGGTACCAAAGCAACAATTTGCCGACTTCTTTCTTCCTGAAACAATATGTTATCTAGAAGTCGGCGTATTTCCTACGACATAGCAACATAAAAACCAGTATAAGAGCGCCGACTTCTTGATAACATAATGTTTCAGGAAGAAAAAAGTCGGCAAAAGTGTTGCTTCGGTACCATCGGTCTTTATAGAATTATTAACTTTTTAGTGAATGCCTGCTGTTACTATTGAAGTCGGTTACTATGTTTTTGTTAAAAGTTTATTTTATAACAATTTCAAATTTCAAATTAACGGTGGTAAGTAAAGTTATGACGGACGGAAGTACAACGAAGTCTCACCATAAAGGTGCCTTTGGTACTACGGAACCCTGCTGGTTACCTTCTCTGAATCTGACACCAGGATCCTCCTAGTGGAGAATTCCTTCCAAAAATATACAATATTCATTGTGAGTCTGCTTTGAAGTAACTATATGATTGGTTATGTATTTTGAGAAAGATCAAACGATATCGCGATGTAGTATTCAAGTAGCGCCATCTGGTTTTAAGTAGCAAACGAACGACTGCGGCTTTTCTAGTAAGTACATTGACAAAAGTATTTTATGGTTCCGTACCCAATTTACACACCTTAACATAATTTACTCAAAATCAAGCGTTTATTGCAATATACAGATCTTATAAATGTTTGTTCGCGCTTATGACTTAGATGCCTATTTTATAGGCGTTGCAAATTTGGAACACAACTTAAAGCTAACGAATTATTTTAGATTAATTAAATATTTACTACATTACATGCAACATAAACTACTATAAATTAATACTACTACATTCAACATTTGGGTAAAATAAAAACACAATTAAAAGGGGTCATTAATTACTCTATTAAGAAATCCTCAACCGAGTAGTAAAATTTTTTTATTACATGATTTTTGATATTCTTTTTCTTCCGATTTTAAATTGGCGGGTATTTTATTATAATGTTTTATTGCCATGTAGTATGGGCTGCAGTTAAGCATTTTAATACGAGACATTGGTAGGTATAATTTGTTTTTGTTTCGAGTATTTAGTTTGTGTATATCTTTGATTTGTTTGAAATGCTTAATATTTTTAAAAACAAACATACAGATATCATGTATATTAATGTATATATATATATATGGGAGGGTTAAAAGGTTGAATTTTTTAAAGAAATCTTTACAGCTTTTAGTCGAGTTTATATGGGCAAGGATTCGAATGCAACGTTTTTGAAGTATGAACAGCTGATCAGCATCCACGCTGTTGCCCCACAGCATCACCCCGTAACGGAGCCAGGAGCTAGCGAAAGCGTGATATGCTGACAGTGCTGTTTCAGTGTTTGTGCTTTCGTGAATTTTTTTAATGCATAGTTGAATGATGATAGTTTACATTTGACTTTTTGTATATGGCTTTTCCAGTTAAGGTGCGTATCTATAATCATACCTAAGAGACAAAATTGATTTACAGATTCAAGTTTAGTGTTTTCTATTTCTAAATTAATGTTAAGGCTTTGTTTCTGATGTGGACGGAATTGCATTGTTTTAGTTTTGTTATAATTTATGCTGAGGTTGTGATCGTCTAACCAGTTTTAAAAATAAGAAGATTTTGCTTCATCAACATTTCTGCGTTCGAGTCGTCTTCACATTTTATTAGTAATGATATGTCATCTGCAAAAAGCACTGAAAGTGTTGTTTCTTTGTTAAACATTTTAAATAATATATACCCGAGGACGCTGCCCTGGGGTATCCAACACGTTAAGTTTCTTTCTTCAGACCTCACGTTTTCTATTATATTCGATACGTTATTAAAAAATTCCACTTGTACGATTTGTTTTCTATTTTCTGGATAAGACGAAAACCACGAAAAAGCTGGACCACGAATTCCTGATCCATATAACTTAGATAGTAGTTTTTGATAGGAGACTTTGTCGTAGGCTTTCGTCATATCCAACAATATGCCGAGTGAACACTTTTTTTATGTAGGTCAGTGCAGCTTGAATATATTTATACACTGCAACTGTCGTCGATCTTGATTTTCTGAACCAGTTTTGGCTGTCGTCGAATATTTTGTACTTTTCAAAAGCGATTTGACATGGCCTTTTCAAAAACTTGTGAAAATGTAATCTATAGGGCAATAGGCCGGTAGTGGCCTGGTACTTGCTCATCGTCTTTTTTGTGGATAGTTTTGACCAGCGATATTTTTAATAAATAAGGAAATTAACCTTGTTCAAAACTTTAGTTAATGAACATAGTTAACGGTTCGACAAGTTCCAATGCACACATTTTTAATAGAATAGGGGGAACGTCGTCAATGCCAAAACTGTGTTTGTTTTTAAGTTTTTGAATGATACCAAGTATTTCGTTGTATGTAACCGGGCGCAAGTACATGGAGGTGGAGGGGGGGTTAACGACTGGTTTCCCGCGCACCTCCTCTACACCCACAGTGTTTGCTCCAACTTCAGCGAAAGATCTATTAAGGCCCTTACTATTGCCAAATGGGTACTTTCTAAAGCCTACTCCTCGTTTATGGCCAAACCAAAAATAATGAAAAAAATATATTATAAATAGTCAACTCTTAGACAACATATGCAATATTTTTCTTTTTCATACCACCAAAACTTCTAACTACATGAATTTTTTTTTTACTGAATGATGTTTTTTGACCTCAAATTTCCTACTGCTCCTGAGTGGCTTGGTCAATTGAATTCATCTATGCTTTGATAAATAGATAAACTTGATAGCTATAAACATAACATAAGATTATTCAATCAAGTAACCACGTCCAAGTGCAAAGTATAATTTTCTCCTATTTCGCCCTCTCAAGGACGCAGCGAGCATCGTAACAGCCACTTTGGATTGCGCGCTCATATGAACGTTATTTCAATGTCGTTTCCGTTGATATTCGTAGTGACAAATATCGAGCTGCTAATTTGGCGATGGTAATCGCCTTAAGGCTTCTACCAACGCCAACGACCTTGAACTAGGTAACTTTGTAACCATTTTATACGGTAGCTATAGCATATTTCAACAGAAGCAAAATACATAGTAATCTGCACGATACAAATAGTGATGTGGTTTTTCCTGAATTTCATTATAACATACAGAAGGGACGCAAGAAAATTCTAAGTTTACCCTTATTTCTCGATTTTTTGTTTACTTGTAACATATTAACTGCTGCAGTTTTTATCGAAACAGTATGAAAATTTATAAACTTCTAGACAAAATAATATAAAATGATTTGGTTTTCTCAGTTCTTGGAAATTAATTTTATTTTTGATAAAATAAATCAAAAACACACTATTTTCGCACTTGTCAGCCGCAGCGACTGACATAACAGCCATATTGCAGTGCGAGCTGATAAGGACTTTATTTTAATATGGTTTTGTTCGAAATTTCAACCACCACGAATCGACTGGCTAATTGTTCCGACGGAGCCACCTTAAACTCATTTGCTATTTTTTTAGGACAGTTTTCGGTTTTGTTATTAATTTTTAGTTTTAGGTTTTTGTTGTTCTTTGTTTTGCCTCGGCTAGTATTTTTTATCTTCCATATTGTTTTGGTATTGTTATCTGAAATTTTCATTTGTCTTGTAAATTCGTATCTTTTCGCTTTTTTATTAACAGCTGGTACTTTTTAATAATAGGATCGTTAGTATCATTTAATATTATTTTGAGGGCTCTCTTATGAATACATAATTTTTTAGTCCATTTGTTAGCCAGGTTTTTGGAACTTTGTTTTTAATTTTTATCTTTTGTTTAGGTATATGTTTGTCTAAAATTTTTTTTTTTTAATTGTACCATGCCAATCTATCTGCTGTAATTTTTCTTTAAATGATATCATATTTTTTTCTGAAAATATTCTCTTTTCTTTCATCCATATCTTTTGTTTTATTCCGGGTAATTGTTGGCTATTTATTTTTATCTCAACCGCTTTATGGTCAGAAAATCCAAGATTATGAACTTCTAATTTATTTTTTTCAACGTTTAAAAAATTAAATCAATACAAGTAGCTGATGTTTTTGTTACCCTTGTGGGTTCTTTAATACATTGGTTTAGGTTGAAACATTTCATCAGATTAATCAAATCGCGCGTATGTAATGTGTTTTTTAAAACATAATATTAAAGTCTCCTGCTATTATTATACTTTTGTTTTTACTTTTTAATTTATTAAGTAACTGTGTTATGACACTAAATAAGACTTTAATGTGACGCCCGGCTCTGTACAAATGAATGATAATTAAATTAATTTTTGGTGAATTAATTTGAATTTTGAATGATAATTACATTAAATTTATTTAATTAATTTAATCTATACGAATTGGTTCATAAACATATGATTATTATATTTATATTATTGACATTACAGTGGCAAATCAATATAATAACGTTCAATAAGCTGACAAACCCACTTTAAAATCTGCGGGAAAACTCGTAGCACCCGTAGCACTTGCTACGCCGTAGCAAAAATAGAACTCAAATGTGCCGACTTCAAAACATTAAAGTTTTCAATTCGATATGTACGAGTATTAGTATATTGCACGGGGTTCGGGCTTAAGGCGATTACCATCGCCAAATTAGCAGCTCGATATTTGTCACTACAAATATCAACGGAAACGACATTGAAATAACATTCATATCGGCGCGCAATGCATAGTGGCTGTTACGACGCTCGCTGCGTCCTTGATAGGGCGAAATAGGGGAAAATTATACTTTTCACTTGGACGTGATTACTCGATTGAATAATCTTATGTTATGTTTATAGCTATAAAGTTTATCTATTTATCAAAGCATAGATGAATTCAGGAGCAGTAGGGAATTTGAGGTCAAAAACACCATACAGTAAAAAAAAAAATTTGGTGGTATGAAAAAGAAAACTGTTGCATATGTTGTCTAAGAGTTGATTATTCATAATAATTTTTTTCATTATTTTTGGTTTGGCCATAAACGAGGAGTAGGCTTTAGAAAGTACCCATTTGGCAATAGTAAGGCCCTTAACCCATGGACTGTGTTTATAAAAAATACAACAATGGAATTATATCACTAAAATAAGGGTGAGTATCCATCATAACCATAGAAATCTTATGATCATCGATCGCACGCGCCAGAGCACCCTGCGGAACCTGATGAAGGTCACTCTTAAGGCGCTACGGAAACTTTGAGAACTTGCTGACCTCTAGTAATACAAGTAATATCATTTAAAGATTTAAAGATTTGTATGGCATAACATTTCCAACGTACTTGTATTACTACATGTCAGTGCTCTTAAGAGGCTATGCGAATTTTATTTTTGTCACTGTCACTCCAAGCGAAAACACGCTCAGTGCGAGAGGGGCGTATTCAGGGCGAAAGCGAAAAAGTTAGTTTTATAATTTTTATAAAAAACCTAAAATAGCTAGCAAAATTTCAAATATCAAATCTCTAGATATTGTTGAAACACACCTATTAAAATATGTTTGAGTTCTGTATATAGTTCCTATTCGTCAAACGAGGAGAAAAAGTGTGTTTGAAGACCTCAATTTAACAATTATTTCTATCGAGGAAAATTTATCCAAACATGTTTTCCAATTTCAAAACCCTAGATTATATAGTCAAAATGCATTTACCAGAAATTGATTATAATTTTCCGTGTATTTCATGAAATAGACAGGAAAGAAACACCCGTATTTTTTTCGCATATCGCCTTAAGATGTGATTTTTTCAAGAGAATGTCTTAGAAGACAATAGAGATAACACGATGTGGATGTGCGACATACTTCCTAGGAAAAGATTGAGATAAACTGCTTTACTTCTTTCTTTTGTCGCATGACCTGAAATCGACAATGTTCTGTTACTTTTTAATTATCAGCCTTAATGATACCGACTTTGAGACAAAGCAACAAAAAACGGTCAAGTGCGAGGGAACTTGTGACCTGAGGGTTCCGTTCAGTAAAGTTATCTCAAATAAGTTACTATTGAATAATATGAACAAAAATAAAATTAGGAACACGACTACCGTTGCAAAAAGTGAACTAAAAGGATCAAAACAAGTTGTTATTAGTACATACGGCTTGGTTGTTGACTAGTCGGCCGACCGTTGTTATTAGTACATACGGCTTGGTTGTTGACTAGTCGGCCGACCGTTGTTATTAGTACATACGGCTTGGTTGTTGACTATATGCCGACCGTTTTTATTCCTTATTCTGAGGTCTCAACACCATCTCGCCGATCGGCGAGCTGCCAGTCATAGAGTAAATTATACATAGAGTAAATTATATCATAGAGTAAATTATACATAGAGTAAATTATACATAGAGTAAAGTATATCATAGAGTAAATTATACATAGAGTAAATTATACATAGAGTAAAGTATATCAAAGAGTAAATTATACATAGAGTAAATTATATCATAGAGTAAATTATACATAGAGTAAATTATACATAGAGTAAATTATACATAGAGTAAATTATATCATAGAGTAAATTGTACATAGAGTAAATTATACATAGAGTATATTATATCATAGAGTAAATTGTACATAGAGTAAATTATACATAGAGTAAATTATATCATAGAGTAAATTGTACATAGAGTAAATTATACATAGAGTAAAGTATATCATAGAGTAAATTATACATAGAGTAAATTATACATAGAGTAAAGTATATCATAGAGTAAATTATACATAGAGTAAATTATACATAGAGTAAAGTATATCATAGAGTAAATTATACATAGAGTAAATTATACATAGAGTAAAGTATATCATAGAGTAAATTATACATAGAGTAAATTATACATAGAGTAAATTATATCATAGAGTAAATACGCTGAACGCCGCGTCGTCGTCCTAACGAACGACACTCGCCTTGATAATGCCGAAATTGTATCGTTGAAACGGTTGGCATATATTTTATCATTATTTCACTTTATTTATGAATTATACAGTCGTTTAATTATTATTAGAGATCAATAGGCAACAACAAAGAGACCTAAAGTCCAATAAAGGTGAAACACTTATTGAAATGTTTCGAACACAGTTAAACAACACGGAATAAACCAAATATATACTATACATTAATGAGGATGTAATATAAACTATACTATACATTAATGAGGATGTAATATAAACTATACTATACATTAATGAGGATGTAATATAAACTATACCTAATATACATTAATTGCTTATATGACAATAGAATTTGAACAGTAATATGCACAAAAAACGCAAAGAACACATTCATAGAACTAGATAATGATAATAATAATAGATAATAAACACTTTATTGCACACAAAAGCACAGATAAATACAGATTAGAATTTAGAGAAATACAGGGCAAAGGCGGACTTAATTCTGAAAGAAATTTCTTCCAGTCAACCATAAATGACAGAGATGAAGAAACATAAAAAGGCATAATAAGAAAAGAGTGATATAAGTATGTATTCTTTATTATTTATTGTACACACATGGAATTATACACATAAACAAAATTACAGTAAAAAGATGCACATTGGCGAGCTTATCTCTAAACAGAGATTTCTGACAGCAAAACCATCACAATAGGAAAAAGTAACATAAACGGAGTATTCATACACGTGTACACAGAGAAGAAGAATATAGAAAGAACTATACAAGTTTAATAACAAAATAAAAATTTATATCAATACTTACTATAAATACAATATATAAAATATTATAAATATACATAGTGTGTAATAAACTACATAAACATAAATATATATAATATCTATCTATTCAGATTGTGAGAGGTAGTGTTCTTTAAGCTTTTTCTTAAAGGAACCGATAGTTAAACAGTCGCGAATACTATGCGGAAGAGCATTCCATAGTCGGACTGAATGGACACCGAATGAGTTTCCTTAAGCACAGGTGTTATGTGTAGGGGTTTTAAGGAGAGAGAAAGTCCTGGAACGTAAGGGTCTATCCTTGGAGATTAAAAACTCAAAACGTTCACGAAGGTAAGCGGGAGAAAGTGGATTCTTAATTATATTAAAGAGATGGGACAAAATGTGAACATTGCGGCGAAGACGGATTGGTAACCATTTTAATTCTTTGCGAAAATGAGAGACGTGATCATATTTACGAAGACCAAAGATAAATCGGATTGCTAAGTTCTGAAGTCGTTCGAGTTTATCTAACAACTCCTCGTTAGCATCAATGAGACACACATCACCACAGTCAATGATGGATAGAAGAAGCGTCTGAGCAAGCATGATTTTGGTTTTAAAGGGCAGAAAGTTCTGGAGTTGCTTTAGAGAGTGAAATGCGCCATAAACTGTATGTAACTATAATAAACTAAATATAATAGTCAACATACACTAGTAACCTAAAAGTATACCTAACGACCTGACGGTCTAAAAACTAAACAAAGAGTAGGTACTAATAGTAGTTTATGCTACTAGGGCGAAAAGGAATAAATTACGAGGACGATTTAAAACACGAGCGAAGCGAGTGTTTTAAATGTAATCGAGTAATTTATTGCTTTTACACCCGTGTATCATACTACGTTTTTCAATGCATAGTGTGAGGAAATGAAAACAAATATAATCTTGTGAACTTTCAATTATGATTGGCTCAAAAGGATTGTATCCAGAGCCGTTAACCAGTGGAAAAAAGTATAACATTTATGGTAGACAGGAAAGGCTGCAGGTTAGCCAACCATTGCAAACAAATAATAAAATAATAATAATAAAAACCCCAGGGCAAAATAATCGACTTTCTGTTCGGTTTTGATGCATAAAAAGTGGGCCTTTACGAGCACATGCATTGAAAAATAATATATATATTATATGTATTTAAATATGATACACTACATAAATACGATGATAATGCAAAGATATCTTACTATATATATCACTTAGATATGTATTATACGTGTTAGAAGCAGGTCGGAAAAAAATATTTGCATAAAGGTTGAGCATAAGTACAATACAATACAATACAATACAATACAATACAAAACGTTTATTTGCTATAAAATGTGTGTATGTATAACAGTTGTTCGTAAATTTATGTCCAATCACATTTTACCATTACTGGTATGCAATTTTTTTTATTTCTAACTACAACTATTACATGATCTATAATATTACATGAGAAGTGCAACATATTAACAGTATTTATTATATTTATTACATGAAATTAAAATTAAGGATGGTTGAAATTGAAAATGTCATTAAATTAATTATCTATGAATTAGTTGCATGAATGTCACTATCATTTTGCTATTCTCAAGGAAGAGTTAAGCTGTATCAGCATGTTAGATCCTAAGATTCGTTATAAATCTCTAAAAAAATTAAGAAGTACAAAAAAATATAAATTACCTAAGTTTAATAACGTATATGGAAGAAGAACCTGTGAGTATCTTCTACCAAATATATTAAATGACATGGATAATGATATCACACAAACTTACCTACAACAGAAAAACGCCATGTCATCTCTAAAAAAATATTTTGCTAGTAGTGGTGACTGTGAATATACAATACTATAAGCAATGACATTCTAATGCGGAGTGTCATTGACTATAAAATAGAGTTACCACTGCTACCTATTGTTATAACTTTTTATTGTAAACTGTCATCTCATGTAAGCACTCAATTTTTGTCTCTCTTTGTATGTATGTGGATCACGGACGGCCCTCACACACGGGCAGGCGGATGCGTGTTGTGTGTGCGGACCGACCGCGATCACCACCCAGCTATGTTGTGAGATGCTTACCTATTGCTAGTACCGAACTCCGCAATCACTGATAAACCCTATGGGTTTTTGTTGATTGTGCATTTTTGTAACTAGATTAAGATTATTGAAAATAAAGAAAAATATAAAAAAAATATATATATTCATCAACCTTATCATAGCAATTACTGACTAAGATGTTGTGTTTCGGAATTGTATTAGAAATTTCGTTTTGAACGTGAAGAGGCACGAATTTTAAATGTAACTTTTTCTAGTAATTTTTTGATAAACGTATATTTGTCTCTTTTTTATAAGATTTTAATGTAGTTTTAGTTTATTAGAAGTTAATAATAAAAAGTTAAAAATGGGAATTTTACTCAAGATATATTTCGGGCCCCACTGGGCCCGGCATCAGTTGGCATCAATTGAGTTGAGATGACCAATTGAGATTCTCAACTGATGCCGGGCCCAGTGGGGCCCGAAATATATCTTGAGTAAAATTCTCATTTTTACCTTTTTCTAGTAATACATCAGAATTAATTTTGTTTCTGATAATTTTAAAAATAAATAACGAATCTAGCTACTTGCGTCTATTTTGCAAGAATCGAATACTATGGCGTTTAGACGCGCTCGCACTGCCTTGAAAAAGTTTCTTGTTCGATACTCAAGTGATTAAAGAAATGTTTTCTTAGTTAACTTTATGTTAGCGTTAATTTTTAATTTATGTACATTTTTCTCTCTTCAATTTGCTTTGTTAATTTGGTAATTTATATATATTTCTTCCCTTTTCAATTTGCTTTGTTTTGTGTAACTTTACTGAGTAACTTATAACGTAAGTACATGTAGCGTTGTTATAATGCCGTGCACATAAATTTATTTACTTGCAAGATTTATGTGGAAACTTGTTTGGTTTTAAGATTAATTTATTGTTATTTGTATTATGTGTTAAGAAAACTGTTTGTTTCCCAATCAATAAAATAAAAAAATAAAAAATTGAATTTGTATTTTTTCAAGTCTAGCTATGTGGACTGCGTATTTAGGGTTCCATTATATCACGAATCTAAATTCCAAGATACTAAGAAGGTATGCAAAGTTTAATGTTTTACAAGTTGCAGCACGTTACAAAGGCTTTGAAAATCTAAGCATTAGACCTAAGCTCTTATAGGCTCTGGCAATAATATTGTCAATATGTATATTGAAATGTAGTTTGGAGTCGAAACTTATGCCCAAATCCCTCTGGGCTTGATAACATTTCTATACTCAACAACAATCACACGTGAGTGTTCAAACCGTATTTAATAATAATTTAGTATGTCAGCTCCCGCGAGTTTTAATAATATTAAAACAAGTTGTATTTGTGATGACGTACAAGATATTGAAGAAATACTTCATCTGACATAGTAAGGCCCACTTACAGCATGTTCCTAACTCGACTTCAACTCGGTTTAAATCAAAAAATAGAGGGTTAAGAAAAAGCTCTCTTGCACCAATCAAAATCTCGGGTTAACCTAGGGTTAAACTAAGAGAAAGTCATCAGAATTTAACCCGCATCTCACCTTGAGTTAAACTCGGGTTAGCGAAGTAATAATGTTACCAGTTTGACTTAAATTGTGTTGTTTCCAATGACATAAGAAATTATATAGATAATGGTGTCGATTCGGCGCAACACAACTGACAAGACTAACCTTATCATTGAGCGTCCCGTCTTTGTCTTTTCGATACAGAAAGAAAAGGACAGAACACTTAAATTAAGTTTAGTCCTGTCAATTAAGTCAAGTTGTGTTGCGCCGAATCGGTGTTATTATACCTCATTGGTTGCAATTAATTGCTTTATGGAAACATTCTAAATAAATGTCAAATGTCAAACAATCGCTTAGCCCGGGATTACTAACCCACTTCGATAATATCATGGTGCAAAGGACCTTAGGACTAATGAAATGGCGGGTTAGTTAACTCTCCCCTTGGGTTAGTAAACCCGGGGTTTAAGGATTTTCTCTCGATCACGCTGCAAGTGGGCCTAAGTCTAAATGCGTCATTCCTCCTCGTCATTCATCCAGAGGAGGATCTAGATGCCTATCCTAATTACGTATGTGTTGGTGGAGACCGCATCAAGTAAGACACATTGGACTTTGTACCTATCTTATATTCTTCTCTGTAAGGGCTAATGTCGTACTGCAAGTGTATAGCTTGATGTGGTCTGCACTGTACATACGTGAAACACGTTTTGTACTGTATTTTCTGTTAGTATGAATTTTTACTGCAGGTTTCCAAGAGCTTGTATGACTAGATCAATGGATGTGGAAGAGGCGAAAGAGGTGTGTCAGGATCGTAGCAGACGGAAATCTGTCTCTGCCTACCCGTCTGGGAGGCAGGCGTGAGTATATGTAGGTATGTATGTGTGTATATTTTGCGAGTAAGATGGGTGGTCCCTCGTCAGTCGAGCTAGCATGAACTCTACCACAAATTCATCATGTTATTTAGGTATTATAGGAGCTTATCTGTAATAAATATACCTACAAACCAAAGACTCTATAAAGGTATAGACACCTACACTCGTAAGTATATTTCAATAAGAAGTTAATTATTATTCAATGTTAATTATTGCGTAAGGTCTAGCTGGCGATTAAAAACGTGATTTTTTACTACGCATTTAAATTAATAATTACTTACCTAATTTGATTATAGTAGTTTATGAAACTGGCACCTTAAGAAAGATTATATGTCTAAAATATCTTACATCTAAAATTGTTATTATACATTGTTTTTTCTACGATATGAGTGTAGATAAAATCAATAATAATACTTACATACCTAATTTTACTCGTACCTAATATGAAATGATTTTGTATGGTACGGGTGAAGTACATAATTCAGTCATTTTATATACAACCCAGTTATTCAATACAATACCGGGTCCATCAAGGCAATCAATCAATCATCAATATTATCATCATCATCAATACATATTATAAAATATAATAAAAAGTAATAAAATATAATAAAAAGTAGAACCCGGTGTACCTGTACATTGAAGAAAAGTAATAGAAATAGAAAAGGGGTGACTAAAGAGTTATTATTAAACACAAATCACCGGTTTTTAGAATTCTTTTCTGTTTGTTTGTTCGCGCACATCTCTAAAACCACTGAACAAATTTGTATGCGGATTTTTTTATTATCATTGCAGTGACCCTGTTCAACATATAGGCTAGAAGGGGTGCTAATAAAATAACGCCTAAGCCGAAAACGGGGCAGAGTTAACACTAGAGTGGACGCGTGGGCTACAGAAGTGTAGACCAGGGTATATTATTCGTACCTCTTTCTCAAACGCGTCACACTACTGCGCTGTTTTTCCGTGTATTCCTCGACTATGGACCCCCGCGTCGCTCAGCAGCGTGTCGCTACCCTCAGCACACGGACTTCAGAACAGAACGACTAATAAAGTGGATGGGCTGCGTATGTAGCCCGCGCGACCTTTCAGGGAATGTGATAAATCCCTATTATTTATGCAAAGATTGTACTAATATTTTAAGAGTACTTTATTTCAGTGTAATTTTTGCATTTTAAATACTGTTTTATAACAAATATACTCATTATTAATATCTTTTTAGGAAATCATGGCGGCGTCTGCGTCTCATGTTGATTTTTCCAAAATTTCTGTTGTTTCGTTAAAAACTACCTAAAAAATTTATGATTTTTATTTTTTTATTATTAAACGATAAAAATAAAGATGTTTATTCATAAAATTAAAATCTTTTTCATTATACTTAAATATGACCCACAATATTTGCATTCAAAATGGGCTACAGATGTACCCCGCGCGACCGTTATAGGAGTCAATTAGGGCGCGCCTACTGTAGTGTTAAATAAACGCAGGCATATTTGTTCGATCTTGATGGGTAATTTTGTAAAATAATATTTTTTTAAAGTAAGGTAAGGATCTGATAATGTGACAATATAGTAGTAAGGCTCGAAAAACCATGTTTCTTTGTTTACCTTATTTTCAGAAATATCTCTTCATCGCGGGCGGAGCCGCGGGCAAAAGCTACTCATCAATATACGAGGTTACTTTTCGATCATCGTCCAAATTCATACTGGTGGCTTGGTAAGTGATCAGTATCATGGATCAATAACAATTTTTGTGAAATTCGTAAAATGAAATTTCGACTCCCCATAGTGATTCACTCGGGACTGGAAGTGAATTTCTATCGGAAGCCGTAATTGCATTTTACGAATTTCACAAAAATTGTCATTGATCGAAGATCCTGATCACCTATCAAGCCTCCAGTATGAATTTGGACGATGATCAAAAAGTCACCTTGTCTAATAATTATAATAAAAGACGGATTTTCATGTAATTTTCACAAGTGGACAAAACTTAATTTGGAGCAGATTATAGGCTTTTTTTCATTAAAATCGGAGGTCGGGAAAAAGTTATCGTCATTTAAAGATTTTTGCAATTTACTTTTCTACTTTTAGAAGTAAATTCCAAAATTCCATAATTTTTAGAGCTCAGAGGTTGTGTCAACATTATTTTCAGTCTAAATAAAACTATTTATCCTGATAATATAACAGCGTATATTTTGGGTAGATCCGCTTCCTATTCTGCTAGAGCAAGTATTTTTTCCGTAATTTTATTAATAATTTATAATTTTGGTAAATCTGAGCCGCTAAAAGCAAGTTATTTGAAGAAAGATCATTTAATAAATATGATTGATAAGATTATTGATAAAAAGTGCACCAGCAACCATCACCAGTTTGATAGCATACCTCACAAGGACCACGGCTTCAGCATGTACATCCATGGGCTACAGTGTGCAGCCAACACTTTCCCGTGCTGCTGCCCACTCTCTGCAGCTTGAGCCCCACAGCCCAGCCCCCGCCCAACTTCAGTGCTCTTACTGAGTGCACCAACTAAAGGTCACCGTGAGACGCCTTCACCGCACGTACAACCGCCGCGCCGCAGCACAATTTTTATTTTTTCTATTTTAGTTTAGATTAGGTTTTTTTTTTGTAAGTATCTGTAAAATATTATAATTTAGTCTTATTTACTTATTTTTAAATAACGGTACCATTTTATGTTTTAATATTAAGATTTGATGTATTTTATATTCATTTAGGCATTTATTTTATTTTCGGAATTTATTTTTGTTTTTGATATAGGGTACCTGCCGACACGCAAGCTCGTCCTGGCGACGTATGTCGCAGACGCCCGGCCCATCCAGCGCGGGTGCCGGCAGCCAGCCCTCAGCAGATCGCGTGCAGTGCCCGGAATGCAATAAGAATTTTAAAGGACAGAGAGGACTAAAAATTCATACTTCAGTAAAACATCCGCAAGCCAAGATAACCCCGTGCCCTACTTCAAACCAAAATACCCCTACAATCAATAGTCCTCTTTGGAAACTCATAAGCACATACAAGACTACAATACCGGTTGTAAAACGAATTCCAAGGGGGGCCCGTATAACTGTAGCGACCTCTCTGTCCAAATGCATCAAATCAGTTATAGACGAAAACAACGAAGATTGCTGGAAACAACTTTTCACATTCGCATACCGGATCCTGCACGTGAGGAAGGGGAGAAGTGAGAGAGGCTCACTCACACAAAAAATTAAAGATAATTGCATATCCAACCAAGAATTCAACCCGGATAATAACGATACTATAAAATACCAACATTCATCAGCAATAAAAAATAAAATTGAAAGTAAATTTAATGATGGAGATATTAGAGGGGCCGCTCATCTCCTCTTCTCTGAGGATACCATGGCTCCTGACTCTCCAGATACACTTTTGGCTCTGGCTTCAAAACATCCACCTTCAGCCGGAACCTGCTCGCTACCTGATCCACCCCATCCTACCGACCGCACACCCGAGGCCACAGTGGAGGATGCGCTAGCTGCAGTGATGTCTTTTAAAAACGGGTCAGCTGCTGGGTTAGACGGCATCAGCCCCCAACACTTGAAAGATTTAGTAGGTGGGTCTAATGGGCATGCCGGTCAAACCCTCCTTGAGGACATCGCGCGGCTAGCGAATCTGATGTTGTCAGGGAGAGTGTGCGGAAGGATGGCGGAATCAGACCCATTGCTGTAGGCAACACTTTTCGGCGAATAGTTTCCAAAATTTGCTGTAAACATATCCTGGAAGATTTGACACCAAAATTACAACCATTTCAACTAGGTTTTGGTAGCAGGGGAGGGTGTGAGGCTGCAGTCCATGCAGCCCGCACCTTCCTCACTCATAATGCAGGTGAAGTTCTGTTGAAGGTTGATGTCAAGAATGCCTTCAACTCCGTGGACAGGGGAGCCTTGCTGAGAGAGATAAAAAATCACTCCCCAGCAATATATAGCTACACGTATCAGTGCTATGGTAGCACATCAAAATTAATATATAAAAACCACCTTTTGGAATCAGCAACAGGCTGTCAGCAGGGCGATCCGCTTGGACCGGCAATATCCAGTCTGGCTATCAATCCGATAATTAAAACCATAAATTCAAAATTTAATGTTTGGTACTTGGATGACGGTTCCATTGGAGGCAATGCCACAACTGTTCTTACTGACCTTGAAATTTTAATTGAGAAATTTAAAGACATAGGCCTTGAACTTAACTTCTCAAAGTGCGAACTATTTGTTTCAAATCTCATCAATCCCATAGATAAAGCTGCTATAATTTCAAAATTTAATAGTATTGCTCCTAAAATAAAAATTGTCGATAACGAGTCGTTGCGCCTCCTTGGAGCCCCGGTCTTAAACGAATCGATCCCCGGCTACGTGAATGAGCAGGTAGCCAAATTCATCGCTGTTTCTGACCGTTTAACCGGTATAAATCCACACATTGCTTTCTTTATTTTAAAATGTTGTCTTTTTGTTCCAAAATTAATTTACGTTTTGCGTTGCTGTCCCCTTTGGAAATTTGACGTCTATCTCAAAATTTTTGATAATATTCTTCGTCAAACTTTAGTAACTATTTTAAACTGCTCACTCACTGACCGGTCTTGGAGCCAAGCCACCCTTCCAGTCCGGCTCGGTGGCCTGGGGATTCGCCAAATTTCTTGTGTAGCCCTCCCTGCTTTGCTGTCCTCCAGCCACAGCACGAAGGACCTCTATGGTACAATAATAAGCCCATCACTCGGTGATGTTGAGGCCTCGTGCTTGGTGGAGGCCAGGGACGCTTGGACGCTTGCCTGTCCCGGCGAGAGCCTGCCCACGGATTTGAATTCTCAAAAATTATGGGACGAGCCGATCTGCAGCAAGGTTAAAAAAAAATGTTGGAGACCTCCAACAACGCTGCGGACCGAGCTCGTCTTTTGGCAGCTGGCAAGCGGGAGTCAGGTAACTGGCTGCACGCTTTACCATCTGTCGTCATTGGCACTCGGCTGGACAAAACAACGTTTTCTTTAGCCGTGAGTCTCCGCATCGGCGCCAGGACAAATGAACCTCACCGCTGTCGATGTGGTGTCAACGTCGACCAGCTTGGACACCATGGCCTATCCTGCAAAAGGAGCGCTGGACGTCTGTCGCGGCATGCCAGTCTGAATGATGTCATCCGTTGGGCCCTTGCCACCATTGGTGTGCCGGCTATTTTGGAGCCGAAAGGCATTGTACGCAGCGACGGTAAGAGGCCCGATGGAATGACACTCATTCCGTGGAAAAATGGCAGGTCGCTGGTGTGGGACGCCACTTGTGT
This sequence comes from Ypsolopha sequella, assembly GCA_934047225.1. NCBI lineage: Eukaryota > Metazoa > Arthropoda > Insecta > Lepidoptera > Ypsolophidae > Ypsolopha > Ypsolopha sequella. The sequence continues at coordinate 27,369,854 of OW203990.1, read as the reverse complement.
CGACACATTGGCGGCGTCCTACATCCAAGCGACTGCCGCTAAAGCTGGTGCTGCGGCAGCCTCAGCAGAGGACTCCAAAAGGCGCAAGTATGTAGATCTAGGTTCAGACTATATATTTGCGCCTTTTGGAGTAGAAACTTTAGGGCCGTGGGGTCCAGCCGCGAAGCAGATGTTCAAGGAAATATCTTCGCGACTGGTCGACGTTTCAGGGGACCGGAGGGCTGGGGCATACCTCGGACAGCGTCTTAGCTTATAGCTATCCAACGAGGAAATGCTTCCAGCCTTTTGGGGACCCTACCGATCGACGGCGGTGATTTGGAAAAAATATTTTATATTGTTTAATTTAAAGGTAAGTTTTTCTTAATTTATTTTTTAGTTAGGTATAATTTTATCTTTTATATTTCTATTAATTTATAGGTAGTCTAGTTTTTTTAATGTTATTTAAGTGTTATATTGTTTAATAAAATATATAATAAGAATGTGACTGCATACTATCATCTATCCATCAGCCCGTATTCGTCCACTGCTGGACATAGGCCTCCCCCATATTACGCCACTCTTGGCGGTCCTCAGTCATCCTCATCCAGCCGCAACCCGCAACGTCCTTCAGATCGTCAGTCCAGCGGGCACGAGGGAGGCCTACGCTGCGCTTTGCGGTACGTGGTCTCCATTCCAATGCCCCAACGATTATCACGTCAGCGACAAATGTGGCCAGTCCACTGCCACTTTAACTTACTGATTCGGCAGGCTATGTCGGTAGGCTATGCATACTATATTCGTAACAAATAATTATCAACATCCTCTATTCTAGTTCCCTACCCTACCATACACACACACACACTTGCACTTACTCTGACATCCTACACCGCTAACCTTTCAATATTACTATTTCTTCTTCTGGGTCTTTGAAGTTCGTTTTAAATGTATTATTGTAGAAAATGTAAAGCTTTGATGTTATTAGCTACGATTATAAATCTTTGAGGCTCTGGTTTTTGTAATAACAAAAAAATAAAATAAAAGTAAACAGTAAATAACCTAGTGTTGAAGGTTTGGACGAAACAAGGTTGAAGGCCTGTAGAGGTGATAAACGATTTTTTAAAAGACGTATAAATTCAACAGGCAGCGCTGTTTATTAATTAGAACGCTCATAAATAAATATTTTATTTATTTAATTTAAAGCTTGGCCCAGGCCGCTGAGAAATTGAGATTTCCCCCGCGCTTCCCCGCAAATGAATTTTAGTGCCACAAATCGGCACTAGAGGCGCTTGTGTGCGAAATGTTGCATAGCTATTGGAAAAGATAAATTGAAACAGAAAATTGGGTAATATGTATTAAAGTATTAAACATTTGTGGACATCAAGTATTTATTTAATTAAATGTTAAAACAAAACGGTAGTTAAAATATACATTTCGAGAATATAAGTTAAATTTAAAACTTTTGACCATAGTCACATTTGTTTACATAATAATACAAACATTTTTAGTATTTCCCTAATTAACTGCTACATTAGTACCTACTATATTTTTTAGACGTGGGCGCCGACTCGAATTTGCCGGCGGCGACTGTGCGCCGATCAAATTTGGTTGGCGTAGCGGCGCCGCACCTCGGCGTTGTTTAAATGTTACACAAAATGTATACGTTTATTATTAGAGTGCAAGGTAACATGAAAAAAAACCAGCCAAGTGCGAGTCAGACTCGCGTACCTAGGGTTCTGTATTGTGGATGATAAATATAATTTTGTCATTTTTTTTCGTGAATTTCTCAACCGCTTTATTTTTCCTGTAATCTTTACGTAAACTCATATTACCATGATTTAAGCTAATATTTTTTATTTTTCTCACTTTTGTTTTTGAAATATTTTGAACAATATCATATTTTTCATATTTTTTTTACACCGTGATATATGAGCAAATTAACGCTATGTTTGTGCCAAATTTCATGTCTTTATCTTAAACGGTGCTAAAGTTATGAGGCTGTGACATACGGATGGACGGGCGGACAACTGAATCTGGTGAGAATGGTCCTTTTAGGCACGGAACCCTAAAAATCAATCAGAAACAAAATTCTTTGAAAAAAGTTCGCTTCGAGCCCCTGAGATTTTGTTTTTACTATGCACTCTAATAATATTGTGAGTTTCTAAAGCGAAGGATTTTGCTATAAATAATATAATCATATGTAGGTATATGATTTGTGAATATTGTATTAACTTAAAAGTTTAATTTTACTAACAGTATAAATAAAAAGAAAATATCGTTTATTTTTTACAAGCTTAATCTTACTAACACTGTAATCGTTTATTTTTTTATTTAAAACATACATCTGCTAAAATGTAAGAATAGAACTGATTTCTTTAGAATTCTTTTTCTTTTTTTGTGTCATTTTCACACAGGTCAATAGTTTCTATGTGCAACGGGTTGTTCTTCCCAGACCATATACTGAAAACGCAACTTTTACTTCGCGCTATAAGTAACTGGCCCTGAACCTGAAAAATTAAACATGAAGAAATAGAAAAGAAACCTGTTAAATAGTAACTAGATCTAGATTCAAAAATTAAATTACTCATTTGATAAAACCAGTCCTGATTCTTGCTAATTACCAGTGCAACGTCTTTCTTTTTGAAAAATGGTAATTTATTTAAGACATCTACGTCGTTCAAATTCTGTTTGTAAACTGACAAAGGGCACTTAATTTCCACGACTTTATCATTTCCAATGAGTCCATACGGTGTTGCTCCAAGGTAGGGAGTTTGAGCATGAACGAATAATCCGCAGTTCTGTATAGCAATTCCAAGTTGAATTGACAGCTGATTGAGTGCATTAGCTTCATTCGCAACGCCGTTTCTTAACACGCTTATTGCTTTTACATTGCTGAAGTATTGCTTATAGAGAAGTGTTTGCACTAACGTTGACCTTGATGTTTCCCTTTTTAGGGTTCCGTACCCGAAGGATAACCAACGGGACCCTATTAATAAGACTCCGCTGTCCGTCTGTCACCAGGATGTATCTCATGAAGCGTGATAGTTAGACAGTTGAAATTTTCACAGATGATTTACTCGTATTTTTGTTGCCGCTATAACAACAAATACTAAAAAACAGAATAAAATAAAGATTTAAGGGGGTATAGGTGTTAGTTGGACAGGTTTATAAGTTAAACACGTATATGTTCACGATACCGTTGTATTCAATATCCACAACACCTTATCAATAAAACACAATCTTAGTAATACATAGGTACGCATATATAACTCGTTATAGTCGGCGGAGCGCGAACGAGCAGCCCTCCGGCGTGCATCGAGGTATTTCAGCGACTGGACTAATCCGACGGAGATACACGAATCAATCGGAAGATTGCTCGGTCACACTCGGCTCGTGCGCCGATGTAAATACGATAGTTCTGTCTCACTCTTACATGACAATGTGATATCGCCACATCAGCCCCCTCGGAGACCTTAAGGTCGATAAAAATCAGGAAACCGCACTTGCCTGCCGGAACGCGTTGCCCTACAAGGAGCAGTTGAACATTTCGTCATTTCATCAGGCCTACTCTTGAGCACATATGCAGGCTTCAGCCTGTCGATCGAAACAGTAACAGTCTTGCCACCAATATCAATCTTGAAAGTCTTATCTGTACGGTCTATGACGCGATAGGGACCTGTATATGGCGGTTGTAAAGATTTCCTAACCAAATCCTGTCTTAAAAAAACATGAGAAGCATTAGCTAATTCTTTAAAAATAAAAACGTTTTGCTCACCGTGACGTACAACCGTCGAAGGCTGCAATTTGCGAATGTGTGATCTTAACCTAGACAAAAAATCCGTGTAATCAGTCACAGTATCAGGCATGGATGAAGATAAGAAATCTCCTGGGAGACGTATTGATTCTCCATAAACCAACTCAGCTGATGAGGCTGACAAATCTTCCTTCCAGGAACTTCGGATGCCGAGTAAAATTAGCGGCAGTACTTCTGTCCAATTTTCATTCGCATGACACATAATCGCAGCTTTTAACTGACGGTGAAATCTTTCTACCATACCGTTAGAGGCAGGATGATAAGATGTAGTTTTTAAATGCTGCGTTCCAGTCATTAGGGAAATCTGTTTAAAGAGATTTGAATCAAATTGTTTCCCTCTATCCGTGGTCACTTTTTCTGCACAGCCAAAGCGAGATACCCAGCTTGATATGAAGGCTTTAGCAACATTTTCAGCTGTAATATTTTCTAAAGGTACAACTTCAGGCCATCGTGTAAAACGATCAACAGCAGTAAAGCAATATCTATATCCATTAGAAAATGGCAGCGGCCCAATTAAATCAATGTGTACATGAGAAAAACGAGCTGAAGGAGGAGCAAAGGCTTGAACGGGTGCATGAACGTGTCGTGAAACTTTAGATTTTTGACAATTTATACATGTCCGTGCCCAATCTCGGCAATCCTTCCGTACTCCGGGCCAGACGTAGCGCTGAGTAACCAATTTTATGGTTGTCTTAGCACCAGGATGACTTAACCCGTGGAGTAAATCGAAGACCTGTCTGCGAAACTCAGCAGTGACAAACGGTCGCGGTACTGGTTTTGAAACGTCACAAAATAATTTCTGACTCGACCCGGGTATCTCAACTTTTTTTAATACGAGCGATGTTTTACTACCCATTAATGAGCGCAGTTCACTGTCTGTGGTCTGAGAAAATGCAAGAGAGTTCAGGTCAATGACATTGGTAACAGCTTCAGTCCTAGAAAGAGCATCAGCTACAACGTTATCCGTACCAGATATATAACGTATATCGGTGGTGAATTGTGAGATGAAATCTAAGTACCGAAACTGTCGTGGTGAACATTTTTCAGGAGCCTTTTTAAAAGCCGATATGATTGGTTTATGGTCGGTCAAAACGAAAAATGGCTTGAGTTCGACCATATAACGAAAATATTTTATGGATTCATAAATTGCGAGAAGTTCGCGATCATAAGCGCTATACTTACATTGAGCTGGTGTCAATTTCTTAGAAAAGAAGGCAAGCGGTTGCCAGTGACCGTTGACCTGCTGTTGTAAAGCAGAACCAATAGAACGATCTGAAGCGTCAGTTACGATTGCCAGTGGTGCGTTGGGGTCGGGATGTGCTAAGAGAGTTGCTTTTGCAATTGTATCTTTACAAGATTCAAAAGCAGCTTCTAGCGAAGGAGTCCAGTCAATAGGCTGGCTACCTTTAACCGATGAACCACCAAGTAAGGCGTGAAGAGGAGCTTGAACTTTAGCAGAATTTGCAATGAACTTTCTATAAAAGTTCAGCATTCCTAAGAATCTTCTAAGCTCTTTTATATTTTTAGGTCGTGTGAACTCTTGAATTGCCGTAACTCTATCAGGAAGAGGTCGTGTACCTTCAGAATTGACTAAATATCCGAGAAATTCAACCTCTGGTACTCCAAACATGCTCTTGTTAAGATTTATGAGAACACCATGTTCGTTGAGACGCTCAAAAACAAGTTTTAAGTGTTTTTCATGTAAATTCGCATTCTGTGACGCAATAATGACGTCATCAATATACGTAAAACAAAAGTCAAGGCCTTTTAGTATTTCGTCCATAAACCTTTGAAAAGACTGCGCGGAATTGCGCAAACCGAAGCTCATTAACGGAAACTCGAAAAGACCAAACGGGGTCGTTATCGCGGTTTTGTGTATATCCTCTGAGTCCTCTGACGCAATGGGAATGTGATGGTAGGCCCGTACCATATCTATCTTAGTATATATAGTACAACCGAATAAATTATGTGAAAAGTCCCCTATATGTCGAACCGGATACCTATCGGGTATGGTACGTGCGTTCAAGGCGCGATAATCACCGCACGGACGCCATCCTTTATCTTTTTTAGGTACAAGATGTAAGGGAGACGACCACGAACTTTCAGATCTACGAGCAATACCACTACGAACCATATCTTCAAACTCTTGCTTCGCAATTTTTAGTCTATCAGGTGCGAGACGTCTTGGACGGCTAAAAACAGGTGGCCCAGGAGTAGTTCTGATGAAATGTTGAGTATTATGTTTAACCTTACGTTCAACTGGGTCACCAGCAAGTCTGGTCAAGTCCGGATATTGTTGTAGTATCTTGTGATAAATTGATTCACCTGTTAAAGCTTTAATTTGCGGGCAAGCGCAAGCAGAAGCGAGTGAGGCGGCTGAAGTAAGCGAAGTCACATTATCAATCAAGCGTGAGTGACGTATATCAACAAGCAAACTGTAGTATGAAATAAAATCTGCCCCTATTATGGGTTTACTAACATTTGCAATTACAAAACGCCAAGAAAAAGCGCGGCGCAAGCCAAAATCTAAGCATAAACTTATTGTACCATAAGTATGTATAACAGTGCCATTTGCAGCAAACAAATCATAATTAGTTTTAGGTCTATGAGGTCCTTTCAAATAACTAAGCGGGTAGACACACAAGTCAGATCCAGTATCGACCAAAAATTGAATGCGCGTTTTTTTATCACTCACAAATAAACGGCTTGACACGGAATCACAATCACTCGCCGCTACTAGCGATCGATCTACTAGTTTTTTGAATAGTTACATGGAGAACGACACTTTGAAGCTTTCTCACCAAAAGTACGATGATACCAACATTGATGGTCCCCAGTGGACCGGGAGCGGGAGCGCTGGAACCGTTGACGTGGATGTGGAGATCGCCCACGGAACCGGGAGCGAGACTTGGACGCAGTAGCCAAAACGGCCACCTGCCGCGTCAACTCATCCAATCGTCGAGATACATCAGCCATAGATGGTGGTGCTGCTGCCTGGTAAGCTGATGACGTAGCAGCTGCCACTGCCTGATGATGCGTGGGAGCCGTAACCTCGTACACCTTGTCAGCTAGCGCCGCTACACTCTCCAGGGATACTCCTGATTGCATGGCAATTACCGCTTCAACCTGGCTAGGGAGGCGGCTTGACCACATTTCTAGTAGAAAGTCGTCTTGCACCGATGTACCGACTAAAGATCGCAGATGTCGTAAAAACTGAGACGGCTTTCTGTCTCCAAGTTCTTCCTGCGACAAAAGTTGTCGTACACGCTGTTTCTGAGTCGCCGACACACAAAGAATCAAGTGTTTTTTTAATGCCTCGTACTTATTTTCAGTCGGAGGATTTTTTATGAGCTCTTCAACCTCCGAAATATATTTAAAATCCAAATTGGTGATGACGTGTGCAAATTTGGTGTCATCCGATTTAATATTTGCCAATTTAAATTGCGATTCCAATTGTAAAAACCAAAGGTGGGGTTTTTCTGCCCAAAATGGCGGCACCTTCACGCCGACGCCCCACACGCTTTGTTCCGCGAGGTTATCACTTTTTACGCCTCCTGTGTTACCGACATTACTAGTTTTATCGTCGGGCATTGTCGTAGTTAATCACTATTTTTGTGTTCGCACAACGGGTCACCACTATAGGTGTTAGTTGGACAGGTTTATAAGTTAAACACGTATATGTTCACGATACCGTTGTATTCAATATCCACAACACCTTATCAATAAAACACAATCTTAGTAATACATAGGTACGCATATATAACTCGTTATAGTCGGCGGAGCGCGAACGAGCAGCCCTCCGGCGTGCATCGAGGTATTTCAGCGACTGGACTAATCCGACGGAGATACACGAATCAATCGGAAGATTGCTCGGTCACACTCGGCTCGTGCGCCGATGTAAATACGATAGTTCTGTCTCACTCTTACATGACAATGTGATATCGCCACAGGGGCTCCCATACAACAGATATGTTGTTTTGCCGTTTTTATAGATAATGGTACGGAACCCTTCGTGCGCAAGTCCGACTCGCACTTGGCATCACTGCAATCCCGTTGAAGAATGGTTTCCTTTTCGATTCTTAACCTTTGCTTTTGAGTTTTCTCTAAGTTGCTCAGGAACGTGTTTATACGAAGTTCTAGTTCCTCGGGATCAATGACCGTAGTTGGCATGCTTGACCGTAACTCTTATCTGTTTATAAGGATTTGCTTGTGAGTGTGGGTTTGAATAATACTTTTGGTAGGAGGCGTTGACGTTTTTTGTAACAAAACACGAGTTTGGTAGTGTAAACCAGATATTTTTATATTTATGGTAGATTTTCAATAAATAATAGTTATTTTTAAATACAATATTAAGTAGGTAACAAGTAAAAGACCAGAACCTACCCTTAAACACTAAAGGACGTCCGCATGAATTTGGGATACAAACAGCCGGTTTACCCGTAGGAACGCATTTTTAATAATATAGAGAATTTAAGGTGTTTTCTCTAAATCATTGAATTTCAAACAGCTGAATTAATTTAGCCAACTAAGAGACAAAAAGTTTTTAAAAATTTTGTTTATACCTTTCTTCATCAACATCCGAAATGGAGGGTATTAGAAGCGTTTTACCTACCAATAAAACGCTTATTAAATTACTTACCTTATTCGAAGCTTAATAGATTGAGATAGGCACTTCTAGTTTCCCGCGCTATTTCCGTTTCCGTTTTACCCAAGAAGTTTCGTCATGGTATCATGACGGTATCATGATGGTATCATGTCTGGTTTTTACCCCTTCCTCCACGAGGCAGAGGCGCGTAAGAAAACGTTCGCGCCTTGTACTTCATTGCGTCGAAAAACCAACAGGCAGAAATTATACTATTAAGCTTCGAATAAGGTAAGTAATTTAATAAGCGTTTTATTGGTAGGTAAAACGCTTCTATTAAATCCCTTGACCGTTATTCGAAGCTTAATAGATTGAGACGTGTTTGTTATCGCCTGGTGGAGGAGGATGCCAATGTGAAGTTACGCATGTATGAATAGGACTGATAGAAAAACGTATATCGGCCTGAAATTGTAGGTGTTTGTACTAAAGAAAAATGACAATGTACATATTTGATGAGCAAAAGATCATATGTATTCACAAACATTAATTTTAAATAGGCGAACACAAGTTTACATAATCAACAAAGGCACATCAATGTTCAACTAAATATAATTTCGGTAACTTAGGTACTGAAATTAAGTAAGGATTTCACAGAGGTCAGTCTTCGAAATCAATATATTAATTGTAAATATAATTATGAGGAGCACATTTTTATAAACTAAATATAATTACTGTATAGGATCAAATAAGTTAGTGATACTATTATTTGATACAATTGGCATGACTTGCCGTCTATAAAAACGATTAAATGTAACACTAGACCTCCAGTTCCCTCTGGATAATATATCATCAAGAGGGACATTGTCAAACCAATTTTTAGAAGCCACAGCCGAGCGTACGCTCCCAGGTGTTGCAACAACACCGGCCTCTCTCAGGATTGTTTTGACCCAGCCAGCTATTATTGTTCTAGAGGCCGCCTTTGGTGGACCTCTAATACTAACAAACAAATTAGTGCATGCCGCCAAATCACGTCTCTCTTTTAATAGATGTACAGTTCGCTTGATCCAATAAACAGGATCAAGATTTTTATCTGCTATATTAGTGGACAATTTCCATCCCGATTGTCTATGGTCAGCTGAGTCGGTCTTAGATCCAAAAACTGGCCAAAAGGTTACACTGGAAGAATTTTCAATATAATGCTCGGCATCAATGTGTAGAAGGGTCAAGTCGTGAACACGCCTACCAGAACAAAGTAACAATAACATAGCAGTTGTTCTGGAAGCTAAGAATTCGCTATTATCTGCCTCAGGGGACATGTTGCGAAGATACGACACAACTGTATCTATATTCCAAACAGGAAGCTTACGGGTCATTGGTTTCTTTAAGGCAATGGACTTTAAAACGTGTTTAACTAATGTATGCGAACTTATTTGACCAGAAATATCTGCATCGCATAAGGTAGAAACGACTGATTTGTGCAATAAAATTGTATTATACGACAAGTTGTAAACAAGATGCAAATCAGCTAAATATTTTGCAACAACTGACCCTGTGGGTTTCAAAGGATCTACTTCGTGACTCTGCGACCATTCTGACCATCGAGCCCATGCTACTTTGTACGTTTTAATAGTAGATGGGCGCCAGGAATCTTTTAGCAATTTAATTTGTTCCTCGTTCCACCCCGTGATGTTGTTTGCCCACCCCCACAGGTCCACACCTCCAGAGTCATGTTGCGAACGTCTCGCGGAGCTAGCCCTGTCGAGGTGTCTATCAGATGACGCTCGAGATTGTAAATCGAGAACGGGGCTGCTAACGCCCTGGCTTTCAGGTCTGCTCGCCAAAACACCCGTTCCCAGCGAGGTACCACCAGCAAATAAATTCCTTGAGCCTGGTTCAGATGAGCTAGCACTCTGGGTATTAGGTATGGTGGTGGAAACATCCATGCCAGATGAAAATTCCACGTTAGGGAGAAGGCATCGTGAAACATTGCTTGTTGATCGTGTAAGTCTAGTGTCACATAATTCTCTACTACATGTGCTGTCTTTGAAGCAAACAGGTCTATGAGGGGAACACCGAACTTCGCAAATAACATCTCTGTGCACGGAGGAAACAGATGCCATTCTGGGGGTCGTAGGTTTCGCGAGAGATGATCGGCATGGCAATTGTATTTGCCGGGAAGATGGAATGGAGTTAATTGAATCTGGTATTGATCCAATATTTGAAACACATCGTGAGTGAGTTTCAGTAATGGCAGAGATCTCGTTCTCCCCTCGTTCCGTAGGTAGGAGACTACGGTTTTGTTGTCGCTTTGTACAAGAACTGTGCTCTGTCGGAGGAAAAGACAACGATCTTCTAAAACCTTTAGCACCGCTAGCATTTCCTTCATATTGCAATGCAAATGTTCTTCCGATAAGGTCCACGTTCCTGACATAGGAGTATTGTCTATTTGGGCTCCCCAGGCATGGTCTGAAGCGTCTGTCGTCAAATAATGCGTTGGAGGCGCAGCATGGATTATTGAAGGATAGTGGCAATTGTCTAACCACCATTGTAGATTCCTTCGGACATCTTGTGGGAGATGATGGAGTTTTGTAGATTGATCTTTGAGTATCGAGTTCAGGAATAGTAACAGTGCTCGGTGGTTCAGTCTGCCTCTCGGGACAACAAAACTTGCAAAATTGAAGAAGCCCACTAAGCTGCGGAGGACATGAATGGTAATTTTGTTTAGCTGCAGTATTTTTGACACTTTGGTACGAAGTGCTGTTACTTTCTCTTGAGGAAGAGACTTTTTGTTTGCCCAGGGGTCCCATTGCACGCCCAAATACACTAAACTCTTTTGCGGGGTCGTTTGTGTCTTTTTGAGATTCACCACCCATCCTAGTCGTTCCAGATAAGTGATTAACATGTGCACGTGGTCGCACAGTGTTGATCTGTCCTGATGAGCCAATAAATAATCGTCTAAGAAAACAATTATTCGAACTCCTAGGTTTCGGAGCATTTGAGCAATCCAATTGGTCAGCGAGGCGAAGGTTTTTGGTGCCGTGCTGAGACCGAAAGGTAGGCATGTCATTTCCAAGATTTCCCCTTTGTAAATTAGTCTTAGAAAGCGTCTGTGGCTCTCTGCTACTGCCAAATGAAAGTAGGCTTGGGAAATATCCACCTTGCACAACCAGTCCTGAGGTTGAAGAAAATCCGGTACTTGGTAAACATTTATTAAATTGAAAGGGTCTGTTAGCACATACTTGTTGAGAGCCTTTAGATTGAAAATTGGACGTACAGAGCCGTCGCTTTTTGGAATGAGAAAGATCTTTGATATAAAGCTTGGTGATAGCTGTACTGGTTCGAGCACACCCTGGCTCTTCATCTGCTCTATAGCTTTGGTCATGTTTTCCGACACAGGAGTATCGAAACCCGTCCGTTTCAGGCTCGGCATTACTAATGGTGGTTTTTGGACAAAGGGTATGCGATAACCTTTTATGATTCGAAGCAGATATAGTGGAGCTCCTAGTCTTTCCCACTGGCGGTAATAATGTGCTAACTGACCCGCTCGGAACTGGACAGAGTCAATACCTTTTCTTTTTGCCCCCGTGGTTGCCAGCGGAGGGTGAGCCGGCACGCTTACGGCCATATTTGTTTTGATACTTCGGTTTTCTATTTTGTTGTGTACCTTGGGACCGAAAATTGTTATTATAAGGACCACCTCCACGACGGTCACTAATCTGGCGTCCTTGCGAAGGACGATAAAAGTTACTACCCTGCGAGGGTACTTTATCATTCAAGCCAAAACTTTTGGTACCCTGCGAGGGACCTTTATATGGCGCGGACCCTTGCGAAGGGTTCTGATCTCTATCCTTACTTGTTCCTGCTAGCGGAGCGGAGCTGCTTGATTTAATTGGCCAGAAAGCTTTTCTTACTCCACCAGCTTTCTCAAGCGAAGTTGTGAAACTTTCTGCATTGAATACATTTTGGCAAGTCGGTGGTATTTTTCGCAAAGCAGATTTGACAAGGGGGTCACGTACAAAGCTCATTATGCCATCTCTTCTCATTTGAATAATCTCAGCTCGGTGACCGCAAATAATTTGCATCAGGTCCCCTGACACTTTATGAAATTCTCCTTGAATGAACAGTTCATTGATTTTTTCATTGAGATTTTCATAACTCGGGTTGTCACTATCACGAAACCATGTTAGAAGACTATGGAGGCTATTTTGTACAGCTTCTCTTTGTTTTAAAGCACAAAAAGTCAGGGATGCAAATGTCTTATCTGCGTACGCCAAATTCCGCAAGGTATCATACGCCTTCACCTCATCATTCATTTCTAACCCGACAAATCCTGGAGTAAGGTTATAAAGTTTTTGAGTTTCGGCATAACGAACTTCGCACCATTCCTCCGTATTAAAACGCTGTATATCATTTAAGGATTTAACAAACTTCTCTGGCGCTTTGGGAACGGTAGGTTCCTTTCACTTTATCTCTATGTCAAAATTAATGACAGGCTCCACTTTGTTTACATTATCGGGTACATCCTCATAAAGCTCGCCACTGACGTTTGGATCAACCGAAAAATCATCCTCAATGTTGACAAGAGGACTCGGTGCATGAGCGTTATTGGACAAATGACTGCGCAATTCACGTACCTGTCTGGTCAGCTCCTCTAACCTTTGATCATCGTGGCGCCTTCGTTTGCCCCCCCTTCTTTTGTTACGTCTGCGGCGAGAGCGCTTGTGGCGACGACCTGAACCCGATGAAGAGCTCGAAGTCGATGAGCTGGTACTGCTGCTGCTGCTCAAGGAACTCGAAGTCGACCTTCTCCTCCGCCTGCGAGGCGGAGTTGACGGCGCTACAGGCCTCGGTGACGGCGGCGATGGGTGCAGCGCGTGTGATGGCGAGGCCTGCGCACGTGGTGGCAATGGGGCCTGCGCACGTGGTGGCAATGGGACCTGCCCACATGGTGGCAACAGGGTCTGCGAGACCCTTGCACGATGTGGGATAGGGGCCTGCCCACGTGCTGGTGGCGCTTCGTCGTCATTAGGATCCATTGTTCTATAAATTGCGTAAATTTGGGTAGGTAAATACTAAAATCTTATTATTTTACACTTACACTTCTTCCCGTTAACAGATATTAAAATCTGATCTACTCTAAAGCACGAACGGAAAAACCGTTATTTAATAATTATATAGGGTACGGCATACCAAGAAGAAATAAAATAGTGTACTTACAATTTAGTTGAATCTTACCATATAAATCCTTGTTAGAAAAATCACCGGATAGTGAAATTATATAAATGGAAATAATTATTTCAAAACGGAATTTTTAAAATACCGGTATTGGTTGAGGCTCAGGCACAACCTTTCGTAGCGGGAAACAAGACGCCAATGAAGTACAAGGCGCGAACGTTTTCTTACGCGCCTCTGCCTCGTGGAGGAAGGGGTAAAAACCAGACATGATACCATCATGATACCGTCATGATACCATGACGAAACTTCTTGGGTAAAACGGAAACGGAAATAGCGCGGGAAACTAGAAGTGCCTATCTCAATCTATTAAGCTTCGAATAACGGTCAAGGGATTTAATATATATTTTTTTTGCAATGTGGTATAATTGAAACTTTAATTCAAATAAAACATTATTTATGTAACCTAGATTTTTGGTCACTGACAAGCCGAACATTTATATTATGATGACATTTTTTTATGATTAATCGAGGTCCGTATAGTTAGTTCTCAATGTTGCATTTATCGTTTCCTCTGTTTCATTAATTTACTAGGCAACATGATATTTTAATTGAATACCGTTTTCTTCCGTATTATTTTGCCAAGCGACCAACCGTCACGCGGTGGCGGATCCAGAGCTTGCGGTGTCGGCGTGGTGACGCCGCCAATACGCAATTCCTAGCTAATAGTGGAAACCGGGCAGGCCGTGCGCCACTGCTCCGTTTCCACGAACTGATCAAAATAATAATATTTTATAGAACTTTGTTATTTACATTTGTATTTTCTGTCAAAAAGGACTGTCCATACTCGGTACACAACATGGTGTCCCCATCTTTGATAGTACTTTATACATTTTAGCTCAATTAGCAGAGAGAGACGAAAGAAAGTTCTAGACAGACACTAAGACGGTAAGATAGGTGGTGAGCCCTATTATTGCCGCACCTACCTACTCTGGGTACAAATACATGCTCTGTGTTATTTTTCTTTTAGATCATGTTATTTTAGAACTTAGAACTTTGTTCGAAAGTTAAATAGATGAAAAATCTATAATATTACAATCGACAATAAAATTTGTACCAAATTACGTTCCATTTTTCTCACGCTAAAGTTCTTATTACATTGCAATAAATATGACAGCGCCATAATTCACGGGACAACTGATAGGACTCGCTCGAGATACGAGCGTAACCTGAATGAACTCTTATTACAGTTACAGTAAGTAAGTGTTAGATTTACGCAGTAAAGTCTGGTCACTCTGGTGCCATACACCTGTGTCGGCTTGGTTTGAGCTCAAAGGAAGCGCCCGGCGCGGGCGGCGGCGCTAGGTTTACCTACCTAGTTTCATTCACATCATCTGATTCATCTTTTTGTTCATTATCTTTTCTCGATCTGAAAGAAAACTATTCACATTATTAGTTGATATACGTAATATGCATCTCTAAGTACATAATTTACGATATTAAAGTTGAAGAAAAATAATTATACACCGCGTCAAAATAATGTACTGGTGCAATTTTGTTTGTAAAGAAACAAAAGTAATAAATAAAATCAATATAATATATCGTCACGAAACGAATGCTCGAGGGGGTGTCAAGAGGTTTTCCGAGTTTGAACTGTGAAATGTAAGTCATACTCTACACGCTCTGTAAACCCACGTTTCACCGACGATTATTACGTCCCAACGTGATGGGTGGTGGTTACGGTGAACCCTATTGCCGTACCTACTCTGGGTACAAATACATGCTTTTTAGGGCACCTATAATAAAAAGTAAATTGAATATTTACTTACTCTTACCTTACTATATATAATATAATATTTACTTACTCTTACCTTAAAATATCCAACATTCTTTTTTGTCTCTCTCTATATGAAAATTTACTTCGATCTCCTTTAAATTTTATTTTCTTTTGTCCCATTTTATATATATATTTTAAAATGTTTATGGTTTTATAGCGCAGAGCGAAAACTGGCACAGGCCCGACCTCCAGAGCGCCTCAGCGCGAACTGGTCGCAGGCGACACACAGCGATCAGAGCGTTGCGGGAAGAAATTATATGTATTATTTCATATTTATTTCAAATGTTAATTGTGATCAAAAAGCGTTCAACAAGTAACTTAAGTAATGTATGTAAAAAATTCTCGCATATTTTGAGATGTATAGCTTTAAAAATACATATCATTAGCTCGATGTTAAGATTTTTTTAGAGCTGACTTTGCGATTTTTTTCTATCGAGCGAAGTTAATTAAATTACGTTTTCAGAACGACAAGTTACTTAAGTATATCCTCGTTTCTAATATATATTTTTTTTGGATTTTTAATAACGTAATTACTAACGGTATGAATTAAACAAAATGTTAATTTTATAATTGAGGGGCCTTAAATAGCGTCATCTATTGGATTGCGGGGTGAGGCAGGGGGGGCTGACCTCGCCCAAGCTATTCAACCTGTACATTGAGCTCAGCAGCGCCGGGGTCGGTTGTTCCATAGGCGGCAAATCAGTCAACAAGACATGGTGCTGCTGAGCCCCTCGATCAATGGTTTCAGAACATTACTGGCCATTTGTGAAAGATACTCTGTGTCCGCGAGCTCAGGTACAACGCGCAGAAGAGTAAGAATAAAACGTATGACATAGTTCCTCCTGTCACTCTCTGCGGCTCGCCTCTGAAGAGAGTGAGTCAGTTCGAGTACCTGGGACACGTGGTCACGGAGGATCTCAGTGATGATGTGGACATCGAGAGGGAGCAGAGGGCGCTGGCTGTAAGATGCAATATGCTGGCCCGCAGATTTGCACGCTGCACTGATAACGTTAAAATTACCCTATTTAAGGCGTACTGCCAGTTTATGTACACGTGCAGTCTGTGGACCAGATATACGCAGAAATCATTCAGTACCCTCCGCGTCCAATACAACAATGCGGTCAGGGTGCTGTTGGGGCTGCCACGATACTGCAGCGCATCAGGAATGTTCGCAGAGGCACAGACTGATAGCTTCACAGCAATAGTCCGAAAACGTGTGGCTTCCCTTATGAGTCGTTTAAGGGGCAGCTCCAACAGCATCTTGGAGGGCATTGTTGATCGTTGGGATAGTCCCGTTCTGGGATTCTGGAACAGGGTTCACGTGGAGTCACAGTGCTTCAGTGCAACAGAGGATGTTGTTGTAGGCATTACTCCATTTAGTTGTGTGATGTCTGCAACAGCGACTTCTGCTGCCTTTTCTGTGTTTTTATTTTTGTGTGTAGATAAGGATACTAACATAGTTTTTAAGCATATAGTGCTACTAACTAAGATATGGATTTCGGTCTGAAATAAATATTTTCTTTCTTTCTTCTTTCTTTCTTTCTATATAGTTAAATAAAAAGTATAAATGCGAAATTAGTTGCAGCAATTGTATAACAGATGATGATACCTTGTTTGATGAACGGGATAATTGTAAAATCTAATTTTTTTTCAAATGTTTCGGTCTACCAGTTTCAGAGAGAAGGGAAGGGGGGACATACATATTTTTGTGGTTTTTTAAATGATACCCATATTTTATTTTTAGGATAATATTTTTAATTTTTCTCATTTTTGTTTTGGAAATATTTTAAACAGTTTCAAATATTTCCCATTTTTTTTACATCGTGATATGTGGGCCTATTAATGCTATTTTTGTGTCAAATTTCATGTCTTTATCTTTAACGGTGCTAAAGTTATGAGGCTGTGACATACAGACGGACGGACGGAAAACGAAGTCTCACCATAAAGATTTCTTTTGTATCTTTTAGGTACGGAACCCTAAAAAACTATACTTTTTTCGGTATTTCATGCATCACGAAATGATTTCATGCATTTTTCGTGATGCATGAAACACGAAAAAACTATTGAATGGGTTTTCATGTGGTTACCACTCGGCAATGAGACAGGGATTGCAAAGAAACACTGTTCGCTAACTAATTATCCGATTTAAAAAACTGGTAGGTATTCTTTTTATTGCGGGATTCGTAAGGGATTACACTTTGGCCGCATTATCTTCTTCCACGCAGACGAAGTCGCGGGCAATAGCTAAGGTAGTTAATTAAATATTTGTAATTTTCAGTTTTTCCCTATATGCTATAAGACCTACCTGTAAACGAAATTTCAAGTTTCTAAGTCAACTGGAAGTGCCCTATAGGTTTTGATTCCCTTGCGAGTGTCAATAATTTTATTTATCTAAAGACTTCGTCCAAGTCTAAAGACCATAACTTTAAATACATGCTTCCCAATAGGACAGGCGTTAGCGCTTAAAAAAATAATATTTTTTATAGCAGTAATCCACTTTCTTCAATTATTGCGCTGTGTATAGACGTATATAGGTATTAAGAACAAATATTTTATATTTTGAAAACCATTTTCATTTATTAATTACAGTTTAACTGACTAACCTCTATTTGCACTAAACCAAGATTAGTTTACATTGATTACACTTTATTTTTCATACAAAATGTAAGGGATGGCACGATTCGCTGTTAACTAGTCTTGGTATAGTGCAACTGGGTGTTAATCTATCACCTAGGCAGTGGCGTGCACAGAACTTTTTTCCGGAAAAGCAATCAGAAGGTCAAGTACGACAATAAAAAAAATATGAAAAAATTTAAATATCACTTTGAAAAAAAAAAAGTTTGTATGAAAATGTCCACTCTAGGGTAGGCAGTGCCTACCCTGGCGTCATACAAACTTTTTTCTTCAAAGTGTTATTTGAATTTTTTCATATTTTTTTTATTGTCGTACTTGACCTTCTGATTGCTTTTCCGGAAAAAAGTTCTGTGCACGCCACTGCACCTAGGGTACAATAAATAACTTAAATAACTACTAATAGTTAAGTTACACAATACTCGTGCGCTTACAATATTAAGTACAGAATACTTCTGTTAGGCAGAGGGCCTAATGTAGGCCAAATATGTCGAGTAAATACTCGGTAAATCTAATCAGGCATATTCATTTCGTCGAATGACTATAATAATAATAATAATAATAAAAGTCTTCTCTCTGTGTAACCCTTGAATTGGCAGAAGGGTCTTGTGGGCAGCGATGTCATCCAAATCGGGTTGGCGGGAAGTGACATAGTGTTTTGAAGTAGCAGATGTACGCTCTCATGGTAAGCCGCACATGTTTGTTGCTCTTTTGATTCTGCTGCACAGATGATGCGTTGATAGCTTTGGCTTCACACCCCGAAGAGAGGAGGAACACAGCCGCGATGACGGCAAACAGGATATGAAGAACACGCATCTTCCAAATCTTGCTTTGCGTTTCAAAATTTGTAATCTGAAGATGATTCACCAAACTTTTGCTTCTTCTTTATTCAAACAACTGTGGAGTTTCTCTCAAAGTAAATAAACAATCTAGTAATCCTGTCAGTGGGTATTGAACTGTTCAGGTTGAAGCTTGGATGTGTACTGAATATTGTTTGAAGATCTCCCATTTATATAGATCTAGACGTGGGGTTATCGCGCGCGCGAACGAGATAACCCCCGAAACCAGCCTCGATAGTGAGACAAGTTCGTTGACTGACTTCGTCAATGTCACTCCAAACTCATTATAGTAAAATTATCAAAAATCGTAGCACGTGCCTTGGGGCAGGTTTTTAAACATTTACTACAACTGCTAGGCAATCTTTATGAAATTCTACAGAAGTCCTTGGTTACGAAAGAAAATATTCTTTTGATTTGACCTCCCTTATGTACCAGTAGGTCAATATCTGATTACGTAGATAGTACTTAATGCACGACTTTATCTGGTGAACAATTATATTACCGCACATTTTAACAATAAAATAAATAGTAGATACAGTATTATTATTTTTTAAAAGATTACTAGACTACAAGCATTGTAGTATTATTGGTGAAATTCAGATTAAAAACATAATATGTGGGCTGGGGCCTATTTTGGCCAAAGAATAAGCCTGGCCAATGGTCAGTGGCCATCCAGCGTGGCAACGCCGCTAGCCTTTTGGGCACCCTCTCCAACGACGGCGACGATTTGGCCAGCATTTTTTACCTTGTGTAAATATTTTAAGTTTAGTTTAGTTTAGATTAATTTATTTTAGTCCCCCTTTTTTTTTACTATTTTAATGTTATTTAAGTTAATTGTATTGAATAAAGACTGACCAGTACACTTTAATATACCATTCTCCTTATGCGAAATAACTGGAGTATATCCATCAGGCCCGTATACTTATATAAGAGGGGGGATTAGGGTGTCGTATAAAACCTTATTTAAAAATTTTGTTTTAAAAAGCGAAAATGTTATAAAGACATATCACCATAAAAATATGTTGTTGATACGTCAACCACCTGTTCACAACTTAAATTAAAAAATGGATGAATCACGACGCATATTTTATGTATTACTTACAAACAATTCTGAAAGTTTTATCTCCCCCTTCCAAAAACTAATCCTGGGTACTTTCGCTACCGATCTGAATCCATGCCGCACCTTCGCTACGGGTCTGAATCCATACCATATCTCCGCTACGGGTCTGAATCCATGCCGCACCTCCGCTACGGGTCTGAATCCATACCATATATCCGCTACGGGTCTGAATCCATGCCGCACCTCCGCTATGGGTCTCGAATCCATACCGTACTTTCGCTACGGATCTGAATCCATGATGTACCTCCGCTACGGGTCTGAATCCATACCATATCTCCGCTACGGGTCTGAATCCATACCATATCTCCGCTACGGGTCTGAATCCATACCATATCTCCGCTACGGGTCTGAATCCATACCATATCTCCGCTACGGGTCTGAATCCATACCGTACTTTCGCTACGAGTTTGAATCCATGCCGTACCTCCGCTACGGATGATACTCCACTACAGACTAAAATAAATTATTAAGTACAAAGATTATCACTTATCTATCACACCTTGTAATGAAGACAAGGGTAATTGGGTCAATGCAATCGTAAAACCTTGGTACATTAGTAAATAACATGAAATAACATCAGACCCCCGGACTAACTTATCTAACTTTAACTGGGTTAGCGAATATTAGGCCGTTGCTACGTAGATATGTAGACGGATTCTTTTAAAAAATAGAAGATACATATAATATTTCGTGCCTAGTGAAAAAATACACTTTTATACGTAAAAAAATACTTTTGTAAAAACATCAGTTAATTAAATCAACAGGTATTTAATTTAATGAAACTAATTTAACTAATTTACAAGTTTAGTTATTTTTAGTGAACAAGATAATCACATCTTCGAAATACTGGCTTAAATCTAATAATGGCTTAAATCTAATAATCTCTTAAAAATAATAATCTCTTAAATCTCTTAATAATCTCTTAATCTTAATAATCTCTTAATCTAATAATCTCTTTTTTTTTCTTTTCTTTTTTTTAAGTTCATGTATGTATATATATATATATTAAGTTCATTCTGTTATGTGTAATTTTAGAAGTTACCGATGTTTTCTTTTATATAGTTTTAAATATTATTTGCGAAGGATGTATACATTTTTAAGGTACGTAGAACAGAACTGTACCTTTAATCTCGTCCACCATCAATGTTTTTTGTATCTTCTGCAAATGTATCTTACATAAATAAATAAATATTTACAAAAAAAAAACCTAATCTAAACTAAAATAGAAAAAATAAAAATTGTGCCGCGGCGGTTGTACGTGCGGTGAAGGCGTCTCACGTGACCTTTAGTTGGTGCACTCAGTAAGAGCACTGAAGTTGGGCGGGGGCTGGGCTGTGGGGCTCAAGCTGCGGAGAGTGGGGAGCAGCGCGGGAAAGTGTTGGCTGCACACTGTAGCCCATGGATGTACATGCTGAAGCCGTGGTCTTTGTGAGGTATGCTATAAAACTGGTGACGGTTGCTGGTGCACTTTTTATCAATAATCTTATCAATGATATTTATTAAATGATTTTTCTTCAAAGAAACTTGCTTTTAGCGGCACAGATTTACCAAAATTATAAATTATTAATAAAATTACGGAAAAAATACTTCTGAAGTTGACATTGGACCATAGACCATGTTTTTCAATAAATATATGATATTATAAATATACCAATAAATATTGATAAGACCAAATTAATGAATTTTGGACAAAGGACTCAACCACCGGCTATTGACATTTCATATGAGGACAAAAAAATAGAAGAAATTGACATAATAAAATTCTTAGGTTTAAATATTTATAATAAGTTAAATTGGAAAGCACATGTGGAGAGTGTCTGCAAAAAATTAAATAAGTTTTCATTTGCTCTGTATATGTTAGTTAAAGTAGCCAACCGTAAAGCAGTTTTGAATGCCTACTATGGTTACGTGGAAACAAAACTCCAATATTTTTTTCAATGCAAGTGCTCGTAAAGGCCCACTTTTTATGCATCAAAACCGAAAAGAAAGTCGATTATTTTGCCCTAGGGCTTTATTATTATTATTTTTTTATTTATTTACTATGGTTGGCTAACCTGCAGCCTTTCTTGTGTACCATAAATGTATTTTTTTTTCCACTGTTTACCGTCTCTGGATACAGTCCTTTTGAGCCAATTATAATTTAAAGTTCACAAAATTATATTTGTTTTATTTCCTCACACTATGCATTGAAAAACGTAGTATGATACACGGGCGTAAGAACAATAAAGTATTCCTTTTCGCCCTCGTAGCATAAACTATTATTACAGTTTA
Source organism: Ypsolopha sequella (assembly GCA_934047225.1). NCBI lineage: Eukaryota > Metazoa > Arthropoda > Insecta > Lepidoptera > Ypsolophidae > Ypsolopha > Ypsolopha sequella. Next base: position 27,347,612 of record OW203990.1, on the reverse strand, counting down.
GTGCGTCTAGTTTTTTATGATATCTAGTAATGTAACCAATTATTTTTTAACAATAAGTATTTTTTAAAATTTAACATTATATTACTTTATTATGACTTTAATCTAGCTGTAAGTACTTACTTTAAAATATTTGTGTGCCTTTAAGGCGAAACATAGAGAGTCCATTTTAAACTTATGTATATCCAACTAGCTGACCCGGTGAACTTCGTATCACTTACCTCTTAATATAAACCATATGTATGTATTTCAGAGCCGGCAGCTTTATAAAGGCATCATCAGAAAGTATCGGCTCCATAGTGGGCGGAAAGAGTGGGCAAATCACGCACACATGTTCAGCTTAATGTTCATAATTATTTTGCATGAGACATTATATTAGATTATAGACACTTAGGTATATTAACAAATAAGGTACCAGCCTATTTTTTTTATCTGTATCGATTACGCCACATTACTAAACGTAATAGTAACCTGCCAACACTGACTGTCAGTGTCACTGTCACCGAACTTTCCAAGAAAATATAATTGATATTTCAAAACTATTTTTCAGAAGTTATAGTTAACTTTTAACAATGCATTGTCCCTTTTGTAAAAAGTGGATTGAACGGCAGAACAACAGAAGTACCTGTCCTAGTTGCACAAAACAAATGTAAAGATGCGACGAATGTTTCACAATAACCGCTGATACCTTCAAGTTTTGTATAAAGTGCGGTCACAATTTGAGCCGAATAATACGAATTAATAGGGCTAAGGAACAAAAAAAATCGAGTGAAACAACAACTGTTATTAAAACCGAAGTTCGTCTCAACAATGCCATCATCATCATCTGTGTCATCATCTGAAGGAATAACATTTTCAGAACTTAATTTAACTGCCGATGAACTAAAGGATTTGGATGAGATTTAAGAAAGTCATGAACACAACATCGGCAATATTCGCCACGCCGTCAAGTCCTGGCGAGGCAAGTCAAGACATCTTTAGCAAGTCTGGTTCGCATTTGCTGTTAGATTAATTGATATGTTGCCGATTCAGGTGTCAATCGCGGAAATTTAAGAAAATATGGTTCCTACCGTAAAGGTTGATTTATATAGTCTTTAATAAAAAATATTTGAATTATATCAAATTGAATATTAGTTCAGACATATATGTGTTAGTCAACAAATATACCCAAATGCACGACACCGTGGTGGCGTGGCCTTCCAATGTAAGTGGCCGGCAAAATTGACATTTTTCCCACATTGTTTGCATTGCCATCGGCATTAATAGCATCGCGAAGATGAGTGTACTCTTCAGATCGAAGCTGCTGTTGGTTTAGACGGATGTACGTCAATCGTTCACGGATTCTGTTTGAATAAAAATTCATAGTACTGACTTTTTTGTTGGTTTCAGCACCTGTAATCAATTAATCAGTCATCCCAAAAACTAATGAGTCTAATGGATCAGGTGGTGGGACTAACTGTGGCAATTTTACTTTACCACCAGCACAACATAATCCTGCAAATTCACCGCTGTATTTTAAAGCGTATTTTAAAGCTTTACAATGTTGACAAATTATTGACATTTCCCCAATTGTTACAGATTTGTCGGCACTATAATCTATTTCTTGATCGTAGGAGAATGCTCCTCGTGCCAGGTTCACAGGAACATTGCGTCTGCGGAATCGATCAATTTCATTTTCCCGTGCTCGCTGCTGTTGTGATCGATGTGCCCGAACTCGTTCCATTCTATGCCTATTATCCACTTCATTGTAATTCACTCTAGAATGCAAATCTGTCATACCAATACGACTGTTATCATTATCAGTCTCTCGCTGGTCATCAGTGCGATTAGCGCGTGAGGTAGCTCGTCGCACATTCGATCGACTTCCACGACCTATGTTAGGTCGTTTTCTCCTCGGCATTGTAAGCAGTATCAGAATGATAAATCAAGTTTTGAATCTTTTTTCAGGTGTTAAAAACATAATGTGTGCGGGTAATAGATAAATTGAATGCAATTCCGTGCATTTTGATACTTGACTGCTGTTAAAGTAAAATAACTGACACAATCCAATGTGATCTTCTAAAATAATCGTTAAAATATTTTTACGGATTTTTTCGAGGGTTTGACAATTTTTATAATTGCTAAAAACTAAGAAAAAAGGAAGCAGTTTGATCACAGAAAACTGTAGTCATAAAACCGGTAAAACCTCATACAAATTTCATAGTATCGGGGCGTTTTGACATTTGATAAAGAGTCGCTGATTTGATTTTTAGGGAAGTTTTAGATCGTATAGCGAACTTTACTGTTTCAAAGTATATTTCTGAACGCACCCAACACAACAATCAAGTGAATTCAAGTGTCATTATAATGTCAGTATTTTACATGTTTTAAATCTAAATACGCGATAATCAGACTATTATGGATATATGTTGTCGATTCCAAACCCTTATTTAATCTAGATCTACATGTTTTTATTCCTAAAAAATACCGAACCGACGCGACGGGGCGAACATCAAATGTTTGACAGTTAAGAACAGTTTGTATGGGAAAATAAAATTGTCGTTTTTAGTATTTTCCTCGCAATTTTTCCACATTTTCTCATCGCTTAAACCTTCCCTGGACTTCCACAAATATTTCAAGACTAAACTTAGCCAAATCGGTTCAGCCGTTCTCGAGTTTTAGCGAGACTAACGAACAGCAATTAATTTTTATTTATATAGATAGATAGATTTTTCCACATTTTCTCATCGCTTAAACCTTCCCTGGACTTCCACAAATATTTCAAGACTAAACTTAGCCAAATCGGTTCAGCCGTTCTCGAGTTTTAGCGAGACTAACGAACAGCAATTCATTTTTATTTATATAGAAGATAGATAGATTATTGTACCTATGTTGGTCAAATAAATTATTATGAATTATGAATTAGTTATTCACATTATACAGAGTGACTTTTTGATCATCGTCCAAATTCATACTGGTGGCTTGGTAAGTGATCAGTATCTTGGATCAATAACAATATTGATCCAAGATACTGATCACTTATCAAGCCTCCAGTATGCATTTGGACGATGATCAAAAAGTCATCTTGTATATAATATACTAATTTAGATGACATAAAAACAATGTACCCTATAAAAAAGTATCGTTTGGTACAAAACCCCTCCCTTCCCGAAAAAAAAAGGATATCGTGAAAGCTCTTGTCAGCAGAAGTTGTAAAGAAAATTTAAGAATTTTTCTCTAAATATTAATATTAAAATTTAGTTTTTCAGCCTATGCAGTTTTTCTTAAAACTGTCTTCCTCTCCCCCTTCCCTGAAGATAAATCCTGGGGACGCCTCTACGATAAAGCAAGAAAGTTCTTCAAAAGCCTACACAAGAGCTTTTTGCACTTTTGTAGAGATTATAGTAGGTAATTTAAATGTTCTGAGGTTGAGAGCATAGACAATACTATGGTTGAGAGACAGAGGTAGGGTTGCCAACCGTACTTTAAAATAAAGTATCTTACGTTATTTTGGGTCCCTGTACTTTATAATTTGAATACCAATAAAGTAAGTGAAAATACTTTATTTCAATCTTTACATAAAATTAGACGTAAACTGAAAACAAAAACAGAGCCGTAAAGAAATCCAAGGGCAAATGTATGACTTCCATCATCGTGGATGATATTTTTATGTTGTGCGTTTGTGTTTATGCAAAAAGCACAAAAATACAGTTTCACAAAAGGATTTGAGGATGTTAGTATGTAGTCTGGCCTTCCTAGTTCCTACCGCCCGCAGCTACCGTGACATTTTTTCAAAAAATCTTTAAACTCTCTTGAATAAAGAATACTTTTTTCTAAAGGACCGTACTTTTTATTTACCTTCCCTTAAATCAGACATACTTTATTTCTTCTAAAAAAAGTTGGCAACCCTAGAGAGACGAACCATCAAAAATATCGTCTTTGCGTGATATTATTTTAAATAACAATTTTTCGAAAATAGAAAAAAGGACACTCCGTCATGATATTGTCGTTATTCTCGTCATGTTACCAAAGACCATAAACTTAGTATGTACCATTGAAGAAATTGCCGCAGACCCACTTTTCGCTCTTATCACCATTGCAATACGGGCGAAAAGTAGACCTACTTTTCTTCGGATTTTTCTTCGATAGTACACGCCTATGACCAATCAGAAGCGAGAGCCAGTAAAGAGACACCCTCTTAGACGACTTAAGAAATTAAGACAGGCCGTTATCGGTTGTGATTGGTTCCTTTGAGGTGGTATAATAAATTTGGGCAATCACAGCGCAGAATTACCCTGTTATAATGAAATATTGTAAAATCGGTCAAACAGTGTAGATACATACAGGTCATACAGTGGTGAATTTACCCTAGGGCCAAAAGGGCCATGGCCCGGGCGGCAGGCTGCGAGGGGCGGCACAAGAAATTAAGAATTAGCTATTCTTAATACATATAGAAGCTGACTGACAAAATCCGTTATTTATGACAGTGTAATTGAAGAATTTTGTAACTAATTTGTCCATCAGAAAAAATGTAAATATTTAATAAATGGTGTTTGCATGGCCTTTTTTAGTTTTTTCCATTCATTATCACAATTCTTAGCCCACATCAACGAGTAAAAACCTTAGGGCCGTGGGGTCCAGCCGCGAAGCAGATATCATCGCGACTGGTCGACGTTTCAGGGGACCGAAGGGCTGGGGCATACCTCGGACAGCGTCTTAGCTTAGCTATCCAACGAGGAAATGCTTCCTGCCTTTTGGGGACCATGCCGATCGACGGCGGTGATTTTTAGAAAATATTTTATATGGTTTAATTTATAGGTAAGTCTTTCTCAATTTTTTTTATTTAGTTAGTAAGGTATAATTTTATCTTTTATATTTATATTAAGTTATAGGTATTCTAGTTTTTTAATGTTATTTAAGTTTTATATTGTTAAATAAAAATTGCACACTGATGGATTTCATTTTATTTTATAATTGAAATATTTTTAACGAAATAGATAACAAAGCTAAGATTCACTATGATTTATGCGAGAAAAACTCGACGTTTCGGTCAACTTGAGAGTAAACGAAAATTATGATGGACACTCACCCTAATTTTAGTGAAATATTTTTGCTTTTTTCTCGTAATATTATGGGGTGGCAAACCTGGCCCAGGGCGCTAAATCTTAAGGCGCTCTTATCCCAGAAGAGTGACTCTCTGTCTTTTTCTTTACGTGTAAGGAGTAAAGAAAATAACCACACTTTTGTACTTTTTCGTTGTTTTTATCGGTTTTTAAATTGTTTAAAAATAAGGGATATGTTTATTAAAACCCACTTACGTGGTCGACCTAGAAAATTTAAAGAGCAATATTACCAGACATGTTTCGTTAATACAAGAGTGGAATTATGGAAATGGCATGATTTGAAAGGTCTTATTACATGCTGTGTTCGTGAATTATTTGTATCGAGCAAAGTTTATCTGATCGTGTAACACATGCGTGGAAGACCTAGATAAAGGTTCGAACTATATTGCGTATTTTTTTTTTTTGAAGTTTTAGACGATATTTGAAAGTTCTATTTGACTTTGAAATTACTGATTTTAGGATAAGAGCGCCTTAAAATACGCCACATATAAAACCGCTTTTGATGTTGTCATTCATTACCTTATTGCAGTATGGGAGTAGATACAATATAACATGAGTAGGCACCAAACAATTCTATAGAGGTCGTTGTCTTGTGTTGATATCTATATTTTATCTGGAAGTAATAAACTAGAATTAACTGGATTGAAAATATTATAATTTATCAATTTTATGAATGATTCCTGTATATTATACCTAAATATTCTGTTGAAATCATGGTGCATGTAAACAGTTGCTGGCATTATTATCGTTAAAAAACTAAAAATAACTTAATATCTATCGAACACCTAGTTTTAAGGCAAAAGTAATTTAAATAGTGATTATTTGAGTGATGCAACCGCTGTTTCTTATTGCGCCTCTTAATTTCTTAGGTCTATGGTAACAGTTTCAGTTTTTTTTTTTCGAATAGTCTTGTATAGACAAGAGTTGTATTACGTAGACATTTTTTTTTATTTCCTCTCCGCCTGTAAATATTAATGTATAGGAATCTTATTGTGCGTTTTCCGTTTCAAACAAAAAAAAATGTTTTGATAAAATTGAGGCGTGTGCTCTAACAACGCCGTATGTTACATTTTGGCGAAAATTATCTAATGATGAAAAATGCTGTCCGTCAACACTGGCATTGTTTGCAACTGAATTCTGTTTTACAATCATAATGATAGTGAAGTTTAGCAGCAGTCAAACGTTAGCATACAGTTGAACAAATACAAATACAATACAAATACAAAGTCTTTATTGTACAAAAAAGAGTTAACAAAATAATAAGGTTGACTCTGAACCCCAAACTAATATAATTGTCTTTTGGGGAACAGTATTTCCGTTTCGAGGGAACTAAACAATTTTACATGAAAAGGTAAACAAACAAAATTAATTTAATTACAAACAAACATGGCTCAATATTTAAACATATAGATAATAAATAAAATAAAATAAATAATATAGTTAAACTACTAATAAATATTATAATATAATCATGTCATACATGAGATAAATATGATTACTTTGGATAAATACGATAATACACAAATAATTCTATGAAGATATATAATATAAAAGGTATATAAAAAAAAATAAAGGACTTACTGAAATGTTTTTTGTTTTTCGGTTTACTAATAATTACCTTAAAGTAAGATGGAGAACAGACACAAGAAGAAAAAAAAAATAAAAACAAGGTAGATGAATAAAATTATTAAAATCTATCTGGTATTTGGTACGTAATGAGCAGTATGAAAGAAGACCAGTAATACTTGACACTGTATCATGGGTACTTTACGCTTAACATCGATGTATGTTACAAAGATTTGCATTGATCCATCATTAGACAAATTTCGCCATAATATAACATACAGCGTTGTTCGAGCACACGCCTCAATTACCGTTTTTCTCAATGCCTGTAACTTTTTTCAAAATATGAATGAAGAAGTAAAATGCTCCAAAATTAGGGTTAGTCTAACAAAGCTGTTTTCTTGTAGTTATATAACGTATTTGGTAGCTACCTTTAGAGCTCCATTTTAATTTTTCAACCTGTATATCTAAGAACCAACCTTTTGAATCGGACACTACCTGCACAAAATAACCACTTACAGAAGGATTACTCTGCATTACTAGCGAAAACAGTCAACGGCGGATCCAGGGGGGGGGGGGGGGGCATGGGGGACCTAGTTCAACTTTTTTTCTATACGGACACGCTAAATTTACCTACAATTGCACAAAATTTCACTATACAAGGTGACTTTTTGATCATCGTCCAAATTCATACTGGTGGCTTGGTAAGTGATCAGTATCATGGATCAATAACAATTTTGGTGAAATTCGTAAAATGAAATTTCGACTCCCCATAGTAATTCACCTGGGACTGGAACTGAATTTCTATGGGAAGCCGAAATTTCATATAACGAATTTCACAAAAATTGTTACTGATCCAAGATACTGATCACTTATCAAGCCTCCAGTATGAATTTGGACGATGATCAAAAAGTCACCTTGTATATTTGGACTAATTCGGAGCCTGTGACCCCCCCTGCTCGCAGGCTGGATCCGCCCTTGAAAACAGTCGCACGCACACATAGACGCGTACGTACGACGATCTCGGCTGTGATCTCGGATGAAGTCTGTCGAATGCCAATACGAAATTCTACCGAGATCATCACATCATACGTACGTGTCTATGCATGTGTGCGTCTGTTTTCGCTCCGTTGTCAGAGAATATAAAGAGTCAGCCTTCTGGTAGTATCTATTTTGTAGTACTTGGTTTAGGTGATACAGTGTCCCATACAAACATATAAACGTATGGGTGAAACGCAAAACTAACAAACAAGGGGTTAAATAGAATAATAAATGACGAACTTTTTTTAAAACAAGCTTTTCTAATCGTGTTAGGCTAAAACGAATAAAATCAGTTTATATCACAAAATAAAACTGATTTAATATTTTGTCTTGGATTTGTTTTCAAAATGCTTGTTTATTATACAAGGTGACTTTTTGACCATCGTCCAAATTCATACTGGTGGCTTGGTAAGTGATCAGTATCATGCATCAATAACAATTTTGTTGAAATTCGTAAAATGAAATTTCGACTCCCCATAGTGATTCACTCGGGACTGGAACTGAATTTCTATGGGAAGCCAAAATTTCATTTTACGAATTTAACAAAAAAAAATTGTTATTGACCCATGATACTCATCACTTACCAAGCCACCAGTATGAATTTGGACGATGATCAAAAAGTCACCTGGTATATATTTATTTATTTGGTCTACCAACAGACATACAATTAATCTAACGTACAGTAACAACATACAATTAATCTAGCGTACAGTAGGAATAGAGTGTAACTCCAATAACAGGTAAACACTGCATGCTATAAAAATGAGAGTCATGAGTCATGAAAGTCATGCATTGTCACCAAAACCCACACAGAATGCTAGCCCCACGGTCTGTGACTAGCCCTAAACCCACAGAGAATGCTAGCCCCACGGTTTGTGGCTAGCCCTAAACCAAACGTGTGTCCAAAATTTCAGCGGCTTTGCTAATTTAAATACCCGGAGGAAAATCCCGTGCGCCGAAATGCGCGCGAAATGATTCAGAATTAAGTCTAATTTTAAAATAAAAATTGTTTAAAGTACCTACAAAGTTTTTTTTTCTTTTTAGAAGCGACAGTAAACAAGATTTATCGTAAAACGTGACACGTATTCAAAAAACACTCTAAAAGAGACTATTTACATAAATAAAATCTATCGAGCGAAAGCGTCTCTTCCCAGCGTCATCCGAAACTTACTCTAATGATAAAAGTTATATAAAAATTAGGTGGTAGAGCTGATGCCGGGCTCGACTGTGGAGGTACCACCATCTCACTTGGAGACCCCTCGAAGTAATTCGGGGGAGAGTAAGAGGAAACAGGCAAAAAACCGGGAGGCCCACCATGCCTGGGACCAATGGATGGCGGTATATCCATCCCTAATAGCCGGGCCTTGTATGGAATAGACTGGTGACGGGCAGCGGCGTCACCAGTGCGAGGGTTCCGGCACCGCTGGGTTCCGGCTGCCCAGCGTGTGTGAGTATGGGCAATTCTTCAAGGATGACCGCCAGGAGTGGCAAAGTCCTGGAAAGGCTTATGTCCAGCCAGTGTCTCCAGTGACACGGTAATTACCGTAGATACCTACACCGTAATCAAGCCCAATCTACCGCCTACACTGAACATGCATTACCGTGTCGTTTTTCACCGTAATTTTGCTCATGAATCACCGAGCAGCTTTTCTTCAGTTTTATTTGCATTGAACGAATCGCTGTCACACTCAAATGCCAAATGTGAGCGTATTTTCAGTCATGGTAACGATATTAAGGCGATTACTGTCGCCAAATTAGCAGCTCGATGTTTATCGGTACGAATATTGACGGAAACTACATTGAAATAACGTTCATAGCATAGTGGCTGTTACGACGCTCGCTGCGTCCTTGATAGGGGGAAATGGAAGAAAATAATACTTTTCACATGGACGTGATTGTTCGATTGAATAATGCTATGTCATGTTTATAGCCATCAAATTTATCTATTACTCAAAGCATAAATTAATTAAATCCACCAAGCCGCTTAGGAGCAGTAGGGAATTCAAGCCAAAAAACACCATTCGGTTAAGTTTATTTTTCATAAAGAAGTTTTGGTGGTATGAAAAAGAAAAATGTTGCATATGTTATGTTAGAGTTGATAAATTTATATACATTTTTTTAAATATTTTTGGTTTGGCCATAAACGAGGAGTAGGCTTCAGAAAGTACCCATTTGGCGATATTAAGGCCCTTAAGGCGTTAAGGAAAAAAATCGACATTTCTAGAACTTGTATATCTACTTCGGGAAAGAAGGTATAATTTTGATAAAATAGAGTATTATTTTCGGAATCTTTTTCTAGGGATCTGTTAAACAGAAACGCGATTGGAGAAATTCGGCTCGATAAAAATATTTATTGAAATGAGGTCCTTTTCAACATCATTTCTCCTGGTTTGACAATTTGGAATGACGTATGGACTACGATTATATTTTATTAGATGGGTTTTAACAGTATCTAGGACCTGCCCCCCTATTGTGTATCTTTAGTTGCCAACTGCACGAGGTGCCTATCATCAAAAACATAGCTAAAAACTGAAATTTCAAAATTGCCTTTAGTGGGTATTGAACTATTAACAATCTGTGTCGTCACTTCAAGTGCGAAAATATCCTTAGGACATCGGAATTCGATAGTATATCTATGTTTTTGATGATAGACACCCAGTCCAGAAGGCAACTAGAGATACACAATAGGCCCGGTGGTTAAACGAAATTTTGATAGCAACTTGAGTACATTTTATTAATAAAAAACCGAAATTTTGCTACATTTCCTCCAATCCATCCCTCTCGCACTTGGGGTTTTTTCGCATATAGAGTAACAGGGACGCAAAAATATTTACATATCGCCTTAAGACGCAAAAAAGAAATAATTTTTTGACGAAAACAATAAAGGAAAATATTTTCGCCAAGCAATCAATAAAAAGGATTGGTAAAAATTGTGTTGATTTTAGGCCAACCAGTGAGATGATTCGGAAAATGAACAATTCAATGTACGAAAGAGAAGTTGTCCTTTTAAAAGATTTAGAATGAGAGCTTACAGTTATGTAAGTAGTTGTTTATGATGACGACTAGTCGCAAAAACCATTGAACTCTATGTACTAGTACTAGTAATACCTCAGTGACAAAAACTAGTTATTCTGATTCTAACCTATATATAGTTGCGATAATCATTTTAATGAAAATAAATAAAAAAAGTTTTACTTTAGTTAGGTACCTACACATACATAGGTAATAGTAGTTTATGCTACAAGGGTGCAAAGGAATTTAAAGTAAATAAAATTTAATTTAAGTATTTTCATCCATGTTTAATAAAAAAACCTAAATAAGGATTTTTCCATGTAACTAATTTTACAAGGTTTTATTTACCTATGCCCAACGGTTGGTAGATGTGGGTTGATTGATTTTGATATTTACTTCCTGTAAAATATCAGAAAAGTGACATTATTGGTTGTTTTTCCAAAAAACTCTTAAATTATTAAAATCAATGAATTTCGTTTATTATTTAAAAGTATTGGTATTCGTTATTATTTTTAATTGTGTGGCAAAATAAATATTTTTTTTTTCTTTCTTTCCTTCTGTGTCCCTAGGGAACTGCCTGTCCCTAGAGAACAAACTATAATCTCACTCAGGGATAACGTAGATTCCTCGTAGTTCCGGAGATTACCTCCTACATTCTCCTCCTTTCCAATTGAAACTCACAAACGCTTTTATAATGTTGGTGTAGAACCCAATTATCTATACAAAATAATATGGTACAGTAATTACATCGATTTTGTTATTGTTTAAATGAATTTCGAAACCCCCTGTCCCTGACCCAAACGTCTGGATACATATTATTAATGTTTGGAACAAGTTGACGAATTGCAAAATATATTTTTTTTGACAAATCGGAAGTAGCATGATATAATAGGTCTTTACATTATATGAAATTGCCGAAATTGTCTTACAGATTTAAGAGTTCATAGTACCTGTAATTCAATTATTTGTTTTTTGTTTGAAAGTTGATCTCAAGTTTTTACATCTTACGTATTAAATTTTGTTTTTATTTTCAGTTTGATAATCAAAATTGAAATTTCAAAAACAGTTCGTCCATAGCATTTAGGTATCCATTTCCATGATAAGATTCGTAATGATTTTTTACAGCTGACACTTTTCAAAAATTAGTTTAATGTTGCTGTTCGTTCAATGTTGTCTTATACACATAAGAAACTACATAATTTATACATGTCATTTCTAAAAAAAATGCAAAAGTGTTAGTACTGAAAATTGAGTTTCCTTCAAATTCTCTATAGAAAACGGCAATTTTATATGTAAAGACCTAATATAGATATACAGAATGGAGATAGATATGCCTTTCCAACACGTATATACCTGCCTACGTTCGTGTATAATAAAAAAGACATAAATCCTCACTACGGAACCATGAAATCTGAGTAAAAAGATGATGAAATATCCTCAAATTTTCGGTGAGCCAGATAAGAGAGCCACGCCCCTTATGGTCGCACCACGCTGGAGCCCACGTTCCGGACAATCTCTGGCACATGCCTTGATAATTGTGTCGATTCGGTTTAACACGTTTTAACTTATCTGACAGGACTAAACTTAATTTAAGTGTTCTGTCTTTTTCCTTCTGTATCGAAAAGACAAAGACAAGACGCTTAAAATAAGCTTAGTCCTGTCAAATAAGTTAAGTCGTGTTACACCGAATTGACACCATTGAAGCCCATTCTGAAGGCTTTAATTTAATTTTTAGAGCTGTCAAAACAATTTTTTTTCTAAAGTAATTTAGCTTCTGTTCTTAACAATAAAGCCAATTCTAAAGGCTTTAATTTTAGTTTTAGTGCTGTCAAAGCTTAAAATTATCCAAAGTAATTTATATTCTAACCCTTCACCTAAGGAGTATTTTGCATTGAAGAAAATTTTGTTTTGACAGCACTAAAACTAAAATTAAAGCCTTCAGAATCGGCTTTCCATCGGCCTAATATTTTTACCTGTTAGTTTGTATAAAATGCTTTTGTGAAATCTTGCAACTCAATTGTGTAAACCAAACCAACCGACTAATCTAAAATTTTCCATAGGTACACTTTGGTTTTGGTGACAATGCATAATAAGCTGAGTAACGTCATTTTAAATCTATTATGGTGGATGCGACAAAATGGTGATTTATTATTTCTACATCAACCCCCTTGACATGGTTATCCAAAACTAGTACTTATTTAACTAGGAAAATATAACAAGCTAAATAATATCAGCCTAAATCTATATGGTAAACTAGTGACCCGCCCCGGCTTTGCACTGGCATGTATTATACATATAAACCTTCCTCTTGAATCACTCTATCTAGGTACTAGCTTTTGCCCGCGGCTTCGCCCGCGTTGATTTAGTTTTTGTGTACTAATTTTTATAGAGCGTATTTAAATCTGGTTTGGAGTGTTTTTGGTACAATTATTTGATCTCCTGGTAAAGTCTCTTTGGCGGGGCCTATTACCTATTGGTTTTTTTAAATTCATACATGAAGTACCTCTTTATACATTAGAAATTCTGCCCTCAGCTGTTAACACGACCAGGCTGCTAGGTGAGCTCACTCTCGAGCAGGCTACGTAAAACTGGCCGTGCGAAAAGCAGTCCCCCCTAAGATCAATTCCTGCTGTTTTCAGTGACTGACCCTGAGACTTACTAATCGTCATTGCGAAAAGGAAAAAATGGAACCCTAATAGGATCAGAAACAAACATTATAAGTGCTCTCACTCCCTCTGGGAGTCAAGGTGTAGTGCTCGGCCGAAAAACTCACATGCTCGTTATTCGGCCTCGCTAGAAACACACTAATCGGCCTTCGGCTTCGTGGAGCTTAGCTCGGCCTTCTGCCTCGCCAGAGTGCCAAAAAAAGGAACTCACCGATCAAAGTTTTTCCGAAAAAGTATCATAATCCCTATCAGTTGTCAAAGAATGTCAAATTTGTATATGGCAGCGTAATCAGCGACCCCGAATGCCCCTTGATACCGAGTTTCATGTAAATCGGAATACTTTTTTGGACCTGTGAAAAAACTGTCAAAACCTGACAAATTAATTTTTTTTTGGTGGTGTAGCCCCAGCTTGACCGATCACTATAGTTAAAACCCGAACTCCCTACGCTTATCCGTTCGGGAGATATGGCCGATCAAAATTTTGTCAATTTTTTATTTTCGTTTTTTTTTTACCGGCGTCGTCGTCTAGATCTCGCCGAACCCTTTTCTTAGAGTATCATGAACATGGGAGATACGGGCCTGTAAAGTTTTGACACTTTCGGCAGACCGATCTCGTCGAGACATTTTCCTAGACACCCATCAACATGGGTTTAACTCCAGCCGTTCGGGATATACAGGCAGTCAAAGTTTTGAAATTTAAAAAAAAAAACTTTTTTTGGCACCCCGTGGTCCAACCCACAGGGATGTACCACCTTCCGTTCCAAAGATATTTTGCTGGGATATAGATAGATAGATAGATAGATAGACAGACAGATAGATAGATAGATTTTGGATAGATAGTTTGATATATAGATACCTCAAAAGGAAAAAATGGAACCCTAATAGGATCACTTGTGTGGCTGTCTGTCTGTCCGTCTGTTACAGCCGATTTGCTCTGGCACACATACTTTCAAGAATTTTCAAACTTCAAAATCGATGCCATTTTCGTAATTAACGTCCAAAAAAACCATAAAAACGACACCCATATTGATATTTACACATTTCAAAATTTCAACCCCATCGTACCCCAACAGGAAATGATGTTATTTCACGTTCACTACGTTAGATTTAGAAATCGTTGTTGTTTTCCTAATCAGCGATCCGATAAACCATATAAACGATACCCATGTTGGTTTTCAGACTTGGTCACCCCATTTCTCCCTTTTAGGGGTTGAATTCTGGAAAAGCCCTTTTTCACGTCCACCACGTTGTATTTTAAAATCTTTGTTGTTTTTGTAATCAGCGACCCGATAAACCATACAAACGATACCCATGTTGATTTTCAGACTTTGTCACCCCATTTCCCCCTTTTAGGGGTTGAATTCTGAAAAAACCTGAAACACGTGTTTACTCATTTATGAATAGGAGTACTCCTGTGAAGTCTCGAATAAAATAGTCTAACTAATCTTGTTTCCCCATACAAACTTTGGACCCCCGTTTCACCCCCTTAGGGGTAGAATTTCGAAAAACCCTTTCTTATTCCTTGTTTACATTACAAAGGGAAGCTTTGTGCAAAATTTCAGCTTTCTAAGTCGAAGGGTTTGGGCTGTGCGTTGATGAGTCAGTGAATGAGTCAGTGAATGAATCAGTCAGTCAGGACTTCTCTTTTTATATATATAGATAGATAGATTAAAAAAACCGCAACAAAATGCGTTGCGTAGTTTTAAAGATCTAAGCATACAAGCATAGCCTCGAGGCTATGATTCAAGGGTAGTGATGTAGTTGTAGTGATTAAATTTCCTTAACCACCTCCATAACATGGATATCAATTGAATAATAGGGGTTTGCCAAACAGAGTACGTGACGTCATTCTAAATTTGATATGGCGGACTAAATTTATTTTATTACCCTCTTGACATGGTTATCAAAGAAAAGGTTTTAACGAGCAAAAGAACGTTACTCACTAAAAGAACAAAATTATTAAATATTTTAAAAATAGTATATTATGCAATTAGTGAATAAAAGAGGGCCATAGATGAATCACGAGCAAGTGAAGGACTCTATAACGACTGAATCACGACCGTAGCACAAAATAATCTATTTGGTGACCGTAGGGAATGATTCATGATGATTGAATCACGAGCGTTACGAGTGATTTAAGTGTTAGAATCCTCAGCGACGCGAGTCTCGAAAAAAATTGAGAAATCGAGAAAAAGAAAACTGTTGTTTAATACATTTTGGTCGGGTAGTTGTTTTTTTTTGCGATTCGAGGTTTGGCTCCACGGTAAAAGTTGTTCCAGAGAATATAAAGTATTACTGTGGGCTCGGTAAGTAGTCAGGATTAAGGTTCAATGACATTTCAGGTTTGAATCAATGTACCTAGATGTATTACTTTCTTCTGTTCTGTTTTGAATAAGTTTCAATCCTATAATAGCGCGATTCAAGTTTTTTTTACAATTCTCCGATAGCTTCTTTTTTATTTTTTATTACCTCTTTTAAACTTTCAACTATTTCCACAGTCTTCGTATTCATGTAACAGTGCACATCGTATACCATTTTCCTTGTCTGTCTAGTCAAAAAGTTTAAATTCGGCATCTAGGTTACAAAACGCTCTACTGAAAATATTTTTGTGATCGACTGTACCCAAGGGCCCGGAGACGTCCAGTAACAGCGCGGGAAACAGGCAAATGAGACAAACCAATCACAGCCGTGCGGCGCCTGCCCTCCCGCCGCGCCCCTTCTGTCCTCCAAACAGTCCCAATGCATTACTTTTGCGCATTCACCCAATACTTTTGCTCATACATCAAAAACCATGCGACAATTTTTGCACACAAAAACGGACAAATCACGTCACGTGCCAGCACACGTTAGGATGACGCAAAAGGTGATGCGGCAGCAATCAGTTTTATGTCATCGTAAGAGGCGTAAGTATTTATAGCTCTCACGCATAGGTCAAACCCCAGGGGTCGTATCGGAATAATTTACAATTCATCTCGAAATATTTCGTCAGCAGATAGTTAGATTTGGGGGGAACCATCTCAAAAAAGCGTGAGTACATTGTTTTTTTGGGCAAGATCATGACTAATTGTGTATTAAATTTCATACTTATGCTTTATAAACCTCACTAATACTGAACTATTGGCGTCAACTGCCACATACCAAAATGTTTTTCAATTTTTAACTTCTAAACAAGAAAGTTAAGTTATGCTCTTTGCACTAAGCGACTGACGTTTAACCATGAACTCCATGATAAAATACTCACAAATAATGAAAGTTGTAGCTTTAAACTACTATTTTTGTAAACCATAATCTGCATTGGAAAACAACTGTAAATACTATTTTCTAAGTAAGATAGTTTATTTAAAAACAGAAAAACTTAAATAACAAAGAATAAAATTAAATCTAGCTTAAATATAAAAAAAACCCTAAAAAGAAAACTCGCCTATAAATTAAACTAAATAAAATATTTTTTCCAAGTCAAGGCATTCCCTCGTTGGAATTCGTTAGAAACTAAGACGGTGCCCGAGGTATGCCCCAGCCCTTCGATCCCCTGAAACGTCGACCAGTTTTCCTTTAAAATCAGTTTTGCAGCTGAACCCCACGGCCCTAAAGTTTCTAGTCCAAAAGGAGCAAATATACAGTCTCAACTTAGACTTACATACTTGCGCCTTTTGGAGCCCTCGCTGAGGCTGCCGCAGCACCACCTTTAGCATCAGTCCCTTGTGTATAGGACGCCGCCAATGTGTTGACACGGGTGGCGTCCCACACCAGCGACCTACCGTTTTTCCACGGAATGAGTTTCATTCCGTCGGGCCTTCTACCATCGCTGCGCACAATGCCTTTCGGGTCCGAAGTAGCACGCCAACGGTGGCATTAAGGGCCCAACGGATGACATCACTCAAACTGACATGCAGTGACAGCCGTCCAGCGCTCCTTTTGCAGGATAGGCCATGGTGTCCTAGCTGGTCGACGTTGACACCACGTCGACAGCTGTGAGGTTCATTCGTCCTGGCGCCGATCCGGCGACTCACAGCTAAAGAAAATGTTGTTTTGTCCAGCTGAGTGCCAAATGACGACAGGTGGTAAAGAGTGACTCCCGCTCGCCAGCTGCAAGTAGACGAGCTCGGTCCGCAGCGTTGGACGCGTCGGTTGAATTCTCCAACAGGTTTTTTTGGACCTTGCTGCAGATCGATCCCATAATTTTTGAGAATTTAAATCCGTGAGGGCTGTCGCCGCCAGGACAGGCAAGCGTCCAAGCGTCCCTGGCCTCCACCAAGCAGGAGGCCTCAACATCACCAAGTGATGGGCTTATTATTGTCTAGTAGTAAATTGTAATGCAATAAGCAATAAACTTCATTAACAATATTTTGGAACATAGAATAACTCAGATTTCAGATGTCAAATAGTCATCTTTGGTGACGTCGAATGCATGGGATAGTTTCATCCTAATCTTAGACTATTGTGATTAATATGTTAATTATAAGTACTAGTTTTAAGTTAATAGTTATTATGTACCTATATGTTGCTTTTCCATGTATTCTTTTTGTCCCCAAATAAATTTCTTTCTTTCTTTTCTTTCTTTCTTTCTTTCTTTCTTTCTTTCTTTCTTTCTTTATAACCTAAGATTTGCCTGGGACACTGAGACACAACAGTAAAAAACCCATCAAAAATATTTCCGTTGTTGTTGTATGCTGTGTGTTTATGAAGGAGTGTCTGTATCATTCCACAATAGGCAGCATCTTTTAGTAGGTAATCAGACACGATTTTACTCCGATTCGTAATAATTATCTAAGTAAGTACCTACCATAGTATAGATAACCACAAATACCTAGAGCGTGCGGGAAGTTGTCGGTACTTAGAGATCTGCATGAAACCGGCACAATACTTTATCTTATCGCAGTTTTTTGTTATTAGGTCATTATTCTTACCATTTTTTTAATTATATATATGCCCAATTATAAACTCTGTTTGTTATTAAATTGAGATTTTTCCAAGGCACATTATTGTTACAGTTTCTGGACGGTTTTTCCGCAGAAATATTGACTATTAGCCAATGATTCATGCTACGGCGACGTAGCTCTTGCATATTACAAACAGAATAGTACAATAACTCCCGAGTCGTATCCTCTACGAAATTCTGATTAACAGATATTAAATAAAGCCATCAGGCCTGTCTCCCAGAGGTAGGCAGAGACTACAGATTTCTATCTGCTACGATCCTGACACGCCTCGTTCGCCTCTTCCACATCCATCAATCTAGTCATACAAGCTCTTCTATTCCGGGTACTTTTGACATGGCACTTCTTCAATATGTCACCAATTTGGTCAGCATACGTCCTTCCAGGGCGGCCCGGTCGAGCTGTACCTTGCGCACCATAAATTTCTTTTGTCACTCTACTTTCATTCATCAAAAATATAGCAGTTTGACTAATTAAGGCGATATGTAAAAGTTTTAGCGTCCCTGTTACTCCATATGCGAAAAAATCCTCAGTGCGATAGGGACGGATTCGTGGAAAAGTAGCAAAAAGTCGGTTTTTTATTAATATAAAATGTACTAAAGTTGCTATCAAAATTTTGTTTAACCAGCCCCCCTATTGTGTATCTTTAGTTGCCAACTGCACGAGGTGCCTATCATCAAAAACATAGCTAAAAACTGAAATTTCAAAATTGCCTTTAGTGGGTATTGAACTATTTACAATCTGTGTCGTCACTTCAAGTGCGAAAATATCCTTAGGACATCGGAATTCGATAGTATATCTATGTTTTTGATGATAGACACCCATTCCAGAAGGCAACTAGAGATACACAATAGGCCCGCAGGTCCTAGATACTGTTAAAACCCACCTAATAAAATATAGTTGCAGTCTATGTCATTCTAAATTGTCAAACCAGGAGAATTGGTGTCGAAAAGGACCTCATTTCAATAAATATTTCTATCGAGCCGAATTTCTCCAATCGCGTTTCTGTTTTAACAGATCCTTAGAAAAAGAATCCAAAAAAAATATACTATTTTATCAAAATAATACATTATTTACTGAATTTATCTACATATGCAAGTCCTTAAAGTGTCGATTTTTTTCCGTAGCGCTATGTCACGTGACATTTGGGGGAGGGGGGGATCGACAAGTATGTCACTGTATACTTACTGGGGGGTCAAAATTTTACAAAAATATTGTCACCTGATTTATGGACACCACGTAATATTTACAAAATTAATACATAGGATACGTACTCACGGATCATATTTGTTATCATTTCTTTAGTTTCGTCTCAAAGAATCAATGTTCGCTGCACATTCCTAACAACCCGGACAGTATAATTCTCCAAAAAAATCCCAGCATTACATTACAACAAACTCCCAATAACAAAAATACGAGTAAATTAACACTGAGCATATGACGTCAGCTCAGATTTAAAAACTCAAACTCAAACAAGCGCGACTGGCGACTGCGAAGCGCAGCGGCGGCGGGGGCTTCCCCGACTGGCCCTGATCTTCCCGACTTAGCAAGTGTTGTTGTGTGCGACTGTGCGTGTGCGTGCTGTGGTCGTGCGTACGAGTACGTAATTCTGTTTTTAGTTACTATGGCACTTGTCAAAAATGTTTACTTTTCGAGCTTTATTCTATTGCAGCGTATATGCAGAGCTGCTGAAACTTGGTATAACATTTTAATTTATTTATTAATAACCATATAAAGCACTCTCTACGTGCAAAATTGTATAGTGCTGAAATAAATAGGTTTACTCTTCATTTTTTGATAATTTAGCACGCAAAGAGTCAATTGGTAAGTACCTACCAAAAAAATTTTAATGTTTATACCAAGTTTCGCCTACGAAAATGACATGTTTGACATTCAGAAGCAATGCATCGTATATGCTGCATAGAATCTTCGACCAAGCTTGGTCGAAGCATAGAATACGGTAATTGGGCCGCTGCCTGCAGCCTCCATAAACTTTGGATAGCTTGTTTTTAAAATTATCTCTTGACGTCATTCTGACCTAAACTTAAAAAACAGCTGTTTTTAGAAAAGGTACATACCTTACCTAGTTGAATAAAATGTTTGAAACAGCAGAATTCTTTTTCGTATCTTCAAGATTGGCAGTAACAGTTGTTCGGATTATGCATACTTTTTGATGAAAATGTAGGGTTTGTTGTTGTAGGGTTAAGCCTTGCAGAGTTAGAGGCTTGGTCTCTACATGTGATCTCATAACTTTTTAATAGTGAAAGCTTTATGAATCTTGGCAACGTTTAAGTACTAATAAAATCCAAAGTATAAAGCTAGACAAATTAAACTTAGCGTATTTCATAAGTTGCTTACAACATCTTGTTCTGATATTTTTAACTCTGTATTATTATCCAGATCGAAGCTGCAAAGGGTCGAGAAAGGTACTTACAGTGCCCTGCTTCCTTTGGCTCGTCTTGGCGAGGGCATTACCGTGCCCCCAGGTTATGAACGCGTCGCATGAAAAACTTTTTACAACAAAATTACTCGCGCAGTCATATTTAACAATTAACATGGGATTATTCGTGCAAATAACACTTTAAACAAAATTTTACGTAAAGATTATGTATTTTTACGTTTACGAAAACTGACTTTAAAAAGTTGAAAATCGCATGTGCCCTTTGTACAAGTCATTTAGAATGGAATGACAGAAATTTTCAATACTGAGCGGAAACTGGCGATAGCCAAGGGCGTAGCAATGATTTTTTTCTGGGAGGGGGGGGGGGCAGATTTAATTATTAGCCCAGCTGACCGATCACTGACAGATAGATGTTAAAGACAACGAATACAAAACTTTTCGTTTTTATTTATGCATGTTAGTTGGTGTTAGTATACACATAGGAAGGTGGTGTAGGTATTATTAAAAACATTAACATTGTTTTACGTATATTGCTGATATATTTTGGTTTTATTTAATATTTTACTTTTATTCTGGGGTGGGTCAGAATGTTTCTGGGGTGGGCCGGGCCCACCTGGCCCCTTGCTACGCCTGATAGCACTCGTCCATACGAACAACTTTTACTACGGAGCCAACACTCGAATCCTCAGAAACATCAATGCTCGAATCGCGAAAAAAAATCAGTTGTACTATAGAAAAGTTACATAGCCACCAGACCAAATATTATTCTAGATTTCTCGATTTTTTTTCACGGAATGTTGTTCGTGTGGACGAGTACTATCGCCAGTTTTCGACTTTCGCAACTTCATCTGAACAACCTGTATATGTTATTTTTCCATGCAGATCTTATAAATATGTTTTCTTGCTGCGAATATTTATTTTAGACATACTTAATATAACACAAGCCGCTTCAGAAAAAAATTCAATAATCGATTTAGAAAGCTTAACTTTCAAAAATTAAAGCTTTGCAAAAACACAGTTTAAAAAAACTTACTTCTAGACACACGTCAGAAATCAAAGTTGGTGTGTCCAGGCACAAAATAACCACTTACAGAATGTTTACTCCGAATAATTAGCGAAAACAGGCGCATGCGCACGTAGACGCGTACGTACGACGATTTCGGAGTACAGTGGAGACCACATCAAGCTATACACTTGCAGTACGACGTTAGCCCCTACAGAGAAGAATATAAGATAGGTACAAAGTCCAATGTGTCTTACTTGATGCGGTCTCCACTGTACTCGGGTGAATGCCAATACGTGGTAGTTGCGGCTGAAAAGGGCGTCCAAATAAAGCTATGGTGGGTGCGGGCTCACATTGGCACTGCTGGAAACGAGCGCGCCGACGAGCTAGCTAAGCATGCCGCCCTACACAAAAAGACGGCCGCAGATTATGACAGATTCCCTCTGTCATATGCCAGGAGAGTGATCCGCCAACGGACCCTAGAAATCTGGCGGGAGGAATACTCCACGTCCGGGAAGGGCAGAATCACCAAACTTTTCTTCCCGGACATTTGCCAGTCTTTCCGAACAATAGTGAATTTTAGGGTCTCATATTGGATCACTCAAGCGTGGACTGGTCACGGCGGGAACGCACACTACCTTCACCGCTTCAAATGTCGTGACGACCCAGGCTGCTCTTGCTCCCCAGACGTCGATCAGACAATCGAACACGTCCTGAACGAATGTCCAATGTTCGGATCCAGGAGGTTGCAGCTCGAACTTGAGTTCGACATGAACATTGAAACCTCAAACTGGAGCTCCCTCCTGGCGGGTAAGAGTTCAGGACAGAAATTTGCCGAATACTGCATCGACGTCATGAAAGCAGTGGCACAAACAAACAAGACGTAAAGCAGCGGGCAGTGCCCCAGAAAAGAAAATAAATATATATTTTTATACGCTAATAAATAAAAATAAAATAAAAAATGTCATTGATTAATTATAATAACAGTAAAAATTTTATTAGATAAAAATAGATGCAATAAAATATTCAATAAAAATTTAAGTAACATAATAAACAATGTAATAGTATAATGATGCAAATAAATATAATAATAATTAATTAATAAAAAAAAAAAAAAAAAAAAACAAGGTCCCTGAAAAATTAAAATCGGGGGAAACAGGATTAAAAAAAAAAAAAAAAAAAAAAAAAAAATACGAAATTCTGCCTAGATCATCGTACGTACGCGTCTATGCATGTGTGCGTCTGTTTTCGCTCCGTCGTCGAGTCTGCCTTCTGGTAGTATCTATTTTGTGGCCCAGGGCAGATTTAGAAAAATAAAACTTTGGTCTCGTGGTTCATGTACTCGACAACAAATCTGTAAACGTAGGTTCAAATATGGTCTACATTGGTGTTAGGCCTGCGTGCTGCGGTGGGTTCAATTTATGCCCGAAGAAGGGCGATACGACTGACCACCCACCATGCTGGGGACGTAATAATCGTCGGTAAAGAAAAATTGATTCAGCTGCACCTATACATCATAGATGAGTACATTATCTCGCCGTAAAACAACATCATCCGATACTTTCATAATAAATGTTAACAAATGAATAATATTGATATAATTGATCACCCACGTAAGCAAACCAACCTCCCTGAGAACCAAAAGGTCATGTGGACTACGCACTGATTGCACTGTTATTGTCGATTATAACTATGATGAACGCGTGAACTCTACCCCACGTAGTTTCGTCCTCAATAGTAAAATCATGTAGGTACAACCCGTCGAAAATATCTTGGTACCTCTCTGGAATGCAATTCAATGAGGGCTACTACCGACGTCAGGTGGCGCCACTGAGGCGACAGGTATAGAGAAACGTCAAATGCCCGCGAAACGGCGAAAGCTATGGCTTTTTATTAGTTACTTGTGTATTAGTCGAGATAAATTCATAGTTTCAGGTTTATTATTCAAGGTACGGTGCAATGAAAGTAAATGAATTAAGATTAGAGCTAAAGAAAAGAGGGGCTAAAACAAAACTTAAGTCCTCCTTTCGTTTTCGAACATAACGGAACTGCACATCATTGCGGCATTGTTTATTCGCATTTAAGAAAGAAAAAAAATAATAATATTATATGGATAAGCAAAACAAAAAATCGAACTTCTATGTAAATCTAACCTAACAAACCTTTGACATATACCTTACGTGCCAGTGGCGCCAATTGGTGGCCTTTATAAAAGTAGAGCCCATTGGAATTAAGTGTATGACGTCATTTTCGCATGACGTTTGCTGTTACGCAGTATCCCCCTCGCACACCCCATGACTCGTCGAAGTTCTGAGAATGCGAAAATGCAACGCGGGCGGCTATTGTGGGGGCGGCTATTGTGGGGGCGGCTGAGGGTAATTGGTAGAGCTGATGCCGGGCTCGACTGTGGAGTTACGTACCACCATCTTACTTTGGCAAAAGAACAAAAGGGCTTCCGAAAAAATAAAACTGATTAAACTTACTAACTAAAAACTATTTGATTTCTTGCAACGTGTTTGCAAAAATATTGAAGAGAAAATTTCAGTATTAGCTCTTTACATGGACCTTACAAAGCCCTTTGATTTTGTCAATCACAAAATTCTTTCAGATAAGTTGGAGAAGTACGGGAATACACCTCATACGATCATATTTAAGTGATCGAGAACAAGTAAGCAAAAATTACTAGAATTTGTCCGAAAACAAAATTAGAGATAACCTACACATCAGATTCAATAAAAGTAAATCTTGAAGTACCACAGGGCAGCGTATTAGGACCACTGTTGTTTTTAATATACATAAATGAATTGCCTAATGCTTTAAATGTTACTTTAAATGATGTAAAATACTCTTTACAGATAGATATTTACACTGGTAATCATCTGAGCACATTCGGATCAGAAATTAATAATTATCTTAACGACATTATAACGAATAAACTGCAGATAAACGTAGAGAAAACAAAAGTTATGTCTTTTAATATAAAATAGGAACGAACTTAATCTCAATATAAAACACTCCAGCACTGATATTGAAGAAACTGATGCCACGAAATTTTTAGGAATTTTTACTGATAGTAATCTAAAATTGACCAAACAAATAGACCATGTTTGCAAAAAAATTAACTCCTTTGCATATGCTTTGTATATGCTCCGCAAAGTGGTTAATATCGAGACAGTTATTACTGCATACCATGACTTTGTAGCGTCTATATTAAGGTATGGGATTATATTTTGGGGTAATGCGGCAAACAAACTTCGAGTTTTTAAGGTCAAAGGTAAGGTTTTAAGGTAAAAGATGCATCAAGGCAATGTTTTGTACACGCCCCACAGATACATGTAGGCCACATTTTCAAACACAAAAGCTTCTAACATTTCCTTCATTGTATACAATTGGAAATGGCGGTATTTGTTCAATCAAATCTTCACTTATTTGAGTTCTTCAACAGTAGCCGACATCGTACTAAGGTAAAAGCTCTCTCTTGCAATACGGAACTGTTTAAGTTTAGCGTATTCGGTATGTCAACAACAATTTATAACAAACTTCCGACATTTAAAAGGAAATTGCAAGAATTTTTAATTGAAAAACTTATTATCCCATTGTTGCTTTTTTGAATGATACTGACATTTAATTCTAATCTAAATTATTTCTTGTAACATTTTATTGGTTTATTGAAATTTTGATTTATTGATCTATGTAAGTCATTTACTGTTTTGACTTTACATTTAATTTTTTTGTTCATGTGTAGGTATATAATATATGTAATTCCCAAGGCTTAATTTCTAAAAGTTTTTTTTTTTTCGGATGATATACGCCATTTTAGGATTCATAATTTTGGTATATAAATCAACCATTATTTTTTTCAAATGACGTCACACGAAGGTAAATGGAAGTTGCAGCTTTTTCGTAAAAATATTCATCATCATGAGGTTTTTTAGACCACAAGTTCTAAAATGCAACCTATTAAACCAAAATCTTGAAGTGGTTTTCGAATTAATACTCCTTAACATAATTTTATCTATATAATAATCTTAATAATTTTTATTCGGAAACCCAACAGTCAATTATAATAAGCTTATTTAAAAAAAATATCGTCATTTTAAATAATAGTAGTAAACTTATAAGTACCTATACAAACAAAGACCAATTATAGGGTGCGAATTGTAATAATTACCCAATTTGTACGCCTAGCAGCAGAGCACATAGCATTTTGTACATATTACTGTTAAACCAATGCATTTTATCTACCTGTGTCTCAACAAATATAGATTTTGAATTTGATTAATGATATTATGGTAGCTTCAAAATAATTGGATTTTCCATAAGCGTGATATTAGATTATTTTAGGAATTTACGGCTGGTATCACGACTATGGAAAAGCCAATTGTTTTATAGCTACTATAATATCATTAAAAATATGTTTATGCATGTAGCAAACTATTACCATTAAGTTTTCTTAGCTAAAACTTTTTATAATTATGTCATCAATTATGTCATCGTAAAGTTTCCATTGGTTGCTCTGAATTAGAATTTAAAAGTTTTTAAATTAGCTAAACGACTCTTAAGGGGCTACACAATGCTAAAATTCAGTCCAAATGTTTACCGTCTACATTGACGGAACTGGATCCAATGCAATACTGATGTTTAGCATTGTGGAGTCCCTTAACCCTTATAGACCCGTCTAATACAATCGTGCGTATGTAGCTGTCCTCGTCCAGTAACTGCACCGCGTGCAGCTACTGTACGAAGAGAGTGACTCAGGCCTGAAAGGATTATAATTATCTGAAAGGGTTATTTATATATAAGTTTCCAATAACGATAATTTAATGATGTTTTTCAATCGTAATATTGAAACGGGTAAGTAAATGTGCGAGGGTGTGTCATTTGATACGTATAATATATAGGTATAATAATTTATCATAATACTATGTATATTTCCATAACCGTAATTATGTTCCTTATACAACGTGTAACAGAAAGGTGTAATGTAACCATATTTGAAGAGCTTATTCAGTCAATGGTATAGAAGAACTTTTACTATGGAACAAAACCTGTATCTCGAAAAAATTTTTTACTGTTTCATAGAAAAATGCAATGCCGCTCGGCCGAAATGTATGGAAGGGCAGATTATTTTTTTGAGATTTCAGGGTTGGCTCCATAGTAAAAGTTGTTCTATACCATTGACTGAATGCCCTTCAAATATGGTTACACCTTTCTGTTACACGTTGTATATAGAGTTCGGGCCAGTACAGGAGATAGGCGCGAAGTTAGTCATAGATGACGTCGCAGTTGCATTCTCGCAGCTTCGATTGGCATGGCCAAATTACCGATCAGGCTACGACAAAAATAAGTAATTTAACATTACGTCTAAACATGGGCAGCAGTTTTGCCGAAATTGCCGCAATGACAATCCAGCTGAACGTCGTTTAGCTGTTTTACATAACGGAGCTGTTTTGTAAAACAGCTGCTATACTATCCAACGCGATATATAAAATATGTCGTAGAATTGGATCTGCCGGGGCAAAATCTGTAAATATTAGAAAGGTCACCTCGCTCCGCTCCGCTGCGCCGGCTCCCCAAATATATTTATATGTGAACCTAATTCTACAACTTGTAACTACTTGATATACCACCATGTAATGCCCATACCGAACGCTCACGAGGGCGTTATGTTAAGAATCAGACAGTTAAGGGCCTTACTATTGCCAAATGGGTACTTTCTAAAGTCTACTCCTCGTTTATGGCCAAACCAAAAATAATGAAAAAATGTATTATGAATAATCAACTCTTAGACAACATACGCAACATTTTTCTTTTTCATACCACCAAAACTTCTACATGAATTTTATTTTTTACTGAATGGTGTTTTTTGACCTCAAATTCCCTACTGCTCCTGAGTGGCTTGGCCGATTGAATTCATCTATGCTTTGATAAATAGATAAACTTTATAGCTATAAACATAACATAAGATTATTCAATCGAGTAATCACGTCCAAGTGAAAAGTATAATTTTCTCCTATTTCGCCCTATCAAGGACGCAGCGAGCGTCGTAACAGCCACTATGCATTGCGCGCTGATATGAACGTTATTTTAATGTCGTTTCCGTTGATATTTGTCACAAATATCGAGCTGCTAATTTGGCGATGGTAATCGCCTTAAGAAATTCACAGTTCTCATTACCATGGATGAAAATTTGTCCATGTCATTACCTAAAATTCGGTGTACCGTACTCCCAAAGTAATAATGCTTATACAAATCTTCGCCACTGTTCGGCAAAGTTCGTATTTCCTTACACTTTCTATACAAGCAATAACGTCACGTGGTACGTCCGCTCGTTCGGCTATAGATTTTTACGCGCACTATTACTTTGGGAGCACTGTACAGATATGGTGGAAAAATTCGTCGTTCCAGATTATATCGAAATCCATCGCTTTGAATACTGTAATTGTTATTAGAATGCATTACAAACAAGGAATGAGCAAGGCGTGAAATCACATAACGCCCTCATGAGCGTTCAGTATGTGCATTACAAGCTGGTATATCAAGTAGTTACAAAAACTCGGTGTACAGATATGGTGGAAAAATTTGTTGTTCCAGATACGAACCTCGGTAGCGCAGTCGGTAGTGCGCCTGTCATGTCAGGAGGTCGCAAGTTATAGAATAATTAGAATAACAATATAAAATAATTAATAATATAAATAATATTATGGGCCATAAATAACAGTTGCTTTTGTTCGAATTCGAAATCAGGAAACCGTATAATAATAGGAAGAGAACAGTCTCAAGGAACTTTCTACTTAAGTTTCTTCCTTGTTTTTCTATTGAGAAAACATAGAAAAAATTACAGATAATGAAAATCGTAATTATCGTACTATGGGTAAAAGTTCCGCTGCCACACTTTTCACTCGTACCACAAGGACAATAGGAATGAAAAAGTCCCAATGCGCAACTTTCGCCGATAAATAGTTGTTCTAGCATGTGACACGTGGAGGGTGTGGCTACTGACCCGTGATGTTGCGTTCCTGCGCCCGCGCACAGTCAACAACATCCAACTATATTGTCTGACGTAAGGTCAGGCGATAAAGATAGCGCGCTGACGTTCATGTTGAGGTTTCATTATAGTTATAAATACTTATCTACTGTGAATGGATATCTATCTACCTTTCTACTAGTGTTACTATTGCCGATTAGACGGTTCTTTTTGGGGCTCCGTTTTATCGGTTAGAGCTGATTTTTTATCGGATGTCTAGCATGGACACAGAACATATAACTAAGGGAATAGAAATGCCATGAAAGCCGTGACTGCGACGCACCGCTGTGATCAATACGTCAGGGCATAACCCGCGGGCCTCTCATTTCTCAACCGAACGCGTTAGAACAAACATATTGTAAAAATGGTGTATTGCAGCGTGGCAAATTGTTCTAACTCTTCGAATAGCGCAAATAAGACATCCAAAGTAATTTCATTTCACTTGTAAGTACTTTAAACATGTATTTACTGTGATATTTACAAAATAAACCTCGCGGTAAATAAAATTTCAACCAAAATATTTATCGTTGTAGCGAGTAGCGTTGAAGTTAGACAATATGTTGTCCATTGCAGGTTATAAAAAGTGTCACACATTGAGCTAGAATATTAACGCCGCAATGTATATTTTCGCAAACATTATCAACCCGGACCTAACTGTGTCATAGTTTGACCGCTGGTCATGGGTTTTTTTTTTACACATATGTATAACAGCTTGGCACAGTGCCATGGCGTGTTTGGTATTTTACATCTATGCTTCATAGAAATACGGTGTTATTTTGGCTGTATGAAGAAGGGTGAATCTATGTGTGCGCCGCGTATGTTTACTAACTAAGTAATAGTAACGTATTCCAAAAAGCGGCGACCGCAGTGCTCGTATAAAATTTGTGTCACGCCATCCCCGTGAGCACGGACAATCGATACAGTGTCATCTTACTTGCTCTCTCACACAATGACAAACACGGTATGCGTGTGAGCGTAAGTAGGATAGTTAGACGCTCTATCTCTGGGACGTGCTAGCTAGACAGGTTAAGTTAAGGGGGCGTATCGTCAAAATCGACACTTTCAGAAGTTATTTATCCGCTGTTCAAAAGAAATCCAATTTTGGTACATTTTTCTAGATTTTGTACTATCAGAAACTTGATTGGAGGAATTTCACTCGATAGAAATAATGATTTTTCAATTATGAGGTCCAAAATTACACTTTTTTTGATAATCTGACAAATTGGGATAGCATACAGACTTCAAAAATATGTATTTATTTAGATGGGTTTTAACAATACCTGAATTACTGGTTATGACAATTTTCATAGCTGTTTTAGTTAATTTTGTATTAAAAGCTGTTTCGCAGCCGTATTGTAAAAAACCCGCCTTTTTCTACTTAATCGAAACAACACTTATATTCAAAATTTACTTTCAACAAAACTTTATTTATTACCTATCTATTGTGTATGCCATCGCAAAGTTTCCATTGGTATATTTAAATATTATTTATAGCCTTTTTATTTGCTTTTAATTATTTTAAACAAATTATAAATATAAATAAAAAAGTATTAATTACTATCGATATATGTATACTTGTGGTCGTCGTCAGTCGAATTACAAAAATAGATATTTGATATATGTATAATATATAAAGATATAACACGATGAAAACTTAAAAAAAACTTAATTCTTAACTACCCACCCCTTTCCAATAGTTTAGAATTAAGTTTTTTTTTAAGCTTTCATGGTGTAAATCTCAATATCTGTCTTTATAGGTACAACGTGTAACAGAAAGGTGTAACCATATTTGAAGAGTTTATTCAGTCAATGGTACAGAACAACTTTTACTATGGAACCAACCCTGAAATCTCAAAAAAAAATTGCCCTTCTATACATTTCGGCCGAGCGGCATTGCATTTTTCTATGAAACAGTAGATTTTTTTTTTCGTGATACTGGTTTTGTTCCGTAGTAAAAGTTGTTCTATATCTACCATTGACTGAATAAGCTCTTCAAATATGGTTACACCTTTTTGTTACATGTTGTATATTATATCCCATCAAAAACATAAAATGTACAAAAATGGCAAGTCTCGCAACGCAATCCTTCCACCGTAAAAAGTTGTGAGATCTTATGTAAAGCCAAGTCTGCTATTTTAGTTTTTATGGAAGCACCTTTTCATTAAAGTTAGTATGGGAGCACCTATTTAACAAATTTATCATTAATTGTTTCCTATTTAGTTACCTACCAACATTAAGTGACTGTATTAATATTAGTCATCTTTATTTCCTAATAAAATATAGTGACTTCGCAATCGCACAGCAACATATACAACATATCAGCTACCTAATACCAATTTATTAGCGATTTGAGAAGATATTTCTACGCATCAGTGCTTTATTTGTGCTCTGCGATTGCAAAGTCACCATATTTTATTAGGAAATAAAGATGACTAATATTAATACAGTCACTTAATGTTGGTAGGTAACTAAATAGGAAACAATTAATGATAAATTTGTTAAATAGGTGCTCCCATACTAACTTTAATGAAAAGGTGCTTCCATAAAAACTAAAATAGCAGACTTGGCTTTACATAAGATCTCACAACTTTTTACGGTGGAAGGATTGCGTTGCGAGACTTGCCATTTTTGTACATTTTATGTTTTTGATGGGATCTCATTTATTTTTGTAGGTAGTCCTCCTTTTTTTCTTCTCGGGTAATATTTCTTGCATGTCAGCAGCGGATTTTCTTAAAACGCACTCCCTTTAACTGATCATTAGGACATACTCCTGAGAAACTAGTATCGGGAAGGAGCATTTCATAATCACCACCTAAGAAACTACCAGAGAATCGTAAACGTTTCACTCGCATCCCAGGATCGCCACCGAATGATCCTCTCAAACGGCCATTTTCGTAAACCTCGAACGTAAATGGATACAAAGCGGTGGCTGCCATAAGTTCGGATACGGAACCGTAGGTGGTAGTTTTCACCATTGCTGTCGAGTACATGTGTCTACACGCTCGTCACACGTATAAAGTTGCATTTCACCCCAATGCGCTACCACATACTCGACTACCGCAACCTAATGTCATATGACGACTCAATGTTCCCATACATAGAGAATGACAAAGAATGGAACAAACATGAACCATCTCCAGAAATAGGGACAACTAGGTGTGGACAAGGATTTTCATTTATGTACATTTTTTCAGGTTCCATTGCAATATTAATTTTTACTGTAAGTTATGATTACTATTATCCACAATTAGGTGCAACAGGCAGGTTAAAATTTCTTTTGACCATGAAGTGAAAGGCAGGCTTGTCAGTCTAAACCACAGAGTACATTATTATGTCTAAACCTCTCAGAATAATGAGCTAAACCTGGTCTTTTTTGAATGACACACGAGTACATAGACATTTCAATATACCTACATCATAGAGGATGCATATACAAATAAAACAACATTAGCCGCTTTATTTTTCCTTTAATATATTTAAAGCTTTACTTGATAAATAATCTTTTACCTTGATTTTTAGGGTTCCGTATCATTAGGTTCCGTGACCCTATTACTAATCATCCGCTGTCTATGGGTCTACAGCTTCAGCCGTTATAGGTAGCGCGTAAATATTTTCACATAATATATGTTACATTGTCCTCTATCACGGCAAATAATAATATGGCCCCTATCACAGCATAAAAAGTTCAATAAATGGAAATCCAAGGGGGGTCCAATTATTCGATGTTATTTGTTTCAGCTCTATCTTTATAAAACAACAATTTTGGGCATATAAATATTAGAGTTCCGTATTCAAAAGGTGCTGATTTGTTTGTCAGGCGCTACCATTTTAGCGCCTTGTTTTTTGTCGCCTTGATGTTGCTGTCATCTTTATTGTTGGTATTTACCATAATGATTTGGGGTTTCGTACCCATATTGTGTGATGGTAGTACGGAACCCTTCGCGAGCGAGTCTGACTTGTACTTAGCCGGTTTAATAGCGACTTAATTACGAAATGTTGATATTTATCTTCTTAAATAGACTAAATGTGTGGGTTCCTTACCCAAAGCACAAATTATTATAACAAAGGCTCTATCGTTAGAACGGTTATACATACAAGTTGAAAATTTAGGCAGACTACTTTAAAGTAAAATAAGAAATAATAAAAATTAGGGTTCCTTCCTAAAAAGGTACCGAATTGTTTGTCAGGCGCTACCGTCTTATCGCTTTGTTTTTTGTCGCCTTGATGGTGCTATGGCATCTATGTTGTTGCAATTTACTTTTAGGGTTCCATACCCGTATTGTGTAGAGGTACCCTTTATGCGCGAGTCGGATTCGCAAACTACCGTTTTTTTAGTGACTTAATTACGAAATGTTGATATTTTCTTCTTAAATAGACTAATATTGTGAATGTGTGGAACATTATAAACCACCCTTTTTAGGGTGCCTTACCCAAGGAACAGATTATTATAACAAAGGCTCTATCTTTAGAACGGTAATACAACATACAAGTAAAAGTTTAAACGTTGGGCAGGCTGTAGTAAATACTTTAATGTAAAATAATGAAAATTTGGGTTCCGTACTAAAAAGGTACCGAATTGTTTGTCAGGCGCTACCGTTTTATCGCTTTGTTTTTTGTCGCCTTAATGTTGCTATGGCATCTTTATTGTTGTTATTTACTTTTATTCAAATTCAAATTCAAATAGTTTATTTTGCAAAGCAGGTATAGATATATACACGTTTTACACGTTAAATTTAATCTAATAAAGAAAATATATGTAATAAAATAATAAATGTATATGAACTAAATTAAAGGTTTATTTAATTTATGTAGCAATATATTTACGATTAAAATGATAGGTAAAATATATATTATACAAGGTAAAATCCAATCAGCCGCCCGAACCCATACCGGAGACCCGGCCAGGGACCAGGAACAAGGTTCATTGATCACCAACCGAGCCCCCAGCACGAATCCAGGCGGCCGACCAAATCCCATCCTATATACTACATACTAATAGGTTACATATATAAATACATGCCTACCTCCGCCCATTCGATTAGTCTTGCTAAGAAGAAGGGCAAGAAACTTAGCAAGATCATGTCTTTTTTTTTTTTCAACATAAAACTTATACTATACAATATATGACTTATATCTACTTTAACCAAGGGATAAGAAAATACAAGACAGCAGAAATTCAGGTTAATGAAAAAAAGAAAAACATATATATCTTTGTCTACCTATCTCATATAGTCCTTTTCGTTTTACAGTCTGTAATCAATTAATGTTTACACCTTAGAGGAATCATAAGTTAAGAAATTATACTATTTAATTAAATTATAACTTACTATCATTATCACTGTAACACCATGCTTCACCATCATCCAAATATTCATTTATTTTATAATATGCCTTTTTCAATAGGCCCTGCTTAATATACAGTTTAAACTTATTCTCTGACAAATGAAAACGAAAAGCCAGTTTATGCTTATTTTTGGTTTCCTTACAATGTTGTTTTGGGTTCCGTACCCGTATTGTGTAGGGGTACGGAACTCTTTATGCACAAGTCAGATTCGCACTTTACCGGTTTTATTTTTTAGTTCTCGCACTTTAACTTTAACGTCGAATTTTTCGTTTTAGGCGTCTTTAATGCAAAGCAGCATACCACCAACGTCATCTAGTGTCATACAAATTTATAGATGCAGCTGGAAACATATATTTTGTATAGACTTTGTATGGAAATATTAAATTACCAACCGCAAATAACATTTTTATATTTTTTTGTTGCAATGTACACTTAACACTAACCGCATGCAAAATTTCAAGTTTGTAGGCCTGCTAGAACACCTTTAGACTTTTGATGATGTGTCAGTCAGTCAGTGACAAAATAAGGGAACTTTGCCTTGAGATATTTCGTAATTGAATATAGGTACAAAGTTGTAATTTGGGGTCAGAAGTAGGATCAGTAAGTACTCTTGGTTCTTGAAATTTCAGACTTCTAGCTTCACCCACAACAAAGATACAGGGGGGTTGAAAGTGCCGTGAGTTGCTTCGAGAAAAGGATGGTACGGCCGTTCCGCGTTTTTTCTGCGAGACTTTGCGGGGGCACTACCGTGCCCCCAGATGTCAAATATTTATTTTTGTAATTCGACTGACTTGACCACAAGTTGGTTGATCTCGATAATAATTAATACTTTTTTATTTATAACCAGTAAATATAAGCATTATAAGATAGTCGGTCAATGATTATAAGTATTGCATTGTTTTTAGTTGAGATGAGAGTTATTTTATGCGTTATAATTATTTTTTCACACCAACTGCTCGACAATGTCCAATTACGTATCATGCAATTCCAACGTAAAGTAAAGCATTACCTCTTCAGGGAGGTAAAGTTGTATGAAACTCCCTAGGCAGTAAAGTGATTTGAATTTGAAACGTCAAATTCGTGTGGAAGCTCGTAGAAAACTCTAAGTAAAAAAAAACCGGCCAAGTGCGAGTCAGACTCGCGTACCTAGGGTTCCGTATTGTGGATGATAAATTTAATTTTCTCATTTTTTTTCGTGAATTTCTCGACCGCTTTATTTTTCCTGTAATCTTTACGTAAACACATTTACCATGATTTTTTTCATATTTTTTGGTCCACCAGTTTTGGAGATAAGGGGGGGGACATTTTAGTGGTTTTTTAAAGATTTCTCGAAAACAGTGCTAGTAACTATAGTAAAGGTATATATATTTTTACAATCAGCTTTTTAATATATCTACAATTTGATACCCATATTGTATTTTTATAAAATATCTGTTTTATTTATTTTACTTCTTTTTTATACTTCTCATTAGTGCTG
Organism: Ypsolopha sequella; assembly: GCA_934047225.1. Classification (NCBI taxonomy): domain Eukaryota; kingdom Metazoa; phylum Arthropoda; class Insecta; order Lepidoptera; family Ypsolophidae; genus Ypsolopha; species Ypsolopha sequella. The sequence continues at coordinate 27,312,042 of OW203990.1, read as the reverse complement.
ATTTTTTTTTAATCGCTTTAGTTTTCCTGTAATTGGCCAATTATGATTATAATTTATGATTATATTGACATTTTTTTCATATTTTTCGGTTTACCAGTTTCAGAGATAAGGGGGGGGGGACATACATATTTTTGGGGTTTTTTAAAGATTTCTCGAAACCAGTGTCAGTATATATATTAAAAATATATATTTTTCCAATCAGCTTTTTAATACCTACAATTTGATACCCATAATGTATTTTTATAAAATATTTTTTTCATTTATTTTACTTCTTTTTTTGTATTTCCCATTAGTGCTTAATTTTTTTTAATCGCTATAGTTTTCCTATAATTGGCCAGCTATGATCTATAATTGTCATTTTTTCTTATTTTTCGGTTTACCAGTTTCGGAGATAAGGGGGGACATACATATTTTTGAGGTTTTTTAAAGATTTCTCGAAACCTGTGTCAGTAAATATAATAAAAGTGTATATTTTTAGAATTAAATTTTTAATACCTACAACTTGATACCCATATTGTATTTATAGGCAAATATTTTTTATTTTTCTCACTTTTGTTTTGGAAATATTTTGAACAACTTCAAATTTTTCATATTTTTTTACACCCTAATATGTGGGCAAATTAATGCTATTTTTGTGCCAAATTTTATGTATTTATCTTTAACGGTGCTAAAGTTATGAGGCTGGGACATCAGAGTCTCACCATAAGGTTCCTTTTGTACCTTTTAGGTACTACGGAACCCTAAAAAGGCCCATATGGACTTGTAAAAAGGGTTGTTCGAAAATCGAACTGGGCATCATAAACAGAACTCAAAAAAAAAAAAAAAAGGGCGCGATTTCAAAGAATGTGAAACAAAAAACGGTGCTGTGATTTTCAGTGAATTTTATTGCAATGTTCGTGTTGACAAAAAATGTCGAGCGATAGTGATTCTACTCTAGAGTTTATCAAAACAGACGCTTTAGAGATTATTAATAATCAACCACCAGAAAAATCAAAACAAAGATACTATGACGATTTCGTTCAATGGAGAACAACGAAAGTAGGAGTCGAGACTGTGTCGGAATACGTCCTTTTAGTTTATTTCCAACATTTAGCAGAAACTCGAAAGTCAAGCAGCCTATGGTGCGTTTATTCAATGCTCAGCGGGTCTACCGCGTAATTCTGATTTTCATCAACATCAACATGAAATTTGACGTGCGTGCGACGACGCCCGCCTTACATGCCATCTCTTTTGCACGCACGTCAAATTTCAATCTCAAGTTGATGTTGATGAAAATTAGAATTACGTGGTAGACCCGCAGATCTACAACAAGCATCACACATAATATTCAAATCAATATATACAGCAGATATTTGGCTTTTTTAACGAGGTAAGTAATCAGAAGGTCATCGGGCTAAAAGTATTCACAACACAACATGTAAAAACTTTTCTAAATGAAGCAGTAGATTACAGCTTTCTTGTCATGAAAGTAAGTAACTGCAAATATCTATATTTTTGACTAGTTTTTGTCCGTGACTTCGTCTGCCTAGATTTCACAATGTGTTTATTTATTTTAGCCGTTGTGCTATTCTGATGTATAAGCTAATAACATTGTAAAATTTCATAAAAAATATTACTCTACACTTCCATAACTGGACAAATATGTCCAACTTCAATATTAACTTACAAAATATTTTATTTAGTGTAAATTTATTTTTATTTAGTTTAGTTTGTAATATATCTATTTTTAGAAGTTTAGTATGTTTTTCGTATTTTATAGGATTATTTAGTTTTAAACTCAAATTGTTTTTTATCTTTAAATTAATTAGTTAAATTGTATATTATATATTTAGTTACTAATTTAATTTTAAATTTTATCTTTTCTAGTAAAGATCTTGATTTATATTAATTACAAAATAAATACTTAATTTATGGAGCCGTGGCTTTTTATTGTTTCGCAGAAGGTGTGAAAAGTAGAGTATGTTCCTCTGGAATAAAGCTTGTCTTTGTCTTGGGCAGCTTAAACCCCTCGCTTCATTCAGGACTCTACATAACTAGAGTCCCTCGTTACGCTCAGGGTTCAATATGCCGCCCGTGACGTAAGACACTGCTTTATCCCTTGGTACATAATCTACTATTTTACAATTTCTTTACAAAACTGATGAACCGTCCCTAACGTGGGCGGAAGAAAACTACCTTGTGAAATATTGAATAAATTAAACAAACTAAAATATTTTCGAGATATCTTATCGTTATTACTTGTACGGGCCATAGAGTTAATAGAATTTGAAAACCTTCCAGTTCTCATTCATTAAGGGTCCGTTTCGCCAAACATGCTCTCGCGTTTGGACAATTTAGCATATTAAAACAAATTATTTTTAAGAAATAAAATTTGTGTAGGTAGTTAAGGAGTTGAACTACATTATAATTTTTCAGATTTCACACAAGTATCACAAGCATCGGGAAAAAAAAACCGGAAAGATCACTAAAATCACGAAAAATGTAATTTAGCGTTGCAAACAGGAAAAAAAAATTTTTTTTTTGTCCAAAATTGAAATATATATGTTTTTTACGTAAAGAGTTCAAAGTACCTTATTCATATAAAATATTAATATTTTTTTCCTTTCGTTATTTAAAAAGAAATACACAAACTTCCAAATTCTTTTTGCGTAATTTTTCTGTACAGGAAAAATGTAGAATGTTTGAGTATTTCTTTTAAAATAACGAAAGGAAATGAAAAATAATAAAAATCTGTAAATGCTACTTTCATTTCTTTGCTCTATAAAAAAATATTTTAGTTTGTAGTTAGATCAGTAGACTGATCATACTAGTTCCAAAGCCAAATTACGTTTTCCGTGATTTTACTGATCTTTCCGATTTTTTTTTCTCAATGATTGTGATGCTTGTGTCAAATCTGAAAAATTATAATGTAGTTCAACCCATTAACTACCTACACAAATTTTATTTATTAAAAATATTTTGTTTATAATATGCTAAATTGTCCAAACGCGAGAGCATGTTTGGCGAAACGGACCCTTAAACATCAGTCACCTTGCAGATGATGATAAATTAATTAATGAACTGCGTTATTAAACTCTGGCAGAGATAAATTTTTGCTTATATTGGCTATTGAATAAGATAACAATAAACATATCACGTGTATTGCTCTCAGATGTGACTTTTACAAGTGAAACATACATACATATACTTACGCCTGTCTCCCAGAAGGGTGGGCAGACACTACAGATTTTATCTGCTACGATCCAGACACACCTCTTTCGCGTCTTCCACATTCAATAATCTAGTCATACAGGGTCTTCTATTTAAAAGTAAAAGTAGGTATAATAAATGTTTGCATTTAGTTTGTCTTGGTTTTTATAAGTAAAAATATACCATACACACATACATATAATCACGCTTATCTCCCAGAGGGGTCGACAGATGTCCAGCTGCTACGATCCCGATACGCCTATGTCCCTTCCACATCCATGAATCTATAGACTGAGAGCTAGCGACAGAATTACATCGCTAAATTCGATTACGACAGTATGAAGTGAATGGCTTATGATCCATTGTAATTCTATTTCGGACCGCAGGGTAAGAGCTAGCGACCAAATCGGTCATGTGGCTTCAGCTGTATTGAAACTCCGTTAGCTACTTCCCTGAACAACCTTTTTCGATAATCTTCGTGCTGGCAGGCCGCGAGCGGTGGGTGCGGGTCAGAGCTGTCATATGGACCAAATAAAAAGTCCGTAAAAGACCGAAAACGTATAAAAAGTCCTAAATCATCAAATAGGACTTTTTCAACCGTGAGCGGGTCCGCGGACCACGGACCGATCGGACTTTTTCGGGCTTCGGGTTAGTCCGTTCAGTCCGTTGGTCCGTTGCTGGTCCGTTGTGTGTAACGAAATGATTATGGATGGTTTTATGCAAGTATAGCATGACAAAATAATGTTATTCGAAGGATGTGATGACGAGTTGACGACTAAGAATCGAAATATATGTTTTGCAGGTATGTATTCATTCATATTTTCTTCATATTGTCCATACTTAATTTTGACTATATATATATACATGGTGAATTTGTGAACATCGTCCAAATTCATACCTTAGCCTTGGTAAGTGATCAGCATCATGAACCAATAACAATTTTTGTAAAATTCATAAAATTAAATTTCGACTTCCCATAGTGATTCTCTCAGGACTGGGAGTGAGTTACAATGGGAAGTCGAAATTTCATCATACAAATTTCACAGAAAATGTTATCGATTCATGATGCTGATCACTTACCAAGCCTCCAGTATGAATTTGGACGATGATCAAAAAGTCACCTTGTATATAAAGCTACAAAACGGTAACTCACTGACTGACTGACTGACATGGTTGTTTAGTTTGAAGGAGTCTTTTGACATGGTAGTAATGTATGAAAACAATGTCAGTTGTCTAATACTGAGTGGGGAAAAACCTTGACATTTGACATTTTTTGACATTTGACATGGTTTTTTGACATTTTAGTGAGACGTGTCGAGTTTTCAAAAATTTTTCGAGTGAGTAGGCGAGCCCGAAGGGCGAGCCTACGTACGAGCACGAACGAGCGAGCGAGCGAAGTTCGTAGTGATGTACCTGGGTACTAGGGATGGGAAAGATTGACACTTTTGACAGAACGAGCCCGCGAGCGCGAAGCGCGAGCGGGCGAAGTTCGCCGGGATAAGTACGCGAGCGCGAAGCGCGAGCTTGCGCAGTTCCTAGGGATGTCCTCGATCACTAGGGATGGGAAAAATTGCCTTTTTTTTTTAAGGGATGTACCGAAATAAAAATTGTTTTGGCCATATCTTCGGAACGGAAGGTGGTACATCCCTAGGGGTCGGACCATAGGGTGCCAAAAAAGTTTTTTTTTTTTTTTTAATGTCAAAACTTTAACCGCCCGTATCTCCCAGACGGCTTGTGTTAGACCCATGTTGATGGGTGTCTAAGAAAAGGTCTCGCCGAGATCTAGCCCCCCACAGTGTCAAAACTTTAACGGCCCGTATCTCCCAAACGGCTGAAGCTAGACCCATGTTCATGGTACTCTAAGAAAAGGGCTAGACGAGCTCTAACTGAAAATGAAAAAAAAAAAAAAACGAAAAAAAAAAAATATTTTTGCCAAAGCTTTGATCGGCTATATCTCCCGAACCGTAAGTCCTAGCGAGTTGCGGTTTCGACTTTAGTAATCGGTTTGCCGAGGGCTACCCGACCGCATAAAAAAATTTGACATTTGACAGGTTTTGACATTTTTTTGACAGGTCCAAAAAAGTGCTCCGATTCGCTTGAAACTCGGTATCAAGGGGCAAGTAGGGTCGGTGATTACGAATTCATTGTTAAATTTGACACTTTTTGACAACCGACAAGGATTTTGACACTTTTTTGAAAAAAATTTGATCGGACTCGGCCTCGCTGGCGCGTTCTCCGTCCTCACATGGTCTAATTCAAGCCGTCTAGGAGATACGGGCGGTTAAAGTTTAGACATTAAAAAAAAAACAAAAAAACATTTTTGGCACCCTATGGTCCGACCCCTAGGGATGTACCACCTTCCGTTCCGAAGATATGGCCAAAACAATTTTTTTCCAACATATAATCGCTTCTATGAAAAGCAAATAAGGTCTTTGCCATTAGACTTATTGTGCTGGACGGAAAATAAAAAAAAGTTGCTAGGGTATGCCATCCTCTTAATCGAAGTTTTCAGGTATTTCAATATTATTCAATAAAATACACGAAATTTTTTCGACTATTTATCAAATTGTAGCACAGCATTTATTGCATAACTCTATTGAAGTAATCTAACGGACTGTTTCGGACCAACTCGGACCGGACCGGCTTTTTACCGAAATAGGGCTAGTCCGTTCGGTCCGCTGGAGTTTAGGGCTCACCATAAAAGTCCATCGGACCAGGTCCGAGTCCTATTTGAACGGACCAACTTAGGGCTTATATTTGGTCCATGTGACAGCTCTGGTGCGGGTGTAGTAGGGTGGGGAAAAAAATGAAAAAAAATGTGGGCTCAGCGACTTTATTTTTTTTTCAAACAGTTGCTCTGTACTCCCTGTGCACCCAAAAAAAAATTTAAATCGATTAGGTGGTGGGAAGGGGTTAAAAGTTGTTAATTAAAAGTACCAAAATCATCATAATTTTCATGTGGGCTCAGATATCAGCCGGCGAACGCGTCAGCGCGCTCACGGCTCACGGCGGCTTGGTACCTTTAATTAACGCTGGCAACCCCTTCCCACCACCCGATCGATTTAAATTTTTTTTTTGAGTGCACAGGGAGTACAGAGCAACTGTTTGAAAAAAAAAAACTCACAGCACGCACTGCGCAAGCGCATACGTAAAAGTTTTAGCGTCCCTGTTACTCCATCTGCGAAAAAACCTTCAGTGCGAGTGGGACGGATTCGTGGAAAAGTTAAAAAAGTCGGTTTTTTATTAATTTAAAATGTACTAAGCTATTTTGTCAAAAAGGTTTTCAAGGAGACTTTACAAAACATAATATCCACATTTTGAATGCAATTTTACAATGAAATTAGTTAGGATTACAGGAAAAAATAAAACAATTTAGAGGTCTTTTCGGAATTAAATTCTATCGAGGAAATTTCATCCAATCACGTTTTCCTTCAGTGAGAATCCTCAATAAACATTTACCCAAAAATGAAATACGTAGATGACGTTATTAGTGGAGTAAATGGATTCGAAAAAACCCTATTTTTTTTTGTATCGCCTTATCTTCGCGTGCGCCTTCTGTACCCAAACTGTACAGGTTGCCACCCGAACTATAAACCCGGACAACAAATCGATGGATACTGACATTTTAGACAATCGGGTTTAGTTATCCAAGTGCACCATCCGCAAATACTTTTAAATTTTCTCTGCTCTTTCCTAGTATTGTTTGTAATTTATCGGTATACTTACAGCAACGATACTTTAAAGTACCTACTAAAGTACTAACCCTAACAGACATTCAACTCAAAACGTGGGAGAGTTCGTTCATATGGTCGTTTGGTGCACAATATGGTCCAGGCTTAAACAAACAACATTAAGACTGTACCTGAGCCTAGAGCATGACCAACTCCAGGCTATCTAGGATTCGTTTGAAGAAATTCGGACTCTCCTTGTATTGAAAAAAATATATTTGGTTTATTAATCTTTTGTCTAGGGATCTTACGTATAAACAATGTTCTATGATTTATACTTTTGTCAAAAAAATATGTTTAGCGCCCTCTTTTTTTTTTTTCAAACGTTCGCTTCAAGAACGCGGTTAAGAGATCAACTTGATTTTTTTTTCATAAAATAGGTAATAGAAATATGAAGGTATATCACCTAAATTCAATATTTTTTTCCCTACAAAATATTTCAGTCTTAGTTAAAATCACACCAATTTGTTGTTTCGCTGCGTGATCACTAGTATTACGCGTCCAAGAAAAAGAGGCCAAAGAGCCAACATATAATCGCCTCTATGAAAAGCAAATAAAGTCCTTGCCATTAGACTTATTGTGATGGACGGCAGTGGCGTGCATAGAACTTTTTTTCCGGAAAAGCAATCAGAAGGTCAAGTTTGTCAATAAAAAAAAATACTTATGAGAAAATTTAAACAGCACATTGAAAAAAAAAAGTTGATATGAAAATGTTCACTCTAGGGTAGACAGTGCCTAGCCTGGCGTCATACAAACTTTTTTTTTCAAAGTGTTATTTAAACTTTTTCATATTTTTTTTATAGTCAAACTTGACCTTCTGACTGCTTTTCCGGAAAAAAGTTCTATGCACACCACTGCTGGACGGGTAATAAAAAAAATTGCTAGAGTATGCCATCTTCTAAGCATCTATTCATAAGCAGTCATCATTCAGTTTTAGTTCCCCACTTACATCATCCTTCCTCATCGCTACATAACTAATTTTAGAACTATCCTTGAGTGTATTTTGTACTAATTTTTTAGGTATAGTTCACTTGACTAAGCTAATTAGATTTTTCCTCATCTCCTATTTCATGTATGTGATCGGAGAATTTGTTTCCCATAACTGTCAACGTTAGTCACGCCACCAGTCGTGCGCAGACTTATCTGGCGCGCACTTTAACAAACTATTATTATTTTCTTGTTTATGACTTCTTTTAACAAACTAACACAAAAGCATAGTAAAAGCAATGTAACTCATTAACTCTCTTTTTAATATCTTGTAATGTAAATAGGTTAAATGTAAATAGTTATTATTTTTTTATTTTTGACTTTTTTAAACAGGAAAGTGGCTGATGCCGGGCACTGCCGGGCCCGCATGGCCCGAAATATATGTCACTAAAATTTTATTTAACTGTGTTTTATGTAATTATAATCATTTAAAAATATTAAACTACTAATAATACCTCATTGACTGACAGTGTAAATGAGGCTTTACGGATTAGAGATATTTGTTTTTGTTATTACAAGTATTACAGTGCTGTGGTGAGGCCCTTATACAGGGGGGGGATATTTGAATGTACCCCCGAATAATACCCCCGAAATATTTGGTTTTCAAAAATTCTAAAATATTTTTACTATCGTTAAGATATCATTTAAACCACCTGTTCATAACTTAAATAAAATCCGGCCAAATGCGGGTTAGACTCGCGCACAAAGGGTTCCGTACCAACACACAATACGGGCACGGAACCCTAAAAACATGGAAAATAATTCCACTTGCAGTTATGATAGACCAACTTAACTTGACATTTACGATCTATTAAACATTATGTATCTAAAGGGTCTAATTAAATTGGTCTTGATAACTTCCTAAATAAATAAATAATTTTCAGATTCTTCTTATATGTGTGCTATAAGACCTACCTGTAAACGAAATTTCAAGTTTCTATGTCAGGAAGTGCCCTACATGTTTTGATTCCCTTGCGAGTGCCAAAAATTTGTATGAAATTGATGATGTAAAGTAGAATCCCATCAAAAACATAAAATGTACAAAAATGGCAAGTCTCGCAACGCAATCCTTCCACCGTAAAAAGTTGTGAGATCTTATATAAAGCCAAGTCTGCTATTTTAGTTTTTATGGAAGCACCTTTTCATTTAAGTTAGTATGGGAGCACCTATTTAATAAATTTATCATTAATTGTTTCCTATTTAGTTACCTACCAACATTAAGTGACTGTATTAATATTAGTCATCTTTATTTCCTAATAAAATATAGTGACTTCGCAATCGCACAGCAACATATACAACATATCAGCTACCTAATACCAATTTAGTAGGGATTTGAGAATATATTTCTACGCATCAGTGCTTTATTTGTGCTCTGCGATTGCAAAGTCACCATATTTTATTAGGAAATAAAGATGACTAATATTAATACAGTCACTTAATGTTGGTAGGTAAATAAATAGGAAACAATTAATGATAAATTTGTTAAATAGGTGCTCCCAAACTAACTTAAATGAAAAGGTGCTTCCATAAAAACTAAAATAGCAGACTTGGCTTTATATAAGATCTCACAACTTTTTACGGTGGAAGGATTGCGTTGCGAGACTTGCCATTTTTGTACATTTTATGTTTTTGATGGGATCTCATTTCTTTTTGTAGGTAGTCCTCCTTTTTTTCTTCTCGGGTAATATTTCTTGCACGTCAGCTGCGGATTTTCTTAAAACCCACTCCCTTTAACTGATCATTAGGACATACTCCTGAGAAACTAGTATCGGGAAGGAGCATTTCATAATGACCACCTAAGAAACTACCAGAGAATCGTAAACGTTTCACTGGCATCCCAGGATCGCCACCGAATGATCCTCTCAAACGGCCATTTTCGTAAACCTCGAACGTAAATGGATACAAAGCGGTGGCTGCCATAAGTTCGGATACGGAACCGTAGGTGGTAGTTTTCATCATTGCTGTCGAGTACATGTGTCTCCAAGTTCGTCACACGTATAAAGTTGCATTTCATCCCAATGCGCTACCACATACTCGACTACCGCACACCTAATGTCATATGACGACTCAATGTTCCCATACATAGAGAATGACAAAGAATGGAACAAACATGAACCATCTCCAGGTATAGGGACAACTAGGTGTGGACAAGGATTTTCATTTATGTACAATATTTCAGGTTCCATTGCAATATTAATTTTTACTGTAAGTTATTATTACTATTATCCACAAATAGATGCAACAGGCAGGTTAAAATTTCTTTTGACCATGAAGTGAAAGGCAGGCTTGTCAGTCTAAACCACAGAGTACATTATTATGTCTAAACCTCTCAGAATAATGAGCTAAACCTGGTCTTTTTTTAATGACACACGAGTACATAGACATTTCAATATACCTACATCATAGAGGAAGCATATACAAATAAAACAACATTAGCCGCTTTATTTTTCCTTTAATATATTTAAAGCTTTACTTGATAAATAACCTTTTACCTTGATTTTTAGGGTTCCGTATCATTAGGTTCCGTGACCCTATTACTAATCCTCCGCTGTCTATCCATCTATCACATGGGTCTACAGCTTCAGCCGTTATAGGTAGCGCGTAAATATTTTCACATAATATATGTTACATTGTCCTCTATCACGGCAAATAATAATATGGCCCCTATCACAGCATAAAAAGTTCAATAAATGGAAATCCAAGGGGGGTCCAATTATTCGATGTTATTTGTTTCAGCTCTATCTTTATAAAACAACAATTTTGGGCATATAAATATTAGAGTTCCGTATTCAAAAGGTGCTGATTTGTTTGTCAGGCGCTACCATTTTAGCGCCTTGTTTTTTGTCGCCTTGATGTTGCTATGTCATCTTTATTGTTGGTATTTACCATAATGATTTGGGGTTTCGTACCCATATTGTGTGATGGTAGTACGGAATCCTTCGTGAGCGAGTCTGAATTGCACTTAGCCGGTTTAATAGCGACTTAATTACGAAATGTTGATATTTATCTTCTTAAATAGACTAAATGTGTTTTAGGGTTCCTTACCCAAAGCACAAATTATTATAACAAAGGCTCTATCGTTAGAACGGTTATACATACAAGTTGAAAATTTAGGCAGACTACTTTAAAGTAAAATAAGAAATAATAAAAATTAGGGTTCCTTCCTAAAAAGGTACCGAATTGTTTGTCAGGCGCTACCGTTTTATCGCTTTGTTTTTTGTCGCCTTGATGGTGCTATGGCATCTATTTTGTTGCAATTTACTTTTAGGGTTCCATACCCGTATTGTGTAAGGGTACGGAACCCTTTATGCGCGAGTCGGATTCGCAAACTACCGTTTTTTTAGTGACTTAATTACGAAATGTTGATATTTTCTTCTTAAATAGACTAATATTGTGAATGTGTGGAACATTATAAATCACCCTTTTTAGGATGCCTTACCCAAGGAACAGATTATTATAACAAAGGCTCTTTCTTTAGATCGGTAATACAACATACAAGTAAAAGTTTAAACTTTGGGCAGTCTGTAGTAAATACTTTAAAGTAAAATAATGAAAATTTGGGTTCCGTACTAAAAAGGTACCGAATTGTTTGTCAGGCGCTACCGTTTTATCGCTTTGTTTTTTGTCGCCTTAATGTTGCTATGGCATCTTTATTGTTGTTATTTACTTTTAGGGTTCGGTACCCGTATTGTGTAGGGGTACGGAACTCTTTATGCACGAGTCAGATTCGCACTTTACCGGTTTTATTTTTTAGTTTTCGCACTTTAACTTTAACGTAGAATTTTTCGTTTTAGGCGTCTTTAATGCAAAGCAGCATACCACCAACGTCATCTAGTGTCATACAAATTTATAGATGCAGCTGGAAACATACATTTTGTATAGACTTTGTATGGAAATATAAAATTACCAACCGCAAATAACATTTTTATATTTTTTTGTTGCAATGTACACTTAACACTAACCGCATGCAAAATTTCAAGTTTGTAGGCCTGCTAGAACACCTTTAGACTTTTGATGATGTGTCAGTCAGTCAGTGACAAAATAAGGGAACTTTGACTTGAGATATTTCGTAATCGAATATAGATACAAAGTTGTAATTTGGGGTCAGATATAGGATCAGTAAGTACTCTTGGTTCCTGAAATTTCAGACTTCTAGCTTCACCCACAACGAAGATACAGGGGGGTTGAAAGTGCCGTGAGTTGCTTCGAGAAAAGGATGGTACGGCCGTTCCGCGTTTTTTCTGCGAGACTTTGCGGGGGCACTGCCGTGCCCCCAGATACCTTTTTTCGCGTCGAGTTCTAACTCTGTTAGTCTAAATAAAGCCTGATTTTTTTACAGCACCATGGGTAGGGTTGCCAGATGGAAAAATGAAAATGGAGGACAAATCAGTGCTACTAAGCAAAGAAGGAGGACTTCAGAAAAAAAGGAGGACATACTTAAATAAAAGGATACAATTTTTTGTTTTATTCGTTAGACATTTATCAGAACTACATTTTCAAGCTGATATTTGAATGTCTTGCGAGTGTCACATGCGTGCAGGATAGGAGAATAAACCGTGCCGTAAGGGCTAACCAAACGGTGTCGGTATGTGGTACAGTAAGTGCAAAATTTGAAAAGGGAGGACAATCGATAGGTGAGGGAGGACGGGAGGACAACTTGTGAAAAAGGAGGACATGTCCTCCTTTAGGATACCATCTGGCAACCCTAACCATGGGGCCGTAGGACAGACAGATAGATGGAAAACAAAGTGTTCCTATAAGGTATGGAACCCCAAAAATTTATGGAACAAGACACGTATTTTATGTACCTATTAAAGCCAATTCTGAAGGCTTTAATTTTAGTTTTAGAGCTGTCAAAGCTTGAAATTTTCCAAGGAAATTTAGCTTCTAATCCTAACCCTGAAGGACTATTTTGTATCAAAGAAAATTTAGTTTTGACAGCACCAAAACTAAAATTAAAGCCTTCAGAATCGGCTTTATTATATATATCTGAAAGTTTTATCCCCCCCCCCTGGAAACGAATCCTGGGTACGGACCTGGTGGTGATATGACGCACGATATTGTAAATAGTTTAATTCCACTTATCGGCAACTTCAGAAGCAAGTTATCTAACAGCCAGATTCTTATGAAACAGACCCAATATACATATAAAATAAACACAAACAGTAGACCCCCACTGAAGGTTACAACGAACACAATCGATCGTAACTGCGACGTAAGTGTCATCATAATTAAATTAAAACCTAAAATTCCATTGAAATACCACCCAATTATTGCTTCATCGTAACGTTCCGAATGCGTGATATTAAAAATATTTCATAAAACGCAAAAGCGACTGAAAAGGTTATCTTGCTCATTCAGAAAATTCTTTGGTGTTCTTTTATTGTCATATTTATGGGTCACTCAACCCGATATGATGATGATAAAACCGTTTTAGGGTTCTATACCTCATAGTGAAAAAACTGAACCCTTATTACATTTCTGTCCGATCGCGACGTCCGTGTTAAGTTTAGTTCTTATAATTCCACACTAGATGGTGTCACATGCATTCTAACTCGCGATATCATTTGATTTTTGGTTTCAAATTTTTTAAATTGACGATTCACATAATTTCACATTATAAATTGAGTTATTTTATATATTTATTTGTAATTCAGATTTTAAGGTTTAAGGTCAATTGTTTCTTTGTTTGTGTTTATTTAGATAAATATTTGTACGCCAAATTTGGCAGATTTTTGAGGAATGACATATTTAAGCATATTGTAACACCTAATTTTTAAGGACCAAAAGTCAAACAAATAAACTTTTCTATTCTATTCTATTCTATTCTATTCAAATCGTGAAGTTTTTCTCAAACGGCCAACCCAAGCAACCGAAATAACATGGTCACCTGTAAAATTACGACAAACTGCCGTTATGTCATCTTTTAAACTATGACGTCGATTGCCTTAAATGACGTAATAAATGACTCGATATGTTGATGATAAAAACCGTTTTAGGGTTCTACCAACACCTTCTCTATATCTACCCGAGGTTCTCTTGCCAACTCTTGTAGGGGGACCCTTCGGCAAGTGACCGAAGCATGAAACTCGGTACAGATGTAGCCTAGGTCAAATACGTTTCTATCAGCGGGTCTACCACGTAATTCTCATTTTCATCAACATCAACTTGAGATTGAAATTTGACGTGCGTGCGACGACGCCCGCCTAACATGCCATCTCTTTTGCACGCGTTGAATTTCGCATGCATTTGCTTGAAGTTGATACAAATGAGAATTACGCGGTAGAGCCCCAGGCCTTACAACTGAAATGGCTTTTAGTGATGACGTCATCACTAGTGGTACATGCGATTTTACTTTAGGATTTTCAACAACAAATTTTTCATTCCCATTTTATTTTTAAGCACCGTATTTATTCATAAGAATTAAGAAACGTATTACTTTTGAATTGTTTACATATGTATGTATTATTTTTATAGTTCTTACTTTTTTTGTATTAATTATTAGTTAAATTTTAAACAAGTTGTGGAATGGCTTTCTATTTTTCATCCGGTCTGAAACGTCAAATAAAATAAAAATCAATAAATCTGCCAAACTCCCCTAAAGAAATGTCTCCCTTGTACCACTAGTGATGACGTCACATTTGAGTTGTCAGGCCTGTACTGAATGTACACTGACAGTAGGTGTTGGTTCTATAACCCGGAATTAAAAAAAAGCAACTCTAAAGCATAACTTTGCTGTCCGACGCCGACGTCCGTGAGTCAAGAGGCCGTTTCGAGAAGTTTTTACAAAATTATCTTTAAAGCACATTAAATTATAATACTTTACGTTTTTGAGTCCATATTGGCTTCTCTTTGGATTATAAGTGCAATGGCAAATGCTGAAATATTTATAAGAGTATTATAAGACATTTTTAATCTTAAAAGGTGCACGATGTAAGACTACTTTGCTTGTTGGTCTATCTATATGGTACTTCCCGTTGACTTACAATTTTGAACATACATACATATACTCACGCCTGTTTCTCAGAGGGATAGGTAGATGTAGAGACAACAGATTTCCTTTTGCTACAATCCTGACAACAACAACAACAACATCAACAACAACAACAACAACAACAACAACAACAACAATACAACAATACAACTTTATTTGTACACCATATAAAAAGGAACAGAAATATAAATACTTAATTTTTAACTAGCTTATTATGTAGCACAAACAGGCGGCCTATCGCTTAAAGCGATCTCTTCCAGACAACCTTTGGGTGGATGAAACTGTTTAGAATGATTGCTGAAATGGTGGTGTACTATTTTTAATAATAGATATATTTTATTATTAATAGATAAACGTATGACCTGACACACCTCTTTCGCCTCTTACACATCCATCAATCTAATAACAAACTCTTCTATTCTGGGCTTTTGTGACATTGCCCTTCCTCATGGCAGTATGTCGCCAATTTGTGACATTGCCCTTCCTCATGGCAGTATGTCGCCAATTTGCTCAGCAATCTTGAAATTGTGTCATAGGATTTTTTGCAAAAGTGAAGGAATCCAGAAATCATTCATTTTGCAAAAGTGAAGGAATCCAGAAATCAATTATTTTGCAAAAGTGAAGGAATCCAGAAATCATTCATTTTGCAAAAGTGAAGGAATCCAGAAATCATTAATTTTGCAAAAGTGAAGGAATCCAGAAATCATTCATTTTGCAAAAGTGAAGGAATCCAGAAATCATTCAATTTGCAAAAGTGAAGGAATCCAGAAATCATTCATTTTGCAAAAGTGAAGGAATCCAGAAATCAATTATTTTGCAAAAGTAAAGGAATCCAGAAATCATTCATTTTGCAAAAGTGAAGGAATCCAGAAATCATTCATTTTAAATACTTTGTGAAATTATTACGAGACAAACTTAATTTTGCGGTAAATTTGTACTGCGCGTTAGGTAAAACTAAACAACTTTTGCTACGGGACAACATAAAAATAATAAAGGAGCCATTTTAGATAGTTCTTAGTACATTTCGGTTCATTTACAACAAATAAATTCCCAATAATATAATAATTATTAGAAAGCATTACAAACTAGAAATCAATCAGAAAAAAAATTTAGAAGCACAAATATTTTTTGAAAAAATTCCTCGGGCCAAGATTTGAACCTGCGACATCCTACTTACATGACAAGCGCACTACCGACTGCGCTACCGAGGTTCATATCTGGAACGACGAATTTTTCCACCATATCTGTAAACCGAATTTTTGTAACTATTTCATATATCAGCTTGTAATGCACATACTGAACGCTCACGAGGGCTTTATGTGATTTCACGCCTTGCTCATTCCTTGTTTGTAATGCATTCTAATAATAATTAGAGTATTCAAAGCGATGGATTTCGCAATAAAAACATATAATCCCAATAATATCTTAATAAATAAATATATACAACGTGAAATTTAAGTCATTTTATTAACGAAAACTGGTGATAGTATTTGTCCATATAAACAAATTTTACTATGGAGCCAACCCTGAAATCGTAAAAAAAATATCAGCTGTTCAATAGAAAAGTTAAATACCTACTCGACCCAAATGTATGAAACAGCTGATTTTTTTTTACGATTTCAGGGTTGGCTTCATAGTAAAAGTTGTTCATATGGACGAGTACTATCACCAGTTTTCGTTAGCAAAATGACTTAAATTTCACGTTGTATATATTACCTAATATAAATTATACATTTATCGATACGGAACCCTCTCAAGGTGCGAGTCGCACTTGCACTTGACCGAGATTAATTTTAATCATAAAATCATATGACGTCAACTATGTTTAGTATATATGTATATAGTCTCATCAATCGGGTATCTATAAATATAAATATACTAACTTATTCGTATTTATATCGAGACCTCGCAAACTCGCAATGGAAAAACAAATAACACTAATCAACAAAACATTATGCAATGACAATACAAATTTTATTTTTGGCACTTTACTTTTATAGTATGAGAGGTAGTGGTTTTCATTATAGAGCCTAATTTGTTAGTTAAAAGATAAATTTATTCATTTTGCATCAAGTAAAAAAGTTATAGTTCAGTTCCTAAACCCTATGTATGATGTTACATAAACATAACATAAAATATCTTTATCGACCATAAAACATCATAAAATACAATGAGTATCTGACTCCTAAAAAAAGTGTTAACTGTAAGCTAGGAGTCAGCACATTCCCATAACTTCAGTTTGTTATAATCAATAGCCAAAAAGGTACAGTGGAGACCACATCAAGCTATACACTTGCAGTACGACATTAGCCCCTACAGAGAAGAATATAAGATAGGTACAAAGTCCAATGTGTCTTACTTGATGCGGTCTCCACTGTACATACAAAATTATGAAACAATTTTTAATTATTTTTAACTTACCTTAATGTTAGTATTTTAACAAAGAATGAACAAATTGATAACTGTAGATTTTTTTTAAATAAAATTATCGACTGCTCTTTCTATAACTATCACAAAATATTAAAAGTGCAATTTATAAAAGAGGCATTACGGTTAACAAATGAAGGTTTAACATTTGGTCACAGTTTTTTTTTGTGGTAGTAGTGTTAGTAATTGCTAAAATTAAACTTATTTATTAATATTAACAATTTAATTATTTTAGATTTATATTAATTAAAATGTTACATTATTGTTTAAAAATATAGCGCGCTCTAAGCCGTGACTGTTATACGACAATCAAAGGACCGCGCGCTCTCAAAAAGCGCGTGTTTCACTCAAAAAAACATTTTTGCGGTGAAAATAATCAATCAATTCTTCAAGGCCGTTTTCGGTCACAGCGACTGTCACTGCTGAGAGCGGCGCTGATGAGCCCTCACGTGGCTGACGTAGCCGATTTTTGCAGTGAACGTGCGACCACATTCACTGCACGTCAGCACCCCTCCAACTATATTATAATTGATGGCCACTGGTGGTCGGGCCTTAAGACTGTACCTGAGCCTAGAGCATGACCAACTCCAGTCTATCTAGGATTCGTTGGAAGAAATTCGGACTCTCCTTGTATTGAAAAAAATATATTTGGTTTATTAATCTTTTCTCTAGGGATCTTACGTATAAACAATGTACTAAGATTTATACTTTTGTCAAAAAAAAATGTTTTGCACCCTCTTTTTTTTTGTTTTCAAACGTTCGCTTGAAGAACGCGGTTAAGAGATCAACTTGATTTTTTTTTAATAAAATAGGTAATAGAAATATGAAGGTACATCACCTAAATTCAATATTTTTTTCCCTACGAAATATTTCAGTATTAGCTAAAAACACACCAATTTGTTGTTTCGCTGCGTGATCACTAGTACTACGCGTCTAAGAAAAAGAGGCCAAAGAGCCAACATATAATCGCCTCTATGAAAAGCAAATAAGGTCTTTGCCATTAGGCTTATAGTGCTGGACGGGTAATAAAAAAAGTTGCTAGAGTATGCCATCTTCTTAAGCTGGTCTCGTTTTGTGTCGAGCTCAGCGTGTCTAATCGACTCGAAAGCATACACCTTAGTGTTCACAGCCTCCAATGTGGTCTGTCTGCTGCCAGTGTTTCCCATTGTGCTGGGTCTAGTAGAACATACTGGGCGTGGTTAATATTGAGATCAGTTATAATTATAATACAGTTTATAATGAGTATATAATAAGTTTCATGATCTAATATAAAGTGCGTGGTGGTGCATGTTGGAGAGCTGTGAAAGATGGTGGTACTCTACAGTCGAGCCCGGCATTAGCTATATGCCACCTATAAAATTCACTTTTTAATTAAATTAAATTACTTTATTAAAATAAATATCATCATTATTTACAATTATTATTATCATTAACTATATACATTTTACACATTCAAATATTTTAATAATAAATTGAATATTAATTAATAAACATATATTAAATTAAATCATTACATACTCACTTACATTTGAATAAAATCTCTGAATGTTTAATCCAAGAATTCCTTGACGGTGTAGAACCTAGCTTTTTTTGATCAACAATTCTTTTAACTGGTAAATAGTTTGGGTATCTTTGGTTGGTTTGGAAGTTTATTATAGATTAACTTATTTGAATGGCACGGAACCCTTAGAGCAAGAGTCCTCTCGCACTTAACTGGTTTATTTTTTATTTCCCATTAGTGATGTGTACGTTCAATATGGATGGAAGTTATTGCACCCTTGAACTATAAGTACCCTCGCTCGCTCGTGCCTCTAAATATCTCGGGTGTAACTGATCTGATCCCTTATTACATCGCTTGTATAACAATCTGTTATTAAATTTATATTTAAATTAGGTACCTACATAACGTTGTGAAACTCCAGCATTTCGACTACGCGTGCGCAGGGACTCGATAGCCTCCTGGCCTCACCTTTTCCAGTTGTTACCGGAATACCGATTATCGATGTTGCTTATAGACAAGGAGGCCAGGGCCAAAATTTAACAAAATCGTAAAGTAAAAATCGTGTGACGTGAACGCTTATGTGGACCTGTTTTATTTTTTAATAATATTTTTTGTTAGTTTGTGATTTTTTCAGCAATTCCCGTTCTTTTCTTGCTTTGGTTTTTACAAAGTTCTTGGTAATTATAAAATGCAACTTTATTATTAAGGGGCTGCACTATGCTAAAATTCGGTCCCGCTCTAACCCGTTTGTTTTTTAACTCTCTATCCTGCTCTAATCAGATGCCGCGCACGCAAAACTTCAGTTATTTTGAAATCGTGGCTCCATTAGGACATACATAAGGCTTTTTTGTAGATAATAATGAGATCTTTTATTGTGTGAACGATTCATTTCAAACGCATATTCCGTGTCCGAGCGAATTGAATGTACAGAATGAAATTAGGTACCTATAGATATATATTTATTTGAGTAAAGATATAAAATGTCGATAATCTATAAAGGCTTAATTCGTCAGAAAAACATGATTAAGTACAGTGGAGACCACATCAAGCTATACACTTGCAGTACGACATTAGCCCCTACAGAGAAGAATATAAGATAGGTACAGTGGAGACCGCATCAAGTAAGACACATTGGACTTTGTACCCATCTTATATTCTTATCTGTAGGGGCTAATGTCGTACTGCAAGTGTATAGCTTGATGAGGTCTCCACTGTACAAAGGTCCAATGTGTCTTACTTGATGCGGTCTTCACTGGACATATACAAGATGAATTTGTAAACATCGTCCAAATTCATACTTGAGCCTTGGTAAGTGATCAGCATCATGAACCAATAACGATTTTTGTAAAATTCATAAAATTAAATTTCGACTCCCCATAGTGATTCACTCAGAACTGGGAGTGAATTACTATGGGAAGTCGAAATTTCATTATACGAATTTTATAAAAATTGTTATCAATCCCTGATGCTGATCACTTACCAAGCCTCCAATATGAATTTGGACGATGATCAAAAAATCACCTTGTATATTTCCCAGATTTTTTTAGTAGCCAGTTTGGCTTACAAATTGAGCTAAATACACGCAATTTTACCAAATCCACGCTTATTCAAGCCTTAAGGCGCTCTTATCCCAAAATCAGTAATTTCAAAGTCAAATAGAACTTTTTAATATCGTCTTAAACTTCCAAAAAAAAATACGCAATATAGTTCAAACCTTTATCTAGGTCTTCCACGCATGTGTTACACGATCAGATAAACTTTGCTCGATAGAAATAATTCACGAACACAGCATGTAATAAGACCTTTTAAATCATGCCATTTCCATAATTCCACTCTTGTATTAACGAAACATATCTGGTAATATTGCTCTTTAAATTTTCTAGGTCGACCACGTAAGTGGGTTTTAATAAATATATCCCTTATTTTTAAACAATTTAAAAACCGATATAAACAACGAAAAAGTACAAAAGTGTAGTTATTTTCTTTACTCCTTACACGTAAAGAAAAAGGCAGAGAGTCACTCTTCTGGGATAAGAGCGTTATATTCTCTGACTCCGGCTTCAACATGCACCATATCGACTGACGTAACTATTGAATATTTGCTGAGGGCCAGGGCAGTTCTAGAGTTAAAAATATTAGTTTCTTGTGAACTAAATCTTTATTTATTAACTTAAAAACATAACTTTATTTCTTCTTACAAAAATATAACAACGCCATCTTTTATGGCAGGCAAGGCAGCAGTCACAAATTATAGACAAGACATCTTAATAGTTTTAATTAGAAAATATGAATGTTGCTATATTCAACACCCTTCCTCAACATTCACATTTTTGTTATCACACAAACCTAACTCAGCGATAAAATAATTAAACATTCTCTTAGACAAAGGTTTAGTTAATACATCCGCTAACTGTTTCTGTGTACAAATATACTCCAGATGAATAACACCTTCTTCAACTTTTTGTTTCACAAAATTAAATTTTAGTGCATGCCCTTCCTGAATGTCAACACCCTTAGGTGGCTTCAAATATACCTCTTCATCTATTCTTCCATACAGAAATGCTCCTTTCACATCCATTTGATGTATGTTATAATCCCTATGAGCAGCAACTGACAACACAATCCTCAAAGTTTGTAATTTTAATACTGGTGAATACACATCTTCATATGTATCTTGCTGCTGAAACCCTCGCACAACAAATCTTGCCTTACATACACTTTTGTCATTCAAATCTTTCCTTGTAAAAACCCATTTTGTATCAATTAACTTGGCTCCATCTGGTTTAGGCACACTTTTCCATGTCTCACTCTCTTCTAACACATTTATTTCTTCTTCTACCGCCTTCTTCCATTCTCTCTTATCTTCTCTTGCCTCAATGTCCTCATAGATAATCGGTACATCATTTGACTGTCCCATATACAAAGCAAACAATGCTTCCTCTTCCTCAGTAAAATCCATTACATAATCCTGTTGCCATGCTGGCTTATTAATCGTTCTTTTTGTTTGTGTCTTTGACTGACCTTCCTCTTGACTCGTATTTGGTTGTTGTTCATACACTCTTTCATCTGTTTCCACTCTTTCCTCTTTTTCCATTTTATTGACTCCTTCTACTCTGTTCTCTTTCTCTTGTTCCTCAACATCTATACTACTTCCTTCAATAACGACTACATCTCTCACCTTTTGTGGTCTTTCATCAAATATAACATTTCTCCCTACTATTACTTTATGTTGTTCGTCATCCCATAGTTTATATCCTCCTGTACAGTATCCTATCATAATCATCTTCTTTCCTTTATCATCCAACTTCCTTCTCAATTGACCTGGTACATGATTGTATGCAATACTTCCAAACACTCTCATATTAATTACATTCGGCTTCCTTCCTTCCCATAGCTCACTGGGAGTCCTATCTTTTGATACTGTAGGGCTTCTGTTAGTTACATATGCTGAGAAATAAACAGCTTCTCCCCAAAATTCCTTTCTTATACCTGCCTCAATCAATATAGTACGTGCTTTGTCCATTAAAGTTCTATTCATTCGCTCAGCTACTCCATTCATCTCTGGATTATAAGCTACTGTGTACTGCATTAAAATTCCATTATCCTCACAAAACTGCTTGAATTCCCTTGACACATATTCACCCCCATTGTCAGTTCTAAGTTTCAGTAAATTTGTATTAAAATGTCGAGTAGCATAATTGTAGTACTGTCTAAACTTATCAAATACCTCTGACTTCTGTCTGATCAAGTAAACCATCACAAAGTGAGTATAATCATCGATAAATGTTACAAAATAATTATTACCGTCCCATGTAGTGGGATTTATTGGTCCACAAACGTCACTGTGTACAAGTTCTAGTGGCCTACTCGCTCTATATCCTGGCTTATTAAAAGGCTGCTTTGACATTTTACCTAGCAAGCATGGTTCACACAAAAACTGTTCATTACCATTGTTTACATTTGAAATTCCGTGAACTAAATTCTTTTGACTCAATAACTTAATATTTTTAACTCCCAAATGACCAAAACGGCGATGCCACAAATCCAAATCAGTATTTTGCACAATATTACATTCAGTTACATTTATCATTGTGTTTACCGTGTACAATGATCCATTACAGTAACCCATCATGATTAATTCCCCATATTGGTTAAAAACTTTTACGTTCTGTTCATTGAAAATTACTTTCATCCCAAACGATCCCATTTTTGACACTGACAACAAATTCTTTCTTAAATCTGACACATAGTATACGTTATTTATAGTACAGTAACTAGGCTCATTGTTTACCATACATTTTACCTTGATATTTCCGACTCCTTGGGCCTCAAGTGTCACCCCGTTCTTTGCTGCACATATTTTCTTCGGCACCTTCAAGTCTATATATTCATAAAATAGTTCTTTACTATTGATAAGGTGATCAGAACACCCCGAGTCCAAACACCATTCTACATTTTCACTTTCACTTCGATAATTTTTGTTCATCCTATTTCCACACTCAAACGCCTGACCATCCTCTTCTCTTTCCGCCATGAATGCTCGTGAATGTTCTCCTCTAGAACCGCCTTGACCTCGTCCTCTTCTTGGATTAAAACCGTTTCCATGAAAATTGCCTCCTCGTCCTTGAAATCCACGTCCTTGAAAATAACCTCTTCCACGATTCTGATCTCTCACTTGACCTCTGTTGTTGAAATTATTACACTGATACTGTTTATGTCCTTTCTGTCCACATGAATAACAAGTGAAACTTGTTGCAACATTCTCCGCATAACTGGGACAGTTTGATAGCTTCTTCCTTTTTTCTTCTTCACCCAATAATCTATTTTTCAAAAAATCTAGTTTGAGGTTATCTACTGTTTCCAGCGCCGTTATTATCGCCTCATATGATTTCGGCATGGACAGAAGTATGTAGTTAACTTTTTCTTCTTCTGTCAACTCGTTCCCAGCGTCTACCAGTTGAGAAAATATTTCTTCCATACTTATAAAATGTTGTAAGAGGGGCTGAGACTCCGTGTACTTCATATCTGATAGCTTTCTGCGTAAAAATAAACGGCTTCTTACACTTTTTTCTTTGAAACTTTCTTCCAGGTTTTTGATCATAGAATACGCAGTTGTCTTGTTTTTCAAGTATTCCAAATGGCTGTCCGCAACGCCACTTATTATTATAGCCTGAGCTTTAGATTCCGCTTTCTCATTTTCTTTAGTCGCAGCAAAATTTTCTTCTTGAACCGCTTTCTGCACACCGGCTTCTCTCAAAATTGACATCAATCGAAACATCCACGCCCCGAAGTTTTCTCCCGCAAATCTGCTCAAATAAAACTTATCTTTCGTCTCCATGTTACTATTTTCTTCTCTTCTTCTTTTCAATCCGTATTTCCGATCAAACTTTTATTTTCCGTTTTCAATTT
Organism: Ypsolopha sequella; assembly: GCA_934047225.1. Taxonomy (NCBI): domain Eukaryota; kingdom Metazoa; phylum Arthropoda; class Insecta; order Lepidoptera; family Ypsolophidae; genus Ypsolopha; species Ypsolopha sequella. Next base: position 27,287,807 of record OW203990.1, on the reverse strand, counting down.
CTTTTCCATCCAACACAACAATGGCTGCACGGCGTCTTTTCCACTTTTCGTTTTCACGCAAATCCTGGGCCCATAACCCTATTCAATATTTGGTGAGGGCCAGGGCAGTTCTAGAGTTAAAAATATTAGTTTCTTGTGAACTAAATCTTTATTTATTAACTTAAAAACATAACTTTATTTCTTCTTACAAAAATATAACAACGCCATCTTTTATGGCAGGCAAGGCAGCAGTCACAAATTATAGACAAGACATCTTAATAGTTTTAATTAGAAAATATGAATGTTGCTATATTCAACAGTAACGACCGGCTGTCATTCTCAGCGCCCGGTCCGACCCGCAGATAAACGGCGTTAACCCGTATTCCGGACAAGCACCACTCAAACCCGTGGCTAAACTAAATAAAACAATAGCATACAAAAAAAACACACAAAAAACAATCGAATAAAATGAAAATTACGCATGGTTGGCGAATGATGTACGCAGGTAGTCTCCTGGTACAGTGGAGACCGCATCAAGTAAGACACATTGGACTTTGTACCTATCTTATGTTCTTGTCTGTAGGGGCTAATGTCGTACTGCAAGTGTATAGCTTGATGTGGTCTCCACTGTACTACATAACCGATTTAAAAAAAAATTACACTGTCGTAATGGTTTAGACTCTTTACTTGGGCTTTTGGGCTTTTTCTTTCCCTGGGGACGGGCAGTTCACTAGGGACATTAGTCATTAATAACTACGGAACCGATTTTGAAAATTATTTCACTGTTGTAATAATGTACATACTACCCAAAAGTAATGTTGTTAAGTAATGTTTAACGTATAATTTTAAATTTTTGTACTTTAAACCCTAGCAGCAACTAAAATATTGGTTTTGCACATTATTTCTAAATATATTTGTTTTGCTCTTAACATAAATTTTCAAACATACTTTAAAAAAAAGGATCGGTTTGGTAGCGACGAAGATACGCCAGATTGTTTATTTTTCTACGACGTCACCACAGAATATTAAATTTCATGGGTATCTCGTACAACAATGTTTATTAAACAAATTTTATCCTGAACAATAATCCTATAAGATTCGTATAATAATTCGTTCGATTGCCGGGTGAGACAAGCGAATTTTAGAAGATCTTTGAATGCAGTTTTGTTTCTTTAAAAAATTAAAGGAATGTTTCCTTTCAGTAAAATAAGCTAACTAAAGGATTTGAGGTAGTTCCCCTCCAGGGCCCTTGAATTTTTTCCACCTGTGAATATTTCATTCTCTGTCATTTTGTTTTCCATTAAGGTTGGAATGATACAGGGTATATATATTCCGTCCTCATCAAAAATTCCGTTAACTAATTATTTAGAAATATTTTTCAGCGTGGTACCTAGCTCGGTAATCGTTTTAGAAGAGACAGAAAAACCAAACGATATCGCGATGTACAATCATACAGCGCCATCTATCCTCAGACCGGGGTACTGTCGGGCGATACCCGGAATCCAGTGGTGTCTCCATGTGAAAATTTTAGATTACCGTGTTGCTAGGGTTGAAATTACCGTGTTTTGAAGCAAAATACGGTGCATCAGCTTGAAAATTACAGTGTAAATTACCCTGTTAATATACCATGGTCATAATGTTTGTACAGGAAAAAGTAAAGTGTTTATGTATGTGTAAAACTTTTTTTATTTATTTTCATTAAAATGATTATCGCAACAATATATAGGTTAGAATCAGAATAACTAGTTTTTGTCACTGAGGTATTACTGGTGCTTATATTATCTGTGCCCGTACAAACCGCAAGGATTGGCAGCCCTAATCACAGCACACGAAGTAAAGACATTTAATTTTCTAGGGAAGCACTATGATTGACTCAGCATCGGTTAGCGAAATTTTCTCTCTAATTCATGAGTCTTTCAAGAGTTATGTCTCTTCTCCAGTATTCTAATCAGATATAATCAGCCTTACCGTGTTCTATGCCTCTATTATAGTCAGAGATGGGGATATGTATTGAACTGTATTACTCATCTGAAGAAAGTAAAAATCGTTTATAAATTCTGTGCGGCTTACATCGTTTTTAAATTGAGCAAAAATATTAAAATTTGTTACTATTTTTCGTCAATTCGAAAAAAATGTAAGTGACATGAAATTTACAAAAGATTTTCAACTTTCAGTAAATAAACAAGCTTCAGCTTAATAAAAAAATGCACTACATTTTCCGATCGCTGATTGGAGGGCACGGTACGGCTGCATTTTATAGCATTCATATAGCATTACATTAAAATTTGTTAGCTACTAGAGAATAACGAGTGTAATTTTTATTATTTGTTTGATCTAGCATACATTTAGACTGCCACCAGGCAAGGCTAGTAGCTAACAAATTTTAAATGTAATGCTATAAAATGGCGCCCAAACAGGGACAGCCGGGAAAAGGCGGTGCGTGGAAAAATGGAAACCCTTAAAAAATCTGAAGGGTCGCAGGAAAAGAAGGAAAAAGGCTTCAATTGACTCTAGGGCAAATGTGCCCCGTTTTATGAATCCATGGGATCTCAAATTCGGTATTTATTTACTTTCTAATGCAGATTTTGTATTCTGTTCAATTAGATATCAGAAAAATAACAAAAACGATGACAAGACAATCTAAATTTGAAAATTCAGTAAAGAAATCAACGACAAAGAAAGACTAAAATAGATGAAACAGGTTGAATACCTGTTGCGAATGCTACAATTCGCAGACTTATCATCAAGGATGACACGCTGACATCAGACAGGGATGACATCAGTGGCGGTGCCACAGAGGAGGTCACATGACATGACACCCCAAAATCATCCACGGTGATTCAAAAATCTCATAAAACTATTTAGTATCATTACTCAAATGAGTAAAAAGTTTCTTTTTATCAGTTCAATGATGGTCTAAGGTCCAGTGTCACTAAAATTAGGGTGAGGGATCACTCGCTCTGTTAGTGTGGTCTTGCAGGTTCTGTAGACCGTATATTTTTTTTTATGTCCTAGACTTCAGTCCTCTCTGTATAACCACAGATAATATAATGCTAGATTTGACAAATTAATTCGACTTTTCAAATCGATTTGGATGCACTTTTACACAGCATAGGTATATAAGGTATAGATAGGTTTGCCAAAAGTACCTTAAGGCGCCTAAAAACTTGGTTTTTTTTTTACTTTGTAAACCTTGTCAGAACGCCCCCCCAAAATCAAATCATGGATCCGCCCTTGGATCCGGACATACAAGTGAAGCTTGTAAAAAGGTCTTGTTCATTAGTATATTGAAGAGAGGATATGCCACAAAAACACAAAGGTAAGAGCTTACTAAATAATTTATTGCATCCACAAACTGATCGAGCAGGGTCCGGTCAGACCCATACCATTCTTTATTTACAACTAAACTAGCTAATGTTATCACTAAAACTAAAACCTACAAAATAAATAAACATACAATCCATTTAAAACCCAGTACGGAGAAAAAACAATAATTAGTTTCTTTTAACTAAAAAATCATGTTCTGTTAAATATACGAGATCATTTTTATGTGAATTTAAAATTTATTTCGCTTATAAACTCTGTTCGTATCTATATATAAACAGAAACAGCATTTATACGCGAACAGATATGCATAAAATGAACGAAGCCTTTTGCGAACGTTAACTACTCAGGTCTGGAAATTCGTGCTCCCGATTGGTGATCCAAAATCGTGGCCGATGCTGATTGGTGGAAAATTTGAACGAGACAAACTTAAGCTCCGCTCATTTAACAATACATGAACACAGCTGGTGTGATTCTTCGTAGGTCAAACAATATTACTACTAAGTATAAAATAAAGTACTGACCGTATGTCAACAAAACTTCACACTCTTCTGACCAATGTGTTTGTTTACATTAAATAGAATTTTAAATCAGAATATAAGATACAAAACATTGTATATTGAAGGTAATGTTCAAATAACAAGTCAACAATCGTGTAACAAAAAAAATTGCACATTTAGGGATTTATAAAAAAATGTGTCGTAGATAAAAAATATTATTTTACTAAACTCCTCTTTGTCTTTAATAACTTTTTTTTACAATTTTTTGAGGAACTTAACTCCTGATTTTTAGCGTTCGTTAGAACAATCTTAAGAAAATATGAAATCAAACTAAAATTATCCAAAAAAGAGTAACAATTAGGTTTAACAATAAATATAAGATAAAATAAAGCTACTAAAGAATATTTACACAGAAAAATACTTTTATAGTAATCGTTTGGACAAGCCTCACATTTTGCAAATCGACGTGGATGAAATCATAGTTCTAAAATATTTGCGAAGAAAAAGCATCACTCACTATCAATAACTTATCTCTGTACTTTCTGTAACTTCAGTTCAGACACACCTTTATTATGATTTATATAAAAACGGCTCACCTCAATACGTGTTATGATCGGGAAAGCCGACCAGTTTCAGCAGATTTAGACTGCCTTCATCTGGGCGAGTAAAGACGTTTACGCGACGACGTTACGCCTCACACTGCGGGCTGCGGCTCGCAGGGCTCGGGATGACATCGATGCAGATGGTATTGGTGGCTTTCCCGATCATAACACGTATTGAGGTGAGCCGTTTTTATATAAATCATGAATTATCCTCAAGTCTCATTTAACACCTTTATTACTTTACAAAATGATACTGGTATAGTGTTTTCAAACGTTCTGATTGATTCGTACCGGTAAAAATAACGCTATGAAGTATCATAACGAAATAGAAATCATAACATAACATAATTTTATGCGCTTCGTCATTAAATATCGTTATACCAGTTGTAAATGGATAGAAACCACATAATATACTTATCATACTGAACAACTTTCCCAAAGAAACATGACGGTGCAAATAAAAAAAATGAATCTATACATAATTCAATTTTAAAATTAGTAGGAAACGTGAAAATATAATTTAAGTTTCGCAGGTGCGTTTCTTTGGGAAGATTGTTCAGTATGATCATTAGATTGTGTAGTTTAATTTAAATCTACCTGTCCATTTCCATAACTGACTAACGTTTCTGTATTTTATACGTTTTGTTTTATAACAAATGTAACTATTTTTTTGGGTCTGACTGCAGAGCACAAATACTCCAGTTAAAGATAACGAGAGACGAGAGATAAAATGATAAATTTAAACTCAAACCATTCAAACTTCTTGAAAACGATTCATTTGATTATATTTCATCATAAAAATATACCCATAAGGTGAATAAATCGTAGTACAGAAACAGGGAATTACAGTATCAATTAAACAACAATATTGATCTAAGATATATAAACAACACAGACAGTCATGTACAAACATAGGTAGTAATAGTAATTAAAGTAAATCTAATAAAAAGTTACATGAATTTAAAAATAATTTGAATCACAAAATACTATGCTTTTCTTTAATTTGATAGTCCTATATATCTAAATTTTACCTCTCTGTTACAGATCTCAGGATCGAATGTTCACTTTGGAATACGTATATCGAAATGCCCATATTAAATTTGACTAATATTTTATGTTTTCGCATCGAGTATGGTGTGCACAAAACTTTATAGTCATGTATCTAATAAATGCGCTTTTAATGCACGCACGATAGAACTTTGTCACTCTAAATAACCTGTTGATTGTCATTTGTAATAAGTATCCTTCAAAAATATTAATTTATCATTCACTAATGTTTTTGCTTTTATACGAAAAAATTTGAAAACGGTATTCTAATTTTGTCGAAGGAAGCGGATGTCGGCTTTTCTGCGAGTGTCAATAACAGATGACAAATTTACAGATCTGCCAAGCGCCTACAAATCTTCGCCAGTGTTCGTATTCTCGAAAACGAGCCGAATCATAAATTGTAAGAGCCCTACCAATTGGAAACTTATTAGAGAGAAAATAGGAGACAAAGTCATTTTAGAACATATTGTGCAAAAAATCGGTACCGGAAGCAATTAAAGCCCGGACTACATACATCCTTTTCGGTCACTCACGGGTGAAAGGGACAACCTAAGTCTAAGGGTGTCATTCTGGTTGTCTATAGCCGACCGGACGTGCACTATCTGTCATGGATTGTATAGCTAGCGGAAATACGAACACGGCAATACGACGTTTATTTTAGACTGTCGACATGACAAATTTCTATCCTGATTTAAACTAAAGCTGATTTTGAAGTGCAGGACAAAATATCTCCGCCCGACCATAATATTTGACCGTTTATTCGTGTAATGTACAACTACACTCATAGGCACAATAGCAACATTTTCATACAAACGAGGTCATCGAGATCTGATAGCAGCTGTTCTGAGTACGGATGAAGGAGGTCCAGACTGCCTGAGGCACCCAACAGATCAGACAGACAGTACACCCCCGATACTGCGTACATTCCCGCCAATTTAATTACCTACAACTCTAACGCGCGTAATTACCTTGTCCATACACGCTTGTGCACACACACACGCGCATCGAACAAGCGATACTGACCCTTACTGAGTACTGCATGCACAAAAGCGGGGGGAGATGAGTGTCGCGTCTTTACGGAGTAATGGTTTATATTCTTTGCCATCTTTACCCATGAAAAGTTTTGGGGTGTTGATCGTTGCTCACGTCCGTAGGAGTTTACCCCTAGAAGCCCTACACGTGACCCCCGGGTGGTGCTAATCGAGCAACAAACTTTTGGCTGCCGTACTGTTCTTACGAATCTCACGGCTATTACACATTTTTAACATGCAACCAAAGATACGCATATCCAAAGGTCCTTCTCAGGACCCTCGGACGAAGAGAATAGGCCCATCTCTTAAGATCTGCCAGCTAAATATAGAGAGCATTAGCCAAGCTAAATGTGACTTCCTCTCTAGAAAGCTGAGACAAAATGAAGTCGATGTCGTCCTCCTTCAGGAGACCCATACTGCTGACGATACACAACTGAACAACAGAGGTACCATACATGGGTACGATCTCATAGATGCAGTACATCATCCGCAATATGGCCTGGCGACGTATGTCAGGAAAACTGTTGGCCCCGTTTCAGTTTTAAACTCTGGTAATGATGATCAAAATACATCTTTTCTCACAATTGTCATCGGAGACTTAAAAATCTGTAATGTGTACAAACCACCTAGAAGCCACTGGAAAAACCCTGCGCTTCCCAGTTACAATCACCCTGCGGTATACATGGGCGATTTTAACAGCCACAGCTTACTCTGGGGCTACAAGACAGACGATAAGAATGGAATTGATCTAACTGAATGGGCAGACCGGATGGACTTGTACCTGGTACATGACAACAAAGAGCGTGGATCTTTTAGGTCAGCCCGCTGGAATCAGGATTACAACCCTGACCTCACCTTTGTCAGCAAAGATCGCAATGGAAGACCGCTGCAAGTCTCGCGACGCATCCATGACGATTTTCCTCACAGCCAACACCGACCTGTAATACTTGAGACTGGCATAAGCATCCCAATTGTTGAGTCTATTCCAATGCCAAGATGGAACTTCCACAAAGCTGATTGGAACTTATTTAAACAGAGACTTGATGATTCCATAAGATGGATACCCCCTTTGGTAGGCAACTTCGATCGCTTTCAAAAACTGGTGATCTCGGTGGCTAAAAAGACAATACCGAGGGGCTACCGCAAGGATTACGTGCCTGGGTGGAATGTTGAATGCGAGCGGCTTCTTAAGGAATTTGAAGAAAGCGGTGATCCCGAAATCAGCGAAGACCTCCTTGCGGCCTTAGATCACGCCCGCGATGAAAAATGGAAGTCCACTGTAGAGGGCATGAACTTTACCCACTCTAGCAGAAAAGCATGGCACCTACTCAGAAGACTCACCACCGGTTATTCGAACAAAAGAACACAATTGAACACTTCACCTGACGCTATAGCCGCGAAAATAGTCACAACTTCGAAGGCACCAGCTGACAAGGTCCACACCCGTAAAATTCGGAAAGAGCTTAGGCAACTTAAGAAAACAACAAAGCCTGACGCGGTATTATCTCGACCGTTCTCGGCAGATGAAGTGCGCCTAGCATTGAAAAGCATAAAACCGGGAAAAGCGAGCGGAGAAGATGGAATATATCCTGAATTCCTGATTAATTGTGGCCCACGCATACAAACATGGCTTAGTCACTTTTATTCCAACATTCTTGAATCAGGAAAACTGCCACCATCCTTCAAAACTAGTAAAGTTATTGCCATTCTCAAGCCAGAGAAACCGGCTGATCGACCTGAAAGCTATCGTCCCATTGCTTTACTCAGTGCAATGTATAAACTTCTTGAAAAGCTCATTAGCAACAGAATCACCCCCACCATTGATAAGCTAATTCCTATGGAACAGGCAGGATTTAGAGCGAATAGAAGCTGTAGCGATCAAGTTCTGGCACTTACAACATTCATCGAGCGTGGTTTTGATAAACATCAAAAAACGTCTGCCGTATTTATAGACCTAACTGCTGCCTACGACACGGTGTGGAAAAATGGCTTGATTTACAAACTCCTGAAATGCATCCCCTGTATTAAGATCGCTCGAATAATTGAAGAGGCCCTGAGCTCGCGGCTGTTTCGTGTCTGCCTCGGTAACGAAACCAGCACCACAAGAACTCTCAATAATGGCTTGCCACAGGGATCAGTGTTGGCTCCTCTTCTGTTCAACCTCTACACTCACGATTTCCCAGATACTGTTTCAAAAAAGTTTGCCTACGCAGATGATCTTGCTCTGGGTTATCAGGCTCAAAGCATGGATGTTTCCAATGATGTCTTGAAAGAGGATCTGGTTACCATGGATCGGTTTTTCAGCCAGTGGCGTCTATGTCCCAACCCAGGAAAAACAGAATCAGCATGCTTTCACCTCAGCAACCAACTGGCCCACAACGAACTACAGGTCCACTACCGGGGAGCCCAACTGAAGCATACCTTTGCCCCCAAGTACCTTGGCGTGACGTTGGATCGTAGTCTTACGTTTCAACAACACCTGACAAAAACAGCAGCTAAGCTTCGTACACGGAATAACATCATCCAAAAATTAGCTGGGTCCACGTGGGGTGCCAAAGCCCGCTCCCTGAGAACATCTGCACTGGCACTAGTTTACTCAACTGCAGAATACTGCTCTCCCATCTGGATGAATAGCGCACACACCCAAAAAGTTGACGTACAGCTAAACCAGACCATGAAAACCATATCGGGCTGCATAAAATCTACGCCAAAGCAGTGGTTGCCTGCGTTGAGCCATATTGCACCACCGCACTTAAGAAGGCAGGGCCATTTGCGAAGAGAACTTAATAAGATCACAGACTGCCCAGCACTTCCTATCCGTGAATACCTGACGGACTTTACATCAACACGGCTGAAGTCGCGTAATCCCCCAGCCTTAATGTTCCACAACAACAACCGATCATGGAATGTGGACACACAATGGGAAGAAGAATGGTCAACGACCAACTATGACCCTGCTTTGTTCACCCTCAATCCACGTGATCCACCGCCTGGTTTCGACCAACAGCGTTGTGTGTGGAGCCGACTCAACCGCATCCGCACCGGCCACGGCAAGTGTGGCTACATAAGGCATAAGTGGGGCTGGAGTGAGACTGCTGCCTGCCCTTGTGGGTGTCCTGAGCAAACAGTGAGACACATAATATCCGACTGTCCACTGTATTCTTATAATGGCCCTATGGAGGACTTCAAAACTCTGACTCCAGCAGTGGTCGAATACCTGCAAAGACTCGACAATTCATTGATTTGAATAAATGTTTATTATGTGTAATAAAAATAAATTTAAACATCTGCCATACGATAAATAATAAATAACCCATGAAAAAAAACCCCACAAAAATGGCATCAAAATTTATGAAAACCCAAACAGTCATAACTCTACACAGTATTTGGTGTAAACGGCTAGTCTGATCAGTTAAGGTGTCTCATGCCACAAAATAACCACTTACAGAAGGTTTACTCGGTATAACTAGCGAAAACAGGTGCACGCACACATAGACGCGCACGTACAACGATCTTGGAGATATTCGGGGGAATGCCAATACGAAATTCTGCCGAGATCATCAAATGTATATGCATGTGTGCATATGTTTTGCTCCGTCGTCGAGTCCGCCTTCTGGTAGTATCTATTTTGTGCTCGTGCGGTCTGGACCTCCTCTATCCATACTCTGGAAAGTTACTGTCAGATCTCATCCGAATCGTTACCTGACGAGAACCGAGGCTTCGGAAATGTAAATGTTGTTTTGGGTGCTTAATTTTGCCGCTGTGTGTATATTGGCCGACGCACACTGCGTTGTTGCAGTCGGATCTATATAACGTTAAAAAATACGGGTGTAATTTTATTTTTATAGCGTTTTGATTGGTTCGTTTGATGACTTAAAACGAGATACTACCGATATTAATTGCAATGCATAACATTCATGCGCGTTTGTACAAGATAACGTTATTTACAACGTTATTTATAACGTTATTTCAAAGCCTGGTATCAGATGTCTGTGCCGTGTGCTTCAGACCAATGTAGCTTCAGCTTAACATGACGTGTTGTGCACACCAGGCTCTAGAGAGTGTGAAATGCTTCGTATCCTTCTTCGATAGTTTACACACACTTGGTCCGTATTTACAGGATAAAATTTCAATTCTAATTTAACTAGTATTTACAAGACGCGTCAGTATGACGAAGTCATAGACGAATACAGCCTACAGACTCCTCATAACAGGCGACCGATTTCTGTCAACACATCTGACTGAACCAGCAGACACAATTCGCCACTCCAAAATTATATGTTTCGGTAGGCCAAACCAAAATGGCTTCTATATTCATTACGTTAGAGTCTTCGTCTTCGGGAAAGATAAGTTTGTGGCGCTATACGTAAGATTGGAAGAGCCAATAGGATTGCAGTATCCCGTTTCGATTGTTGACAGAATTATTTGTACGCTAGATGTTGAACAATAGACGTCTTTCTGGGCTGTATTGTCTATGGACGAAGTGCACATCGCTTTAGTCTCGTGGAGTTGTGTCATGAAGAAGGACACTTTCATTGAAACATGTACCGACCGGTATTTATCGGTAAGATGAACAAAAGCCACGATCTATCGTTCTAGCTATAACGATAATTCATTGGGTTAAGCAAAGGAAAGCGTAAACATTGGTTTGATTACGGTTTTGGTCAAAGTCGCAATACTATTAGTACATAATGTTTTTTTATTTATTTATTAACCTTCAAGCGGTCGCGCGGCGTCAAATAGACCGCCATGAACAAATACTCCTCCATAAGATCGTACTTTGCTACTCGTAGTGCTTACCAGTTTTAGTAGCTTGAGATATGTTCATCACGCACACAAATATACTGTTTATTCCATTCCCCGCATGCGCCAAGCCGCACAGACTGCTTTTGTTTCAGTTGCGCGGGACCATACTGCATGTCTTTGCAGTGAATGTTACAATGTCAATGAAAATGACGAAGAAGATTAGTTCTAAAATTTAATTTTAAGTCCTAGGAAGAAAAAATATAAAAATAAATGATTAAATTGCTTAAAAATAAATAATTAATTTTTGTTTTATTATGCTTGAAAATTAAGTCGGTCGAAACGACTACGCGCGACCGCTGTCGTTACAAATGACCGCGCACCAGCTTGAAGGTTAATATGTACTAAGAAAAACGAAATCAATGTTTGTTACATACAACGGGCTTACGCTTAGCCACTACCGCGCTTGACAGAAAGCATCGATAAGACTTAGGATGATGCGCGCTCACCCAGAAACTGGGAGACTCACAGCAGGCGAGACGTAGTCCAGGGACTTTCGCAAAAATCTACGGAAGTCGGTAACGGACGAATGGCTGATACTACGCTACTGTTACCCACAGATACAGTCTAAGTATCGATTTAATTTAGAATTCGTCAAGTTTTCAGAGCATTTTAGTGGTAATTAATGACAAAACCATAAAGTACAAGTTTCACCGAAAACGCCATTTCGAAGTTTCCACCAAAAGATCGCGAAATAAATCGGAACAGCCGAAGACTATACACAACCGTCCAACGTCCTAAAGCGATCTGCACACACCAACCTTCCTCGACGCCCTACGCTTCAGTAGCCACCGGCTCCCTCGCATGGTGTATCTTGACATGCTTGTTATGATTCGACTTATTGCTCGAAGTCTTCCCGCAAATATTGCATGAGAACGGCCTCGCCCCGCTATGCACCTTCATATGCTCGGATAGATAGTAACTCCTATGGAACGACTTACCGCAATCGGGGACCTTACAGACGTACTTCTTGGCCATTTCATGCTCTCTCACGTGCCTCTGACAGTTGTACTTCCTGATGAACTGGCAGCCGCAGTAGTTGCAGGTGTACGGGCGGACAGACTTGTGCGCGTTCATGTGGGATATGTACTCGGATTGTCGGATGAACGCGCCCTTGCAAAGCGTGCACTTGTAAGGTTTTGCGGAGCGGGACATGTGCGTCCATCGGTGTAGTTTGAGGTTCCATTGCGTGGTGAAAGCCTTGTTGCATATCACGCAGACGTAGGGGCGCTTGCCGCTGTGCGTGCGCATGTGGGTTTTCAGGTTGGACCGTAGGTATACCTGGAACATAAGTATAGGGGCAAACTATATTAGTTGGCGAAACTCGAAGCAACAATACAACTTGACCATATGAACAACAGGTTTCGCCTTCATATTATTGACCTGTTATGGGATCAATTTGTACGCAAGAAGTTAAAAAGGGGCGAATTTCGCTTAGCCCCGATAAAAAGGTAGTTTAAATGGTGCTATCTTCGTTGAAACTGCAGATAACACACCGACTCTGTGGATTTCGGTATAGATGCGAACTGTGACGTCCCAATCGGTTTAGAATCAACATAGATTGGACAACAAAATTGGTTGAAATATAGAAAATAGCAACCGGCAGGAGTGGTTTCTTTGAAATATAGAAAATAGCAAATGGCAGGAGGGGTTCCTTTGAAATTCTAGTTGCATGATAATTTAAGACCTTAGATACTCCTGGAACACCTCTTCTGTCACTCTTTTTAGTTATTTTTACATAAATCGCGAACACATACCGTGTTACCACAAAACGGTGTTTAACTTTAGACAGTGTTTAAATCTGTTGTTGTCGCCTTTTCTTTCATATTCTAAAAGAGTGACAGCAACAGATTTAAACGCTGTCTAAAGTTAAACACCGTTTTGTAGTAACACCGATAATGTTCAACGTTTTTGATAAAACGTGTATGTTTAGAAGGCATTTGACAATAGTCTAGCGGCAGTCTAGTTTTTTGTGTGGTGGTTACGCTGTATTGAAAACTATTTTCCTGTCAAATTTCCACGGTGGAACGTGCCGAAGGTATAGAATAATTTATAAATTACGAAAACCAAGTTTAAATACCTAGTGAAGCGTATTTGTGGGGAAGGGGCGGACCCTATTTCTGCCAGGGAGGCAAACTTGGGACAAAATCTTGGTAATTTGAACTTTTGTAGTTGTGACATAACCTCCAAAACACTGTGAAAGTGCCAAGAAATCGTCATGCTAATCATTTTTAGTTTGTGTTTAGAGTTCTCCGTGGTGGCGAGCGGCGTAACACGACGCCTGCACACACTCCAGCTGCAGCTGGGGAACTGGCAACAGTAATACAGGTCTTACGCGGTCTAGCTCGGGTGCTAGGGAACCTTTAACAAATTTTTGTTCCTTTTATTGAAGAAGTGGTATTTTGTTACAGTCAACAAGACTGTTTTGCCAGATAATTCTAATCTTGGATCAACTACGTAGTTACCTATTATTGAGTAAAAGTATGAAAATGAAAATGAAAATGAAAAAATGTTTAATGGAAAATAAATGTTACAGTTATTGGTTCCTGGCTCCCAAGCTAGAATTCTCTGTCCAATGGGTAGCCAGGCTTCTTTCGTACAGTAAGTAGGTTTTGCTACATATGCTTATGGCTAGTTTAAAATAAGACTAATTAACAATATATTAATCACACCGATCAAACAATATTAGTGCGGGTAGGTAACTACTCATTCGTGCGAGTTATTATCACTTATCTTGTCAATAAAACACATTCTTGGTAACTGTTCCACTTTTATATCTAATATAATGTAATATACACTAGCGACCGGTTTCGTTATAATAACATCGTCAGGCTACGATGTTTTATTGACAAGATGTTTCAAATGTTCCATCAAGAACCAACAACGACAAGTATCAATTTATTATCACTTAACTCTGTTTTATAAGCGCATACCCACATCTCCAGTTGAAAGCAACTAAACATCTCATTTAATTTCAGAACAACAAAAATATTTTAAGTTATGAGTTATGGATACATGCATAATATTGTTGTAAATAATCTACGTTTTCATTAAATGGTATTTCAAGTGTAAGTATGTGACCTAGACTTTGAATTTATATAAACAGTAAATGCTGTCCAAAATTTAGTAAAAAAAGTATGCAAGTCACTTCTTATTAATTATTAGCTTAAGCAACGAATAATTTGTGGATGGAAAAGTCGAAAGCAGGATCTTTGACTTAGGAACTTTGTTTGGACTAGTTAGGAGATAAACATGCTAAAAGTCCTTGCCCCTCCGAGTCGAGCCCGAGGAGGGGGGGCACAAAGAAGATCCCGTTTTTTGGTTTTTTGCTTACATCTCGAAAACCGTGCATTGTACGAAATTTTGTTTTACTACATAATGAAAGCTGATAAAATTTTCTACAACTTTAGCTTTCACACTTTTTATCTATCTCCAATCTTTGCCTAGCTATGAGCTTCGAAAAATGGTCGAATTTCAAAGCCTTTTTCACGTCAACCACGTTGGATTTTAAAATCGTTGTTGTTTTCGTAATCAGCGACCCGATAAACCATTCAAACGATACCCATGTTGATTTTCAAAATTTTTACCCCATTTCCCCCTTTTAGGGGTTGAATTCTGAAAAAACTTGAAACACATTTATAGATAAGAGTACTCCTGTGAAGTCTCGAATAAAATAGTCTAACTAATCTTGTTTCCCCTTACAAACTTTGGACACCCGTTTCACCCCCTTAAGGGGTGTGTTTTGAAAAATCCTTTCTTAGTGGACGCCTTCACTATATAAGGTATCTATATGCAAAATTTCAAGTCTATAGAACCAGCTGTTGTTGAGATGTAAGCAAAAAACCAAAAAACGGGATCTTCTTTGTGCCCCCCCCCCCCCCCCCCCTCGGGCTCGACTCGGAGGGATAAGGACTTTTAGTATGTTTATTTCCTAACTAGTCCAAACAAAGTTCTTAAGTCAAAGACCCTGCTTTCGACTTTTCCATCCACATACCCTTAGAGAGCACTCATTTCTCAGCCTATATGTTAATTATGATATTTTGTTAAAACCTGTTGCTACACTTTTTTCTTTGGTTCAAATAAAGTTATTGTTTATGTTCTCATCGCGTGCCCGAGACCGATTGGAAGCCAGGTCACCGCGAGAGGGACTCGACGGCGGTCAGCTAAAATAACTGGACTAAATGGTAGGAAATCCTATCCTTAATTAGCTATAAGAAAACACCGCTTGCACACCCAATTCATACAAGAGAACTCAAACGGGCCCAGCATCTTGCACGATTTGGTTTGTAAGTGGTGAGCTAGGTTCGTGACAGATGGGTCTATTGTTATATAGGGATAACATCTCTGGAGTGGGGTTTACACGAAACATTTAATATTCTTGAATTTTTACCGATCTAAGTTAAAGGGTACTCAAGGAATCTCTACCTTTAATGGTTGCCCCTTGTACGGAAAAATCTATACGATCTGGTTAAAATTGTGACGGAGAAGCGTGTAAACTAAATCTGAAAGTGAAAAAATTTTAGGGCTAACTCGACCAACATATCATGAAAAATTGCAATGTGTAAACCTGTATTTTTATTTTATTGGAGCACCGACTGAAATTAAAATAACCGGCTTAAAACGGTGGTTTAAATTAATCTGTGAATATAATAATCAGTAATAGGAATAGGTGTGGCTAATTTAACATAGTGTGGTTAAAACAACGAAATATATTATTTATTTTCATCTAACCTCAGGATCCCGGATTTAGTTTTGTATGAAAATTTTAGTTTAAGTGGGCAGAAAAGTCTCAGGGAGGTTAAAACCACGATATATAACTTTCAACCGAATCCGAGGACATATTAATTGCAATTTTGTTTACGTGGGAACATTAGAATTGCTATAAAATCTAACAATGTGAGTAATTTCATGTGAACACAAGAGGTAATAATAAATATTGCCGAAATTCTGGGATTCGATAAAAGTAAATTCAATAAATTAATGTTTCGCGGTTTAACCACTTGATGTCACCTCCACGTGTACCTATTAATAATAATTAGACATCGGATTTATATGCAAATATGCAAATGCATATAACTCTCTAATTACGGCGTTAATGCATATCTTAGCCTTTTTTCCCAATCGTGCATATTTCGTTTAGTAGCGGGAGTTACGTATAGGGACCTAGGTGACGAAGACGTGTAGGGCGCGAGCGCAGTGGCTGAGTAAACTGACTGACCAGGTCCGGCACTCCCAAAAAGATTCGGTCGGTCGTTTGTCGGTCGGGCATACGTCCATCTCTGACGCACGCATAAAGAGTGTGATAGAGATGGATATACGTCCGACCGATATTCGACCGAATTTTGTCAGTTCGTAGTAGGCCTTCCGTGCGTGCGTTTTGTCCAATGACGTCAGTTGATGTAGAGAGGTCGTTTTCGGCGTACAAATTGATACTGGGTGACAAACGTCACAAATTTGCGCCCGAAAATTTGGAAAAACACTTAATTGTATATTGTCACAATAAGTATGCATAATTTTAAGTATATTTCGCTGTTTTTGTACCATCTTTAATTAAAATATATAAAAATGGTTTTTTGATTTTGCATTGTGCATATTTTGGGCATATCAACAGTTTTTAGTGCATATTTCGGCCTTTTTTAGTGCATATTTGCATGCATATTTTGACACTTTGTTAGTGCATATAATCCGATGTCTAATAATAATATATGATAACAAAGTAATTCTTGGTCACCAATTGACTCAGTACAAACTCAGTGTACAAATATCTTAGACTAAAGATCTTATAACAATATAGTAGCAGAGATATACTGGTTTGCAAATTGTCTAATAGTTGAGAAAATAAACTGTTTCGTTGGCAACTGTTTTAGTTTAAACTGTATTACAGTCACTAGCACCTTCCTGTAAATGTAACAAGATTGTAGGTCTTAACCGTGTTTGTGCAGGTAGCAAATTTCTTTACAATTTAGTTTAATACAGTGCTGATTAGACTAGGAGAAAACAATAACTATGTGCAACAAATACAGAGTTTAAAAACTAACAGGGATCATAAAAACTTATATAAGGTCTTTCATTTTAAATGGAAAGTAATTTAGGAGGTGATTCAGTATCGTTAATACATCACATTCCACTGCAAAGTACTTTTTTTTGCACGAATTTTTTTCACTTGTCCATACAAACTGAGTCAGCTGACCACTTTGTACTGAGAAGCGAAAAAAAAGTTCGCGCAAAAAAATGTGCTTTGCAGTGGAATGTGATGTGTTAACGATACTGAATCACCTCCTAAATTACTTTCCATTT
Organism: Ypsolopha sequella; assembly: GCA_934047225.1. Taxonomy (NCBI): domain Eukaryota; kingdom Metazoa; phylum Arthropoda; class Insecta; order Lepidoptera; family Ypsolophidae; genus Ypsolopha; species Ypsolopha sequella. The sequence goes on along the minus strand of OW203990.1, from coordinate 27,270,224 downwards.
AAAGTGAAAGACCTTATATATTAACATTATATCATTGCAGTATAGAAACGCAGAAAGAAAAGTAAATCTGGATGTGAGGAGCTCTGAACCGGGATACGAACTCGGGACCTATCGCTTACCGGGCGATTGCTCTAACCACTGAGCTATCCAGGTCTCGACACAACTCGTGATTTTACCGATGTGCTTTCCAAGCATATGCATGATACTACTGCATACCGCAATGATATTTATAGATACTCACTTCACAGTGAGCCACTTGGCGCCTAGAGGACGCTAGTGTATTCAAAGCTAGTCAAAGACCATTATGCCCTACCGTCACCTGTTACAGCATCGGGTAGTGAAGAATACACATTACTCTTATCGAAACTATGGCAGAAATAAATTTCTATCCCTAATCTATATCTAATCCCGGTTCAAGCTCCTCACATCCAGATTTACTTTTCTTTCTGCGTTTTTATACTGCAATAATATATTTATTTCTGTCATAGTTTCTTAATAATATTATTCCGATCACAGATAATCATAGACAATCTACCCACCTGCTTACAAACCGGACAGGGCACATTCTCATTCTTCTTCTTGAGGTCGTCCCTCGTGTAGTACGAGTTATGTGACCGGCGGACGTGTCTCGTTAGACTGGACATGTGGACGAACTTGTCCGAGCAGTACTGACAAGCTTTCGGTTTCCCGTCATGGGTCTCCTTGTGCCAGCGTAACTTGGCGCGCGAGTGGTAGATCTCGCCGCAGTGGCAGACGTAGTCACGGATCTTAGGCTTCTTGTTCAAGTGGTGACGGTCTCTGGAAGTTGTAACTAAATATTAGAGGGTTGTCTATCAAATACATAACTATTGTAACGAAGTTACACTCTAGACCAGGGATGGGCAAACTTTTTCTTGTGCGGGCCAATATTTACAAACAGCATTTAAGGTGATATACCGTTCGTGCAAAGGTCCCCGTTACTCCAGGCGGAAAGACCCGCAGTGCGAGGGGGACGGAATCGGGAAAAAATGACAAAAAGTCGGTTTTAAATGAATACAAAATTAACTAAAATAGCTATGAAAATTTCCATAACCAGCAATTAGCATTGTTAAAACCCATCTAAATAAATATTTTTGAAGTCTGTCTGCTATCCCAATTTGTCAGAATATCAAAAAAAGTGCAAATTTAGATCTCATTTCAATAATTATTTCTATCGAGTGAAATTTCTCCAATCGCGTTTCTGATAGTCCAAAATCTAGAAAAAGGTCCTAAAATTGTTATACTGATTTATTTAACTTGGGACTTCTTTTCAACAGCATATATATATAACTTCAAAAAGTATCGATTTTGAAGATATACCCCCTAATGGGGGGCCACGTTTTTGATTTTTTAAGCATAATAAAATTCTTTGTTACAATTAAATAATAGTATTTTCCGAAATAAAGTTATTTATTGACTTACAGGTTTCAACAACGTTGAAAGATTGTTTATGAAAAATTTAATGATATGAACTATAGATATTTAAATCAGGTACACTATGAGATAGTGACGTAGACATTTTATTGAAGGTAATATATAAAATAGGAACATCTCAACATTGATGTAATCAAGTCTATTTAAGTTTGTTTTAAAATATGTTGTTATCTACTTTAGGGTCGATGGTCGTGGGCCGAATTGCAACCTTTCGGGGGCCGGAGATGGCCCACGGGCCGTAGTTTGCCCATCCCTGCTCTAGACACTTGACGAATGAGAGCTAGGCCGAAAAAAGTGAAAGTATATGTGTGTGTGTTTGCTACAGTATGTGTGTTTTGGATCTTCCGAGCGTATGTCATGTATAGGTATATTACAGTAGTATAGACTTGCGGCGTGCGCGTCACTAGCGAAAGGAACTTCGTTCCAACCGGGTATCCCACGACACGTCCCCTTTTTATTAAACCCCCGTTATCAAATAAATTCTTTTAATTTCAGCGTTTCACGCATTTTTCTGCCCTGGTAAATTGAGTTGTGGCGTGCCACACATTCGCCACTATATGTGTACTTGGGCCAGCCCCTTACAATTTGAAAGAAACCGTTCCGCTTATGCAGTTTGTACCACACACCAATTAGATCAGGTGATATGGAGCAGTGGGGTCTACCTCACCCCCGAGATGATTCATTGTGCTACCAGCTGATCTCGCTCGCGCCTGTTTATTGTATCGGTCTTGTCAAATATTTTGTTTTTCGTTTTTTTATCAATAAAAAGTTTTTAGTTGTTTTCAAATAATAATATTCATTTCTGTTTGCTTCCTATAATTCTTCATCTTCCATCAATCATCTTCTTTCGCTACCTACGCTTTGCTGCACCTAACCTAAGTTCCAGACCTAGCTCAAGTGGTTGTGGGATACAAACAACAAATACCACACCCACAGAGTTAACAGGTTCAGTAATCGATTTGCTCCATATCTAGCATGATCTCGCCTTATGAAAGTGGATTATCTTTTTTATGATTTATATAAAAACGGCTCACCTCAATACGTGTTATGATCGGGAAAGCCGACCAGTTTCAGCAGATTTAGACTGCCTTCATCTTTATTATCTTTTTTATGTTTATTGTTATTAAGAAATTTAAAAAACAATTGAATTGGTAGAAGAATTGCAAATCGTCTGAGTAGTTATTATAACTAGAAGAAGAAACGTGATATAATAACGAGATATATTTCTTTAATAACAAAAAGAGAAGAGGGGTGAGGAGGCTACCCTGAGGTACATCAATGCTTAGTAGGCTATACGCCGGTTCTACTTAGCTTACAACTAAGTTTCAACCTTATTTACCTCACACATGAACTCAGACAACTGTTTTAGTCATGTCGGTATGCAACTGTTGACAATGAGTAGGGGGAATCCAATGTGTCGTAGATACTTGAGGTGTCGAACAGATCAAGACTGGGGCACAGTTTGGCAGCTCCTGCGATATCTCACCTGTGCTGGACCATATTGGAGTATCTACGGAAGGTGTGGTCACACAGAGTGCACTTGACCGGCGCTCGGCCCGTGTGGATGTTGTGATGATCCATCAACTTCTGCCGCGTCAGGAACCGCTTCTCGCAGACCTCGCATCTGCAATGCGTAACAAGATATCGTGTAAAAGGCCTGCTAATGGTGATGACTACTAGATAGTATGTTTCGAGCAAAATCAGCTTTTTTTCCACTGCTTTTTATGTTTTTGGTCTTTTGACCTTAAAAACTTTGCCCTGGTGAGGCGGAACAGAAAGTCCCTGCCTCAAATTAGTTTGTTGGTGCACTTCGGGCACCACAGGGGAGAGACTCTAGCCTAAGGGGACTGTGATGTATGAATCAGGCGCTTTATTGGTTACTATATTATTATTGTATCTATAGCCGTTAAAGTTTCACATCGATTCATCAAGTAGTTTTCGAGATCTTAGGTAACAAAAGTTCACTTTTATATATTAGTAGTTTATTTCGATTATCATTCAGCCCACTATTGGGTGTATATAAGCATCATCTTCGCTACGCCATTCTCATTGGTCTCTTTTCAACCCATTTTCTCCATAAATAATTACAAATTGGAACATCCCTTTTATGAGAATGAATTTTTTGGTTGATTTTTCAATTTGTAATGCGGTCCAACAATGCGATACATGAACCAATATTTGAGATAGCCACGTCGGACGCCGCCACCGCGAACACAAAGCCCCAAAGAATGGAAACCAAGTTAACCCAGATAATTTGCCAACTGTACTTCGCTCCATGAAATTCACATTTTATTTCCGATTTTTAGCTCCAAGAAACTGGAAATCGCAAATAAAAACCAACCCCAGCAAATTAAGCCACAAATAAAACCATCAATTATAATATTATATATAATCGGGTCTACCGCGATCAATTTTTACCTTTTTTTACGAAAAGGGGACACCCGACGTTTCGAGACAGTTGCATGTCTCGTGGTCTACGGGAAACTGGCAAGTATGGCGAGGCGCAGTGATGAGATGCAGGTGACGACCGAAGTATTTTTCTTTTATCCGTATAAACACTTTAGTCTTTAAAATTAATTGTTATCTAATTCACGCACGGCACGAAACGTCGGGTGTCCCCTTTTCGTAAAAAAAAAAGGTAAAAATTGATCGCGGTAGACCCGATTATACAGGGTGGAAAAAATGAATGGGCCCTGGAGGAGAACTACCTTAAATCCTTTAGTTAGCTCATTTTACTGAAAGGAAACATTCCTTTTTTTTTTAAAAGAAACAAAACTGCATTCAAAGATTTTCTAAAATTCGCTTGTCTCACCCGGGAATCGAACCAACTAAAAATGAAAAAAATAAACCCTCGCTATTTTATTATACGAATCGGTAGGATTATTGTTCAGGATAAAATGTGTCTAATAAACATTTGGTCTTACACTCATCTGTTGTACGAGATACCCAGGAAATTGAATATTTATTACAAGTTCTTTGTTAACAATACCTAATAAAATACTGTTCACTTGTAACAAGTAAATAACAGGTTTTAATTTTCTTATCTCTCTAACATCCAAAGACATCGTATGAAGTACAAGCTTGCTAATGTTATTTACCTTAAGTACCTTGTTGAAGACTTCGATAAGAAAATCGTTATAAATCTATGCACAGCACAATTCCTTCTTGCACTAGGCGTACTGACGAAAAGTTTAAAAAAGGAAACTATTTTTTTTTTTTTTGAAACGCCGTGCACCAAATTTAAAATTCGAATGATAACTTTCAACATTTTTAAAATCGATAAAATTGTTCGTTCGAATTTCAAATTTAGTTTTGTTTTGCTTTCATTCCGTGCTGTCATTGTGTAATAATGGCGTATCAAGAACAATTTTTTTTATTAGAAGCTTGTTTTTACTTTTTTTTATTTCAATGGCCAAATATTTATTAGACAAATTTTATCCTGAACGATATTCCTACCAATTCGTATAATAAAATAGCGAGGGTTTATTTTTTAGTTTTTAGTTGGTTCGATTCCCGGGTGAGACAAGCGAATTTTAGAAGATCTTTGAATGCAGTTTTGTTTCTTTTAAAAAATAAAGGAATGTTTCTTTTCAGCAAAATGAGCTAACTAAAGGATTTTAGGTAGTTCCCCTCCAGGGCCCTTAAATTTTTTCCACCTTGTATATATTATAATGTGTACGAAACGCGAGAGTTTAAAGTTATATAAAACCATCAACCTAACTCACTTATAGTTCTTTATCCCCAAATGGGTCTTTATATGCAGCGCCAAGTTCGCCCTCCTGAAGAAGCATTTCCCGCAAGTGAGGCACTCCAGGGGATGAGTCCTTAGGTGTTGGTGGAACGCCACGTCGGTCATGAAGTCGACTTTACAAGTCGGGCAGACGAAGTCACGCCGCCGCCGTTTGGGTTCTTGCTTGATGATGGAGAGCTTCGCTTTAGTTTCTTCTAGGGGATCAAATACGTCGAGGACGGTGGCTGTGATGTTGGCTTTCGAGTCTTGAAGGGCACCTGGAAACGGGAAAATATGTAAATAATGTAATTTACAGCCAACGAAGAAAAAACATAGGGGCGTCCCCTAGGGGTTTGTAACAAATTGTAATTCGAAAGTGGTGTCAGATACGTAAAAGGCTCATATTTGGTACGTACTGTATCAGGCGACACTGGGCTAGCCGTGATTAGGCGACTCACATCACAGTGACTGTGAACTACAAAGAAGCCCGGCACAGTTTTCATGAGATAATTTTTCAACGCTAATCAGCAGACTTCTATGATTTTTTAGTTCACTGATAAGTTACACAATATGGCGAATAAATAATTGGAATAGTTTTTATACTTTTCCTTAGTTTCCTTTCAACTACAGTTTGTGTGCTGTACAACCGCATTTCTTTTTGATACCATACCCAGCAACGCAAAATCTGGCCTAGAGCAGGCCTGTTCCACTAGGCCAAGGCTAAAAACATCGGCAGCCCGCCCTGGCGCGAACCAAGGGAGAGAGTTGCACGATAGAATGAGAGGCGCTTTAAAGCGTAGCCACGCAGCGCTGTGCGAGCTGAATTACACTTTATTGCCGCGCGACGAGACTAACTTTTTATTTAAGTGTGTTTAAACAGTGGATCTTCTGTACGTAGTACTATTATTTCTTCTGTGTCTACAGCAACGTTTTTATACAACCAAGTTCATTCCGAAGCCTCGGTTCTCCAGCATTCTAGAGTAAGGACGGAGGAAGTCCAATAAGGCACCCAACTCTATTCTTCAGTATATCACCAATTTGGTTGACAAATGTCCTTCTACGTACACAATCGATCGAATCCGCGAGGGGTCAAGGGTGTTTCCGAGTATGGACTGTGAAATTCAAGTCGCAGTCCACACTTCTACACCCACGTATCACCGACGATTATTACATCCCAGCGCGATGGGTGGTGAGCCCTAACGCCGTACTTCGAAGAAGAAATATGGACCTACAGCTTAACGTGCCTTCCGATGGGAACCAAACAAAATGTGTCCCTACAGGATTTGAACCTGAGACGTTCGAACCGCTAGACCACAGAGGTGGGCTCAGTGTCTATAAGGGGGCACAATCTTCTGCGCTGAAGGATTTCTGGATTGTCATGAGAAATAACCAGGAAGGTTACGTATCAGATAAAGATATAATGTAAGTAAGTAAACTGTATGTGTAAGTGTAAATAAGTATACACAAATCTTCGCCAGTACATATTTGTATACTAAAAAACGAGCAGTATTAATTTTTGAATTTTGAATTTGACCCGCTCCGTATATTTCGTCCGTTTGATGCGAAGTATTTTTTTAATATTTTTCTCATCTTTACCGCGATGTTTTTGTAAAAACCAGGGACATACACCAATTCATATTGGTCGTCTAAATGTAGTCCTAAAATTTATTCGATTGAAATTGTTTCTCCTTTGTGAATTATTTTGGTACTTAGACATTATGAAGAACTATTCGGAACGGGCTCGTAAGTACCAAAATTATTTGCAAAAGAGAAACAATTCAATCAAATAATTTTAGGCATTTATTTAAACGGCCAATATGAAGTGGTGTATGTCCTTGGTTTTTCCAAAAACATCGCGATAAAGGCCAGAAAAATGTTTAATAAAATGCTTTGCATCAAAACTGTTGTCATCGCGGACCGAGTTCTTAATACTAGTATCTAGAAACTTATTAAAGAGAAGAGTCAAAGGCATTTTAGAACATGAAATCGGAACGTAAACCAATTATGGGTGTAATTTTGGCCTATAGACAGCCAAAATTACACCCATACTTGCTTCCGATTCGTCTGGAAGTTAACAATCTTTCATGGATTGTATAGAAAGCGGTAATACAAATACGAACTTTGCCCAAGAATGGCGAATATTTTACATACATTGTTTAAATGGTTCTACTGTACCGGGTCTACCGCGTAATTCTCATTTTCATCAACATCAACTTGAGATTGAAATTGGACGTGCGTGCAACGACGCCCGCCTAACATGCCATCTCTTTTGCACGCGTTGAATTTCGCATGCATTTGCTTGAAGTTGATAGAAATGAGAATTACGCGGTAGAGCCCCGGCTCGTTTTTGCGCTGAACGAGTTTTGAGACATTTTTATCTACAGGACCGCCAAAACAGATGTGGACATTTGAATGAAAGTACCTGTCAATATCTGTTCATCGAGCTTCTCCTCCTTCTTGATGACCCCGCTGCCAATCATCCGAGTGAAGGCCTTGTCGTCCGCCGCGGAGCTGCCGGGGGGAGGATGCGCGGCGGCCCTGTGCGCGCGCAGCTCCTTCGTGGAGGGGTACTGCAGACCGCACGCGAGGCAGCTCAGCAGACGCGGCTTCGGGAGATCTTCCTCTCTGTTGTTACAGAAAACGTGACTTACTAACAGCACCTTATTTTATTATTTATAATATCATACTAGCAGATAACACGCAGCATGGTTTGCGTGGAATCCGTCTTTCCCGATTTCGTGCGAATTTCCCAAGATCCTATCTTAGCTGGTGTCAACGTCATTCAAGGAAATCAAAGTTTCATGTACCTAGGTCTGGGCGTTGATAGGTCATAGGTCTGGGCGTTGATAGGTCATAGGTCTGGGCGTTGATAGGTCTGGGCGTTGATAGGTCACAGGTCTGGGCGTTGATAGGTCAGTCAGTTAGGGTTATTTTTATATTTGTGTTTATTGTAAAAGCCGTGGTATTATAAGTCAAAGTGCAGTCAAACTGTTTATACAGTTTTGCAGGGCATTGTTTTAAAATATAAGAATTGTTTCCTGATTAATAATTAAAAAAAATAAAAAATAATAAAAAATTCACTAGTAATATCATAATTGCACGGACTTTTCACGGACAACCGTCTTCACCTAAAAAATTACTTTCTGTTAAGGGTCAATTCTCCGAATTTGTATAAAAATATTAAGAAATAATTATAACGGTCAAAATATAATTTTTAGCTAAGAGCAATGTATACCAGTTTACGATATCCATAAACATATTTTTAATGATACTACTATAGCTATAAAACATTTGGCTTTTCCATAGTGGTGATAACAGCTGTAAATTTATAAAATAATCAGTTATCACGCTTATGGAAAATTCAATTATTTTGAAGCTAACATAATATTAAAAATGCGTTTATGCATATATACGCGTTTGGTATACATTGCTCTAAGCTAAAAGTTTTATTTTGGCCATTATAATTATTTTTTTCAACACACGGCGTCAAAAAAATCGCACCTTTTGAAAAATTTACTTCAAAAAACTTTCATATATATTTAGAACCAATTATAAGGGAAAGATGTACTATCAATTGAAAGGGCATTTAACGACCTTGAAATAAACAATTGTGTCATTTCATTAACAAAACAAATCTCCCGAGTACGTGGTGTTGAAAAAACTATTGCTCAAATATTTTATTGTTAGAAGTAAATTTTTCAAAAGGTGCGATTATTTTGACGCCGATTGTATTTTGTTACAAATACGGAGAAAACTGCAAGAGTCGCCTCGCACCGCGCCGCTTCAATTTTTGACTTTTTACAATTTAACTAAAATCGGGCCGTGTTGTATGAAATTGAGACGATTGAAAAAAATCTGTGCAATTATGTCACTACGGAAATTATAATATCACAGCTTTTACAATAAACTCGCGACATACTATACAAGAAAAGACCTCGAAATAATGTAAATCCTAGTGAAAAATAGTGTTTTGTGCAACTGTGACATAATGAGGGCATTTGTTACACGAGTGCGTGTCATCGTCTCGTAATGGACAGCACAAGTGTGCCAATGGGTAATTATGTCACAATTGGACGCAAAACTTTATTCGACCATATTTTCTAATAACAACTTCATGATAGATAGGTAAAGTCAACAAAGCATATGCAGGCTTCGTTTTTTTTTTTTTCATTTGTTTCATTTTCATCTTGGCTGTTAATTCTAATTGTCGCTAACCAACCCCTAACGAAGATGTTCTACATCTATGAATGTAAGTATTATAAATAATAAATAAATTGGGTCAATCACAGCGTAGAGACGCGGTGTTGTTATAACATCAGTTTTTGCGATACTTACAGGGAATTCTTAGCCAATCAGGGCGTGTTAAAGCGCAACTTTAAAGTTGCGCATAAACAAAGTGTAATTTCGCCTCTTTGGGGTGAGTTTCTCTGTGGTTAGTCCATAGACTTGTCTGATAGGTATTTAATAGATCTGTTGCCACTATTTATTATACATGCCTAAAGGTCTTGAATTGAAATCCAACATTGATGAAGTTGTGCAATTTATGCAAACGTGTCACCTTGGAACATGACTACCAAATTGATTTACTTTATTATCAATATCATTATATTGAGAAACAATTTAAACTACCTATCATAGATCTACAAATATTGTATACATAAGAGAAATACCGCCATAATACAATAATTATATGTTTGTTAGTATTTAACTAGCAACTTTTTTTATATTTGTCTTCGAAGGGTAATTTGTCAAATTTGTCAAATTACCCTTCGAAGACAAATAGGCCAATGAGCCAACATATAATCGCGTCCATCAAACACTAATAAAGTCTTTGCCATTGGACTTATGCTGGACAGATTATAAAAAAAAGTTATTATTATTAGTAATTACTAATTACTAATAATCATGCAACGAAACAACCAATTGGAGGGTTTTAAGCTAAGACTGAAATATTTTGCAGGCAAAAAAATATTGAATTTAAGTAAATTGGCTTCATATTTCTTTTACCTATTCCATGACAAAAAAATCAATTCGATCCCTTAACCGCGTTCTTCAGCGGAAAGTTTAAAAACAAATAAAAGATAGTTGGGAATGGTTTTTTTTTTTTTTTCTTTAAATAAGTCTAAATATCTACCTTTATATGTTAAGAAGTAAAGGCACTCCATCTTTTCAACAGAATCGACAACCTTACGGATACCGATTTGTTTAGTTGTTCTTTGACGGAGTTCGCAAAAACTGCTTTTAATATAATAATTTGTTACCAATCGCATTAGGTTAGCCTGTAAGGATTGAGTCGTATAAATGTAAATAAAAAATAAACATATAAAATAAATAATAAATAACTACATTCCAAGAGATTTTAAATAAAAGCTCAATTTTTCGTGATCGCGGATTTCTCAGGTGTCGTAACAGCCAGTTCTGAACGCGCTATTTTGAACAAAATAGGAACGTAATAGAGTTCAATTCTGATTGATTCAAAATGAGGTGCTCAGTCTGTCATTTCTCTTAATCCTTAAGGGGCTGCACAATGCTAAAATTCAGTCCTGCTCTAACGCTTTTGTTTTTTAACTGTCTAGCCTGCTCTAATCAGATGACGCGAACGCAAAACTTCAGTTATTTTGGATTCGCGGCTACATTAGGACATTAACTATAATTTCTTTATGTAATAAATATGTTTTTTTTCTAGTAAGTATCTGCGTGTGTTAGTTTCGTTTCAATCGGTTTTGAAATATGGAAACTGAATCCCTTTTTTCATGAAATTCATGCTTTTTTAAAAGTATTATAAATAAAATATAAAGTATTTCCCGTATTAATCGGCCTAAAAAAAGATTTTACAATAACATATTGATTTTCTTTGTTGTAAATAGCTGTATACAGAGTGGAAAAAATTTAAGGGCCCTGGAGGGGAACTACCTTAAATCCTTAAGTTAGCTCATTTTACTGAAAGGAAACATTCCTTTATTTTTTAAAAGAAACAAAACTGCATTCAAAGATCTTCTAAAATTCGCTTCTCTCACCCGGGAATCGAACCAATTAAAAATTAAAAAAATAAACCCTCACTATTTTGTTATACAAATCGGTAGGATTATTGTTCAGGATAAAATTTGTATAATAAACATTTGGTCTTACACTCATCTGTTGTACGAGATACCCATGAAATTGAATATTTATTACAAGTTCTGTATTAACAATACCTAATACTGTTCACTTGTAACAAGTAAATGACACGTTATAATTTTCTTATCTCTCAAACATCCAGCCATCGTATGAAGTACAAGCTTGCTAATGTTATACCTTGTTGAAGACTTTGATACGAAAATCGTTAAATGGTAATAATAAATCTATGCACAGCACAATTCCTTCTTGCACTAGGCGTACTGACGAAAACTTTAAAAAGGGAGTATTTTTTTTTACAACGCGGAGCAACAAATTTGAAGTTCGAACGCACTTTCAACATTTTTAAAATCGATAAAAGTATTCGTTCGAATTTCAAATTGTGTTTTGTTTTGCTTTCATTCCGTGCTGTCATTGTGTAGTAATGGCGTATCATTATTACATTACAAGTGAACAGTACTAGGTATTGTTAATAAAGAACTTGTAATAAATATTCAATTTCATGGGTATCTCGTACAACAGAAGAGTGTAAGACCAAATGTTTATTAGACAAATTTTATCCTGAACAATAATCCTACCGATTCGTATAATAAAATAGTGAGGGTTTATTTTTTTAATTTTTAGTTGGTTCGATTCCCGGGTGAGACAAGCGAATTTTAGAGGATCTTTGAATTCAGTTTTGTTTCTTTTAAAAAATAAACGAATTTTTCCTTTCAGTAAAATGAGCTAATTAAAGGATTTAAGGTAGTTCCCCTCCAGGGCCCTTGAATTTTTTCCACCCTGTATATAGTAGGATTGTTCAAAATATTAAGTAAAATAGTAAATGTATTAGTAATGTCATAGTAATTTTTTGGTATCATTTTCTCTACTACATTGTTTATCTTGTACATTCTAAATCTATGTGAAAATCTGACACGCTACGCTCGTCGTCGCACCTACTTTTTGATTTTTAGAGAAAGATTTTCGATTTCATACTTCACGATCTGTCCACGATGTATAGATATACTCACAAGTTATCCCGTTTGTCATTGCTGTCGATGTCAGACCCTTCTGAGATCCAACTCTCGCGCGCCATTAGGTCATACGGTTCTGAAGGCGCCACCTCCGGGTACATCTGGAATTTGAGTTCAACATACTATCCATTACTGAAACTGTCTGAAATATAGACATGCTTAAGGCGTTGTCCTAATAGAACGCGACTACGCGATTATCGCGCGAGTAAGCGATGCGACCATCGTGTCGTCGCGCGATAACAAAAACTGGGTGTCCTAATAGAATGCAAATACGCGATCATCGCGCCGCGGCACTGCGCAGTGTTGCCGTTTTAATATGTTTGATCGCGGATTCGTACGACTAAAATTCACGCGAATTTGCGATGATCGCGTATTCGCGTTCTATTAGGCCGACGCCTTAAACTACATTAGGCAGTGGAGACGCCTTAGACGACTGGTACATCAATTCAAACTTAGCGAATTCTTTGACTGCCCGGAATCAAAGAGCGTTTACTTTTTTTTTTTTATTTGACGAATAGATATGGAGTTATTTTAAAACTAATGATGTTTTCCACATCTCTGGTCTACAATAGTCTACGTCCACAAACATGTGGTGAAATACTTAGAGCAGTGATTATTTACTTTGAAGTATGTATTTGTGTTTAATGTATATTTTCAACTCATGTGCAACAATGAGTATTTCGGAATTTATGAGCATAGTATTTGTTCTTACCTCTTGCTGAATGGTGAAGGAAAACACCTTGAGGAAACCTGCCTGCCCTAAAAGGCGTGTTTTTGTGTCCGAAGTACGGCGATAGGCATTACCACCCATCACGTGGGTGAAACGCGAGTGTACCGAGTGTGGACTATGACTTGCATTTCACACTCGGTACACCTGACACCCCCTCGGGGATTCATGTCGTGACGATATTTAAAAAATCATAACGTTATTTATTATAAACGGAACGAAACAATCAATTTAAAACTAATATTTTTGCAACGTGTCAAAGGTCTGTGTGTATCACGATCAGACGCCCTACGCCAGGCCAATGTAACAAAAGTAATAATAATACATGAAAGTAAATCTCACCCCGGGCCAAGACGCATCCATGTCTCCATTGCTCTCCTGCCCGCTGAGTTCCCCTCGCGGCGGCATCCGCTCGTCAGCGCAGATGTTGAGCGGTACTTCGCTTTCCGAGCGACCCTCGCTCAACACGTCAGCCTTACTGTCCCCGCACCCCTCTGCCTCCACCTCGTCTCTCCCATCCACCCCCAGCAACCCCGCGTTCAAGCTGTAGTTCCCGTTACTTTCCGCTATCTTGTAACTCTCGTGGATGAAGTTCGGAAGGACAAACTCGCTCTCCTTCTGAGAGGGCTCCCCCCACATGTTATATACGCCATCTTTCTGAACGTCCTTCCCGAAAGACGGCGGTTCTCTATTGTCGAACGACTCGACGCGATCCGGCGTGAAGTAATCGGCGTAGATGTTGTCCCCGAAGTAGTTGTCATTCATCATGCTGACGAACTGCTTGTTCTTTGACGCCGCCTCCAACTCTAGCAGCTCTCTATGGTTGGAGTCCTCATCGAAGTCGGCAGCCATGTTGCTGTACTGCACGGCGTTGAGATGCGTCGGTCTGATCGACTCTAGTTCTGTGAACTCGCGCTCTGACATCCCCGTGTGGTTGCTGAACTCGTTGCTGCTGTTGACTTCGTCTTTTACTTGTGTCAGGTCGATGGTCGATAGGGAATGGTTCGCGCACTCGTAGCTAGACGCCGCCACTGGCTCTAATTCCATATCCATGGACTGCTCTTCTGTGTCGGCGTCGAAGTCGTTTTGATCTTTATTGACGTGAATTTTGTCGATAGATACGGTCTCTAATCTGCCTCCCCTGGAATCCCTGGAGTCTTCATTTATAATCTTCTCTGGATTAACTCTTGTAACAGTGATCACAAGGTTTGTTTTCTCTGAGTGTATTTTTGTAAAAGTAAAATCTTCTGGCAGTCTAGGAGCAGGTTGTGATGGCTCGATGACAGACTCGTGGCTAGTCGAAGTGCCGGCGATCGGGAATGATTTCGCATTTTTTATCTGCAAGATTTTCTTGTGCTTCTTCACATAGATATTGTTCAGTCTTAGTGGGTTGTTCCTGTAGGTTCTGACAGGAACCATCTCCTTTTTAATGTCCATGGGCCTTTGACTAGTTTCGGGTTTAGGTGATATTGATGGATGAGCCATGGCATTGTCACCATTGTCTGAAAGCTCACTGCAGGGTGATATTGAAGGTTTCTCATTGCAGATGAGATCTGGGACAGGGCAACTGTCTGAAGACTCTGTTTCATGAATTTTACTATCTATCTTCGATTCCTTGTAAGATGGAGGATTACCTACATTTTTTATCACTGAGAATGTATGTGAAACTACATTTACGTCATTGCTTGATGACGATGTTTGTATGCAATCACTGATCATATTATTCTTAGTGACTTCAAGATCTGGTAATATTCTCTCTGGAGTTTTGGTTCTCTCAGGATATTCACTCTCATTTTGTCCTGTGAGGTCTACCACAGTGTTCAGTAGATTCTTGTGGTGTTGGACAGGCACTTCAACCTTGATATTACTCAATATCTTTAGTCCCTTGTTTGCGCTGGAAGTTTCAATTTGAGGCTCAGCCTTCTCTGGCTTATAAGGTTCTGGATTGTCAGTTAACCCAGGAGTAGAAGTGCTGGTTGAAGCGTCACACACATCTATGGGTGGTGGAGGAACGATTGGAGACACTTCTATAATGAGAGTTTTGTTTGAATCAGTAATATTTTTGTCTAGGACACTATTTGGAACATTTTGGTTGTAGACAGAGGTACTCGGTTTTGGCAAGATTTGTTGTGGAGTGGCATACATACAGGATGTGTTCCCAAATTGGTCCATGACCATGACATTCTGGTGGTACACAGAGTTTGTTTGGGTAACATTTGTAACATTTTCTTGTCCACTTATCATGGTGGGAATGCCTGGGATAAAACGCTTGCCATCGAGGTTGTGGACCATCTCACTGTAGATTATTTGTGAATTTTGTGTCACTACAGTTGTGTTTGGAGCAAAACTACTCGATGTCATTTGACTATATTGGTTTGAGGATATCGGAGTAGTAATAGTTTTACTTTGTACTATTGGTGCAGAGTTCTGTAGGTTAGTCGTCATTATGAGACTATTCTGCGGATTCTTCTGCACTAAGGGTCCAGCTGTCACCATCACTCCCGGAGTTATGTATTGCACAGATCCCACATTGGTTTTAAGCAGAGCTATGTTGTTTGGTTTTGGTAGAATCTTGATGAAGTCCTGCTTCTTACCAGGAGGAACCAAATTAACAACATCATTATTTCTTTTGTCTGGTGATGGCATCAGTGCGTTTTGGATTTTCATGCAAGATGAGCTAGACGGCATATTGTAAGCATAAACACTGCTTGGTGTATTATTTAGTGAAGAATACTCAGCACTGCGAGAGTATTTTACCTCCTTCTCTTCTTTCTGATCCGGGAAATATGGATATTGTTGGTCATACTCTGGTACTGGGGTAGGAGTCCCATACAATTGTGAGCTTTTCTCAGATCTCCCTGGATAGGTGTTGTGAGGGTACCCAAGGCCAGAGTTGATAATTGTACCATTGTTAAAGTGGTTATCTATTCTTTCATCAGGTGTGTCACTGCGAGTAACAGTTGATGTCTTGGGCGTTCTGCAAGGAGTCTTCCTCCAGAAACGCTCATGATCAGTGCTGAGCTGAGGGTTGTTCCACCTAGAAGCACTTTCATCAGTTGCTGGTGTCCGAGACCTACTCCTGTAGGAACGCTCAGAGTGCATCGGAGTGGAAGCTCGGCTGCCATAGCTGCTTCGGTTAGATGACAGGGAACACAAGGCCTTAATGACCTGGTCCTTAGGATGCGTGTCCAGATGGGACTCCAAGGACATGCCATTATGCAGGTAGAGCGTGCACACGGGGCACTGCACCAGCTGATCCATTTTGCACTTCAAGTACCCACTACTACGTAAATATTACGATCGGGGCTCCGGGGGCCCAACGCCGCGGCACACGCCTCTGATAGAACGCGCACTCACACTGAAACGGCGCTCCACACAATGTCCGTGACGCGCATACCTACTATTTACACGTAACAACTTCATACGGTCCACCACAATATAAATATCTTCGTTCTATGTGGACTCCTTATCGATCTGTCGGACAAAATAATTCTACATAAGTGATGCTAATCGCGCAACGTCGAACTCTACAAACTAGTTCGAACGAACAAACAGAGGACAAAAGAAAACAAAACTGCAAGATAAAGGCCATGAGACATAAAAAGCGTGAATTGTTCAAGGAAGGAAGAATGAAATGGACACTTTACAAGTGGTTGTCACGCATACCTCTGCTTTATAATTATTATGTACAATCCATGGTGCTTTCCATCATTAATATAACTAGAATAATCACAGGATTAACAATAAAAAGTTAAATCTAAAATTAATTCCAAGTCAGACATATTGCAGACGTCTTTCACGTTTCTTTCGTCGAACACAAAAACTAACGTTTCAATAAACGCAGTTTAGGTTGGAACTTCATTATCACCTTGCCTTTTTGGAACGATTGTGTTGTGAGTGAGATGAAAACTATGAGAAGATATATACAATATTTAGTTTGCGTAGAACGAAACAATTAGAAATATTATCGCATTAATCGACTATGAATCGAATAATTTATTAATTAATCCATAGCCGTCTCGGCTATGATTAATCCTATTTTTAGGTCTTCAGTTTAAGTTTTCATCATTTATAGGATTATTAAGTTTTTAGGTAATTAGGTTTTGGAAACAAAAACTGATGGTAGTACTCGTCCATACCATGTTCTAAGGTCTATAATACAAATTATAACATTTACTATGGAACTAAAACTAAAGTCAAAAAAAAAGTCAGCTGTTTCATAGAGAAGTTAAATAACTACCCGACCAAAATATATGAAAACAGTTGACTTTTTTTTAAATTTCATGCTTGTCTGTATATTAAAAGTTGTTTGTATCGATGAGTTTTCGTTTCCAAAACCACTTTAATTTCACGGTGTATATAGGTATGTTTTTGTTATGTACGGGGCTGTTCATTTATTATGTTAGACAATTTTCACCACTTTCTGACCCCCTTAGACTTGGTTGAACCTCCTCCCCCCTGCAATCTTACGTAATCTTAGTATCTACCAAAATTACAAAGAAAAATGTAAAAATACCTACATTGTTATACGAATTCAGTGCACAGGTATGGTGGAAAAATTTAACAGTATAGGGTGGATACCTCGGTGGCGTAGTCAGTAGATTACTTTCCGTGTAAGCAAGAGGTTGAAGGGACCTTATTATCAATGTTGGCATTCAGAGACAGTCGCAAAAATAAGAGTACGACAAACTTCCACTTTTTTCGAATTTCACATTATACCTAAAAGTGAAGGCATTTAAAGCTCAAATAAAAAACATATGAAATAATGAACTAGGTATATGTTCTGTCCCTCATATGATTCAAAGTTTTACTAAAAATATATATATTGGTTCGTCTATAATATTTTTTTGTTTGTGCCTTATATAAATACTATAAGAAATATATTCGTCACTTAACATGTCTCAGATTAAATATAGAGAATTTCCCATCTTGTGGTCTTGTTAGTTATACTGTAACCAAAAAAATATAATATAAAATGTATTACAGGAGAAACCATATTTTTTCTTCCATACATTTTAAAAAACTATGCAGGCAGAAGGTGTACCTAGTCCAGTATTTTTTTTATATGGGCTTTAGGCTCCTTCAAAGTAATTCCTCTATTACAATACAAAATTTGAAAAAGTGGAATTTCAACACTGTTTTTCTATTTGGATCAAGGTACTTTCCGAACAATCGTGGTCCTATAAATGTTCCTTTGATTGCACTGGTATAACCCGGAGCATTAAAGAAAGGAATCTAAAATGGCGGCATGTACCTGTGATTTTATTGCTCAGTGATACAGACAGCATAAAAAGTTGTTTCTTTAATATTTTTTTTGTAATATATTTGGTCTATTTTAATATACAAGGTGAAATTTAATCAACCGCCAGAATTCATACTGCAGACTCGGTTAGTGATCAGGAACAATGTGTACTAACACAGCCGGCAAATATTGAAAAAAAAAAATTTTGCTCCTATACTGCATAGACTAGAAATTGTATTTGAACTACTCGTAGTTCAGTTCACATAGGAAGAAAAATATTTTTTTGGGATTTCGCAAAAAAGGATCATTTGATCTTGTTCCTGATTACAAACCGAGTCTCTAGTATGAATTGTGGCGGTTGATTAAATTTCACCTTATATTTGAAGTTAAGTGTTAACGAGTGAAATTTAACAAGAAACAAGTAACAATGTGTTGGGAAACAAGACGCGTGGAATAAGCTTGAGCGGCAAATCCAGACAATTTTTTTTGCATGCAGTACGCAGGTGTGCGACTGAAGACAGATATACTGTACGAGTGAGAGGGGATGATGATGGGCGCCATCTAAGATTCCTTTCTTTATTGCTCCGGGTTATAATAATAACTTTCGGGCATCAAGGGTTTTCATGAGGACTCTGCTCTATCTATGAAAAACATTACAAGTGGTTTGGATTTGTGGCCAGATTTGGGAGTTTTCATTTTCCGTGAGGAGTAAGTAAACAATGGAAAGTTTTCCTAAAAGTCTACCTATTTTGTCAGTTACTCCCATGAAAAAAGTTAAGAAAGCTAGTTTCCTCTTTATTATCGACGTTTTTTTCAAACTTGCGACCATGGCAGAAGTAACTTTGCCGAAAATTCAAGAAAATACAAAAAGTAGACAAATGTTACAAAATACGATTGAAGTTGTGTGATTTTATTATAAGTACATAAATGAAGAATTAGTTAGGATTTGTAAAAGGCCCTAGAAAATGCTTTACAGCGAAACCGGTTGGGCATAATAAAGTTTACTGTATATATGGAAAGTGTTTTTTTAAACGATGTTTTATAAATTCCACCAAGTGCCAACAATCACTAGCATCTACCATAAATGAAAAATGTTTTATCCATGGCAATGGATGTGGGACATTTTTTTATTTCAATTTACCTATTTTTCTTTTACGATCTTACGTGAAAAGTATTTAAAATCCCCTCCCACATCCTGTAAGAAAAAAATAAGACTTTTTGGATCCCAGCTCTCCCAAAACCGACTTCCGTAATAAATGAACAACTCCCAATTACTGTTGTGTGAATTATATTATATTGCAATAATAATCCTTTAAAATATCGAACAATTTAATTACAACACTAAAATATTTTTTTTTCGGTTTAGCGTTTTCTTTTTTTTCGATTCATTCAATTTATATTCCCTGCGTTCCGAAATAGAATTATATCGCTAAAATCAAAGATTATAATTTAATCATTCATTCAATTGTATTTGTGTGTATTGCATGTATATTTGAGATTTCTACAAAACGTGAAAATTTAAAATTAAATTATTGTTCATTGTTGTTGAAACTACAACAAAATGTCGTATAATTACGAAGACCTTAGTTTGAATGGTAAGTTGGCTATTTAGTTGGTAACTTCACCTGTTTACATATGTACAGACTTCCGAGTACCTAATCGAACTTCCTGTGGTTATCTTTTTCAGAAGCCAAAGATCTCCTGCGCCAGTGGCGAGAGGGCAATGAAAGAAGGAGCGATGAAGTCATGGACTTGTGGCATGACGTTATATTCACTAACCGACGCAAACTCGGGAACGAAAGTAATAGTTACTATTAGACCTGCTGTCCACTTATTCTGTAAATATAACCTTACACACAATTATCTGCAACTTTCAGAG
This sequence comes from Ypsolopha sequella, assembly GCA_934047225.1. Lineage (NCBI taxonomy): Eukaryota > Metazoa > Arthropoda > Insecta > Lepidoptera > Ypsolophidae > Ypsolopha > Ypsolopha sequella. The sequence continues at coordinate 27,250,067 of OW203990.1, read as the reverse complement.
CATGTAATCCTGGAACAGATAATCTACGCGGCTTTGGACACTCACACAACAGAAGTAGCGGATCTATGTATTGCCCTGTTGGAACATGAGTTTCCCAGCAGTCTGCGGGTCATGAGATACAAAGTATGCCTACTCGAGGCTAAAGAGAAGTGAGTCATGTTATTATGCCAGACTTAAGATTCAAGATAATCTATTTATCAAACTAAGCATGTTGAAGGTGTAGGTACAGGCCTACCATTTAACCAAGTCAACATCCAGGGGTTGAGGGGCAGGGCCAGATTCAGAGGTCTAGAAGCCTTGGGGCAACACGGGAGTGCAGGCCCCTAATACTTCTTCAAATCAACTACACTATTTTTTTTGAATTTTCAGTATACATATAGTTATTTTAATAAAAATGGAACCTTGCCAGGTTTTTCGAGGAAATATCATTGATGATTTTGCTGAAATCTAGCTCCGGATATGATACTTTAGGCTATATGGGCCTAAAGTTCCCTTTGCCTTACCACATAGTAAGATAATTTAACCAAATTTGTAATTCTCTTTTGTTGTCGTTTATCGCTTTTATTGAAATGAATAGATTATGAAACCACATTCTGAGGATTATCTGACACATTTTTTTTTAATAATCGTTATGCATCGGTTATCGTAATAAATAACGCTTAGCTTCCTAATCATAATTGTAATGGCCGAAACTTTGCATCTTTGATAAAAAAATGAATTCAGATTTGTGATGGTATTTTGCAACAGGTGAGAGTAACTAAGATACTGATACAGATATAATATGTGGTACTCTCTATTCACTGAAATTACGACATAAATGCAAATAAAATTGTCAAGTCAGGTAAAATTTTGATATATCATGAAATGAAATAGATTTGTTTACTTGTAAAATATAACGTGACGTTAATTTATGCAGCCAAATTCATACTGGAGGCTTGGTAACTAATCAGTGTCAAAGATCAATAACACTTTGTTTATATCACAAAATAAAATCTTCATCTCCCATTATATTTTAACTTGGGCTTGGCTTGCATTTATAGGAGATTTTCAAGATATATCTATATTTCAAGTTTTAATCAATTTATTATCGTTTAGTTTCAAATTTATGGAAAAGGCGCATCTACTCCAGTTTATAAATAAATTCTACTTCAACCTAAACTACAAGTACCAGAAATTGTCAATTTTTTTACAGCCGAGGCTGCCTCAGATCACTCCATACATTATACAAATAACATTTTAATATTTTTCAGGTACGATGAGGCACTGGAGTTCCTAGATAACATGATCAGGGTGGACGAGACGAACGCAGCAGCTCGCAAGCGTCGCATCGCCATCCTCAAGTCTCAAGGACTGATCAACGAAGCCATCAAAGAACTTGTTGACTACTTAAAGAAGTGAGTATAAGATTTTAAAATTTATTCCTTTTGCCTAAAAAAAATTGTATTTTGATCTTATACTGAGGAATACATAAATATTACTGACTGACTTACATAGCACCAAAAGTCTAAAGGTATTTTAGCAGACCTACGAACTTGAAATTTTGCATGCGATTAGTGTTAAGTGTATATTGCAATAAAAAATATAAAAATGTTATTTGCAGTCGGTAATTTACCATTTCCATACAAAGTCCATGTTTCCAGCTTCATCTATAAATTTGTGTGACACTAGATGATGTTGGTGGAACGCTGCTTCGCATTAAGACCCATTTAGCAGCCGGATTGTGAAAAATATTTTTAAAGAATGAATTTGAAAAATAATTTCTAATTTATCGAAACAGAACACTTACATTAAGAATTTACTCAATAGTTCCTAAACAAACCTTATTACCTATATATTGTGTATGCTGTTATAGCAAAGTTTCCATTGGTTTCTGTAAATTATAATTTTTAAATATTTCTAATTTACAGAAACCAATGGGAACTTTTCGATGACAGTTTACACAATACATAGGTAATAAGGTTTTATTGAGGAACTGTTAAGTAAATTTTGAATATAAGTGTTCTGTTTCGATGAATTAGAAAACGGCGGGTTTTTCACAATCCGGCTGCTAAACTGCTCTTAAGGGGCTGTACAATGCTAAAATTCAGTCTTGCTCTAATGATTTTGTGTTTTAACTGTCTATCCTGCTCTAATCAGATGCCGCGCACGCACTTCAGTTATTTGGAAATCGCGGCTTTCTTTATGTAATAAAGATGGTTTTTTTCTAGCAAGTATCTGCGTGTGTTGGTTTCAATCTGTTTTGATATATGGAAACATAATCGGAAAATTTGAATTTGAGTAGATTGAAAGTATGTTTATTTATAAAGTGCAATTAATAATTGTCTTGAGTCAAAATACACGCCATATACACCGTGTCCAATAAGTTTGGATACACTTTAAAAGTGGCATTAAATAAATAAATTGAAAGATTTCTTAGTAAAATGTATTATATTTTTAAAGTACCATAAATATGCCTAATATTTACAGTAAATGTTTTGGAATGACTCCGCCTTTAACCTTTACTACTAGCTTCAAACGTTTTTCAAACCCGTCGCACGCAGCACGCACCGTTTCCATTGGTATTTCATCCCAAATCTTCTGAATAACTTTTTTGAAATGGTCCATATTTGTGATTTTGTAATCGTTCAGTTTTGATAGCATGTACGACCATACAAAATAATCCAATACGTTCGAGTCTGGTGAGCTGGGAGGCCACTCAGTTTTCTTTAAGAAATTGGTCAAATTCGCCTCGCACCACTCTTGAACTGCTTTCGCCGTGTGCGATGGGGCTCCATCTTGTTGAAAGGTGTAATAATCATCTCCATACAATCTTTTCAAGCTTGGCTCAACAATTTTCTCCAATACTTCCGATTGTTAAGAGTATGACATAGCCAAAACAAAAACCAGTTCCGGGCGTGGCTTATTCTATTTTACGATAGCGCGCGGGGGGAAATTCGTCCCGGTCTCTAAGCTCGCGTCACCATAGCAAAAATACGAATAGAGTGGACGAGGCAGGGTCAAAAGTAATACGTATTTTATTTTATCTAATTAGTGTATTTCGATCATCGTCACACGGCATTGATCCTACTTGCTATATCACGTCGGGACGTAAATTTATTATGGTGGGCTAAAAGTGGTTTTTTGAGTGTTTGATTTATCAGTTGACCCTCAAAACATTTCAGACACTCCTTTAGAGATACATAATAATATCGTGACGGTTAATTGTCACCATTACCCATTCTTTAAATATTTTTCGCCCGTTGAGCTGGTTTTACACTTGCGGGAAAATAAATTGGACCAAAAATTTCTTTACAAAAAATTTTTACTTAAGTTGTTACAAAAAGTGGAAACTAACAACTATTCTCAGAAGGAATGCACCACGTCACTATCTATCTCACTGTAGCCTATATCAATTATGCCTCTCTCATTCAACCACGTTTAACTGCGTTACTATCTCATTCCAACTCATTTTAAATAGCGTCACTACTTATCTCACTCTAACGCGTGTTAAATGGCATTTCTAATGAACGTCAAATATTTTTACGGCCCGCCACTCTTTCATTCTAAATTCTAATTATTTAAAAAAATATGCAGCTCCTTTGGTAGTAAAATAGCAATAACTTTTTTTTCAATTGTAATACACAGAAATTGCCAGATCATTTGAAAAACAATATTTGATGAGCCGTTATTTAAGACAATTTGCAAAACTAACATAGGACATTTTTTTCAGGGTGTGGTATCGAACTAACCTAATTACAAAAAATTGCTCATAAATTGGGTTTTTATTTTTCTTCCTGATGTAACAGCATTTCAAGGTTTATTTTTGACTTTATCAATAGCATGACTATTCAGAGTTGCGCAACAAAAATTTTATTCTTAGAATTTAGAACTGGTTAGCTTTGACTCTCAAAAATCTATTCGAATTTATAAAAGTACCATCAACTCGAAGACTATCTACTTTTTGCTGAGGTCATAATTTGATATTCTGGTCAGTCATGAGCTGGCCTACCAGCCTTCCAAGGGAAAGCGTTGACTTTTGGGACACCTGTTTACCCTTGGGATAAATCGCCAAGTGTTTAAAATATAGAAATTTATTTGTATCATAATTTGAAATGTTCAGGTCCCTTTACGCAAAATGAAAAAACAAAACTCTTTTAGGATTAATTTGTTGTCCCTATGTTTGTCTGTTTGTCCGTTTGTCTAGGCAATTTTTCTGGGTAAAATCAATAAATGCTAATATTTACAGCCCTGTAAAATATACATATTATAACGTTTTTATGGCCTTTTGTTTAACTTTTTTATACAAATGTTCTCCTTATGAAAATATAGAGATCAACACTTGACATAATATTTTGCATTTGAAAGAAAGCACAGAAAGGAACTGTAGAACAAATAATGTAAAAAATATAAAACCATACCTTTCTATTCTAAAGGGATTAATAATTTACTGTTTGTTCAATGTGGCGATAGCTTTGTTTATTTTTTTTTTCTTTGTTACAAAGATAACAAATATTTTCATACAAGGTTAAGGTTAAGGGCTATTTCTCCGAATTTGTACCAAAATATTAAGAAATAATTATAACGGTAAAGTACAACTTTTAGCTAAGACAATTTATTATTAAAAGTTTGCTATATGCATAAACATATTTTAATGATATTATGGTATCTTCAAAATAATTGGGTTTTCCATAAGCGTGATATCAGATTATTTAAGAAATTTACGGCTGATATCACGACGACGGATAAGCCAATTATTTTATTACTATTGTAATATAATTAAAAATATGTTAATGCATACAGCAGACTTTTAACTATAAGTTTTCTTAACTAAAAGTTGTATTTTTACTTATTGAAATTGTATTTCTCATCAAGAAGTGCAAGATGAGAAGATATTCAAAATAAGTTAATTGAATTTGTGAAATGGTTTCAGGTCAAAACAGTTTTCCATGAAACGGTAATTGTTTATAGTTAGCAAAGTGTGTAAACTTAGTCATCTTAACATGAACGACGCCTGTATTTCTCTCTTTTTTATTTCCAGTATAGATAAAAATATACAAACTTGTTAAACTTTGCGTAAAAACGAGGCAATATTGACGATATCCTGACAGCTATTATGATGGTGTTTTATCAAATTTTGCTTTTTGGGCTGTATAGAGACGTAGTTAGATGTCGCTAGATAATACTATGACAAAAAATATGAAGAAAATAAGCTGTTCACTTCACATTTAGTTTTTACCTTTTGTATGAATAGAATATACTCATGAAAAAAGATATGAAGAAAATAAGCTGTAGACTTCACATTCGGTTTATACCTATTGTATGAATTTTAAGAAAAATACAGGGGTAAAGGGACCTCTTAAGGAAAACCTTGTATTAAACTATTTGTTATCTTGGTAAAAAATTATTCAAGGAAAAAAATAAACAAAGCTATCGCCACATTGAACAGTAGATAATTAATTCCTTTAGAATAGAACAACATGGTTTTCATATTTTTTACATTATTTGTTCAACAATTCCTTTCTGTGTTGACTTTTAAATGCAAAATATTATCTCAAGTGTTCATCCCTACATTTTCATAGTGAGAAAATTTGTATGAAAAACGTAAAAAAAAAAAACGTAAAAACCTAAAACGTAATATAAATAAAAACGTCAAAAGTATGTTTTTACAGCTCTATAGAGGGCCGTTAATATTGGTATTTATTAATTTTACCCAGAAAAAATTGTCTAGACAAACGGACAGACAGACAAACATAGGGATAACAAATTAATCCTAAAAGAGTTTCATTGTTTTCATTTTGCGTAACAGAACCTGAACATGTACCGACAGGATTATCTACGATCTAATAATTTTGCCATGCACTGTAAATATTTCAAAATAAATTTCTATATTTTAAATGCTTGGCGATTTATCCCAAGTAAGTGTTATTTGCAAAAAACTTCACTTATAGGACCTGAAATGGTGAGCCAATACTAGAGGGTAATTTCACGAAAAGGTCATTGACCTTTGTTACAGATCTCAGTAAGTATAAGTAAATTAATTTGGGTTTCAATAACGATCACAAAATTATTCTTTTAGAGTAACATATATTATTTTCCCGCATAAAAGTATGAATTCATTCCAAATTCATTCAGTTTTGTTGTTATGACTATGGCACGATGTAGCTAAATCACTCATACGCATATTTTGTTGAGTTTTTAACGGCAGGAATATGATGCTCCTCGAAATATTACTTTATAAAATTAATTTCAATGTGTTTTGAAGTAGTTTTGGGAGATATTTATAGCTTGCAAAAAAGGGCACAGGTTCCACGTCTTACGGGCGCCAACGCTAGGCGTAGACTGACAATATCTTGCTGCCGCTGACTGCATCAGTGGATTTACGTATTTTTGGAAAAAGGGGGTGCTTTTTTTGACCCGAATAACGTGGTATTTGGAAAATGAATAGCTATCATTCACACTAATTTTATTAAAAAAAAACCAACAAAATCGCGAAAGCGATACCTGAAACAAAATCGATAAGAAGTGTGCAATAGAGGGTTACAAAAAAATTCATTGACAGTACAAATATGAATCGATTAACGTGGTTTGTGGAAAATGAATACCTTAAAGTTCAACCAAAAACATGTATTTTTTTTATGGCTATACGTAACCTAATTATTGCAACAAAATCATCCGAAAGCTGACATTTTATTTCTGTTTGTATTTTCGTTCCCCTTAATACTGAGCATTGATTTTAACTCCTTTATCAATGAATATCAAAGGAAGTTTGCCTCTTTTGCAAACTGCTCCCCATACCATCACCGACGGCGCAACCTGGAACCTTGGGACACTCCTCTCACTCTCCGGGATGTCCTTTAACCTTGCTGCCCACAAGCGGTCATTTTGCGAGTTGTGAGGTTGTTCTAAAACGAAAAGTTTCTCGTCAGAAAAAACAAAATCGTCCCTTGCGTGCCAAGCAAGTAACAATTTCGATCGATCTAATCTCTTTTTCTTGGTCGCTTCGAAAATACCATGGACTTTGCGTTTTTTGCAAGCATGACACCCGAGGTCTACTTTCAATATGTTGTGCGCCGATCCTCTGGATATCTTCAAATCTGCAGCTAGTTTTCGCACAGAGCGATGATGTTTTCGCCGAATTCGTTCTCTTACCACTTTCAATTCGCTAGCTGTCCTTACTGAACGTGGCCGGCCAGATCTCTTCCTATCCTCCAACGAGGATGTTTCCTTGTAACGTTTGATGGAAGTGTAAACAAAATTACGTTTTATCCCGAAGACTTTTAACGCCCTAAAAATCGCACCCGGACTCTCGCCTTTGAGAAATTTCGTAACAACAGCGTCACGTAAGTGCTTCATATTGGATTAAATCAATACTAGAAATATTTGGCATTTTATACTTTTGTTGTTTATTTATCACAATATATGACATCAAATTTCAAATATCTCAACATTCTAAATATAAATACGTTATGGTGATGAATGAAAAAAGATTTGTATTCGAACTTATTGGAGACGGGTTATTTTCAAAGTTTTACCGTCTACATTCACGGAACTGAATCTAATGCAAAACTGATATTTAGCATTGTGAAGCCCCTTAAAGACATTTGCCACGACAACTTCTACCTCGTGACACTAGATGGTGCAAAAAATTTTATGTCTCTCTCCAAAACTGGAGGACCGAAAAATATGAAAAAAATATCAATTACTAGCTACCGCCCCGGCTTCGCACGGGTGCAATGCTGATACTAAATATACTACAGTATTTAAGGTACTTAATTGGATAAGGATTAATGCTGTATTGCTTAAAATCGCTTCGTAAATATGCCATTATTTCTCGTAAAAAGTAAAGGAAAAAAGAAAAGATTATTGTGGGTTTTCCCTAAGATATGGACATATACCATCGCGGACTTTTTTGTAAACCTTTTTAAGGTGTACAATACTCTAGTACATTATTTTGATCTATCTCGTAGGGTTCAAGCGTTTGCAATGTAAGCGCAAAAAAATGTGTTTATTTACATCACATTAGAAACCTCTAAAATTATGAGTGTTTCTCTACTATATTATGCATGTATTGTAGCCAATTCTGAAGGCTTTAACTTTAGTTTTAGTGCTGTCAAAACTAAATTTTCATCGTTGCAAAATAGTTCATAAGTGTGAAGAACAGAAGCTAAATTACTTTGGAAAAATTTAAGTCTTGACAGCACTAAAACTAAAGTTAAAGCCTTCAGAATCGGCTTTATCATACATATAAACCTTCCTCTTGAATCACTCTATCTATAAAAAAAAACGCATCAAAATCCGTTGCGTAGTTTTTAAGATCTAAGCATACATAGGGACAGACAGACAGCGGGAAGCGACTTTGTTTTATACTATGTAGTGATGATACAGTGCATATAACACACTGTACTCCCAAAGTAATAATGCGCATACAAATCTATAGCCGAGCGACCGGACGTACCACGTGACCTTATTGATTGAATAGAAAGTGTAAGGAAACTGGCGAAGATTTGTATGCGCATTATTACTTTGGGAGTACCTACTGTGACAATTTAAAAAAAACTATAGTGATTCAAAAATGCCCAAAATTAAATGAGAAATCATAAGAAAAAGCATTTTTAAAAAGTAAAGTATTCATATCAAATTGGCCTGATTGTAAAAAATATATCTTTGTTTACTTGTACAGATTTCGAGAAATATTCCAAATACTCTAAAAAAATGCATGCCGAAACTTGAGCAAGTAAAAAATAAAACAGAGCAAGTGCTAGTCGGACTCGCGCATGAAGGGTTCCGTAATGCCACCCAATACGGGTACGGGACCTTAATAGTAGTTTATGCTACAAGGGCGAAAAGGAATAAATTGCGAGAACGATTTAAAACACGAGCGTAGCGAGTGTTTTAAACGTAACCGAGTAATTTATTGCTCTTACGCCCGTGTATCATACTACGTTTTTCAATGCATAGTGTGAGGAAGTAAAACAAATAAAATCTTGTGAACTTAAAATTTATGATTGGCTCAATAGGACTGTATCCAGAGCCGTTAAACAGTGGAAAAAAAAGTATAACATTTATGGTACACAGTAAAGGCTGCAGGTTAGCCAACCATTGTAAGTAAATAAAAAAATAATAATAATAAAGCCCTAGGGCAAAATAATCGACTTTCTGTTCGGTTTTGATGCATAAAAAGTAAGCCTTTACGAGCACATGCATTGAAAAATCATTATGGTAAATAACAACAATATAGATGGCATATCAAGGCGATAAAAGACAAGGCGCTAAAATGGTAGCGCCTGACAAACAAATCGGTACCCTTTGAGTACAAATCCCTAAAAAGCATTGTATTGATTGTACCCCCATATCGCCTTAGATTCATGTCGGACGTGGAAGCGTGGCAGCAGCTCTGCGAGCTATACCTGCAGGTCCAGGAGCTGGCGCGCGCAGTGTTCTGCGCCGAGGAGTTGCTGCTGCATCAGCCGCACAACCATCTGCTGCACCAGAGGGTCGCTGATATACGGTACACCATGGTAAGTGCTACTGAGCAACTAGCGAGTCGTGTTTGATGCACTTGAAGGGTGCTTGTACTTGTCCACAAACTTTTATTATATTATACAAGAATTTGTGGACGAGTACAAGTACCTTTTAAATCATAATACATAAGAGCATATAGGTTAATTAAGAAAAATATTGTCTTTTTTATTTTTTATTACTATGGTATATTTGTATTTTTTTAATACTTGACTGATAACGGCCCATTAAGGGCCGAAATATATTTCAAGTTTTAAATTTTCTTTTATTTATTGTATATATTTAAAGTTATATCGTGTAATTCTAAATAAAAAGCTAATAGAGGCATATTATATATTTATTAATATTATATTATACATAATCACGACTGTCTCCCAGAAGGGTAGGCCAGACAGACTACCGATCTCTGTCTGTTATTTTTTTTATTTTTTATTTTATTGATTGGGAAACAAACAGTTTTCTTAACACATAATACAAATAACAATAAATTAATCTTAAAACCAAACAAGTTTCCACATAAATCTTGCACGTAAATAAATTTATGTGCACGGCATTATAAGAACGCAACATGTGCTTACGTTATAAGTTACTTAGTAAATTTACACAAAACAAAGCAAATTGAAAAGGGAAAAAATATATATAAATTACCAAATTAACAAAGCAAATTGAAGAGAGAAACATGTACATAAAATAAAAATTAACACTAACTCAAAGTTACGTATCACTAAGAAAACATTTAGTACTTTTTTAAAAACGTTTTAAATAATGAAGATTTAAATAGACCCAGCGAAAGATGCAATATATCGAGATCAAGAAAATCTTTATTATAACAATCACAAGCACGAACCAAAAATCTATTTTTTGCATAATTTGTACCCGCATGTGGTATACTAAATAAAGACTTATTCCTAGTAGTAAAAGTTCGACATTTGAATCCAATTTTATTCAAGAGGTAAGGGGAGTCCAAAATATTATTGACTATTATATATGATCTTGAGCTACCTCTATCACTTCTTCCACATTCGTCAAAAAACCGCCGTTTTGTTTCGTCTGTATGGAAGGCACGTTAATTTACTTATTCCCAACCTCCGCTGGGAAGCCGAAGTGAAGCGCCGCCATTCTTCACGATCTTCGGCCAGCTCGGAGACTGCGACATATTACACTACAGTCCATTTCCGGAAACACCAGCACTCCCTCGGGCTGCGTTCATAAACTAGGAGTCGCTAGGGTTCTAATGCCATATCTCTGTCGCACGCGTTGGAAATTGTATACGCTATCCTGCTGTCAGTGTTGGAACCCGACGAAATACCTATAGGTTGTCAATTTTGTGCCTACCGACCGCACCCACGGGGTATAGGGGTTGGCGGGCGGGGTCTCGGAGGGGATGCGGATGGTGTGGCGGGAGGGTGAGCGAGCGCGACGCGTGGGGCGGACCAAGGCGGATGGCCAGTCGCCCGGGAGGTCGCTCCATAGATAAGGGTAGTATATAATGGATCTCCTTTGTAGACTCTATGATATTTTAAAGTTGTTAATGTCATACTTGTGTACTTGGAATGTCTTGCGCACGGCCCTGCACACTAAGTCGCGTGCTACCTCGTACCCGCCAACCCCTGTACCCCGTGGGTGCGGTAGGCACGCAGTTGACAACCTATAATTAATTTATGAACGGTTATCCGCCCGGGGTTCACCTCGTGACAATGTATTTGTTATATTGTCATCAACTGAGTAATTATGTCAATATACGTTTCAGGGAGGTGTTGAGAACATGGAGTTGGCCAAGTCGTACTACATTCAAGCTCTGAAACTAAACCCAGACAACATGAGAGCTCTTTTGGGACTGATCTTGGTATGTTGCTATTTTTGTTCTAAATTCTAATCGACCACAAAAAACAAATTCAAAATTTTGATAATAATGGCTTGACTTCAGTCAGCTATTAATCAGCGAGAAAAAAAATTTCATGAAATATTCCCAAAGGGGTGTCAGAGGTGTTCTGAGTGTGAACAGTGAAATGCAAGCCACAGTCCACATTCGTGCACCCGCGTTTCACCGACGATTATTACGTCCCATGAAGTGGCTTTAAAAATTAAACCATGTGCAAGAGAAAGATAGAAATTTTACACACACTTAACGTTCAAAAATATGAAACCTAAACTACGACCTTACCAAACACCTTAAAAACTAAACATATACAATATTTAAATAATATATACTGGGTGTTAAGATGTAGATGCGGAAGCCGGAAACTGGCAATAGTACTCGTCCATACGAACAAATTTTCGAGAAAAAACGTTTGAGAAATCGAGGAAAAAAAACAGTTCTCTCATACATTTTGGTCGGGTAGCTATGTAACTTTTCTATGGAACAACTGTGTTAAGGGTCAAATAACAAGGGCTGCCAATTTTAACATACAAAAAACGATATTTATTGGCAAATGTAGGCACACAGAAGGAAACATAAAGAAAATTCTAAAATATTACAAATTGCGTGCGGTGCCTGTCGCGGATGACCAAAGACAAGACATGTCCCAAAAAAACCTATATCATAGACAATATATGTTTTTCAACTAAATTATCTATACAAAACAATAACAACAAATGATTGTCTGTTTGTGCAAAATCAACGAGCGCGTCGTTAACAAGCGGTTTTTTTTTCGCGATTTGAGTTTTTGATTCATAGTAAAAGTTGTTCGTATGGACATAGATAAATAAAGTTCTTATCTATGGTAAAGTTATCTATGGTATGGATGAGTACTGTCACCAGTTTTCGGCTTCCGCAACTTCATATTAACACCCAGTATAGATATATTTTTATGATACACTACATAAATACATATAAATTAGTAGCCAGGACTGTTGAGAGGACAAGTGCTTATTCAACTTAAATTTGAAAGAAGCAGTTGAGGGAAGACTTCTAAGGATAGACATGCGCAGCTACTCAATTTTGAACGTGACCAAATGTTTTTTCCATTTCATTTCGCCATTACATGCAGGCTCAATGAATCTTGCGAAGGCAATACAATCACACCGATTTCCGCGAGTGCTCAAAATTTAAAAATTGTCTAACGTGGTTTATTCATTTTCGATTTATATTCTAAACTGATTCGTATATTTCCATCCATCCATCAGCCCGTATTCGTCCACTGCTGGACATAGGCCTCCCCCATATTACGCCACTCTTGGCGGTCCTCAGTCATCCTCATCCAGCCGCCACCCGCAACGTCCTTCAGATCGTCTGTCTAGCGGGCACGAGGGCGGCCTACGCTATACGCTTTGCGGTACGTGGTCTCGATTCCAATGCCTTACGGCCCCAACGGTTATCACGTCGGCGACAAATATGTCTAAATCATACTATGATCAGCAGGCTGCTTTGAACTGCTTTTCGCTCTCGACAGCAAAACTGAGTACAACCATTTGTAATTCGAAACGTTCCGTTGACAAACCTTGACAATGTGCAGGTAAGCAACAACCTGCTCGGCCACTACAAGTCGAGCGGCAACGGTGGGAAGCGCAAGGAGGTGTGGAAGCTGTCGCAGTGGGCCGCCGCCGCCGCCGCCGTCAAGCAGAAGCACGCCGGCTCGGGACTCACGCAGATGATGCTCAATTTAGCTATTACTGAGTAGGGCGTGGCTTATTTGGGTATTACTGAGTAGGGCACTGGCTTATTTGGGTATTACTGAGTAGGGCACTGGCTTATTTGGGTATTACTGAGTAGGGCACTGGCTTATTTGGGTATTACTGAGTAGGGCACTGGCTTATTTGGGTATTACTGAGTAGGGCGGTAACTCATTTGGGTGTTATTGAGTAGGGAACTGGCTCATTTTGGTATTACTGAGAAGGGCAGTGGTTCATTTGGGTATTACTGAGTAGGGCACTGGCTTATTTGGGTATTACTGAGTAGGGCACTGGCTTATTTGGGTATTACTGAGTAGGGCGGTAACTCATTTGGGTGTTATTGAGTAGGGAACTGGCTCATTTTGGTATTACTGAGAAGGGCAGTGGTTCATTTGGGTATTACTGAGTAGGGCACTGGCTTATTTGGGTATTACTGAGTAGGGCGGCAACTCATTTGGGTGTTATTGAGTAGGGAACTGGCTCATTTTGGTATTACTGAGAAGGGCAGTGGTTCATTTGGGTATTACTGAGTAGGGCACTGGCTTATTTGGGTATTACTGAGTAGGGCGGCAACTCATTTGGGTGTTATTGAGTAGGGCACTGGCTCATTTTGGTATTACTGAGAAGGGCAGTGGTTCATTTGGGTATTACTGAGTAGGGCGGTAACTCATTTGGGTATTATTGAGTAGGGCACTGGCTAAGCTCGGCTATTGCTGAGGATAGCATCTGCTCAACTTGGTAATAACTGAGTAGGGCACTGGCTATTGTTGTGTAAACGGGAGCACGTCATGTTGATATTTTAATTGCACCTTTAATATGATAGCGTTATATTACTTTTGATGTGACGTGCTGCATACATACATACATACACATGCATAGACGCGTACGTATGATGATCTCGGCAGATTTTCATATTGGCATTCGACCGACTTCATCCGAGATCATCGTACGTGCGCGTATATGTGTGCGTGCGCCTGTTTTCGCTAGTTATGCGGAGTGAACCTTCTGTTAGTGGTTATTTTGTGGTAATGTCTAAATGGAACCCTTAAAATAAAACTGGATACAATACATGACGGCTATTTTTATGGGACGCTTGGCATTTGTAAGGTTTCCTACCCAGTAAACGAACCATTCGTATATAAAAATCCAACCTGCCCCCCTATTCTGTATCTTTAGTTGCCAACTGCACGAGGTGCCTGTCATCAAAAACATAGCTAAAAACTGAAATTTCAAAATAGCCTTTAGTGGGTATTGAACTATTAACAATCTGTGTCGTCACTTCAAGTGCGAAAATATCCTTAGGACATCGGAATTCGATAGTATATCTATGTTTTTGATGATAGACACCCAGTCCAGAAGGCAACTAGAGATACACAATAGGCCCGCAGGACGGCTATTCTGGCAAGTGCGAAAAAATTTGCTACGGCAGATTTCGGATAATTTTACTACGGATTTTCTATTTCAAGGGATTTTTCTGGTTTCACAGTTTTTGCGCACGCGCTAGAATTGCCGTCCTGTTCATCAAAATATTTTAGATACGTTTTTATTTATTTAAATGTTTTCTAAATTTATAAGTATTTTCGAAATATATTTCAGCCCATTTTGGGGCCGGCATCAGTCGAATGATGAAAGATTTGAAGTGGGCCGAAATATATTTCGAAAATACTGAAAACTATTCTTTTTGTTGTTTATAATTATTAAATTAAATGAAAAGCCTTAAAAAGGCAAATATAAATATTTATTTCAACTATTTTATAAGTAGACAAATTATAGTTATTTCATATAAAACGGTATGAATTAATTAAGCATGTATTTTGTTGGAATAAAAAGTAATTTTAGGCACGTTTGTATGGTCAGGGTGTTCGGTTATAAAAGTTGTAATATTAAATGCAAACCTATAAAAAAAAGTCCGTTTTGTATGGAGAATTTGAAGAAAACTCAATTTTCAGTACTAACACTGGCATTTTTTTTTCAGGAATGACAATTCTAAATTTAATATTTTTTTTATCTACACCTATACTGTAATGAGGTAATTACAACATCAAATGCGGTTTTATAAGTACCTACATTGTTTGACCGATGTTATAATATTACATTATAACAACGCAATTCTGCGCTGTGATTGCATGACAAAATGTATTATAACACCGCTAGAGAACCAATCACAAGCAATAACGGTCTTAATTTCTTAAGCCACGCCCTTTTACTTTTCTCGCTTCTGATTGGTCTCAGCCATCTACACACTAAGGGCTCAGGTATCATGACGAGTGTTCTTTTTCAAATTTTTCGTGACATTGTTTTTGATGGTCGTAGATAAATTATTGTGTGCAACTGAACATAATTATACATTGGGACACTCGTGCAAAACTATTACGAAACGAACTATAACGAAAGAAGCACTCGTGTCCCAATGTCTCGGATTATGTCACAGTTGCACAAAATACTGTTGTAATATATTGATGAAGTGCAAAATAAGTGATTATTTTATTTGTAGTTTATAATTGAGAATAAACATTTATGTTACTATGATATTGTTTTGCTTTTTACTGACCCTTTATTCGACTGTCAACAAATAAAAAAAAAACTTATTTCTGTTTAAGATTTTATTTTATTAAAGTATCATTATCGCTGTTTTCTGATTTGTTTATCCTTAGGGACTTGATAAGAAGATTTGCTGCCTTTTCTTCAGCTTTTTTCTCTTTCCTTTCCTTTCGAGTCATTTCTCCCATCGAAAAGTACTTCTCTCTGAAATAAAAAAAAATTAAAGTGACACAAAAAAAGGGTGGTTATACTCTAGAGTCCAGGGGGGCAATTCCGAGTCTTTCTTATTAGCCTTCTCGACCGTAAAAACCAGTTTTATCTGACGAACTACATACATTTTTAGGTCGAGTTTTAGAAGTCTCGCTTCGACTATTTCTCCGGAATAGCCCCCTTGGCCTCTTCTTTTTTTCGCCAATATTTACGTTTCGAAAACAGTTCCGAGGAATAACTTTCCTTAACTGTTTTCGGTGGAAGATTTTAAAACAAGCGCCTTCCCTAAACGATGTCTTTCATTTAAACTTCAGTGACGTCATCAGCACACATTTTCATAGACAATATTTTTTTTCTTGAACCCATCTTAAAATCTGACAGGGATCCGAAACTTATAATGATGACGTCACTTCCTGTATACACTAAAATACTTGAAAAATCGGTTGAAAAGAACAAAAAATGTATTACTGAAATTGCATACCTAAATTGGACAATTTATTCAAAAAAGCAGACAGAAAGAGCACATTGAAGTTTACAAAACGACCGAGTTGTCGTCCTTGTAATCCCAATACGAAATAGCACCGCAACCCTAAAACGAAATTCCACCAAGGTCAGCTTACCTAAAGTTATGCAACCCAGCGGTGGCTTCTACTGGCGAGTCTACCGCCTGGTCAACCACCTTCTCATAGGTCAGCAGTCTTCTAGAGGTCAGCTTGGACAGAACCTGCTCCGAGTTGGCGACGAGTTTGAAGCTGGGGTGCGATGGAAGCTCGTCTTGTCGATACTCCTCCCTGCAGAGAAAACGGAAGTCGTAAAATGCTATTAGCAAAGTGGCAACCTACATAGAGCGGGATGGCGAGCTTTTCGTAGACCAAGAGCCAGGTGGTAGGTGGACCACCAAAACTGATGGTAATCATCAAAGTTGATCTGGATATTTAAGACGCTGAGACATGTGATTCCGAAAAATACGTTGACCTCACAAGAATCTTCTAAAAATCTTTTAAATGACATATATGTTACCTTGGTACAATCCATTATAGTTTACTGTATTCCTGTATGGGGTGGTGCAATGAAAACGAGGTTTTTGGACGTAGAACGAGCTCAGAGAGCCCTAATAAAAGTCATGTACTTCAAAAAACGGAGATTCCCTACTGAGAGACTATATCAAATAAGTAAATTACTATCAGTTAGAAAGTTATATATAATCAATATCATATTAAAGAGACATAAAACTATACCATTTGATAAAACTAGGCAAAACAAAAGAAGAAAAGATATCGTAGCACGTGTTCCTAAATCAAATACGCAGTTTGCTAGTATACAATATAATAAAATATCATCATATATATATAACAAAATAAATAAACAGTTAGATATTTATCGTAAGTCATATGTTGAATGTAAAAATATAATAACAAGTTTTATAAAACCTCTAAGCTATGAAGAGACGGAAAATCTTTTACGATATATAACGTAGATTAATTACACACATTTAAAAACCTAACACTAATGTAGGACAATCACTCTCACACACACCTGCTCACACACGTACACGTACACGTACACTTACTCTCTCTTCCCCTCCCACAAACACACATTTACACATCCTCTCACACACACCCTCATACACATTTTCTTTCTTTTGTTAGTAAACTTAGTCTTAAATCAAATTAAAACTAAATTTTTTTTTATTGTATAGAAAAAAGCTATTTGTAAATTAACATTTACTACAGTTACTGGAAGAGCGGATCCTCCTGGTACAGGCATAACATGCTTAAAAGGAGGCTCCATTCACTAATTTATGTGAAATATGTAACTTTTGTTAAAGAAAAATAAAACTTTTATTATTATTATTATTATATCATGGCAGCAGAGTTTAACCCTTAAATGCATGATTTTTTCTTTTTAAATGAAAGTGGGATATATGATAGAGAAGTGGTCCAGAATTATGGAAAAATAAAAAAAAAAAATTTTTTCGTTTTTAAGGGGGTAAAATGGTATAAAATCAAAAAGAGATTTTTTTTTCAAATTAGTATAAAAAATTGTTTATTTTTTCATTTCTGTTTTTTATCAGTTAGTACAGTCATTTGACACTAGTTTACAAAAACCCTATTTAATAAAACAAAAGCATGAAATTATTATGATTGTTTTTCGCGACCTCTTATTTTCAGATTGGAACCATTTTTTTTACAACTGCAAAATTATGTTTGTATACATTAAAAAAAAGCAAATAAAACTAAATTTTACATATTTTTATTTTATTACGTCATTATTTTTCATACAATAGTCTTGCAGAAAGAAAAATATACGTAATAAAAAAACAGTTACAAATGAAAAATAAAAAAAAAATTATATGTTGCCATTTGGCAACAGGATGCATTTAAGGGTTAACATAAGACTGGAAGAATGGCTTTGGTATGAAATAAGGGGGCTGAAAATGAATTTAATTTATCAATGGTGGTAACTGAGCCGATTGTTGCTTTGTTTATAGAATAAATAAAATTTACAAGGAGAAAACGCAGTTTACGGTTGTGAGTAAGTTATGAAATTCAATAAGACATAAGTCAGGATAATTTGAATAAAAATTCATAGACAAAAAGTATTATCAACGATGATGCAGAATGTTCGCTTAATAATATTGCAGGTGTGAATTTAGTTAATAAAATCTGCTTTCAACTACAGAATAAAAAACTGAAATCAAACATACGCATATTTTGAAGAAAAAAAAAGGAACAAATTAACAATGATTAAATGTAAAGTTCACGGTTTTACTACACTATTTATCTGATTGGCTGGTTAAAAACTAGTAGGCCACGATCGTAGCTCTACTGCTTGTCGTCTGCGCACTGATTGGCTGGGTTAAAACTATTGGCCTTGATCGTAGCCTGCGGTTGACCTGTGGCTTGGCGTCGGCTGATTGGGTGGTCGGCCATGATCGATCACCTGGGATTTACGGCTTTAGTGCAAAAACAGTGCAGTGAAGTTCCGCTTCGCGCACACTATTTAGGCAAATAATGACAAAATTATAGCGTAGTTGGAAGAAAATCGATTTATTTCAACATCATTATGTATAGTGCGCGCCAACCTTTTAGTCGCCTCTGAATAAGTCACAAGTGCAACCTTGCGCAGGTACAGTCAAGGAAACAATAATATCAACGGTTGATTATTAAATGTTTACTATAGGTGGGAAGGTGTACTTGTTGTACCGACGTATTTAATTATGTATTTATTATTTTAGTGCAATCTTAACTATATAAATAAAACGCATTAATATAAACACCATTTTCCTACATTATCGCTTTATTTTTCCTGTAATCTTTACGTAAACACTATTAGCATGACATTTTTCTTTTTTTTTTGGTCAACCAGTTTTAGAGATTGGGGGGGGGGACATACACTTTTTATGCTTTTTCAATGATTTCTTGAAATAGATGCAATTAATTAAATATAGCCAAATTGTATATTTTTACAATCAAAATTTTAATACCTACAGTTTGATACCCATTTTGTATTTTTATAAAATATTTTTTTTATTTATTTTTTTAATATTTCTCATTTGTGCTCAACTTTTTTTAAATCGCTATAGTTTTCCTGTAATTGGCCAGTTATAATCTATAATCTACATTTTTTTCATATTTTTCGGTCAACCAGTTTCAGAGACAAAGGGGGGGGACATACATATTTTGTGGTTTTTTAAGATTTCTCGAAGCCAGTGCCAGTAAATGTAGTAAAAGTACACATTTTTACAATTCACTTTTTAATATCTACAATTTGATACCCATATTGTATTTTTAGGATAAAATATTTTATTTTTCTTACTTTCGTTTCGAAAATATTTTGAACAGTTTCAAATTTTTAATATTTTTTACACCGTGATATGTGGGCAAATGAATGCTAATTTTGTGCCAAATTTCATGTCTTTATCTTTAACGGTGCTAAAGTTATGAGGCTGTGACATACGGACGGACGGACAACGGAGTCTCACCATAAAGGTTCCTTTTATACCTTTTAGGTAATACGGAACCCTAAAAACCACTCACCTAACGAGAGGGTACCAGCACACCAGCCTCCCCCCGACCCTCAGATGTCTCGCGGCGAAGTTCAGCAGGTCGCTGTATATGTGCGGCAGGTCATACTGCACCTTCGACGGGATGTGGGTCGTGAGCTGGTCTTCGGTGAGGGTGTATCCTTCGCGGTCTATCCCGATCTTCTCGATCGATTCCCGGACGCCGTAGGGAGCTGGACGGGAAGTAAACACCGGGTTAATTTACTGATTACACTGAACAATAACTTTGTGACCGAAAACGCTGTTTTTTAAATTTTTTTTTATTTACCGTTGTTGCAAATGGCAAATGTATGTATTTTTTGTGTTCCTAGTTTATCTCGTGAGGAATTAGTACATTATGATATGTAAAATGCGTGTGGTTAATTGATTGCCATAAATAAGTACATGATTTTGGCATAGGCGTAGGTAACCATGTTTTTTTTTCGCTTAGTTTAAATTATGTTAAGGTGTGATAATTCAAAAACCATATCGAGATTTAGGTTAAACAAGCCGTATTTTCGAACTTTTGGTCAAAAAAACCTCATGATGAATATTTTTACGAAAAAGCTGCAACTTCCATTTGCCTTCGTGTGACGTCACTTGAGAAACGGCTGTTTAGAAAGGTGTCTTTTGCTACCAAGATAAATTTATAAAAATTTGCTGCCGACTGATTTGACAGATGGATGAGATGACAGACGGGTAGACAGACAAACTGACCACTTTTTTATAAGTAATGACACATCACAATCAGTATAATGTCTAAAATTCTCAAGTGACATCATACACGACAATTCTTTAAAAAATCATAAAAAATAATGGTTATTTGAATACCAAAATAATGAAAACAATTTCCAAAAGTGGCATAAAAAAAATCCAAGTAAAAAAAATCTCTTTGAAATTAAGTTATGGGAATTGGTCCAGATTTTTATTAACAATTTATTGTAATAGGAAAGGCGAAGTTCTTCTCTTTATTTTGGGGGGTCGAAACTCATTACGCCTATTATTTTAGAGTACATAGGTTTACCTAGTTGTTTTCCTTCACCTTCACCCTTCTTACAATTTATTTGTTAAATAATAAATTACTGTTTATTTTCACATTAAAAATCCATAGGTAGGTTAGTGTTAGGCTTAAAACTAGGTTATAGGCCAAGCAATGAAAAGGTATAGAGGGAAATGGTTGGAACACAATTTTTGACTTCGTAACGTTGTTTGGATTAGTTAGGAGGTAAACATATCAAAAGTCCCTGCTCCTAGCCTTAATGTTGGGGGGCGGGGGGGGGGTTCGAAGGTCCCTTTTTTCGGTTTTGTGCATATATCTCGCAAAGTATGCGTTATAGCGACATAAAGCTTAAGACAAAGTAAAAGCTGATTAAATTTTATACAAGTTTTATTCAGTCAAGTTTTTCGATATCTTGTATGGTTTTAGACATATCCGCTCTTGAAAGTCTGTCATTTTGAAAAAAAACATTTTTGCTTCACATTTTTGCTCTTTTTGACCGGATAACTCTTCAACAATGCATCGATGTCTAAATAGCACCATCCATCCATCCATCAGCCTGTATTTGTCTACTGTTGGACATAGGCTTCCCCAATATTACGCCACTCTTGGCGGTCCAGCATCCTCATCCAGCTGCCGTCCACCACGTCCTTCAGATCGTCAGCCCAATGGGCACGCACAAGGGCGGCCTACGCTACGCTTTGGTGTACGTGGTTTTCATTTCAATGCCTTTCGGCCCCAACGGTTATCATGTCGGCGACAAATATGGCCAGTCCACTGCCACTTCAACTTACTGATTCGGCAGGCTATGTCGGTCACCTTCGATCTCTGACAGCTATCTTCGTTTCGGATAAATAGCACAGATGTTCATTTTAGAATATTTATTTGTAGGCCCGCTGACCAGGTGGCTCACACTCAATTAAAGAAGATTTAGACCATTTGAATGGAAAAATGTTTTGCTATGACCTGTTTGTGCATATATGAGTGTCTTCAAGACATTGGGTTAGTTTTATAAAACACAACCATTAAGTTGAAATGATGTTTATTACGTGAATTTACAAAAAACATTACAACAGTAGGTACCATTCAGTCATTTTCATGAAGGACCGATGAAAAGGTATGATGAAACGGTCAGAGGATTCTCCTGTTCTTCTTCATCTTCGCAGTCACCTTGAGGAACCCCATTCAGGCAGTTTCCCTAGCAATTTTGGCATGCTGGGGAACATTTGAGGCTTGCTTTCTTGCAGCCACACTTCGAGCTGGCACAGTATTTCGTGCATCGGCAGAAAATCATTTTCAAGATGTCGTCCGGTGCAGCTGCTAACTCACTGTGCACTGGGACCAGGTAGTCGTTCTCAATCTTCCATCCGTACATCAGAGGAGGCAGGTCATTTCCCAGCCACAGCTAAACTTGGCGGAATGTTCGGAGGGAATGCCGTTTTACTGCTCCCTCGGTGGGAGGAAGACAAGAAAAATCAGGCTTGATGGTGGCCACCGATTTCAAGAATGACTTATACCTGTAATCATTGAGAGAGACTTCTTTCACTGGAGCCCCATAACACCTCAAGATGCAGGTTTCACCTGCTTTTTGTAATTGGGTGGTGGTGGAGGAAGAGTCTGAAAAGACCGCTGCTGCCTTCTGAACCTCTGGCGACTTCAGATACAACTTCGCAAATGCGACCTTGCTTTTTAAAAATGCGGAAGATGTTGTGTCGCATCCAGTAAAGGCGTGCAAAAACAGTACGTCCTTGAAACCTTGTTGCTGCAGCTCTTGGGACGAGAATAAGGAATTCCTTGTCTACCCACGTCCAGGCTTGATGAAAATAATGTCCTTATGCACATCAGCTTTAGCCATCAAGAGGACTATGAGATCAACATCTTCACCTACAATGCCGACAGATGTTTCCGACATTTCCACAGCCGTATCCACAATGAGAACATCCGCATCACTTTCTGCTTGAAGGGTCCTGATCCCATTGTCCTCAAGCTTCACCTTAAGCATGTTGATGAGCCTGCTTTTGTTGAACTTGTTCGACAGAAAAGCTTCTTGTTTAACGTTTATCTCGGTGTCTTCGGTGAAATGGATGTCAGCAGACTTGCTGAGCCGATAGCGCCTTTGCTGTTCTGCTACTTTTGTGCTTGAGGTTGATGACGAATAGCCGTCAAAGACTACAGTACATCTCTTTCCGTGGTAGTTCTTCGTGATAAAGTGGATGTAGCTCTCGCAGATTGTCGATATCTTGGCACCTCTTTGCCAAATTACTTTATGGACCAGGAACCCCCCGTCAAATACGATGTGTAGCTGTGTGACATGTATATCCTTGGTCGTAGTGTTCAATAGTTTGTATAGCGCAGAACCCTACGGCCGGCATTTATTTTTGAGTGCATCGTTGAATGGTTGATTGGTCAAAAAGAGTAAAAATGAAAAAAACATTTTTTTTCCAAATTTACAGACTTTCAAGAGCAGATATCTCTAAAACTATACAAGATATCGAAAAACTTGACTGAATAAAACTTGTATAAAATTTAATCAGCTTTCATTTTGTCTAAGGTTTTATGTCGCTATAATGCATACTTTCCGAGATATATGCAGAAAACCGAAAAAAGGGACCTTCGAACCCCCCCCCGCCCCCCCACATTACGGCTAGGAGCAGGGACTTTTGATATGTTTACCTCCTAACTAGTCCAAACAACATTACGAAGTCAAAAATTGTGTTCCAACCATTTCCCTCTATACCTTTCTTTGAGAATTCGTTGCTTGGCCTAGTTAGTAAAACAATGGGAACGTACAAAATTGATTATTAAATAACCCAATGGATCGTTCCATCCAGTTCTGGATGGGACAATCCATTCGGTCCGCAATCATCTTCAGGATGCCGTTGCCACCAAAGATTTCAAAAGTTTAGATGACCCCTGGCACCTAAAATCTATTGCATTGTTTTTTAATGCGTACGTTAACATGTGCGCAATCTATTTATCTACGGACAGCAAACTGATCAGACTACTAAAGTTGTTTAAGTGCACTTAAGGCGTCCAACTATCACTGTGTTCAGATGAGCACTGATCTCAAACGTGTAAGCTTCACCCATTTAAAGGTGGAAACAATTCAAATTCAAATTCAATTCAAATAGTTTATTTTGCAAAGCAGGTATAGATATATACACTTTTTACACGTCAAATTTAATCTAATAAAGAAAATATATGTAATAAAATAATAAATGTACATGAACTAAATTAAAGGTTTATTTAATTTATGTAGCAATATATTTACGATTAAAATGATAGGTATAAATATATATTATACAAGGTAAAATCCAATCAGCCGCCCGAACCCATACCGGAGACCCGGCCAGGGACCAGGAACAAGGTTCAATGATCACCAACCGAATTTGGTGCTGTCATATTACGGTAAGGGCTTATCTTTACTTATGAAATCTTTGGTTGCCACTGCCCCGTAGTCTGAGTAGCATAGAGGCAGTTTTCTTGCGCATTATGGCGTAGAAATCAGATGTACTGCAGAATAGTTAAAGAAACTTACGATCAGTAATGATGGCGTCAAACTTCAGCCCCTCCCGCCACATGGGCAGGCAGAAGTCACTGACGATCACGTCCAAGTAGTTGGACGCTGTTCTATACTGATTCATATTGGCTCGAATGCTTTCTTCTTTCGCTCGCACCTGGTTTTTAAAGTTTACATGAAAACGTGTTCAGACTATGACTATAATATGGATTTGATGGCCCACGAAATTGTCATGAAGGGGAGAAAGCTATATGAGTAAAGCGAAATGCATTAGAGTCAATATACCTTTGTCTCCTTCATGACAATTTCGTGGACCATCATGGCCCAGTGTGTACGGGGGCCTTTACGCGCGAATTGCAAGGCTCCATGTTCGCGTGCGAGTGTCAAACTGTACCACCTCACGAATGTGTGAGCGGACATTCTCGTCAGCACTCGTATACACTAATGTTTCGTCGAGTGGCGAGGCGAGCAGCAAGCACGAATATGTAAATGCGTTGCGAGATACCTACCTCGCGTAACAACTAAATTACACAAGCTTTTAAAATTGATTAATTTTGCAAAGTTCGTAGAGATACACATTACAGGGTGGAGCGAATTTTGCGTTTTTTGGATTTTCATGTGGCCTGAGTACGGAAAAGATGCTAAAAGTCGACAGAATAACGAAAAAAAAATACAAATAAAAATCCATTTTAGTGTTTTATACTGCCCCGAGGGGGTTGAATTTGAAAAAAATGTCATAACGTGTTTGGGTTACCATGAACATTCAAAACATTATTTCATGGATTTTTTGCCATTCGTATTTATGTAAAGGGTCAAATAAACATATTTTCAGTTCCTGTAACTGTTGATGCTTTTTATTACTTTAATAAGGATTAAAAATCATCAAATAAACAATGAAAAAAAACAATTTTGGTGAAAATAGCAGTTACATAAGTAAGTCACAACGGTTTGAAAATATTGAAAATTACGCTAAATGTAGCATTTTTGCAGCCTGTAACTTTTTTATATTGCTCCCATCTTAACCAAAATTGTTTTAAATGAATAGTCTTTTATACTTTTATAATATAAATTTATTGTACACCTGCAATATTACGACGTGAAAAGATTTGGCAAGGGGTCCAAAAATAATCCTGTATAAGGCATTTCGTGAAACATCATCCTGACTAAATAAAAATACTTCGTAGCACTGTTTTACAAAACGATTCATTTTAAAGACATGAAAAAATCACACAGCAACTAGTTGGGAAATAATAATTATTATTTTTAATTTATAAATAGTTTTTTAATAAGTTATACGGTTAGTTGCAGTCAATTTCTTAGTCAAAAACAGTATAATGGTTCATTAAACTTAAAAAACCTTTCCGCAACGGGCCCGTGAATGTACAATCGTTAAACACGTGTTAAGATTCCAAGTAATACATACACTTTAATACCTTTTGTCCGACGCGCGTGGGTCGCGACCGAGCGTGGAGCATCATGAAGTCTATGTCCGAGCCCCACACGTAACCTGGGAATATATAGCGTCGCGACATGAATTTACATACTTCCTATGCATAAACACCATTTCAGACATAGGCATACACCACTTCACCCCCCCCCCCCCCCCCCCGCCTCACACACACCCTCACCCTCACCAACACAAATACATATCACCACTATACTATTTAATAACTATTTAATTAAAAGTGTAAATAACTTCGTAACTTCCAAGAAGAAGCGCGAGATCCCTGAACCTCGGGTTATACTTAACTTATAACAGGGTCTCACTGTAACCTTTGTAACGATTTATGGTTTAATAAATTGTGTTTTTTTTTTTAATTATTATTACATACGGCTTGAACACTCACGTGTGATTCTTGTTGACTATATGCCAACCATTTCACGAGCTGCACGCATTGCTCGTGCGCTGAGCGTTGGCTGCGTCGTCGAGGGAGCTGGAATGGTGGATGCACTTGATTCTTGATTCTTGATGCAAGTGCATCCACCATTCCACCTCCCACGACGACGCAGCCAACGCTCAGCGTACCAGCAATGCGTGCAGCTCACTGATCGGCGGCTGCCAGTGCCCGTTTGACAACGACGGTGAACGTCGCGTCTTCGTCCTAAGAACGACACTCGCCTTGATAATGCCGAAATTGTATCGGTGAAACGGTTGGCATATAGTCAACAACAATCACACGTGAGTGTTCAAGCCGTATGTAATAATAATTTATAGCACACCGTGCGTAAAATGACCACTTTACTGCGCGTGCGTAAAGTCGGCATTTTCCGCACTTGTACTACTCGTATAAAAAATTATACGAAACTCGTGCGAGAAACTTTTTCTTTACTCGTGTGATTGCAGCACTCGCCTTCGGCTCATGCCGCAAACTCACACTCGTCAGAAAACGTTTCATCGCTCTCGTATCGTAATGTACTATTAGTATGTCAGCTCACGCGAGTTTTAATAATATTATAGTGTTTTTTTTTCTATGAATCCCCGAGGTTGTCACGGGTGTGTCCGATTATGGACTGTGAACCACACTCGGAAGTACACCTACGCATCCTCGACCATTATTACGTCGTTGCATGATAATGGTGAGTCGTATAGCCATTATTCGGACACAAATATGGACTTAAGGTTAAACGTCAGTAGCTTAACGCAAAGTGCATAACCTAACTTTGTTTTTCTTGTTGAGAAATTTAAAATTGAAAAGCATTTCGATCTGTGCCATTTGACGCCAATAGATCAGTATTAGTGGGGTTTATTAAGCAAGAGTTTGAAATTTGTACCGATTCGGCATAACACGTCTTAACTTATTTGACAGGACTAACCTTATTTTAAGCGTCCTATCTTTTTCTTTCTTTATCGAAAATACAAGGACAGAACGCTTTAATTAAGTTTAGTCCTTTCAAATAAGTTGTGTTTCACCGAATCGGTACCATTGTATACACAATTAGTCATAATCTTTTCAAAACCAACTTAAAATGCTGTTTTAACTTTGTTTGGACCAGATCATGACAAAATTCAAAATTCAAAATTCAAAAAGTTTATTTTGCAAAGTAGGTATATATAATACACGTTTCACAAGTCAAATTTTAATCTTATAAAAATATATGTAATAAAATAATAAATGTACATGAACTACTTAGATTAAATGTTTATTTAATTTATGTAGCAATATATATACAATTAAAATTATAGGTAAAATATTATTATACAAGGTGAAATCCAATCAACCGCCCGAACCCATACCGGAGACCCGGCCAGGGACCAGGAACAAGGTTCAATGATCACCAACTGACTAAGAAGAAGCTAAGAAGTAGGGTAAGAAACTTAGCAAGATCATGTCTTTTTTTTTCATAATATTAGTTACTGGCAAATCCTTTCACTTCAACTGGTGGTAGGCTTCTACCGTAGCTTGTCATCATCTTAATGATGACGAAACAATGCCGCCAAACGACTTGCCGTGTTCCGGCATGAAGTCATGAGAAGCCGTACCGGGACAGTAGCTACAGGCTATCAATCAGTCATTATCAGTATTAGTCATTCTTCTGTAACAACTTCCGTAGATTTAGCGCCGATTTCAGTCGTTAAGTGATTCAATCGTTTTTTTTTGTCTTTACCGTCAAAGCTGTAGACTGAAATCGGAAGCGCATCGAATTCGCTTTCGATTTCTGACGATAGTTTGCCGGTAGATAGTGACTATACCAAAATCGGTAGAATAGCGATCGCTATCTTTGTCGAGACTTCAGTCCCTGTAGTGCAAGCATCGATTCGATAAATCTAACAGATAAAATCGATAAATTGTAAACGATAACCCTTATTGCAATGTAACATTTTTATTTATCGAGTCGGTAGCAAGTTCATACTTGTACCCTGGACAGACAAATTAACGCCTCGCCTGCTTCGTGGGCGAACGCATTCATCCTGGGAGTGACCGACGCATTCCTCCAGGCTCCTAGAGGTCAAGCGTTAAGCCTATTGTGAATAAAAGTACCTCCGAAATGCGCCGCCGCGACAAGCAGCGAGCCGGACCCTACGAAGGGGTCCAGTACGAGGTCCCCACGCCGCACCTGCGCCTGATTCGCCATTAGCAGAGCGAGCCCGGCGTCCATGCTAGTGTTGCCGATAAACTGCCGCCTTTTCAGCGAGTGGTACTGGATGAGGTCGCGCTGCCCGTCTGCCACCTGGTGGGGGAAATGTTTTAGGCTATAGTATTATTTTCAATTAAAAAAACATATTAAATTGCAAACATAATACAACACCACAATATTATTTTATTTATTACTACATAGTATAAAACAAATTTGCTTCCCGCTGTCTGTCTGTCCCTATGTATGCTTAGATCTTTAAAACTACGCAACGGATTTTGATGCGGATTTTTTTAATAGATAGAGTGATTCAATAGGCAGGTTTATATGTATAATACATGCATAATATAGTAGAGAAACACTGATAACTTAAGAGGTTTCTAATGTGATGTCGTAAATAAACACATCTTTATGCGCTTACATTGCAAACGCTGGCTGAACTCTACGAGATAGATCAAAATAATTTACTAGAGTATTGTACACCTTAAAAAGGTCTACAAAAAAGTCCGCGATGGTATATGTCTATCTCTTAGGGATAACACACAATAACCATTTTTTATCCTTTACTTTTTACGAGAAATACTTATTACAAAGCTATTTTAAGCAATACAGCATTAATCCTTATCCAATTAAGTACCTTAAATACATTGTGCATTTAATATAGATCAATATGGCTTTTACAGTACATATGTCGCTCTTTCAAGAGTAACCTCTAAAGAAAACATGTTTGTATTGTCTAATGACAAAAAAGCTGTGAATGTTGTAAATAGAGACATTCTATAGTATATTTAGTATAAGCATTGCACCCGTGCAAAGCCGGGGCGGGTCGCTAGTAAGGTATATGCAACAGATTAAAGCCAAATTTAATAAAATAACATAACAACCATTTCACAAGGCTGCCTTCCAAAATGTATACACACAACATGCACAGTTAAAAGACGAAATTTACACTTAATACTATTACTTAATAGTAGTTTATGCTACAAGGGCGAAACGGAATAAATCACGAGGACGATTTAAAACACGAGCGTAGCGAGTGTTTTAAACGTAACCGAGTAATTTATTGCTCTTACGCCCTTGTATCATACTACGTTTTTCAATGCATAGTGTGAGGAAATAAAACAAATATAATCTTGTGAACTTTAAATTATGATAGGCTCAAAAGTACTGTATCCAGAGCCGTTTACAGTGGAAAAAAAGTATAACATTTATGGTACACAGGAAAGTTGCAGGTTAGCCAACTTCTCGTATATAAATTAAAAAAAAATAATAAAGCCCTAGGGTAAAATAATCAACTTTCTGTTCGGTTTTGATGCATAAAAAGTGGGCCCTTACGAGCACTTGCATTGATAAATAATATATAAATTAATGATAACTAAAAAACAGATACTATATTTATGTTACACGAAAAATAAATAAGACTTATAAGCCTTATTCAAATTTATCCAAATAAAGTGAGCACAATGTTCTATTAGAATATTGTGTATTATTTGTACATATATTATTGGAAATTCTACCATATTAATTACTGAATAAAGACTACAATTGCATGAGTGTAGTAGCTGTTAGTGAGTAAATGTAGGTCTATCAGCTTTTAATTGATCTTTTCAGTAGCACTCTATGAAAACTGTCAAATTATAGGCAGCAAGGAAAATAAAAAACAATACCTTAATTTATCTATTTCTTTGGTTCATTTATTGGCATTAAAACAATAAAATTATATTTGTAAATCGATATATTTCGGCCCACGGTATGGGTTCCTCATCAGTTGAATGGAACAAGATATTGACATATAGAGTATATAATATAAAAAAGTAAAAATGACACCTGTTAGTGTTAAGTCTATGATTGTTGTCTATAGACTGCCTGTCAAGTGACACAGCGAGTGTGACACAAGACGAGAAAATGGATTGTCATTAGAATAATATAAAAATATATATGATTCCAAGCCGTTGATTATTTAATAATATACATCCTATTTCTAACTTTAACATGGTAGAATCCACCAGAGTTCCACCAAAGAACTAAACACGTAAGACTTCGTTCATTCTTCATAAGAAAATGCATTCAGGATGGAAGCATATCCATTTGCCATGTGCCAGGAGCCAGGCAGATTGCTGACATGCTTACAAAACCACTATATGGGCCCAGGGTTGAAATGCTGAAGAAAATGGCAGGCATCACAAAGAGAGGTGGATGTTAAGTCTATGATTGTTGTCTATAGACTGCCTGTCAAGTGACACAGCGAGTGTGACACAAGACGAGAAAATAGATTGTCATTAGAATAATATAAAAATATATATGATTCCAAGCCGTTGATTATTTAATAATATACATCCTATTTCTAACTTTAACAGTTAGATGGTGCTGATTACTTCTGATGATATTAAATTACTGCTCTTCTAATGTAAAGTACGTTGGTAATGAGTCATTACTAATTACTGATGGTAGTTATGTAGTTGTGCGATGTTGTTGTTGCTATTACTTGAAATTTTAAGCGGTCTAGTTTGTCGGTCTTTCGGTCGGTCAGGTCATGTATGTCAGTGCTGTCTGTTAAGTCCTGGTCCGTAATGAGCACCAAGTGACCAGATATATGACATCTCAAACGTTCTTAGGTCTATGTCAGTCAATGGTGGTGTGATTGATTTAATGATGTGACTGGTGAAGTAGTCAATGAAGGTAACATTGTGTAGGCATGTGTGTGTAGGAATAGGTAGGATATTGTTTTGTATAGTTGATGTATGTCTATGGTTGTTCATCCCGATGTGTAAAGCATTTCTGGTTTCACCTATGTAGAATGCCGGGCAATGTCAGCATTCCAGTAGGTAAATACAATTTTTGGTTTTACATGTTGTGTTTGGTTGTTTTGTAGGGGCTGGTAGTATCGTGAGTATTGATATGTGTGGAGGTGTTGATCATGATGCATGCTTTGCAATTTTTTAATTTTGTCTACAAGCTTACCCATCTCCCAAAGAACACTTGATAAGGTTGCTCAGGAACATTGTTGGGGTCAATGCCGTAGAACTCCAAGTATGAAAGGGTTACATCAGGCTTGTTCAGCTTTACAGGACCTTTGAGGGGCAGGTAGCTGAAACCCTGAAAATGTATGGTTTACACAAGAAGTGTTTGTGGAACTGGACAGTGCTTCTTCTTCTTCTTGGTGGGCTCGGTTTCCGCACCTAGTCTCTTTTTTGGACCTTTGTGCGTGGAAATGGACAGTGCTTATACATAATTCGAGTTAAGCAATCCCTTCAAAGCAACTAGAGAAAAAAACTGTTGCTAACTTGATTTCCCAGCCTAAATCAGAATCATGTTATTTTATACCAGACTTGTAAAATATTAAAAAATTTAAGTAATTTAAATGTCAAATATGTATTCATCAATTATGAATAAATTCAAATGAAGATTTCTTACCTCAATCTTGTCTATTTTCTCTTTCATGGAGAAATGGTTGCAAAATGTTTCAACTTCAATTTTGAAAGACTTCGTTTTAGGACAGCAAGCTTCTATCAACGAGCTTGGGCAAATGTATGAGTCTGTTACATCAGAATTACTGTCTTTGTGACTTAACCAACCCTCGGTTTTATTTTCTAAGGATTTCTTCAAGTTGCCATTAAGCTGTGTGATTGTTTTAGCTGTAGACCACAGTTCTATGCAGTTTTTTAAGGACACTGACCTAGAAGCGATTGTTTTAACACAATCTTCGTTGGGCAGTTCCACTATCCAGTAAGGCTTCTCTATAGTTGGTTCTTCTACGAATTTAATCGGTACATTGCACAAGGATAATATTGATTTCATCTCCTGTAACAGAACAAGCATTTATTTAGTATATATTGCTACATTCCTGTGAAAAATAGAACATAAGTTAGGAACACTTACAGCATGCCGAAAATCAGTATGTTCGTGGGCAAACCACATTAAATATCGGGACCACATATTCGGTACGGAAAAAATTGTTTTTGTGCTATAGTTTTTGATTATCTTGTCATGTTTTGCAAATGAAATAAAAGTTTTTCGACAGCACAACACAACAAACATAACCTCTCACTTTTTAAATTGACATTTGTTTTTTTCTGTTTCGCCGTTCGGTTCGCGAAAGAATTGTCGCGTTTAACAAACACGCACGATGAACTCTGTGCAGGTTGCAAAGAGTTATAAACGACTATTTTGCATGACTTTGATGTTAGTATCGATGCAAATAATTTTCGATGCTATCTGCATCGTATTCGTATACAAGCCATAAACTTATTTGTTCCGGTGGCGAAGACTGTCATATAGAGAATATAGAAGCCATTTTAGTTTGGCCCACTGGAACAGATAAGATTGTAGCTCTGTAAGTTATGTCATTTTGACAGGTAAAAAATAGTCATTTATCTATCACACATCTATCGCCGCAACCCGTAGCAGGGTTAACCGCTGCAGTTGCATCAAGTGCGATAAACGCGACGCTAGTGGTACTCTAGTAAGATCGGATGCAGTGCTGCGAGGTCACGTGACTATTACGTGAAAAACTTGAATACTTATGTTCGCTTCAAATAAATCGTTGGGGTTCTAATCCTTGTCAGAAGATTTAATTTTTTTATAGTTGGTTTACAAATATTACAGCAAAAAGTCAAAAATAGGTGCGCCGACAAGCGGTAATAATCCTGAAAAGTTTTTAAGTTCTTTGGACGAATCATTTGTGTCAATGCAGCACCATCAAAGATTATTCCACCAAATTTAATGGGAACGTTTTCTGTTGTTATTAGAGATTCTAGTTTTTCAAAAAGATCAGCCTTAATGCATGAACGAAGTTGACCATTTGAAAAATTTTCCATCCAATTTTATATGTACATACTGGGCTAATTTCATATGAATTTTCTCTTCTTTCAGTTCAACCACATCGGATGAAGCTTTGGATACAGAGGATTAATATATTTACTGCTCATTTATACCTTCAAAATAAAGAAATGGGGATATCTGTTAGTTTTAGAACATTTTTATTAGTACGGAGTCCATCTCAAAAACTTTTATTATTACTACGAATCATACCTAATACCTACTGTAGGATATCAAAAAAATATTGAAATCGCCCATAAGTAAGGGATGATCAAAACAAATTAATAGTTGTGTAAGTACTTGGTACGAAACCATTTGTGCGCGAGTCCAACTCGCACTTGGCCGGTTTCCACAAGACGTTATAAATTACAGTAGGTATATATATACAAATCGTCTGATATCAAAGTTAGGTACTGAAATTGGTGGACTCGTTTTGATTTTATGATGCATCACATCACGTGCAGCGATGACGACTTTCAAAACCGCGCGGTTCTTTTGAAATGCGAATAGTTTAAAAACTACTCATCGGATTTTTAAGTTTTTTTTTGTTTTGTAGATAATTTTATCAGAATTTATTAAATTATAAAAACATGTGACCATATCACAGACAATTTAGTTGTTATTTTCATAAGAATGAAAAAAATATTTAAAAAATTTCACAAATTTGTTAATATTCGGCTACCATCTTTAATTTATGAAACGATATATATTTTTGAATATTAAAAATGTTAATACAAATTGATTGACACCCTAATTACTAAAATCGGTGAAGTAGTTTGAATTATGCACCGCCATGTTGGAAATGGTCCGCCATCTTGAATTCTAGTGAATAAAATTTTCGTTTCCTCGGATGAAATCATTCATATTGGTCCCTAGTATTACTGGACAAAGCGGCTTGCTTTCTGCTTAAAATGCAGCTTTCGATATAAATATTGCCGTAAGCCCTAAGAATATTTAGGAACATCGCTATAGTTTTCCTGCTTGATTAATTAGACCAATTTCTGGAGAGGGGTTATAAGGCTAATTTGCAACGATTTTGACCTCATGAACTGGTGGTCTAAAGTCAGTAGGGAGTTCTTAAGTTATTTAAAAATTTTGTGTTTTTGGAAATTTTCCAACTTTCGACGAAACATTGCTAATTGTAAGAAAACTTCTCAACTCTGGGATTTTAACATTGACTTAACTGATATTTTTGTAATGACTGTTAAGTACCTAAGCGACTGTTGTAAAAATAATGCATTTATGCCAAAAATTCTCATAAACTCAAAAATAAAAGGTATTGGAATGCTACCTTAATATAAAGACTATTTATTTATAAGACAGAAACCTATGAACTTGGTGTCGACATACTTCATCTTAGGTGTCGAGTGTCGACAAAAAAGCTTCAATTATGATGTCAAAGTTGATAGATCTTTCCATCTTAAAGAAAAGTGGCGATACTTAACAGACAAAACAGTTTATACATAGAATAAGGGTGCCTTTTTTCTCACTTTTGAGTGCGAAACCCTACAAATATGAAAGTACCTACTGAAAATTTAAAACAGCAAAGAAAAAAACAATTAATTCACTGTTATTTACAAAATGTAATTAAGATAAGACACACCACACAGGGACTCTCACAAATGCAATAGTTATTCTTAAAAACCTAACCTAAACCTAATAATCTCTGCTACGACTTTAATTTATCAGGTTCTTCTGCATCATCATGAAGTAGATCCTGAGCCTGTTCGTGAAGGAAGTCGAGGTATGCATCCTTGATTGAACCAGAGCATGCCACATAATGTCCGCCAGAGTGTTCGGCTACTACTGGCTTTATAAACATGCTGATCAGGGCTTCAGACATTTCTGAAACAAGAGCAAATAATATTGTTCCTTTACCATCGAATTGAGAGAATAAATAAAAGAAGAGTGGCAAAATAAATAGATAAGTAGAAGATAAAGCTCAACCAGGCCCTCCTAGAAGAACAAGTATGCACGCCAATCAAAT
Organism: Ypsolopha sequella; assembly: GCA_934047225.1. NCBI lineage: Eukaryota > Metazoa > Arthropoda > Insecta > Lepidoptera > Ypsolophidae > Ypsolopha > Ypsolopha sequella. The sequence goes on along the minus strand of OW203990.1, from coordinate 27,214,765 downwards.
TAGTAACATACTGGGGAAGGGCAAAGCCAAAGGCCCTGGGATAGAAGAGCTTGTATGACTTGACATATGATATGATATGACTTGATATATGATATAATATGACTTAATATTATAGATGTGAAAGACACGAAGGGTGGTCCCCAGTTGTTCTATAGAACTGATGTCTCAGCAGGACAAAAATGGACAACTTTGTCTCATTTTTTTCCATAGAACTACATAGAAGCGTTTTCACCCTAATTCACTCAATACGAATTGGGAATCAATATTTCCAAAAAAGTTCCATGTAATGTTGACAATTCAATGGGGAGGGAAACTGCCAATCGCTCCCGCCAGGTGTCGCATGATCGTTGGTACAGCTCGCGTATTGTAAAAAGAATACGTCTGAAGTTAGGCAATGAACCTGCGCACAACACGATTATCGGTCTCTTTGGCGGTAAGGAGTAGGGCGCGATGGAGTAACAGGGGGAAATCCTCTAACATCTCCGCCGAAACGGCCCCGTCCCCTAAGCTATTGGTTGTTTGTTCCCCGCACATTTCGCGATTAGCTCCTCAGTCGACGTTTGTTTGCTGTGCTGCGTTCAAGCGTCCATTTTGCTCTCAAAGTACAGTCGCACACAAAAGTATATTGATTTTGAACGTGATGGTTTTACACAGAAAAGAAAGAAAGATGATTCACGATTTATTGTGTTATATGAAGAAAGACGATAGAAACACAAGTTTGACACAGTGCAATTATGTTATCAGTTTTAAATAAAACTTGTATAGCGAAAAAGGTTTTTTTCTAGACTGTTTCTAGACTGTAGTTTCCTACACATTATGTACCTACTCGTACTTATCTCATTAGGTTCAATAATTATGCAATATCACCCGTCAGCTTGTAGTGACCGCAAGCACTTTTATGCGCGACTGTATACATGCGTAAACTCATCCCCGGCTAGCTTCAGACGTATTCTTTTTACAATATACGACCTGTACCTTGATGAAATGTATGTATGTATGGGAGACAGCTTGAGGAGTATATAATTATGTTCCTTTATTATTAAGCTATTTAAAATACCTTTAGGAATGATGGAGTCACTTTCACCATAAACATGTAAAGATGGTAAATTAATTTCTTCATCATAGAAACCCTTGTGAACTAGACTGCCGGAACGGAACCCTGATGCAAATATTGCAAACTTGAATGTGTATGGTAAATCTGAAAATGAGAAAAAGATGTTTTAGTTGAACTGTCAAACAGTAAACTGTCAGCACCAGCACCTAGCACCTAGAAAGAATGCACTTCCCCTGCCTCCGAGTCATACTTCACCCCAGTCTCACCCTTTTGGTACCGAAATCAGGAAATCATTCTAATTACCAAAATATTTAGAACTGGTTTAACAGTGAGGTTGACACAATAGGAGTATGTACATTCAAACTAAGTGCTATTTCGATGCTTGCTACGCCCAACCATGACCCTAGATGTATCCGAATAGCACTCAGTCTGTCTGTACTCATATCATGTCTACACAACTTAAGACTATATGTGGCGCTGAGCGCAATATTGGTGTAACCCACATTAAATGCTTTTGAGGTTCTTGATATAAATTTTTATAAAAGAATCTCAAAAAGATAAAAGTGACATACACCACTTTAGCACTAAAAACCTCAAGGCACTGAGCGCAATAGTAGTGTAACCCAAATTTTGTCTTTCTGAGGTTCTATACATCAATATATCATGAAAAATCTCGAAAATTTGAATGTGGGTTACACTATTTTTGCGCTCAGCGCCTCATATTATTTAGAATCTACATTATATGTAGAGTGTGCAATTTATTTTCTACAATGTATATTCTTCATGATCAAGTAAATTGTAAAAATTTAAATTTAATGTTTGGATTAATTTGAACCATTTTACCAGCTATTACTTTAATTTTTATTGCTCTTCCTTCTTTACGTTTATTATATTTACTTAATGAATTAAATAATCTTCGACCCAACTACTAATTTACTTAAGTAATTGATTAAGATCAATTTTAGGACTAAAAGTACAAAAATATAATGAATTGTATTAATTTTGGAAGGACTCTTATATACGTATATGTACCTATGTATATGTTTAGGGGGGGCGATGGGGGGGGCAGGGGGGTATAAGCCCCCCCCTAAGGGGGGGGGTACCGGAAATCAATAGTTTTTTTTTTTATAATTTTTTTTCAAAATTAAAAGGTTATTTTATGTTTTATGTAGGATAAAATAACTCGAATATTAAGTATACGTATAGTGGGAGGGGGATCACTGGGGAGAGGGTGTAATGAAACTAGTTTCTTAAAAAAAAAAAAAAACTGAACATAACCTAACTTTAAAGACCCAATATGACTTCTGCAATTGCTTCGGCGTTGCGGAAAGTGCAGCCCCTTCGCCCTTGCGTAACAAAGCACAGTCACCCATGCTCACCTTCGCAGCTTCGGCTTGTTGGTCGCCTTCGGCGACCAGCCTCAGCCGCTACGGCTCGCACGGGTGCCTATGCTTTGTTACAGCAGGCGAGGGCTGCCCTTCCTCCACGCCTACGGCTTTTTATATACACTCTAGGGGTAGTACCCACAAGACTGTATAGAGTCGGGGTGCTCTGATTCGGTTTTGGAACTTATTCAACCTATTTTTTGCATGGAGTCGGGTGCTCTGATTCAAATCACGAAGAAAACGAAATGTCTGCATTGGTTTTTTTTTATATCCTGGATACTAGTCCTTTGAGCCAATTTTTAGCGAAATACAACAAAAAAAATTAAATTACGTCAATTTTAAAGCGTCACTCACAGCAGTTTCGGAACACAACCAAAAAAAAAAAAAAATGAAGTCACAAAATCAATTAAAATTGAACCTTAAGACAATTTTTGAGGTTATTTTACGAAAGTTGAAAATTTTTTTTGAGAAAACTATTGATTTCCGGTAACTGAAATTTCGTGAGATTAATAGCAATAACAAGAGCTATTCTGGAAAAAAAAATGAAGGTACCTTTGTATGTATACTCGTATAAGAGACGAGCCTTAATTTTATATATATTCACAGTTGGTAAATCCTATAGTATTGTTTATTGTGTGACTAAAAATATTACTATTTTGTTTATAGCAATTTAATTGAATGTACATCACAGATATCAATCGTAGGAGTTAAATTCTTTAAACATAAACTGATAATAAACTTACACCCTTTCTGTTGCATAGCAGCTAACAACCCAACCAGGCAGGCGCCCTGCGAGAAGCCCATGAACCCATGGAATGGACCATGTTCTGTGACTGTCTTCTCTACAAGCCGCAATGTGTCCTCAAACCCAAGAGCTGGGCCTCCCAGGCACTTGCCACTGAATGTGTTGTCTTCTGCATTGAACCACCAGGACCTGTTATCTGGAAAATTATAATCCTTGTTTGAGAATATACAATCTTGCCATTTTTTTAAAGACAGGCTCTTATCATAAAGTCGCAGTGTATCTTTCTGTCTGCCTGTAAAATATACAAGGCTAATGAGGGGTTTTCAAAGCCAAATTAAAAAAGAAAAAGTAGTACCGAACGACACAATAGATGGCGCAGCCTGTACTAAAAGTGTCAAAAAATGTCGTCCTGGCAACACTGGATTCTTATGATTTTGACACTTCTTCTTTGCTTATTTGTTTTTTTATGGTCAATCCATGCCTCAAATGTATTATTGCAAAGATTGTTCTTTCCGTAATTAGTTAAACTGTGTGTTCCTATATTTTTACAATTAGCTACAACGCATGGGCTGACAATGTTGAAAGTTGAATGAAATACCAAGCTATTAACGTAAGTAATACAGATAAGAAACAACACAATATAAACACAACAAATTAGGAATGTCTTTGTAAAGGGTGTTGTTGGATTTAACAATTGAATTGACGATTTTTATCTTGCTGCCCACAGATTAAAAAATAATCTTTGCTTTTTGACACTTGAAAGCAGGGTAACGCCATCTGTGTTTACCTCTGAAAGCTTGATCAAGGTCAGTCTGGAAAACCGCTCATTGAGCTGAAATTGGTAAGTATCTAAGTAGGTTCTAAGAAAAATACTTATTGGCTAAACCTATTTATTGACATACATTTAGCAGTTCTTTTCAAAGTCATAAATGCCCATGTTTGGAAAAGATGTGAGTGGAACTTAAAAAAAAAATTAATATATCAGTTTGGGAGTAGATAAGGGTGTACTAAGAGAAAAAATTAGCTACCCTGGCATACCAAGTTGTTAGTTGTTAGGTAAACTTTTGGCAATTATTGACAATCTGACCAAACTTTATAGTCCAACAACTACACCAAAATAGTTATTTAAAATAGTTTACCATCGTCCGCACCTCCATCTTCATTCACCACTTTATGAGGAGCAGAAATAAAGGTTAGTTGAGCATATTTGGCGACAGTTTTGCGAAAAGACCCTATTTTCCCTCTAAAGACTGAACCGTTCTGTCGATAGCCGTGAAAGGCGAGGACCTTTAGCTTTGGTTTCTCTTCTTTTTTGTTATTTTCCGGCTTTTCCTGGTTAGAGTTCGTTTCTTGGTTAGAATTTTGTTCAGACATTGCAAATAATTTTCTAACCCAAATCGGCTGTCTAAGTTTACATTTACAGTGTAGAAGTCCTGTCCGGAAATAATGAATTAATTGAATTATAGCTTTTATTGGAAAATCAGAAAATTTAAGTTACGTTTTATTTCTTTTCTATTGTCAGGCTAGGCTACGTTTCGAAACGTGTGTGTGATGTAGGGTACGTTTCGTAACGTGTGATTATCACTCGGAGCGATGCGAATTTTACCCTGCATCGTTCAAAAATCGACCCGAGTGAAACCGAGGGTAAACGAACTGTTACCTGACAGTTGCGCTAAGTGTTTAGAAACGCTTTCGGGAAATGTGAATATCGCACTGACAAGTGCGATTTCTAACTCTGTTTGGGTACCGTTAAAATTCGCCTGACAGTTGTCATTTCGAAGTTTTCTCGGGATTCGGACAATTTTTGAAAATAGAATTCAAAATTTCCGTACGAATACGGGAAAATGTTTCGAAACTGCTTCGACAGAATTATGGCTTGCAAATGCAAAGGTTGCAATGCCATCCATATTAAAAGCAATAGGTATTTAGGTACTTTACTTAATTTATTTATTTTGATTTGAGGTTATGTATTTACTTGACGTGTGTCACTCCAGACCGTTTCAAAACGCTTTTCTCACGGGAATCACTCGCAAGCGTTTCAAAACCAGATCTTTCATTCTCTTTCTAGTATATAGCTTTGTCTCTTTCTTAAAAACGAGTGAAATTTCGCACGAAGATCACACGTTTTGAAACGTAGCCTCAGTGTGATCATCTTCGTGCGAAAATTCACTCGTTTTTAAAAAAGAGACAGAGCTATAAACTAGAAAGGGAAAGAAAAATCTGGTTTTGAAACGCTTGCGAGTGATTCTCGTGAGAAAAGCGTTTTGACACGGTCTGGAGTAACAAACGTCAAGTAAATACATAACCTCAAATTAAAATAATTGAATAAAGTAAAGTATCTATTAAAGAAGGAATTGAACCGATACCTATTGCTCTTAATATGGATGGCATTGCAACCTTTGCAATTCCAAGCCTTAATCCTGTCGGAGCAGTTTCGAAAAATGTTACTTTATTCGTAGGTACGGAAATGTTGAATTATATTTCCAAACTTTTTCCGAATCCCGAGAAAACTCCGAAATGACAACTGTCAGGCGAATTTTATCGGTACCCAGACAGAGTTAGAAATCGCACTTGTCAGTGCGATATTTACATTTCTTGAAAGCGTTTCAAAACACTCAGCGCAACTGTCAGGTAACAGCTCGTTTACCCTCGGTTTCACTTGGGTCGATTTTTAAACGCTGCAGGGTAAAATTCGCATCACTCCGTTAGTCGTTCATAAACTCACACCGAGTTGGGTTTCCTACCCGAGTCGTAACACAAACCCATTCAAAAATGAACTCGCGTCTCAACACCGACCGTTCAAAAATAACAGTGTCGCTACACTGGTGTCGAATTTTTCAACATCAACTCTGAGCAGGGTTCGCAAGGTTCGTATAGGTTCCAAACGTCACCTGACATCCACGTTAACTTTCGTAAATGACATTAGGTTAATTTTCGTACCGAGGGGGTCCTCTCAACGTTATTATACTAAATATAATGCAAAAATGACAACTGACGTTTGGAATGTCGCTACACGATGAAACCCGTTCAAAAACTCAGCGTTACAACCCCAGTGTTTCTACCCAGCCCTAGGTTATTTAATGAACGCACTTCACACGTTTCGAAACGTACCCCACCCTAACACAAAACAAACCACCAGATAGCCATTCATAAATTAACAATGTCGTCAGGTGCCAACACTGACAGCAAGACAGCGTATACAATTTTCAACGCGTGCGACAGAAATGGCACTTGAACCCGTGTCGCGACCCATAGTTTATGAACGCGGCCCTGAAATGTAAAATAAATAATTAGCTTTTGCCCGCGGCTTCGCTCGCATGAACTATCTTTCAATAAAGAAAAATGGTTTGTTTTATTCTTTATTTTATCATATAGTCTATAAAATAAGATAAAAGTCATCGAAAGATTTACTTCGATACGATAAGTAGTTTTCGAGATATTAATTTTTTAAAATAGGCTAGAAACGCTCGACCGCGCTCGCATGTGTGACGTCACAAGACAGGAATCGCCTCGCGCCACGCCGCCGACTCGCTCAGTCAGCTGTTGCCCTGTTGCCTTAAAACCTTATAACAGTACCAAAACATTTATTTTTATTTATACCATAAATGATTAATAAAACAACACACTTATTCTAGGTACTAATTTATCATAAACATTGTTTTTCCAAAATAATTTGCATTTTTCAAAAAGATTTTTACAGAAGTCTTTATCGTACTGCACTTCATATATATCAACTTTTTTTGAGGACTCAAAGTCTACGTGAGCAACACAAAACAGACTTTTTTGTCTTGCTGACATGTGCATTTGTGCTTGTAGTTGAGCATAATATTTTTTTCCTACTTGACCGTTCTCATAGTACGTTCTCGTTGTGTTCTCCTTGTAAGGACACTTTATTTCAATAACACAGTCATTTGTAAGACCATCGGGTGACGCACCAAGCATTGGCCAGTCTTTATTCAAATAAAGACCAGACTGTTAATTATTTTTTTTTTATTTCGGTACATAACTACTTTACTAACATCACTCTCTAGTATTTTCCCTCGCTTGATAGCTGCAGTTTCTTTAAATTTTAAGACCCCAAATACAGTTTCTACTTTGATGCCGTAATGCGCCCGTAACGCATTTCGAACCACATATTAGACTCAGTTTGAGCCTTAGTGGCATCTTTTACATGAAGAAATCTTGAATCAGTATTTCATTTTGGCAAAATTTTATAAAATTTTCAACGCCCCGATCAGCAGAACTTAGTTTGAATGCGCATATTAGGTAATGCATAGAAATTTTTTGTACTTCCGGCTTTTCAGTGACATATTGAGCGAGTGAGCACTGTACAATTAGTTCAAAAAGCTTTGGAACTAGTTTTTCAAAAAACCCATTACTGTCGTCTCCAACATTTGGAAGCTGTGAACCAAAGTCTTTGGCTTTTATACATTTTTCCGTAGTACCAACACTCGTAAGCTTCGATTTCTTTTAGAGCATTTGACATCTGTCGGTGACGGCTCCTCAGTGCGACGATGAAGCCACATTAATAAAGCTATAGTGTGTTTGCATCCACCTTTACTGGCGGCACAATCATCACAAGTAACGCACAAAACCTCGTCCTCTTTTTCATAGCACTCCAGAAACCAGTGGTAAGGTTTTGTACGTACTCGATGCTCCGGTGTGATTCTACACTTTACGATACAAATGTCTCCTTGTCTTTTTACTTGTACATAGCCGATTGCATCATCTCCATAACTATCTCTCGCTGGTATAAAAATAAATAAATAGTTTTCGTAAATACTTGATTAAAATTTTTATACTATTCTATGTTTTGAATGTTTGATGTGAAATGTTTAGAACCCCTGACAAAGTTCTTATTGTTTTATATACTAAGATCAAAATAAAATTTACAAGAACATAAATATAGGTGTCAAATCTTGTGTTAATACATATCGTTACTAGGTTATATTTTGTTAGAGAAAAGAGTTTGGTAGGTACCATAGTACAGTGCTTAACTATGTTTCGAACATACCTACAAACTTACTTGTACGTACGGTACGTACCTATTTGCTCTTACAGTATTATTGTGACGCGTGAAATGGGAAAAAATAAATAAATATCATGTGATATAAAAATTTGATTCTTACTTACTTTTTTATTTTTACGTCTCGCATTTCAGCGGCAACGAAATCAGCATTTTTCGAAAAATATTGAGCCACCATCAAACCGTCCACTCTAGGCAAGTTATTAGATTGTCCTTTTTGAAATCCTTCTTCCATGTTTAAAATTAAATAACTACTAAAGAATAATAATCGGTCAGGAGACGAACTCATTACTCGCGGTTACATAAGGTATCAGTCAGTACGTGTGTTCGTGGCGAACCGGCGAGCTCGCGAGGCACCGCGAGGTGCAAGTGGGCGGGACCTGTACAACTACGTCACACGCAAAGCGCGTGCTTTCACGGACATTTGAATTTTTGTTCAACTTCCAATGTCTATAACTTTAAAACTATTTCGAATTTTTGAATGAAACAAAAACAGTTGTATTTCGTAACACTTAGGCGCCATTCTTACGAAGTTTCAAGTGATTCTGCGAACCTACTGACATTGTTTATTATAGCCAGTTTTCGGCTTGGCGGATATTTTATAAAACGACCGTTCATTCTGTTTTAGGCTCGGACCAAGTAGTTGTAGGTTTGCAAAAACGTAACATCGTGCAACAAAACCTTAAACACAAATTGTACATCAAATAATTTTTCCAGAGAATTAATTTTATATCAATATTTCAATTATTATCAATAATTATTATATTTTCATTGCGGGCAGAGTCGCGGGCATATCTAGTCTAATATAATCTGTGTTTCGCTGTTTACTAATTTTGATTTTTTTATTGATTCCGTATTTATAACTGTTACATACGTAAATTTAAATATGTATGTTTCTGTTCTTTTTTATATTACTCATATTGTGGTGTCCTTTCTTGTAGATTCGTGCTTAAGAATTCTTGTTTGGAAAAATTTAAACTGTCTTCCAGTGAGTATTTTCGCTTTAAACAAGATATTTGTGGAACTAATGTGCGGAGACACGTCATATGGAAGCCAGATAAAACGGCTTTGAATTTAATATATTTAATCTTCGGAGACCCAATAGGAAGTCTTAAAAGACATGTTTGTCCTAATAGACCCAGTGATTTGATGGGTTTATTTGGTGGGTCTGCGAAGATGTATATAATGATTTTTTGCGTGGCCTTGTAATATGTAATCTATTGAAAGTCTGTGTATGTAGTACAAGCGCTCCAGTAGGTATGGTTTTAACTCAAAACAAGAAGCTAACAATTTTTTTTGTGTCTTTCGAAGATCAAACTGAACGCAGCCGAAAACTTGCGGTTTTTGGCGCCAAATCTCACAAATCTGTCAAGATTGTCAAACAAAACCAACCGGTGTGTTTTTTTTCTCGTTGTTTCGTGTATTTTGTCAAACCATTAGAGAATTTTTGTAGAAAATGGAAGAAGGAGACTTCGATCAACGTCTCAGAGACCTACAAAGAGAATACCTAGAATTCTTGGACGATGAGGCAAGTAATTCCAGTTATTTAATACATACATAACCTAAACATTGTAAAGCTCATTACAAATCTGTTTTCTTGTAGGAAGACCAAGGAATATATATGGAAAAGGTGAAGCAGATGATAGCAGATCAATCTCAGCGGCTTATTGTGAACGTAAATGACCTGAGGAGGAAAAACGCTGAAAGAGCAAAAACCTTGCTCGAGAATGCGTTTGAGGAACAGATTGCGTTTCAGAGAGCGCTTAAAGAGTATGTGTCGTCTATAGACCCAACCTTCGCTAAACAACAAGAAGAGTTCTTTGTGGCGTTCTCTGGAAGCTTTGGTAACAAGCATGTTACTCCAAGAAGTTTGACTTCTCGGTGAGTACCTACTCTACTTCGGAGGCGTATTCATGCTCTTAAATGGAGCAGGGGATAGATTGGTCATCGTGTAGCAAGGGATCCAACACGAGGGAAAAGGTGCATTTTGAGACTGACAAAAATCAAATTTTTTTTATCCTACGTAAAAGCCTTTTTGTACGTATAACTTTTTTCTCTTAAATTAATATTTTTCGTATTATACCTACACACAACTCCGAGGCTCCAACACTTAGCAAATTTTCAACCAAAAATATATTTTTCATGTAATGTTTTTTTTTTATACTATGTATAGAGCGCCTAAACTACGTGTCTATACAGCCCAAAAAGCAAAATTTGATGAAACAACATCATATTAGCTGCCAGGATATTGTGTTTCATGTATTCATGGAAAGTTTAGCAATTTGTATAATTTTTAAATAAAATAAACAGAAATACAGACATCGTTTAAGTAAAGAAGACTAACTTTGTACACTTTTCTATAAATAAACAGTTACCGTTTCATGGAAAACAGTTTTATCTTAAACCGTGTCACAAATTCGGGACCGTTTGAGTATCTCGCCATCTCGCACCTCTTGATGAAAGATGTGGTGGAAAGGATATATCTCAGCTGAGTGAGCAGGGGCCACTTAACATGTTGGCATGAACAACTGTCATAGATTGTTACACAAATACATCACGAAAGCGCACAACGTTGATACACTGTGGAATATGAAATGTAAAAAATTTCACTAGATCTCCCAAAAGGTAGCATACATTTGAATAGATCACAACGTCTATAAACGTCACCCGTTTATGAACATTGTGCTAAGTAGCAAGGGTAGGCAAGATGTGTGATAAAGTACATTGTCTTCAGACGTCCAGATATTTTGAGTATAAGAATGCTGTGCGTTTTTTCATACTCACAAAGGCACCTATGTTCGTGATAATGTGTTAAGTCACTAAAACGAGCAGGGAAGGAATACATTACCTTTTGTCTTTCTCCATCTAACACATAGCTACATCATCACAAAATAAAATGGGACTTTAGTTTGAGGCCTGGTTAGCCAGCTTGCAGCTTAACCTGTAAATAACCACTACACAGCATACTGAGTAACAAATAGCAATAATGTAAGTTGTTATTTTTAGAAATAGGCCATAACCCCAAACCCTATTTTGCACAATCTTGGAACTCCGACCCTTAAAGGGGAATGACTTGAGCAGCTAGGCATCACCATAGTGAGATGGCGCTGTCTTGCCAATATTGATATTAAAGTTCCTTATGAACTTACTTTTTAATATTAACTAACAGAACCTCACTTCGTGATCCACCACTGTAAGCAATGAAATAAAATGAAATATATTTTTATTTATGTAGTGTAGGTATATCAGGAAGGGAGATACTGGTATTGATTCGGCTAAACACAATTTTATTAATTTGACAGGACTAACCTTATTTTAAGTGTTCTGTCTTTGACTTTTCGATACGGAAAGAACAAGACAGAAGGCTCAAATTAAGTTTAGTTCTGTCAAATAAGTTAGCCGAATCGACACAATTGTTAGATAACGCATTATCTTCTTTCGTGTGGGCAACAGCTAGTATTATAAAGAAAGACAATATTTTTAATGGTCGTACATTGTCCTAGTTGCACAAAATACTATTTACAATGTGCTAAAATGGAGGACATTTTGTTTGATTTCTAAACAATTCAAAGGCCACAGACTCACTCTTAACAGCCAAGAAAAAAATGTCAGTTCTTTGCACAGTTTAGGTCACACATCCTATCAAATACTTGTGACTTACGTAAATCTGTTCTTCTTCTTCATGGTGGGCTCGGTTTCCGCACCTAGTCTCTTTTTTGGACCTTTGTGCGTGGAAAAGTGTGGGGCCGTCTATTCTAGCCAGCCCAGCTCACGCCAAAATCCCAAGAGGCGACTTAGGTCGCCACAGAACTGGCGGAGCGTCCTCGGTTCACCGAGGATCTTAGCCCGTTGTGTGCTGACTCCTACGCAATTCACTGTCACGTGGGTCGGCGTTTCTTCGACCTCCATACAAGCTCTGCATAGAGGGCTGTCCGTTAGACCTAACGTAAATCTGTTATTGAACAGAGTGATTTAGTGCCCAAATGTACCTTACATAAGCCACTACATCATTTTTACAAGTTAAAATTAGTTGAATTTAAAATATTCCCATGATCATTAACATCTCTTACTCCTAGGTACCTTGGCAACCTCATTTGTGTGGAAGGCATAGTGACTCGGGTGTCCCTGGTGAGACCCAAGGTGGTGCGCAGTGTGCACTATTGTCCTGCCACTAAGAAGTTCATGGAGAGGAAGTATACCGACCTCACATCTTTCGAGGCCTTCCCTACTTCTGCTGTATATCCAACTAAAGTAAGTTTTTGTTTTGCTGCATTATGATAATGAAGAAATTACATTTTCAAGTATTATAATGTAATAATAATAAGTGGAGATCATATATTTAATGGCTAAAGTTATTCAAATAAAACTATCACAAATATTTTATTTTATATGAACATGCATGATATACAACCCACACAAAGTGACAAAATATTTTCAAAATTTGACATCATTGGCCATTGTGTGTATTTTTCTAGGATTCCAGATTAAGAGGCTATGCGAATTTTATTTTTGTGTTTGAAGACCTTATTTCAACAATTATTTCTATTGAGGAAAATTTATCCAAACATGTTGTCCAATTTCAAAACCCTAGATTATATAGTCAAAATGCATATACCAGAAATGTATTAAAATTTTCCGTGTATTTTATGAAATACACAGAAAAGAAACACCAGTATTTTTTTCGCATATCGCCTTAATTCTGTACTTACATATCATAGTTCAACTGGCCTAGCCTTTCTTGGGTTATTATGATGGGTGACATATAGAAATCTTTTTTTTTATCAACTTATTGCTTATGCCTATAATTGTAACCTGCATTAAAGTCCAAATCTAACTGATCTGATCCAAGTTTGACTTCACGAATAATGCGGAGGAAGCAGTGAACGAAAAAATATATAAGTCTGAATAGAGCTGAAAAATGACCCCATGATAACACAATTTTGTATAGCGACAGCTCCAATAGCGTTCACTGTGTCTTTGAGGCGACCAATCACGGCAATCACGGCTGATCTAGTGTCGCATGGCAACAGTACGAACCAATCATGAGCCTTTTGCCCTTTTTAGTCTCTGGTGCTGGTGAATGAAACTTTGTTAGAAATGAGTTTTCTATGTTTTTTCATTAGTGGGGAGGAAGCAAAAGAAGTATGACAAGATCGTAACAGATGAAAATGCATAGTTATATAGTAGTAGGATAGACTAATAAATATTTACCGTATAAATATTTATTAGTCTATGGTAGTAGTCTTTGCTTACTCCTCTGAGAGACAGGAGTTAGTATAATTATCTATGTATACAGATACACATACAATCAAATGTTAAGGTTTAGTGATGAAAGAAATATATGGTGGAAGTGGTAGGTAAAGCTCGACTCGAAGGATGTATGCCAACCAAATAGACATACTGGAGAAGAGCAAAGGCAGAAGCAACCAAATAGAAGGGATGTATGACTAGATTGATGGATGTGGAAGAGGCGCAAACAGGTGTGTTAGATGTGTCTCTCCTCTGGGAGACAGGTGTGAGTGAGTATATGTGAGTATAAAATCCAAATCCTTTCCAGGACGACGAAGGCAACCCCCTAGAGACAGAATACGGTCTCTCCCGCTACAAGGATCATCAAACAATCACAGTGCAGGAGATGCCAGAGCGCGCGCCAGCCGGCCAGCTGCCGCGGAGTGTTGACGTCATCTGTGACGACGATCTGGTCGATCGGTGCAAGCCTGGCGACCGCGTGCAGGTCGTGGGCAACTACAGGTGTCTGCCCTCCAAGCAGGGCAGCTTCACTGCTGGGACCTTTAGGTGAATATGGTTGAGGGCTCACGCTACTTTGGTTGGCTCAACACAGGAATTGTTGGCATAATAAAATGAAAGGCTTGTTTTTTTTATGGCTAAGAAAAGTTTTAAACAAAAAATAATACTTGTACTTAAATTACGATAGCACTGAAAACTTATTTGTTATAGTGAAATAGATTACTTATATGATAAACGTACATATATCTATAATCAAATCATATATATATATATATAAAAAGAGAAGTCCTGACTGACTCACTCCCTCATTCACTGACTCATCAACGCACAGCCCAAACCCTTGGACCTAGAAAGCTGAAATTTTGCACAGAGCTTCCCTTTGTAATGTAAACAAGGAATAAGAAAGGATTTTTCGAAGTTTGTATCGAAAATAAGTTTGTTTTGTAGTTGAAAAACCATAAAAATTGGTATTAAGCCTAACGGTTAGACGGTTAGTAATAAAAAACGACGTGTGTCAGCCTTTTTGAAAACTTGTTTCAATCGATTCGAAGTTGGTTTCGTTTCAATCGATTTTGAAATATGGAAACTGAATCGCTTTGCTCGTGAAATTCATGCTTTTTTAAAAGTATTATAATTAAAAAATGATTGAAAATATGTTTATTTATAAAGTGTAATTAATAATTGCCTTGAGTCACAAAACACGCCATATTTTTTTTAAATAATTACCATCTACATTGACGCGGAACTGAATTCAATACAAAACTGATGTTTAACATTGTGCATCCCCTTAAAGACAGCCGCCCGCCGAGAACATCAAAGGAACCCGTCCGCAAGTGTTCGCTCTGAGCGCACCGAACACCCCCCGCATGCCTCCAACCGCGCGCTTGCCCCGCGCCACCGCGCTTACACTCAAGTCGCAGTTGCATTTTCAGTCATCTGCTCAATGGCAGTCAGTGGTATCGATTCGGCATAACACGTCTTAACTTATTTGACAGCACTAAACTTATTTTAAGCGTCCTGTCTTTTTCTTTCTTTATCGCAAAGACAAGGACAGAACGCGTAAATTAAGTTTAGTCCTGTCAAATAAGTTAAGATGTGCTTCATCGAATCGGTACCAGTGAACAACTAAAAACTTCCAAAAGACGTACATATCGTAATAAGAATAAAAACCGGCGAGTCGGACTCGCGCACGAAGGGTTCCGTACCATTATCTATAAAAACGGCAAAAAAAGAGCATGTCTGTCTGTAAAAATTTCAACTGTCTATAACTATCACGGTTTATGAGATACAGCCTGGTGACAGACGGACAGCGGAGTCTTAGTAATAGGGTCCCGTTGGTTACCCTTAAGGTACGGAACCCTAAAAATGCCTTACGCTTACAACAATGGACAGTACACCGATATGGTGATTTACTACGTTACACAAAAATTTCGTGACTAAACCATGTGAAACAAACTCTTTTACATACTATTCCGCATCTTTTCTAAATTTCAATAATTGCCCCAAAGATTTCAAAAGTTTAGATGAGCCCTGGCACCTAAAATCTATTGCATTGTTTTTGAATGTGTGCGTTAACATAAAGCCGACGCGCGCACAATATGAGTGCTCAATCTGTCTACCTACGGTCAGCAAACTGATCAGACTACTAAAGTCATAAAAATTAGATGAGCACT
The DNA here is from genome assembly GCA_934047225.1 of Ypsolopha sequella. NCBI lineage: Eukaryota > Metazoa > Arthropoda > Insecta > Lepidoptera > Ypsolophidae > Ypsolopha > Ypsolopha sequella. Next base: position 27,199,134 of record OW203990.1, on the reverse strand, counting down.
GATTCCAAACGTGTGAGCGTCACCCATTTAAAGGTGGAAACATTTTGGTGCTGTCATACTACGGTAAGGGCTTATCTTTACTTTTGAAATCTTTGAATTGCCCCCAGAACAATCCTACGGTCAGCAAACTGATCAGACTACTAAAGTCATAAAAATTAGATAAGCACTGATTCCAAACGTGTGAGCATCACCCATTTAAAGGTGAAAACATTTTGGTGTTGTCATACTGCGGTAAGGGCTTATCTTTACTTTTGAAATCTTTGAATTGCCCCCAGAACAATCCTACGGTCAGCAAACTGATCAGACTACTAAACTCATACAAATTAGATGAGCACTGATTCCAAACGTGTGAGCGTCACCCATTTAAAGGTGGAAACATTTTGGTGCTGTCATACTACGGTAAGGGCTTATCTTTACTTTTGAAATCTTTGAATTGCCCCCAGAACAATCCTGATTGCTAACAACGTCACTCAGATCAACAAAGAAATGAATCTGAACGTGACACGGGAAGACGTCAAGCTGTGCAAGCGGCTCGCCAAGCGAACCACCATAGACATGTTCGAACTACTGGCAAAGTCGCTGGCGCCCTCTATACATGGGCACGACTATATCAAGAAGGCGATCCTATGTCTGCTGTTGGGGGGGATGGAGAAGATTCTGCCCAACGGAACGAGGTTGAGGGGGTAAGTTCTCTTGCTTTCGCGATGTCTGTGTCCATGGCCCGGCCTTGGCTAGTTGATACACTGCTCTATTTTGTACTTGATAGTTGTGTATAATTCTGGAGCCTAAAGCGTGGATTTTTCGAATTTGTAAAGAAATAATTGTAACATTCAAAAAACAAACCTCCGTAAAAAATAATGTTTTTTTTTTAGTTGTAGTAATACTTTGAAAATCTACTGTTCCACATTATATACATGTTGTCAACCTTTTGAAAGTTGCGGGCCAAACTCTAGGATATTAACGAAATCTCGGGCCGTAAATAACAGGAAGTTGTAAAAAAAAGAATGCGCAAAGAGTTTTATAAAGGAGATGGTCAGAATCGGCCTTAACCGCGTACATGAAATAAATTTATACTATAATTTCTGTTAGATTTATTCGTAGCTAGTTTCACTTTCATAATAACACGGACACACATATTAAAATAATATAAGTACTTAATGTCGCAGCCAGTCATGAGAGCGAACACCGAACGAAACGAAAGGGCGCCATCTACCAAATAGTCCACAAACTACGCTTCCAGCGTGCTTTGATAGAGTCATGCGTGACGCAATCGGCAGTCACAGCTTTTTATTCCACGATTCATGCTTTTCTTCTGGATTCTGAAAGAGATTACATTACGACTGACATTTGAGCATGACCCTTTTAAATATATCAGAATCATCGTGAAACATTGTTACAACTATGAACGTTTCAAACGCGCTTAAGTTTATTTTCGCAATGCCATATGAAAATAAAAACGATTTATCATAAAAAGTTATTATAAGATGGTGTCCGTTTTAAATGGATAGTCAAACCGTGTTATTTTGAATTTGTTCTTTATCATTGACCACAATATATTTGTGTACACTCTTAATAGCTAGGTTTGTCTTGCCAACCAATGTATGGAGGGGTCGCCGTTCGGTATCGGATGGATTCACTTGGCACAGATGTATATTGGGTTAATCTCAGCTGATTTAGCCCGGTAGCCGTCCACCCCCCCATTGTGGGTGGGGGGGATATGCACTCAAAGTCTTACGTCGCCGCGCTTCAGACAAAAATTCATATCGTCTTCAATTTACCTACTATCTCGAGTGTGGTATCATTTTCGGCTAAACATAAAACGAGGAATTCATTTTTAAAACATTTTGTGTACAGTTTCATACAAAAATCATAAGATATTGTCGAAAGTATGTTAGTTGGTCTGCTATTTTTTTTATTCAAAATTCCGTATCCTTAAAAATAACAAGTTTTTTATTAAAAAAAAATACTTTCTTAAAGTATATTTATTCAGCTTTAAATATATATATACATTTTATGTACTTACTATAGAACATCTACTTGAAAAAAAATCGAACATGGTTTGCGACGGCTGCGAAATATTTTTTCGATCCGCCTGTCCCACGTAAGCTAAGTTGTTTGTATATTTTTATCAATGTTAATGGTTAATGTCATTATGCTTCAGACAGCATTATTTAATTTATTGTTTACGTTGCTCAGAGCTAGTGCCTGGAGTCATGTAAAATATTTTAATTAAGATCTTCCCTTGAAAATGGAATAAAATCCGAAACCGGTCGGGAGTTAACACAAATAAAGTGAAACTACTAGTACAAGTGTTTTAATTCAAGATGTTATTTAATTTAAATATAAAAAATAATTTAAACTGTGAATATTTTGGTTGAAAAGTGAGTTTCAAAGATAGGTTGGTTTTTAATACAAAATATATAGAATACTAATTTAACTTTATCATTGGCTTTTGTGTATGGTCTGAAGACCATGGGTGCAATTGTTTTAGAATATCGTATTCATTTGACAGCTGAAAACGTACGGTTTCAATTGACGAACTGCTATTATCAAATTGCTGCTATTAGAAAGAAAGAAAGAAACAAAGAAAATACGTTTATTTTGAGAGCTACACTATTACAAACAGTTTAAGGCTTATACATATAACTAGGTAGTTTATAAGATGCAGCCAACAAAAAGGTCTCTGACTCAGCAAAATGCCACAGCAGAACTGTGACGCTGATCTTGCGTCAGAGGCCGCGAGTTGCGACACATGCGATGTAACAAAATTTTATGATAAAACGAAGATTGTCTCTGTGTGACGTAAGAAAATTTACTAATTTACTAATTTAATAATTTACAAAAATAAGAAAATTCACTACAAGAAAATGTAATTATAAGATCCTTTCTTTTTCAACAAACATACATACATACATATACTCACGCCTGTCTCCCAGAGGGGCAGGCAGAGACTACAGATTTCAGTACAGAGAAAATTTATTTTTCAAAACATGTAAAATGGCTTTAAATAAATATTTATTTTAATTTTGTTGATCTTGTAAATAAGATGCTAACCAAAAATATTAAGCAAATTAGCCAGTTTGACAATAAAAATCGTACGTTTCTTACACAGAATTCCAGGGCAGATCTCAGGACAACCAGGTAGCAAGTCTAAGCAAAGCCTAAAGTATGCATGTGTATAGCACTGCGAGGTTGTCTTCCGTATGGATTTTTATGTCAATGTATTTTTATTATAGTTTTTCATACTCGTTGCTAGAACTACAATTTCCACCACAGTGTGACATAATTCGCTGCATTTTAATTTAAAAAATTTACAGTTGCATCTAGCACCACACCGAGATTTGCACCTGCACCGAATTAGTTCTAGACAAGCGGTAGCAGCTACGGTTGCCGTGATCCACGTTGGTATCCAGTCGTCATTGAAGTCTGTTTCCCATCCCCAATCCACTGGACTAGGAAGATTTTGAATTGGCACCATGGATTGGCCCCATACGTGCACACCACAGGGTGTTTTAGTTTTTTTAGAGATTAGTTCTCTTCTACATTCGTTTAACGATGTGCACTGGCAGGATCTGAAATGTAAATTAAGTAAGCAACTGTGGAGTTAAAAAAATAAGTGTTCTAGACAGAATAATTTCTAACCACGCAGGTTTCGTTTAATTTATACTTACTTATCATACATCGCTATGATAAATTTTTGAATAATTGTATTCGCGTTTTCGACTTCTTCATCAGCTAGCATGATGAACCCGCTTGTTGCTGATGGAAAAGCATTCCATGCTTCCTACGCAGTTTTTTTCTTCTTCCACTAAACGCTGAAACTGTGTCACATCCAGTTAACGCATTAAATACCGGCAGCGCTCTTGCTTTTTCAGGGCCTTAAATAAAATAAGATCAAGCTTTTTAAGTTAGTTAATTAAATGAACGTAAGAAGAAACATTAAGGTAACTTAAATTAAAACCTAAAGAGGCTGCAATCTTGTCACATGATAAAAACTGGTTGTTTTTTCCTATAAGCGAGGTATTGGCTTACGCATACGAGGATGCCCAAACACAAAAATACTAAAAGGATGGGCCAATTTTCTTTGTGATAATGAGAACAAAAAAGAACTGTTCCGTATGCTGTCCTTATAGCCTGTCACAATATGGAGGTACCGGCTGAAAAATAACTAAATGTAAAGATGGTATGAATGTCCTTAGCAGCAGCGATCGTTTTAAGGATAACATAGACCCATGCAACAATGAAGTGGCGGACATGAGGATAATGGTGCATGTGTCTGACGCTGTAGCTCACGGATTTAGTCGGATCATGATCGGTACAGTTGACACAGACGTAGTAGTCCTGGCAGTATAATATGTTTCAAAGCTCTACCACAGCAACAACAGCCTTGAATTGTGGACCCATATCGGCACAGGAAAAAACCACCAGTTTTTATCATGTGATATTTATCATTGCAGCCTCTTTAGGTTTTAATTTAAATTACATGAATGTTTCTTCTTACGTTCATTTAATTAACTAACTTAAAAAGCTTGACCTTATTTTATTTTAGGCCCTGAAAAAGCAAGAGCGTTGAGGGTATTCCATGCGTTAACTGGATGTGACACAGTTTCGGCGTTTAGTGGAAGAAGAAAAAAAACTGCGTAAGAAGCATGGAATGTTTTTCCATCAACAACTAGCGGGTTCAATATGCTAGCTGATGAAGACGTTGTAAACGCGAATACAATTATTCAAAAATTTACCGTAACGATGTATGATAAGTAAGTATAAATTTAACGAAACCAGCGTGGTTAGAAATTATTCTGTCTAGAAAACATTTTTTTTAACTCCACAGTTGCTTACCTAATTTACATTTCAGATCCTGTCAGTGCACAGCGTTGAAAGAATGTAGAAGATAACTATTCTCTAAAAAAGACCGACAGATAGAGAATATTCCACCAACCGAAGCCAGTTTTCGACAGAATCTTCTAAGAGCTGTTTACCAGGGTGTGCACGTATGGGCCCAATCCATGGTGCCAATTCAAAATCTTTCTTGTCCAGCGGATTGGGGATGGGAAACATACTTCAATGACGACTGGATACCAACGTGGACCACGGCACCCGTAGCTGATACCGCTTGTCTAGAATTAATTCGGTGCAAGTGCAAATCACGGTGTGGTGCTAGATACAATTATAAAAAAAAATGCACCGAATTATGCCATTGTGGTGGAAATTGTGGTTCTAGCAACGAGTATGAAAAACTATAATAAATATACATTGACATAAAAATCCATACGGAAGACAACTTCGCAGTGCTATACACATGCATACTTTAGACTTTGAACTTTATGCGGGGACTTGCTACCTGGTTGTCCTGAGATCTGCCCTAGAATTCTGTGTAAGAAACGTACGATTTTAATTGTCAAACTGGCTAATTTGCTTGATAGCAGTAATTTGGTAATAGCAGTAATTTGGTAATAGCAGTTCGTCAATTGAAATCGTACGTTTTCAGCTGTCAAATGAATACGATTTTCTTATACAATTGCACCCTTGGTCTTCAGACCATAAACAAAGGCCAATGATAAAGTTAAATTTGTATTCTATATATTCTGTATTAAAAACCTACTTATCTTTGAAACTCACTTCTAAACCAAAATATTCGCAGTTTAAATTATTTTTTATATTTAAATTAAATAATGCTGTCTAAAGCATAATAGCATTAACCATTAACATTGATAAAAATATACATACAACTTAGCTTACGTGGAACAGGCAGATTGAAAAAATATTTCGCAGCCGTCGCAAACCATGTTCGATTTTTTTTCAAGTAGATGTTCTATAGTAAGTACATAAAATGTATATATATATTTAAAGCTGATTAAATATACTTTGAGAAAGTATTTTTTTTTAATAAAAAAACTTGTTATTTTTAAGGATACGGAATTTTGAATAAAAAAAATAGCAGACCAACTAACATACTTTCGACAATATCTTATGATTTTTGTATGAAACTGTACACAAAATGTTTTAAAAATGAATTCCTCGTTTTATGTTTAGCCGAAAATGATACCACACTCGAGATAGTAGGTAAATTGAAGACGATATGAATTTTTGTCTGAAGCGCGGCGACGTAAGACTTTGAGTGCATATCCCCCCCACCCACAATGGGGGGGTGGACGGCTACCGGGCTAAATCTGCTAAGATTGACCCATTATACATATCTGCTAAGTGAATTCATCCGATACCAAACGGCGACCCCCAAGGCAAGACAAACCTAGCTATAAGGCATTTTGCTTATGGGGAACTGACCGTCTCCTTTTCAACTGTTCGGTATTTTGTTTTATTAGCCTTCATCATAAAAAATAATTGTTTATATTTATATGTGCTTCCAAATGCACAAATAATTTTTGTTGCAAATACAGTTGCGGGTACTTTCTTTGGCAAAGTATAACCTGTAGAAGTCACTAAGCTCTATTAAATTTCGACTTCAATTTGATGTCTTCCTGAAGTTTGCAGTTCAGTTGGAGCGTTCTCTAAATACATTTTTATCGGAGTAGCAAAAATGTTACGGCCGCAACACGTTAATGCAACAAAATTGTGGCTATCGACTCATTAGTTATTCATTGCTTGCACACACCGCAATCTATCATTTACGATGAAAGTTAAGTTTTGCAGCGTGTACCAAAAATATTACGATGTTCCGCGGGCCGGTTCAAAAGACGTTGCGGGCCGGGCGTTGTATGGTTTAGAGCTTTCAATGTCTAATTAATTGATACAATATTCTGTAGAGACATTAACATCCTCCTGATTGGGGACCCGTCCGTCGCCAAGTCCCAGCTGCTACGCTACGTGCTACTGACCGCACCCCGCGCCATCACCACCACGGGGCGTGGCTCCTCGGGGGTCGGTCTAACTGCCGCTGTCACTACCGACCCCGAAACTGGAGATAGAAGGTAACTGCCATGTCTCTGTTACCTCTCTGTTACTGTAGAATGTAATTCAACTTTTGGGTATTGTTATTCATTCTTCGCTGCATAAATTTAAATTATTTATATGTTAGTGGATGCTAGTGATTGTTGGCACTTGGTGGAATTTATTCAAATTCAAATAGTTTATTTTGCTAAGTAGGTATATAAAATACACGTTTCACAAGTCAAAATTTAATCTTATAAAAAAAATGTAATAAATGTACATGAACTAGATTAAAGGTTTATTTAATTTATGTAGCAATATATATACGATTAAAATTATAGGTAAAATATACAAGGTGAAATCCAATCAACCGCCCGAACCCATACCGGAGACCCGGCCAGGGACCAGGAACAAGGTTCAATGATCACCAACCGAGCCCCCAGCACGAATCTAGATGGCCGACCAAATCCCATCCTATATACTATATAGAACATTGTTTAAAAAACACTTGTACTTATGCACATATACAGTAAACTTTATTATGCCCGACCGGTTTCGTTGTAAAGCATTTTCTAGGGCCTTTTACAAATCCTAACTAACAAAGTTAGACATGGTTGTAGTATAAAATTATTTCCTTTGTTAGTTAGGATTTGTAAAAGGGAAGGTGGTTACAGGCAGTTGCGTATTATCAGTTAATCGTCCGTCAACGACTTTCGTAAATTTTCATAAATCATGTCGCTCACCCCACCCCGTACTATGAAACGCGGTAAGAATCGTTAACGATAAAGAAGTGTATGAAAGCGATACTATGAAAACGTAACGGTCGAAATGTTACACTTTTTTTCGGCCTAGCCCTCATCCGCCAAATGTCTGGAGTCTAACGTGCGGTTACAAAACTATGCGAAGGATTAATCCACAAAGAAGAAAGGTAGCTACATACATATATACATATACTCACGCCTTTCTCCCAAAGGGGTAGGCAGATATTACAGATTTCCATCTGCTACGATCCTGTTTCGCCTCTTCCAAATCCATCAAAATAGTCATATGAGGTAGTAGCGTTTCTTATATTGAGTGCATCTGGTTGTGTTCCAGACTGGAAGCTGGCGCAATGGTGCTGGCGGATCGTGGCGTGGTGTGCATCGACGAGTTCGACAAGATGTCCGACCTCGACCGTACCGCCATACACGAGGTTACTGCCTGTTGTACACTAGAGATCACATCAAGCTGTACACGTTGGACTTTGTACCTATTTTATATCCTCACTGTAGGGGCTAGTGTAGTACTGCAAGTGCTTGATATCATATCAATGATATGCATGTAGCTTGTTGTGATCTCCACTGTACTTCGTTCACCATACCTTTATAATGTTACTAGACTTTAGCTCGCGGTTTCATTCGCGCGAATGTTATTAATAACTTTGTCCCTAGGAACTGCCCGTTCCCAGGGAACAAACTATACTGCCCAAGTGAAGTGAACCATTATTAAAGTGCAAGAATTTTCAAAATCGGTTCAGTAGTTCCAGAGATTACCCCCTACATATCAGTTACCAATAAATATATACTAGTATACTGGGTGTTAATATGATGTTGCGGAAGCCGGAAACTGGCGATAGTATTCATCCATACGACCAACTTTTACTATGGAACCAACACAAAAATAATCAGCTGTTTCTCACTGATGAGGGAAATATACCGAAAATTATGTATTTTTTTTAAATTATTATTATCTAATGATTAAAACTATAAATAAAAGGCTGATATTGCTAAAATTATATTTATTCATATTATTATATAAATGGTTCTTCTGTAGTTAATTCCTGAACACATTGAGATGCAGTTTCCTGTGTGCAGGTGATGGAGCAGGGCCGCGTCACGATAGCGAAGGCCGGTGTGCACGCGACGCTCAACGCGCGCTGCTCCGTGCTGGCTGCTGCTAATCCTGTATACGGGAGGGTAAGCTTTTTTAACCGACTTCAAAAAGGAGGCGGTTCTCAATTCGACTGTACTTTTTTTTTTTGGCGTTGTTACTCCATAACTCCGTCATTTCTGAACCGATTTGAACAATTCTTTTTTTGTTTGAAAGAGTGTACTTCCAGGTAGGTCCCATTTTGGGTTTGGTCATGATCTGATGAAGGTCTTTAGAGATAGGCAGTGGAACTCCTCAGAAAATGACAGCATACCTCTCGAAATTGAGGTAATCGCTTTGTACCGGGGTGCTGATTACAAGGTATTACTTGAAAATCATCATTCTTCCACCTGACCTTCGATCCTGGCTTCATCACCATATTCACCATAGAACTCCTCAACGGATCAGAGCACATAACTCGAGATTGCGGCAATCACTGCGTTAGGGTGCTAATTCAAGGGTATTACTTGGAGATTACCAGAATACCCACCTGACCTTCGATCCTGGCTTCATCACCATAAAACTCCTCAACGGATGACAGCACATAACTTTGGATTGCGGCAATCAGTTTGTGTTATGGTGCTCATTGCAGGGCATTGCTTCAAAATTGCCAGTGTACCCACCTGACCTTCGATCTTGGCTTCATCACCGTAGAACTCTTTAACGAATGACAGCACATAACTCGAGATTGATAGCAGGAAGCTACTCAAACATAGCTACTTATACTCACTTGAACTTCGTTTCATATTAAAACCACGTTTGCAAGAACTACCCATATTTCACAATTTAACCCAGCAACACTAAAAAATGTGAAATAAAATAAACTTTTAACAAAAACATAGCAACCGACTTCAATAGTAACAGCAGTCATTCACTAAAAAGTTAATAATAATTCTATAAAGACCGATGGTACCGAAGCAACACTTTTGCCGACTTCTTTCTTCCTGAAACATTATGTTATCTAGAAGTCGGCGTATTTCCTACGATATAGCAACATAAAAACCAATATAAGAACGCCGACTTCTAGATAACATAACGTTTCAGAAAGAAAGAAGTCGGCAAAAGTGTTGCTTCGGTACCATCGGTCTTTATAGAATTATTATTAACTTTTTAGTGAATGACTGCTGTTACTATTGAAGTCGGTTGCTATGTTTTTGTTAAAAGTTTATTTTATTCGTATATACTTCGAAATTACTTTTATAGTAGAAATTTTTCAAAATGTCGTAATCGACTTAAGAGCAGTGGCGTGCATAGAACTTTTTTCTATGCACTGAAACTTGACCAGTGGGTCTACCGCGTAATTCTCATTTTCATCAACATCAACTTGAGATAGAAATTTGTCGTGCGTGCGACGACGCCCGCCTAACATGCAATCTCTTTCGCACGCGTTGAATTTCGCATGCATTTGCTTGAAGTTGATACAAATGAGAATTACGCGGTAGAGCCCCTGATTGCTTTTCCGGAAAAAAGTTCTATGTACGTCACTGCTTAAGAGCTTATCTTCCAATGAATGGCATTGTTATGTATTGTTAAGTTCGACCGCTAATTAGCAGTGCACAATGAAACGCATAAACAAACTATTTTATGTTAATAGCAACTTTACCACCTAAACAAAAAGGCTCAAATTTGAACGGCAATCAGATTTACTTTTTGAAATTATATCAAGGGCTCATGCCCAAACATCTTAGTTAGTTATATAGTCACGCCTGTCTCTCAGAGGGGTCGGCAGAGATTACAGATATCCATCTGATACGATCGTGACACACCTCTTTCGCCTCTTCCACATCCATCAATCTAGTCATACAGGCTCTTCTATTCTGGACAGTGGCGTGCACAGAGTTTTTACACAGGGTAGGCTATAAAAACTGGTCAAGTGCGAGTCAGATTCTCGTACATAAGGTTCCGTGTCGTGGATGATTTTCGTGAATATCTAAACCGCTATATTTTTCCTGTAATCTTTACGTAAGCACAAATTCATCGTTGTAACGGGCATTGTTCCAAACAGTTTGGTTATTTGAAAATAAAGAGCAGAAGAAACAAAACCATCGATTAGTATGTTTACAACCCATTAGCCAGTTAAATGTTTCATATTGTTTTTATTGAATTTTCTAGTGAATTTACCTTTTATTTGAATAAATTTATTTCGGTAAGGAACGGCTTTTCACTTTTTTTTTTTTCATTGGTACATACTGAAAATGGTTTTGAAAATGCACCATTCCTTTTGGACACACATTGCCGGCACAACTTACGCAATGTTTCCGGTTACTTTTGACATGGCCCTTCTTCAGTATGTCGCCAATTTGGTTAGCATACGTCTTTCTAGGGCGGCCTGGTCGAGCTGTACCTTCGACACACTATAATTTTCTTTAGTTTTGATAAATTACAAAAAGGCGGGTTTCTTACAATCCGCCTGCAATACGGCTCTTAAGGCAGAAGTCGCGCATAACCAAGAACTCAAGGATTTGGCTCTGGACAGAGAATTATGGAAAACGCTACACTGACAAGAGAAGGGCTCTTAAACAATTGATGATGACTTAGAAATGAGAAAACGGTTTCTCTACCATAAGAGATTCGTGTAACCCCTATTGAAACAGACATCAAAATGTTAAGCAAAAGGAAGATTCCTTTCGAAGTCTGTCCCAACACCGTGCTCTAGCCACAAATACACCCTTTTTAGGGCATTTACCTCAGTGTTTTTCTTCACCGTTCACCAAAATTGGTATGCATACAAATACTGTCTTTGCTTGGGATATCTTTGATGGATAAAATCCGAAACGAAGATATCCGTCAGAGATCGAAGGTGACCGACATAGCCTGCCAAATCAGTAAGTTGAAGTGGCAGTGGACTGGCCATATGTGTCGCCGACGTGATAACCGTTGGGGCCGTAAGGCATTGGAATGGAGACCACGTACAGCAAAGCGCAGCGTTGGCCGCCCTCGTGCCTGCTGGACTGACGATTATTATTATTATTAAAAATTCTTTATTGCACAAATAAAAACATGTACATAGGCGAGCTTAATGCTAATTAGCATTTTCTTCCAGCTAACCTTTGGCGATGTAGAACTTGTCAAGGGTAGTGCTTCGGTGAGGAAACAGTATTATGACTAGGCATATTATTATGATACAATTAATTTTACGATCGATACGATTTTACGATCTGAAGGACGTTGCGGGTAGCGGCTGGATGAGGATGACTGAGGACCGCCAAGAGTGGCGTAATATTAGGGAGGCCTATGTCCAGCAGTGGACGAATACGGGCTGATGGATGGATGGACAAATACTGTGCACAATAATGTTAAACGTTAGTCCCTTAGCACAAAGTGCATAACTTAACTTTGTATTTCTTGTTTAGAAGTTAAAATTGAAAAACATTTTGATATGTGGCAGTTAACACCAAAAGTTCAGTATTAGTGAGGTTTATAAAGCATTAGTTTGAAATTTAGTGCACAATTAGTCATTATCTGGTCCAAACAAAGTTAAAACAGCATTTTAAGTTGGTTTGGACCAGATCATGACTAATTATGCATTAAATTACAAACTCATGCTTTATAAACCTCACTCATACTAAACTATTGGTGTTAACTGCCACATACCAAAATGTTTTTCAATTTTTAACTTCTAAACAAGAAATACAAAGTTAAGTTATGCACTTTTTGCTAAGCGAATGACGTTTAACTTTAATTCCATTTCCAATTAGTGTATGTTCGACCGGCAGGGTACGTACCGGGGTCTTAAGATTAATAATTTGTGTCCTACCGACACAACCGCTGCTACCGCACTGACAAATAATGAAATCCGTACCCCTATTATAAACGCGAAAGTGTGTTTGTTGGTTGTTAGATTGTTTGTTTGTCCTTCTTTTACGCAGCAACGGAGCAACGGATCGACGTGATTTTTTGCATAGTGATAGCTTATTTGTTAATTATTTATTTACATAAAGTTTGTATAACATAACAGTAACCCAATGCGCTCTACATGACTTCCGGCTTTATGGGCCGGAGAGTGACATGGACTACTTTTTATCCACTCCATTCACTACTCACCTTTACACAACACACACTGACACACTCACAAACACTATTAAAGGCATACAACTACAAAAATATATTGAAATAAAATATTGAACACAATTGTAAACAGTATAAGGTTTTTGTTATTATTATTATTATTTTTGTATCTAATTTTAGAAAACTCTGGAATTTATATTTTTAACTAATTTTACTTTATAAATTTTCAACAAAGTCATATTATTATGTAATTAGCTTTGTAAGAGCGGAGTCACCTAATACAGGTAAATCTTTAGCTAACTGGTAACTCCAACCACTGTAAAGTTTTTAGTGTGACTTAGATGCCCAATAAACGTTTTTTTTTTATCCCGGAAAAAATCTAAGGAAATAAGCGCGGGCGAAGCCGTGGGCAAAAGCTAGTGTATTATAAAATCACACCTCTCACACCTCTTTTCACACATCTTCAACCCCAAACACTCAATCTCCATTTATCAACCTGTATTAGCTATAATAGTGATGTAGTTCTTTAAGTTTTTAATATATCCCTGTTAGTCTTTAAACTTTGTATTTGTTGTACATTGTCTTCTGCTTTTCTAATCAACACTGTGTCTAATTAAATTGTTAATCAATTTACTACCTGCTCAAACACGGTTATGTATGACCTATAATCTTGTTACAACTACAGGAAGGCGCTGGTGACTGTAATACAGTTCAAACTAAAACAGTTGCCAACGCAACATTTTACTGTCTCTAATATTAGACAATTTGCAAACCAGTGTAACTCTGCTACTGTATTGTTAGAAAACTTTTAGTCTAAGATATTTGTACACTGAATTTTGTCAATTGGTGACCAATAAATACATTTTATTTATTATTATTATTTATAATCCCCTCGCGTACACCCACAGTACGACCAGTACAAGACCCCGATGGAGAACATCGGTCTGCAGGACTCGCTGCTGTCCCGTTTCGACCTGCTGTTCGTGATGCTGGACATCGCGGACGCGGACCACGACAACATGATCTCCGAGCACGTGCTGCGGATGCATCGATACAGGTATGGTCTGTTGACCAAGTGGGGTATCGACCCTTCGATCTATGTCCTTGTTTATTAGATTAATAACAATGATTATATACTTAATTCAGCTAGGATTATGTGGTTGACTCCAGGCGCGGTCGCAGATCAAGATTTTGGGGGGGGTCGTCTTGGCTCTAGTACAGTTCAAGATGCCAACTTAACAGTAAAACAGGAAAAATTTATACAACTGCCGCTTTATCGGCTCCGTAGCCCAGCGGGTAGTGTGCCTACCCGTGAAGCTCGGAGTCGCGGGTTCGAACCCCGCCCAGGGCAAACATTTATGTGATGAGCATTTGTGTTTGCCTTGTGTCCTGGATGTTATTTATCTATATAATTATGTATTTATCTATGTATGTATGTATATCAGCTGTCTGATACCCATAGTACAGGCTCTGCCTAGTTTGGGATCAGATGGCCGTGTGTGAAATGTCCCCACATATTATTATTATTATTATTATTATTATATGACAAATGGAAGCCTTCTATTGGTTTTTGAGAAGCGATTGATTATGCTTGATACGTCAGGGGTTTTTTCTGGATGTATATTTAGAAGGGCTAACCCTGTCAGCCTCTCTTCTAACATACTTGCTCTAAGCCAAGTTTTTACGCGCCTTAAAGTAGAAAATGATCTTTCTGCAGTCGCGGCGCTTATGGGGAGGGTTCCCAGTATTTTTAATAATATGTTGATATTTGGGTATAGATCGATATCACAAACTTCAATTGTAGAAGGCACACAACTAGGAACTTTTCCACTATTTTCTGCAAGCTCCCGCCTCCACTTCGAAACCCAAAGCTGATACTCTGCAACAACAGTGGTTGCAGGAACGCCTAGATAATGAGTATAAAATTCTGCTGCTTTCTTAACATTAAGGAGGTCCTCTTCGGTATGTTCAGATTTTGGCATGAAAATGCCTAAGCCAAAAATGTTCATCGTGTTCGCAGACAGACGGTCTTTTAGATCACTGGTTATGCTGTCTAGAAGTGGAATATAAACAGTCCTCCTAAAATATTCCTCGTCGTTTCCTTGATAATTATCACGGTGGGTCTGTCGAGACACAGTACGAGGCGCTTTTATCTCTGTATCTAGTTTTCGAGCTAGATCTTGTGCCTCGACAAACAAGTTGTGAAAATTTTCGTCTGCATTTTCCCGTTTACGAAACAGAACGTCCATTGTATCGTTAAGAGCATCTGTCGCTCTCTTTAAATCCAATGATATTTTTTGTAAAAAGCGACTTAGCGAAACAGTTGCTCCTGAAATTAAAACATTATGTTAAGATCATAAACATTAGGTATAAAGTAAATCTTATAAAACAAAGATAAATTAATCTAGAAGGAATCTTATTTTCATACCTAGTACGTCGGCTAAGCAAATGGATGCGATGATAAAATCTGGACTGCACAGAGCATGTCGTAAGCAATTGGCATCCGATGCAGACTTGCTGTCTTGCCAGGTTGAAATTTTCGTCAGTGCGTCACAATTTTTTACTAAAGTGTCGCCTTGAAATTGCAAATAACCATCATGCCGTTCTACCCACCGAGTATCACACAGACTTTCCAGTTTGCCACCAAGAGCGTCTTTGAAAATTCTGCTTCGTTTGGCTGAGGCATTTGCAAATGCCACCAACTTTTTCATTGTTGCTGATGCATTTCTGCAACTGGTGACCTTTGATGATTTTGCCAGGGAGTTATTCAGGATATGATTATTACAAGGGCATCTTTGAGCATGGGTTGCAGTTTTTATTAGTTCGGTTACGGCTCCCTTCACCTCAGAGGCCATAACAGAGCAACTATCTGTGCCTATTCCAACGCAGTTTGATAAATCCAAGCCAAATTTTTCACAGAGATCTATGACAATATGTGCTAAGGCGACACCTGTAAGCCTCAGTTCGTCCTTCCGCAGCACATCTTCTTTTCGGATTTCTGTGTAGGCATCACAAAATAAAACGAAGTCTTCATGAATGACATTATTGTGAAGATACCGAAATGATAAACTGAGTTGTTCTGTTGCTGAGATGTCAGTTGTTTCGTCGAATATAACAGCAAAATATTTAGCCTCTTTTACTTTATTTATTATTATCTCCTGTATCTCTTCTTTACATAAATCTATTATTTCGTTTTGTATTCTCTTACTTATGTATGTAGCATTAGCACTGCTATTTTTTAAATGGTCTTCTAATATTTTATCACCTGCATCGATCCGAAGCTTAAGTAAAGCTCTGAAATTTCCTTCATTCACAGGACTTTCATTATCATTAGTGAGAAGCGACCCTGAATCACGATGGCCTCGAAGGGCGATGTTTTGTTGACCACAGAATATTATTGTTTTAATTATGGGTGTCAAACGTTCTCTATTTTCTTCTACTTGTTTTGCTCTTTGTGATGATATTTGATTCCTGATCTCTATTGAGGGATTGTGGTAACTGATGAGAAAACTTTTTCCAGCTTCGACTGCTCTCTTGTGGTACTGGTTCTTTTCATGAACTGAAAATGCACCTTTTTCACCCATAAGATCGTCAAAAACTTTTAATGGTTCTTTCACAAACCTTTTTAATGGAGTCTGGCTACCTTTTCCTGCAGCGCTTTGCGCAAAAAGTGCACAGTACTTGCAATAGAGGCCGCGGTCTTTATGCGAGAGAACTAACCAATGGAATTTGTCTAAATGAGACCTTTGAGCGTACTTTTTAGTATCTTTTCCTTTTTTACGTACAATGTTGTATGGAAACTCATAATTCACCGGTGGTATCCAATGTCGTTCCAGTAGTGCAGCTAATGAAAAGTCATCTATATTATCGCAATTAATATGATAACCAATATCGGTCTCAGTAGATGATAAAAATGTTCTTTCTTTGGAAGGCGTATTAGTAGAAGCAGAGTGGGATATTTCATTTTCAGAAGTATTAGCATTATCTGTCGCTGAAGCACATTCATTATCACAATTGTTAGTGTTAGTATCAGTGTTTACATGCTCGTTGTTATCGCTTGTTTCAGATTTTTTTGTAAAAAAGCTATCAATTGTTCTCAAAGCGCGTTTTGAACTAATCTTCAAAGCATCACCCTGCCACCAATAAAAAGTACTCGTTAGTGTTTAAATAAAATCTTAAACGGAAAGTAGTCTATGTAACACAGCCTACTAAGGCCGCGAAACGAAAAGGTGAATCACTTTTTTGTTAACGAAAGTATCATAGCCGTCAGAAGGCTATGGAAGTATCGAAGTATGAAAGCTATCTTGCTAGCGGGTGTGAGATAGCGCTCTATGCATAAATTAAAGGCAATGCATGCTTGTGCTATTCGATTTCAATCAAATAACAAATCAGAAACTAATCAGAATCAGAAAATATCTAACTATACATGTAAGGAACAGGTTAGCAAAAACGGAAATCCTGAATTCAGACCATTGTTCTGAATTAAAAACCTGTGGAAATTTTTCTCGGAAAAATTTCACTTTGTTTTTTAATTTAAATTAGGTATTCTAAGGTAATGCACTCCATTGTGCCCCATTATGCAAAAAATGAATTAATTGCGTAATACACAAAACCAGCAATGTAACGCAAAATAACTAAATAAGCCAGCAGCGACCGATGCGACGACGCGGACGCTGCCCCTTGATGTTTTACAACTAGAGTTGAGATCGATATCGATAAAAACTAATTTTTTAATTAATTAGTTTATGTTTTAGTTTTAGTCACTACAGTTGTTCAAAACCCAGTGTAAGTAAACTCAAGTATCCAATTAGGTTACCAAGCAAGTACCAAGTATCTCTTTTTGTAGCCCCCTTAAGAAAAAGATGCAAAAAGAGATACTTACTCTACTTGATACTTGTTTGGTAACCTAATAGGATACTTGAGTTTTCAGTTTAAATAAGTAGGTAAGTAGGTAGGTACCTATCGTAGTTTGGAACACCGAAAAAAATCGTCATTTTATTCAGTAAGTAGGTACCTAGGCTAGGTAACAGATTTAAATTCAATGTTACAACGAAATAAACTATCCTGCCAAAAATTTCGATTAATCAAATGCAAAGGTATCATCCATCGATCGATCCATAGACCATCGATCGTCCGTGCCTTATCTCTAATCGGTGCGGCGGCGACGGCGGGCGGGCCGGGCGGCATCACACAAACCGAACCGACAAAGAGTTCAAAGAGTCGCCGACGGCCGACACTCCGGCTCGGCGTTACCGCCACTCGCCAGTACGACCGCGTTTGTTCTAGGTATCACATGTGTTGTTACTTTAATGTGGTTTTACTTTAGTGTAGGTACTAATCTAGGTAATAAGTGATTTTGAGTGTGGATCTTGAGCGGCTATTAGTGAACCGTTTTCTGTTCGTGAATACGGCAGAATGCTTTTATGTGCCTTGGTGAGGCTCGAGCGAGGGAACGCGTCACTCACTCTGAGACTTTATGTGGAAAGGTACCTATCCCAACCAGGGAGCATTTTTGTTATCCTATCATACGGTAACCGCATGGGTTTTACTACGGGTTTTGCATTAAACCCTATGCTAAGTATACGCCTATCAGTAAGCGGTAAGCAAACCTTATTCAAATTGGGGTTTTATTATTACGGTTTCTTTGAGGTTAATCGATAGAATAACCCTATACCCTATCAATACCTTTCCATGCGCTTAATGTAACCGCAAACTATTTGAAAGTGTTGTCCTAGAATACTTTTAGTCGGCATTACATAAAAGAAAAGCCGCCCCACGTCCTGTTCAACACTTTCGCCTTTCTCCGTATATATTTAAGATTCAAAATAGATTGTAGGTCAATCCAGGAGTGCCAGCACGTGTCAAATCGTTTGAGCGATGCCGACACGCTTATTTAGGTTAAGTAATTATGTACCTTATTGTTTTGTACTTAGCATTCTAATTTCTTTGATAAGTATAGCAAGCGTCAAGACTTTTGTTTATGTGTGAGTGTAGCAAAGCAATCGAGTTAATTCGAGTTTGTTTTTGAAGAAATTCACTTTCTCCGTAAACTTTGACTTATAAATCTTTGTATCGTGTTCACGTGACTTTGACTAAACAAGATTGAGTTGGGAGTTGCTTAGATAATCTTTAAGACAGTAACGCAGCGACCGACGACGCAATGAAAACTTATGTGGCCAGTGTTGTCAGGTTTCATTTTCACTTTACCACAATCTTGGGTTAAATTTACCCTAGATTTAGCATTATTTTATCTCTAATAATATATTCATATTTATTGTTTGTGTTGTCAATGCTTACTGTGAAATTCCTACCTGTTAAATTTTAATGTATAGTAAAGAAAGGAATCGTATGGCCTTTGATCCAATTAAAGCTGAGTTAATAATTAGACCGAATTGTGATTGATTTTTTTATTTTAAGCTGTACCATAATATTCCTAAAGAATCCATATTTATGGACTATGAGCTATAATATATAGGTATTGTATACATACAGTAAATATAATACCACTAAAATATTTTTTTATTTATAATATAAATTTCTCCAGACAAAAACCCCAAAACTCCGACGTATTAAAATTTTCTTCAGATATTTTGATTGCCCGATCTGGCAACCTGATCCGCACGCAGGTGTCGGTCGGCAATCTTTGAACTCAGCGGCGCCCTTTGACGGCACGCGCCCGCGCCGCGGCGGCATTTTTCAAATGTAGAGCCGAGAGAGTTTAACACCAATAACCTGGTGTAACCCTATAATAGAAATAACCGTATGATACGCTTAATCTCAACTCTTGTTTAATCCTATGATAGGGTACCCTTATGCCTGGGTTAACACTATGATAGGCTTTTCTCTCAAACCTGATGTAATAGGCTTAAGCTTATGGCGGGTTATACCCTATGAAGTGTTAATCCTATGATAGGCTTAACCCTCAAACCCGGTTTCCGCCTCCCTGATCCCAACGCTCGTCATCCGGCAAACGGTCGAACAATTACTCATGCGTCCGGCGTACCAACGGGTCCTCGATAACGTGCCGAATAAGTAGGTAACTGTCTGAATTCAGGATTTCCGTTTTTGCTAACCTGCCCCTTAAACCCTGTATTTCAAGCTAGTTTGCTTTCGAATCGTACCGAAAAAGTACCTATCTAATTTAATTTTGAAACATTTAGTTAAGTTTTTCGCAAATATCAGGCTTTCAGTCCTAGTCTAGTCAATAACAGAAATAGACCCTGACAATAACTCCTCTGTCGGTAAAACTTTGCAGTGTGACTGTGTGATAAAGTAAAGTGTAAGGTCACATTCGAAGTCGAATCCAAAAGTCGAAACATCGACCTTTGGATTATTTGTCGAATGTGACCTATACACTTTACTTTATCACACTGCACAGTTTCACCGACAGAGGAGTGATTGTCTTGATCTACATACAAAATAAATCTTTATTGACTAGACTATCCGGACTTTTATGATAATAAATAACCTTATAGGAGTCGTTCAAAAAGAAAAAAAATTAGTAAGTAAAGTAACAAAAAATCACAACACCTAAACCCGGGTCTCCAGCGCGTGTTTTGGTCTACACAATCAACAAAAACACCTCAACAATCAACAAAAACCTCTACACAAAACATTTTTTTGCTACACATTTTTAGTCGCATCAACAATGTTTTTGCTTTCCATGTCTGACGGAAAACATATACACATTTGCCCCCGCGCGGGTGAAGAGGGGCAGGGTATGATCAATTTTGTTGACAGGTATCTCTCGGTAGCGTTTGCATTGAGTATTTTTGTGATTATGAAAGTATAGACGGCGTGTGTAGAGAAACATGTGTAGCGAAACAATGTTTAGTGTAATTTCGCTTTCGCTGGAAACGCGCCATAACCTAACAAACACCCACACATAGCAAAAGCGATATGCTAAAAAGAATTTATTTGGACTTACCATGATTTATTCACATTGCATCACATCAGTTTTTTTAACAAAGTAAATAAAGACTTTCTTTTCGCTTAAATTATATCCTTTGATCCTTTAGCACAGTAAACAAATACGAAACAGATTCAACGGTTGCAACTCCGAGCCGATTGATCAACGAATGATCGAGGCGAGCGAATCGGGCCGCCGCGCCGGCCGCGCCGCCCGCCGCCGCGATTGCGCGGGAGGTGGAAGGAGAAGGGGGGGCGGGACGAGAAGATTCAGATCGGGGCGTCGTCGTCGGTCGTCGGCCGCCGCCGCTGGATTTCGCGGGCTTTTAAAATTTTGGTTTGCACCGGGTGCCTATCAGCATATTTTTTAAAATATTGGATCACTTTTTAATCGTTATTTTTAATCTTTTTGACTAGTTAGTTAGAAGGCAGATAATAATTTGTTTGGAATGTTCGTAAACCTTTAGCTTTAGGAGATTTGATTTTGTCAAGTTGGCGTGATTTTGGGGGGGGTCATGACCCCTGTGACCCCCCCCTCGGACCGCCACTGGTTGACTCAGTCATGGGCCTAGCCACGGTGGGGCAGGGTGAGGCGCTTGCCCCCCCCCCTGGCTCTGACCTGTAAAGTACCTAACCAAACCTAAAAAACTAAATTATCTAGGTACTAACTACAATACTTAATATCTGTAAGAAAGTTCATACTCGACAGTCGTCAGTCGACACAAAAAATGTGATCAAAACAAAAAGCAAAAAGAAAACAAAAATAAACAACCTATACCTAATACCTATGTGTAATTGTTTACTGTACTGTACCTGAAAGTACTGTCTAAAGATAGATATAAACCTCTAAATTGACTGATTAACAAATTGGCATACGCCTAGAGCCCAAACGGCTAATTATTCAACAAATCACAATGTTATGACATGAAATATTAACAAGAAAAGTAATGATTTAAGTTAAAAAGAACGTTCACTCAGATTCTGTCCCACAAGCCATATAATCATATGGGACGCTGTTATTCTGTCAACGCCTTATAGATAACAGTGTATAATAAAATCCTCTATAGCTTTTAGATACCCAGTCATGTTTCCTTCTTCAGTATGATCAGTAGATTGTTTGGTTCCATTTAAAGATTCTGTTAGCAACATGAACTGCGCAGGCGGTTAGGTTCCGAGATGCGGGGACAGCGGGGCGCGGGGGGTAGATGACTCCCCTCCCTGTCAGTGGGGGACGTGTGTGTGGTCGATGATTGTAATTAAATCAATGTTTTTTATATATTGATATATTAAAAACAATTGTGTCAATTCGGTGTAACACGTTTTAACATTTTTGACAGGACTAAACTTAATTTAAGTGTTCTGTCTTTTTCTTACTGTATCGAAATGACAAAGACGAGACACTTTCGTGTTACACCGAATCGCGGTATGATGCTTGATATGTCCTGGCGATTAACATGCATTTGTATCGATGACTTAGTAAATGCAATTGTTTATCGAAAATAGGCTGTTGATGTAATCGTGTCTTCTTTTACCAGAAACCCTAAAGAGCAAGATGGTGAAGTGTTACCCATGGGATCTTCAGTTGAGATGCTGTCCACAGAGAATCCGGATAATGATGAAGTCGAGGTAAACCTTAGGTTAAAAATTAGGTGTTTAGTACACGATATACATTCGTTGTAGTAAATGAACCAGAATAAATAAGGTTGTTTTTGATAAAAGAAAGAAATTGGGATGTACAAGCGGGATTTAGAAGAGGTATGGGTTGCGTAGATCAGACATTTTATACAAGGTGACTTTTTGATCATCGTCCAAATTCATACTGGAGGCTTGATAAGTGATCAGTATCTTGGATCAATAACAATTTTTGTGAAATTTCATTTTACGAATTTTACAAAAATTGTTATTGATCCATAATACTGATTACTTACCAAGCCACCAGTATGAATTTGGACGATGATCAAAAAGTCACCTTGTATAATGTGGCCATTATGTTAAATATTATAATTATGTTTGTATGAGCTAAAAGTATGTTTGGCAACAACTTTAATTTTTTTTTAGTTTCTTTCATTTATTTTCTTTGTTTTTTTTTTTGTATTTTCTCGCATTTTGGCGGGAAAATAGTGAAACGGAGCTTTTGGAAAAAAAATCTAGTAAATATTCTGCTTGCGTATAGTTTTATAGCTTTTTGATATTAAAGTCAAACAGAGTTCAGCTTTACAAGTACCCAAAAAAAAAAGAAAAACTTAAAAAATCTAAGTTTTATAGCAAATTTAATTTGTTTTTTTTTTCTTGTTTTAATTGTAAAAACCCCGTTTCACTAGAAAAACTGAATTTTTTATTTTTTTTATATTTTCTTTTTTTTTCATATTATCACTGTCTTTGATTTCATACAAAAATAAAATCTCATGCATTTAAGGGTTACATAATTGCTACAAACTCCAATTCCCCGTCAACATTCCAGGACACAAACGAATCAATATACGACAAGTACGACCCGCTACTCCACGGCAACACCCGCTCGAAGAAGGACCACATCCTCAGCAGCAAGTTCATGAGGAAGTTCATCCACATCGCGCGCTTCATGAAACCCAAGCTGACACAGGACGCGTCTGACGCCATCGCTGACGAGTACGCGCGGCTCCGGAACCAGGATATGATGGACAGCGATGTTGCCAGGGTAAGGGATAAACTATGCTAAATAATAGGTACAAGGTGAATTTTTAATCATCGTCCAAATTCACATTGAAGTCTTGGTAAGTGACCAGTACCATGGCATTTTTTTTTGTGAAATTTCATTTTACTTTTCAAAATTCAAAATTATTTATTTTCAAATACAAACAAAAATTCTCACAATAACAACTTAACAATTTAAATATAAAGTATTTTACAAATGAAGTATTCTTGTGGGTGGCCCCACACTAAGCTAGTTTGACTCGTGGGTACCGACAGTAAGGTTTTCCAAGATTTATCGTTTTCGCAAAAGTTAGGCAGTATTTGTGTTAGTTAGTCAGTCAGCGGGTCTACCGCGTAATTCTGATTTTCATCAACATCAACTTGAGATTGAAATTTGAGGTGCGTGCAAAAGAGATGGCATGTAAGGCGGGCGTCGTCGCACGCACGTCAAATTTCAATCTCAAGTTGATGTTGATGAAAATCAGAATTACGTGGTAGACCTGGGGCTCTACCGCGTAATTCTCATTTGTATCAACTTCAAGCAAATGCATGCGAAATTCAACGCGTGCAAAAGAGATGGCATGTTAGGCGGGCGTCGTCGCACGCACGTCAAATTTCAATCTCAAGTTGATGTTGATGAAAATGAGAATTACGCGGTAGACCCGCTGCTGTTTAGAATTTAAGATAAAAATTAAAAAAAGAGGTTAATTACAATCATGCTAACTACATTCTATCTAAAAATAAAAACAAAAAATAAAACTATTTCGGATTCATCACACACTAATTAAGACATAAGACATTTTTATTCATAATTATTTAGATTAATTAAATGTTGTTTTTCATTATTATTATTATTATGTAGGTACACTTTTCAGTCACGGGCCCGTAGGGAATTTGAAAGACATTCATGGGGCCGAAGCCAACATTGAAGAGGCCTTTGGTACCATTTTATCTAAATTTTAGATGGCTGCATCCATTATTATTATTATTATAAATAAATAGTTAAAATTAATGTCACCTTATATTTTCAACCCGTGTTTTATTTGTTGTAGACCCAGCCAGTGACGGTCCGTACATTAGAGACGTTGATCCGTCTCGCGACGGCCCACGCCAAGTCGCGGCTCAGCTTCGAAGTGACAGGGGACGACGCCCTCGCTGCCATCGAGCTTGTGCAGTTTGCTTACTTCAAGAAGGTTAGTAGCTTGTGTATTGTAAACCCAGCTAGTGACGGCCCCTACATTAGGACAGCCCACGCCAAGTCGCGGCTGAGCTTCCAAGTGACAGGGGACGACGCCCTCGCTGCCATCGAGCTTGTGCAGTTTGCTTACTTCAAGAAGGTTAGTAGCTTGTGTATTGTAAACCCAGCTAGTGACGGCCCCTACATTAGGACAGCCCACGCCAAGTCGCGGCTGAGCTTCCAAGTGACAGGGGACGACGCCCTCGCTGCCATCGAGCTTGTGCAGTTTGCTTACTTCAAGAAGGTTAGTAGCTTGTTTATTCTAGACCCAGCCAGTGACGGCCCCTACATTAGGACGGCCCACGCCAAGTCGCGGCTCAGCTTCGAAGTGACAGGGGACGACGCCCTCGCTGCCATCGAGCTTGTGCAGTTTGCTTACTTCAAGAAGGTTAGTAGCTTGTTTATTCTAGACCCAGCCAGTGACGGCCCCTACATTAGGACAGCCCACGCCAAGTCGCGGCTGAGCTTCCAAGTGACAGGGGACGACGCCCTCGCTGCCATCGAGCTTGTGCAGTTTGCTTACTTCAAGAAGGTTAGTAGCTTGTGTATTGTAAACCCAGCTAGTGACGGCCCCTACATTAGGACAGCCCACGCCAAGTCGCGGCTGAGCTTCCAAGTGACAGGGGACGACGCCCTCGCTGCCATCGAGCTTGTGCAGTTTGCTTACTTCAAGAAGGTTAGTAGCTTGTTTATTCTAGACCCAGCCAGTGACGGCCCCTACATTAGGACGGCCCACGCCAAGTCGCGGCTCAGCTTCGAAGTGACAGGGGACGACGCCCTCGCTGCCATCGAGCTTGTGCAGTTTGCTTACTTCAAGAAGGTTAGTAGCTTGTTTATTCTAGACCCAGCCAGTGACGGCCCCTACATTAGGACGGCCCACGCCAAGTCGCGGCTCAGCTTCGAAGTGACAGGGGACGACGCCCTCGCTGCCATCGAGCTTGTGCAGTTTGCTTACTTCAAGAAGGTTAGTAGCTTGTTTATTCTAGACCCAGCCAGTGACGGCCCCTACATTAGGACAGCCCACGCCAAGTCGCGGCTGAGCTTCCAAGTGACAGGGGACGACGCCCTCGCTGCCATCGAGCTTGTGCAGTTTGCTTACTTCAAGAAGGTTAGTAGCTTGTTTATTCTAGACCCAGCCAGTGACGGCCCCTACATTAGGACGGCCCACGCCAAGTCGCGGCTCAGCTTCGAAGTGACAGGGGACGACGCCCTCGCTGCCATCGAGCTTGTGCAGTTTGCTTACTTCAAGAAGGTTAGTAGCTTGTTTATTCTAGACCCAGCCAGTGACGGCCCCTACATTAGGACGGCCCACGCCAAGTCGCGGCTCAGCTTCGAAGTGACAGGGGACGACGCCCTCGCTGCCATCGAGCTTGTGCAGTTTGCTTACTTCAAGAAGGTTAGTAGCTTGTTTATTCTAGACCCAGCCAGTGACGGCCCCTACATTAGGACGGCCCACGCCAAGTCGCGGCTCAGCTTCGAAGTGACAGGGGACGACGCCCTCGCTGCCATCGAGCTTGTGCAGTTTGCTTACTTCAAGAAGGTTAGTAGCTTGTTTATTCTAGACCCAGCCAGTGACGGCCCCTACATTAGGACGGCCCACGCCAAGTCGCGGCTCAGCTTCGAAGTGACAGGGGACGACGCCCTCGCTGCCATCGAGCTTGTGCAGTTTGCTTACTTCAAGAAGGTTAGTAGCTTGTTTATTCTAGACCCAGCCAGTGACGGCCCCTACATTAGGACGGCCCACGCCAAGTCGCGGCTCAGCTTCGAAGTGACAGGGGACGACGCCCT
The DNA here is from genome assembly GCA_934047225.1 of Ypsolopha sequella. Lineage (NCBI taxonomy): Eukaryota > Metazoa > Arthropoda > Insecta > Lepidoptera > Ypsolophidae > Ypsolopha > Ypsolopha sequella. Next base: position 27,172,724 of record OW203990.1, on the reverse strand, counting down.
CGCTGCCATCGAGCTTGTGCAGTTTGCTTACTTCAAGAAGGTTAGTAGCTTGTTTATTCTAGACCCAGCCAGTGACGGCCCCTACATTAGGACGGCCCACGCCAAGTCGCGGCTCAGCTTCGAAGTGACAGGGGACGACGCCCTCGCTGCCATCGAGCTTGTGCAGTTTGCTTACTTCAAGAAGGTTAGTAGCTTGTTTATTCTAGACCCAGCCAGTGACGGCCCCTACATTAGGACGGCCCACGCCAAGTCGCGGCTCAGCTTCGAAGTGACAGGGGACGACGCCCTCGCTGCCATCGAGCTTGTGCAGTTTGCTTACTTCAAGAAGGTTAGTAGCTTGTTTATTCTAGACCCAGCCAGTGACGGCCCCTACATTAGGACGGCCCACGCCAAGTCGCGGCTCAGCTTCGAAGTGACAGGGGACGACGCCCTCGCTGCCAGAGCTTGTGCCATCTTTTACTATAGGCCCCTACAATCTCACAATATAACAGATCCCATCCACTTAGAAGGGACATTTATAAAGTACCATCAAAAACACCCGGTCGGCCACGGCGCAATTTGACACGTTTCACGTAATAACAATAATTCAATAAAGAAAATTGAATAGGAAAAAAAAATTGTCCTGTTTGATCCTCTTGCCGATCCTCGATCCGGATCAATCGAGGTCAAGGTACTAAAACTCCCAGAAAAGGTAAAAAAAAATCCCATATATTTACTTAGTATGGAATAAAGTGAATGGTTATTAATTACGCCAAACGTGTCAAGTTGCGCTGCGGCAGACCAGGTGATTTTAAGGCTAGAAAATAGAATCATAGAATCATTTATTTATAAACAAAATAAGTTTACAGACAGGAGTCCAAAACACTTACTTGCTAGGTACATACATAATAATATTTACTTATGACGTATGCAGCCTACACACGAACATAAAATGTAAATTTGAATAAATCATAGAGTAGAGCTTAACCTATATAAACTAAGAATAAGAACTTATACAACGTGTAACAGAAAGGTGTAACCATATTTGAAGAGCTTATTCAGTCAATGGTATAGAACAACTTGTACTATGGAACAAACCCTGTATCTCGAAAAAAAAAAATCGACAATATCATAGAAAAATGCAATGCCACTCGGCCGAAATGTATGGAAGGACAGATTTCTTTTTTGAGATTTCAGGGTTGTTCTATACCATTGACTGAATAAGCTCTTGAAATATGGTTACACCTTTCTGTTACACGTTGTATATCCCTTCAGAGTCCAATAGTTGCCGACAAATAAATGTATCTGTACAGGTGTTGACGAAAGAGAAACGTCGCAAGCGGCGCGTGTCGTCGGGCGACGAGGCAGCTGAGGACGATGCGCCCAAGCCCAAGCCCAAGCGCAGCAGGAAAACGGTACGTTTTATACTTGTTGTACGTCACCCGTTACTGGGAGACATGCGGGCCTATTATGTATCTCTAGTTGCCAACTGGACTAGGTGCGTATCATAAAAAACATAGATATACTATTGAATTCCGATTATCTAAGGATATGTTCGCACTTGAAGTGAGGACACAGTTCGTAAATAGTTCAATACCCACTAAAGGCAATTTTGAAAATTCAGTTTTTATCTATGTTTTTGATGATAGTCACCCAGTCCAGTTGGCAACTAAAGATACAGAATAGGGGGGCTGGTCCTATGAACAAGACTACTGTACGGAGACCCTCACAATAAGGAAAATTCTGTTGGTGAATTTTTTCACAGCAATAATAGTATTTTGTGCAACTGTAACAAAGTTTGAGACATTAGGACACGAGTGCTTAATAGTTTTGCATGAGTGTCCCAATGTCTAATTAGTATCTTCAGTTGCACACATTAGTTTATCTACGACCATCAAAAATATCGTCATTATTTATAATATTTTCAACTAACAATTTCACTAAAAATAAGAAGACATTCGTTCATAAACCTCGGGAGCGTCGACCCTTTAATGCCACCTTGAAGGCCAATCAGAATAAAGGGGGCGTGGCTTAAGAAATAGGTCAGTATCTGTTGTTGATTGGCTCTCTAGCGGTGTTATAATATAATATTATAACATCGGATAAACAATCTAAGTACCTATAAAACTGCTTTTGATGTTGCAATTACCTTATTGTATAAATTATAATTAGTAAAATTTTCATGTATTTTATTATTTTTTCAACTGTTAACCATAGAATCGAATATAAGTACATACAATACACTACAGTATTCGTTATCTACTCGCTTACTGCAATAAGGCAATTGCAAATTCAAAAGCAGTTTTATAAGTACCTGGATTGTTTATCCAATTACATTATAACACCGCGATTCTGCGATTGGCCCAATTTATTATACAACAACTGGAGATCCAATCAATAACAGAGCCAGGAAATAATTCTCGACCTTACTTCTTAAGCCACGCCCTCTTAATCCTGATTGGCCTTCAAGGCAGCTTTATCGGAATGACGCACCCGAGGGTCACGAACGATGTCTTCTCATTTTTCGTGAAATTGTTAGTTGAAAATGTTGTAAATAAAGACGATATTTTGATGGTCGTAGATAAATTTTGTGTGCAACTGAAAATAATTAGACAATGGTACTGATTCGGTGAAGCACATCTTATCTTATTTGACAGGACTAAACTCAAATTAAGCGTTCTGTCCTTGTCTTTTCGATAAATAAAGAAAAAGACAGGACGCTTAAAATAAGGTTAGTCCTGTCAAAATAAGTTAAGACGTGTTATCCCGAATCGATACCATTGAGACACTCGTGCAAAATTATTACGTGTTATCCCGAATCGATACCATTGAGACACTCGTGCAAAATTATTACGTGTTATCCCGAATCGATACCATTGAGACACTCGTGCAAAATTATTACGAAACGAACGAATTCATTCGTTTCGTAAACAAGCATTCGTGTCTCACTGAAACAATAAAAAAATGTTGGACACCTACACTACGCACATAATACCTATTCACATTCACTCACCTACCCTTTTCACTTACACACGCACCCTCACACACACTAAACACTCAACACGGACATATCTTCTCCCATTTTACACTTACGCACACATTTACACACACTCACGAATAAGTGCATTCAACTTTTATTTGTCATCTATAAATATTTTAATTTTTAAATTATTATTACATACGGCTTGAACACTCACGTGTGATTGCGTGCAGTTCGCCGATCGGCGGCTGCCAGTGCCCGTTTGACAACGACGGTGAACGCCGCGTCTTCGTCCTAAGAACGACACTCGCCTTGATAATGCCGAAATTGTATCGGTGTAACGGTTGGCATATAGTCAACAACAATCACACGTGAGTGTTCAAGCCGTATGTAATAATAATTTAGTATGTCAGCTCACGCGAGTTTTAATGATATTTTAATTTTTGTTATAAAGTTTATTACAATTATTTGTTTTGGTATAAATTTTAATAATTTATGGCTATGGAAGAGTGGGGTCTTCTGTTACAAGTATTTTTATACTTAAAAGGTCTCAACAATGTTTTTGTTAAAATGTGTTTTTTACCGAAATTAATATTTTTGTATTTTGTAATGTTAAAATTATGTTACAGTTGCACAAAATATTATTATCTACTCTCATACTTCAGTAAAGCAATTACAAAATCAAAAGTCCCTACAATGTTTATCAGATGTTATAATATTGCATAATGCAGTAGAAATGCGTTCCTTACGGAGTAGAGTGAAAGATATCGACACACGGGATCGTTACAGCCTGAAAGAAGATGTAGTGACTAGAATAGAAAACCGGCCAAGTGCGAGTCGGACTCGCACACGAAGGGTTCCGTACCATTATCTATAAAAACGGCAAAAAAATCACGTTTGCTGTATGGGTGCCCCCTTAAATATTTTTTTTTCATATTTTTTAGCATTGGTTGTTATAGCGGCAACAGAAATACATCATCTGTGAAAATTTCAACTGTCTAACTATCACGGTTCATGAGATACAGCCCGGTGACTGACGGACAGACGGACAGCGGAGTCTTAGTAATAGGGTCCCGTTGGTTACCCTTTTGGTACGGAACCCTAAAACAGAAATGCTTAGGTGGTTTGGACATGTATAGAGGATGACAGTAGAGTGACGAAAGAAATTTATGGTACGCAAGTGGAAGGTACAGCTCGACCAGGCCGCCCTAGAAAGACGTATGTTGACCAAATTGGCGACATACTGAAGAAGGGCCATGTCAAAAGTACCCGGCATAGATTGATGAGCTTGTATGACTAGATTGATGGATGTGGAAGAGGCGAAAGAGGTGTTTCAGGATCGTAACAAATGAAAATAAGTATGTATATTTTTCTGTTACGTTTTTTGTGTACAATTAATTGTCTATCAATAACCTGATTGTGCCCCCCGAATGGCCATAGACCGGCGCCGGCGCACAAGATCCGTACGAGTTCTCTTCCGACGAGGAGACAGAGCCGGTGCTGCGCGCGGCGCACTCGCAGGTCCCCGACCCGCCGCACCGTGCCACGCGATCCTCCGCCAGGAGTATCGACACCAACAGGTCGGTGCATTCCTTTATTAATAAAGACAGCTATACATGTCGACGCATGTAAAAAGAGCTACAGACGCCCTGTGGTGGGGATACGTCTGCGCATGTGGTACACTCGCGGAAAAAGTTCTTATATCTATTATACTGATTAATTATGTAACTAAATTTTTATTCGAGAATAGCATCACTAATGTCTGTTTTGTAACAGGTTAGTAATAAAAAATCTAAATATTTATTTATCATTTATATAAATATTTATAATTTATGATAATGGTTCCACGCTTTCCATTAAATCATCTAGACGGTAACTAGAAGTCGATGGTGTGTTGGTGTTAGTAGAGGCAACTTCATAGTCATCATTATCATTCTTTCCTTTGTATGTAAAACCATCGTGATACAATTCAAGAAAATTATTTCCGTGTCTGTACTTTGCCGACGGACGAAACGTGGACACTGCGCTGCGATGCAAAGACGACTGACGAGCCAATCGCGCGAACTTCCCCCGTCGCACCACACCTCATACCGCCAAATTGACCGATAATTCGCCTACTGCGCAGGTACATCTTTCGGAGCTCTTTTAACATGCGTCGACCTGTACCATTAATAAAGCAGCAGCGGTAACTTAGGAGTATAACGCTGGCCTCTCAATCTTGAGATACAGGTTCGATCCCCGGTCGGGCATGCACCGAAGAGTGTTTCGGAATTTATGTGCATAGTATTTGTTCTTGCTTATCACTTGCTGAACGGTGACGGAAAACATCGTAAGGAAACCTGCATGCCCTAAAAAGCGTGTATTTGTGCCCGAAATATGTCGATAAGGCTCGCCGCCCATCACGTTTATTTTATTTTATTTTATTTTATTTAAATGGTACAGTAACAAATTACAAATAAAACATTCACATAACATTTTGACAATCGAATAACAAGTAATGTTCATAATTAGATAATAACCGTACACAACATTGGAAATAACAGATATAACAATTGACAATTTAGAACACAAAGAGCATGAATAAAATGACTATAAAAAGATTAGGAAGATATACATAAATATATAATATAACTAAATACATATAATTATATAAATTTTAACATTAACGTTGGGACGTAATAATCGTCGGTGAAATGCGGGTGTGCCGAGTGTGGAGTGTGACTTCCATTTCACAGTTCACACTCGGAACACCTCTGACACCCCTGGGGGATTCATGTGACAATATATATGTATTGTATCACACAGCTATACCACAAAATAGATACAACCAGAAGGCCTACTCGACGACGGAGCGAAAACAGACGCACACATGCATAGACGCGTACGTACGATGATCTCGGCAGAATTTCGTATTGGCATTCACCCGACTATCTCCGAGATCGTCGTACGTACGCGTCTATGTGTGCGTGCGCCTGTTTTCGCTAGTTATTCGGAGTAAACATTCTGTAAGTGGTTATTTTGTGGCTATACTATGCGATTAGACTTCAAGGTAGTGTTCCTAAACGCCTGGGTAAATGTAAACTTTAAACTGTCAAAGTTTACATTTCTGACAAAGATCAGTAAAATCACGGAAAACGTAATTTGGCTTTAGAACTAGTATGATCAGTCTACTGATCTAACCACAGAATAAAATATTTTTTTATGGAGTCAAGAAATAAAAGTAGCCTTTACAGGTTTTTTTTATTTTTTATTTCCTTTCGTTATTTTAAAAGAACATTCTACATTTTTCTTGTACAGAAAACTGTGCAAAAAGAATTTGAAAGTTTGTGTATTTCTGTTACTTTAATAACGAAAGGAAAACAATATTTTATGAACAGGGTACCTTGGTCTCTTTACGCTGAAAAAAATATTTCAATTTGGATAAAAACATTTTTTTTTTCTGTTTGCAACGCCAAATTACGTTTTTCGTGATTTTAGTAATCTTTCCGATCTTTTTTCTCAATTATTGTGATACTTGTGTCAAATCAGAAAAATTATAATGTAGTTCAACTTCCTAACTACTTACACAAATTTTATTTGTAAAAAATAATCTGTGTTACTACAAAAGGGTGTTTGAACGATGTTTAACTTTAGACAGTGTTTAAATCTGTTGCTGTCACTTTTTTACGATATGAAAGAAAAGGGGACAACAACAGATTTAAACACTGTCTAAAGTTAAACACCATTTTGTTTTAATATGCCTAATTGTCCAAACGCGAGAGCATTTTTGGCGCAACCGACCCTTAAAGCATCCTGATATGGCACACAAAGGCATAATTCCAAGACCTTAATCGAAATAAAAAAAAAACTACACAAAAACCATAGCAATGTACTGAAAATGACAGATTTTCACGGCCGGATCGACGATGCGTTATCTACAAGGATAATTTGGCAGTTTGGATCCCCATTATGTAGCAATTTAATAGGCACCTAAAATAACTAGGTCATACTCTAGCTAATGAAGGCAATTTACCCACCAAGATGCCCTACGATTCTCTCCAAGAACTGTCAGACGAGTTCCGCTTCTATTTCCAGGTTGACACAGTTCAAGTCGGCTCTGCAGCAGCTGTTCCGGGACGAGCGCGCCAGCTCGCTGCCGGTTTCCCGCATCACCGCCTACGTGAACGAGAAGTATTCACACGAAACATACGATAGCGGCGAGATACACGCGGCTCTCGAGAAAATGACTGACGACAACCAAGTTATGGTCGCTGATGATATTATCTTCTTGATCTAAACCGATTTTACAGTAAGTTTGCCGGTGATCAGTTGATGAACTAACGCCGCCTTCATTATGAAATGTCACATATTGACAGTTCGCCGCGTTGTACCAGTTCCCTCGCTCACTGGCGTAAAACTTCCTGTGAGTCTTTTCGCTTAAACCAAGATATTGGCGGAACTAATGTGCGGAGACACGTTAAAGGAAGCCAGATAAAACGGCTTTGAATTGAATTGAACTTACGTGTAGATCTTGTATTATAGAAATAAAATCGGACAAAATTTCCGACAGCTGTTAAATAAAATATAGTTCCAAATCTTACGATAGATGGCGTTCATAAATTATGGGTCTCAAGATTTTGCAAAAGGGATATATAGAGTTCGGCCAGCGAATCGTAGCACAACTTTATCCTGAAACCTAGACTAAGTATTACTACAGTTGCCACAAAATAAGAGGCCCGTTTTGACAGATAAGAACGACCATAGAATATAACTTTACATGTAATAAATGAAACGGTTAACAAATAATTATTAACTTTTTGGGTTTAAAGAAAATAAATAAACGTTTTTTGATTATCACGGAACATATTTCAAGTACTATTTTCACGCATATTTCAAAATAAAATGCAATTTTGAATTACTACACAATGTCTCAAAAACAGTTACATTCTCAGTCAATTTTTTCTTAATAATAGTGTTGTTACCAGATAATCGCCTAATTTCACGGACTCAATTCGATTCCACGTGAAAATAATTAACTTGTTTTAATATTGATAAAATAATTGTAATGATCTGTAATTAGCTTTTGTGAGACCAGTACACAAAAAGCCAAGTTTAAATTTCCTTTTTTTTTTGCAAATATAAACTTTTTAGATTTGAAAATTTGCATGTATTTGTAACGGTGTCGCGTATACCGAAAAATATAATAAAATAATTGTGCTAAATAATGTTATATACCACTTGGCTTTTAAACTTATAGTTTACAAAAACAAAAAATCTATAAATAAAAAACATGCATTTATTGCTTAAAGTCCCATTTTTTTATTAATGAATTGGTTTACAGGCAGTTTTCCATAAATCATCCTATCAATAGACAGATTGGCTGGTAAGAAATAGTGCAGTATTTTTTTTTATAAGGCATGGAGCAATTTTTTCATCTTGAAGCCTACATATTTTTCTTACTGGCCAGTATTTTATATCTATCAACGCTCAGACCTCTATCTAATTTGAGGTCAGTGAAGTACAACATTACAAAATATTACTGGCACATAAGAATTTCCATTTCAGATTCTTTTCGTAGAGAAAAAAAATTAAAAGCTGGTTTTAGCACCCGAAATATCTTTCTAACACCATATTGGAAGTCGTTGTGCTCCCGTTTGTTTTTATTGTTTTTTTCTTGTGACTTTAGGCTTTACTTTTGAACTGTTTATATTTTCTTTCACGTTGACTTTGGCAATTATGTTTATTATGGAAATTATAACCAATAAACTTGAAAATATTTCAAGCGATAACAAACTCATAATATTTTGAATCGATTTCTCGTGAGAATCGGTTGACATACTCGTAGTTACCGATTTGCATGGTTCACATCCATAGATACGTTGCGATGACATATGTCAAAACGGACCTATTACATTGTGACTACTTTACGTATAGACCGACAACTCCCATACATCAAGGCGTAGCAAATTTTTTACGCGCCCTTACGACACTTGGTGTCGCCAAGTGTTGCAAATAAGCATTATTTGTTTAATTGGCTGCACATAAACTCTTTGAATTGAATTGAACTTACGTGTAGATCTTATATTGTATAAATAAAATGACAGAAATTCCGACAGCTGTTAAATAAAATATAGTTCCAAATCTTACGATAGATGGCGTTCATAAATTATGGGTCTCAAGATTTTGCAAAAGGGATATATAGAGTTCGGCCAGCGAATCGTAGCACAACTTTATCCTGAAACCTAGACTAAGTATTACTACGTATAGACCGACAACTCCCATACATCAAGGCGTAGCAAATTTTTTACGCGCCCTTACGACACTTGGTGTCGCCAAGTGTTACAAATAAGCATTATTTGTTTAATTGGCTGCACATAAACTCTCATGGTTACCAAGTAAACATGTGGCTAGATGGTGCTAAGTTGGCAACAGTAACAGTGAATATTTCAGCGCCACCTATTATCGAAGTGGGAATTATTTTTATGTTACGTGACATCGCTGTGCCACTAGCGTCACCAATCGGTCTTTTTTAGCATCGTGTTCGTTAGAGGATTTAGCAACGCCATCTAGATTTCGTTAGAATTTTACACCCTTTTGTGGCTACAAACTGATGTATGGGAACTGCTAGTCTATACGTAGTAATACTTAATTTCTCCATACCCGTGTCAGGGTAGAGTTGAGTCACGATTCGCTGGCTGAACTCCATAAATGAACCATAAAAATAATGGATCCCACAGAAGGCTTAACTTTAAAATTAACACTTTCGGTATAAATTTAAAATAATGGTTTCCCCGTTATCGATCTCTCATTATTGCGATCACTTATAGCGGCCGCAGCGCCGTATGTTTGAGAATCAAAGCGGTCTATGTTTGTAAAGCCGTTTTGTGTCATTTGGTCTACATTTAAAAACTCATGAAAATGTAACTACATGAAGATCATTTTAGTTTGTAAGGATGTTTTTAATGATGTATTGTATAAGTTAGATCACGTTCTTTGTTCCGTTGTTAATTGAAGATAATTCTCCGTTTTTGACGCGGTTTTGTTTCCTTGTGGTGAGTTCACTATCAAGTGTCATAGCGAAATTATCCGCCTAAAGTACAAATTGTTGTATTGTATCACATGAAACAGTGCCTTCTGTAGCTTATTGTTATAATGCCAGCGATTACCTGATTAAACTGAGTTTTCTACAAACTATTTTTTTATTTCCGAAGATTAGCAATAAGAAAGGACATTGGTACCGATTCGGCGAAGCACATCTTAACTTATTTGACAGGACTAAACTTAATTTAAGCGTTCTGTCCTTGTTTTTTCGATAAAGAAAGAAAAAGACAGGACGCTTAAAATAAGGTTAGTCCTTTCAAATAAGTTAAGACGTGTACTGCCGAATCGATACCATTATCAATTTTGGTAAAAAAAAAAAGCAATGCTATATTATGTTATAACTTGTTTTATTATGTAATGAACTACTATATAAAAATAAGTGAAATGTCCTGCCATTTAGAACCATTGTGTATTACTAAAATATGTTCAAAATGTAATGTTATGGCAGGAAATTTCATTTATTTTTATTAAGTAGTTCATTATATCGAAAATTTATGAAATGGCAGAATTTTCGAACTCAAATAAAACCAAGGGCAATGGCCCTACAGCTTTAGTGCCATAATAGTAAATGCTTAGGCCGACAAGTTATAACATAATATAGTATTATTTTTTTTGGCTGACACTTTCAAATTTGGACCAACAACGTATTAAACGCGGATGACTTTCTTTAAATAACAAAACTGAAGTTAACAGTCAACATTTATTATCATTTCCTGCCCCTCCCTTTGCCTTTATTCATCTTCCCATCTCTAGTTTTCGCGCCTTTATTACCTGATTTATTGATTTTACCTCCAAAAACTTTCTTAGTTTTATTGAACTTATTTTGACCTTGATCTCTTCCTCTCTGACCTTGTTTATTTCCTCTTCTATCAAAATCTTTTCCTTTATTTCCTTGATTTTTTCCACCTCTTCTATCGAAGTCTTTCTTTTGGCCCTGGTTCTTGCCTTTCCTGTCAAAGTTTCTTTGCCCATGGTCTTTGTCCCTGAACTGTCCTTTATCCTTGCCGCGTCCTTCATCCTGATTCTTCTGGTATCTATTCTTTAACTTCTTATCGAGTCGCATTTTCTTGAAGCCACGTACAGAGTTATCGTCGCCCTTACGTTTTCTTGGTTGACTGAAGAGATCTGGTAAGAAAAGAAATCAAATTTTTATAAGTTGTAACAAAGTTTCCAATTTTAGGGTTCCGTTGTAGGATCAGTTTGTTTCCCATTTGTCTATCCGTGTTTTAAGAACCTTTTTGTTAGAAACGGCTGAATAGGGCTTAGTATCGCCAAATGGGTACTTTCTAAAGCCTACTGTTCGTTTATAGCAAAACCAAAAATATAAAAAAAAATTATATGAATTTATCAACTCTTAAGACATGCAACATTTTTCTTTTTCATACCACCAAAACTTCAATATGAAAAAAAAATTTCAACCGAATGGTGGTCTTTTTTTTTGCTTTGTATTGAACGTGTTATGATCGGGAAAGCCGGCCAGTTTCAGCAGATTTAGACTGCCTTCATCTGGGCGAGTGAAGACGTTTACGCGACGACGTTTATATAAATCATGAATTATCCACAAGTTTCATTTAATTCTATAATCTATTTATAGCTTTTAAGTTCCTAATTTAACGCAATAAAAAGATACGGCTATTCAAAGCGTATCTTTCCGGTGACATACAGTCTTGTATTGTAATTTAGTACGAAAGGAGGAGGTCATTTGGCACAAATACTAATAATGAAGTAGTGAAAGAATAAAGTTTCTTTCATACATTGTATACTTAATGATAAGTATGTAGTAGTTTTTGTCTAGATTTTATAAAGCCGCTCCGGCCGCGTTTATTCAATCTCCGTCCCGTTTTGGCTTGGGTGTTATTTTATTAACCTCGTATAGCCTGAATGTTGACCAGGGTCACTGCGATAATAATAAAGAAAACGGCATCCAAATCCGTTGAGTGGTTTTCGAGTTAAAACGGGCACAAACATACAAACCGACCCATATTCTAGAAATTGTAGTTTTGGCTTTAGTATTTAGATTCACTAATAAAACATTTCATTATTTTTTTTTCAATGCAAGTGCTCGTAAAGGCCCCCTTTTTATGCATCAAAACCGAACAGAAAGTCGATTATTTTGCCCTAGGGCTTTATTATTATAATTTTTTTTAATTTAGTTACAATGGTTGGCTAACCTGCAACCTTTCCTGTGTACCATAAATTTTATACTTTTTTCACTGTTTAACGGCTCTGGATACAGTCCTTTTGAGCCAATCATAATTTAAAGTTCACAAGATTATGTTTGTTTTATTTCCTCACATTATGCATTGAAAAACGTAGTATGATACACGGCGTACGAGCAATAAATTACTCGGTTACGTTTAAAACACTCGCTACGCTCGTGTTTTAAATCAAACCTCGTAATTTATTCCTTTTCGCCCTAGTAGCATAAACTACTATTTTATATTCGATGTGCAAACACGACCTTCTACTTTGTTATAATAGTTATATAACTGTACGGAATCCTCAGAGCACGAGTCCTACCGCCCTTGACCGTTTTTTTTTATTGAAATAATAAATTGTATAAAAGTACCTCTTTCCGGTTCAGCTCCGACTTCCTTCCTGTAGTACTCGGCATCATCATCATCCTCTTGGTCCATCTCTGCGTTCTGCGACTCCGCGTTAGCCAGCTCCATCAATCTGGAAATGTAGTAGGTGTCAGTGGTGTCACTCACCGAGATGTCTCCGATTGTGTACTTGAGTTTCATGCATTGATATAATAAAGAGGAAGTTAGGGTATGTTATTATATCGTCAACTGAAAAATGGACCTCTTTGGAACGAGCGCCACTGAACGAATGAGATAGAGCGACGAGCGAGACGAAGCGAATAAATACAGGTACCGTGTCTTCCCTTTAGTTTTATCTAAGGTTTCATGACCGTGTTTTCTGTAACCTACATAATTGATAATATTATAGTTGACAACATACATACATTTTCAATGCATGTGCTCGTAAAGGCCCACTTTTTATGCATCAAAACCGAACAGAAAGTCGATTATTTTGCCCTAGGGCTTTATTATTATTTTTTTATTTATTTACAATGGTTGGCTAATTTGCAGCCTTTCCTGTGTACCATAAATGTTATACTTTTTTTTTCCACTGTTTAACGGCTCTGGATACAGTCCTTCTTAGCCAATCATAATTTAAAGTTCACAATATTATATTTGTTTTATTTCCTCACACTATGCATTGAAAAACGTAGTATGATACACGGGCGTAAGAGCAATAAATTACTCGGTTACGTTTACGTCCTCGTGGTTTATTCCTTTTCGCCCTTGTAGCTTTACTAACGCCTGGTCTTTCATAGGGGTCCGCAGAGACACCAATATGCCCCTACGGTATTTGAACCTAAAGTCTAGTATTTCTTATTTAGACTACAGTGATCTATATCGCTAGCATGCGCCAGAGATACAGCTCTATCTATCTCACGCAAGCCGCGTTTGTCAATGTGCGAGAGACAAACACTATAGCTGGCGTGTTATAGACTCCTTGACTTGTAAGATGTTACATACAATGATGCATATTCTGTCGGTACAAACCGTAAATGTAGCGTCAATACCTGAAAGAATAATTAAACATCGAGGACCGCCATGTTTCATTTATTTATTATTTACATTTATACTACACAATCCTTACAGGCTAACCTAATGCGATTGGTAACAAATTATATTTAAAGCAGTTTTTGCGAACTCCGTCAAAGAACAACTAAACAAATCGGTATCCGTAAGGTTGTCGATTCTGTTGAAAAGATGGAGTGCCTTTACAACAGGTGACTCTTTAAGAACATTTGTGCGCGCATGCTGCACGCAAAACAACTTATGATTTCTCGCGCGAAGATAGTTATCCGGCACAAACAGCTTCAAGGACGCTAGCAACCTCACTTCCAACTTATTATATCCAACCATACCTATAACAAATAGGGTTGGATACATAAGTGGATAGTATGGATAACTAGTTTCATGGTTTCATGGAAAACTAGTACGAAAAGAACGTCTTGCTTGTCACTTATTACATACCTCTGGCTCTCGTTGCCTTCTTTCTTCTTTTTGATACCTTCTAGAGACTTCTGTTTGAGTTCTTCCTTCTCGCGTTCCTTGCGTTTTACATTCTCCGCTTGCTGAGCCTTCCTCTTCTCTTTCTGACGCCTGAAACAAAATGATTATGTTACATAAGTACAAATACAAATACAAAAATCGTTTATTGGGCATCTAAGTCACACTAAAAACTTTACAGTGGTTGGAGTTACCAGTTAAGTAAAGATTTACCTGTATTAGGTGACTCCACTCTTACAAAGCTAATTACATAATAATATGACTTTGTTGAAAATTTATAAAGTAAAATTAGTTAAAAATATAAATTCCAGAGTTTTCTAAAATTAGATACAAAACTTATACAAAAATAATAATAACAAAAACCTTATACTGTTTACAATTGTGTTCAATATTTTATTTTAATATATTTTTGTAGTTGTATGCCTTTAATAGTGTTTGTGAGGGTGTCGTGGGTGTATGAGTGTGTTGTGGGTGTATGAGTGTGTATTGTGTAAAGGTGAGTTGTGAATGGAGTGTATGAGAGAATGTAGTGTGTGGTGTATGTGAGAGTAAGGTTATGAATATGCTGCTATTATAATGTGAGCCACTAAACTAAGTTTGATATCTGTATATAATTTGTATAAAGTTAATATGTTTATTAGGAATATCTATTGCAGTGTCTGTCGGTCTTTTTGATAAGCAATGGACAAATATTAATGCAATTTTGTTCTGTTTTTATGTGTGATAATGATAAGTGTTATTTCGTGTTAAATTATTTTGTTTTAATTTTTGATTGAAATTTTCTTCATGTCTTATGTCTTCTTTTTCTATGTTGTGTGTGATTGTGACAGCAAATAAACGATTTTCTGTTATATTCTATTCAATTTTAGCAATTAGCTAGGTGGTTTGATAAAAAGTTATGAATTACAATGTGACTTGAGAAAACGGAGCTGCCGGTCAAGTAAAACGAGTCGGTAGAAGAAGCGCGCAGTCTACCCTGTATACAGGGTGCTCTGAAATTTAACCTATTCCTTAAAAGGGGTTATCCAACCATCCATCAGCCTAGTTCGTCTACTGCTGGACATAAGCCTTTCCAGAACTTTGCCAGTGACACTGCTGCCCGTCACCAGTCTGTTCCATATAAGGCCCGGCCATTAGGGATGGATATACCGCCATCCATCGGTCCCAGGCATGGTGGGCCTCCTGGTTTTTTGCCTGTGAGCTGTCCTCTTACTCTCCTCCGAATTACTTCGAGGGGGTCTCCAAGTAAGATGGTGGTACCACCACAGTCGAGCCCGGCATCAGCTGTACCACCTGTTAAGGTGTTATACTAGAGATCATTTCCAACAAATAATGTCTATTAACTAAGGGTCGAAAATGATAATTTTTTTTCAAGTAAAACACGTCGATATTGCCAAAATTACAAAGTAAACAAGGTCTTCTCTCCACTTTAGACCTTTTATTTCTGAGATTATTGGAATTCAGGGCATGTATTTTTTTTATAAATGATCACTCATTTATCATTAATCAGAAAAATAACAAATACATAAGTGCCGAGACAGGACTAGTTATTCTTAAATTATTTTGAGTTATATTAAGTTTGAAAAATATCTTAAAAACCTCCGTAACTCGGAGACCATTAATTTTCGACCCCTAGTTGATACAGCTCAATTTCAAGGAATAGGTTGAATTTCCAAGCATCCTGTATATATAGCTAGTAATAGAAATGAGAAAACTTTACTTCTTCTCTTCTCTCTTTTTCTTGATGAGAGCCTTTTCTTCTTCCGTCTTCTCGATGAGTTCGTGGAACAAGACTTCACCGTCCATGAGGCCGTCTTCTACCTAGAACAAACATTACTATGTACGGTCAACAGAACAGGTCAGAACCAGGCCCCGCGCGAAACTTCACTCCTTATAACCATCCATTGCCGGATTAAGCCAGCCAGTAGCAAATTCTAAGAGGCCCTTAGTTTGCTTTACTTAGATCATAAGTTTATGATATTAGCGACTGCGATGTTTTGTTTTTGCATTGTTTGTGCGATAAAGATGGTTAAATAAAACACCTTTTTTACAAAAAACTTTTCTCAATTATTGTAGGCAAATTGACTAGTCAAATCAATGTCTCCAAACAAATTATATTCTATGTTCATTAAAGGGTAATGTTTCGCGTCCGGTACAAAATTCACAACTTAAGATTGATAGATATATGAACAGGCACATCAACTTTAAGCACGCTTTTTAACACACAAATGCTTTGTTGTTTTTTAGAACATGAGTAGCTGAAATGTAATGATGTAGTACATTTTTACAATCAGCTCATAAAGCCCTTTCGTTTGATAACCCACACGACAGGTGTCACAAGCAGGCCAAAAGTGAGACAGTTTCGTGTTCGTACACGTCTTGAAACTCACACATGCGCAATCTGTCTCAGTTTTTACTGCGCGGCAACACTCACTAAGCGCACTCATGTTTACGAAACCGTAAACAATGTTGACAGCGGTACGTCTTGACTTTTTATGTGGTCTGTCTGAGGACAGGAATAGGAGATCTGTAGTCATCCCTAACCCTCTAGCAGAAGGGTGGGAGTATAGGTACCTATGTGATTATTACTGCTTAGCTGATTCATTAAGATTTGGATATAAAAGTACACCGGAGGTGTCTATATTTATCGGTGCGCCCCGACGAATAGTATTTTAATCTATATCGCGGTGCGTAGTCACGTGACAAAGTTGCATTATGTTCGCTTGATTCGTCACTACTAATATCGAATCGTTGGTACAGTGATGAGGGCACTAAGTTTTAGTAACCAGGTTTGTGTGGTAAAACCACAGCAGATTTTTCATTTTTGTGTTTTTATGCTAAGTTAGGTTCAAAGTATCCGGCGATCGCCATAGACTTCGAGTATTAGGTATTTTTTTAATCGATGAAGAGCCAGTCCATCGACAAAGCGCTATTAAACGGTACGAACCGCGTTCTAGATTAAAATACTATATTATTATACCTATAAATAGATACTTATTTCACGGCGGCCATTTTGGTCGACGGGTACAGTAAGCTGTATATACCTTGATAAGTTGGAAGGATATCCTGGGCCCGAGCTCGACGAGCCGAATGGCCGACTTGGACTCCGCGGCGGCGCCTCTCGTCGCCAGAGTCTGGGGCAGTACTATCTGGGAGTTGGGGTCGTCTTCGAACTCGCTCTCTGAGAGTAGCGCAGCCCTGTCGGGTTAGATAATATTGTAATTTTGGTTACGTCCATGTAATACTTATTTATAGTTATACATATATGTCGTGGCCATATCGTGATCTGATCGGCCATAACACAATTTGTTCAAACTAAAGGGGTCGCCTCGCTCCGCTCCGCTTCGCTCGGCTTCCGAATTTATTTCCACGCTTCTTCCACGTCGCTTGTCGTCGCACCGTACGCTGTATGGTACAGTACCAGGCCATTTGAAGGTTGCATCGTGCTTTAAAAAGAGATACTCGGCTAGCTTCGGCTACCTTCGGCTTTGTAGAGCGTCATCTTTGTCACACGAAACACTAACAGTCCGGTATCTATTAGAAGCTGCTAAAACTTGTTTTATGAATTTTTTTAGAAATCAAAACAAAAAAGAACATGTAGTAGGTAAAAGACAACATATATGTACTATGTATGTTAATTTATTTATTTTTATGAAAACCTAGTTTTTATTTCCAACCAAATGACAAAATACAAAAAACTAATAGATATGTGAAGCCACTCCGTGTCATTTTACTAATCAGATTCTAAATTCTCAATTCCTTCCATATCGTCATCTCTGTCACTATCCCCTGTATTTATCACCAGCCTATCAGTATACATATCATATCAGTTAACCTACATGTTTTCTTTTAGTTTTGATTTCTAAAAAAAACCATAAAACAAAGTTTTATCAGCTCGTAATAGATACCGGACTGTTAGTGTTTCGTGTGACAGAGATGACGCTCTACAAAGCCGAAGCTAGCTGAGTATCTCTTTTTAAAGCACGATGCGACCTTCAAATGGCCTGGTACTGTAAGTCCTTGTTCAATATAAATTGGTGAAACGAGAGCGAGAGGGAACGGACGTGTATTCGGCCATCTTACGGTTATTTTATTTTGTACGAACAAGAAATGAGTACGAAGTGTGACGGCTGTGTATCAGCCATTAAGGATATACTGTTCATGGAGTGCTCGAAAGAAAAGTGCAAAAAGTCATACCACCTAAAGTGCCTTGGCTTGGCTAGTGAACAAATTGAAGAGTTAGGTGTGGAATACCAGGAGTTATGCCCAGCAATTGCAAGATTCCTAAGATGGGAAACTCGGACACTCCGGAAATTATAAGTCCGTGACTCCAGTTAGAGAAACTAGCGGCTTCGTGAACACTCAGCCACGAGGTCTTCGCAATATTGAAAGATTAGAAGTGTATACGTTGCCGCTATTGACGGTACCGCATCCAATCCAAGAGATGGCAACGCTATACACAGGCATCATAAACAATCAAAATCAAGCGTTCATTATTTCAATAGACTACAGTGCTACAAGGATCTGATGACAAGTGGATGACAGTGACAGGGGAGCGCAGCTGTGAAACAAGGAGTATGGTAGCGGCGTTTGTTCAGATTTTGAACACAATCAATCCACGCGCTATAAGATGTGTAAGCACCTTGTAGCACTGTAAAACCAACACCTTCTTTATATCAGGTCTTACAACTGAAATGGCTTCTAGAGATGACGTCATCACTAGTGGTACATGCAATATTACTTTAGGATTTTCAACAAAATATTTTCATTCCCATTTTATTTTTAAGTACCGTATTTATTCATAAGAATTAAGAAACTTATTACTTTTGAATTGTTTACATATTTATGTGTTATTTCTATAGTTCTTGCTTTTTTTGTATTAATTATTAATTAAATTTTAAAAAAGTTGTGAAATTGCTTTCTATTTTTCATCCGGTCTGAAACGTCAAATAAAATAAAAATCAATAAATCTGCCAAACTCCCCTAAAGAAATGTCTTCCTTGTACCACTAGTGATGACGTCACATTAGAGTTGTCAGGCCTGTACTGAATGTATACTGACAGGTGTGACAGTAGGTGTTGGTAAAACGTAAAACCCACTTACTTATCAAAAAACTCTGACATGTCACGACATCTGTTCAGGTTGGGTATTTTTCCTTGCACTACCTGAAAGTAAATACATTTACAAACTTCAAAGTTGTATTACTATTAGGGTTTCATTTTAAAATAGCTAATAATTAATTATAATAATAATAAATTCAAATAGAATCCAAGTTACCTTTTTAGTCCCTTTGTTGAGACCGACAGGGGTGGCTCTGATGACGTAGTGCCTGAGATCTATGAGTTTTGTGGCCGGGTTGTAGTTCATCAGCACACAACGCCGAATGTTCTTCAGTTTAACCTGAAAGAGAGAGCATTGGGTTGAGACTAGACCGAGATGGCCAATTGTTCTTTAATTTCATAAAAATATTTCATATTAACCCCTTCGCTGCTTAAAACACACCAGCATCACATCGTATCGTGCGCAAATACATCCCTGGCGCTTTGCCTACCAAGTATGCTAAAAACACATAAGGTGTGATCGGCTCCCGGACGCCAGTGCGCAGTTACACCCTTGTCACCCATTTTTTGTTATTTTGCGCACGAATATTGAGATCCGTGCCGCCAACATTTTCAGTGAGTCGTCTTAAGATGACCAGCAGATGTGTTAATGTTGTGATGTAAGTAATTTATACTGTAAGGTACGAAATTTCCTTCAGTCACACATCCATATTAAGGTGGATGGCCCAAGGCAATATTCATACAAACTTGTGGGAACCAATAATGACAACAGAACTATTATTATTTCATTCTGTTACCTTTTCCCACACAATCCATCAACTTAATATCCACGAATAATCAGTTTTTTATACAAACTGTTTTTCAATCTAATTTTGCTATTTAACACTTTCGTAATCCAATGTGTGGAAGTTTAAAATTTCCAAATTAGACTGTTAAAACATTTTGTTAAAAAAAAAACTGATTATTTGCGAGTGTAACATTATTTGAATGTGTAAAAGAAAGTAACAGAACGAAACTATACTACTTTTGTCGTCGTTATTGGTTCCCACAAGTTTTTTATAACAACTGCCTTGGACCATCAACCTTCAGTAGGTCACGCTTTTGCTTGCTTGGTTTAAATTTAAATATATTTTATCGATTTTTCTGGGAGGTTATCCAAATTATCTGGAGGGGGCCGTGCCCACCCCGGGCTGGCTAAACCAATGATGATAACTAACCGTAGTAATGTTGATAGTAGGGAACATATTCTGGAACATGGTGGCCATGAGCTTCATATGCATGCCTTCTCCGGAGAAACTATTGAGGACGATCAGTGGTGCCTGTTGGAACGCCTTCTCTATGACGTACTGCTTTCGCAGGGATGATCTCACGTCACGGGAGAGACTGTACTGAAAGTTAAATGTATTTTCAAACACAAACACGTAATATGCAAGTTTTGCTGAGTTTGAGAGTGTAAAAGGATACTGGAATTACACAGTGGAATGACAAAGTTTAATTGAATGACAATCCATATGGTATAGTATGGTGACAACCACATCAAGAAGGAAGATCTCAAGTATCTTGAGTACTCAGATATACTTGGATTTATTAAAAGAAGTGGAAGATTTGAGGAGGGAATGCCCCTGGGACATTAGGATACCAAAGCTCTAAGCAATGGGAATTGGATGGATAACTCCAAATGGAGAGCCGACCATCGGCTTGTGCCCAGCTCAGGGATGCCTTCCCACCTCAAAATCATCATCATGGTATATAGCAAATTTTTTGGACCTTTAATTTTATTACAATCTTTATCTACTCCCCTCCCATACTACAAAATAGTATTTTGTGCAACTGTAACATAATGTGAAACATTGGGACATGAGAGTTTGTTTACGAAACAAACGCAGTGAGTTTATTCCCTTGTGAACTTCATCATCAATTATTTAAGAACCTAGCTCTTGTCGAAGCTAAAGATCTTCAATCATTCTCTGTCAATAGCCAAATCCTTTACCACTCATAGATATAGGAAACAAGGCATATTTGCCTTAAGACAATAATTGTTTATGTTCAGATGTCTCCGCAATCCTTCCACTTATTTCAATAACGCAAACACAAAAACTATAATTACAGCCCACACATTCATATAACTCACGCACACTAAATAGTAGGGATGCATCAATACGCCGTTTTGCTAATACAATAACAATACTCTTATAAAAATATCGACGATTCTTGCATAAAGCTTATTTTACTCACCACTCACACTTACCATATCTCCCTTGTTTGCTTTACCGATGGTGCCACTCTCCTGCCTTTGCTTTAAGATGGTCACTGACTATGATCCTTGGTGGGCCCCTTCCTCTTTTCCCTTGTATTTTCCCCTCAAGTATGACTTTAATTAAATGATCATAGTTACCTAAGTAGGTGTCTACAAATCTTGTTAACTTACCTGATGAATTTTGAAAGTCAATGTAGGTCCCCGAGGAAGCCTAGCAAGTTTTAAATAAGTGCCTGAGTCTGTCTCTGTAAAGATCATCATGTGAGACACATGGAGGTACCCAGACACTGACAGGAAGTCCTTTATTGTGTTGTTTTTTCTTTCCTGAAATCAAGTCGGCAGTTGGAAAACATGATTATGTAAGAACTTTATTTCAAAACTATCTTCAAAGTCCTTAATCCAGTGGCGTACACTCCATAGGAACAAAAAGAAATATATGCCTACCTTCACAAATACCCATCATTTACGCATTTATATTTAGAATTTGTTATGAATTTTCTGTTAAAATAGAACCAATTGTTTTTCCCATGAAGGGATAAAAACAGATATTTTGAATTTTGCCTACCATATGTAAATCATGTGTATTTGTTAGGGAAGTGACAACTTGTTTTATTATGACCAGGTTCTCTAAAAAGGCCGCTTTAGATTAATCATATTATGATTCCGTTCTAATACAGTCTATTTTGCACGCTTGAAAAAACTCTGACTCCATCCTACTTTCAAATCATTTTATGATTCACCCGAGTCGGCCTTTTAGATCCCTAGGTATGGTATTTGATTTAAATGCTGATGCGAAACTGCGAGACCATCGGCATAACAAAAACTAACCTTTAACTGTGAGGCTGTGAAAGGTTCCATTATCTCTCTGAAATCCTTCGTCAGGTCTACGACATCCTTTGTGCAGATGCCGCGGTGGATGACGAAGGAGTGCGGAGCCTTTACCAAGTGTTCAGGCTCTAAAGATTCCTTAGTCACTGCGTTTCTCTTTACACAACGTCCTTTTCGTTTCCCCATATTATAAGCGTTCTATTCACACGTGGTTTTGATATTAAATAGATTCACCTACAAAGTTCGCAATTTTGAAAGTAAATTTTACACAAAATACTGTTGTCTATATTTAAAAAATTAAATAAAATCTTTTAGAGGTTATAAATATTTACCATGCACTCGCATGTTTTTGACATTGACAGTTTTTTTTTGTTTTTGGTTTCTTTTCCCACTAAGTGGAAAAGCAAAGGGACTTTAGCCCATACAGCCATGTCTGAGGTAATATTTTTTATCTGTTTGTAGACACTATCCTCTTCTGTTGAGGATCATCTGAAAGGTCTGTATTGTCCTAGTCACTGTCCAGTCGTTTCCGCTATAATGCTAGCCTTATAACGCAAATACAACTGGGTTAGAAAAAACACATGAAAAGGCACAGCCCGCACTTTTGTTTCATTGAACAACACACTGCACTGGTTACGGCGATTTTAATTCACAATATTCTATCACTATTGTTGATCAAAACACGCAAAATGCAATATTTTTTCAATAAAACAAAAAAACGACGCCATCACATCTTCGCGCCTTTTTTCCAACCAGTTTTTTTTTTATTGTCATTTTCTTTCCTTTATGGAAAAGGCTAAAGGCGTAAGCCCATACTGCCTGGCCTTATTTTAGTTTCTTTTCTTGTGTGTATTCGTATATCCTCTCTTGAGGACGACGCCATCCGTAGAGAGAGTAATTTACTCTCTCTACGATGCCATCACATCTTCGCGCCTTTTTTTTCTATTGGTAGAACCTACGGCGGCGTTCAGTTTGATCGTCAGACGCTTAGAACAAGGAAAACAATGTTTTGAGGTCAGACGACACCCATCTAATTTGCCATCTCTTTTGCACGCGTCGAATTTGTGAATGCTATCAGCTGTCAATATTAAACGGCTGTTGTCTGATGATCAAACTAAACGCAGCCCTGTACTGGAATTTGTGAACACAGCTTCTGATTTTTCTGGTCTACAAAACAAAAGCACATCAAATGTGGGCTAGCTATGTATTTAACTAGGTATGTGTACTTCATAGGTGCAGACCAAGAGAAATCAGCTAGTACCAGAGGGCTGGCTCTAGGATCTCATTTCAGGGGATATTACTTACATGAACATTTTTTTCATTTTTATGCAGTCAAAAAAAATCAATGGTAAATAATAATTATATTTATCCTTTCGCACATAAATAGATAAGTTTGTATTTATTTATGTTGTTGCGAGGGGCCATGCCATATTTGTACGATTCAAGATAGAAGTAAACGGAGAGGAATATGTAGGATTTAGGCTTTCCAGAAAGCGGAAATGTCCTACCGTGAGTTCAGGCCTCGATAGTCGCTAACGACTGCATAGAATATTTATATTTGAAATTGTACAGCGCCCCTAGCGGTTTACGAGAGAAACCAGAATTTTCAAGACGAAATATTTTAAGCAGTCGCTAACGTGTATGGAGACCCCATGGGAGACCCAAACTCATGGTAGACATACTGTAAACTAAATGAAAAAAACTCGACAAGACAAATCAAAACAGCTTTATTTCCTGCTGGCTCGTTTGCAATATTTCAGTAACCTGCACATGGATTCTATACTATTTTATTGTACACTCATTTTACTGAATGTCTGCCTGAGGTCGAGATATAAAACTTGCTAATTTCAGACCAAAACACTTGCTTAAGACCTAGGACAATACTGAATAGCTACCATTCATTTACGTGGTAAAAAGAATTAGTATTCATTGTAACTATTAGGTATGGTTTGTCACATTTGTATTGGTAAACATTCATTTAGGTCTATTAATTTATTATCCTATGTTTATCGTACAATGTAGAGTGCAAACCCAACTATACTACTTACTGTTTTATTCGTTTTAAAAAGAACAAGTATTTGGATAACTATGCACCAGTCGAATAACATAGATCTAGATTTAGAAGTAAATGACAGCGCCAGTTTACAAGTGGTGCAGTAGAAAAAATAATTATAATTAGCAATGAGGAACTCGCGATAAACAGTCTGCAATCACTTCATTACCAAGTTTAAGAAACGAATCCCATACAAATGGAAAATGGGGTGGAACTTTATGTTCTTGATACAAAAGCGACTAATGTTATACCTAAAAAATTAGCTATAACTAGAGTTCATTCTATTCTATTACCAGTGAGGTATCAGTATAATTTAACATGCATGACTTCGGCTGTTAACTAAATCTAGATTAATTCTAAGACACTTTTGACCAAAGTCACGATTAGATGAAAAAAATTTGCTACTCGAGATAGGGGTGCAGGGCAATTCTCTCTTATTTTGTTAGAGATCAAAACAGTTTTAGTTAACAGACCCATCAGTTCTAAAAAAACCGAGCGACTCCCAACTGGGTTCTCCTAACATTAAAATGGTATTGCTATACTGAACAATTTATCATAAGCGAGTCGACCGACCTTCCACCCTACCCTATACTGCAGGGCATCTGTAAGATACGAAGTAACACCAAAAAGTTAATTTCGAAGCATTATTCTGATGATATGAGCTTAATAATGATGACGTGAGTTCAAAGTGAATTATTAGAATAATTATATTATTAGTGAGAATGATAAAGGCATCGATAAATGGGAACAGTGCCTTAATTAAAAGATAATGTTTGAGCCAAAGCAGAAGAAGCGATTTTATAAGTCTCTAGTTTTACATAGACAGTCATGGCGTTAGGTGCTATAAAATTATAATCTAGTTTGTCCGCACGAAACAGGCACCTCTTAGATATGGTAAGGGCCTGAGAGACTTTTCTTGGTCTTGATGAAATGGGGATGATTTTACTGATCTTCTATTATGATGTAGCCTTTAATGCACATACCTAGCGATATAAAGTTTATATTTTCATAAATGAGGTCTACAAACGATTGAATCACTATAATACTTTACTAAACGCACCGAAGTACATTGACTACAATGAGAACAGCCCCTTATTGTCTAACTTCAACATCTATCGCTATCGCTGAAATGACATCAATCACACATGATTTTTAGCCAATCACGATACATTTGAAAACGGTAGCACTAGATGTTGAAGTTATTAAAATAAGGCCTCTGCTCCGTTCCAAATTTTATCATTTTGTTAAAAGCTCAACCCATAAAGCTCACAAAAATACTAGAAATATACATGTTAGATGAGAGGGAACAGTGTTAAAACCGCGCACAAATTATAGTATATAAAATCTTAACAAAAATATGCTCAAATTCGAACAATTTTATAAAGTACAAAAAATAGACGTTACAGGTAATGCCTGCCGGCTTGATGTCGTAAGACGAGTGAAATCGAGGTCGAAAATAATATGAACAATGTTACAAAACAACACACGGTGTGCTTCCGATGCTGAGTTTGATCCCGGGCTGAATGCTTTAGTGCTGGTCCATCTGCAGACAGGAGAAATGGGTTATCTTTCTTACAACCCTCACATGTTACATCACTAAAATCAAGGTGGGGTACAGGCACCGGCACGGTTTAAGAGTCACGAGCAAAATTGGCGGGAAAATGCGCAGAAGTCATTTATAGGGACTGTTTGGGATGACAGAAGAGGGGCGCGACGGGAGGGCAGGCGCCGCGCGGTTTTTGTGATTGGTTTGTTAGTCGCTCTGTTTGCCGCGTTGTCACCGCATGTCTCCGGGGGCTTGAGTACAGTCACGGAAACAGAGTAAAGCATATTATTTTATTAAATTCGGTTTTTGAGCTGCAATTTAGTTACCAAGATGCCGAAAAACAAAGTTTTGACTTTTTTTGGTCTTTTGTTTGACTAAAGAATTTTGAAGGATTTTTGAATGAGTTTTGATGTACATTCCATCGAGTTGAAACTCTGCTTAAAACAAACTGTGTGAAAGGCCTACAGTTTCTTTTTCGCGAGTTCAGGCTCTTACCGCCTTATTTTTCATAACGAAAAAATTCAGTGACTGCATGAGAAGTACTGTCTGCACTCAACCACAAAATAACCACTTACAGAAGGTTCACTCCGCATAACTAGCGAAAACAGGCGCACGCACACATAGACGCGTACGTATGACGATCTCGGATGAAGTCGGTCGAATGCCAATACGAAATTCTGCCGAGATCATCATACGTACGCGTCTATGCATGTGTGCGTCTGTTTTCGCTCGTTGTATGGAGTCGGTCTTCTATTTTGTGAGTCAACTCACATTGTATTCCAAAAGTAAGCCTCCCTTTCGCACCTGTCCTATTTACGCCTACTTTCGTCTTTATCACCCGCCCTTTATGTCAACACTCACTCGTGTAACGCGGCTCATTTAAAAGTAAGTTAATCATATATGGACGCCTTACAGTTGTACTGTTTTTAATCAGCAGAATTATTGCTTAAATATTCCCTTTCGCGCGCAATACGCTGATTTTATTGTGGGTGGCTCTAAGTAGTTGTCTGTGAGAATTAAATGTGGGACATTGGGGGACAAATTCGAGACGATTTTTATAAGGCGAACAAAAAAAGACAAATGCGGGACAGTTGGCAGCCTTACGTGTACACACAGCCAAAGAATTGAATAAAAATATTTTCGTTTAATTGGGCGTCTGATTGATTCAAATAACTATGTTTTTTTTTCAATAATTTTTAGTCCAGTGGAATTAATACCTAGCTAAAAATGTCACCATGTCCCCTAGTCTTCTAAAGCTAAAATTTAAATTTTAATATGATGTTGAGCCATAGACTACAGGAAAACTGCAGGGTTTATCGAGTAACAGTTGCAGTTTTTTTTATATAATACAGTAGTTTAATTTGGTCTATTGATTGCTCATTCTAGTAACGGTACGGAACCCTAATTGTGCAAGCCCGACTCGCACTTGGCCAGATTTTGCTTTGATATATATATTGTTCTGACAGCAGCACATAGATCAAAGACAATAATCACTATGGTTAAAAATGTGAGGCGAGGTAAACAGAATGGTCAGAAAAGTGAGATTATCTAAAAAAAAAAAAAAAAAAAGTTCAAGTGCGAATCAGACTCGCGTGCCTAGGGTTCCGTATCGTGGATGAAAAAAAATAATTTTTTTTGGTGATTTTCTCAACCGCTATATTTTTTTTGTATTCTTTACGTAAACACATATTACCATATTTTTCGGTCCACCAGTTTTGGAGATAACGGCCCCCCCCATAGCTCTTTAATACCTATAATTAAATACGCATATTGTATTTATATGAAATATATTTTTTATTTATTCTACTCTTTTTTTATATTTCTCATTTGTGTTCAACTTTTTTTAAATCGCTATAGTTTTCCTGTAATTGGCCAATTATGATCGATAACCGAATTTTTTTTCATACTTTTCGGTCCACCAGTTTCGGAGATAAGGGGGGGACAGGACATACATTTTTGTGGTTTTTCTCGAAACCAGTGCCAGTAAATATAGAAAAAGTATATATTTTGCTAATCAGCTTTTTATCATCTACAATTTTATACACATATTGTATTTTTAGGACAATATTTTTGATTTTTCTTTCTTTTGTGTTGAAAATATTATGAACAATTTCAAATTTAGCAATTTTTTTTACGCTATGTTATGTGGACAAATTAATGCTATTTTTGTGCCAAATTTCAAGTCTTTATCTTAAGCGGTGCTAAAGTTAAACATACGGACAATGGAGTCTCACCATATTGATTCCTTTTGTACCTTTTAGGTACTACGGAACCAAAAAAAAACTATAAATTGTATGGCACATATAGATTATTATAATAGGTTCCATCTAAGCATACATTTTTCTTAATTCTCATCTTACTCTGCACCTGCTAAATTTCAGCCAAAAATGTTGAGCGGTCGGAGGAGCAACACTTCCCGAGGATGCCTCAATTAGAGACAAAACACGTGTCAGAAAGTTGTCTTACTTGTTATTTAATATTGCTTTATATTTGTACTCATACTGTTTGCATGTGCGTTTTATGCGGGAGTGTTTATTATTATAAATGCGAAAGTGTATTTGTTGGTTTTTCTTTCACGCAGCGATGCATGGAGCAACGGATCGACGTGATTTTTTGAAAGAAAGAAAGAAAATAAATTTATTGGCGCGTTCACAAAAATTTTTTTTTGCATAGAGATGAGATGAGAGTTGGAGAGCTGGAGGCTGGAGAGCGACAAGTGACAATTTTTGAAACCGGGATAAAAGCTAGTTCTGAATACATATATCCACACGCTGATGATGTACAAGGTGGCGCAAAAGAAATGTCATAATTTGAATTGGCTGCCGTTTTTGCAGATGGCGCCAAATATAGAGAATTTATTGTCAACAACCCATGGAGCAATACACACCTCAAGAAAGTGGAATTATTGTTACTTTTTATTTGACAAGTTTTAATCTCTTGTTTTGGAGATTAGAACTGGCCGTCCAGATCGCCAGATCTTACAGCACCAGACTTCTTCATTTGAGGCTTTTTAAAATCTCACGTTTACCACAACAAACCACGAACCTTACAAGTCTTGAAAGATAACGTTGAAGAAGAAATCGCCGATTTGGTGCCAGATGTTTTGCGAGCAACAATTCAAAATGCCGTAAAACGAGCGCAATTATGCATCAACTCGGGAGATGGCCATTTGAGCGATATACTTTTTTCCTATTATTATCATCAATTTTACACTTTCAAATAAACTTTTTATGAAAACAGAGCTTTTTTTTTCATTTATAACAAAATGGCAGCCAATTCAAATTATGACATTACTTTTGCGCCACAAATTACTTTCGCAAAGTAACACCTTCAATCAACAATTCTATAAAAAATATTATTACATACGGCTTGAACACTCACGTGTGATTGTTGTTGACTATATGCCAACCGTTTCACCGATACAATTTCGGCATTATCGACACTCACCTTGATAATGCCGAAATTGTATCGGTGAAACGGTTGGCATATAGTCAACAACAATCACACGTGAGTGTTCAAGCCGTATGTAATAATAATTTAGTATGTCAGCTCACGCGAGTTTTAATAACAATTTTATAGGTCAAGTTCTATAACTTTGTTGCATTGTAACATTTCTGTTTTTGGATGAAACCCTAATAACGAACCTGTTCCTGTCCATTGGCTTCCTGAGATTTCATGACGTCTGGCAGGTCGGGGGGCGAGGAGTATGGGGTCAGATCGAGGGCCTCAAATTCACCATTTTCCTTCCTGGAAGAAAATATATTGACACATTGACTTTAATGGATGACATTCGTTATTTTGAAACAGGCCTGGACTGGAATCTGAAACCAGCCTAGGTATTTTTAAGATGCCCTACTATTGATGAGTTTTCTGAATTTATATGCAGAGTATTAGTATAATTATCACATCTTATAGGTAAGGTATAGGTATAGGTATTACCACAGGTAAGTTTTGTATTTTAGTCTGCTTTTTGAAATACGTAGATCAATTTTGCTAACATTTGCAAATAGTACTTTTCTATAATGTTGTGTAAATTTATTAAATTATTAAATGTCCTAACGAGACATAAAAAATTAATTAAGAGCACTATGTTCTACCTGATGGCGTACAAATGTTAAGTAGTTTTTGTTTTTAATTAAATTATTATATTCAATGTATATGCAAACACGAAAGAGTGTTAAATTCAAATAGAAATACCAAAACGATTAATAATCTACATAAAATGTCTATAGTAAATAAACTAGTAAAATTGAAAGAAAATTAATAAAATTAAGAAAATAAATAAAATTAAAATTATAATTAAAGAAATTATCAATTTTACTTATTTAGTTTATTCAGGAAATTAACAGTGATATATTCACTCTAAACAATATTTCAAAAGTTAAACCAATAAGGCCAATAACAAATTTCCCCAACTGTTAAAAATAATAATCAAAACTTAACTAATTTATTACTCCGAATTTAGACTACTAATATATTTAAACATTTAAAGACAATAAAGCAACTTACCTACCTAATGTAATTCTTATTTAGTTTAATTTGCCCATTTGTTTGGCAAGGTGTATGTGTTGTGTGGAGTTAATGTAAGTTAATGTAAGATGAGTATGTATGAGAGAGTATGAGTTTGTGTAAGTGAGGGGAATGTAAAAAGGGAGAGGGTGTTTAGCAAAATCATAACTATCATTATAAGTAGGTAATTCATTATTCCTGGAGTTTCCATATGGATCAATGATAAAGAATTTT
Organism: Ypsolopha sequella; assembly: GCA_934047225.1. Taxonomy (NCBI): domain Eukaryota; kingdom Metazoa; phylum Arthropoda; class Insecta; order Lepidoptera; family Ypsolophidae; genus Ypsolopha; species Ypsolopha sequella. Next base: position 27,142,110 of record OW203990.1, on the reverse strand, counting down.
TTATTTGTTAGCTAGACGAATGAGAGGAGATGATTGGGTATAGTTTGTGTGAACAATGGGTACATAATAAAAGAGTCTAGCAGAGTGCTGGGTGCGAAATGAGGGGGCTTTAAGGGGAAAGTTAGATACCATGCTCATGCTATTAATACGACTAGTAACAATGTAATATAATAAAGACATATCAAGCAAAAGCTGGCGATCCTCAAGCGAAGGAATGCGATGGTGTAGACAAGAATCTTCCTATTTAATTTACTGGCTTTAAAATTTAGATTGTCTCAAAAAAATCTCCTGTATTTTTTCGATACACTGTTTATAAGTTATGTAATGTGGTGACCATACAGAAGATTCGAATTCCAATTAACTTCGAACATAAGCAAAATACACAGCCTTAAGACAAGAAAGGTCCCTTAATTCACCACATATCCGCATTACGAAACCTAAACTTTCATATGCCCTGCTCACAATTGCATTAATGTAGTGCTCGAACGTTAATTTTGAGTCAAGGCTCACACCCGGATCTTTGACCACATCTACTCACTGTATGGGATAACCACTAATATTATAAGCATGTATGACAGGATTACGCTTCCTGGATAAACTTATTTGGACACATTTAGCAACATTAACTTTTATCCGATTTTTAATGTAATAATTACTAAGTCAGTCCAGATCAGCTTGTAGTAATTCACAATCACCTTCATCATATAAAGTAAAATATATTATGTAATCAATTATAAAATGACTGTACGTAATTATTAATATCTGTATTAACTAATCCTAGATAATTAAGCCTACCTTGTATATAACTAACACAATGAGTTCTTTTTGTTACTCGAATAAAGAAATATTATTATTATTCTTTTTATTTATTATTATTAATATCCAAGTATATTTTCTTATCATCCTCATACAGCAAGAAGTTGGAGTCGTGAAATACACTATAAATATAATAGATAAAATAATGGACCCAAGTGAGAGCCTTGAGGAACACCAGAGGGAATATCAACGAAACTTAAGCGATGACCACCGAGCACAACTGCTTGTCTCCTATTTGAAATATAAGAAGTCAATAGCATTTATCAAGTAAAAACAAATAAATATTTTTGCAGCCATACAGAATATGCTATTATGCATTAGTGTTGTTTTTGAGATCCATAAATACAAGTCATTTCTATACTGGTCTGTTACATCATGGAGGTGTACTTGCGAGACCTCAACAAAGAGCTTACGGTTTGTTTTTACAAACATGGCAACTTCAAAAATGTAAAGTGGGGTCATGGTTAGTATTCTGAGAGCTCTAAAATACGGTTCACAAGTGTCACCCTGTATAATTATTATATAGTAAAACTATTACCTGTTAATAAACTATAGTGTGGTCCCCGAGTCGTGGTAAAGTAGTCCGTTTACCCCTCAGTATTATTATACTGAAGACGAGATAAGAGACGTAGCAGGAAATACGTGGACTAGAGAGGCAAAGGATAGAGAGAGATGGAGGTTCCTGGAAGAGGCTTATGTCAAAGACAATCTAGGAGAAGAAAACTAATAAAACAAACAATATTATTGTTAAAATCTTTAACCTAGAAATAAGCTATAAATAAATAAATAAAAAACTATTTTAAACATTTTAGTAAACGTCTGCAGTTACATTATTTTGTTAAATGTTTATGAACTGTTTATGAATGTTTACCTGAGAGCCAGTCCGATAGGAGCGGGACATTGAGCCTTAGCAGTAGCCGAAGTGAGTCCATATTCAGCCAGTGTCCGTTCATCTTCCATCAACTGACTGTCTTTGTTGAACAACATCTGGCTGGCTGGAGTCACCTTCAGGATTCCTAGAAAATGTATTGGTTAGTAGGTTTAGGCTAGATTAACGCGAATTGAATTGAAGTCTTAAGGTGACTGGTTTGTAGCAAAATAGCGAAAAATAGCCAATAGCATTGCAATGAACTACCCAACACAATAATCCCATCTAAAAATAGTATTTTATTCATAATATTCAAACTGTTCTTACCTTCAATCATTTTCTTCAGTTCTAATACGGTCGTTGTGTCTTTCGCGTCTGTGAAAATAGTCATTTTTTTCCGCCTAATCATCAGAAAGACATCCTGAAAACAAATTACATTTTTGAGGTTAGTTATTGAAGATGATTATGGTGGCAAATGCCACCAAAGTTCACCCTATTTATTTATTTTAGTGTCGATATGTAGTATTTAATGATCTTACCATTTTTGGATTAATAAATAAAAACTATACAACTAAATAGGCAATAATTTTCAATATAAACGCTATTTTCTCAGGCGTATGTACGTACGAAAATTAAAATGACAACTAATGGATCGTTTTCAATTACAAGAAGATTTATTTATTTTTGTTAACAAATCTGCAATTTGATTGGCTTATTAGATTATATATCAAATTTAAACCAATGAGACGGGGAGGTTTAGGTAAGCTATTGTTTTCAGTGCACTATTTGATTATTTCATGAGTAGTACACTCAAAACATGGATATTGCTATTTTTTTTTTTAGTATCCAAACTCAGGAGTGCGTTAATTTGTAAGAAAATTGCTTTAGATATTAGGTACAAACTATAAAGCTTTATGCTAGGGCTGCACCTGCGTCGTAGCGCGCTAAAATCTACTATATATGAGTCTGAATTAAGAATATGATTGCACCCGTAAGCATGGAACATTTCACAAGAAGTACCTATGTGAAAAATCACACCTTCTCCCAAAGAGTACATTATTATGCCTTCTGCCTTCCTTCATGTAGTCAGTTAAAAATCACAGAGCATTTGCATAGAAGAAAGAGCGAGTGAGTGGGGACGAATTGTGCAGAATGAATTAAATACTCACAGTGGGCGTGTTAGAAAGAGGAAGGCATATTTAGCTGATTCGTCGCTACACGAAAAGGAATGACGTCACATTGGTGCACTTTGTCCTTGACTAACAAAAAAGAGTATTTAAAAACGCCATAAGGAGATAATTTTCTACATTAATTAGGTCACAAAATCAATTTTTGTTTACGAACATGGAGCTAGAAATATCTGTGTTTATGAAATGAAATTTTTCTCTTGACATGGACCCTTCGGCAAGTGACCGAAGCATGAAACTTGGTACAGATGTAGCCTAGGTCAAAATGAGCAGATTTAGGCCTGGCCCCAGCAGTCCCGGACTTAATGTGGGGGGGGGGCAGAGGGGGGAAGTAAGCTCCCGCCGCTTTGTAAACAAATAATGCTAACGCATCGCAATTTCCTATTAGGGCGTATTTGGTATCATTTTGGTATAAATTAAGGATGAGGAATTCAAATATAATTTTTTCATAATGCCTTTCCATACAAAAAAAACGAAATTTTAGCAAAAAACTGTAAATGCCGGAAAACTATTTTCTCTTCAAGCAGACGTAATGCAAAGAATTGTGACTTTTTAAGATTAAAAAAAATAGCTATAGAGAGCCTCGTTATTGTAGTTTATTAAAATATATATATCATATATACTTACTACACAATAAGAACTAAAAAAAAATAAGGCGATGCCTCGCGTTTCTCACTCTGTTACGAACGGCAGTGAGCGAGCAATCCGCTCCGTAGACAAAAGATACTAACGCGTCGTGATTTCACACAAACGCGTATTTGCTATCATATAAGTATAAATTAAGGATGCAAAATTCAAATTTTGTTATTTTGTATTGCGTTTCTATACAAAAAAAGATTTTGGTGATAAAATGAAAAATGCGGTAAACTATTTTCTCTTCAAGCAGATGTTATGTAAATAATAGTTACTATTTTAAGTTAAAATACTTATAGAAAGCTTAGTTATTGTAGTTTATGAAAATTAAGATATCATAAGATATACTTACTTCACAAAAATAACCAGAAAAAAACAATAAAACGCCTCGCGTTTCTCATTTTACTACGACCCGCAGGGAGCTAGCAATCCGCTCCGTAAACAAAAAATACTAACGCATCTCACACAAGGGCGTATTTGTTACCATTTTCGTCTAAATTAATGATGTGAAATTCATATTTGAGGTTTTCGTAATACCTTTTGATACAAAAAAATTTACAAAGCAAGCTAGTGTTGTCCACTGCACAGACACAACTCAGTGCAGTTCAGCCCTTGTTTTTTACAACTACATCTGTTACCGCTTTGCTGTTTGCACTTGCATCGTACTAGCTCTAAACAAGCTCTCGCAGCAACAAGTGCAGTTGTCCAGTGTGGCATCCAGACATTTCCATGTTTCCTCCATCCCCAGTCTTCAGGACTGGGTAGATTTTGTTGAGCTGCTGTTTGCACCCACACAAACACTCCTTGGTATACAGCTCTTTTCAAGTGCTGGTGGAGAGCATCTTCGGTTGGTGGGATGTACTCCAACTGACGATATTTTTTGGTAAACAAATGTTTTCTACATTCGTTTACCTTTTCAGATTGGGTGGATCTAAAATTAAAGATGTGAGCGCTTGTAATTGTATATTTATGCTGTGTGCAATTACTAAAAATTCTGAAAGATCAAAATTATATTTACCTATCGTACATAGTCACCACATACTTTTGTAGAATAGAATCAGCATGATCATCTATTTCTCCAGTCAACATCAGCGCTTGAAAAGTACTTGTCACCTCCGGGTAAGCTTTCCAAGCGTCGAAAGCAGTCTTTTTGCCTCTCTCATGGAACGCAGAAACAGTATCGCATCCGGAAAATGCGTGGAACAAGGGGAGCGCTTGTTCTACAAAGCTTATCCTACAAGGCTGGTCCTACAAAAAATATTTAATAAAATATAACCTAATGCGGATGCGATCGCGTGACAAGAGAGAAACTGATGTTTTTTTCCAGTTCCAAGGTGTACATAAAGCTTCTCCAGCTGAGGATATTTGGACACACAGGATACCGCCAAAACCAATACATCAGTGTCGAACGATCTGATTAATATACAGGTGTGTCCCTGTGCTACAGCATCGGTGACGTGAACCATAATCAGCGTGTCAGCTTCTTCGTGGTTACACGGCTGCAAAATAGGTTTAGCTCGGTCTTTGTTGCTAAGCACAATGTCACCATCTATTATGTTCAGTTGTTTGGTCTCTGGTATTTCCATGTTGTGGCAACGAACGCTGAGCAAATGGAACAGCTCTTCTTTATTAGCTCCATCTCGAAGAAAGTTAGCCCAACTCTTGGGAATTTTGGTGCTTGGGGTCACCCGTGTACAATCGCCAGTGCCACGTTTTTGTCGTGTTATATTTTTTAAGGCTGTTGTCATCATATTTATACCAAACGACGTCTAGCCGTGTTGAGTTAGACAGCTCTCTCTGTAAAAAGGGAACAAAAACTGTGTCTGCATATTCACCGAAGGTTTTTGATTGACCAGGGTTTAGCATGTGAACAATAGCAGATCCATCCAAAATTTTTGTCGAAACCTGTGAATCATTCATAATTAACATTTTACTGTATCGTATTGTAATAGTACATTATTTTAAGAGGATCTCGCGTTTAAAAAAATAAACTTTTACCTGAGGAGTATTTGCTTCTATAGTTTCGTCCGAAAGATTTGTAAGGCACTTACTAAGGTCTGATTTGGTAGTAGATCGCAAAGAACCAAGAAGTGATAGTGTTGGCGGATAATTTTGATTTTCATGAGCCAAAAAATTGTCGAGGTCAACAGTTCTGTGTTCACATTTGGCGATATATAATTAACTGAAAAGGTTACAGTCATTTTTAAGAGCAGTCATTTTGGTTTGCGTTTTCTTTTCTGGTTTTACATTTGTATTAAATCATTTACATTTATTTAGTTTAATTGGACCGTGAATGCTTTTAATGCCCGACTTCAACCTTTCTTCCCAAAAAGTAAGGGTTTCCCATTTCTTCAATTGCGTTTACTAATGATCTTACATCTTGGCTGAACCTTTCCTGATAAGCGGGTGTGTCGGAATGGTGAGTGCTGTATTCTTCGTAGTGTGTATCTTCGATTTCATTTATTTGGTTAATTTTGAGGATTTCACTTTCGTACTGATCTACCATTGCTCCTAACTCTGCTCCAGCAATGAACCATTTGCGCAGAGCGTCTGGGTTTTCAGTCAGTCCTATCATTCCTGTAAAATACGTAATCATAATTATGTTTAGTAGTAGATAGGTAACAGTTACCACATGAATATTTGAAAAAAGAAACTGACCACCATCTCCTTTCATGAGGGCATTCATTTGCTCGTGAGCTTGATCAACTGACATCCCAGAAAATGAATTACCAGTTTTTCTTGCAACAAATGCACCTCCTTCAAACTTATGTAATATATCTGGATGAATTTCTTTTAAATTTGCGAGGTCTCTGATATGCACAGAAAACCATCTGGCATAATGTACATGGTCTAGAGAAAAAAACCAGGGCACAAGTGTTCTCAACGAGTCCAAATATGTGCTGAAGTTTCCTATTCTGGTAGACTTCATGAACTGCAACATTTGTAATTCAAGCTCTAGGATCATGTCCCAAAACTTGAATTGTGGTATTTCTTTCAGCTTATTTTCACGCCACTCCTCGAATGCAGTTTCGACTGTTTCATACTTTTGAAATGCTGTTTTTTGCAATAAATGCAATGCAGCAGCAGTAACCTAGAACATATATGTATGTTATAAGATAAGAAAACATAAATCTTAATTACAGATCTAGTCATTCAATCGATGGTTGTAGTAGTTATAATTTTATAACTCAGTCCCAGTTAGATACTTACTTGATGAGCGTAACATGAGAAGCCGACAACATAGCTTCTGATCTTCCTTGTATAGTAACACTGGCTTGTACCAATGCCTCCGTCCAACCACTCCCAGACAACAACTGACCAAGAACTTTTAGCACCGCTATTTCAATATGTAAACCACCCATCATGACAGAAATATTCTTTTTCCGTATCTTTCCGGAAACAAATATTGTAACTGCTTTAAAAGAGCAAAAAGAGGTTGATCTGCCACAATTATTGGGTTTTGGTCCGGATTCGAAAATTGTATGGCTTTATCGACGACATTCATTGTATGCACCATTATTGCTGCATCGTGAGATTGTTCTTCAAAGATCGTAAGAAGAGCTACGTTAGTTATATGTCGTTCATTTAAGTTTCTGTCACTCGCGCTGTGAAATGCTGCCCAAGGTTTACAGTTGTTATCAGACGTTGTACATTCCAACCATTCCCGCTCTTCCGCATAAGGTGAAGCTTCAGGCGATACACTATGCGTACAAATTTCGGTTAGTGGGCACACGGACTTTTTAACGTCGACAAAACTGCCGGTCGTAATAAAATGAAAAACGCGAGGCGTTTTATTGTTTTTTTCTGGTTATTTTTGTGAAGTTAGTATATATTATGATGTCTATATTTTCATAAACTACAATAACTAGGCTTTCTATAAGTATTTTAGCTTAAAATAGTAACTATTATTTACATAACATCTGCTTGAAGAGAAAATAGTTTACCTTATTTTTCATTTTATCCCCAAAATCTTTTTTTGTATAGAAACGCAATACAAAATAACAAAATTTGAATTTTGCATCCTTAATTTATACGCATATGATAGCAAATACGCGTTTGTGTGAAATCACGACGCGTTAGTATCTTTTGTCTACGGAGCGGATTGCTCGCTCACTGCCGTTCGTAACAGAGTGAGAAACGCGAGGCATCGCCTTATTTTTTTTTAGTTCTTATTGTGTAGTAAGTATATATGATATATATATTTTAATAAACTACAATAACGAGGCTCTCTATAGCTATTTTTTTTAATCTTAAAAAGTAACTATTCTTTGCATAACGTCTGCTTGAAGAGAAAATAGTTTTCCGGCATTTACAGTTTTTTGCTAAAATTTCGTTTTTTTTGTATGGAAAGGCATTATGAAAAAATTATATTTGAATTCCTCATCCTTAATTTATACCAAAATGATACCAAATACGCCCTAATAGGAAATTGCGATGCGTTAGCATTATTTGTTTACAAAGCGGCGGGAGCTTACTTCCCCCCTCTGCCCCCCTCCACATTAAGTCTGGGACTGCTGGGGCCAGGCCTAAATCTGCTCATTTTGACCTAGGCTACATCTGTACCAAGTTTCATGCTTCGGTCACTTGCCGAAGGGTCCCCATACAAGAGTTGGCAAGAGAACCTCGGGTACTTGTCGTGCGGGAGACAATCATTATCACAATAATTCAGAAATAATTCATTCGATGCAGTGCGATTTTTTTAGAACGCCATGTAACACAATTTTAATTTTAGTTTTAATTTTGTATACTGCAACCAAAAACCTTTTTAAGTATGATTGATTAAAAATACATAGTACATTTAAAATAGCAAACGGTAACAACTGTAGCAAGTCACACCAAGTGTGCATGAGACATCATTGTCTGTGAAATTTCACATGTGAAATCACTGTGCAAAAAAAAGTAATTTCATCAAATGAAAATGAAATAAAATGTAATGCAATCATTCCCATGCCGTAGACAATTTCACTGACATTCATGCATAGTATGGTAGAGGTTATCAAAATAACCAAATTAATTACGCTCAACTATCGTTAGTAAGGCGGCTGCTTATACAAACCAAATAAAACCACTTCATAACCGATCATTGAAGTGACAAAATACGACTAACCACCATAGTCCATACCATGGTGGTTTGTAGTAGTCTGAAGTTATGGGCCATCAACAAATTACGTAACACGAATTTCATGATTTTTGGACCTCCCCCCCTGTGCTTGTCACAGGTGGTTACATTTGTTTGACCTCTCCCCTGGTGTGACGTCGTTGATTTTGCAATTTTTAATTTAGAAATTATTTTATTAAAATAGCACTTCCAAAATTATTTATTATATTTCTATTTAAAATATTTTTTCTTAAAATCAAACATTTTAGAAAAATATATTTTAGAAAATCGTTTTAAGCTTGAACTTTTGAGTTTTAATACTTGAGATTTATACATGTGACGTCACGAAGCTTATGACTTATCATACCCCTTGTCACTTTGTTGACCTCTCTCTCCTTCATAAGGTGTGACATAATTTATGGATGGCCCTAGCTGCACCGATCGCCATTACTACCCTAGAATTGTGCGCAGTGCGTGAAGCGATTGAAATCAAGAAACATTCAAATAATTTCAATAGGGAAGATGGTTTCAAATTGTCTCCAGTTATGAGGAAATTTAAATCGTGGGTTTCTTCTCTTAGTGCATCTCCGGATACTGTGAGTGTTGTGTGCCGTGCGTTAATCAGATAACAATTAATTTTAAAGACTAAAGTGTTTATGCGGGTACAAGGAAAATACTTCGGTCGTCACCTGCATCTCATCACTCTGCCTCGCCATACTTGCCCGCAGATGTATAATGTACTCTTTGCTTGCCAGTTCGGTAAAAGTGTTCCGTGTATAGACCACGAGACATGCAACTGTCTCGAAACGTCTGGTGTCCCCCTTTTAGTAAAAAAGGTAAAATTGATCGCAGTAGACCCGATAATATATATTATAATGTGTACGAAACGCAAAAGTTTAAAGTCGTACGTATGACACTACTTCCTCAGTAAAAACCGCATCTGCAACGTTGGTTTCGTTATTTCAATTTGAGGTACGGAACCCTAAAAATGTATTAAATTACATTAATACACCTATAAATAATCTATAAGATATAGTATTATATATATGATAATTACAAAAATAATGAAATTACCCACCATTTAGGTTACCCCGCTAAATACTCGGTTTATTCCCAAATGGGAAAACTGGACCAGCCCAGCAACCGACTGATTACCGAGAGCTGCGGCCATTTCACATGTATGGACTGTCTCCAGGTAGAAAAATCAAGGTGCATTGCTTGTTTGGGGAACAAGGACCTTGTTTTTATCCGTTGCATCTCTACCCGAGAGATTCTTGTGTAATTTTACAATCCCGTTTAATGTTATCTGCATGTATTGTTTGTCATATACACATCAAAGCAAGCAAAGCATTAAATTCAAGTTTCGGGTGCACTTTTGCTAGGCGCTTCGTAGAAAGATGTATTTTTATAGTTTTCTAATATTTATGATATTTATTATTCATCTAGCGTTATACGCATAAACAATTTAATTAAAAAAAAATTAACTGTAAAAATGTTTCATACAATACAAACATCGTCCAGTTGGTAAACAGTGATCCTAAATGTAAAATAACCTTCAAATGTATCAATATGAATTCCCAAGTTTGCGTGAATTGTTCCAATAAGAAGCCTGTGAACCAGACCAGCAACCGACTGGTCACAGAGAGCTGCGGCCACGTCAAGTGTATGGACTGTCTCCTGGTAGAGAAGTCCGGGTGCATCGCTTGTTTGGAGGTGGAGATTCTGGATGATGATGCGTGTCCCTTGAGGCAGTGCACGGTCACAATAACTGCAGTTGATTCTGAAGTCCTTGATAATGAAAATGACACGGAAGAGTCTGAAGATGAGGAAATAAGGAAGAAACCTGTAACAACTCACATAGAAATTGAGACAGGTACTTCGGTCTCTGTTTGTAGCTTTTATTGGTCAGAGTGTCGATAAGGGGGCGCCGAAGCGAAAATTTTTTCGAAAGTCTTTTTTCCCATAGTGCCCCCTTTTCTACACCCCAACCCTTTTATTTATTCTTAGCCAGGAACATCTTCAAAAGTAATTAATCATTTTACTAAAATCTTTACTGGATTGGATTTGGTCTCTAACTACAATAAAATCAGTGGTTAACCCTCTTACCTCTCATTAGCTAGATCACCAAACTAAAACACAAATGTATATTAAATCATGCTATCCAATGTGCATAAAGATTTATAATAAACTTCCACAGAGCCTAAAAGATCTTCCTCTCACCTTGTTCAAATCTAAATATAGAAAATGGTTATTAAATCAACAATTTTATAGTTTTAAAGAATTTCTTGACACGAAAAATTTTAACGCTACAGTAGAGTCACTGAGTGATGGCGCCTATGACGTTTAAATGCCTACAAAGTATCGTAATTATTTATAAGCAAGTGTGAATTAAAAATTGTAATACTTCATTGTTGATAGTGATGTACTACTTGTTTCGGTTATTATTTTTCGATTTGAATTTTGCTTTATTGTGCAATAGAATTCGTATAGAAACAAAGAATTAAAAAAAAAAAAAGTTTTTATTTTTTATAGGTCGTGTTTGAGGTCGCCAAGTTACGCAAAAATATTTAATTAAAAACAAAACTGACGAAATGAAACTAAACGAAAATAAATAATAGTAAAATACTTTTTTTGATTTAGATATTTAAACATCTCTTGGGGGCCCCGGGGCACTACACCGCATAGCCCTCCGATAGCTACGCCACTGGTTTTGGCACATTTTCCTTTTGTATCACTATGTTGAATGTTGAATGACGTGTGTAATGTTGAGTAAACTCACACTTGATTTTTATTTTTAACCGAAATTTGAAATGTACCTCATCACTAAATGCAGCTGTCATAAGTGCCATCACTCAGTGGCTCTACTTTAGGTAAATAGCTAAATAGCTAAATAGACCATTGAATATATGTGAATCAATTTTTCAACTGGTCTGAGTAATAATCCTCAAATGTGTGTATGTGCCCTCATTAAAGTCAACAGCGATAACCAGATTTTCAAAATTGCCAAAAAGTAAAAAAAACCTAAAACATGAAAGAAGTCATTTTTATATCACTAAAATTAGGGTGAGTGTCCATCATAACGAAATAGATAACAACAGCTAAAACTCACTATCACTATGCCGCGGTGGTGATCGGTAGCGGGGATATGCCAGTCCTCGTGAGGGTGTCGCACGCGCCGGAGCACCTCGCGAAGCCTGATGAAGGTCATTCTTAAGTTGACCGAAACATACAGTTTTTCTCGCATAAATAATAGTAAGTTTTAACTGTTGTTATCTATTTCATTATGAAGTCATTTTTATTTAAATTTATATTGCACAGTTCTTATTATAAATGACATAAGCTTTTGTTTAATTAAAAAATATAACTCTTTTAAAGCCATTTCATTGAATCTAGGCTAGGCAGCAGGACGGGCAGGTGCTAACGAGTCTACCAGTAAAATTAATGTATTTCTTTTAAGATGCAAATGGCAGTCGTTACAAGTGTACACTTTGCGGGAGGAGGTTTCATGCTCGCAGCCAGGTGGCGTACCATGCTTACTGCAATAAGAATCAGAAAAAGCCTTACCAATGCCCTGAATGCAGTAACGTAAGTAATAATCCACTTGTTTAAGTTTTATAGATGTGAAACTCGTCAAAAGTTTAGTAACTCTTTAAAACTTCTTTCATCACAAAACAAGATAAAGACCAAGTTTTCTAATATAATCTCATCAACTGTATATTCGTGAGAATTTCATATGTGGTGGTGTAGTGGTTCTTTAAATATGGTGACATTGATAAATTGTATCGTCTGTAGTTTGTCGTCACCAACTTGTACACGCTTGTATCCCTGTGTTTTTGGCAAAATCAGGGTAAGATACCATTTCCTGTGTGAGTGTGGCTAAGATGAGGGTACAGTAGATCACATATTTTTGGTTGCCAAAAAACTAAAATTTTCTCTGTATGATGTTCTCCTTTCTGAAATATTTTCAAACCTACCAATTTTATATAACAAACTAAAAAGCTTTGTTTTTCGTTTACTTTGTGATATTTTGACCCTAGCCCCAAACCTAGTGTTTCTTTTTGGAAATTTATTATCTGTCGTAATGGTTAGTTAGACTCTTTACTTGCTTTGTAGTTTGCTCCCTGGAGACAGCAGTTCCCTAGGGCAATCTCTGAAACTACTCAACTGATTTTGAAAATTCTTGCTCTGTTGTAATGCTTAGACTCTTCACTTGGACAGGCTATAATTTATTTCCTGGGGACAGGCAGTTCCCTAGGGACAAATTCATTTGTTCGAAACCGTTGAAGTATAATGTATATTTAATACTCAATGCTTGAAACTGCAGTCTAAAGGCTACGTAAAACAATGAAAAAAAAAACTGCATGTTTTTGCAGAGCTTCCGGACTCACTCCCACTTCAAATACCACATGCGCGTGCACCGCAACGAGAGGATTTACCCGTGTGACGTCTGCGGAGACAGCTTCTTTCAGATGTCCAAGTTGCAGAGGCACAAACTGAAGCATACCAGTAAGATAGTTAAGCCGTTTTTGAAAGTTTTATTTTTGTTTCAGTGCTGTCAAAACTTATTTTCAAAAGGAATTTAGCTTCTGTTCCTAACAGTTAAAGACTATTTTGCAGTAAAGAAAATTTAGTTTTGACAGCTCTAAAACCAAAATTAAACCGTTCGGAATTGGCTTTACTGCCTCATTCCGAAGGAGATTTAGATATATATTTCATTTATGGAAGTGTATAGCTGAGCGGTACTCTAGTATGTTAGAATGCGGTACCGAAGCCGTGATGGCGTGTGGTAACGTCATCTAGAAAATATATTATCACTGGATTTCTATGAAAGATGACAAAGGGGTTATAAAAAGGTATGCCAACAATCTGCAGTATTGGGGGTCATAAGGTCATCAGACCTTGGCCCCGTCTGCTGAGATGACGTAGGCATCTCTTTACTGGTGGTGGGCTTCGGCCGTGGCTTGTCACCACCGTCATGACGAAACCAAGCCGCCAGGCGACTTGTTTTGTTTCGGCAGAATGAGTAGCCGTACTGGGAGAATATGGTTACAGGCAATTGCGTAGTATCAGTTATTCGTCCGTTACCAACTTCCGTAGATTTTTGCGGGGGCTCCTGGAAAGACTGTTTAACGCCTCGCCTTTTGACACTTTCCCAGTTTCTCGGTAAGCGCTCTTCATCCTAGGTCTAATCGACGCTCTCCATCAGGTGCGGTAATAGCCTAGCGTAAGCTCATTGTGCCTAAAAATTCAATTCAATTTTGTTGTAGACATGACTGACTTGACAAGTGATTATTTAAAAAAATATAGTCAAAACCAAGACAAAAACAAAAGACGATATAATCAGTAATCAAAGGTCGGTCGAGGCGATAAGCAGCCACCTGTCGAGATAAAAAGTTGGTTTTATCCCCATTGACTTCTAATGCTCCTCATAAAGTAATCCTGTACCATTGTGATGTTACCCATTGCTTCCCCTTATTTCTATAATTTCTTTCTTCCAAGTGTACAAAGACGCCATGAGAACTTGTTCTTTAAGGCGCTTATAATATCTAAATTAGTAGCTCAGTGTTTTTCGGGACAAATATCGATGGAAACGACATTGAAATGAAATGAAATGAAAAATCCTGTTAACGGTTTATAGTTATCAAGTTTACCTATTAATCCCAATAATAATATATAAATACTAAAGTTTGTATGTATAGATGGATGTATTGTATGTGTTTTTGTTGCTTCTTCACGCCGCACAGTGATACCAATTTGAAATTTTATGGACATATACGGTGTTACCACAAAACGGTGTTTATCTTTAGACAGTGTTTAAATCTGTTGCTGTCAATTTTTTACAATACACTTTTTTTTTACACTTTTTTACTTTTTTTACAATATGAAAGAAACGGCGACAACAACAGATTTAAACACTGTCTAAAGTTAAACACCGTTTTGTAGTAAGACACATAGCCTCAAGACAGAATATCGACCTGATGATATTTTATATGATGGGTATTTATATTTCAAGTGACAAATACTGATTGGTAAAGTTTTTTTGTATGGTGAAAAACACGTTTAATTTTTTTCTCATAATATTTTTAAGTGTCGCGGGTTTGGCTTCCATATTATAAATAATCAAGTGATCCTCTACTCAAAAATATATATAACGTTTGCGGCCACTTGCGGCCGCACGAGAAATTTGCGGTTTAAGATCCGGATTTATTTTCGGTCGTTTTTGGAACATGACACCATCTTAGTAAAATTTCAATTTATTTTCCGTAAATCAACATTTATTTTAATAGAATTTATCTAAGGAATCCCGAAAAATCGTAGAATACCGAAATATAGTTGTTCTAGTTTTACATTTTATGACCATAGGGACACAAGTCAGAATATCGACATTTTATATGACAGATATAAGTGATAGATAAAGATAAAAAAAAACTCATTATTTTTGTAGGGCTTCAGCCCTATGGGCATAAAATTTATAACTAGGACCACTATGTTTCGGTATTCTACGATTTTTTAGGATTTCTTACATAAATTAAAATGTTGACTTACGGAAAATAAAATCTCGAAAACTATCACTTTTGCTGAAATTTACGAATCAGTATTTGTCACTTGAAACATAAATATCTGTCATATAAAAAATCACTATTAGGACGATATTCTGACTTGAGGCCCTATGTCCATAAAACTTCAAATTGGGATCACTGTGCGCCGAAACTACTGAACCGATTGGGCTGAAACTTTGCACAAATGTAGTTCTCGACCTGGAATAGGACATAGGCAACTTTTTATCCCATAAATATGTTTCTATGGGATGGAAATGGGGTATCAAGTTTTATAGAAAAGTGATGTGTTACTCTTTCAATAGGATATACTTCCTATCCCATCTATTCGGCCTTGGCGAAGACACTTTAGCAGAGGATAAGTTCAGAGAACAAATAATAGTTTCGTTCGGAAACGCGGCTCGGCCTCCGGTCTCGCCATATACACTTTTTACATGAGAATCAAATAAGAGATCAAGAAATAGTTTCGTTTCGAATACACTTTACTAGGGGATCAAATCAGTTATCAAAAAATAACATCCTTCGGAAACGCGGCTCGGCTTTCGGCCCCACCAAAGACACTTTATCTGGGGATCAAATGAGATATGAGAACGAAAAACACTCTAAACCATAGTCAGGTCAAATACGTACTACAAAATTAAGGATCCGGCAAAATGTTTACAGATTCGATAGGACTACACAAAACTTAATAAATGCAGACGAAGCCGCGGGCAAAAGCTAGTCAAAGTATAAAAGAATTAAATCGACCAAGCAGTTTTAACGTTCTTTGAGGATTTGTCCTCATAACATTGACATATTAAACGTTTTCTTTATTTATTTTGTCCGTAAGTCTTAGTACTACAAATAAACGGTGTATACCAAATTTTTTTTAGCATCTGAACATTCTTATTATATTTTCTTTCTATTTTCCGACAATTCCCACAGCTAAATTTTTAAAATATTTTATTTTTATTTTTTTCGGAGAACATTTAGGACATAGTTTCCATTATTTTGGTATATAAATTAACCATTATTTTTTATGATTTTTTAAAGAATTTTCCAATGACCTTGTCACTTGAGAATTTTAAAAACAAGTGGTCTGTCTCTGTCTGTCTACTCATCTGTCACCTAGCTGTCAAATTAGTCTGAAGCAAATTATTATAAATTTATCTTGATAGCATAGGACACATTTCTTAACAGCCATTACTCAAGTGACGTCACACGAAGGCAAATGGAAGTTGCAGCCTTTTCGTAAAAATATTCATCATCATTAGGTGTTTTAGACCAAAACTTCGAAAATACGGCTTAGTAAACCTAAAATCTCGAAATGGTTTTCGAATTAACACACCTTAACATCATTTAAACTATGCCAATTTAGGCTTTAGTAGAATGCTTTTAAAGAGCATGGTTATTTTACATTTTAATCTTCTAATTGCCTTGAGATAATCCCTAGAATTGCCGTTAGAAAATATAACTTTCTGCTATTGTACAATTTAGCAGTACCTGTTATTAGCTCTGTGAAAAGTATACATGGTGTTTGCATTTGTATTTTTCAATGTTGTTGTTTATATAAAGAAAATTAAAAATGAAATTAATTTCCAGAGGAGAAGAAGTTCGCGTGTCAACAATGCAACAAGGCGTTCAACAATCTGTCGGCGTTGCGCAAGCACGGACTGACGCATACGCAGGAGAAGCCCCACGACTGCAAAATTTGTGGAGCAAGGTTCAGAGACAGATCCAACTTCAAGAAACATGCCGCTAAGCACGCAGGTACAGGCAAAGTTATACATAGATTTATTCATATTTATGGGTGTTTCAATCCGGCTCGAAGGACCATGTTCGCTAATACAATAGCGAGCCAAAATTCACTGTATTCTCACAGGCACTGAATGTTTTTGTTGCAATGATAAAGTCCGAAATACTGGTAGGAAAGGAGTTTATTCTTAAGAGTACTTCGATTAATTGCACTTAGCATAGCAAAAACTATAAATATTCAATATTCACAATTACGTTTATTTTGTTCTACATCGATCGGTGGTTAAATTGCAAGTGACCCGGAGGGGGTAGAACAATAGTGACTTCAGAATCTACGTTTGTTCATGTATCTGTCGTGGCCATATCGTAAAATTGACCATTTCATGATCTGGTTGGGCAGATCGTAAAGTATGAAATCAAAAATCTTTCACCAAAAGTAAAAGATAGGTGCGACGACAAGAGAAGCGAAGCGGAGCGTGTTATGTTTACATGTACATACATTTGGAGAGCCGAGCGAAGCGGAGCGGAGCGAGGCGACCCTCCCAATTTTAACAGAAATATGATATGGCCAACCAGATCATGAAATGGTCAATTCTACGATATGGCCACGACATATCCAACACTACTAAGTGTTGCGATATGCAGTATGTAGTCCATGGTTTTGATACTGCATAGTGATTTTCATACACTTTTCTGCCGTATTGAACTTTTTTAGCCACCTGAGAAATAAAAGTCAGTTCATCCAAGAGGCCACAAATATGGACTGCAAATTTCTACCAAATTTTTTTTTTAGAAATATGTTATTCATCCACTAATAGTTGTGTTCCTTTGCCCCTTTGCCATCAATACGACTGTACACTACTGAAAAATTTATAAAATTGAGAAGATGCCACTGTTAGAAAATTATCTTATCCCTCTTACTACATACATACATATACTCACGCCTGTGTCCCAGAGGGGTAGGCAGAGACTACAGATTTCCATCTGCTACGATCCTGACAGACCTCCTCCACATCCATCAATCTAGTCAACAAGCTCTTTTATTCCGGGTACTTTTGACATGACCCTTCTTCAGTATGTCGACAAACTGGTCAGCATGCGTCCTTCTAGGGCGGCCTGGTCGAGCTGTACCTCTTACTACCGAAAAAATATATAACAATAGGAACCTATTGTTATGTTGGATGAATTCATCTTCTTGCAAGCAAACAGGTTAACTTGCTTAACCTGATTTCTATTGTTATATTTACTAACTGCAAGCAGACAGGTTAATTCTCATTATTTAATCAATAGGTCGCAATCCAGTACTTGACTTGGACCATTTTACCGATAAACACAACCAAGCCACGATCTGGACCGCAATCTATTGTTTTAGCGATAGTTAAGGATCAAATCAAGTAAATTAATATTCTGTCTCAGTTGGGACAATTTCTAGTGTGTGTTATCTCGGGAGCGGTACAAAACGCGCTCATATCAGTGTTGTCACCCTCGGATTTTGGTTTTCCCCTATCTCCTTGTAAAAATCCTCTAGATTCGACACTTTTCAGACTTTTTCCCCCTAAGCATTTAAATTAAAAGTAAAACACAAATTAAAAGTTAACTATTATTGATTTAACTATAAAGTTTATCAGTTAAATTAACTATAAATATTTCAGTTACTTTAAAACAGTCATGAATAGCATCCAGTTTTAAAGAATCAATGTCAATACAGAAAAATGTCTTACCAAAATATATATTATTTGTGCTAGCGATAGAGAACTGCACACCACGTTCCGATATATGCATGCATTCTAAACCTAAAATTCGGTCCAAATAAATTTTCCCTAAACAATACCCTAAATAATTTTATACCCCAAAAAATCCCCTAAACATGAAAAAATACCCTAAATTTAGGGGAAAATACCCTAAGGTGAGAGCACTGGCTCATCTGTACATGCCACTACTACAACTACATACGACTTCGTGACCTTTAGAGCTCTAAGTTAACAGACAGTTATCTTCTGGTTCCGTAGAGTGCGCAAGCGCAGGCACCACGCCCCCGTCCCGTTCCAAGCACGAGCGGCGCGCCTTCCAATGTCCGCGCTGCCCACAGGCCTTCCGCTCCAAGAAGGATATGAGGAGACATAGCGCCGTGCACTCCGGTAAGTTAAGGATGCGTACCGTATTGCGCATATGCAAACACAACATGAAACTGCACGAGTGATGTGACCGTTTAGAATTTTTTTTAAACTGATTGAAACCGGTTTAAGCATGTACGCAAACCGATTTGCTAACCGAACCGTCAAATTTGATGTTACTCGGTTTACAAACCGTGTTGACAAAATCGATGCGACAAACTACGATTATGATCGTATGATAAAGAAACTGGATTATGAAATTAAGTTTAATTCCATTGTATTTGGTCTCTGCTAAACCTCTTAAAAAAAGCTCGTGCACAACCACCCACTCTAACCGTCCAAACCGGTTTGATATACATTCAAACCGGTTTGGACGGTTTGAGGCTCAACCCGGTTTGAACCGGGTTGTTAAATCGCGTCGTTACTTAAGATGCCGAATTAAAATTTTTAATTCGCCTATGAAACTAAGTTTTTTTCTTTGAACTTTAATAAAACCCTAAATTATTGTACCTTGTTGGATAGCTGATAAAACGTAGATATTATTTGGTACATCTGCAAGACATCTGCCATAATATTTTTTTTAAGATATTCCTTTCAGGAAAATAAACTTTCTAAATTTTCATTCTTTTTTAACTTTCAATCGTGTACGACGGCCTATTTAGGTAACTTACGTAGAATCTCAGTTATTTAGGTCATAAAGCATCTTATCCTACATGTAAAAATCAAATAATAATTATACTAAAACTTGCCAATTTCAAAATATTTTATGTGATATTAAAAAAATCGTAAATTTTTATAAAATCATTCAAAGTCGAATAACTTGAAAACGGTTACGTTTGGGGTAGAGTGTTTCTAAGTCAAATCAGTCAGAAATGTTGAGCACTAAACGCCCTTAACGGATCTAGGTCGACTTAACCTGTAACCATGTATACCTACTTTGCAAAATAAACTATTTGAATTGAATTTGATTACAAATAAATTATAAAATTATGTTTACGTTACAGATTCGAAGCCGTTCCGCTGCAAGGTCTGCGACCGTCGCTTCCGAAGGAAGGACAACCTCGAGCGACACATCCGCAACACTCACCCTGACCACGTGACCTCCAGTGCCATAGAGTTCGACGAGCGCGCGCTCACAGACCAACAAGCCCCGCCCACAGACAACGGCGCCGCCTCCAACGAGGTCGTCCACGAAAACGCGGAGAAAACCAGGCTGGAGATCCTGAACCCTCTCCCGCCGTTAAGCCCTGACGTCATCCAAAGACATATGCGTCCGTCCGAGGTGGACAAACCGGTCATCGCGATAACCGCGTTCATTGAGAAGTCGTACATCTTGGAAGCGAATAATGCCAGGGAGAGCGTTATTTGTGTGAACAGGAAGAAAAGTTCGACTGCTGCTAAGAAGGAAGAGTGGAGTGATGGGAACGCACACGAGTACGTACATAAGATAAAGAAGCCGACGTATTGGGCGCGCGACAAGGACATCTCCTTACCTCCCGTGGACGCGGGGACTTTTTCAGAGTTTTTAGTCAGGAAAGATGAAATTTCCAACGATGTCGTGGTGCCGCCCAAGAATACAGAAATTTATAAGAAGTTCTTCCTCGATGACAAGAAAATGAATCCCGAGCGGGCCAACGGTCGAGATGTGCAAGAAAATGAAATCAAAAGTAATACCAGCGGAGAAGTGCACTGGAGGAAGAAGAAATTAAACATCACCTGGTAATTATTTATTATATTGGAACTAACTTAAAGAGTCACCTGTTGTAAAGGCACTCCATCTTTTCAACAGAATCGACAACCTTACGGATACCGATTTGTTTAGTTGTTCTTTGACGGAGTTCGCAAAAACTGCTTTAAATATAATTTGTTACCAATCGCATTATGTTAGCCTGTAAGGATTGTGTCGTGTAAATGTAAATAATAAATAAAATAAAATAAATAACTTTAACATTAACGTAGGCCGCCCTCGTGCCCGCTGGACTGAGGGCCGCCAAGATTGGCGTAATATTAGGGAGGCCTATGTCCAGCAGTGGACGAATACGGGCTGATGGATGGATGGACAAATACTGTGCACATTAAGGTTAAACGTCAGTCCCTTAGCACAAAGTGCATAACTTAACTTTGTATTTCCTGTTTAGAAGTTAAAATTGAAAAACATTTTGATATGTGGCAGTTAACATCAATAGTTCAGTATTAGTGAGGTTTATAAAGCATGAGTTTGAAATTTAGTGCACAATTAGTCATGATCTGGTCCAAACAAAGTAAGCATCCCCATTAAAAATAAAAGCGTAACTAAAATCTGTGCTCGTGCAAATCTATTATGAAACTCACTTCGTGCGTTTCATAAAGAAGCACTCGTGTCCCAATGTCTTACATTATGTCACAGTTGCACAAAATACTATTATGTCTTTTACAGAATATTTTGATTGAGATAGTTTTTGCAGGGTTTCTGTGATTACTTTCAAGTCAGGTATCTTCGGCACGATCATGAGCCGCGATTCCGTCCAACAATATATTTTTATTTATTATCCTTGCATCTTATTCAGTGAATATTCACATATAATCCATACATACATCCAGTCTAGTTCGTCTACTGCTAGACATAATCCTTTCTAGGACTTTGCCACTCCCGGCAGTCATCCTGGAAAATTGCCCATACTCACACACGCTGGGCAGGCGGGTTGGTGAGCGCGGTGCCGGAACCCTCGCACCAGTGATGCCGCTGCCCGTCACCAGTCTGTTTCATATAAGGCCCGGCTATTAGGGATAGATAATATGGATATACCACCATCCATTGGTCCCAGGCATGGTGGACCTCCTGGTTTTTTGCCTGTGAGCTGTCCTCTTACTCTCCCCCGAATTACTTCGAGGGTGTCTCCAAGTAAGATGGTAGTACCTCCACAGTCGAGCCCGGCATCAGCTCTACCACCTGTTAAATATATATTCAACATTATATGTTCACATATAAATGTGAAGGAAATTGTTTTACTACTGGAAAATATTTTTATTGTCTTCTCGTGCAAAAATTAAGATTTCAGCACCAAACTGAAACCGGTTGAGCAAGTATCGACGTTAAGTCTTTAATTTAGGATTTTGTTTCAGATATTAAACAATGATCTCCGCGAGCCGCACTGCCTCCAGACGAACTTACCGCTTTCGACTGATTTAAACTTTACCTCTGCGAAGCAATACCATCATAAAATCACCAAGAATCTGTTAAGTATTGCCTATTTTGAAACCGTCATACTTAACCTTTTTGACCATACTTGAAAAATCCATGTCAAATCTTACCCAAATTATAGTAATACAGGATGTTAATTTAAGATGGGACAGTGAACATTAATAATTACTGCAGTGAACGAAAAAAACATGGCAAGTCTGATTAAAGCTGAAAAATGACACCACGATAAAGTGTGTTGAACACAATTTTGTATGGCGACGGCTCCAATAGCATTCACTGTGGCTATGAGTCGGCCAATCACGGCTGGCGTAGTGTCGCATGATAAACAGTACGGACCAATCATGAGCCTTTTGCCATTTTCAGTCCTTGGTGCGACTTTCGAATTAAACTTTGTTAGAAATGCGTCTTTCATGGTTTTTTCATTCGCCGAATGACTGCCATACAATAGCCAAAGTCATAGAGAAAACATATTTAGTTAGAAATATTGTCAACAGTCTCTGATTTCAGTCACAATCATAGACGTAGCATAACATAATAGAGTGATATAGGCCATCATATTTGTACGGGTTTCGAACTGTCAAATGTCACCATTTTAGGGTGAGGATTCAAAAATGCAATGTTGATGACTTTCAAGATTCCATTTATGATAATTCTATTAGAATACTATTTGTTCTTATTTTAAAAAGCATAATAAGAACATTTTAATTACATAACAAAGCTTAACACTTTATGATATAAACCTGAACCTGGGCTTGGAGGTATTCAAATTTTATATCGCCGTATTTATTTTGTAGCTTTAGTACTGACTCTGCTATCTCTGTGGTTACAATATAATTTCTTCATAACTTCACTCATCATTCTCTCTCAGATAGTATCTTTACATTTACTCTATGCTTGCTGTCCCATCTGAATGCAATGCGCCAACCTTGAAATTCTTGTATTTAGTGCATTTTTGTTCATGACAATGTCCAATTCTGAAAAGTTTTGGTCCAAAACCTGTAAATCCACGCTTAACCTATTGGTTGCTGCCAGTCAGCACAACAATGGAAAGTCAATATGTTAAAGCATTGTTCTAATGGCTAACGGTTATGCTACGCCGCGGGCGGCAAGCGGCTAACGGCTATGCCACGCCGCGGGCGGCAAGCGGCTAACGGCTATGCCACGCCCCGGGCGGCAAGCGGCTAACGGCTATGCCACGCCGCGGTCGGCAAGCGGTTAACGGCTCTGCCACGCCGCGGGCGGCAAGCGGCTAAAACAAACGTATTGTCAACGCTCGCGCGCGTACAGTCAACAAAAGAGATAGGTAACCAGGCCCAGTGCAAACACTTTGATCCTAAGGCCGATATGACGCTATCAGTGATCTATGTTTTGTTTTAAATTCGACGTCAAATGTTTCATGTCAATTTAGCACAAAATAGATACTACCAGAAGGCCGACTCCATCCAACGGGCGAAAACTGACGCACGCATCCATAGACGCGTACGTATGATGATCTCGGCAGAATTTCGTATTGACATTCGACCGACTTCGACTGAGATCGTCGTACGTACGCGTCTGTTTGCGTGCACCTGTTTTTGCTAGTTATGCGGAGTGAACCTTCTGTAAGTGGTAATTTTGTGAATTTATTATGCAAAGGGAACCTTTTTTACGACATGTTGTAAAAAGGGATCAGTTTCCATAGACAGTAATTGATGACGGATCCTTTAAAAATGTCGGCCTAAGACTTTAAGGTGATTGATATGTCTTCGGCACATAAATTAGAAGGGTGGCCTCGGTCCGCTCCGCTCCCCAAATATATTTACATGTAAACCTAACACGCTCTTCCTTGCTCCGCTATTCGTCGCACCTCTTTTTTGACTTTTTGTGAAAGATTTTCGATTTCATACTTTACGATCTTTCCAATTCTACTGAGAAAATAATCGATGACCAAGTATTCCTCATCTCATCTCTCACTCAACTGTGGGCCTAAAGATCAAAGTGTTTGCGCTGGGCCTGGTTACCTATTTCTTTTGTTGACTGTACATGGCCCTCTGGAACAATCCGGTATATTTGTTTTAGACAACTCACAACTGCCGTGCGCCGCTCGGTGCGTGGCCGGGGCTTAAGTTAAAGGAGTGTCTTTTGGAAGCAGTCAATAATTTTGATATCACGTTAGGCTCTAAGTAATGCGTCAAAGACGTTTAGTATTAAGATTTACGCTGTGAATTGTTAATTTTTATACTGGGATAACTAGCGATATCCGGCTCGAAGGACCATGTTGTAAAGAAAATTTTACTATCGCTTATCTCAGTGTATATTGTATTCAAAATCATATTTTTTATTGGGCCTGTTCCTAAACTTGTCAGAATTTGAATTATTAACCTTCCGTTATAATTTACTATTTCACATTACTCAAATTACTTTTCTAGTTTTTTTAAAATACTGTAAAGTAAGGATTAGGTACTCGCTAATACCTGAATGTACTCATACCCACAGATGGGTACAATAAACGTATAAGTATGTATAGGTGACATATAATTATTAATCAAAGTCTCTTTCTAGGGCAGCAGGAAAATCGGTCAATGACCCGAATTGGCATAGATTAAATTAAGTTAAGGTGTGTTAATTCGAAAACCATTTCGAGATTTAGGTTTAATGAGCCGTATTTTCAAAGTTTTGGTCTAAAAAATCTCATGACGATGAATATTTTTACGAAAAGGCTGCAACTTCCATTTGCCCTCGTGTGACGTCACGTGAGTAATGGCTGTTTAGAAATGTGTCCTTTGCCATCAAGATAAATTTATAATAATTTGCTTCAGACTAATTTGACAGCTAGATGACAGACAGAGACAGACCACTTGTTTTTATAAGCAATCACACATCACAATCAGTATAATGTCTAAAATTCTCAAGTGAAAAGGTCATAGGACAATTCTTTAAAAAATCATAAAAAATAACGGTTAATTTATATACCAAAATAATGAAAACTATGCCCTAAAATGGCGTATATTCTCTGAAAAAAAACCTTTTAAAAATTGACCACATAATAGATACCACCAGAAAGCCGACTCCATACAACGATCGAAAACAGACGCACGCATGCATAGACGCGTACGTATGATGATCTCGGCAGAATTTCGTATTGGAATTCGACCGAGATCGTCGTACGTACGCGTCTATGTGTGCGTGCGCCTGTTTTCGCTAGTTATGCGGAGTGAACCTTCTGTAACCGGTTATTTTGTTATATGTAATACTGATGTTTTTCCATCTGTCTTTGAAACTTTTTAACTAACTTTTGGGGATGGTTTGATACAGGGGCGTACTATAGGGGCGGGAGGGGGAGTTAGGGTGTTCAGACCCGTGTGCTGTCGACAAAATTAGTTGTAGCGTAAATTAATGACCTCTGTTGGAATATCCATACATGTGAATGCTATACTGGTGTAAAGAGACAGCTCTTTCCTCTGGTTTGTTTCTTTGACAACGTTATTCGGTATGATCAGCACAATATGTGGTTTTATATAAAGATATCTGTCTATTTACACCCTGTATAAATAAATGCCCTAGGTTTGGTTTACGCTCGAAATATGGCTTAATAATTTAATGTCACCATGTATAAAGAGAGTTCATTGGCTAGATAGGTATTTGTATTAAATCCTTATTTTGCAGTACAACTTTCATCAGTAACCGACAAACTGAAACTTAATACAAATATTATTTTACAAACAACTTGATATTTACAAATAAATTTACGAAAACTAAAAGTTAATAAAATGAAATTTAATCGGTATGCCAAAAATTATGTGATAAAATGAGAAAGTTGTCTATTATATTTTGACGATTCCTTTCGACCACGTTAAACTGTCTCCTTAGATTGTCTATTCCAAATGCTATTATGATAGGACTTGGTAGATCAAATCAAATCAGATGTCTTTATTAAGATTATGTTTTTTTTGCGAAATCCATCGCTATGAATACTCTAAATATTATTAGAGTGCAATACAAACTAGAAAATATCAATCAGAAACAAATCCAAAGATAAGAATTTGAAAAAATTCCCCGTGCCAGGATTCGAACCTGCGACCTCTTGTTATCAAGACAAGCGCGCTACCAATTGCGCCACCGAGGTTCCTAGCCAGACCTATCTTTGGATTTGTTTCTGATTGATATTTTCTAGTTTGCATTGCACTCTAATAATGTCTTTATTGTTGAAACACAGGTTACAATGTTGATGCAGGTATTGTTCTGTCTATTACAGCATGCAAATAATATATAGCATAACTAAAACTAAACAACTCAAGGTATACAATCTAATGTGGAGAAATCCCAAACAAAATGAATTATAGGTACGGAATGAATTAATAAAATGTATTACCGACCCTGCGTTCCGAAATAGAATTACATCGCTAAAATCGATTACGAAAGTATGAAGTGAATGGCTTATGAGCCATTGTAATTCTATTTCGGAACGCAGGGCGAATTTGGTCTGAAGTAGAAGTGAGTGAGTGAGGGAGATGGTGTACATAGTGAGTCTCACTCACTCACGCACTTCCCTTAGCGTTGCTAACGCATAAGGTCCTATACTAATGGCATTTGGAAAGGATAATGACGTGTTACAAGATGTGCAAGCCAGATTTATTTAATGTTTGTGTACAGGGGATAAATTGATTAATGGAACCACACAAATTACTACCCAGTTTGAATAACTTTCCCAATAGCTTAAGCAACGAATAATTTGTGGATGGAAAAGTCGAAAGCAGGATCTTTGACTTAGGAACTTTGTTTGGACTAGTTAGGAGATAAACATGCTAAAAGTCCTTGGCCCTCCGAGTCGAGCCCGAGGGGGGGGGGGGGGGGGGGCACAAAGAAGATCCCGTTTTTTGGTTTTTTGCTTACATCTCGAAAACCGTGCATTGTACGAAATTTTGTTTTACTACATAATGAAAGCTGATAAAATTTTCTACAACTTTAGTCTATAGAACCAGCTGTTGTTGAGATGTAAGCAAAAAACCAAAAAACGGGATCTTCTTTGTGCCCCCCCCCCCCTCGGGCTCGACTTGGAGGGATAAGGACTTTTAGTATGTTTATTTCCTAACTAGTCCAAACAAAGTTCTTAAGTCAAAGACCCTGCTTTCGACTTTTCCATCCACATACCCTTAGAGAGCACTCATTTCTCAGCCTACAAAGAAACATTAGCGCGTAAATAAAATAAAATCTTATCTACCAGCTTTGAATACCACCTGTGAATGACAGTGGGCAAACTTGTATGGGAGTTGGTCCAAGCGCCGCCAAGATTGAGATGTATGTTAAATAAAAGACCATAATGTAGTCCTCAAGCAAGCAGAACCTTATACTTCAGCCTAGTTCGTCCACAGTTGGACATAAGCCTTTCCAGGACTTTGCCACTCCCGGCGGTCATCCTGGAAGAATTGCCCATACTCACACACGCTGGGCAGGCGGGTTGGTGAGCGCGGTGCCGGAACCCTCGCACCAGTGATGCCGCTGCCCGTCACCAGTCTGTTCCATTTAAGGCCCGGCTATTAGGGATGGATATACCGCCATCCATCGGTCCCAGGCATGGTGGGCCTCCTGGTTTTTTGCCTGTGAGCTGTCCTCTTACTCTCCCCCGAATTACGTCGAGGGGGTCTCCAACCCTTCACATATTTACTTTAGTTTATTTTATTTTACACTATATAATTTTACTTGTCTCACTCAATAAAACTATCATAAGATTCTGAATATTGGAAGAGCGCTGCTGCCTGAAACACCGGTCTAGAGTACTCTAGCACCTAGTTCGGGCACAGACATACTTACTGGCAACTTGTTTTATGTAATTTGTTTTTAAGTAATCATGTACAATCAAACACTGTAATATGATAATTTGATTTAAATAAACTATTATATTATTAAGTAAAAACAAGCCGAACCTCATCAAAGTAAAAAAAAAAGTAAAATAAAACGTATTTGTTAAGATTTTTATATTTGCAAAAACTTTCGTTGGGGCCCCGTCTTAATTACAAGAACTACGGTAGATTGTAGAAAATAATTAGTAATATCTCGAAATCTCTCGGATAGACTTTGATGGCGATCTGCTTGCTTGAGGACTATACTATGTTCTTTCATTTAAAATATGTCTTGATCTTGGTGGTGCTTGGACCAAATTCGCCCACTGACACTTGTATCGATATTTTATTGCGCGTGTATGTTTTTTGGTAATCAGTAGAGCCAGTTTACACACGCAACGACACCGTACAGTACGACATACTCATACAAAATAAATGTATGACGGACGCATTACCGTGTCGTACGGTGGCTCGTCTGAAAACGCCCTTATATTGGCGTCTATGACGTCATGCTCTGGTGAGCTGACCACCGAAAGCTTTTGTAGTTTCTTTACCGGCAAAAAATGTGTAGAAATTATAGAATTTCGCAACTGCTTTAAAAAAAGTATACCTGAATTTGTGCTTACAAAATAGGTGAACGTTTGGTGGAACACCTTGCAGAGAGATGTAATAGTAGTTTTTGCTACAAGGGCGAAAAGGAATAAATTACGAGGACTTTTGTTTTAAACGTAACCGAGTAATTTATTGCTCTTACGCCCGTGTATCATACTATGTTTTTCAATGCATAGTGTGAGGAAATAAAACAAATATAATCTTGTGAACTTTTAATTATGATTGGCTCAAAAGGACTGTATCCAGAGCCGTTAAACAGTGGAAAAAAAAAGTATAACATTTATGGTACACAGGAAAGGCTGCAGGTTAGCCAACCATGGTAAATAAATTAAAAAATAATAATAAAGCCCTAGGGCAAAATAATCGACTTTCTGTTCGGTTTTGATGCATAAAAAGTGGGCCTTTACGAGCACTTGCATTGAAAATATTTTTAACTGCTGAGTACACTTTTTTATGTGGTACTATAGTCCGTAAAATATAGCTCGAGCCCTGTGACAGCTGTCAGCGCTATACACATTTGAGCATGAGAAAGAGAGTTAGAAATACAAATTGTGTAGCGCTATCCTGCTGTCACAGGGCTCAAGCTATATTATACGCACTATAAAATTTTTTGTTCAACTTTTGTAAGTGATTGCCCATAACGAAAATTCAAATGCTTTTGTGGTCATGCTGGTGAGCTCGACGTAAATATTGGACGTCCCGGGAATTATTTAAGTCGTTGTGAATTTAAAGTTATATTCCCGGCGACCCATCTCTTTGCGTGACATTTTTAAACCCAGCTATACTATTCTCAAAATGTTATTTTCTGTGCTTGGATAAAGCCGTGCTCCATTTGCTACCTGATGACTGTCTGCGTGTCTACTAATGATCTCATTTGTGCAATATTTACTCAAAATCTTGTTTCGACAAAAAACAGACAACTTTGTACGCTTTTCCGATAGACTGGGAGACCAGGGTCAAAATTTTACCTTAACGTTACGTAAACAACATTGAGAAGCTCTACGCTAACGCTAAAGGGGGTAGGCTGTCAATAATCATCCTTGAAATACTTAACGCTACGCTAGTGCCATGTTACTTTTAATTAATTTAACGATTCTAGCATTACTTAAACACCTATTATTATTTCCACGTAATCAATAATTTTCGACATACAAGTAAGAAATTAATTCACATGCGTTGAAGGCCCAAAAAATTAAGTAATATCAACAAAAATATGATATCTAGTTTAAAATTTAATAATACAGCAAATCCCAAGACCCGAACTCGGCCCGGTTCAGCGGCTCAAGGAATGCGTTTCTGGGGCCAACCGCCACGCCAATTGAAACCTACGCGAGTGAGCAAATTACTGTATTATACTCAAATTTACAGAAATCGCCAAAGGATTCTAAAATCCTCAGTATCCTCGTTGAGCTGTTGAAATATTTTTCACGTTTCAATAAGGTAATATTTTTCCTCTTGGCTCCTGGTCTATAAAGTCATAATTTTCAAGATAATATGTTCTCAACTGAACGAAAGAGTATAACGATAGTAATTTAAGAAGTCGACTGAAGATCATGATCTCTAGCATACAATGATCTCACATGATAAGAATAATATAAGTTCATTTGAAGTTACGTCTATCTATCTATGTATTTAATATATATCGAGCGAATTGTGATCTTTAAAACGAAATTGCAATTATAAAAAATAATCTTATGTAAATGTAACTAACCGAAGAAATTATGAAATCATAATCATTTTATATTTTGTTAATAGTTTGTGTATTTTTTTTAGGTTCTATTAATATTTTTATAATGTATGATACAGTGGTTGTGTAAGGTATACTTTGATACAAATAAATGAATTTTGAATAACATATTTAAATAGTTTTATTTTCCATAATCGTCACTTAAAAGAGGCTATGCGAATTTTATTTTTGTCACTGTCACTCCAAGCGAAAAATCGCGCAGTGCGAGAGGGGCGGTTTCAGGGCAAAAGGGAAAAAAGTAGATTTATTAAAAAAAAAAATAGCTAGCAAATTTTCAAATATCAAATCTCTAGATATTGTTAAAACACACCTAATAAAATATGTTTGGGTTCTGTATATGGTTCCTATTCGTCAAACGAGAAGAAAAAGTGTGTTTTAAGACCTCATTCCAACAATTATTTCTATCGAGGAAAGTTTATCCAAACATGTTTTGCAATTTCAAAAACTTACATTATAATAGTCAAAATGCATATACCAGAAACTGATTATAATTTCCCGTGTATTTCATGAAATACACAGAAAAGAAACACCCGTATTTTTTTCGCATATCGCCTTAATGTGGTCTTACTTTACATAAAAAAACTGAATCAAATAATAGTAATTAAAATATATACATATTTCATGTTAATTGTCATCGTATGAAATATTTAAAACCACTACAATAATTAGCGCACCAAAATTTCTGGAACGATGCCAGTTTTTACGCTCGTGCACTAGAAAATCAGAGACGAACTTTGTATAGTGCTCATATTGCTGTAAAGTTGTAAATGTATAACTTATTGTATTTTACTTTAATTTAAGTAATGAAGGCTCTACCTTCATTACTTAAAGGTAAGAGCCCGAGGCTCTACCGCGTAATTCTCATTTGTATCAACTTCAAGCAAATGCATGCGAAATTCAACGCGTGCAAAAGAGATGGCATGCTAGGCGGGCGTCGTCGCACGCACGACAAATTTCAATCTCAAGTTGATGTTGATGAAAATGAGAATTACGCGGTAGACCCACAGTTTCGAAAATATTCACTTTCGAAAGAATAATTCTATAATCACAAAAATTCTGGTAGTTAACCTTTTCGCTCCATCCTATTAGGATTAAGTTTGTTCGCGAGCACTTATTTCCACGATAGTACATTGAAGGAATAAGCACGAACACAGTTTCGCCATAGAAGAGTTTTCAAGAATTCAAGCAACTCGGTAAAAACTTAGGTTGGTACTTTATATAATGGTGATAATAATACTAGTGACCGCGTAAAACCTAAAATCTTGTACCGCAACTCTTTTCAAAATACGAAAAAAAAAAATTGTTTTGATGAACAGACCCCGAGTCAATATAGGAAGCCTAAATTTCTTTTTGCAGTTTTCACAGGAAGGGTGATTGAACCTTAATCCTGGCCACTTACCGAGTCTCCAGTATGAATGTGGCTATATCATACAAAGTGACCTTATATTTCGTATGGCACATGAACTTTGTATATATTTTTGAGACACTGAGTACATCCCCTTTCAGAGAATAGTTCAATCATTCAGCAAACATTGCTGATAAAAATAACTTTTAAACGTGCGTTGCCTATACTATAGATATACAAACGAAGTTTCTATATTTTCATGGCCAATGTTACGCGAATTTTTGGTAACTCGAATGTTTCACTTGCTCTTCATTTCAGTAGGTATTCTCTTCACGAAATCATTGTTCTAAATATATTATTTCGTCTCGGTAAAATGGAGGAAAACTTCATAAATATTATTACAGAGTTACACAAAACTAAACGTTGGAAAGACATATTATCGAAGTACCACGATCATCCACAACGGACTAGGCTGCTGTGGGTGTTCCCGAGTGAAGAGAATTTAAAATTTCTCAAAAGGACATTGGAAAGGTTAGCCTGTGAGGATATTTTAAGTGTTGGCTGTGGCAGTGGGTTGCTAGAGTGGATCATTAGTGAAGCTACAGGTTTGTTTTTAAAGTTATTTATGTAAATATGGTGGCTTTGATTGTAAAGGCCGATTTACATTATCTTAGTGTTTAACAGAGTGCTTTAGGAGAGTACTTTAGTTGAAACGTGTAAACGCTACTTGCTTTAGTACAGTTCTACTCGCTTTAGTACGGTTTTAGTTGCCTTTCAAGTTGAATCAAAATAGGATCGATTTCTATTTTGTTACAAGTGATACCCCTCTCGCGCCCGCGCAACCCCTGCGCGTCACTCGGCTCTTCACTCGTTATGTGTAAACACGTAATTTAGTCAAATCTTTAGGAGAGTGCACAAGTGACGTGAAACGCGTGCGTGTTTTTAAAGATGGCTAAATGGTTAATAAATTATTACAGACAGCATTTTGCGTAGAATAGCGCGTATTTGGCGACGTCGTTGCGCGTTCATTGTGGCGTCGAAATGATACTCTACTGGAAGAATGTAAACGTTCACTCGCACCGCACTAAATCACTAAAGAACTTGCCTTTCAAGTTGTACTAAATTACTCTCCTAAGCACTAAGATAATGTAAATCGGCCTAACTCATGCTGGTTCTTATTATTACATGCGGCTTTAAGGCGGGTTCCTACAGATTTTGTCTCTTTTAAAATTCATTTTAAACCGTAAAAAACTAATAACAAAATTTGGAAAAAATTCAAGATTATCTTTCATCTTAATTATTCGGCCGATCGATACACGATTACTGCATCCAATAAAATCACAAATATGAATAAGAATATCTTTATTTGCTTTAGCAAGGGTAGATAGTACTAGGTGTGTAGTAGGTACATGCAAAAGAGCTCGTTATTAGCTAGTAGCATGCAAATTTTGGTACAAAAGAAATATTAGACATCAGTAAAAGAAACATTCACAAAACAAGAACATAATAGTCAAACAATCATTCATGCATTACATTATATAGCACCCAATAGAAATTAAACTTGAATTTAATAAATATGTCAACTTATACACATCTATTTATCTAACGTTAACATTTTTTGTGTCAAGAAATTCTTTAATACTATAAAATCGTTGATTCAATAACAATTTTCTTAATGTAGATTTGAACAAGGTGAGAGGAAGATCTTTTAGACTCTGTGGAAGTTAATTATAAATCTTTATGCACATTGGATAGCATGATTTAATATACTTACGTTTGTGTTTTAGGTTGGTGATCTAGCACTAACCTGTTAGAATTTCTTGTATTTTTTGGATAAACATTGCTGTTTTGAATAGATGAAGGCGTTGTCTTACAAATAAAGCCAGTTTAAAAATAGTTATACAAGCACGGAAAAGTTAAAATTCTTAGTTTGCATAGTAATAATGGTTTGCATGATTCATCTTGAGGGATGCCACAAATAGCACGAACACATTTCTTTTGTGCTATAAAAACTTTGACATTATAGGGACAGTTTCCCCATACCAACAAGCCATACCGCAATACCGATTCTACATAGCCATAGTGTGCTGCTAACGCAGTTTTTTTGGGAAGCTACCGCGCTGAGTCTTCTTAATACGTAGCAAAATCGGTGTAGTTTATTGCATACTTTATTTATTTGACCGCTCCAGTTTAATTTGTTATCAATTACTATACCTAAAAATGTCGTTTCATTTATTTGCTGAATCAGTTGTTTATTGTGCAAAGATAGGCCTAAATTTTGATATAAATATCATTTCATTTAGTTTTAAACAATACCTATAAAACTATAGAAGATTAACGCCGCACAAAATGTGATATAAAACGGCCGTTAGATAACATATCCCTTCAATTACAAAATAAAAACACCTTGAAAATTTCCGAGCCCGCTTCCACTGAGCACTTGGACGAATAAGGACAGATTTCTCTGGATAGCCTCGCCTTAACACTCACGTATCATACTGGAGACTTTGTGAAAAGGTTCAATAAAAAACTGACGCAAAATAAAATGTTGTTTCCTATATTAATTGACTCGGTGTTGTTTTTAGACAAGGGCATAAAGTAATTTTTTTTTACATTTATTATGCAAAAAGGGTTATTGAACTTTGGTCCTGACCACTTACCGAGTCTACAGAATTAATTTGGATATATCAATCAAAGTCACCTTATATCCCGGTTCAGAGCTCCTCACATCCAGATTTACTTTTCTTTCTGCCATTCTATACTGCAATGATATAATGTTAACCTTATATTTTACTTACTATTCTTCTCAGTTTTTTATTATTTCCCTCAGTGCCCCCTCATTTACACCCCACAATAACTCGGTTATTTGCAAGTTAACGATGTCTTCTTTTTTACAGGTTTTCCTGTACAAGGAGTCGAAGTAGACGGAGACTGGTGGCACTGCCAATACGCCCCGCCCACTTTTATACCCCTCCTTTTCACTGAACCTACTTTAGACAAAGATACCATTAATATTTTACAGAATGCGAAATCTACCGCTTTACTATTCTGTTATTTCAATAATAGAGAAGCATTTGAAGATTACTTGAAGAATTTTTCAGGAAGTGTAATGGTTATAATAGGCCCAGGAGAAGGAAAAGGAGTTCATACTGACCCTTTGCCTTTTGATGATATTAGAAGTGAAAATTGGATATTATATTCCTGGCGAGAAGTTCGTTGTAGTATGGACTTTATTGCTATTTATGTAAAGTCGAATGTCTGATTTAATTACAAGGCAATGAAAACTAGCATATAAATTAATTGATATAAATATATTTACAATATAAACAGTCTTTTGTTATAGTATAAATTTAACAATTTACTATGATTAATTCATTTCTTTATTATAATCTATCTACTTATTAATTCTTCATCAGTTCTATATTTTTAACATTAATTTTATTCGTAGGTCTGACGGACGTGTTCATCATTGGATCCTTTTTTCCCTGAATGAAATTAGGAAAATCACTTGTCGGACCGTCAGAAGTATCTGAGTTACTTTCCTTTTGGCTCAAAATGGGCACTTCAGTGACCATTCTATTCATCTCGTTGACAGGAGCCTCACTCGACGGCATGTCGTTTTCTAAGAAATGAAACTCATTATGCATTAGATACATGGATTCTAGGGGGAAGTTCATGTCGAATCTCGGTAGAAGTTTGTTGTCATCGGAGTTATCGTCTATTTCAATGACGTCGTTCTGCTGGTCTTCCTCTTCGGTTATAGGGGGCAGCACTATCGAGGAGATGTCTATGTGTCCCGGGTACTGTTCTCCCATGAGGTTGTCCATTAGGTACTGGTCCATCATCGGTGGGTTACTGGCCGTGTTGCTGAGAGGAATGTTGTAGTAATCCGACTTCACTTCGTTCTTTATTTCGCTCATGTTCTTGTGGATGTCTTCTAAGGGCGGCGAAGCTTTGTACTCCCGGCTGATTGGTTGAGTGTGTAGGATGGTGTTGGCGGTGCACATTCGTTCCAAGCTCGGTGACTGGGTGTTTTGTTTGATGGTACTTTCTAGCTTGATGTAGCTGGGGTCCGTGGTCTGTATCTTCGGTTGAGGCGGAAGCATGCTCATGCTGCTTACGTTGATTTGCTGATTGAAGTTGAATATTTGCGAGTTGTCGCTCAGGGCGGTATCTACGGGCGGCGTGGCCGATTCGTCGAGCAAAGTCTCCTGCGGGAACGGTATTATGTTGGTAGGTGACTCACTGAGTGTAGGTTCCGGGGGTAGTTGCATGAACTGTGTCGTTATGAGGTTGTTGAACGTCACCGGCCCTCCCAGACCGAACCTCTCGTTATCTTCGAGTCTTTTGAACGCCATCTTCTGCTGCGAATGGAACATGTTGACTTGATCGGGGCCTTTAAGGATTAAATTGCTTTTAACTGAGATTTTTGGCTTTTTTCTGGGACCGCTTTCCGGTTCCGTCGTCGTGACGTTTACTGGGGAGTTGCTGGAGGAAGGCACTGGTAGGATTTGAGTGGGTTTGATGATCGGACCCGTCACTTTGGTCATGGAGAAGATTTTGTCTACTGGTTTTAGAGTTATATTGTTTCTTACGGATATAAGCGGAGCGGGGGGCAACCGGATGGGGAAGTTACTCATTATGTTCTTGAGGCTGGTGTCGATAGGTGATAGATTGGACACTGAAGAGCTTGCGTTACTGCTTTGCAAGATGTTCTGTTCCATGGAAACAGAGGTGATCAGGGAGTGGAGGCTTGTTTGAGTATTCTCATAAGCGCTACTTTGTAATAACGGAGGATACTGTCTCTCTATTAAAGTATCGTTGGAGCTCTCCGATATCAAACAGTCCGAGTTATTATCGTCCTTGCTAAAGTCTGTAACGATCTGATCGTGGAAGTCAGTCTTTTTAGCTTCACTGCTTGTGTGCGTCGAGTAGTTTTTAGCGTAGTTCTGCGGTATACTTTCTTGTTGACTGTCACAGTTGTACAACTCCATGGAATACTTGTTCGCTGTCTTTGTCGGACTGGTTTCCTTGTTCTCAACACTCGTTGACGTGTTTTCGCTCGAATTATCCTCAGCGTTCTCACTCGGGATTGTCCAACTGGGTTTGGTTTCAGTTCTTTTCGCTTCCTTCGTCATTTCAATGAGAAGCTTAACGCCTTCCTTTTCAGGGTGGGTGGTCAGGTGTAGAACATACTTCTCCCTGCTGACGGACTTGAAGGAGCAATACGGGCAACGGTGGATGTCGCTCGAGGTGACGTTGGGGTGCTTGGTGATCATGTGAGAGGCGAAGGAAGTGGACTGGATGGCGCTGTACGGACAGTACTTGCACTGATAGAGGCTCTCCTTGGAATGGGTCCTCTTATGGCGACGCATCGCGTTGTGGTCGCCGGATCTGTAGCTGCATTTGTTGCAGTTGTATGGCTTGTCACCTGCAAGTTAACATAAAAATGTATTATATGTTTTTATTGCGAAATCCATCGCTTTGAATACTCTAATTATTATTAGAGTGCATTACAAACTTGCAATCAATCAGAAACAAATTTAAAAGCTCTACTATTTTGAAAAATTCCTCGGGCCAGTATTTGAAGCTGCGAACTCCTGCTTACATGACAGGCGCGCTACCGACTGTGCTACCGAGGTTCGTATATGTAACGACGAATTTTTCCACCATATCTGTGCACCGAATTTTTTACTCGTTCCAGATACGAACCTCGGTAGCGCAGTCGGT
This sequence comes from Ypsolopha sequella, assembly GCA_934047225.1. NCBI lineage: Eukaryota > Metazoa > Arthropoda > Insecta > Lepidoptera > Ypsolophidae > Ypsolopha > Ypsolopha sequella. Next base: position 27,104,669 of record OW203990.1, on the reverse strand, counting down.
AGCACGCCTGTCATGTAAGCAGGAAGTCGCAGCTTCAAATCCTGGCCCGAGGTTTTTTTTAAAAATATTTGTGTGTTTAAAATGGTTTCTGATTGATTGCAAGTTTGTAATGCACAGGGGATCTAAAAAGGCCGACTTGGGTGAATCATAAAATGATTTGAAAGTAGGATAGAGTGAGAGTTTTTTCATGTGTGCAAAAGAGACGGCATTAGAACAGAATCATAATGTTTTATACTTGCGATTGTCGGCACTTGATGAAACATAGAAAGCATCTTGATTTTGAATATAAACACTTGTACAAGTTGTTTCATAACACAATTATATTTGTTGCACACTTCCCCTTGCACACTTCCCAACCGGTTTCGGAAATTAATCCATCTTCAGGGGATACAGAATATTTATTATTTTAATATACGAGCCATAAAACGACAAACGTATGTCAACAATGATTGTGAGGAAAAACATATACAAAAGTGGGTAGAATAACAGATTGTTAGAGATGCCATTCGAAAAAAAAAAAATTTTCCCTAAAGGTTAGGTATTTTTTAGTGAAATATGTAAAATGGAAGTCATGTCAATATTAAAATAAAAATAAAAATAAAAAATTGTAATGTCAGATTTTTGAAAAAGAAAATGGTGATGATTGTTAAATAAATTACAATTCAAAGACTTATCACGAAATAATTGTCAAAAGCTGATTTTAAATGTCATATTAAACTTAATTAAAGTATAAAAGTAATGGTGAGTTATTGAGATCTAATTGTTGATTGAGTATTTTATGTTGGTCTTTCGAAGTTTGTTTGTTTATCTCTAGTGCTTCCAATGCTGTCATTTTTCTGCCTTTGTTGCATATATGAAGGGCTTTAAAATTTTGGGTTTTATCAAACGAGTGATTTTCTTCAATAAGATGTTCTGCGAATTGAGAGTCAGTCTTTTTGAGGCGCCAGCTTCTTGAATGCTCTTTAATTCTTGTGTCAAAGGACCTACCTGTTTGCCCTATATATTTTTTGTGGCAGTCATTGCACGAGAGCTCATAAATTCCACTTTTCTTAATGATGTCGGTACGATCTTTGTTATTGCAAATTAAGTGTTTTATGGAATTATTGGTATAAAAGGCCGGTCGATGGGTTTTTAGGATATTGGCACATTTATATGACACAGTTCCTATAAATGGTAGTTTAACCCACTTCTTTGAGTCTTTTTCATCAATATTAATTGCGCTACTCTGTTGATATAATAGTGAATTCGCAGTTTTTCTTTGCTTTTTCTTGAGTATTTTATCTACTGTTATTGTGTCGTACCCATTGTTGATAGCAATGGTTTTTATTGTATTTAGCTCTTCTCTAAAATCTTTATCACTCATTGGGATAGACAAGGCTCTGTGGATCATGGTATGAAAGAATGCTAGTTTATGTGTATTCGGGTGCTTCGAATTTGCGTGGATTATGGTGTCAGTGAAAGTCGGTTTTCGATATATTTTGAATGTGTGTTTTCCTGAACTAATTTCAATTGTCAGGTCTAAAAAATTAATGATTTGATGTCCTATCTCTAAAGTAAACTGAATATTATTGTCAATTGAATTGAGAAATGTCAAAAAATTATTTAAGTCAGTCTCTGTCCCTGTCCACAAACATAAAATATCATCAACATAGCGGTACCAGTAACCTATGAATTTACTGAATTGTTTAGATTTTAGGACTGTCTTTCCAAAATTGTCCATGAACACGTCCGCACACAAAGGAGACAGAGGGCTGCCCATCGCTAAACCTTTAGACTGCTTGATAACTTTACCATTGTAAGAAAAGTAATTCTGTTCGAGGCATACAGATATACAATGTTCTAGATCAATAATTTGTTGGGGTTCTACCACGGATTCGACTAAAATTTCGTTTATAGCTCGTTTACAGTCTTGTATAGAAATGCTAGGGAACAGGTTTTGAACATCGAATGAGACAAGTATAGCCTTATCAGGTACAGATACATTTTTTATCTTGTTAACTAGGTCTATGGTATTTTTGACGGTATGCTGTGGTTCAAATTTTGTCAATTTTTTAAATTCTGTGCTTATTCTGGTAGCTAGTTGATATGAAGGAGCTCCAGTATAAGCTACGACAGGGCGAATGGGATGGTCTTCTTTGTGCAATTTGAAGTAGCCGTGTAGTTTTGGGATTTGAGGGTTCATGTTTTTCAGTCTATATGTGTCCTTGTCGGTAAATAAACTGTTTGCTGAACTTATAGTTTCCTTAACGATTATGGAGTACTGTTGTGTTGGATCCTTTTTTAGTTCTTGGAATGCTGGTTGTTTTAAAAAATCTAGTATTTTGGCATCATACTCTTGTTTTGTTGCTACAACAACGGTGTTTCCTTTATCTGCCTTTGTAACTATTAAATTGTGTTCCTTAATTTTCTGTTTGATTTTATTGATAAGTCTTGACTCTTTATTCTCTTTAATATTGGCTGAATTCTGGATTTGTGAATGGTATTCTTCTTTTATTAACTTGGTACAAATATGTTTAGTAGTCATATCTGGTATAGTAATTTCCAAATCGGTAACGAGGTTGTCTATGTCTGCTGTATTGTTTGGAATCTGCGGACAGTACTTAAGTCCTTTTTCTAGAAGCGTCTTTTCTTCCAAGGTAAAATCTATATTAGTTTTATTGTGTAGCCTTTCATAAAACTTAATATTTTGGGGAGATTTTGTTTTGGTAAACTGGTAACTCAATTTAAATTTTAACTGTTCTAATTTCTTCTGGTGTTTAAAATGATGTTTTGCAGTAAACTCTTTGACTTTCTCATACAAATCTGTTTGAAATGTATGAAACTCAATATAATGTAATCTTTGTGTTAACTCGAAATGACAAACCTTGAGATGGCAACTTAGATTATCTCTTTTGGAGTAGTGGTGATTAATTTCTTTACATAACCACTTTCGCTTCATGTTATCTACTAATGATTCTACATAACCATTGTCTATGTTGTTGTTATTATACCAAAAACTATTGTTTATGTAGTTTGGTATCAGGTAATGTCGTTTACAGTACGTATTAAACCAGAGATGTTCATTGGTTTTGGCGTATTTGAATTTGAGCCTTTTGTATAGGACAATCAATTCAGCTGTACTTGCTGATTTCACATGATTTATACTTGCGATTGTCGGCACTTGATGAAACATAGAAAGCATCTTGATTTTGAATATAAACACTTGTACAAGTTGTTTCATAACACAATTATATTTGTTGCACACTTCCCCTTGCACACTTCCCAACCGGTTTCGGAAATTAATCCATCTTCAGGGGATACAGAATATTTATTATTTTAATATACGAGCCATAAAACGACAAACGTATGTCAACAATGATTGTGAGGAAAAACATATACAAAAGTGGGTAGAATAACAGATTGTTAGAGATGCCATTCGAAAAAAAAAAAAAAAAAATTTTTCCCTAAAGGTTAGGTATTTTTTAGTGAAATATGTAAAATGGAAGTCATGTCAATATTAAAATAAAAATAAAAATAAAAAATTGTAATGTCAGATTTTTGAAAAAGAAAATGGTGATGATTGTTAAATAAATTACAATTCAAAGACTTATCACGAAATAATTGTCAAAAGCTGATTTTAAATGTCATATTAAACTTAATTAAAGTATAAAAGTAATGGTGAGTTATTGAGATCTAATTGTTGATTGAGTATTTTATGTTGGTCTTTCGAAGTTTGTTTGTTTATCTCTAGTGCTTCCAATGCTGTCATTTTTCTGCCTTTGTTGCATATATGAAGGGCTTTAAAATTTTGGGTTTTATCAAACGAGTGATTTTCTTCAATAAGATGTTCTGCGAATTGAGAGTCAGTCTTTTTGAGGCGCCAGCTTCTTGAATGCTCTTTAATTCTTGTGTCAAAGGACCTACCTGTTTGCCCTATATATTTTTTGTGGCAGTCATTGCACGAGAGCTCATAAATTCCACTTTTCTTAATGATGTCGGTACGATCTTTGTTATTGCAAATTAAGTGTTTTATGGAATTATTGGTATAAAAGGCCGGTCGATGGGTTTTTAGGATATTGGCACATTTATATGACACAGTTCCTATAAATGGTAGTTTAACCCACTTCTTTGAGTCTTTTTCATCAATATTAATTGCGCTACTCTGTTGATATAATAGTGAATTCGCAGTTTTTCTTTGCTTTTTCTTGAGTATTTTATCTACTGTTATTGTGTCGTACCCATTGTTGATAGCAATGGTTTTTATTGTATTTAGCTCTTCTCTAAAATCTTTATCACTCATTGGGATAGACAAGGCTCTGTGGATCATGGTATGAAAGAATGCTAGTTTATGTGTATTCGGGTGCTTCGAATTTGCGTGGATTATGGTGTCAGTGAAAGTCGGTTTTCGATATATTTTGAATGTGTGTTTTCCTGAACTAATTTCAATTGTCAGGTCTAAAAAATTAATGATTTGATGTCCTATCTCTAAAGTAAACTGAATATTATTGTCAATTGAATTGAGAAATGTCAAAAAATTATTTAAGTCAGTCTCTGTCCCTGTCCACAAACATAAAATATCATCAACATAGCGGTACCAGTAACCTATGAATTTACTGAATTGTTTAGATTTTAGGACTGTCTTTCCAAAATTGTCCATGAACACGTCCGCACACAAAGGAGACAGAGGGCTGCCCATCGCTAAACCTTTAGACTGCTTGATAACTTTACCATTGTAAGAAAAGTAATTCTGTTCGAGGCATACAGATATACAATGTTCTAGATCAATAATTTGTTGGGGTTCTACCACGGATTCGACTAAAATTTCGTTTATAGCTCGTTTACAGTCTTGTATAGAAATGCTAGGGAACAGGTTTTGAACATCGAATGAGACAAGTATAGCCTTATCAGGTACAGATACATTTTTTATCTTGTTAACTAGGTCTATGGTATTTTTGACGGTATGCTGTGGTTCAAATTTTGTCAATTTTTTAAATTCTGTGCTTATTCTGGTAGCTAGTTGATATGAAGGAGCTCCAGTATAAGCTACGACAGGGCGAATGGGATGGTCTTCTTTGTGCAATTTGAAGTAGCCGTGTAGTTTTGGGATTTGAGGGTTCATGTTTTTCAGTCTATATGTGTCCTTGTCGGTAAATAAACTGTTTGCTGAACTTATAGTTTCCTTAACGATTATGGAGTACTGTTGTGTTGGATCCTTTTTTAGTTCTTGGAATGCTGGTTGTTTTAAAAAATCTAGTATTTTGGCATCATACTCTTGTTTTGTTGCTACAACAACGGTGTTTCCTTTATCTGCCTTTGTAACTATTAAATTGTGTTCCTTAATTTTCTGTTTGATTTTATTGATAAGTCTTGACTCTTTATTCTCTTTAATATTGGCTGAATTCTGGATTTGTGAATGGTATTCTTCTTTTATTAACTTGGTACAAATATGTTTAGTAGTCATATCTGGTATAGTAATTTCCAAATCGGTAACGAGGTTGTCTATGTCTGCTGTATTGTTTGGAATCTGCGGACAGTACTTAAGTCCTTTTTCTAGAAGCGTCTTTTCTTCCAAGGTAAAATCTATATTAGTTTTATTGTGTAGCCTTTCATAAAACTTAATATTTTGGGGAGATTTTGTTTTGGTAAACTGGTAACTCAATTTAAATTTTAAATGTTCTAATTTCTTCTGGTGTTTAAAATGATGTTTTGCAGTAAACTCTTTGACTTTCTCATACAAATCTGTTTGAAATGTATGAAACTCAATATAATGTAATCTTTGTGTTAACTCGAAATGACAAACCTTGAGATGGCAACTTAGATTATCTCTTTTGGAGTAGTGGTGATTAATTTCTTTACATAACCACTTTCGCTTCATGTTATCTACTAATGATTCTACATAACCATTGTCTATGTTGTTGTTATTATACCAAAAACTATTGTTTATGTAGTTTGGTATCAGGTAATGTCGTTTACAGTACGTATTAAACCAGAGATGTTCATTGGTTTTGGCGTATTTGAATTTGAGCCTTTTGTATAGGACAATCAATTCAGCTGTACTTGCTGATTTCACATGATTTATACTTGCGATTGTCGGCACTTGATGAAACATAGAAAGCATCTTGATTTTGAATATAAACACTTGTACAAGTTGTTTCATAACACAATTATATTTGTTGCACACTTCCCCTTGCACACTTCCCAACCGGTTTCGGAAATTAATCCATCTTCAGGGGATACAGAATATTTATTATTTTAATATACGAGCCATAAAACGACAAACGTATGTCAACAATGATTGTGAGGAAAAACATATACAAAAGTGGGTAGAATAACAGATTGTTAGAGATGCCATTCGAAAAAAAAAAAAAAATTTTCCCTAAAGGTTAGGTATTTTTTAGTGAAATATGTAAAATGGAAGTCATGTCAATATTAAAATAAAAATAAAAATAAAAAATTGTAATGTCAGATTTTTGAAAAAGAAAATGGTGATGATTGTTAAATAAATTACAATTCAAAGACTTATCACGAAATAATTGTCAAAAGCTGATTTTAAATGTCATATTAAACTTAATTAAAGTATAAAAGTAATGGTGAGTTATTGAGATCTAATTGTTGATTGAGTATTTTATGTTGGTCTTTCGAAGTTTGTTTGTTTATCTCTAGTGCTTCCAATGCTGTCATTTTTCTGCCTTTGTTGCATATATGAAGGGCTTTAAAATTTTGGGTTTTATCAAACGAGTGATTTTCTTCAATAAGATGTTCTGCGAATTGAGAGTCAGTCTTTTTGAGGCGCCAGCTTCTTGAATGCTCTTTAATTCTTGTGTCAAAGGACCTACCTGTTTGCCCTATATATTTTTTGTGGCAGTCATTGCACGAGAGCTCATAAATTCCACTTTTCTTAATGATGTCGGTACGATCTTTGTTATTGCAAATTAAGTGTTTTATGGAATTATTGGTATAAAAGGCCGGTCGATGGGTTTTTAGGATATTGGCACATTTATATGACACAGTTCCTATAAATGGTAGTTTAACCCACTTCTTTGAGTCTTTTTCATCAATATTAATTGCGCTACTCTGTTGATATAATAGTGAATTCGCAGTTTTTCTTTGCTTTTTCTTGAGTATTTTATCTACTGTTATTGTGTCGTACCCATTGTTGATAGCAATGGTTTTTATTGTATTTAGCTCTTCTCTAAAATCTTTATCACTCATTGGGATAGACAAGGCTCTGTGGATCATGGTATGAAAGAATGCTAGTTTATGTGTATTCGGGTGCTTCGAATTTGCGTGGATTATGGTGTCAGTGAAAGTCGGTTTTCGATATATTTTGAATGTGTGTTTTCCTGAACTAATTTCAATTGTCAGGTCTAAAAAATTAATGATTTGATGTCCTATCTCTAAAGTAAACTGAATATTATTGTCAATTGAATTGAGAAATGTCAAAAAATTATTTAAGTCAGTCTCTGTCCCTGTCCACAAACATAAAATATCATCAACATAGCGGTACCAGTAACCTATGAATTTACTGAATTGTTTAGATTTTAGGACTGTCTTTCCAAAATTGTCCATGAACACGTCCGCACACAAAGGAGACAGAGGGCTGCCCATCGCTAAACCTTTAGACTGCTTGATAACTTTACCATTGTAAGAAAAGTAATTCTGTTCGAGGCATACAGATATACAATGTTCTAGATCAATAATTTGTTGGGGTTCTACCACGGATTCGACTAAAATTTCGTTTATAGCTCGTTTACAGTCTTGTATAGAAATGCTAGGGAACAGGTTTTGAACATCGAATGAGACAAGTATAGCCTTATCAGGTACAGATACATTTTTTATCTTGTTAACTAGGTCTATGGTATTTTTGACGGTATGCTGTGGTTCAAATTTTGTCAATTTTTTAAATTCTGTGCTTATTCTGGTAGCTAGTTGATATGAAGGAGCTCCAGTATAAGCTACGACAGGGCGAATGGGATGGTCTTCTTTGTGCAATTTGAAGTAGCCGTGTAGTTTTGGGATTTGAGGGTTCATGTTTTTCAGTCTATATGTGTCCTTGTCGGTAAATAAACTGTTTGCTGAACTTATAGTTTCCTTAACGATTATGGAGTACTGTTGTGTTGGATCCTTTTTTAGTTCTTGGAATGCTGGTTGTTTTAAAAAATCTAGTATTTTGGCATCATACTCTTGTTTTGTTGCTACAACAACGGTGTTTCCTTTATCTGCCTTTGTAACTATTAAATTGTGTTCCTTAATTTTCTGTTTGATTTTATTGATAAGTCTTGACTCTTTATTCTCTTTAATATTGGCTGAATTCTGGATTTGTGAATGGTATTCTTCTTTTATTAACTTGGTACAAATATGTTTAGTAGTCATATCTGGTATAGTAATTTCCAAATCGGTAACGAGGTTGTCTATGTCTGCTGTATTGTTTGGAATCTGCGGACAGTACTTAAGTCCTTTTTCTAGAAGCGTCTTTTCTTCCAAGGTAAAATCTATATTAGTTTTATTGTGTAGCCTTTCATAAAACTTAATATTTTGGGGAGATTTTGTTTTGGTAAACTGGTAACTCAATTTAAATTTTAAATGTTCTAATTTCTTCTGGTGTTTAAAATGATGTTTTGCAGTAAACTCTTTGACTTTCTCATACAAATCTGTTTGAAATGTATGAAACTCAATATAATGTAATCTTTGTGTTAACTCGAAATGACAAACCTTGAGATGGCAACTTAGATTATCTCTTTTGGAGTAGTGGTGATTAATTTCTTTACATAACCACTTTCGCTTCATGTTATCTACTAATGATTCTACATAACCATTGTCTATGTTGTTGTTATTATACCAAAAACTATTGTTTATGTAGTTTGGTATCAGGTAATGTCGTTTACAGTACGTATTAAACCAGAGATGTTCATTGGTTTTGGCGTATTTGAATTTGAGCCTTTTGTATAGGACAATCAATTCAGCTGTACTTGCTGATTTCACATGATTTATACTTGCGATTGTCGGCACTTGATGAAACATAGAAAGCATCTTGATTTTGAATATAAACACTTGTACAAGTTGTTTCATAACACAATTATATTTGTTGCACACTTCCCCTTGCACACTTCCCAACCGGTTTCGGAAATTAATCCATCTTCAGGGGATACAGAATATTTATTATTTTAATATACGAGCCATAAAACGACAAACGTATGTCAACAATGATTGTGAGGAAAAACATATACAAAAGTGGGTAGAATAACAGATTGTTAGAGATGCCATTCGAAAAAAAAAAAAAAATTTTCCCTAAAGGTTAGGTATTTTTTAGTGAAATATGTAAAATGGAAGTCATGTCAATATTAAAATAAAAATAAAAATAAAAAATTGTAATGTCAGATTTTTGAAAAAGAAAATGGTGATGATTGTTAAATAAATTACAATTCAAAGACTTATCACGAAATAATTGTCAAAAGCTGATTTTAAATGTCATATTAAACTTAATTAAAGTATAAAAGTAATGGTGAGTTATTGAGATCTAATTGTTGATTGAGTATTTTATGTTGGTCTTTCGAAGTTTGTTTGTTTATCTCTAGTGCTTCCAATGCTGTCATTTTTCTGCCTTTGTTGCATATATGAAGGGCTTTAAAATTTTGGGTTTTATCAAACGAGTGATTTTCTTCAATAAGATGTTCTGCGAATTGAGAGTCAGTCTTTTTGAGGCGCCAGCTTCTTGAATGCTCTTTAATTCTTGTGTCAAAGGACCTACCTGTTTGCCCTATATATTTTTTGTGGCAGTCATTGCACGAGAGCTCATAAATTCCACTTTTCTTAATGATGTCGGTACGATCTTTGTTATTGCAAATTAAGTGTTTTATGGAATTATTGGTATAAAAGGCCGGTCGATGGGTTTTTAGGATATTGGCACATTTATATGACACAGTTCCTATAAATGGTAGTTTAACCCACTTCTTTGAGTCTTTTTCATCAATATTAATTGCGCTACTCTGTTGATATAATAGTGAATTCGCAGTTTTTCTTTGCTTTTTCTTGAGTATTTTATCTACTGTTATTGTGTCGTACCCATTGTTGATAGCAATGGTTTTTATTGTATTTAGCTCTTCTCTAAAATCTTTATCACTCATTGGGATAGACAAGGCTCTGTGGATCATGGTATGAAAGAATGCTAGTTTATGTGTATTCGGGTGCTTCGAATTTGCGTGGATTATGGTGTCAGTGAAAGTCGGTTTTCGATATATTTTGAATGTGTGTTTTCCTGAACTAATTTCAATTGTCAGGTCTAAAAAATTAATGATTTGATGTCCTATCTCTAAAGTAAACTGAATATTATTGTCAATTGAATTGAGAAATGTCAAAAAATTATTTAAGTCAGTCTCTGTCCCTGTCCACAAACATAAAATATCATCAACATAGCGGTACCAGTAACCTATGAATTTACTGAATTGTTTAGATTTTAGGACTGTCTTTCCAAAATTGTCCATGAACACGTCCGCACACAAAGGAGACAGAGGGCTGCCCATCGCTAAACCGTTAGACTGCTTGATAACTTTACCATTGTAAGAAAAGTAATTCTGTTCGAGGCATACAGATATACAATGTTCTAGATCAATAATTTGTTGGGGTTCTACCACGGATTCGACTAAAATTTCGTTTATAGCTCGTTTACAGTCTTGTATAGAAATGCTAGGGAACAGGTTTTGAACATCGAATGAGACAAGTATAGCCTTATCAGGTACAGATACATTTTTTATCTTGTTAACTAGGTCTATGGTATTTTTGACGGTATGCTGTGGTTCAAATTTTGTCAATTTTTTAAATTCTGTGCTTATTCTGGTAGCTAGTTGATATGAAGGAGCTCCAGTATAAGCTACGACAGGGCGAATGGGATGGTCTTCTTTGTGCAATTTGAAGTAGCCGTGTAGTTTTGGGATTTGAGGGTTCATGTTTTTCAGTCTATATGTGTCCTTGTCGGTAAATAAACTGTTTGCTGAACTTATAGTTTCCTTAACGATTATGGAGTACTGTTGTGTTGGATCCTTTTTTAGTTCTTGGAATGCTGGTTGTTTTAAAAAATCTAGTATTTTGGCATCATACTCTTGTTTTGTTGCTACAACAACGGTGTTTCCTTTATCTGCCTTTGTAACTATTAAATTGTGTTCCTTAATTTTCTGTTTGATTTTATTGATAAGTCTTGACTCTTTATTCTCTTTAATATTGGCTGAATTCTGGATTTGTGAATGGTATTCTTCTTTTATTAACTTGGTACAAATATGTTTAGTAGTCATATCTGGTATAGTAATTTCCAAATCGGTAACGAGGTTGTCTATGTCTGCTGTATTGTTTGGAATCTGCGGACAGTACTTAAGTCCTTTTTCTAGAAGCGTCTTTTCTTCCAAGGTAAAATCTATATTAGTTTTATTGTGTAGCCTTTCATAAAACTTAATATTTTGGGGAGATTTTGTTTTGGTAAACTGGTAACTCAATTTAAATTTTAACTGTTCTAATTTCTTCTGGTGTTTAAAATGATGTTTTGCAGTAAACTCTTTGACTTTCTCATACAAATCTGTTTGAAATGTATGAAACTCAATATAATGTAATCTTTGTGTTAACTCGAAATGACAAACCTTGAGATGGCAACTTAGATTATCTCTTTTGGAGTAGTGGTGATTAATTTCTTTACATAACCACTTTCGCTTCATGTTATCTACTAATGATTCTACATAACCATTGTCTATGTTGTTGTTATTATACCAAAAACTATTGTTTATGTAGTTTGGTATCAGGTAATGTCGTTTACAGTACGTATTAAACCAGAGATGTTCATTGGTTTTGGCGTATTTGAATTTGAGCCTTTTGTATAGGACAATCAATTCAGCTGTACTTGCTGATTTCACATGATTTATACTTGCGATTGTCGGCACTTGATGAAACATAGAAAGCATCTTGATTTTGAATATAAACACTTGTACAAGTTGTTTCATAACACAATTATATTTGTTGCACACTTCCCCTTGCACACTTCCCAACCGGTTTCGGAAATTAATCCATCTTCAGGGGATACAGAATATTTATTATTTTAATATACGAGCCATAAAACGACAAACGTATGTCAACAATGATTGTGAGGAAAAACATATACAAAAGTGGGTAGAATAACAGATTGTTAGAGATGCCATTCGAAAAAAAAAAAAAAAAAATTTTTCCCTAAAGGTTAGGTATTTTTTAGTGAAATATGTAAAATGGAAGTCATGTCAATATTAAAATAAAAATAAAAATAAAAAATTGTAATGTCAGATTTTTGAAAAAGAAAATGGTGATGATTGTTAAATAAATTACAATTCAAAGACTTATCACGAAATAATTGTCAAAAGCTGATTTTAAATGTCATATTAAACTTAATTAAAGTATAAAAGTAATGGTGAGTTATTGAGATCTAATTGTTGATTGAGTATTTTATGTTGGTCTTTCGAAGTTTGTTTGTTTATCTCTAGTGCTTCCAATGCTGTCATTTTTCTGCCTTTGTTGCATATATGAAGGGCTTTAAAATTTTGGGTTTTATCAAACGAGTGATTTTCTTCAATAAGATGTTCTGCGAATTGAGAGTCAGTCTTTTTGAGGCGCCAGCTTCTTGAATGCTCTTTAATTCTTGTGTCAAAGGACCTACCTGTTTGCCCTATATATTTTTTGTGGCAGTCATTGCACGAGAGCTCATAAATTCCACTTTTCTTAATGATGTCGGTACGATCTTTGCTATTGCAAATTAAGTGTTTTATGGAATTATTGGTATAAAAGGCCGGTCGATGGGTTTTTAGGATATTGGCACATTTATATGACACAGTTCCTATAAATGGTAGTTTAACCCACTTCTTTGAGTCTTTTTCATCAATATTAATTGCGCTACTCTGTTGATATAATAGTGAATTCGCAGTTTTTCTTTGCTTTTTCTTGAGTATTTTATCTACTGTTATTGTGTCGTACCCATTGTTGATAGCAATGGTTTTTATTGTATTTAGCTCTTCTCTAAAATCTTTATCACTCATTGGGATAGACAAGGCTCTGTGGATCATGGTATGAAAGAATGCTAGTTTATGTGTATTCGGGTGCTTCGAATTTGCGTGGATTATGGTGTCAGTGAAAGTCGGTTTTCGATATATTTTGAATGTGTGTTTTCCTGAACTAATTTCAATTGTCAGGTCTAAAAAATTAATGATTTGATGTCCTATCTCTAAAGTAAACTGAATATTATTGTCAATTGAATTGAGAAATGTCAAAAAATTATTTAAGTCAGTCTCTGTCCCTGTCCACAAACATAAAATATCATCAACATAGCGGTACCAGTAACCTATGAATTTACTGAATTGTTTAGATTTTAGGACTGTCTTTCCAAAATTGTCCATGAACACGTCCGCACACAAAGGAGACAGAGGGCTGCCCATCGCTAAACCTTTAGACTGCTTGATAACTTTACCATTGTAAGAAAAGTAATTCTGTTCGAGGCATACAGATATACAATGTTCTAGATCAATAATTTGTTGGGGTTCTACCACGGATTCGACTAAAATTTCGTTTATAGCTCGTTTACAGTCTTGTATAGAAATGCTAGGGAACAGGTTTTGAACATCGAATGAGACAAGTATAGCCTTATCAGGTACAGATACATTTTTTATCTTGTTAACTAGGTCTATGGTATTTTTGACGGTATGCTGTGGTTCAAATTTTGTCAATTTTTTAAATTCTGTGCTTATTCTGGTAGCTAGTTGATATGAAGGAGCTCCAGTATAAGCTACGACAGGGCGAATGGGATGGTCTTCTTTGTGCAATTTGAAGTAGCCGTGTAGTTTTGGGATTTGAGGGTTCATGTTTTTCAGTCTATATGTGTCCTTGTCGGTAAATAAACTGTTTGCTGAACTTATAGTTTCCTTAACGATTATGGAGTACTGTTGTGTTGGATCCTTTTTTAGTTCTTGGAATGCTGGTTGTTTTAAAAAATCTAGTATTTTGGCATCATACTCTTGTTTTGTTGCTACAACAACGGTGTTTCCTTTATCTGCCTTTGTAACTATTAAATTGTGTTCCTTAATTTTCTGTTTGATTTTATTGATAAGTCTTGACTCTTTATTCTCTTTAATATTGGCTGAATTCTGGATTTGTGAATGGTATTCTTCTTTTATTAACTTGGTACAAATATGTTTAGTAGTCATATCTGGTATAGTAATTTCCAAATCGGTAACGAGGTTGTCTATGTCTGCTGTATTGTTTGGAATCTGCGGACAGTACTTAAGTCCTTTTTCTAGAAGCGTCTTTTCTTCCAAGGTAAAATCTATATTAGTTTTATTGTGTAGCCTTTCATAAAACTTAATATTTTGGGGAGATTTTGTTTTGGTAAACTGGTAACTCAATTTAAATTTTAACTGTTCTAATTTCTTCTGGTGTTTAAAATGATGTTTTGCAGTAAACTCTTTGACTTTCTCATACAAATCTGTTTGAAATGTATGAAACTCAATATAATGTAATCTTTGTGTTAACTCGAAATGACAAACCTTGAGATGGCAACTTAGATTATCTCTTTTGGAGTAGTGGTGATTAATTTCTTTACATAACCACTTTCGCTTCATGTTATCTACTAATGATTCTACATAACCATTGTCTATGTTGTTGTTATTATACCAAAAACTATTGTTTATGTAGTTTGGTATCAGGTAATGTCGTTTACAGTACGTATTAAACCAGAGATGTTCATTGGTTTTGGCGTATTTGAATTTGAGCCTTTTGTATAGGACAATCAATTCAGCTGTACTTGCTGATTTCACATGATTTATACTTGCGATTGTCGGCACTTGATGAAACATAGAAAGCATCTTGATTTTGAATATAAACACTTGTACAAGTTGTTTCATAACACAATTATATTTGTTGCACACTTCCCCTTGCACACTTCCCAACCGGTTTCGGAAATTAATCCATCTTCAGGGGATACAGAATATTTATTATTTTAATATACGAGCCATAAAACGACAAACGTATGTCAACAATGATTGTGAGGAAAAACATATACAAAAGTGGGTAGAATAACAGATTGTTAGAGATGCCATTCGAAAAAAAAAAAAAAAATTTTCCCTAAAGGTTAGGTATTTTTTAGTGAAATATGTAAAATGGAAGTCATGTCAATATTAAAATAAAAATAAAAATAAAAAATTGTAATGTCAGATTTTTGAAAAAGAAAATGGTGATGATTGTTAAATAAATTACAATTCAAAGACTTATCACGAAATAATTGTCAAAAGCTGATTTTAAATGTCATATTAAACTTAATTAAAGTATAAAAGTAATGGTGAGTTATTGAGATCTAATTGTTGATTGAGTATTTTATGTTGGTCTTTCGAAGTTTGTTTGTTTATCTCTAGTGCTTCCAATGCTGTCATTTTTCTGCCTTTGTTGCATATATGAAGGGCTTTAAAATTTTGGGTTTTATCAAACGAGTGATTTTCTTCAATAAGATGTTCTGCGAATTGAGAGTCAGTCTTTTTGAGGCGCCAGCTTCTTGAATGCTCTTTAATTCTTGTGTCAAAGGACCTACCTGTTTGCCCTATATATTTTTTGTGGCAGTCATTGCACGAGAGCTCATAAATTCCACTTTTCTTAATGATGTCGGTACGATCTTTGCTATTGCAAATTAAGTGTTTTATGGAATTATTGGTATAAAAGGCCGGTCGATGGGTTTTTAGGATATTGGCACATTTATATGACACAGTTCCTATAAATGGTAGTTTAACCCACTTCTTTGAGTCTTTTTCATCAATATTAATTGCGCTACTCTGTTGATATAATAGTGAATTCGCAGTTTTTCTTTGCTTTTTCTTGAGTATTTTATCTACTGTTATTGTGTCGTACCCATTGTTGATAGCAATGGTTTTTATTGTATTTAGCTCTTCTCTAAAATCTTTATCACTCATTGGGATAGACAAGGCTCTGTGGATCATGGTATGAAAGAATGCTAGTTTATGTGTATTCGGGTGCTTCGAATTTGCGTGGATTATGGTGTCAGTGAAAGTCGGTTTTCGATATATTTTGAATGTGTGTTTTCCTGAACTAATTTCAATTGTCAGGTCTAAAAAATTAATGATTTGATGTCCTATCTCTAAAGTAAACTGAATATTATTGTCAATTGAATTGAGAAATGTCAAAAAATTATTTAAGTCAGTCTCTGTCCCTGTCCACAAACATAAAATATCATCAACATAGCGGTACCAGTAACCTATGAATTTACTGAATTGTTTAGATTTTAGGACTGTCTTTCCAAAATTGTCCATGAACACGTCCGCACACAAAGGAGACAGAGGGCTGCCCATCGCTAAACCTTTAGACTGCTTGATAACTTTACCATTGTAAGAAAAGTAATTCTGTTCGAGGCATACAGATATACAATGTTCTAGATCAATAATTTGTTGGGGTTCTACCACGGATTCGACTAAAATTTCGTTTATAGCTCGTTTACAGTCTTGTATAGAAATGCTAGGGAACAGGTTTTGAACATCGAATGAGACAAGTATAGCCTTATCAGGTACAGATACATTTTTTATCTTGTTAACTAGGTCTATGGTATTTTTGACGGTATGCTGTGGTTCAAATTTTGTCAATTTTTTAAATTCTGTGCTTATTCTGGTAGCTAGTTGATATGAAGGAGCTCCAGTATAAGCTACGACAGGGCGAATGGGATGGTCTTCTTTGTGCAATTTGAAGTAGCCGTGTAGTTTTGGGATTTGAGGGTTCATGTTTTTCAGTCTATATGTGTCCTTGTCGGTAAATAAACTGTTTGCTGAACTTATAGTTTCCTTAACGATTATGGAGTACTGTTGTGTTGGATCCTTTTTTAGTTCTTGGAATGCTGGTTGTTTTAAAAAATCTAGTATTTTGGCATCATACTCTTGTTTTGTTGCTACAACAACGGTGTTTCCTTTATCTGCCTTTGTAACTATTAAATTGTGTTCCTTAATTTTCTGTTTGATTTTATTGATAAGTCTTGACTCTTTATTCTCTTTAATATTGGCTGAATTCTGGATTTGTGAATGGTATTCTTCTTTTATTAACTTGGTACAAATATGTTTAGTAGTCATATCTGGTATAGTAATTTCCAAATCGGTAACGAGGTTGTCTATGTCTGCTGTATTGTTTGGAATCTGCGGACAGTACTTAAGTCCTTTTTCTAGAAGCGTCTTTTCTTCCAAGGTAAAATCTATATTAGTTTTATTGTGTAGCCTTTCATAAAACTTAATATTTTGGGGAGATTTTGTTTTGGTAAACTGGTAACTCAATTTAAATTTTAACTGTTCTAATTTCTTCTGGTGTTTAAAATGATGTTTTGCAGTAAACTCTTTGACTTTCTCATACAAATCTGTTTGAAATGTATGAAACTCAATATAATGTAATCTTTGTGTTAACTCGAAATGACAAACCTTGAGATGGCAACTTAGATTATCTCTTTTGGAGTAGTGGTGATTAATTTCTTTACATAACCACTTTCGCTTCATGTTATCTACTAATGATTCTACATAACCATTGTCTATGTTGTTGTTATTATACCAAAAACTATTGTTTATGTAGTTTGGTATCAGGTAATGTCGTTTACAGTACGTATTAAACCAGAGATGTTCATTGGTTTTGGCGTATTTGAATTTGAGCCTTTTGTATAGGACAATCAATTCAGCTGTACTTGCTGATTTCACATGATTTATACTTGCGATTGTCGGCACTTGATGAAACATAGAAAGCATCTTGATTTTGAATATAAACACTTGTACAAGTTGTTTCATAACACAATTATATTTGTTGCACACTTCCCCTTGCACACTTCCCAACCGGTTTCGGAAATTAATCCATCTTCAGGGGATACAGAATATTTATTATTTTAATATACGAGCCATAAAACGACAAACGTATGTCAACAATGATTGTGAGGAAAAACATATACAAAAGTGGGTAGAATAACAGATTGTTAGAGATGCCATTCGAAAAAAAAAAAAAAAAATTTTCCCTAAAGGTTAGGTATTTTTTAGTGAAATATGTAAAATGGAAGTCATGTCAATATTAAAATAAAAATAAAAATAAAAAATTGTAATGTCAGATTTTTGAAAAAGAAAATGGTGATGATTGTTAAATAAATTACAATTCAAAGACTTATCACGAAATAATTGTCAAAAGCTGATTTTAAATGTCATATTAAACTTAATTAAAGTATAAAAGTAATGGTGAGTTATTGAGATCTAATTGTTGATTGAGTATTTTATGTTGGTCTTTCGAAGTTTGTTTGTTTATCTCTAGTGCTTCCAATGCTGTCATTTTTCTGCCTTTGTTGCATATATGAAGGGCTTTAAAATTTTGGGTTTTATCAAACGAGTGATTTTCTTCAATAAGATGTTCTGCGAATTGAGAGTCAGTCTTTTTGAGGCGCCAGCTTCTTGAATGCTCTTTAATTCTTGTGTCAAAGGACCTACCTGTTTGCCCTATATATTTTTTGTGGCAGTCATTGCACGAGAGCTCATAAATTCCACTTTTCTTAATGATGTCGGTACGATCTTTGTTATTGCAAATTAAGTGTTTTATGGAATTATTGGTATAAAAGGCCGGTCGATGGGTTTTTAGGATATTGGCACATTTATATGACACAGTTCCTATAAATGGTAGTTTAACCCACTTCTTTGAGTCTTTTTCATCAATATTAATTGCGCTACTCTGTTGATATAATAGTGAATTCGCAGTTTTTCTTTGCTTTTTCTTGAGTATTTTATCTACTGTTATTGTGTCGTACCCATTGTTGATAGCAATGGTTTTTATTGTATTTAGCTCTTCTCTAAAATCTTTATCACTCATTGGGATAGACAAGGCTCTGTGGATCATGGTATGAAAGAATGCTAGTTTATGTGTATTCGGGTGCTTCGAATTTGCGTGGATTATGGTGTCAGTGAAAGTCGGTTTTCGATATATTTTGAATGTGTGTTTTCCTGAACTAATTTCAATTGTCAGGTCTAAAAAATTAATGATTTGATGTCCTATCTCTAAAGTAAACTGAATATTATTGTCAATTGAATTGAGAAATGTCAAAAAATTATTTAAGTCAGTCTCTGTCCCTGTCCACAAACATAAAATATCATCAACATAGCGGTACCAGTAACCTATGAATTTACTGAATTGTTTAGATTTTAGGACTGTCTTTCCAAAATTGTCCATGAACACGTCCGCACACAAAGGAGACAGAGGGCTGCCCATCGCTAAACCTTTAGACTGCTTGATAACTTTACCATTGTAAGAAAAGTAATTCTGTTCGAGGCATACAGATATACAATGTTCTAGATCAATAATTTGTTGGGGTTCTACCACGGATTCGACTAAAATTTCGTTTATAGCTCGTTTACAGTCTTGTATAGAAATGCTAGGGAACAGGTTTTGAACATCGAATGAGACAAGTATAGCCTTATCAGGTACAGATACATTTTTTATCTTGTTAACTAGGTCTATGGTATTTTTGACGGTATGCTGTGGTTCAAATTTTGTCAATTTTTTAAATTCTGTGCTTATTCTGGTAGCTAGTTGATATGAAGGACCTCCAGTATAAGCTACGACAGGGCGAATGGGATGGTCTTCTTTGTGCAATTTGAAGTAGCCGTGTAGTTTTGGGATTTGAGGGTTCATGTTTTTCAGTCTATATGTGTCCTTGTCGGTAAATAAACTGTTTGCTGAACTTATAGTTTCCTTAACGATTATGGAGTACTGTTGTGTTGGATCCTTTTTTAGTTCTTGGAATGCTGGTTGTTTTAAAAAATCTAGTATTTTGGCATCATACTCTTGTTTTGTTGCTACAACAACGGTGTTTCCTTTATCTGCCTTTGTAACTATTAAATTGTGTTCCTTAATTTTCTGTTTGATTTTATTGATAAGTCTTGACTCTTTATTCTCTTTAATATTGGCTGAATTCTGGATTTGTGAATGGTATTCTTCTTTTATTAACTTGGTACAAATATGTTTAGTAGTCATATCTGGTATAGTAATTTCCAAATCGGTAACGAGGTTGTCTATGTCTGCTGTATTGTTTGGAATCTGCGGACAGTACTTAAGTCCTTTTTCTAGAAGCGTCTTTTCTTCCAAGGTAAAATCTATATTAGTTTTATTGTGTAGCCTTTCATAAAACTTAATATTTTGGGGAGATTTTGTTTTGGTAAACTGGTAACTCAATTTAAATTTTAACTGTTCTAATTTCTTCTGGTGTTTAAAATGATGTTTTGCAGTAAACTCTTTGACTTTCTCATACAAATCTGTTTGAAATGTATGAAACTCAATATAATGTAATCTTTGTGTTAACTCGAAATGACAAACCTTGAGATGGCAACTTAGATTATCTCTTTTGGAGTAGTGGTGATTAATTTCTTTACATAACCACTTTCGCTTCATGTTATCTACTAATGATTCTACATAACCATTGTCTATGTTGTTGTTATTATACCAAAAACTATTGTTTATGTAGTTTGGTATCAGGTAATGTCGTTTACAGTACGTATTAAACCAGAGATGTTCATTGGTTTTGGCGTATTTGAATTTGAGCCTTTTGTATAGGACAATCAATTCAGCTGTACTTGCTGATTTCACATGATTTATACTTGCGATTGTCGGCACTTGATGAAACATAGAAAGCATCTTGATTTTGAATATAAACACTTGTACAAGTTGTTTCATAACACAATTATATTTGTTGCACACTTCCCCTTGCACACTTCCCAACCGGTTTCGGAAATTAATCCATCTTCAGGGGATACAGAATATTTATTATTTTAATATACGAGCCATAAAACGACAAACGTATGTCAACAATGATTGTGAGGAAAAACATATACAAAAGTGGGTAGAATAACAGATTGTTAGAGATGCCATTCGAAAAAAAAAAAAAAATTTTCCCTAAAGGTTAGGTATTTTTTAGTGAAATATGTAAAATGGAAGTCATGTCAATATTAAAATAAAAATAAAAATAAAAAATTGTAATGTCAGATTTTTGAAAAAGAAAATGGTGATGATTGTTAAATAAATTACAATTCAAAGACTTATCACGAAATAATTGTCAAAAGCTGATTTTAAATGTCATATTAAACTTAATTAAAGTATAAAAGTAATGGTGAGTTATTGAGATCTAATTGTTGATTGAGTATTTTATGTTGGTCTTTCGAAGTTTGTTTGTTTATCTCTAGTGCTTCCAATGCTGTCATTTTTCTGCCTTTGTTGCATATATGAAGGGCTTTAAAATTTTGGGTTTTATCAAACGAGTGATTTTCTTCAATAAGATGTTCTGCGAATTGAGAGTCAGTCTTTTTGAGGCGCCAGCTTCTTGAATGCTCTTTAATTCTTGTGTCAAAGGACCTACCTGTTTGCCCTATATATTTTTTGTGGCAGTCATTGCACGAGAGCTCATAAATTCCACTTTTCTTAATGATGTCGGTACGATCTTTGTTATTGCAAATTAAGTGTTTTATGGAATTATTGGTATAAAAGGCCGGTCGATGGGTTTTTAGGATATTGGCACATTTATATGACACAGTTCCTATAAATGGTAGTTTAACCCACTTCTTTGAGTCTTTTTCATCAATATTAATTGCGCTACTCTGTTGATATAATAGTGAATTCGCAGTTTTTCTTTGCTTTTTCTTGAGTATTTTATCTACTGTTATTGTGTCGTACCCATTGTTGATAGCAATGGTTTTTATTGTATTTAGCTCTTCTCTAAAATCTTTATCACTCATTGGGATAGACAAGGCTCTGTGGATCATGGTATGAAAGAATGCTAGTTTATGTGTATTCGGGTGCTTCGAATTTGCGTGGATTATGGTGTCAGTGAAAGTCGGTTTTCGATATATTTTGAATGTGTGTTTTCCTGAATGGCATCTCTAACAATCTGTTATTCTACCCACTTTTGTATATGTTTTTCCTCACAATCATTGTTGACATACGTTTGTCGTTTTATGGCTCGTATATTAAAATAATAAATATTCTGTATCCCCTGAAGATGGATTAATTTCCGAAACCGGTTGGGAAGTGTGCAAGGGGAAGTGTGCAACAAATATAATTGTGTTATGAAACAACTTGTACAAGTGTTTATATTCAAAATCAAGATGCTTTCTATGTTTCATCAAGTGCCGACAATCGCAAGTATAAATCATGTGAAATCAGCAAGTACAGCTGAATTGATTGTCCTATACAAAAGGCTCAAATTCAAATACGCCAAAACCAATGAACATCTCTGGTTTAATACGTACTGTAAACGACATTACCTGATACCAAACTACATAAACAATAGTTTTTGGTATAATAACAACAACATAGACAATGGTTATGTAGAATCATTAGTAGATAACATGAAGCGAAAGTGGTTATGTAAAGAAATTAATCACCACTACTCCAAAAGAGATAATCTAAGTTGCCATCTCAAGGTTTGTCATTTCGAGTTAACACAAAGATTACATTATATTGAGTTTCATACATTTCAAACAGATTTGTATGAGAAAGTCAAAGAGTTTACTGCAAAACATCATTTTAAACACCAGAAGAAATTAGAACAGTTAAAATTTAAATTGAGTTACCAGTTTACCAAAACAAAATCTCCCCAAAATATTAAGTTTTATGAAAGGCTACACAATAAAACTAATATAGATTTTACCTTGGAAGAAAAGACGCTTCTAGAAAAAGGACTTAAGTACTGTCCGCAGATTCCAAACAATACAGCAGACATAGACAACCTCGTTACCGATTTGGAAATTACTATACCAGATATGACTACTAAACATATTTGTACCAAGTTAATAAAAGAAGAATACCATTCACAAATCCAGAATTCAGCCAATATTAAAGAGAATAAAGAGTCAAGACTTATCAATAAAATCAAACAGAAAATTAAGGAACACAATTTAATAGTTACAAAGGCAGATAAAGGAAACACCGTTGTTGTAGCAACAAAACAAGAGTATGATGCCAAAATACTAGATTTTTTAAAACAACCAGCATTCCAAGAACTAAAAAAGGATCCAACACAACAGTACTCCATAATCGTTAAGGAAACTATAAGTTCAGCAAACAGTTTATTTACCGACAAGGACACATATAGACTGAAAAACATGAACCCTCAAATCCCAAAACTACACGGCTACTTCAAATTGCACAAAGAAGACCATCCCATTCGCCCTGTCGTAGCTTATACTGGAGCTCCTTCATATCAACTAGCTACCAGAATAAGCACAGAATTTAAAAAATTGACAAAATTTGAACCACAGCATACCGTCAAAAATACCATAGACCTAGTTAACAAGATAAAAAATGTATCTGTACCTGATAAGGCTATACTTGTCTCATTCGATGTTCAAAACCTGTTCCCTAGCATTTCTATACAAGACTGTAAACGAGCTATAAACGAAATTTTAGTCGAATCCGTGGTAGAACCCCAACAAATTATTGATCTAGAACATTGTATATCTGTATGCCTCGAACAGAATTACTTTTCTTACAATGGTAAAGTTATCAAGCAGTCTAAAGGTTTAGCGATGGGCAGCCCTCTGTCTCCTTTGTGTGCGGACGTGTTCATGGACAATTTTGGAAAGACAGTCCTAAAATCTAAACAATTCAGTAAATTCATAGGTTACTGGTACCGCTATGTTGATGATATTTTATGTTTGTGGACAGGGACAGAGACTGACTTAAATAATTTTTTGACATTTCTCAATTCAATTGACAATAATATTCAGTTTACTTTAGAGATAGGACATCAAATCATTAATTTTTTAGACCTGACAATTGAAATTAGTTCAGGAAAACACACATTCAAAATATATCGAAAACCGACTTTCACTGACACCATAATCCACGCAAATTCGAAGCACCCGAATACACATAAACTAGCATTCTTTCATACCATGATCCACAGAGCCTTGTCTATCCCAATGAGTGATAAAGATTTTAGAGAAGAGCTAAATACAATAAAAACCATTGCTATCAACAATGGGTACGACACAATAACAGTAGATAAAATACTCAAGAAAAAGCAAAGAAAAACTGCGAATTCACTATTATATCAACAGAGTAGCGCAATTAATATTGATGAAAAAGACTCAAAGAAGTGGGTTAAACTACCATTTATAGGAACTGTGTCATATAAATGTGCCAATATCCTAAAAACCCATCGACCGGCCTTTTATACCAATAATTCCATAAAACACTTAATTTGCAATAACAAAGATCGTACCGACATCATTAAGAAAAGTGGAATTTATGAGCTCTCGTGCAATGACTGCCACAAAAAATATATAGGGCAAACAGGTAGGTCCTTTGACACAAGAATTAAAGAGCATTCAAGAAGCTGGCGCCTCAAAAAGACTGACTCTCAATTCGCAGAACATCTTATTGAAGAAAATCACTCGTTTGATAAAACCCAAAATTTTAAAGCCCTTCATATATGCAACAAAGGCAGAAAAATGACAGCATTGGAAGCACTAGAGATAAACAAACAAACTTCGAAAGACCAACATAAAATACTCAATCAACAATTAGATCTCAATAACTCACCATTACTTTTATACTTTAATTAAGTTTAATATGACATTTAAAATCAGCTTTTGACAATTATTTCGTGATAAGTCTTTGAATTGTAATTTATTTAACAATCATCACCATTTTCTTTTTCAAAAATCTGACATTACAATTTTTTATTTTTATTTTTATTTTAATATTGACATGACTTCCATTTTACATATTTCACTAAAAAATACCTAACCTTTAGGGAAAATTTTTTTTTTTTTTTTCGAATGGCATCTCTAACAATCTGTTATTCTACCCACTTTTGTATATGTTTTTCCTCACAATCATTGTTGACATACGTTTGTCGTTTTATGGCTCGTATATTAAAATAATAAATATTCTGTATCCCCTGAAGATGGATTAATTTCCGAAACCGGTTGGGAAGTGTGCAAGGGGAAGTGTGCAACAAATATAATTGTGTTATGAAACAACTTGTACAAGTGTTTATATTCAAAATCAAGATGCTTTCTATGTTTCATCAAGTGCCGACAATCGCAAGTATAAATCATGTGAAATCAGCAAGTACAGCTGAATTGATTGTCCTATACAAAAGGCTCAAATTCAAATACGCCAAAACCAATGAACATCTCTGGTTTAATACGTACTGTAAACGACATTACCTGATACCAAACTACATAAACAATAGTTTTTGGTATAATAACAACAACATAGACAATGGTTATGTAGAATCATTAGTAGATAACATGAAGCGAAAGTGGTTATGTAAAGAAATTAATCACCACTACTCCAAAAGAGATAATCTAAGTTGCCATCTCAAGGTTTGTCATTTCGAGTTAACACAAAGATTACATTATATTGAGTTTCATACATTTCAAACAGATTTGTATGAGAAAGTCAAAGAGTTTACTGCAAAACATCATTTTAAACACCAGAAGAAATTAGAACAGTTAAAATTTAAATTGAGTTACCAGTTTACCAAAACAAAATCTCCCCAAAATATTAAGTTTTATGAAAGGCTACACAATAAAACTAATATAGATTTTACCTTGGAAGAAAAGACGCTTCTAGAAAAAGGACTTAAGTACTGTCCGCAGATTCCAAACAATACAGCAGACATAGACAACCTCGTTACCGATTTGGAAATTACTATACCAGATATGACTACTAAACATATTTGTACCAAGTTAATAAAAGAAGAATACCATTCACAAATCCAGAATTCAGCCAATATTAAAGAGAATAAAGAGTCAAGACTTATCAATAAAATCAAACAGAAAATTAAGGAACACAATTTAATAGTTACAAAGGCAGATAAAGGAAACACCGTTGTTGTAGCAACAAAACAAGAGTATGATGCCAAAATACTAGATTTTTTAAAACAACCAGCATTCCAAGAACTAAAAAAGGATCCAACACAACAGTACTCCATAATCGTTAAGGAAACTATAAGTTCAGCAAACAGTTTATTTACCGACAAGGACACATATAGACTGAAAAACATGAACCCTCAAATCCCAAAACTACACGGCTACTTCAAATTGCACAAAGAAGACCATCCCATTCGCCCTGTCGTAGCTTATACTGGAGCTCCTTCATATCAACTAGCTACCAGAATAAGCACAGAATTTAAAAAATTGACAAAATTTGAACCACAGCATACCGTCAAAAATACCATAGACCTAGTTAACAAGATAAAAAATGTATCTGTACCTGATAAGGCTATACTTGTCTCATTCGATGTTCAAAACCTGTTCCCTAGCATTTCTATACAAGACTGTAAACGAGCTATAAACGAAATTTTAGTCGAATCCGTGGTAGAACCCCAACAAATTATTGATCTAGAACATTGTATATCTGTATGCCTCGAACAGAATTACTTTTCTTACAATGGTAAAGTTATCAAGCAGTCTAAAGGTTTAGCGATGGGCAGCCCTCTGTCTCCTTTGTGTGCGGACGTGTTCATGGACAATTTTGGAAAGACAGTCCTAAAATCTAAACAATTCAGTAAATTCATAGGTTACTGGTACCGCTATGTTGATGATATTTTATGTTTGTGGACAGGGACAGAGACTGACTTAAATAATTTTTTGACATTTCTCAATTCAATTGACAATAATATTCAGTTTACTTTAGAGATAGGACATCAAATCATTAATTTTTTAGACCTGACAATTGAAATTAGTTCAGGAAAACACACATTCAAAATATATCGAAAACCGACTTTCACTGACACCATAATCCACGCAAATTCGAAGCACCCGAATACACATAAACTAGCATTCTTTCATACCATGATCCACAGAGCCTTGTCTATCCCAATGAGTGATAAAGATTTTAGAGAAGAGCTAAATACAATAAAAACCATTGCTATCAACAATGGGTACGACACAATAACAGTAGATAAAATACTCAAGAAAAAGCAAAGAAAAACTGCGAATTCACTATTATATCAACAGAGTAGCGCAATTAATATTGATGAAAAAGACTCAAAGAAGTGGGTTAAACTACCATTTATAGGAACTGTGTCATATAAATGTGCCAATATCCTAAAAACCCATCGACCGGCCTTTTATACCAATAATTCCATAAAACACTTAATTTGCAATAACAAAGATCGTACCGACATCATTAAGAAAAGTGGAATTTATGAGCTCTCGTGCAATGACTGCCACAAAAAATATATAGGGCAAACAGGTAGGTCCTTTGACACAAGAATTAAAGAGCATTCAAGAAGCTGGCGCCTCAAAAAGACTGACTCTCAATTCGCAGAACATCTTATTGAAGAAAATCACTCGTTTGATAAAACCCAAAATTTTAAAGCCCTTCATATATGCAACAAAGGCAGAAAAATGACAGCATTGGAAGCACTAGAGATAAACAAACAAACTTCGAAAGACCAACATAAAATACTCAATCAACAATTAGATCTCAATAACTCACCATTACTTTTATACTTTAATTAAGTTTAATATGACATTTAAAATCAGCTTTTGACAATTATTTCGTGATAAGTCTTTGAATTGTAATTTATTTAACAATCATCACCATTTTCTTTTTCAAAAATCTGACATTACAATTTTTTATTTTTATTTTTATTTTAATATTGACATGACTTCCATTTTACATATTTCACTAAAAAATACCTAACCTTTAGGGAAAATTTTTTTTTTTTTCGAATGGCATCTCTAACAATCTGTTATTCTACCCACTTTTGTATATGTTTTTCCTCACAATCATTGTTGACATACGTTTGTCGTTTTATGGCTCGTATATTAAAATAATAAATATTCTGTATCCCCTGAAGATGGATTAATTTCCGAAACCGGTTGGGAAGTGTGCAAGGGGAAGTGTGCAACAAATATAATTGTGTTATGAAACAACTTGTACAAGTGTTTATATTCAAAATCAAGATGAATCATAATGTGATTCATGCAAAACGGCCTTTTAGAGGACCTGTAATAATAATTTAAAATGTATTATTGTGCAGTTGAACGATAGGGAAACGCTCAGCTGGCAGAACAATGGCCCGATGGTGGCGTGGCGATATCATGATGTTGACCAATCAGAATCAGAAATGACGTAACAATGACCTAAACGTGGCAGTAAGGAGCAAGGGCGGATCCAGGGGGAGTCATGACCCCCACTGGGCCTAGGTCAACCTTTTTTTTCTGCTTAAAATTACTTACACTTAACCATACACATTATAGTTACTAAAAGCACCCTTCGCTCGATGCCGTTTCCGTTAGTAGATATCTTCGACCAAGATAAAATGAATGGACGGGCCTTGTCTTTACAATTTGCTCACTCATAACGAGTCTAAGCAATTGGATATATACTTCAATACCTAATTGTAAGTATATATAGTGCATTTGCTACAAAAAAAAAAGAAAGCGAATATAATAACTACGTGAGAAAAAGAGAACACCTGCTTTTATCTGTTGCTTTTATCGTTCAACATTTGAAGACCAAATAAGAGTAGCCATTTTGTACCAAATCGGTTTATTGTTAAAAGTAGCGTTAGCAAAACGATTTGGTACAAAATAAGAAATCTGTACATTTTTTGGTACAATTTTAAAAAATTTATTGTAGCACACCGTGCGTAAAATGACCACTTTACGCACGCTGCGCGTGCGTAAAGTCGGCATTTTCCGCACTTGTGCTATAAAAATTATACGAAACTCGTGCGAGAAACTTTTTCTCGACTCGTGTGATTCGTGATTTGAAACTCACACTCGTCAGAATACGTTTCATCGCTCTCGTATCGTAATGTACTATTTTGTGTTCGGTAAGTTAATGTTTAGGGTCGTATAATATTATGATTGTGCCCATATACTTTTTTTTTTCTTTAGTATATTTTGTATAATTATAATTAATTAGAAACAAAGAAATTTCATGTAAGAATATAATAATTATTAAACAGTTAGTTTAAAAAAAATGATGAACATAAGTTTTATTCGATCGAATGGTACAACTTGGTACAATAGTGGTACCATATAAAACTAGTTTGCTGTCGGTACATCTGGTCTAAGATCGGCATTGTCGAACAGAGCAAGCTTTACTATGTATATTCGTATATTTCTATCCTGTTACGATGGGATAAACATTAAACAACAAAATGGAGACAACGAAACAATGTTTATTGGAATTAGTTACTTTTGTGATAAAATTGATTGATAAACATGTACTTACGCATGAAATGTGATGCCTGAACTATTATTTTGCTTTTTGGTAGTGTTCTTGCACTTTGGGAATGCACAAGAAGGCATTTTTTCGTCAGTTATTTTGATGGCATGTAATAATAAGCGTACGTGTCGCACTTCTAACAGACAGAGACCGACTGAGATGAAGTGAGAGCCGGCGCTCACTTTGCAGGCTTCAAAAATCCGCACGCTATGGCCCGTCCATTAATTTTATTTTGGTCGAATGTAATAGGCAATTAAATTTTTGACAGCTAAAAAAATGCCTTTTTTACACCTCAGGATCCGGGCGTGCAGGCTAGACCAGCCGTTCCGGGCATATGAACCGTTAAAATTTTGAATAAAGTCGAGAAATGTCGTGAGACACCCGGTGGGGCGAAGTTTTTTTCAGTTGAATTTTCGAGCCTGTGACCCCCCCTGGCTCGCAGGCTGGATCCGCCCTTAGTAAGGTCTCACCCCAAACAGTGAGCTGTTTGATAATGATAAATATAAACAGTGTGAGGTTTCTCTCTAGAAAAGGTTTCTCTCTACAGTTGATTTAAGATAATGCACTGATGCAATATGCCTCTTCATTCTCTCCAACTTGTTTGGTTTACTTTGATTGGGCCAAAATAAACCAATTGGGCGGGTAGTCTGCCAACAGCTTTTCTACATTTAACCCATTTAATTCTCATTCGTACCATATGGGAAAGTGTGTTTGTTGGTTTGTCCTTTTTTCACGCAGCAACGGAGCAACGGATCGACGTGATTTTTTTCATAGAGATAGTTTATGGGCCTGTGAGTGACATAGGCTACTTTTTATCCCGGAAAAATTCAAACTAAATCAGCGCGGGTGAAGCCGCGAGCAATAAGAAAGTTGTCAATAAAACAATAGAGAGAAGTCAAAACGTGGCTAAGATCCATCTAACAGATTAAAAATGAAGAAATAAAAACATACCAGTATGTGATCTCAGATGCAACTTAAGCTGGCTGGGTCGAGCAACGGTGTAGTTACAGCTGGGACACTTGTACTGTTTCAGCTTGTTATGCACCTCAGCGATATGCGCCTTCAGTGTGTGCTCCGTGGTGCACACTCGCTGACATATTGCACATTTGAAGATCCCACTGTCTTTATTGTGTGCCACCCGATGCTTTGATAGCTGACTTGCATTTTTGAAAGATTTTGAACATTTCTCACCTAAAAAAGAAATATTTGTCAAGACATAAACAGAGAAGTTTCCAGAGCAGTCAACATTAGCACACCCTCTTTCCACCAATGATTTTTAAAGGGTTGCCTCAAGGTGGTGCCTATCCCCTCTAATGTGGTACTTCTGATAGATTCAATAATAACCATAATTAACAGCATGCACATCTATTTACAAGTGTATTCAGATGATGGAATTATAATGATAGTAGGGAAAGACTTAAGTATAGTCAGATCTCTAGATCTGATCACCGCAATGAGAAAAATGTTGGGCTGATGTGAAGATAAAGGATCTGATCTTAATTCCAGTAAAACAAAACTAGTTCTTATTACAATCAAAAGAAAGCCCAAGAAACCTATCAAATTAAAGAGTATAGTTCTAGTACCTTGGTGTAACTTTTTGATATTCATGTCAAAACTAGTAGTAAGTATCTAGAGAAGGGGCGAAGCACAGGTTCATTAGACCAGAACCTAGGCTATCAAGGTTATAAGCCGTCTGGGTTAAGAAGAATCAGCAGATGAATGGAGGAACATCCAGAGCTGCGAACAGTTGAAGGTGTTTCCAACAGAAACTGTCTACAAAAAGTAAGGTATATCCTCAATGCCGAGTATGTTGATAGGTATTCTTACTAGCCATTGTAAGCTAAATATACATTTGCAAGTACGTACAGGAGGATCCCTCATGCTCACACTGCGGTAACGGAGGAAACTAGTAAGCACTACTTAGATCTTAAGTACCGTATGCACTCAGATATACTTAGATTTATTAAAAGAGATGATTTGAGGAGAAAATGCCCCTGGCAAGCTAGGATACCAAAGCTCAAGCAATGGTAATTGGATGGAGTAGCTCCAAGTGGAGAGCCAACAATCTCAAACAATCAATCAGCTAGCATCCCACCTCAACATCATCAAGTCCTAACATGATAAGGAGTGAGTCATATTGTCATATTTCAGGTACAAATACAAGCTTTTTAGGGCAAGCAGGTTAACCGCAGTGTTTTCCTTCACAATTCTGAAAAACTTGCTGGTCTGGCAGGATTTCAATCCTCAAGATTGAGAGTCTGTCATCTTAGTATAATATTTTATCATAAATAATGATGTACAGTGGAGACCACATCAAGCTATACACTTGCAGTACGACATTAGCCCCTACAGAGAAGAATATAAGATAGGTACAAAGTCCAATGTATCTTACTTGATGCGGTCTCCATTGTACATAGTCAGAGGAACTTAAAATAAATAAAAACCATCTTACATGTATAAGCTCTCACATTTTCATGGCACTTCATATGAACGTTAAACAGTCTCTTTCTGTAAGCCTTGTAACCACAAACTTCACAAGTCGGCAATTCCATGTCAATAGCATGGCCTTTCCACAAATGTGTGTGCAAAGATTCTACTGTTTTTGACACCTTATTGCATTCAGGACACTGCAGGGTGTCATTTTGGTGACATTTTCTATGATAGGACAACTTTTCCTCATCTTTTAGACGAACCCGGCAGCCATCTGGGGAACAACGCTTGCCTAGTTTTCGCTCAATTTCTTTTTCTGCAATGTCTCTATCTTTGTTGTATGGTTCTAGAGATTTAGAAGATTTGGGTCTTCCAGGTTTAGGTAGTTGAGGTATAGGATGTGGAATGGCTTCATGTTCTATAGGTTGTTGTAATGGAAGGTGTTGGTTGTTGTCAATCATAGTTGACACTCGGGGTTGTATTGATGAGATCAAGTCAGGAGTGGTGCTGGGCATCATCTGTATGAGACTACAAGTGCTATTAGATATAGAAGAGTCTGAGACATTCAAATACTGAGAAACGGGATTGTTGTAAACAATATTGATGCTTGCTTCTTGAATAATTTCCTTAGGATCGACAGCCTCAAAGTTGGGTGTACTCATTTTCTGTAATTCATCTACAGATATAAAAGTAACACCTTGCGGCAAAGAATTGTTTGCGTGGACAATGTCTGGAACAATTTCAATGACTTGTGGCATATTAATATCAGCTACTCCCTGTCTTATCGGTGCTGGAGGTAAAGGATCATCACGTTTATCTTCTTTTTTTAGTTTCGCATTTTTGAGGGCAATTTGTACTAAACTTTTAACCATTATCTTGATATCTTTTATGCCCATCTTGTGGTGGTTACGTAGGTGCGTCCGGAGGGTTAATTCTGCGTCAAATATACTCGTGCAACCTGGACAAGGGATCTGGATGTTGTCAGCCAGACCGTTGGTTTTCGCCAGGTCTGGGTGAGCAGTGAACAGGTGAAACTTTATGTCGTCTTCCGCGAGTGCCATGTAAGGACAGGCCTCGCATTTGTAGAAAGGCGTAGAGCCCACAGACTTCTCCTCGTAAGACATTACCTTCTCTTTATGCATAGGGGGCTTCGCATCATTGTTCTGGGTGCTAACACTTTGTGGAATAAGTCTGTTTAAGTTCATGATGAAGCATTGTTGTGAAGACATTATGATTAAAATAATGTTCCTTGATACAAAAGCAGCTTCAACTCTGTCAGCTTCTGTTAAACATAAATAATAATTAACTGCTAAAGTGCTAACGTAAAATCACGCAGAACACATCGCCGCCGTAACGCAATCGCAAAATCAGCTGTTGTTTGTTACTTTACTACGCCATTTTAGTATTTTTTTTAGTACAACTGTCAACAGAGATACCATTCTCAAATCCAGTAAACTACTATGAAAATCTACCAAAACGTACCAGATGTTAATCAGATCATGAATGACGTTGCACCCGTAGACCAGAGCTTAAACGCGCCCAACGTGACGTAGTTGAATCACAAGTGCGAGGAGCGTGATACGATCACACTATATTTTTGCAATAAAACGGTACCTACCTATGTCACGCTCCTCGCACTTGTTTATCAACTAAGTCGCGTCGCGCACGATTAAACACTGTGCTATGAAACGTGACCAAAACCTAACATGGAAAATGTTAAGATAGAAAAGTGATCATCAGTAGTACTTAATTATTTTTTGTCATTACGTACAAGTCATAATAAATTAATCACTTATATTAGGTATAACACCGCTTTTTTTTAACTCCTAAAAAGCTTGTTCAACATTGCATCACCTGGATGTGAATGCGAATATAATCACCATCATCGAGTCAAAAAAAAATGTTATTTCCAAGATATGTAATATTAATAAAATATCGTTACGACAAGAATCACCGAGGGGGTGTCAGTGTCTCGAATGTGAACTATGAAATACCAGTTACAGTCTACGCTCGGTACACCCGCATTTCACCGATAAAATTACGTCCCAACGTGATATTATATGTGGTGAGGTGAGCTATATCGCCGTTCACACAAATACACGCTTTTGCATGCAGTTTTCCTCATAATATTTTCCTTCACCATTCAGAAAGTGGTAATTAAGACAAATACTACCTAAGCAAATAAATAAAAAAAAAATATTGGTGCATTTGACACACAAGACGGAAAGAAACCAAAAATCGGTTTCCATTTCAAAATTCTCCGAAGAAAATAATCTATCGTCTGTTAAAGTTATTAAATTTTGCCCGCATAAGAATCTTAAAAATAATTAACTAAATTAACTATGAATTTGACGGACAAAATTATTTAATTTTGATAATTATCAATTATCAGTAATCTTCCTTGAAGGATTTTATCAGTAGGTTTTCAAAAATAATGTTCCAGTTAGTGAAACCACGGAAAATGCTAAATATGAAATTAAAATAATTTACAACATAGACCTAATTCTACCTTGAAGTAGAAATACTGATTGCTTGCAACATTGACCGAATGGAATCACAAACGTTGCATTCTTACCTGTGGTCTGTTATCTGTGACCCTGCGTTCCGAAATAGAATTATATCGCTAAAATCGATTACGATAGTATGAAGTGAATGGCTTATGATCCATTGTAATTCTATTACGGACCGCAGGGTGAGTGTGCCCTTCAAAATGGCAAAAAAGAGTGCTGTCATTTAAAATTAAAATTTTTAGTAGGTTTCTTACCCCGCGTTCCGAAATAGAATTATTTCGCTAAAATCGATTACGAATGAATGAGGTGAATGGCTAATAATCCATGAGTGAAGCAAATGCGTTCATTCATTCGTATGACTTTCGTGGCTCATGCGACGGAGGTGAGGCGATGTGAGCGTTGAACGGAATGGAATGTCAAAAATTGTTTTCGCTCCATTATTTCAGCAGTTCAGCCCTGCGGTCCGTAATAGAATTACATAGATAAAAGCTATGAATGAATTAAAGTGTGAGCGATGACTGGTCCGTAATTTGTGAGCTAGCAAACGATGTGAAAGATAGCTTATGATTCGGACCGCATTAAAAAAGATACATCTTAACCATAACCTCTTATCACAGAATACAATACGATTATTTGATTTTATTTCGTCAAAGTGCCGTGATTCGTGATGGAACAAGAAGAGTTTGTAGCACTGTTCTTTAACGTAGACTCAGATAGCGACGAAAAAATATATATACATATAAATTCTTCCTTTTCGACGAAAAGTTCCACACGACTTTTTATTTGTTTCTCTCATGGCCGAATTAAACATATACTATGGTTTGTCTGATTTGAACTGCTGAAATAATGTAGCGAAAACAATTTTTGACATTCCATTCCGTTCAACGCTCACATCGCCTCACCTCCGTCGCATGAGCCATGAAAGTCATACGAATGAATGAACGCATTTGCTTCACTCATGGATTATTAGCCATTCACCTCATTCATTCGTAATCGATTTTAGCGAAATAATTCTATTTCGGAACGCGGGGCTTATCAGCCCTGCGGTCCGTAATAGAATTACAATGGATCATAAGCCATTCACTTCATACTTTCGTAATCGATTTTAGCGATATAATTCTATTTCGGAACGCAGGGCAGATAAACCATGGTATATGTTTTATTTGGTGTGTATTTGGTCATGAGAGAAACAAATGGAAAGTCGTGTGGAACTCTTCGTCGAAAAGGAAGAATATATATTTAATAAATTTTTTTTGTCACTGTCTGAGTCTATGTTGAAGAACAGTGCTACAAACTCTTCTTGTTCCATCACGAATCACGGCACTTTGACGAAGTAAAATAAAATAATCGTATTGTATTCTGTGGTAAGAGGTTATGGTTAAGATGTATCTTTTTTAATGCGGTCCGAATCATAAGCTATCTTTCACATCGTTTGCTAGATCACAAATTACGGACCAGTCATCGCTCACACTTTAATTCATTCATAGCTTTTATCTATGTAATTCTATTTCGGACCGCACGTTTAGACTAATATAAAACCTTCAAACTTAGCTTTACTGACTTGCCAAATTGATCCAAAATTCCTAAAATAGTAGTAAAATTACCAAAAATGGTAATACTGTCAAACTTAAAAGTAATCTGTGGTGTGGATTGTCAACGTAGAGCGACTCGCTCTACGATTGTCAAATAGCATTTGGATATTGCTAATGTTTT
This sequence comes from Ypsolopha sequella, assembly GCA_934047225.1. Classification (NCBI taxonomy): domain Eukaryota; kingdom Metazoa; phylum Arthropoda; class Insecta; order Lepidoptera; family Ypsolophidae; genus Ypsolopha; species Ypsolopha sequella. The sequence continues at coordinate 27,068,793 of OW203990.1, read as the reverse complement.
TTAAAAAAAATTACGTTCTTCGGAGAAAACACGTAACATTAACTCATGTTACAACTTTATGCAAGCGTTATTTGACTAGTTTATCTATTTCTGTGTCCTTCACTGATAACAAACTTAAGAACGGTCGGCCTCACCAATGTCAATGCAGTGATGGTTGAATGAATTTGAAAATATCCTTTTGCAAACAAAACAAAATGCCAAGGGAGATGAAATTCAGTTAAAGTTGTATAATTTGACTGTATCGTCTTGCCTTTTTATTTTAATTTTAGTTATTGACTAGTATCGAAACGGAACAGCTGACGTGTGTTTTGTAATAAATTTTTTTGCCCTATTCTGTGAACTTCTGTTAACCAACCGGTGATATCGTGTTTGTTGAACTTTCCTGTTTTACCTTCGTGAAAACCTTTCAAAATGAGTGTAAGTACACGTAATTGCGCTTAAAAGATTAAGCAAACAAATCTATCCACAATTGCATTTCAATTAGCTTTTTATTCCAGTTGGAAATCGAGTCGATGGTGAGGTATGCGTCGCCGATCAACCCGGCAATTTTTCCACACCTAACCCTGTTGTTACTGGCCATCGGCATTTTCTTCACGGCCTGGTTCTTCGTGTACGAGGTCACCAGTACCAAGATCTCTAGGGACCTCTTCAAGGAGCTGCTGCTATCGCTCGTTGCCGCGCTTTTCTCCGGGTTCGGTATTCTGTTTTTACTTCTTTGGGTGGGGATCTACGTATAACTATTGATTTAGAACAGGTTACCGTGAACTATAATTCCTCTGTGGTAAAAATGGTTGGTTGAATTGAACTGACCAAATTATTTTATAAATTTTATCTGTAAGTTATTAAAATTTTAATATCCATGTTTGTAGTTTTAATTCAAGAAGAAATTATGGAGAATTTGTAAGATTATATGTTTTTATTGCGAAATCCTTCGCTTTGAATACTCTGATTATTATTAGAGTGCATTACAAGCTTCCAATCAATCAGAAACAAATTTAAAAGCACAAATATGTGCATTACAAGCTGGTATATCGAGTCGTTACAAAAAAAATCAATGTACAGGTATGGTGGAAAGATTCATCTTTCCAGATACAAAACTCGGTAGCGCAGTCGTTAGTGCGCCTGTCATGTAAGGAGAAGGTCACCGGTTCAAATCCGGGCCAGAGGAATATTTGCAAAAATATTTGTGCTTTTAAATTTGTTTCTGATCGATTGTAAGTTTGTAATGCACTCTAACAATAATTACAGAATTTGTAATTTGTTAAGACCCTTAAATCGTTAGGATGGCTATAAGTAACAACTGGAAGTAAACTCCTGTGATCAGCCTCCAGATTTTAATATTCAATGGGAATGAGAATGATTTTTTAATTCAATATAGGTACATAGTACATCATTTATTTATTACACATAAATTATAATTTAACAAATAAACTAATTAAATTTGAAATGGGAATATACAACAAATTAAATTTTGGGCACTTATATTTAATAAATTATTACCTGTTAATAAACTATAGTGTGGTCCCCGAGTCGTGCTAAAGTGGTCCGTTTACTCCTCAGTATTATTATACTGAAGACGAGATAAGAGGAGTAGCAGAAAAAATGTGGACTAGAGAGGCAAAGGATAGAGAGAGAGGTTCCTGGAAGAGGCTTATGTCAAGGACAATCTAGAAGAAAACTAGTAAAGCAAACAATATTATTGTTTAAATCTTTTTAACCTAGAAATAAGCTATAAATAAATAAAATTACAACTAGATATAAACTTATATATACATATATTATACTAAAGTTAGGGGATAGTAAATTTATAATATTAAAGGGTTAGGTCACATTCACTACTGGTCACAGGTGGTGGCTTGTTCCTGTTTGCATATGGCGGCCGGCCATTCAAAACTAAGTAAATAGTAATTTTGCAATTCCCATAGCTTAACTAAATTTAAAAAAGATTTTTTCAGATTATAAACACCATTGCTTGTAAAAAAAAGTGGTCTGTCTCTGTCTGTCTACTCATCTGTCAAATCAGTCTGAAGCAAATTATAATAAATTTATCTATTTAGCAAAGGACACATTTCTAAACAGCCATTTCTCAAGTGACGTCACACGAAGGCAAATGGAAATTGCAGCTTTTTCGAAAAGAATATTCATCATCATGAGGATTTTTAGACCACAAGTTCTAAAATACGGCTTATTATACCTAAATCTCGAAATGGTTTTCGAATTAACACACCTTAACATAATTTAATCTAAGCAAATTATTATTGATTTCCTTGGCAATGGAAGAACATAATTTATTCAACATAATTTTTAATATAAGCTTATATTCATTAAAAATAATACATCAAAGCTTAAAACATCAGTTACAGTATCCTATGTTCTTGGTATTCAGTATTTTACTTCCCTGGTTCAGTCTTCAAGTGATCATCGATGTCGCTGTCCATACTCTCGCGCGTCTGGGTCCGCCGGTACGCCTCGTCCAGAATTATTGTCTCATGCATCCGTTGTGTTGATATTGCCTCTGTTTTGGCAAATAGTGCTTTATCTGATGCAATATACCGCCTGTTATCAAAACATTTTTTTTAGCTTAAGTAATAAAATTATACATCAGCATGTGTCTAATGTTCTTCCTTAACAAACACTGGAATAAAAACCTACAGAGTAATGGGTAGATAAATGAATATGTTAATTATAGTCCTTGTTGTAGTCAAACACTACAACAAGGACTATAGTTGATTAAAGATAATGGTGGCTTAAATAAATGATGGCTTAAAGATAAGCCCTTACCGTACTATGACAGCACCAAAATTATTCCACCTTTAAATGGGTGACGCTCACACGTTTGGAATCAGTGCTCATCTGAACACAGAGATAGTTGGACGCCTTAAGTGCACTTAAAGTTAATCATTTTAACAACTTTAGTAGTCTGATCAGTTTGCTGACCGTAGGAAAATAGATTAGAATAGATAGGTGTGCGCGCGTCGGCATTATGTTAACGCACGCATCCAAAAACAATGCAATAGATTTTAGGTGCAAGGGCTCATCTAAACTTTTTTGAAATCTTTGGTCGTAGTGGCCATACACTTGGACATAATTGAGGGTATGTAGAAGGTGTAATCCTTTTTCTAACACGTCTTCTGAGTATGTACTGGTAGACCCTAACCTCGCGTAAAGTACAGACACCAGCAGGACAATCTACCTGCATTGGCACTTTCTATTGGTGCGTCGTAGCCATTGACATACAAACCATGGACCTCGGGTCTAGTACAAGATTTACGAAAAAAGTGTCCTTAGTGAAGTGTCAAAATATTAAGAAACAAAACATTTTAATTTGAATCGTATGACATTGCTGCATGGCTCAATTTTGATTGACGTGCGATTGACACGCTTTTTTAGTTTTCAATGGTTTTGACACTCGGTTCGGACACTTTTGAGTGCAGATCCGATATCTACTTGTTAGTACGTACAATAGTACGTCAAAGCTTGAACTGCAGTTATGTACAGTCAACAAAAGAGATAAGTAACCAGGCCCAGCGCAAACACTTTGATCCGTAGACCCTCAGGTGAGTGAGAGATGAGATGAAGAATAGTTGGTCACAGTATAAGAAAAGGAAGCAGTATTATGTCTTCATAGAAACGGCCCGAAACGACGCGCTTCGAAATCTCGGGAGCTGTCGGCGGACGGCAGTCGCAGTATATAATGTACTCTTTGGTCGCAGTTGTGCCTCAGTCACGTACGCACGCTACCGCGTTGACACGGAGCCGCACCCGCGCATTTTCGTAAATTATGGCACGAAATTATAGAATATGTTGTGCATTGTATGGCTGTTTAAATTAAATAATGCAACAATTTAATATAGCATTATCAAATACGTTGGCAGCCCTAGCGCATGTATAGGCAACGAGCGGCCATAGGTATTGATTTCAAGGATACCGCCATGTTAAACTACTGTCTACTTCCTTATACTGTGACTTGGTCAATACATACTCTTATTAAGAGGCTATGCGAATTTTATTTTTGTCACTGTCACTCCAAGCGAAAAATCGCGCAGTGCGAGATGGGCGGATTCAGGGCAAAAGGGAAAAAAGTTCGTTTTATATTTTTATTAAAAAAACTACAATAGCTAGCAAAATTTCAAATATCAAATCTCTAGATATTGTTGAAACACACCTAATAAAATATGTTTAAGTTCTGTATATGGTTCCTATTCGTCAAACGAGGAGAAAAAGTGTGTTTGAAGGCCTCATTTCAACAATTATTTCTATCGAGGAAAATTTATCCAAACATGTTTTCCAATTTCAGAACCCTAGATTATATAGTCAAAATGCATACCTATACCAGAAATGTATTAAAATTTTCCTTGTATTTCATGAAATACACAGAAAAGAAATACCCGTTTTTTTTTCGCATATCGCCTTAAGTAAGTATTTTTCTTCTCATCAGTCACTCGTCAGTGGGTCTTAGGACCAAAGTGTCTGCACTGGGCCTGGTTACTTATCTCTTCTGTAAACAGTACATATAACTGACCTAAACTGAACTGAACTGACCTAAAGTCAACGGCGTCGAGCCTATAGACGAGCGTGGTCTCGATAGCGATGACAGTGGCGACTCGCTTACTGTCCTTCATGAGCAGCGCCACCTCGCCGAAATGACCACCATCCTCCAGGTGGCACACCTGTGGCAACACCAATATTCATTCAAAGTTCAGGCTAGTACAGAAGACACGCTTGAAGTTGGTCACAGATGGCGTCGCTATAACGCATCTCGGAGCTTCGATGAGCTAGAGGGAGGTGCGCGGAGGGATACTGCGCAGGGGACAGCTGACTTCACGCGCACCTTTTGTACTGGTCCTAACAGTAACTTTGTACTGTACATATTGAATTAAAATTACAGTACTCTCTCGCTAATCCGCCACCAAAAAATCCGGACTACCGGCGGATTACCGAAAACGGCGGATTATAATGTACAGGAACATCAAATTCAGGAAAACAACAAAAAATATAGTAATTTTATATTAGTACTAATGATTATATTAGTACTTTAGTGACGTAGTTCTTTCGAATGTCATAAACTGTTGACCGCCCAACATGAAACTGATTTGCTATGTCTGTAAAAGGCACACCACTATCCACTTTCAAGCGGCGGACTAGCGAGAGAGTACTGTATATTATTGGAGGTTAACCACACAAACACTCATACTGGATACTCGATAAGTTGTCAGAAGCAAGTTTACAAATTAAGCAAAAGGGGACATGGATAGACAATGTAACTGATCAAGTGATCACTTACCAAAAAATCATTACGAATTTGGCTGCATCTTACTGTTACCTTATCAGTGAAAACCGGCCAAGTGCGTGTCGGGACACGCGCAGTGTAGGGTTCCGTAGTTGTGTCGGGCCACGCGCAGTGTAGGGTTCCGTAGTTGTGTCGGGATACGCACAGTGTAGGGTTCCGTAGTTGTGTCGGGACACGCGCAGTGTAGGGTTCATGACCGACAATAGGTGACCGACATAGCCTTCCGAATCAGTAAGTTGAAGTGGAAGTGGACTGGCCATATTTGTCGCCGACGCGACGTGATAACCGTTGGGGTCATATGGCATTGGAATGGAGACCACGTACAGCAAAGCGCAGCGTAGGCCGCCCTTGTGCCCGCTGAACTGACGATCTGAAGGACGTTGCGGGTGGCGGCTGGATGAGGATGACTGAGGGCCGCCAAGATTGGCGTAATATTAGGGAGGCCTATGTCCAGCAGTGGACGAATACAGGCTGATGGATGGATGGATGCGAATCACCCCGAATCACCCTAGGGGATAGACTAGAAAAAAAAATCATCCCCATTTTACGTGTACGGGGAGGTACCATAAAAAAAATCTTTTTCAAAATTTTACTGTACCACTTTATCGGCGTGATAAATATGTATACCCATGTCAAATTACAGCTTTCTAGTACTAAAAGTCTCTAAGGTAAACCGTGGACAAACAGACAGACAGACAGACATGGCGAAACTATAAGAGTTCCTTATTGTTGACTACGGAACCCTAAAAACTGGTCAATTCAAGTCCTGAATTTATTGACTGAAGAGACAATAGGTACCTCAGCTCCTTTCAAAGATAGCACCACAACGGTTCCATTAGCGATGAAGTACATGCACTGTCCGATGTCTCCCGCTCGGACAACGAGGTCGTTCGGCATGTAGACCTCGGGCTTCAGACAGCCGAGAATGGAGCCCACGCGGCCCGCTGACACTCCCTCGAACAACCCCACCTTCTCCACGAGCTTGTGACACGTATACAAGTTTATTTCGTGCCGGAGTTGAACTGGAATGGAAGGATGGTAGGGTAAGGATTTCTGAATATTAACTTCAGACAAACGTATCGTCACGACACTCGTATATTCCCGAAGGGTGTCAGAGATGTTTTCGAGTGACTGTTAGAACGAAATGACGTTGCTGAAGTAGCGGTACGTAGGTATACAGGGCGTCCCAAAGTTATGGGACATGAAGGGAAAGTACCTTAAATAACGTAGATAGGGTATTTTGCTGAAAGAAAACTTTATGTTATTTTTAAAAGTTAGTAATTCTGCATTCAAAGATTTTCTAAAAATTGCTTTTAATTATTTTTGTTTTAAATTTGCCTTCTTACTAGCTTACAGAGGACGTATTGAAATACTAAGTTTTATCATTTTATTTACACGTCCACTTATAATAAGGAAAACTATGATATAAGGTATTTTATGAAGTGGGTACTTATTTACGAATAATCAATGCTATCTATGGAATGATAATATCGCTACTTTTCGAACGTCGTCGTCGGCAATAAATAACTTTCTTGAAATTTGACTCAGACATTTTACGTTGTTCCTTTCTTTTAAAATACTATGTTACTTTAGAAGAGTTATTATTTTTTGGCCATTCTTTCGATTGGCATCATAAAAGTAGGGGTGTTTTTTTTTACATTTAAGTCGGTTCGATTCCCAGACGAGGCAAGTAATTTTTAGAAAATCTTTGAATGAAGAATTACTAACTTTTAAAAATAACATAAAGTCTTCTTTCAGCAAAATACCCTATCTACGATATTTAAGGTACTTTCCCTTCATGTCCCATAACCTTGGGACGCCCTGTATTGGTATGGCTGCTCACCCCGTCATACTAACGCTCCGACATCTCTAAATTCTAAATTCTAAATAGCAGGCGGAGGTGATGAGTCCTGCACTGATTCTCGATAATAGTGAATGTTGTGCACTTCCCCCGGTCCGTCATCTCAGTTCCATCCATTCTCCATCAGCCTGGTTCGTCGACTGCTGGACATAGGCCTTTCCAAGATTTCGCCACTCTTGGCCATACTCACACACGCTAGGCAGGCGGGTTGGTGAGCGTGGTGCCGTGAGCCACCTGGTTGTGCCTTTTTGAGAGATGTCCTCTTTCTCTCCCCCTAATAACTTTTGTAGGGTACCTTGACAGTCGAGCCCGGCATCAGCTCTACCACCTCTAAATCACTAAAATCATCTCAGTTGTTCTGCTAAATTCGGCCCTACCGGTAGAACTCAATCCGAGATTTTTACAGACCCACGTGGCGGTGCGGCGGTATTTTATTTTATTTATTTATTTTATTTGGCGTACACAACAGGTTACGATCAGAAATATGACAATAGATAATTACAAAGGTTAGGAGCTAGACTGTTACCCAAAAACGCGCACACACAGCATGCTAACTATTATTAAAAAGAAAATAACTAAATTAAAAGGAAAATACTAATATTATTACTTAAATACAGCATAGACAAAAAAATATATATATATTATATATTTCACTAGTAATATAGTGGTATAAATTTGAAGTTGTCAACTACACTCGAGATTAAGCGTCGTTTCTGGCGGCGGGGCGGTGAAAAAACGTCCCTACTTATCTTTCACCGACGATTTTTGCGACCCAACGTGATGGGGGGGTGGGCGTTATCGCCGTATTTCGGGTAAAAGACGTGCTTTTTTGGGAATGCAGGTTTACCTCTTCACCGTTTAGCGAGTGGTAAGTACTTAACCTATGCACATAAATTCTGAAAAGCTCATTGGTGCTTGCTCGAGCGTCTTAACGACTGGGCTGCTGCTGCTGAAAGACGAGGTAAATAATACCTACCAGAAAGGCATTCTATAGCTTCATCCTCCTTGAAGTATTGCTCGTGGTAGCGGTACCGGTAGAATTCCAATACTCGTTTCTTCAGAGGCGCCGGGAACTGTTTGTGCCGCATATACTTCTGTGGGTCATAAGAAACTTTGAAGTCCAATCTAGAGTTTAAGAACATATAATTTATACTGTAAGGTGTGACTCCTTGATGGCACTTCATTCTAACACTAATCAAAGTCTTCTTGTACGAGTTCCAGTATTTTATTTCTTTAATTATTGCGACTAGTTTCGTCTATTTGACATCGTCGGGCTGAATCAGACGAATCGAAATCAGAATACAAGAAGACTTTGATTAGTGTTTAAGAACATAGCTATCAAGAACGGGTACCTACTAAAACTTGATCAACTGTATGTTTGCTTGTCCAGTCCAGTCTCTTTTTGTAATATATAGAGACTTGTGGCCTCTACCGCACCTGATGGAGGTGAGGCCTAGAATGAAGTGCGGTTGCCCAGAAAGTGGGGGAGTGAAGGCAGGCGAGGTGTTAATTAGTCTTTCTAGAAACTTCCGCAATATCTACGGAAGTCAGTGACGGACGAATAATACTACGCTACTGCCTGTAACCACTCTCCCGGTGAGGCATGTTATGGTTTCATAATGAAAGTGGTGAACAAATAATACTACGCTACTGCCTGTAACCACTCTCTCGGTGAGGCATGTTATGGTTTCATAATGAAAGTGGTGAACAAATAATACTACGCTACTGCCTGTAACCACTCTCTCGGTGAGGCATGTTATGGTTTCGTAATGAAAGTGGTGAACAAATAATACTACGCTACTGCCTGTAACCATGAGGCATGTTATGGTCTCGTTATGAAAGTGGTGAACAAATAATACTACGCTACTGCCTGTAACCACTCTCTCGGTGAGGCATGTTATGGTTTCGTAATGAAAGTGGTGAACAAATAATACTACGCTACTGCCTGTAACCATGAGGCATGTTATGGTCTCGTTATGAAAGTGGTGAACAAATAATACTACGCTACTGCCTGTAACCACTCTCTCGGTGAGGCATGTTATGGTTTCGTAATGAAAGTGGTGAACAAATAATACTACGCTACTGCCTGTAACCACTTTCTCGGTGAGGCATGTTATGGTTTCGTTATGAAAGTGGTGAACAAATAATACTACGCTACTGCCTGTAACCACTCTCTCGGTGAGGCATGTTATGGTTTCGTAATGAAGGTGGTGAACAAATAATACTACGCTACTGCCTGTAACCACTCTCTCGGTGAGGCATGTTATGGTTTCGTAATGAAGGTGGTGAACAAATAATACTACGCTACTGCCTGTAACCACTCTCTCGGTGAGGCATGTTATGGTTTCGTAATGAAGGTGGTGAACAAATAATACTACGCTACTGCCTGTAACCACTCTCTCGGTGAGGCATGTTATGGTTTCGTTATGAAAGTGGTGAACAAATAATCCTACGCTACTGCCTGTAACCACTTTCTCGGTGAGGCATGTTATGGTTTCGTAATGAAGGTGGTGAACAAATAATACTACGCTACTGCCTGTAACCACTCTCTCGGTGAGGCATGTTATGGTTTCGTTATGAAAGTGGTGAACAAATAATACTACGCTACTGCCTGTAACCACTTTCTCGGTGAGGCATGTTATGGTTTCGTTATGAAAGTGGTGAACAAATAATACTACGCTACTGCCTGTAACCACTCTCTCGGTGAGGCATGTTATGGTTTCGTTATGAAAGTGGTGAACAAATAATACTACGCTACTGCCTGTAACCACTTTCTCGGTGAGGCATGTCATGGTTTTGTAATGAAGGTACAAGTCACGTTTAGGGTCTGGTCTGTCCACTTTCCAGGGTGTGCCGGATGTATTTGGAGTAATCAGTGGTATCTCTTTGTGTGTGTATATAGCTAACCTCGACTTGGTCCATCAATTCGTGGTACCGTATGCTTGAATTGTAATGGGTCATGTAAATTTTCAGAAGGAATACTGAAAACATAGACGGCTAGATTAAAACTTTTTAAAGTAATACAAAAAAAACAGGTTTCAAAACGTAGGACTTATGGTATTACCTATGGAGTAAACCATAAACGCCGAAGATAATATAGTGATCAACGCGTTTGTCAATAGCTCGTCTGGCGGCGAAAGGTAAAGGATTGAAAATCCTGTTCCTGAAAACAGAATAATTTGGCTAAGTGCGAGTTGGACTAGCGCATAAAGGGTTCTGTTCTGTACCACCACACAATACGAGTACGGATCCCTAAAAAATATGGTAAATTACAACAATATAGATGTCGAACCTCGGTAGCGCGCCTGTCATGTAAGCAGGAGGTCACAGTTTCAAATCCTGGCCCGAGGAATTTTCTCAAACATATTTGTCCTTTTAAATTTGTTTCTGAGTGATTCCTAGTTGGTAATGCACTCTAAGGCTAAAGTATAAAACCAGTGCGTCCTTCCAGTGATGACGTACGGCGCTGAGACGTGGTCTCTTACCAAAGACTTGATCCGCCGATTTAAGGTCGCTCAACGAGCTATGGAGCGGGCTATGCTATGGGATATCTTTGATGGATAAAATCCGAAACGAAGATATCCGTCAGAGATCGAAGGTGACCGACATAGCCTGCCGAATCAGTAAGTTGAAGTGGCAGTGGACTGGCCATATTGTCGCCGACGTGATGACCGTTGGAGCCGTAAGGCATTGGAATGGAGACCACGTACAGCAAAGCGCAGTGCAGGCCGCCCTCGTGCCCGCTGGACTGACGATCTGAAGGACGTTGCGGGTGGCGGCTGGATGAGGATGAGGATGACTGAGGACCGCCAAGAGTGACGTAATATTGCGGAGGCCTATGTCCAGCAGTGGACGAATACGGGCTGATGGATGGATGGATGGAATGCACTCTGGTAATAATTAGAATATATATGTCATAGCAACATTAAGGGGACACAAATAAGCCGGTAAAATGGTGGCGCCGACAAACAATTCGTGGCACCCGCTGAATACGGAACCCTAATATCTTAATATTATCATGTATTTCTTTTTTCAAATTTTTCTGTTCTCTTGTTTCGGAGATGGACATTCGGGAGAGACATGATAACGTTAAAAATGCGGCGTCACTGGTGCGAAGGTTTGGACACCACGCTCACTAACCCGCCTGCCCAGCGTGTGTGAGTATGGGCATTTCTACCAAGAGGACCACCAAAAGTGGGAAGATCTTGGAAAAACCTATGTCCAGTAGTGGACAAAGAAAAGCTGATGGATGAATGGATGAGAGTTTTGTAAGACCTTTCCCGTCCACCCTATAATCCAGTCTTTCCTCACCAAACAACGCAGACACACATATGAAGACTGCTTTCAAGTATCTCTCATCCATGGAGCGTGCGGACAGGTGCTCGTTGTTTCTCTTCAGGAAAAAGTTGTAGCCGACCGCTTCTGTGTTGTTCCCTTCAAGATAAATGGTTTATTTATAAAGACCTAATATATTATTGTCGACTAATCAGAGAACAGTATTATGTTACGGGTGTCAGTTTATTATAAAACTGAGCAGCGATTGGTTCATTCGTGTATGATTTGACGTGTGGTAAAATCGTCAGTTTAGAAACTTACCGACAGGCAGCGCAAGTTGATCAATAACAGAGCCACAAACTTATCTTGTCCGGTGGGCCAAACTAAAATGGCTTCTATATTCACTTGTGACAGTCTTCGCCACCGGACAAGAAAAGTTTGTGGGTCAATAGCTAAAATTTTCAACTGCCGTTTATGAAATTGATCAACTTACGATTCTTTTTATTTTCCGGTGACATATACACATATACCAACGGCAAACTTATAACACCCCTCTATTTGCTTCGTGGGTTAAAAAGTAAGTAAATATTACAGTAAGACTTGACAATAGGTCCGAAGTAGACGAGACAGGACAGCCAATGCAGCAGCAGCACGAACAGTACGAACTGGTGCACCGAGCGGTTCAGGACGTACGAGTGTGTCACGATCTGAAAACTTTCACTGTGTTAATCATAAAAACAAATATCACGATTCACGAAATCATTTATTTTATTTTATTCAGGTAACAAAGAGTCACAACAAAAATAGTTAATATAAAAAAAACAAACACAAACAGACAAAACAACAATAATTATGATACACTCTTACACACACAACATTTCTACAGTAGGCGCGCCCTAATTGACTCCTATAACGGTCGCGCGGGGTACATCTATAGCCCATTTTGAATGCAAATATTGTGGGTCATATTTAAGAAGAATGAAAAAGATTTTAATTTTATGAATAAACATCTTTATTTTTATCGTTTAATAATAAAAAAATAAAAATCATAAATTTTTTAGGTAGTTTTTAACGAAACAACAGAAATTTTGGAAAAATCAACATGAGACGCAGACGCCGCCATGATTTCCTAAAAAGATATTAATAATGAGTATATTTGTTATAAAACAGTATTTAAAATGCAAAAATTACACTGAAATAAAGTACTCTTAAAATATTAGTACAATCTTTGCATAAATAATAGGGATTTATCACATTCCCTGAAAGGTCGCGCGGGCTACATACGCAGCCCATCCACTTTATTAGTCGTTCTGTTCTGAAGTCCGTGTGCTGAGGGTAGCGACACGCTGCTGAGCGACGCGGGGGTCCATAGTCGAGGAATACACGGAAAAACAGCGCAGTATTGTGACGCGTTTGAGAAAGAGGTACGAATAATATACCCTGGTCTACACCTGTAGCCCACGCGTCTACTCTAGTGTTAAAAGCAAAAAATTCAAAAGTAAATTATTATTACATACGGCTTGAACACTCACGTGTGATTGTTGTTGACTATATGTCAACCGTTTCACCGATACAATTTCGGCATTATCAAGGCGAGTGTCGTTCTTAGGACGACGACGCGGCGTTCACCGTCGTTGTCAAACGGGCACTGGCAGCCGCTGATCGGCGAGCTGCGCGCATTGCTCGTGCACTGAGCGTTGGCTGCGTCGTCGATAGGGGTGGGATGGTGGATGCACTTGATTCCTTTGATTGTTCCGATTGTTTGTTATTAGGGGCGGTTATTAAACAAAACGAACTCACAACATCGTCACTGTCACTGGGCACTGTCCTAAAGTTGCTCGATCCATCGAGAACCGGTTTCCAAGACGGAGCCAGCTGCCAACCATGATCCCTGTTGAAGTTGGGATTACGACTTATCTCGATGGCTTCGTGTATTTTGCGAGGAATGGTATATTTCTCCTTCACTAATACTGTAGCCTTGTCGAAACGGATGAAGTGGGTCGTATCCGAACTTAGTGCATGTTCTGCTACTGCTGACCCGTTAATGTCCAGTTTCTTCATGGATCGAATATGTTCAGTCAGTCTTGTGGACACGTTGCGCTTGGTTTCTCCTATGTAGCTTTTTCCACAATCGCACGGGACTTTATAAACTCCAGGTGTGTTGAGAGGGTCTCGGTCCTTTGGGGATCTCAGCCAGTTCCGTAGTTTGGTGGGGGCTCGGAAGATAGTCTTCACACTGTACTTCCGGCGAAGCAGGTGTCCAATCCTATCAGTTACGCCTCTCACAAAGGGCAAGTAGATCGGAGCCCTCTCAATAACGGATGGACGATGGTGGGTTGATGGAGTCGCAAGCCGGTTACTCTGTCTCCAATTATACCCATTGGCCTCCAGTACGTGTCTTACGTGGGTCAATTCATCAGCATATAATTGGAGACAGAGTAACCGGCATCCCTCAAGATGAATTACGCAAACCATTATTACTATGCAAACAAAGAATTTTAACTTTTCCGTGCTTGTATATTTTTGAACTGGCTTTATTTGTAAGACAACACCTTCATCTATTCACAACAGCTAAAGATGTTTATCCAAAAAATACAAGAAATTCTAACAGGTTAGTGCTAGATCACCAACCTAAAACACAAACGTATATTAAATCATGCTATCTAACGTGCATAAAGATTTATAATTAACTTCCACAGAGTCTAAAAGATCTTCCTCTCACCTTGTTCAAATCTAAATTAAGAAAATGGTTATTAGATCAACAATTTTATAGTATTAAAGAATTTATTGAAAAAAAATTAACGGTAGGTAAATAGATGTGTATAAGTTGATATGTTTATTAAATTCCAGTTTAATTTCTATTGGATGCTATATAAGGTCCTTCAATTTAAATGGAAAGTAATTTAGGAGGTGATTCAGTATCGTTTATACATCATATTCCACTCCAAAGCATTTTTTTTGTGCGAACTTTTTTTTCACTTCTCAGTACAAAGTGGTCCGATCAGCTGACTCAGTTTGTATGGACAAGTGAAGAAAAACTTCGCGCAAACAAAAGTACTTTTCAGTGGAATTTGATGTATTAACGATACTGAATCACCTCCTAAATTACTTTCCATTTAAATTGAAAGACCTTATATAATATAATGCATGAATTATAGTTTGACTATTATGTTCTTGTTTTGTGAATGTTTCTTTTACTGATGACCAATATTTATTTTGTACCAAAATTTGCATGCTACATTAAAACTAGCTAATAAGGAGTTCTTTTGCATGTACTCACCATACACCTAGTACTATCTACCCTTGTTAAAGCAAATAAAGATATTCTTATTCTTTTCATGAAAAGACTGGAGCTCTGGTAACGAGAATCTTTCATTACCCTTAGAAACTTCTTGAGGTTAATCATGACAGTGTAGATTCTTCCGCTCCGGAAGAACGGTAGCAGATGAGCGAACATGAGCGCTTGCATGTCCTGAGTCCCAGACGTGATCATCAAGTAGGCTATGGGCAGGCTGGAGATTACGTCGGGCACCAGGTAGTGCAGAAGGTAATTGCTGTGGGAGACATCACTATACCATGTTATGAGAGTTATTTCTGATCTGACTGAACTGTGAACTGAACTTCGGACGGTTAGAGCCATAAGAATTCTATGTCTATGGTTAAGAACCATCATTAAACACATTTGTTACAGTCTTTTTAGCCAAAATTAGAGTGAGGGATCACTCACTCTGTGAGTGTGGTCTTGCAGAAGGTTCTTTAGACCATATATTTTTTGAATGTCCTAGACTTCAGTCCTCTCTCTATAACTTTCTTCCTAATACAATATCTCTTCCTGTTAACATGAGTTTCTTGTTGAGTCTAGTTGATACTTCCTTCGTTTACATTTTGTCGAAATTCATATCAGTAAATAAGATTAAATTGTAAATATATACGAATACTAGCAATATTCATTTTGTAATTTTAAGTTCATCTAGTAATTAGTCATTTAAGATATAGTTAATTTTGTTAAATTGTATATATACATTTTGATCACCTTCTGTATTTTGTTGTAGATAATAGCAATCACCACAAGGACTTACAGGATACAAAATTCCTCGAAATTACTTTTCATTAATACAGTGCTTTGGTTTATGACGTGACATTGACGGAATTAAATGTGTTAGTTAGTCACACACATTAACAGAAGACAAAAACAATAAAATAATAACTAAATATATCAACCGTCCTGCTCAGAGGATCGAAAAATAATATTTTTTTGCTTTTCCAGTAGTTATACCTCGAGAGATTTATCAGAATAATGTTAAATTGCACATCAAAAATCCAATTTTGCACACTAAATGCTTCAGCGCAGAAGAGCCGGTAGGTTAGGTTAGAAGGTCAGGTAAGGCGAGTCGCAGAGCTTCCGCGACCACCATACATAACCTTCGTGGTTATTTTTTTATGACTATCCAGAAACTCTATAAGAGCACAGTGTGCAAGTCAGTATTTTTTTGATGTGCAGTTAGTTTTTTTGATAGAACACTGTAGTAGCATTTATAGTATTTTATGTTGTACTTCTAAATACCTATACAACCTGATTTATTATGGAAGTAGGTATATAAGTATCATCCATCACAGATAATATAATCCCACCAAAAACATAAATGTGAAAAAGGGGCCGAGTTCGGTACAAAGGCAGTGAAGGATTGTCGGCTTCGCTAAAAAAGAATTGAGATCAAATTGGGTGCCAAGCTCCATGGAGGTTCCTTAAGTCATAACTGCGGCAATATACAACGTTTTTTACTTGTTTTAAAAGAAAGTTTGTAAGGATTCTTCCTATTGAATATGTGGAACTCGGCAAATTTTTACAGCTATAGTTTCAATGGTTACATCATACATGCAAATAATTGACTATGAAAACTTGTAGAGTTCTACATATTCAATAGAAAGGACCCTAACAAACTTTATTTTAAAACAAGTAAAAACGTTGTATATTGCCGCAGTTATGACTTAAGGAACCTCCACGGAGCTTGGTAGTTCAGTAAGTACTCCTGGTAACTAAAATTTTAGACTTCTAGCTTTACCCACAACGAAGATACAGGGGGCTTGAAAGTGCCGTGCGTTGCTTGGAGAAAAGGATGATACGGCCGTTCCACGTTTTTTTTGCGAGACTTGGCGGGGGCACTACCGTACGATTGTCAAGCCTGTTAAAGGAATAACCCTTCATGGGGCAGAGTAATACCGGGTTTTGAATTCTTCAAACATCGCCCATTAACAAAAAGTTAGGCGTTTTCTCGCCAGTTTCTGTTTGTCTGGTTCTATGATCCCTGGTTTTAATTTGTCTCAGGCTGCTAAATGGCCTTAGAATAATAAAATGTAACTATTCTATGTAAATAACATGGCATTTGATAAATTTTTTCGATTCTCTTGGGGTTCAGCTGCCACCTGTACCGCCTTGGCAACGCCTTTGGTATGGTCTGGGTATGTCATTGTTCAAAGATAAAAGTGTAGTAGATGCGTGTCGGATACCTATGAATAGTATTATGGTGTATTATTTGTCTTATAGTAGGATGGTCGGAAAAGCATAGGTATTATTTAGGTATCTTAGAATAATAACTACATAAGCATGTCACTATAGGACAGTTCAGTACGACAGTTCAGTAAGACAGTCAAAAACAACCCTACGTAAACATAAGCAGACTTTGTTACATAAAGGTTTTAGGAATGTACATGCAATAGTAGTTTATGCTACAAGGGCGAAAAGGAATAAATTACGAGGACGATTTAAAACACGAGCGTAGCGAGTGTTTTAAACGTAACCGAGTAATTTATTGCTCTTACGCCCGTGTATCATACTACGTTTTTCAATGCATGGTGTGAGGAAATAAAATAAAATATAATCTTGTGAACTTTAAATTATGATTGGCTCAAAAGGACTGTATCCAGAGCCGTTAAACAGTGGAAAAAAAGTATAACATTTATGGTACACAGGAAAGGTTGCAGGTTAGTCAACTTCTCGTAAATAAAAATAAAAAAAAATAATAAAGCCCTAGGGCAAAATAATCGACTTTCTGTTCGGTTTTGATGCATAAGAAGTGGGCTTTTACGAGCACTTGCATTGAAAAATAATAAAAGATTGTTCATTCACGTTGCTACAAAACAGGGCAGACCCAGCAGTTGTGTGAGCTGCAGGTACAGAACATAACAATAACAAGTGATAACAAGCGCTGGTTCTCACCTCGTTTTTGAAAAGGAGACTTCTTATCATCGCAATATTGAAGCGATCCTACCCTTCATTAAAAATCGTACCTACTTTTTATACATACAGTGCTATCCTCGGTCTGGTCATCACGGCGCTGTTTTGTTCTCGCTTGAAGTACCCCGTATTGAACTTAACGATTATGTCCACCAAGCACGCTACGTCCAGCCCCAATAACGTATAGTCAGCTGAGGTGATTATGGGGCCTTCCGGTGGGTGCAGAACGTAACAGAATCGGAATGAAGCTGTGATCATGTGGGCCACGTTCACAATTAGCATGAAGATGTCCCAGGCGAGGCTACAAATGTTATTTAAAGATTTTATCTCTTATAACTATGATTCTATGTTTTATAGCGACATCCATCGCTTTACACATGACGCCCTCGTAAGCTTTCAGTATGTGCATTACATGATGGGATATTTAGTAGTTACAAAAAAACATCGGTGTACAGGTATAGTAAAAAAAAACTGGCCAAGTGCGAGTCAGACTCGCGTACCTAGGGTTCCGTATTGTGGATGATAATTTTTGTCATTTTTTTTCGTGAATTTCTCAACCGCTTTATTTTTCCTGTAATCTTTACATAAACACATATTACCATGATTTTTTTCATATTTTTTGGTCAACCAGTTTTGGAGATAAGGGGGGGACATAAAATTTTTCATGGTTTTTTAAGGGTTTCACGAAATAGATGCAATTAAATTATAGCCAAACTACATATTTTTACAATCAGCTTTTTAACACCTACAATTTGGTAACCATATTATATTTTTATAAATTTTTTTATTTATTTATTTTAGTTCTTTTTTATATTTCTCATTTGTGCTCAAATTTTTTTGATCGCTATGGTTTTCCTGTAATTGGGCAGTTATGATCTATAATTGGCATTTTTTTCATATTTTTCAGTCTACCAGTTTCGGAGATACATATTTTTAGGGTTTTTTTAAAGATTTGTCGAAAACAGTGGAAGTCAATATTTATTAAATTTTTATACATATATATATTTTTTTGGGGTCTCTGTTTTAGGTTTTATCTTAGAAAATTAATTAATTTATATACATAAATAAAAAAATGTTTATTATAGTATTAATATTAATTTATTATTTATTTGAATTGGCATGTTGGTATAATTCAAAATTACAATTTTATTTAAATTTAAATATTTTTAAAAATTATTTGGAAATAAATGTCCAAATAATTGTAATATTTGCAAAAAACGTGGATTTTAGTGATTTAATGCATTTTATGAATTTCCCGCCAATTTCACAGTGCTAATCGCCTTAATAAGTAATCCCTAAGAAGATCGTAAAATCAATATCAAGGATAAGGATCAAGGTATTATGCGTATGCACAGTTTCAATTTCCCAAATCGACAGGATGCGACGCACCTATTCGACATTCAAAAATGACGAATTTCACATTTTCACAGATAGTCACCTTAATATTACGCGTTAGGGTTAGATTTATATTTATGTTAATTTATATTAACAGATGTCACTTTTTTAATTTTTTTTTATATTCTTTTTATGTCATATTTATACCTCATTCGACTGATGACGACTCCACAGTAGGAGTCGAAATACATCGTATATTAATTGTTTTTATTATTTATATGCTCCATATCTATAAATGATTTATATTTATGATAACTTTCCCATAATATTTTTGTGTGCGTTACGCCAGCGGCATGTTGTCGCTTGTCAGGATTTCGGCTTTACAGATAATAAGTACCCCATCTCGTTTTGTTGTTGTTAACCATAATATTTTCCGTTTCCATACCCATATTTTTGGGTGGTACGGAACCCAAATTAATAACAAGATCCGTGTCAAACAAAATTTTTCCTGAATGTATATACAGCTGCTCTGGCAGCCGAACCGCGTGGCACTGAACAGTGCCATAGAAAAGGCATGGGTATGATTGCTACGTTTAATAATTTTCATTTGATGAAATTACTTTAATTTTTCACAGTGATTTTACATGTGAAATTTCACAGACAATGATTTCTCATGTGCAATGCACTAATGTCACACTTGCTACAATTATCACCTAACGGCATCTATCTTTAAGGTTTATTTTTTTAAATACTCTCATTCGTTAATCCAAGGACAAAGTTCACCAATGAGTCATACGGGTCCCTTTTAGTATAGCGACGAATCAGCAAAATATGCTTTCCTCCTTCTAACACGCCCGCTGTAGTACGATTCGTCCCTACTCGCTCGCTCTCTCTTCTATGCGAATGATCTGTGATTTTTAATAGACTATGTGAATTAAGGTAGCAGGTGTGACATATGAAAACGCATTTCATATGATTTTTCACATGCTACTTGTGAAATGTTCTATGCCTACCATAGAATTACGTAGCAGCAACACCGCGGTCAACCACCTACTAGCACTGTGCTTACGGCTTAGAAAGCTTTAAAATACAAATCGTTTTGAGACAAAGTTGTTGCACATTAAATTGGCGTTTCACCAAGAACCGTCAATCAATAACTAACTCATGATGATGTTACCAGAACAGACTAATCGGATGTATCACCAAGAACCCGCCCTCGACAACCTGTCTTTGTCGCTCAGCCACGCAAGTTGCGTAACTTTTGAAGTAGTTGGGTGCGAATGGATGCCGGTAGGAAGCCAGGGTCAGTTTGCGCAGGTACCTGCATACTCGAAACAAAATGCGGCCTTCTTCCTTAGGTAACATGCTGTGGGACCCTGTGATAGGTTAGCATATGTAATCAAGACATGAGGGCCTGTAAAGTTGGAGCCTTAAAAATATTTCGTATTTCTTACCTTTGCTCAATGTGCATCGATGTTTTATTTTTGATGGCATATTTTTTTCACCAAAAACGCCTGTGATGTACCATAAAACGTTTATTTAATTTCCTATTTTGCTTTAGTCAACTTTGTTGACATTAAAAATTCTTTTTCGAAGAAAACCAACATGACATTTTCTAATAATAAGTAGGTTTAAAAAGATCTAATTATTTGTTTACGACATGGGAGTTCGAATAATTTAGACACTTTGAACCATGACTAACATACATTAAAATAAATATTAAATACTCGTACTGACTTTTTGTATTTGTAAATGATTATAATTACATAATACACAGTAAAATTTTTTTTTTTGCGAGATATATCTCGGGCCATTCGAGCCATTCCAGTCACCTGAAATATATCTCACAAAAAAAAATATTTTGCTGTGTTTTACTACACAAATTTTATTTAAATAAACAGTATCTAGGCGACCGAGCCACACTCGGTCAAAATACTTTGGGGACAAATATAAGCCTAGCAATGAGATTTAGTATTATGTGTGTATAACATAATGGACGCGTGTTCAGATCCTCTAAAAAGGCCGCTTTGGATGAATCATATTATGATTCCGTTCTAATGCCGTCTCTTTTGCACGCGTGAAAAAACCCTGACTCCATCCTATTTTCAAATCATTTTATGATTCACCCAAGTGGGCCTTTTTAGATCCCCTGTAGTGAAATATCAGTATATTTTTTATAGTAATTGATTAACTAGTAGTTCGCCCCGAATTGTGAACTCACGATTCGATCTTAACCGATTTGGCTCATGTTGGAAGTTAACAATTCTTTTTGTCTCATTTACTCGCCTACCAAATTTCATGACGTTCTGACAAATGATACACGAGTTATCGTCGGACAAACATACATACAAACATACATAAATACATACAAACGCCGCATTGTTCAAGTAGTCTAAGAGAACTTCGTTCGCTTCGCTCACTCGTTCAATTAGTTAGAGAGCTAAGCACAAAACATTTTAAATTTTTCAAAAATTTATATAGTTACCTAAGTTAGCGATAGCGATATTTATCACTTTTAGTATGAGATCGTGTCATATGACATCAATTTGATTGCCAATAACTTTGCCATTTTTGAGATATCACTAAAAGTTGTAATTTTCAGTTTTTTTTTTTCTATGTGTGTGCAATAATTTCGTTTACAGGTATAAGACCTACCTGTAAACGAAATTTCAAGTTTCTATGTCAACTGGAAATGCCTTACAGGTTTTCATGGTGAGCAAATTTGTCTGAAATTGATTATGTAAAGTGCAATAACTTTTTTTTTGCGTCGAGTTAGAAGCCTGATTTTCTTACAGCACTATGCAGATTTCTGTAGGAAGTATCAGTTTCAACTTGTTATCTCATACGGGGCCTGAGCAAAAGGGTCGTGACAGACAGACAGACGGACAACAAAGTGATCCTAAAAGGGTTCCGTTTTTTCTTTTTGAGGTACGGAACCCTAAATAGATTAATCATTAGCTTTCCAATTTTGCACTACTCATGTCATACAAGACGTTCGGCACAGCTATAAGTAATCAAACCTATAGCTTTGTATAATTTGGTTTTCATCTAAATCTACTTATAGATATAATTATTTCAACGATTACTATTTTTCCATGTTTATTGTCGTCGGAAAGTTAACTCAGGCACTTAAGGCGATTACCATCGCCAAATTAGCAGCTCGATATTTGTCACTACAAATATCAACGGAAACGACATTGAAATAACGTTCAAATCAGCGCGCAATGCATAGTGGCTGTTACGACGCTCGCTGCGTCCTTGATAGGGCGAAATAGGAGAAAATTATACTTTTCACTTGGACGTGATTACTCGATTGAATAATCTTATGTCATGTTTATAGCTATAAAGTTTATCTATTTATCAAAGCATATGTTCACGCCACAGCGTGACGGTTGCGCATCGCACCGCGGCGCATCGCGCCGGCGACTTGCGCGCCACTGTTCCGGCCTGTTCGGCTCGAGACGCCTCCCGAGGCGCACGTCTGCGCGCTCGCGCAGCCGACTGTTCCGCTCGAATCGTCTAGAGAACGACACGTGTGTGCACACATTCGCGCCGCCACAAACAATATCGCATACGTCCCAGTGTTGTGTTCACAGTATATACCAGTGTTGTGTTCACGTTACACCAAGACATTCTGCACATTCCTGACCAAAACGCCGTCTCCATCAGCCCAACAAGGAGGGACGCTGCACAGCGCATCCATCCACAATCATCATCAAAGGTCAGTCAGTTTACCCACAATTCAATCAATCCAATCAATACTTGAATCCCATCAGCTCTGCATTCCTGTAACCTCGCGGTTACATTTTGGTCACTTCGAGCCGGTAGTAAAACATTTTGGCCCTTCGAACCGTTAGAACCAGCCCCCCTCTATTTACTACAGTCCATTTTCAATCCAAGAAAATTTTTGGTTTATATCACCCCCCGCCTCCCCCCCGCCGGCCCGTAACTTTGTTTGAACCAGCCCCCGTCGATTTACTACAGTCCATTTTCACCCGGTGGCATATTTTGCCCCCTTTCCCGGCAAAAAAAAAAAAAAAATTTTGTGGTCTCCGCGCCGGTCTACCGCGCCCGCGCCGCCTAGAACATTCCATTTATCGGTATAGAACCGGCCCCCCCCCGCCCCCGGCACAGAATAAACTCATTTTCATCCCGTTTGTTATTATTATTCAGCTCAGATAATATAATTGTATCAATTCAGCCCAATTGTTTGTTACAGTCCACTATATATCTTTAGTAAATCTGCCCATTGTCAAAGATAGGTTTCTTATCTTGCGAGATATTTTTTTTGGTGCGAGTATAAATTTGCCTTTGTTCCGTGTAGTTACGTATCTACATTACATATATACATACGTATTACGTATATTACTAAAGCTTGATTTGCATCATTGGATTGTCCGCTCATTTAGATCCGATTTCGGCTAGGTAAATACATTCTTTGTTTGTTTACGCTCTCAAAGCAGTAGGTAGGTATTTTATTCTATAAATAGAATTTTCGACGATTGATGTTTTTGTTGTAAATATACTATCGTGTAGGCAAGAAGTAACGCGTATTGTCGGCACATGATTTCAAGGCAAATAACATAAAAGTAAACAAGTAATCAGCCCTTTTCGATAATTTATGTTACGGTAATCTTGTGTTACAGTAATATATTGCCGGACCGTTTTTTCGTGTTATTGTCTGCTTTTTTAACCGGGTGCATATAGCAGAAATATAGTAAAAATTTTTTTTTTCTCTCTTCTCGTCTCTGCTATTATTGTTAATGGTACACATATAGGGTGTTCCACGTTGGTGTATCAGCTCATATACAGGTTGTTTAAAAAAAAAAAAAAATTTTTTTTTTTTTCTCTGTCGTGTTTACTTCGGCCCGCGCAAGTTACAAGCTATCCGCACGTTAGAGTTAGTATCGCTCAAGTTTTAATAACTCATTTTCAACATTAAAATGCCTTCAAAAAAGCAAGCGAACATATTTCGCGATCGTATCTTTTCGTATCTATAGTGGTACGAAAACTCCAAGGTGAGCTCCGTACTCTCTTCGAGCGGAAGTACGGATCTCAGCCAATTCTGCCCACTCTGGCTAACCTCATGGAGTTCTTGGAAGAGCACGCGCGCTGCAAAGAGAATGAGTCTTCGTCCCTTGCGTCACAGGATGCTCATTCATCAGCACGGCTCGGCCTTTCAGGAAGGCTCGCTCAGCTCAATCAGCTGGTTCAGCCCACTCGAGGTTCCCGTCAGCCTTATACGGCTACTCGAGAATTCCGCCCCATAGCTCCGCTTAGGAGCCGGCAAGAATATCGCTCTCCTCAACCTGCTCCCCATAGGCCGTTCGTGGCATTTGGTGACGCCCTAACCTACTCGGCCCAACCGTACTCATCACACACACACTCATCACACACATACTCATCTGCTCACAATAGTGCATCTGTGCACATACTCATCTGCTCACAATAGTGCACCTGTGCACATACTCATCTGCTCACAATAGCGCACCTGTGCACATACTCATCTGCTCACAATAGAAGCACTCAGCACACTCAGCACACTCAGCACACTCATCACACATTCACTCATCACATACACACTCAGCTCATTTTCACTCAATGACTTCAACTCCAACAGAGAATTCTTGTAACTCGGCACAAACTATGTAGGTGCTAGGAATCAGCTCATTGAAGTTCAGAACTTCCTCAGGTCAAACAATGATGCAATCACTCACAAGCTCGCGAATCAGCACATAACTTGGTTACTGAACCCGCCTAAAGGGCCTTGGTTCGGCGCTCTGCACGAAATAAACGTAAAATCCACCAAGCAACTACTTTATCGCGTGATAGGTGAACAGCACCTCACTTTTGAGGAATTCTCTGCCCAATTTCATCCGACCCTACGGACTTTGAACCTCTCACGGCCGGACATTTCATTATTGGTCGTCCGCTCACCGCTCTACCTGAGCAGTCTTTTGACGACAGACCCATATCTGCTCTTAAACGCTTTCAGCTCATTCAAGCGCTCTCTCAGCGCTTTTGGACTCTCTGGTCCAGATCCTACCTCCATACCCTGCAAACCCGCTCCAAATAGCTCTCCCCTTCTTCCCCTCCTCAAGTGGGTGAACTGGTCCTCATCAAAGAGGATGACCTGCCTCCGCTCCAATGGAAGTTGGGGAGAATTCTCCGCACAATGCCTGGCAAGGATGGAGTGATCCGAGTTGTGGATCTGGACACAGCCCATGGAAATCTGCGACGACCTGTGTTCAAGATAGCCAGGCTGCCGTTGGATTCAGCTCAAGAGGAGTCGCAGCCCCGGCCCCCCCAGGATGTTCACGCCACAGCGTGACGGTTGCGCATCGCACCGCGGCGCATCGCGCCGGCGACTTGCGCGCCACTGTTCCGGCCTGTTCGGCTCGAGACGCCTCCCGAGGCGCACGTCTGCGCGCTCGCGCAGCCGACTGTTCCGCTCGAATCGTCTAGAGAACGACACGTGTGTGCACACATTCGCGCCGCCACAAACAATATCGCATACGTCCCAGTGTTGTGTTCACAGTATATACCAGTGTTGTGTTCACGTTACACCAAGACATTCTGCACATTCCTGACCAAAACGCCGTCTCCATCAGCCCAACAAGGAGGGACGCTGCACAGCGCATCCATCCACAATCATCATCAAAGGTCAGTCAGTTTACCCACAATTCAATCAATCCAATCAATACTTAAATCCCATCAGCTCTGCATTCCTGTAACCTCGCGGTTACAGCATAGATTAATTCAATCGGCCAAGCCACTCAGGAGCAGTAGGGAATTTGAGGTCAAAAAACACCATTCAGTAAAAAAAAAAACATGTAGAAGTTTTGGTGGTATGAAAAAGAAAAATGTTGCATATGTTGTCTAAGAGTTGATTATTCATAATACATTTTTTCATTATTTTTGGTTTGGCCATAGACGAGGAGTAGGCTTTAGAAAGTACCCATTTGGCAATAGTAAGGCCCTTAAGCGAGCATGTAGCACGTAGTTCAAACAATATCTACTACGTCTTCGTAGCACTTGGGCACCCAGCTACGACGTAGCACGTAGCGCAGTAGCGCTTTCGCCACTAAATGCGCAGTCTAGCCAACATTTACATCCTACTCGAGGGTTAAATGCCATTTGAAGGGCCGAATTCTAAAAGTTCATATTTACTGTTTTATTTTACAACCGTATTATGCTGTTCGGGTTAAATCTTGCAACAGTATTTTAAACCAGCCCCCCAACCGATTGAGCTTAAATTTTGCACACACGTTTGGTTTTTTTGATGACAAATGACAATGCATGATAAGGTAAGTGACAACATTCTAAACGCCCCAAGATGGTGATTTATTATTTCCATACCACCCCTTTGAAATAGGTATAAACAAAAAGAATTTGACGGGGAGAATACGATAAGTTAAGTAACATTATTTCGAATACAATATGGCGGACGCTAAAAATTGGCGACTTATTATTTCTATACTCTTGACATGAGTATAAAAAAAAGGATTTGACGAGGAGAATACGATAAGCATAACTTTATTCGAATGACGGATTCCCCAAGATGGTGGACTAAATTTTCTTAACTACAAGAAGTTTATAACCAAACTGGGCCGCGTTCATAAACTAGGGGTTGTGATTTAAATGTTCTGAGGTTGTGACACGGGTTTTAATGCCATCTCTGTCGACCAAGTTGAAAATTGTATGCGCTATCCTGTTATCAGTGTTGGAACCTGACGAAATTGTTGATTAGACTGACTGGACTGGAGTGACTATTGAGGCTAAAATATATAACCTTCATTCTCTTAACTGTTCCTATTTTACTGATAAAACTTTATTTTTTTCTTCTATTCTATTATCTACCTCTTTTACTCATGAAGGTATATTTTAAGGTACATTTTTTTGATGTGACCTTATTAGAGGAAGTTAGCGCTTCAGTAAAAGCTTCTTGCTTAAAATGAAAGGGTTTGCCAAGCAGAATACGTGACAGCATTCTAAATTAAATATGGCGGACTAAAAGATTTACTAAAAAGCACAAAATAAAATAATTAATAAAAACCTTTTTTAAAACAAGATTTTATTTAAGGCACGGACTGCCGCGCACTAAAACGAATATAATAAGTTTAGATCGCTGAAACTGATTTAATATTTTATGTTGAATTACTTGTTTTCAAAAAGCTAGTCGTGAATTTTTCGTAAAAGTAGGTAAGTACCAATTAATTTCATTAGACAGTGTTGATTGGCAAGTACTAATTAAAAAAATATATTTATTGTATGTTTTGAACTATGTTTTATTTCGACTTGGTGTTCGAATGATTTAGATATTTTGAATGGAAAATGACCACGACTAACACGCATAAAAAGTAAATATTATTAACATTGGTGAACTTGTTTTAATTACATTTTCACTTATATCTTATTTATTTATTGTACAGGTTTTTTTGTTGCATATTTACATTTCATTCTACGCTACATGTTTGTATGTCCATTGAACTGTCTGTTACTAAACTCGGGGCTGAAGGGAGTAGAGTTGAACCCGAAGACTTTCCCTTTGCTGTGAGTGGGCGCCACGTCTTGTGCCTGGAAATATTACAATTCATTAGGATACACAGACACTGGCCGCGTGGGCGCCGCCGTCACCGGCAGGATTATTACCAGGGGGTTGCATCTATCTCTATACTGCGTGACTTTTAGCCCCAATAATTTTAGAGGTCCAAAATAATGGGATCAACAATAAAAAGAACTTCGCGCGATCTAATTGTCTTTTCTCTTCCCGTGACCATAATTTCTTTGGATTTTCAAGAAATCTATAAGCAGCTCTATTAAAAAATATGAAATGAAATTTGGGATCGACATTTTGAAACCAGTTTTTATTCTTAATATCAAATTATTGGGGTTACTTTAAAAGTCATTCTATACATTATGTGATTTAAATACTTTTTTTACCTAGATTGTTTATCCGATGTTATAATATTACATTTTAAAACAGTGATTATGCGCTGGGATTGGCCCAATTTATCATAAAACCGGTAGACACCCAATCAGCAACAAAGACTAGAAATTAGTCTTAACCTTATTTCTTAAGCCACGCCCCTTTATCCTGATTGAATTTCAAGGCAGCATTACCGGACGATGCACACGAGGTTCATGAACGAATGTTTTCTTCTCATTTTGAAATTGTTAGTTGAAAAGTATTGTGTGCAACTGAACATAATTAGACATTGGGACTAGAGTGCTTGTTTACGAAACGAACGAAGTGAATATGGAATAAGATGCTCATGTCGTGCTAAGGATCAGTATCACAATCTCACCGGTGGTGCTGACGGCTGTCCTTGGTCGTCGAACCCACGTGGCATGTTACCGTCTTCTGGGAAGTAGTCGTATTTGAACTGGGGCATGTCTTCTATGCCGATGAGGTCAGAGTTGTCTGAACCTTCGCTGAAAACAAAATAGAAAAATGTTTTCATCGCATACCTTGAGGATGTTGAGTTATCAACAAAACGAGGCAAGGAAAAGGGAAATATTATCGCAATGAATTAAGCGGTGGTGGTAGGCAATCTGGCCGCTTCGCATCAGGCAATCGAGTTTTTTGTGTGTTAATGCGGTCTACCAGTTGACAAGTACTAGCCTTATACCTTCTTTATTTCTCTGGCATTGAGTGTTCAAAGAGCTGTTTAGGGTTCCGTAGTCAACAACAAGGAACCCTTATAGTTTCGCCATGTCCGTCTGTCTGTCTGTCCACGACTTAGCTTAGATACTATTAGTACTAAAAATCTGTAATTTGGCATGGGTTTACATATCTACTACGCCGATAAAGTGGCACAGTAAAATCTTGAGAAAGATTTTTTTTTAGGGTACCTCCCGTACACGTAAAGTGGGGATGTTTCTTTTTTTGTCTATTCACTAGTGTGGGGTGTTGTTGGATAGGTAATTTAAAAATATTGGGGGTGTGAGAAGACTATTTTTCGATCCAGGGTTCGGTTTGTGAAATATTATATATATATATATATATATGTATAAACTCTTAGATAAATGTGTAACAACTTTGCCAATTACAATAACTGATAACATAACTTTGTGAAGCAGGCTCATATAGACCTTATGAACATGTCGACAAGACACATTCAAATAAAAATGAAAGACTTCTATTTTTATTTAAATGTCCACTTTTGTCACTAGAGATCTTTGTTATACCTAGAAAATGTTTGTATCTTAGTAAGTTAGCATTTAACTCGTTACATCCATTATAAATTATATTCTTTTAAAGTAACGTAGACTCCAGGACCAAGACAAACCAAACATGGTTTCATGGTACTGAACAATGTTAAAATATTGCACTTGTAACTGAAAATAAATAAATAAATAATAATAATACGCTTAAAAGTGTTAATTTTTGTTAGAGTCAAGTGTCCCTCCCCATTGCCAGCGAAACGGTTGTATTTAGAGACGTGAAAAAAATCACGGCGGTAGTATACATAACGAAATTAAAAGGAAAACTATCACAGCTAAGTAGGCTTTACAAGTTAACGAGTACAGATCACGCCAAACTTTTAGTCCCCTCTAAACACGGGGCGATTCGCATCAGAAGGAACAAAATGAATGGGCCGTTCTTGGGAAGAGTAACTTCCGAGCGTACTAGAAGTTTGGCGTGATCTGTATTATTATAGATAATGGTACGGACTCCTTCGTGCACGAGTCCGACTCGCACTTGGCCGGTTTTCTATTTTAATTATAACACCAACTCTCATAAGTAGGTGCTTTCAAAAAATTACCAATCCCAAGCCGGAAAGTATGAAGGGTGTGCAGACAAAGTGATGTTATGCTACAATTGTTTTGCACGCAGCAAACGATATCGCGATGTAATGTACTGCTGGCGCCATCTATTTTCAGAAAACGCTTATACTGTTGATTTATTTGAATTAATCATAAATCTTTGTCTTATGATTTTTAAGTTTTAATAAAATATGAAATGAAACAGAAAAGTTAACGACTACAGATCGCGCCAAACTTTTAGTCCCCTCTAAACACGGGGCGATTTGCATCAGCAGGAACAAAATGTATGGGCCGTTCTTGGGAAGAGCAACTTCCGACCGTACTAGAAGTTTGGCGCGATCTGTATTAACCGACAAACTTATAAAATGTACTTGGAGAAGAAGTCCGTATATTGTGCAGGGCAACTACGGAACCCTACACTGCGCGTGGCCCAACATGCACTTGGCTGGTTTTACCTTATAGCGTCGAAATCTGGAGCCTTGAGTTGCTCGTTGTATATCGGGTTGGATCCTTCGACGGTGTGCTTGTTGGTGCCTGGCACCGTGACACCGGCACGGTTCAGACCGGAGTCTATTGAACCGAACTTCGTGGTGGACAGGGCTTCAAGCCGACGGTTTAATCTGGAAAGGGGGCGATGAAATTTAAATTTCGAATTGCTATTCACTGACGACACGTCCCTTATACAACGTATAACAGAAAGGTGTAACCATATTTAAACAAAAATTCAAAAAGTAAAGATAGGCCCTTACCGTAGTATGACATCACCAAAATGTTTTCACCTTTAAATGGGTGACGCTCACACGTTTGGAATCAGTGCTCATCTGAACACAGTGATAGTTGGACGTCTTAATGAATTTTTACGAGAAAAGGGGTCTCAATATAGCGTCGTGTGCATTTTTAAAGTGCACTAACATTTCAATAAATACGAATAAAGTCAAAAGTGTGACATTTCACATTCAAACCACATTCAAAAACAATGCAATAGATTTTAGGTGCCAGGGCTCATCTAAACTTGTATTTAAAGAGCTTATTCAGTCAATGGCATAGAACAACTTTTACTATGGAACAAAACCTGTATCTCGTTTTTTTTTTATTGTTTCGTAGAAAAATGCAATGCCGCTCGGCCGAAATGTATGGAAGGGCAGATTTTTTTTTTGAGATTTCTGGTTTGTCTCCATAGTAATAGTTGTTCTATACCATTGATTGAATAAGCTCTTCAAATATGGTTACACCTTTCTGTTACACGTTGTATAAATATACATACAGATATCCTTGACGACGTGAATGCAACTCTATCACTGATTCTTGACTGGTTCACTGCAAATAATTTAGATCAAAATGCAAAAAAGATTTCCCGATTTGGTATGTAATTCTAAATTCTAAATTCGTAGCGGGGGCGATCAGTCCTGCACTGATTCTCCGCAATCGTGAATAATGTGCACTTCCCCCCGGTCAGTCAGCCCAGCCAGGACAGCTCCGAACAGCTTCAGCATTCTGACACATAAACTGGTCCAGTGAAGGGAAGTTGGAGCTCGTGTCTTCAGTTGCAGAGTATTTGGTATGTAGTGTAGAGCTTGGTTGCTGGTTTACTCACGCTCTAGTCCTGACGATGAAGGTGAGTAGGAGCACGAGACACAAGAAGGCGAGTATGGCAGACAGCACCGCCAGCACGTAGACCGTGACACGCGCGGAGTCGACGCTGTAGACGGGACTGTTGCCGGTGACCAGGTCCTCCAAGTTGAGCATCTCGTTGATGAGGATCAGACGGATGGAGCGCAGCAGTTCTGTGTCACTTCGGAGACTGGAAACGCTTTGTTGTATTACTTTAAACCAGGCATGGGGAAACTACGAAGCGTTGAAATCCGGCCTGCGGCCATCAAACAAAAATCAAGTGAAGTTTTCATATAGTAAGAAATTTCGCAGCTAACTTGAAAGTTTAATTTAATTGCAATTTGCAATTTATTCCTTATTTCAATAGTTATTTTGTAATATTGCACAGTAAATTAGTGTTTCAGAAAATACTAATATT
Source organism: Ypsolopha sequella (assembly GCA_934047225.1). Lineage (NCBI taxonomy): Eukaryota > Metazoa > Arthropoda > Insecta > Lepidoptera > Ypsolophidae > Ypsolopha > Ypsolopha sequella. Next base: position 27,036,998 of record OW203990.1, on the reverse strand, counting down.
TTTATATCATATCATATAATATAGCCAAAAATGCAACAACTTGGCCCGCCATATATTTCATTAGTAAATATTGGCACGTGAAAGGAAAAAGTTTCCCCATCCCTGCTTTAAACGAACATAATTATTTTTCTTTTGTATATTTTGAACACTTGTTTGTGTGCGCTCACCTGCTAACCCCAGAGGTCGTGAGTTCAATCCCCGAGGTGCACATTAATTTGTGCTCATCTGCGTGCTTTATGCTGTTAGTCCATTTGCGCCCAAAGATTTGATCACCACCCATCACGTTTGAGACGTAATATCGGCGGTGAAAAGCGGGTGTACTAAGTGTGGACTGTGATTTGCATTTCCCAGTTCACACTTGGGAACACCTTTGTCACCCCCTCGGGATTCATGTCGTTTGTTTTATACTTGTTATGTTAACATTTAAACTGGTTTCTTTATCATGAAAGCCCTTGAAACCTACGTTAAAAAGAAAAAAATAAATATAAAAAGTTTTTAATGCAAAAATCCCTGAACTATGTTTAGATGTCGTCGGCCATCATAGAATTGGGCATCTCATGATCTGCCTATGCCTATAGGCATATCATATTTCTGTTAAAACATTGAGGGTCGCTTCGCTTTGCTCCGCTTCGCTCGGCACCCCAAATTTATTTACATGAAAACTCGCTCCGCTCGTCGTTGCATCTAGTTTTGACCTTTGGTCAGCGATATGTAATCTTTTGGTGAATGATTTTCCATTTCGTACTTCACGATCTGCTCAATTCTACGATCTGCCCGGGTCATTGGCAAATAAGTTTAACCCGTTCAGGCCTCGTAGTACAGTCTTTAATCGCGCGCGATGCCACCACAGGTGCGAGGAGCGCGACACGATGTTTTTGCTATTAAACAATACGTCATGCTCCTCGCACTTGTGATTCGATTTGTGGCGTCGCGCGCGATTAAACATACTATGCTACGCCCACTGTTATCATAATGTCCGACATTTGCATCCAGAAGGAATACCGGCCATGCCCCAACCCCCGACGACAAATGGCGAATGAGACAAACCCATGCGAGCAAGCGAGACGACTGTATCTCGCTTATCCCCACAGATCCTTCACCCCGTGCCGTATTCGCAGGCTAAAAATGCGACGATGATCGGGCGAGCCCCAAGGACAAAATAACCACTAACAGAAGGTTCACTCCATATAACTAGCGAGAACAGGCGCACGCCCAAATAGACGCGTACGTACGACGATCTCGGATGAAGTCGGTCGAATGCCAATACGAAATTCTGCCGAGATCATCAACGTATGCGTCTATTCATGTGTGCGTCTGTTTTCGCTCTTTGTATGGAGTCGGCCTTCTGGTAGTATCTATTTTGTGCCCCAAGCAACAGCTCCCCAAAAGCACACATTCTTTGAATGACGATACCTGCCCCCGTAGTATGACAACACGCGAATTCGTTTATCACGCGTTTTATCGCGCAGATCGACCAAAATAAGCGCTATGATAAACAAATTTCGCGCAGTAAACCGCGTGACAAACGAAGTCGCGCGTCATCATGCTACGGGTGCTGTAGTACAGTTACTGTCTACTGAATGGGTTATTTACATTGATATAACATTTTATCTAAAGTTATTTATGTAAAATTGGTGTAAACTTGGTACAGGTGGAATAGGTGGTAGAGCTGATGCCGGACTCGACTGTGGAGGTACCACCATCTTATTTGGAGACCCCCTCGAAGTAATTCGGGGGAGAGTAAGAGGACAGCTCACAGGCAAAAAACCAGGAGACCCACCATGCCTGGGATCGATGGATGGCGGTATATCCATCCCTAATAGCCGGGCCTTATATGGAACAGACTGGTGACGGGCAGCGGCGTCACTGGTGCGAGGGTTCCGAAACCACGCTCACCAACCCGCCTGCCTAGCGTGTGTGAGTATGGGCAATTCTTCCAGGATGACCGCCAGGTGTGGCAAAGTCCTGGAAAGGTATGTCCAGCAGTGGACGAACTAGGCTGATGGATGGATGGACGGATGGTGTAAACTTACACATCGATCGTATCCGCATCGACCGGCATGTCGTCCTCAATAAAGTGGGCCCTCACTTCAGTGATGTCGTCTACTGCGTTACCGTTGTTGTCAGAAGCTGGAACGATTTGGTCGATGTTGCACACTAACCCGAAAGCCGAGGAGAAAGTTTGGCGAATCTGCAAGTTGTATCATGTTACTAATAGCTTTTTATTGTCAGATAGTGGAATATGCGTTTAATAGAGTTTATTAGTCTTTCTTAGAAAATATAGCAGGTACTTACAAATATAGCAGGTACTTAAAAATATAACAGGTACTTACAAATATAGCAGATCCTTACAAATATAGCAGATACTTACAAATATAGCAGGAACTTACAAATATAGCAGGTACCTACAAATATAGCAGGTACTTAAAAATATAGCAGGTACTTACAAATATAGCAGGTACTTACAAATATAGCAGATACTTACAAATATAACAGGTACTTACAAATATAGCAGGTACTTACAAATATAGCAGATACTTACAAATATTGCAGGAACTTACAAATATAGCAGGTACCTACAAATATAGCAGGTACTTAAAATATAGCAGGTACTTACAAATATAGTAATGTACGGGCAAGCCGCACATTCTGCTGCGTTGGCTGTTTACTTAGCCGTCGTCGATCATCGCCCTAATTTCATCAGTTCACAACCGGTCACCGTTCATACCGCGTGTACTCATCAATCACTCATCAATATCAATTATACTTACGTGTGTTTGTCCAATAAATTCATAAAACTATCAAAACTTATCATTTATCAACCCCGCGATCGGTGATCGTACAAGGTCCTTCGAACCGATTTTGAATCAGGACCTCGCGTCGCGAATTTAAAAATCAGTCCTGTCAAAAATCAAAATACTAATCAAGTATCTATATCATACTATCAAGTGAACTCTTATCATATCAAGTGAATTATCATACTATCAAGTGAACTCTTATCATATCAAGTGAACTATCATACTATCAAGTGAACTCTTATCATATCAAGTGAACTATCATACTATCCAGTGAACTATTATTATATCAAGTGAACTATTATTATATCAAGTGAATTATCAATCAAATACTATCAAGTGAACTATCATTATAGCAAGTGAATTATCAATCAAGTGGATCATACTATCAACTAGCAGCATATCAAGCGTATCAAATCATCCGTCGAGGGCTTGAATGACCTCAATCAATCAGCGCATAAGCATCAAGACTATCAGCATCAGGGTCACTCAGAATCAGCATCAAGCAATATCAGCGTCAGCAGAGCAGCACCGAGTGCAGTAAAAAGCTCAAAACAACAAATCAAGTAAGATCTTTCCATTTATTCATTGACTAACTTATAATTATCAACATGGAGGGACAAGATCTTTTAGATAATCAAAAACTTATCAAGCAAGAGTTGGAAAAACTCCTATCAAACTTTAAGAAGGATCCGAAGGAGCGGAAATCTTCTGAAGACTACTTTAAAAGGAAGCTCAGTACCCTCGAAAGATACTGGGACGACTTTCAAGCCAATCACAGTAAGTTATATCAGTTTGAAGTGCGAGATGAACCTTACTTCACGAATAAGGAGTACAGCAAGGTTCAACAAACTTATCAGGCCACAAAGAATATCATCAATTGTGAATATGAAGAGTATATGCAAAATCAAGATAGGTTCCGTGGCGATACCCCCGAAGGAGCTAAGGAGCAGAAGCAGACTCCACGTCCACTGCTGGTAAATCGAGGACAAGATAGCAAGACCGAAGAGTTGCTGCGCAAGCAATCCAGCAATTTTAAAGCTTTTATTAGGACTATTTCAAACATCGAGGTGTCCTCAATCAAGGAAAAGTGGGAGTTCGAGGACGCATTGAAATCTCTGGAAACGCGTTGGGGAGCAGTAGATTCACTCCATTGGGAGATTGACAGTATTTTGGACGGTCATAATCAAGAATATGAAGAAACATTCTCCCAAAATGAACAAAAATACCAAAATATCAAAAAAGCAATTAATCAAAAGTTATGGGCGGTCGCTAACATGGAAAAGGCGACGCCGAGAATGACCATCCCGGATTTCCATGGAAATTATCATAAGTGGGTTTCCTTTAAGGACCTATTCGTGGAAGCAATCCACAACAATGCATCAATGTCCAACGCTCAGAAAATGCAGTTCCTTAAATCAAAATTGAGATCAGAAGCGGAGGCTATCATACAGCACTTGAAAATAAGCTCTGACAATTATGAAGCTTGTTGGAAAATATTAAATGATAGATTTGACAACACGAAGCTTATAGTAAATTCGCATCTAGACCTTCTTTTTAATTTACCCATCATGAAGCAACAATCAGCTGAGCAAATAAAGAGACTTCACGACACCACTAATGAATGTCTTTTTGCGATAAAAAACCTGGGTGCAAACATCTCCACCTGGGATCCGTTGATAGTTTATATTTTACAACAAAAACTGGATTCAGTCACCAACGATGACTACGTCAGATCACTGCGGAACCCAAAAGCTTTGCCTAGCATATTAGATTTCATGAACTTTCTAAAAACGAAGTTTACATCGTTAGAATCATCTCGTTATAAGCAGGACAAGAATCGGCAAAGCCCATCAGCGTCGTCACCAAGTAGTAGCAAGTATGAATATCAATCAAAATCAAATTTCCGTCAGAATGATGAAAATCACTCAAGAAAATTCTATAATAATTCTACACAAAAATCATACAACACGGGAAAAGGGTCCGGCGATCGAAAAAGATGCGCATATTGCAATAACACCGATCACGCCATATTCTTTTGCAACAAGTTTATGGAACTATCAGCGGAAACGAAAAGGAGGTCAATAAACAATTTAAATTTATGCAAAAACTGTCTCTATAATCATAATGGAAAAAATTGTTTCTCCGAAAAAAGGTGTAGAAAATGCAACGGTAATCATAATACGCTGTTGCATGAGGCTTTCGAGTACATGTCGAAACCGGAAAAAGTGACCCGAAACAGTCACGTTTCACAGGAAAACATTTCGGAAATTTTATTGGCGACTGCAATCGTCAAAGTCCAGGCAAAGGACGGAATTTATCATAATTTGCGCTGTTTAATTGATGGTGGATCTCAAATTTCGGCCATTAGCGAAAATGCAGCGCAACTGTTGCAATTACCGCGCCAAAAATGCAAAGGCGTTATTTATGGCGTTGGATCCAAGGAAAATAGTTGCAAAGGCCTTATCAATATCAATTGTTCGTCAGTATCAACAAATTACACGTTTAACACCGATGTTTATATCATGCGTAAATTGATAAACAACTTACCGAATCAATCTTTTCCGGAACCTTCATGGTCCTATTTGAAAAATATCAAGTTAGCCGATCCAAAGTTTTACAAAAGTCGCCCTATTGACATGCTATTAGGGGCCGATGTTTATTCATCAATTATCATGGGAGGTATTATCAAGAAAAATGATATACTGCCGATTGCGCAACAAACGCAGTTAGGATGGATATTATCAGGAAATGTAAAATCACTACAATGCAACGTCATTACCAACAATGTAGAGGACCTTCAGAGGTTTTGGACAGTCGAAGACATCGGAGAAAAATCAGAATTATCAACCGAAGATCAAGAATGCGTGCAGTTTTATCAAGAAACAACGAGAAGGCTAGACGACGGACACTATCAAGTCCGAATACCTTTAAAATCACACGGCCTAGAAAAATTAGGTGAATCAAGACAAAAAGCTGTAGCGCAGTTTAAACAAATCGAAAATAGGTTTAAACGGCGGAACCAATTGGCGGAACAGTATAAATTATTTATCAAAGAATATCAAGATCTCGGTCATATGAAAGCAGTGACACATAATAGCCAAAGCGGTTGCTACTTGCCACACCACGCTGTAGAACGAGCAGAGTCATCAACAACTAAATTTCGTGTCGTGTTCAATGCCTCGGCGTTAACTTCAAGCAATATTAGTCTTAATTTTATAATGAAACAAGGTCCAAATTTGCAGAAAGACTTATTTGAACTAATTTTAAATTGGAGACAGTACGAAATAGCATTTACGGCGGACATCGAAAAAATGTTTAGGCAGATATATTTACATGAAGATGATCAAAATTTACACAAAATCATATGGAGGGAATCAGCCTATCAAGCAATACAAGAATATCAGCTAACGACCGTTACCTACGGAACAAAAGCAGCGCCTTTTCTCGCGATGATGACGCTTAAACAGTTAGCTCGCGACGAGGGTCACAAATATCAGTCAGCAGCAAAAGAAGTACTAGAAAATAACTTTTATATGGACGATTTAGTCAGCGGAAGTTACGATATCAAGTCAGCAAAGCAGCTAATATCAGATTTAAACAAGCTTTTGAAGTCAGGAGGCTTTAATTTGCGGAAATGGGCATCAAACAAACCTGAAATTTTCGGAAATAGCCAAGACGAGCAACGGACATTTGAATTTAAACAAGCAGAATCCAACAAAACTTTAGGGTTGCGCTGGAACCCTAAATCAGACGAATTTATATTTCAAATCAACATCAACGACCTATCAGAAAAGACTACAAAGCGAGCACTCTTATCAAACATATCAAGGCTTTTTGATCCTTTGGGCTGGCTGGCGCCAGTTACGACAAAGCTCAAGATTTTGTTCAAAAAGGTGTGGCTAACTGGTATTCAATGGGATGAAGAAGTACCAGTAGACATCAAATCAGAATGGATAAATATCCGAAACGATCTTCAAAATATTAATCACATAAAAATCCCAAGATGGCTGGAAATCAGAAAAAACGGCATCATTGAGCTTCATGGTTTCAGTGATTCATCAACAAAGGCCTTTGCGTGTATAATATTCTGCAAGGTCATCGAAGAATCATCATCAAAAGTTACTATTGTGCCATTAGCAGCTAAGACAAGAATATTGTCAGATAGTAAGAACCTTTCTGTGCCCAGGGGTGAGCTCTGTGGGGCTCATTTATTATCAAAACTTATGACGAAAGTTTTGGGCTGCTTATCAGATCATAAAATCAAGGTTTATGGCTGGAGCGATTCAACGGCAGTTCTTGGGTGGATTCAAGGTGAACCAAGTCGGTGGAAGCCCTTCGTATCAAACAGAGTCCAGCAAATAACAAACGTCATGCCACCTGAGTGCTGGAGATATGTGAACTCCACTGACAACCCGGCTGACTGTGCCAGTCGCGGTTTATCAGCAGATCAATTGAAAAATCATACGCTTTGGTGGCAGGGACCGACGTGGTTGTCTTCCTTTAACGATCAAAACGAAAAAGAACGGCCTTTATACCCCACCGAAGAAGAGCAAAAAGTACCAAAACAAACATGCAATGCTATCAACTTGCACGAACGTGAACCTCATATCATCAATGAAATATTAAACAGACAAAGCAGCTTCACTCGGGCGACTAGAGTGGTCGCCTGGATACTACGCTTCATATCACGTGATCACCAAAAACAATCTTTCCTAACAATTCAGGAAATCAGACAAGCAAGGATCCAGATTATTAAGGTCATACAACAATCAGAGTTCTCAATATCAAATTATCAAATATATATCAAATTAAATGACGTAGTGTTAATTCACGACGATAACATCTTAGCGGGTAAATGGCCTCTAGGTCGGGTTGTTGAATTGCACCCCGGAAAAGACGGCTATGTGAGAGTCGTCACATTAAAAACAAAAAACGGACTCATGAAACGTCCAATCATCAAATTATCAGTTTTAACAACAAGTCGGGAAAATTATCATTATCCAAAATTATCAAGGGAGCAAGAAAAACAGCAAAGTGAAACAAACATAAACCATCAGGTAGAAAGAAAAATCAATAAGAGAATCAGAAAACCGAGTCCTTTCTCACTTATATCATTTATAATGTGCATTATTATGATAACCGGCGCACAATGTACATATAACATAACAAAGTTACGCGACCAACAGCGAATTCTTTTCGATAAAATATCAAATATGGAGTTATTAAGTGACGAATGGAAATTGGTAGTTTATTACGATTTAAATCCATATTGGCAAGGTACAACAGCATTTGAAAGATATACAAAACATTTACAACAGACTTGCCAAAACATAAAGGATCAATCACATTGTGACGTCATATTACTACAACTCCAACAAGGCTTCTCGGAACTGGAATACTACAATCACCTGTTACTGAGTCAGCATTCCAGTACGCAGACGGGGCATCGAAGCCGGCGCGGGCTTATCAACGGCGTCGGTTACATAGCTAATAAGCTGTTCGGTGTCTTAGATGAGTCATTCGCCGAGCAATATCAAAAGGACATCGAACTCATCAGAGATAATCAAAATCATTTAGCTTCGCTATGGAAAAATCAGACGTCGGTCATTGAATCCGAATATAATCTCCTGAAAAAAATAGAAGATAGCATGAATAAGCAACAAAAAATCATAAATCAACATTTTTTTAAAGTAGACAAAGTTATCAACAAATTGAGCAACTAATTGCAAATTTTATCAAATATCAATGACTTCACCCTAGGGGCACTAACAGCAAGCTCAATGCTCCAGTGTTTGAAGACTATTCAGAGCATGTTACTAGATACGGTAACAGATATTTATCAAGGACGATTTAATTTTCATATCTTAACCCCAGAACAACTTCGACATGAGCTAAGCACGATCTCAAGTCACATATCAAAAGAATCATCCCTTCCAATCAAGAACATTCAAACAGACCTCAAAAATATTTACAAAATTCTTAAAGTCAAAGCAAGAATGACAAACGAGTATCTTCTCCTGGAAATAAAGCTTCCCTTGGTTAGCAGAGATGCATACGAAATTTTTAAAGCAACTGCAATACCCGAGAAAAAAGGTAGAGATATGATTAGTGTGATCCCTGCCGCAGAGTACTTAGCAATCAATTTGAAAAAGGATGCCTACGTAGAAATGTCCCGAGACGAAATCAAAGAATGCTATCAAGGCGACGAATCATTTTTCTGTCATACGCAGAAACCAATCTATCATATGAAACAGGACGAGAGCTTTTGTGTGAAAGATAGAAGATCAGATAATTGTAAGACTGTGACATCTCTTTGTAGCAACATATGGCAAGAGATGCATGCACAGAACCAATATTTGTATTTCTGCTGCGACAAGTGTCAACTAAGGATAATCTGTGAAGATCAACTTTCTGCAGCACAGTTGGCTGAAGCCGGTATAATCTCCATTAGCCATGGTTGCATAATCAAAACCGATGAGTTCACAATTTACTCTCGGAAGCTAGATCAAAGCATAAGTAAAACAAGGTTCGATGTTATATTGCCAGATATTTCGCCAATTAATCAGATTTTCAACATTACGATACTTCCGCCCACAAATGAATCAGATATTAGTAAAGAGATCGGTGCCCAAAAGCAGACTTTGCAAGAAATACATCAGCAAATAGAGCAAATTAAACAAAAAGGGACTTTAGCAAAAGAAATATCATATCACGATGTGCATCACTATACGGCTATATATGGTATGGCATTTGCGATCATTGGAGCAGCAGTATCAATCTGGGTTTGGCGGAGACTACGGAGGCGTCGTCGTCAGCAGGCGGCGGACCCGAGGTCCGCGCCTGCGCTCGCAGCATCGGCGGCGGCCGGGGCTGTCACCACGGAGCAGCCCGCCGCCGCCCACTCAAGCAGCAGTGATAGTGACAAAAAGTGCGCGAATGTTCAATACATCAGACGCAAATGGGCGAGTGCAAGTGTGCGTAAATTTGATGCGAGCACGTCACCTGTTTTTAAAGCAAGGTTCTCTAGCGCAGAAAATTGTGTTTAGTGTATATTGTAATTTTATAATAAATCCGAACAATGGACACTGTTTTAGAGACACTAGCATTACATATAAAAAGAAAATGTTTTATCACTTTGTAAAGCACCTCACCTCTCATTTTATCATATCATTATCATCGTATCAATAATATAATTTGTTTTGTTTTCTTTTCCCCCGGGAGCATGTACGGGCAAGCCGCACATTCTGCTGCGTTGGCTGTTTACTTAGCCGTCGTCGATCATCGCCCTAATTTCATCAGTTCACAACCGGTCACCGTTCATACCGCGTGTACTCATCAATCACTCATCAATATCAATTATACTTACGTGTGTTTGTCCAATAAATTCATAAAACTATCAAAACTTATCATTTATCAACCCCGCGATCGGTGATCGTACAAGTAAGTTCTTACAAATACAGCAGGTACTTACAAATATAGCAGGTACCTACAAATATAGAAGGTACCTAAAAATATAGCAGGTACTTACAAATATAGCAGGTACTTACAAATATAGCAGGTACTTACAAATATAGCAGGTACTTACAAATTCCGTATGCGCTTCAACATGTTCAAGTGTGTTGTAGAATATGAAGGTGACTCGGTTCAAGGTGGAGATGAGGAAAATTTTCACTTCCGTTGAATCCGTTAAACCCGCTGCAAAAATACAAAATATAAAAAAAATAAATTCCACACATACTATATAGGTGACATATCACAAATATATCTGTTCTGTAGGTGCTGGTAGGCTGGTCTGGTTATATCCGATATTTGAAAAGGTGACAGCTGTTAATTAAGAACGGTTTAACAGCCAGATTGTGAAAAACCCGCCTTTTTCTAATTAATCGAAACAAAACTGAACTTCAAATTCACTCGATATTTATTCAACAAATCCTTATTACCTACACGTATATATTGCCACCGCAAAGCTTCCATTGGTTTTTGTAAACTAGAATTTGAAAAATTTTGAATTGAATAAAATTTGTATTTTAAATTTACAGAAACCAATGGATACTTTGCGATGGCAGTATACAAAATATATACATAGGTGATAGGGTTTTGTTGAACAACTATTGAATGAATTTTTAATTTATCTGTTCTGTTTCGATTAATTAGAAAAAGGCGGGTTTTTCACAATCCAGCTGCGAAACCGCTACACAAGTACACACACAGCTGAGCTGTGTACTTAAAAAGAGTAACAGAAAGCTGACTTGAACCACATAGTACGCGGCAGGGCGTAAGTACATGTCAGTATGCATGCCCACACTCCCGCCATGATGCATACGTGAAAAAAAAACGGCCAAATGCGAGTCGGACTCCCGCACGAAGGGTTCCGTACCATTATCTATAAAAACGGCAAAAAAAAACATGTCTGTTGTCTGGGAGCCCCCTTGAATATTTATTTTATTCTGTTTTTTAGTATTTGTTGTTTCAGCGGCAACAGAAATACATCATCTGTGAAAATTTCAACTGTCTAACTATCACGGTTCATAAGATACAGCCTGGTGACAGACGGACAGCGGAATCTTACTAATAGGGTTCCCGTTGGTTACTTTTTGGGTACGGAACCCTGAAAATATCTGGGTGATTTTTTTCAGTCAAATTTGACTAGTCCACTTACTCTTTTACAAACTTGACTTTCTTACTCTTTTAAAAAGTTTGAATTTATGTCGGATTTTTAATTAGTTGAAGTAAACTCGTGATAGTAGGAAATACGCTTTTAACTCCTGTGGCGCATGAGCCATTTTACATTTCAACTGTTGCAATATTCAAAAGTTTGCGATAATGTGAAATGGCTCATGCAATATAGGAATTAAAAGCGCATTTCCCACTATCACGAACCGTCAGTTTACTCCAACTAATTGAGGCGATACCAAAAAAAAATGGGGCTTTTTCGAATCCATTTACTCCACGTATTTCATTTTTGGGTGAATGTTTATTGAGTAATGATTAAGATTCTGACTGAAGGAAAACGCGATTGGATGAAATTTTCTCGATAGAATTTAATTCCGAAAAGACCTCTAGATTGTTTTATTTTTTCCTGTAATTCTGAAATCTCACTGAAGGAAAACGCGATTGGATGACATTTTCTCGATAGAATTTAATTCCGAAAAGACCTCTAAATTGTTTTATTTTTTCCTGTAATTCTGAAATCCTAACTAATTTTATTGTGAAATTGCATTCAAAATGTGGATATTATGTATTTGTAAAGTCTCCTTGAAAATCTTTTTGACAAAATAGCTTAGTACATTTCATATTAATAAAAAACCAACCTTTTGCTACTTTTCCACGAATCCGTCCCACTCGCACTGAGTCTTTTTTCGCATATGGAGTAATAGGGACGCTAAAACTTTTAATAAAGCCTTAAAAAAACTTTTAGATTCTGCACATATGGTAACCGTTGGCGACACAACGGCGACCACATATATTTTTCTACTCACCCGTATCTGTGGCCACAACGTTGAACTCGAACATGCCATGCATGGAGGCTGAAGGTTGGTAGTTGAGTGTCAGCACTCCGGTCTGTCCATTTAGGATGAATGCGTTCTCTCTCGATGCTTCCAGAGTGGGGTCGACGACCATAGACTCTTCGTCTATAGTGTAGGTTATCGCAGCTCCTTCTGTGTGAGTCGCCTGGGAAATTAAATGGGTGATAATAGGAATTGGGAAGTCTAAGTGTCTATTCGACTATTGTGTTTTTGAATATTGTATTGTTATTATTTTTTAGTGTTTTTAATTTTGTCAGTGTATCTAATTTAATTTTTAAATTTTTCATTTACTGTACATAAAAATTTGCATGCCAAAATAGGCATCAAGATAGGTATTATTTTGTGACATGTGTCTTTGCAACTTTGCAAATAAATTTCTTTCAAATTCAAATTCAAATAGTTTATTTTGCAAAGCAGGTATAAATATATACACTTTTTACACGTCAAATTTAATCTAATAAAAAAAATATATGTAATAAAATAATAAATATACATGAACTAAATTAATGGTTTATTTAATTTATGTAGCAATATATATACGATTAAAATGATAGGTAAAATATATATTATACAAGGTAAAGTCGAATCAACCGCCCGAACCCATACCGGAGACCCGGCCAGGGACCAGGAACAAGGTTCAATGATCACCAACCGAGCCCCCAGCACGAATCCAGGCGGCCGACCAAATCCCATCCTATATACTACATACTAATAGGTTACATATATAAATACATGCCTACCTCCGCCCATTCGATTAGTCTTGCTAAGAAGAAGGGCAAGTAACTTAGCAAGATCATGTCTTTTTTTTTCAACATAAAACTTATACTATACACATTACTTATATCTACTTTAACCAAGGGATAAGAAGATACAAGACAGCAGGAATTCAGGTTGATGAAAAAAAGAAAAACATTTGTCTACATGTCTCATATAGTCTTTTTCCTTTTACAGTCTGTAATTAATTAATGTTTACACTTTAGAGGAATCATAAGTTAGGAAATTATACTACTTAATTGAATTATAACCTGCTATCATTATCACTGTAACACCATGCTTCACCATCATCCAAATATTCATTTATTTTATAATATGCCTTTTTCAATAGGCCCTGCTTAATATACAGTTTAAACTTATTCTCTGACAAAGTAAGGACCTCCTTTGGAAGTTTATTGTTAAATCTTATACCATGTCCTACGAAAGAGGTTTCTTTCTTTCTCATGGTTGCATTGATAATTTGTATCCTTGATATTTATTTTAGTTTCCAAAACCTAACTCAGGAGGTCTTCTCATCTCCAGATCCATCTTGTAACGTTCACTCGGTCTCCAATCATCAAGAAGGAACAATTAGAGAGCGTTTCTTAATCCTAAAACTCTGTTTACAAATAAAATAAAGAATGCTCATACATAAGAAGTGGCGGAAATATCACGCAAGCTATGGTGTATAAAATGTATAAAGTTTATTATTATTATTTTCCTTTCTTTTGTATTTTTCATAATTGTGTGTATTTTTTTTTAATTGCTGTTATTAAGTTTAAATCTGGCTGGAATAAAGACATTTTATTATTATTATAACACAAGTAAAAGAAAAACAAACCAGCACAGTGAGGAGTTGCCTGCCAATGGAGTCCAGGGCTGAGATGCCTGCCGTATACAAGCTCCTCGCGAATATTGGCCGAGGATTAGCTTCTCTCACCTGGGAAATGTAGTTTATTTTATTTAAGGGTCCGTATAATGTCAAATGCACAACTACAAATGACCATTTCACATTGCGTAATTAATCTAGAAACGGAGTTATTAAATAAAACCTGGTTTTTCGTGAGCGCTTGTTTCTTGGTGGCCGTAACAGCCAGGGCACAGAGCGTGTTATTTTAAACTACAAGGAAACGTCATCAGTTCTGATTTATGCAAAGTAAGGTGCTCAGACTATATGCACCCCTAAAAGTTGAGTCGTGCGTGGTTTTGGCAGAAGGTATATAAATATATATCGAAGAACTTACTGTTTCAAAGCAAAGCTAAATGTAAGGCGCAAGATAGACAGAAGAGACGTAAGGGGAAGACCAGGCGAAGACTGGGCGCGGACGTGACTTTTTTAATTATACTGAAGCGATGGAGCGCGGACGGGAGTATAGAGACGGGGCGCGTTGACAGGTCATGGCCACTGCTGTGAGCAAGACTATGAAATGCCCGTGATGATACCCTATGCTTCGTCTTAATCCCCGTTGCTTCGTCTGTGTATGTTCTGGAATGGGTGGAGACGACGTTGCGTCGCGCCTGCGTCTCGTCTCAGCCCCGTCTTCTTTGTATGTTTTTCGTCGCGAAGCTTCTATACATTTTGTATGAAAGTACATTAAAGGGACGCCACGTTTTCGCCCCATCCTCGCCTTACGTCTTTGTTGTCTATCTTGTGCTTAAGAGGAAAGGTGAAAACTTACAGTGATAGTAACGGTGAGCACAGAATTCTGATTGGTCGGGATATCGCCGGGTAGGGTTTCGCTGTTACTGGCGATTACGGTCACAATGTGGCTCGTACTCTCACTTCTGTTCAAAATTTGTGTGAGATAGATCTCATTCGTTATGTGATCAATAGCGAAAGCGTCACCGGAATTTTCTAAAGTAGAAGAAGAAAAGATAGTGATAGAAAATTGCTTGCAGATAGAGATCAAGTACCCATAGATTTCGAAAAAATAAAAATAAACTCACCAAAAATCCAATAGAAGACGTCATGACAGTCCTCGTCGCATCTGTGGTTCTTTGGATCCACGGCTTCGGGCAGCGAGAATCTTTCTTCCAATCCACCTTCTAATTCTGAAAATAAACAATGTTTAGTTACAAATTTTACATTACAATGCAATAAATTATGCCTTTGAACTCAAGTTTTCATGTGTCTTTAAAATACCATACCAAAGAATGCAACCTCAGCATTAGGTTCAGAGAAGACTGGATCTCCAGAAGTTGGCACAAACACTACATTAAGGATAGTGTCAGTAAACAGAGGCCCTGGGTCTGTACCACCGTCCGTTGCTCTAATAATCACCTGAAACATTTACATTAGGTAAAGAGCTGGAAACAAAAAAAAAAGAAAACGTAGATATATTATTTTCTCACTAACCTGAAACTCTCTAATCTGTTCAGGGAAGAGACTGGAGAGTACCAGAAATGCCGGTTCATTCGGAGGATTTTGCACGTTAAAGAACGTTTGCGCATCATCTGAAAATACATTATTTTTAATAAGTCTTGTACCCATTTATTGATAAATAAAAATATTTGGTTTAAATAAGAAGTAAAAAAAAGTAGAACTTTCGTCGCGTCTGTTGGATGTTTCTGTTGAAAAGAGCATCTGTGTGGCCATCCAAAGAGGTAATGTTGCCAGTGTTCTGGGCACCCTACCAGCGGGTAGCGACTAGGACCGAGTATTTTATTTATAGTATTTAGATGGGGCGTTATAGGCGAAGCAAATTAAATCCAAAAAATGCGTTTTGAGGAATAAATTTCCAGCAAGCTGGATATCATTTTAATGCCTTCATTTGGTCCTAAATGCATGTAATCCAAGTTCGCACGGTTCCAGGAGGTGAGCTCAACTTTTAGGGGCTATAAAACCAGGAAATTTTCGCACTTTTTTCAGTTTTGTGCTTGTAGCTCGAAAACGGTATGTTGGACGGAAAATATAATTGAATCAATATTTAAGAGAGTTAAATTTTGCGTTGAATGAACATCTAAAACTTTAAATTCAGTTTAGTAGTATAGCCAAAATCTAAAGTTGTAAACCGGGAAAATTTCTTATTTAGGTGCAAATTTACATTTTGCGACTTTCCAAGACCATATTTCTTTGAAACTGATACTCCTATTGAAAAACTCATAAAATAAAAGTTGTATAAAATAAAATGTAACGTTACATGGACACATCCATTTTCAAATTCAGTCATTTTGTAAGACTAAATTTGGCATCAACTCAAAATCGGTTTTTTTCCAAGTCCTAAGTTCGTGTCTCTGGTTTGATAAATACAGTGTGAAGTTGATTAAAGTGTTATAACGTCAACGACGTTGCGATCCTTCTTGACTGGTTCTCATTTCACTACCCCTACCCAACTAGACAATTTGTGATGTCCATTAGCACAGGAGTAATAGGCGAAGAGAAAATTGACTGCCATGAAGCGTTAGAAAAAGGAATTCAGAGTATTACTAAGATTATTGGCAACGATTTCAGTAATGTCAAGTTTCAACGGAAAAACAGAGTGGTTCCTCTTAAAGCTTTCAACTTGGAAGTCAGGATTCATAACAAACCCAGACACAATTTTCCACGCATAACTCTTCTTAAAAAATCAGAGGAACAGTTCAAGAATTTTTTTGAGTTCGAGTTGGTTCCTTATCCCCTTTTTATATTTGATGAAAAAGGTATGCGCAAAACAAAGAAATCTGTGTTCTACGATTTATTTTCACCTGTGTTTGATTCACTTAACCTTGGAAATAATAGGTGGTGGGTTCCTTCTACATCGAATGGTTTGGCAATCCAAGGAAACATTTTCCAAGGAATTCTCTCCAAATATGTTGACTACTTTAAGAAAAACTACAACCCTGCCAGTTGTAGCATTCGCTACAAGTATTCAACCTTTTTATATATTTTTAGTCTTTCTTTATCGTTGGCTGCTTTTCTGAATTTTCGAATTCAAATAGTTAGAATATTCTTGTCAGATTTTTTTGTTATTTTTCTCATATCAGAGAAGATCGTGACAGAGGAAAGAAAATCACTTTTGCAAAATAACAAATTTAATATTTAAAATATAGAAACAGAGCGCAATTGCCCTGAGCATTGTGTAAGCCAGTTTTCCTGCATTTCCCGCGACCCTTCGGGATTAATTTTTAAAGGGTTTCTGGGTCTCCCCAGTCTGATTATCCCATCCGCCATCTCGTACGGTTGTACCTATTGAGGCCTGATGTAAGGACCACGTCCCTGGTGAGCTAAAGCTTCCGATACTAAAATTGAAATCGCCAAGCTTCATCGACTGCTCCCGGGAACACCGGAAACTCCCAAAGTCACGAAGAGACCCTTACCAGGTTTTTAATATCTGTAGCTTAATATTCAGCATCGATTATTTTTATTCCTTAGTGTAAAGCTAGATAACGATTGCTCGTAACACCTTATTATTACGTTTTTCTTTCGGATCAAGAGTTATCAAAACTTCCGTGAAATCTTAGTTTAAAGGATCCTATAAACTAGTGTCGACAACCAAATTTAAAATCCATTATTTTATGAATAAATGCGTCGTTCAAGCTAAAAGGAAATTAAAATCCTAAATAAGTGGAATTTGACATAATAATTTTTTTTGATCTAAGAATTTCCTTTATACCGATACTCCTCTGATATTATTGTTCTTTTGTACCATATTTTTCTTACTTCGGTTTTGTTATTTTTGTGTTTTGTTATTTAAATTATACGGTTTATTCATCCAGGTTTACCTCTTTTTTTGGCTGTCACCAGGCTTGCCTGGTGGCAGTCCAAATTTAATTCGAAATTACGTTCGTTAGTATGTAGTGGCGGAAAATAATAAATAATTTTTTTTTAAAAATAACGCTACAAAAATGGCGCCCGAACAAAAGGTAAGTACGGTTTTCTGAATATTACTTGCTGTACTTTAACGTTTTTTTCTCAATTCGACGGTGGTGTCTACGCTTTCGTAGACTAATTTTCCAACCTACTAAATTTTGTTTGTTTTCAGGCAGCGTTTTCTCTTCTAAGGAACCCCAATACCAAGCTGTCGAAAGGAACCAAATTTTTCCACGAAGAATATTTTTTGTCTTTATGAGTACCCTTAATTTGTGAAATCTATGTTTTGCAAATTTTAATAAAGGAATAAAGTATTTACACACTTTTTGTGTATTACCTGTTTTATTTGTGTGTGTATATTATCCTATCCCTAACCTAATTTCCTTATGTATAGTTAGGTAGGACCTGCAGGTAAGTGCATTTCAATATTTAGTAGCCTATTACTTTCCATATCTATCATTAATAATTGTTACCTGTTCTAGTAAATAAATTACACTGAGTTTTCAAGTCAAATAAATTTATTGTAATTTATCCATAAATGTGGTAGTTACTAGTTAAACATATTTATTGTGTTTCTAGCATAATTGTTGATACCAGTAGATCCGGGTGGTCACTTTATTCGTTTCCTGTTGATCCCTAATCCAATATAGGCAATCTCATTTCGTTACAAAATTTTCACAATAATATTGAGATTGTCTCTTCCTTGCAAGAAATTTTGTCGCAAATCCTCGAATTAATCTTTTTGTTTTTACAGAACAAACGTTGAAATTTTTCTTGAAAAGGTTTTGCAATTGCTGAAATCTTTGTTTACATTTTCAGATTTGTCAACTGTCAAAGTCGACATTTGAATATTTGTCTATTATTTTGAACTTTCTGGTTTACATTTTTTAACAAACTATTTTCGCTGTATGGAGGTCAATTGAATAGCAAAACCTTTTTTTGCACATATCATTGCGGCTTCCGATTTACACTATTTTTGATAAATTCTCCCTTTTTGTTAAATAATGTATCCTTTCGATTTTAATTTGTTGGCTCTTTGTTTGATGGTTGTTGATTTGTTGGTTATTTGTTTTGTTGATTGTTAGTTTGTTGGTTGTTGATTCGTTGGTAGTTAATTTGTTGGTTGTTGGTTTGTTGGTAGTTATTTGTTGGTTGTTGATTTGTTGGTAGTTAATTTGTTGGTTTTTGGATTGTTGGTTGTTGAGTTGTTGGTTTTTGGATTGTTGTTTTGTTGATTTGTTGGTTTTTAATTGGTTAGTTCTTGTTTTGTTCATTGTTGGTTTGGTAGTTGTTAGTTTGTTGGTCGTAGATTTGTTGATCGTTAATTTGTTGGTTGTTGATTTGTTGGTTGTTGAGTTGTTGGTTGTGGTTTGTTGGTTGTTAGTTTGTTGGTTATTGATTTGTTGGTCGTTAATTTGTTGTTTAGTGGTTTGTTAGTGTGTTGGTTTGTCCTTCTTCAGGCAGCAACGGAGCAACGTTTCTACGTGATTGTTGCCTGAAGATAGTTTGTGGGTTAGAGAGCAATATAGGCTACTACCTTGTTTTTACTTAATCAAGTCCTTTTGTTTCAAGGCATTTTGATTAGTCTAGGTGTTTATTCGATTGTTTATCCTTCTGGAAGTTAATTTCCTTTAAGCTAGTTTAAATTTTTTTTGTGTCGTTTGAGGATATTGTAGCATTCGCTACAAGTATTCAACCTTTTTATATATTTTTAGTCTTTCTTTATCGTTGGCTGCTTTTCTGAATTTTCGAATTCAAATAGTTAGAATATTCTTGTCAGATTTTTTTGTTATTTTTCTCATATCAGAGAAGATCGTGACAGAGGAAAGAAAATCACTTTTGCAAAATAACAAATTTAATATTTAAAATATAGAAACAGAGCGCAATTGCCCTGAGCATTGTGTAAGCCAGTTTTCCTGCATTTCCCGCGACCCTTCGGGATTAATTTTTAAAGGGTTTCTGGGTCTCCCCAGTCTGATTATCCCATCCGCCATCTCGTACGGTTGTACCTATTGAGGCCTGATGTAAGGACCACGTCCCTGGTGAGCTAAAGCTTCCGATACTAAAATTGAAATCGCCAAGCTTCATCGACTGCTCCCGGGAACACCGGAAACTCCCAAAGTCACGAAGAGACCCTTACCAGGTTTTTAATATCTGTAGCTTAATATTCAGCATCGATTATTTTTATTCCTTAGTGTAAAGCTAGATAACGATTGCTCGTAACACCTTATTATTACGTTTTTCTTTCGGATCAAGAGTTATCAAAACTTCCGTGAAATCTTAGTTTAAAGGATCCTATAAACTAGTGTCGACAACCAAATTTAAAATCCATTATTTTATGAATAAATGCGTCGTTCAAGCTAAAAGGAAATTAAAATCCTAAATAAGTGGAATTTGACATAATAATTTTTTTTGATCTAAGAATTTCCTTTATACCGATACTCCTCTGATATTATTGTTCTTTTGTACCATATTTTTCTTACTTCGGTTTTGTTATTTTTGTGTTTTGTTATTTAAATTATACGGTTTATTCATCCAGGTTTACCTCTTTTTTTGGCTGTCACCAGGCTTGCCTGGTGGCAGTCCAAATTTAATTCGAAATTACGTTCGTTAGTATGTAGTGGCGGAAAATAATAAATAATTTTTTTTTTAAAAATAACGCTACACAGTACAATAACCGTTTCTGATGGTTACCCTGATGAGTCAGTAAAGAGTACCAAATCAGCTGAGCTGCTTCGCCGTAAAAGCAAACACGCTTCTGCAAACGTGGTGTTCACTGAAACGATGGCTGCAACCATGTCGAGAGAACAATTTCTGTCCGACGACAGCAAAAAAGAACGGCTTATCTCTATGCTGAGTGAGAAATTAGTACAGCAGGGGTTTGAAGTGGGGCAAGCTCTTGAGGATGCTGCACCCTCATTGTCAACTCCACCATTGAAGGGTCAGATAATTTTGTGACGGTCATAATAATCGGAGAGGACACCGATCTATTGATTCTATTAATCGCTAAAGCACCAAATTCCTCAAACATTTACGTCATGAAACCTGGAAAGGGCACCTCTAAGAACACGTTCGACTTTCCAATGTATTTCAAATTCTCTTCTGCTATCAAACAGAATATTCTGTTCCTACATGCAATCAGTGGGTGTGATACAACCTCTACATTCTTTCGCCAAGGGAAGTTGAAATTCGTCAAGCTCCTTGAAAAGAACACGGCTTTACAGGAGGCTATCAAGGTTTTCCACCATGTAGATACTGATCTTAAGGACCTCATTTCAGCAGTTCAACTATTCCTGGCAGCCTTATATTCACCTAAGGCCAATGAGACCTCCTTGGCCAAAATCCGCTACGAGG
The DNA here is from genome assembly GCA_934047225.1 of Ypsolopha sequella. NCBI lineage: Eukaryota > Metazoa > Arthropoda > Insecta > Lepidoptera > Ypsolophidae > Ypsolopha > Ypsolopha sequella. The sequence goes on along the minus strand of OW203990.1, from coordinate 27,015,777 downwards.
TATTCTGAAAATCCCTCATGAAACAAACATTCAATCTGGTCTCTCTACCTACAACAAATGCAGCCGTCGCCCAACATATTCTGTGAGTCTACCTCCAAATCCAGGGCTGGTATGATAGACCACAGGATCCTCTCAGCTGAGGTTGGAGGAGGACAGACCTTGGCCTGCTCCCCACCAAGAACACCAAGGATCCAGCTCCAGCTGAAATCCTCAACGCAGTGTCCTGCGGATGTAAGACGGGGTGCACACTGTACAGAGAAGTGCAGCTGCCGGAAAGTACGCATGAAATGTTCGACAATTTGCCTCAACTGCCACGGCCAGTCATGCTCGAATTCAGCACTGTTCGAGGTGGCTCACATGCCGATCGCCATAGAAGCAAAAATAGGTGAGGACAGTTCCTTTGAATATGATCCTTGAATGCTGCTTTATTTTGTGCTGCATAGCTATTGATTGCGATAATATGTTTTTATTTATATTTTATCAATATCATTTCAATTTTAAATGTTTCTTTTACTTCCTAAAATACTAATTAAAGGTTACTTGCTTAAAAATCTTTTTCATTCACATTAATTCGAATCTCTAGTTTTCTAATTGCGTCCTTAAAAATTTGCATTGAAATGTTCCTCACCCTCAAAATGCATTAAATGTAGACCTCACACCTCATATTTACGGAAAATGTATAACTTAGTGGGACTTGCAACAAAAAAACAATTTTGAATTGATGCAAAATTTAGTCTTTCAAAATGACTGAACTTGAAAACTGAGGTGTCTATATGACGTGAAATTTTATTCTCTACATCTTTTATCTTATAGGTTTTTCAATAGAAGTATCAGTTTCAAAGTAATATGGTATTGGAAAGTCGCAAAATGTAAATTTGCACCTAAATAAGAAATTTTCCCGGTTTACAACTTTTGATTCCGGCTATACCACTAAACCAAATTTGAAGTTTTAGATAATCATTCGACGCAAAATTTAACCCTCTTTAATATTTACTAAGTGATATTTTCAGCGCAGCGTACCGTTTTTGAGTTACAAGCACAACACTGAAAAAAGTGCGAAAATTTCGCGGTTTTTTGGCCCTTCAAAGTTGAGCTCACCTTCTGGGACCCTGCGAACTCGGATTACACGCATTTAGGACCAAATGAAGGTATTAAAATGATTTCCAGCTTGCTGGAAATTAATTCCTCAAAAAATTTCAATTTGATTGACCTATTAGCTCTTTGGTTATTATTATATTTTGTAGACTGATTTTTACTGCCGAGTATTTTTGATTTAGACTAAGTTTAGTTTTTTATTACGTCTGCTGAATCTTGCCAATTCAGAATAACATCTCCCCCGGCAGTTTAACGTCGCCCGCAAATCAGAAGTACGAAAGGTTCGCTGCGTGCACGCACACACAAACATGCACAAACAGGCTGGTGCTCGTGTCGTAGTAGTATATGTTTGCTTATATTGAGGGTCCGGGAATTGCTCTCACCATCTCCTGAGATGGAGTACGAGACCTCTCCAGCGTGAAGCCCATCGTCGTCCGTCGCGACGATACTCTCCAACGTGTCACCATTCACCAGCGTCAGGTAGCTGTTCAGGGAGACCAAGTCCTGAAAGGTTAGTATACTGAAATAACCACTAGAGGCAGGACCTAAAGAATCATTAGTTGTTCAACTGTTGGTAGGACGCCGCTGGACTCTCGATCTTGAGCCCAGGGTTCGAACCCCGCACGATCGAACATGCATCAATGAGATTTTCGGAATTTATGCACATAGTATTTACATACATATCACTTGCCGACGGTAAAGGAAAACATTGTGAGGTAAACGTGCATGCCCTAAAATCATGTATTTGTGCCCAAAATACGGCGATAAGCCTCACCTTATCGTTGGGAAGTAAAAATCGTGGCTGAAAAATGGGTGTACGAATGCTGACTTTTCCTTTAATAGTCACTTAGAACAACCTCTGAAAACCCCCCGGGGATATATATGTCGTATCAATATGTTTGGGTGTTTCCAAGAATACAAAATGTTCTTGTTTAATCTCGTAAGCATGACAACTTTTACCACATTCATGGTACTCAGAAGCAAAAGATTTGGTAAAGACCACTTACCCTCGACAATCGTACAGTGGCGCCGTCAATCGGGAAAATGAATTCGGGTGCGTGATAGTTGTATGGCGTCACGACGAGACTGTACGTTTCCTGAGATGACATTTGAGGTATTCCATGGTCGTACGCCTGGGGGTTACATACAAAACATTAAACCTGGCCAACCTTACCGGCAATATTTTTTGGAATTCATAAAAGGTGGCTTCGGACGTGGCTTGTCACCACCCTCTTGACGAAAGCATGCCACCAAGTAATATGTCGTATTCCAGAATGACATCATGAGAAACCGGTAAAACAATGCACTAGCTACGTTTAAGCTACACGTATAGTGGACCGACGAAACCGATTCAAGGTTATAAATATATACATATCCTTTGTAACCGGGAGAGTGGTTACTTTACTTTTTAGGTATTTTCTAAACGAGCGCACTTCAATCTAAGTTTTATCGACGCTTTCAATCAGACGCGTTAGGCCCAAGGCAGACAGATAACACATAAAGTGAGGACGAGGCAAAAACAGGGCATGGACAAAACATGGACGCGATTTTTTTAATTATACTGAAGAGACGGGGCGCGGACAGGGCGTGGACGGGACTATAGAGATAAGGCGTGGTAACACGTCACGGCCACTTCGAGCGAGACTCTGAAATGCCTAGAATCCACACCCCGTCTCATTTGTATGTTTTGCAAAGGGCACAGACGACGAAGCGTCTTGCTTGCGTCTTGTCTCCACCTCGTCTTCTCTCTTTGTTTTGCGTCGCGACGCTTCTATACATTTTGGATGAATACATCAAAAGGGGCGCTCGTCTTTGCCCCGTCCTCGTCCCATGTCTTTTTTATATGTCTTGTGCCTTAGTAACCAAACGTAAGACCATTTGTCAATAAAAAAAGAAAGAGTGGGCATAAGTAAGTTAGTCATAAGTGAATTTGTATGACGTGACTTCAGTTTTTGTCGTTTGTTTTTGGTTATTTCAGTTACTTACTCGTATAAATATGTCGTAAGTCCCCCAATAGCCTCTCAGCGGCATATTGGTCTCCAGCTCTCCGGTGACGTTGTCGATGTTGATCATGATGAAGAGTTCCGGCGGGGTGAGGTCACGATCCACTGCAGTCAGTGAGAGGATCTCGTAGCCGACGCGGGAGTTATCCGTGTCGGGCTCATCGGCATCGGGGGCCCAGATCTCTGGGAGGACACGGATGCCCTGGGGAAAGGAAATACACTGATCATCGTCTTCATAATTAAAGGGTTTCGAGGAAAAACAACACTTGGCCAATAGTATCGAAATATATGGCTTATGATTACTGTCCTCTATCGACGTTTACAAGAAGATTTTGGAAATAATGGTTTAGTCACGAAATATGACAAGAAAATAAATGTAGGCCATTGGAAAAACAATACAAGTCAAGCCACTTATTTGAAATACTGCACACCACCGCTTTCACTTGAAACATGGATACAAAAAATATAACCTGCTTAAATAAGCTTGAACTATGAATAGTGACGGATGTGAATTACTATCGTAATTCATTGTTAATGATTAATTACCTAATAAAGATGATATTTTCCCAACGGGTTCAAATAAATTTTTGGAAAAAGAACCTATGCCAATTCATTTAATCTTTGTCTCTGCTGTAAAATTTGCAAAAAGTGACACGTGTTGTTTTTCCTCGAAGCCCTTCAATTATAATTGTAAGCTTGTTTCTTTCCCCTGCTGATGTAACACTTCTTTTTTTAGCAATGAATCACTGTCCCCGTCCAATTTCATTTAAGTTAATATTTGCACACCAAGAATATTGCGCTTTGGGTATTCCCTTTCAATTTGTAGGTCTGACCGAAGTACGGCGGTACGGCTCACCACTTATCACGCTGAGGTTGGTGAAACTTGGGTGTAGGAGTGTGGACTGTGTTCTGCATTTTATGGTGCAGATCTAAAAACATCTCAGAATCCCCCTCGGCGATTCATATCTTTTTACAATACGCGAGCTGTATGTGTGTATGTATTGTATGTTGTAAACACAGACGACTAAGGCATTTCACGTCGTAAGGTGGTCAAACCTTATTCGCCAACACATCAGTGCAAATGCACTACTATAAAAATGTCATTCCATACTATCCCACCTTTTTTTCCTTGCTTACTACTCTTCCCGCATTACCTTAATCGCTTCCTTCAAATTCAACTTGAAGAAGCACTTTTTGTCCTCTCAGCAGCTCTAGCTGCTATTATTTACTATTATTTTAGTACCTACTCTTTCTTTAGTTTTTAGACCGTCAGGTCGTTAGGTATACTTTTAGGTTAGTAGTGTATGTTGACTATTATATTTATTATAGTTACATACATATTTATGCACTAATTTTAAATATCAATAAGCCAATGTATAATGTTTCTTCATCTCTGTCATTTATGCTTGACTGGAAGAAATTTCTTTCAGAAATAAGTCCGCCTTTGCCCTGTATTTCTGTTATTCTAATCTGTATTTATCTGTGTTTTTGTGTGCAATAAAGTGTTTATTATTATTATTTCGAGAATTTTTGATCTCGTCTCTCCCTCTTGGCCAAAAGAATTTAAAGAGAGAGAGACGGTACATCCCCCGTCAGAAGCACAGTCAACCGAGGTTCAGAGCCATAAGGAAAGAAACCGGCGAACGATGCGAGCAGTATCGAGCAGAACCGCCTTCTGCATAAAGTGTTTATTATTATTATTTCGAGAATTTTTGATCTCGTCTCTCCCTCTTGGCCAAAAGAATTTAAAGAGAGAGAGACGGTACATCCCCCGTCAGAAGCACAGTCAACCGAGGTTCAGAGCCATAAGGAAAGAAACCGGCGAACGATGCGAGCAGTATCGAGCAGAACCGCCTTCTGCATCCGCGCTGGAAGCGAACTGCCGCGGAATCCCAACCGTCTCAGGTTGGTTTCGAGACTGGTTGGTATTAACCCGTTCGCGGATAAAACAACTGGGATTATTTCGGTAGATGCCACGCCCCACATGTCGGTAACCTCGTGAGTCAGGTCGAGATACTTCCTCCTCTTCTCGGTTTCGGCTTTCACGAGGTTCTCATCGTGTGGGATTGTGATATCCACCAAAAACACCCGAGACTGCGCCCGGTCCATCAACACAATATCAGGTTTATTCGTGAGAATAGTCCTATCCGTGTTGACAGACCGATCCCAGTAGAGCTTGGTGCGGTCTTTTTTTAGTACTGGCGCCGGTGAGTACTTGTAATATGGCACCTTCTGATTTACGAGGCCGTACTTGTGGGTGAGTTCAGCAAGAGCGGAACAACCGGAAATAACACGTCGAAGAGATTCTTATTATTATTATTACCTCGCAACACCCCGGCAGTGTCCGTGGTTGATAATATGTATAATGGCTAAGTGGTCTAGCTGTGATTGTAAATAACAAGTAGTAATAGCTTCAAGCTTCAACCTCTTGGTTCGTCATTCGTAACTGTAGATTTTTAAAAGATCTTCAATTGATCCACTGACCTCCTGCACGTTTTCGGAGACCACCCAGGGGAGCTGGTCCGGTGGAGGCAGCTCAGGCGCGTTGTCGTTCACATCGAGCAGAATGACGTAGATCTCCAGATCCTCTTCCATCTGGTTCCTGTTGCCATCTGGAAACCATTTGTCACTTCTAAAACCTCCAAAAAAACAACAAGGAGACAAGTATGCTCGATACCTTTTCCTTTTTGATAGGACCTGTATTGAAACTGCGATAATATTGGAAATTAGATGCATGAAAACAGCCTTCCTGAATGGTGTAAACTGAGTTACAATCACTGATTAAGGCGATATGTAAAAAATAGAGGTGCTTCTTTTTTGTGTATTTCATGAAATACACGGAAAATTTTAATACATTTCTGGTATATGCATTTTGACTATATAATCTAGGGTTTTGAAATTGGAAAACATGTTTGGATAAATTTTCCTCGATATTAATAATTGTTGAAATGAGGTCTTCAAACACACTTTTTCTCCTCGTTTGACGAATAGGAACCTCAAACATATTTTATTAGGTGTGTTTCACCATATCTAGAGATTTGATATTTGAAATTTTGCTAGCTATTTTTGGATATTTATAAAAATTATAAAAACTATCATTTTTCGCTTTCGCCCTGAATCCGCCCCTCTCGCACAGAGCGTGTTTTCGCTTGGAGTGACAGTGACAAAAATAAAATTCGCATAGCTTCTTAATTGTTCTAATTTCACTCTTATGGAAAATCCAATCCAATAATGAAGATAGCGTAATATCATTAAAAATACGTTTAATCATATAGTAAACAATTGCTATACATGACTCTTATATAAAAGTTGTATTTTGACCATTATAATTACGTATTTCTTTATATTTTGTAACAATTACGGAAAATCGACCAATAATATGTATAAATAGAATAGCTTAGTGCGGAATTACGAAAATCATAGAGCGTTGTACCTACGAGTGCTGACTTTTGTACTTGGACCACACTCGGATAGGTTAGTTAACACTTCTGACACCCTTTCGCAAATACAAGTCGTGACAATATGCTTTCTTGTGTTGCATATTTTTAAATTTATTATTTTATTTTTGTGTAGTGTAAAATTAAGTTGCTTTTATTTAAAACAATTAGAAATGTATATTAATTATTATTGTATTATTGATTGGTGTATTATTATTATTTTAGTAATTAACCCACTGGTCAAACATTTGCACTTGTTGAGTCAGTCACTCAGTTCAAGATACAGGTGCAACTATAATAGTAGTTTATGCTACAAGGGCGAAAAGGAATAAATTACGAGGACACGAGCATAGCGAGTGTTTTAAACGTAACCGAGAAATTTATTGCTCTTACGCCCGTGTATCATACTACGTTTTTCAATGCATAGTGTGAGGAAATAAATTAAAATAATCTTGTGAACTTTAAATTATGATTGGCTCAAAAGGACTGTATCCAGAGCCGTCAAACAGTGGAAAAAAATTATAACATTTATGGTACACAGGAAAGGCTGCAGGTTAGCCAACCATTGTAAACAAATAAAAAAAAATAATAATAATAAAGCCCTAGGGCAAAATAATCGACTTTCTGTTCGGTTTTGATGCATAAAAAGTGGGCTTTTACGAGCACTTGCATTGAAAAATTAATTATAATCCGTAAAAATAATAAAGCACATTTCAAACGCCCAACAGTATTTTGGAATCAGAATGATGATTACAGGTAGATATCTACGTCGTTGGTATAGCAGTAGTTATAAACTGGGGCCTTATTGTCTAACTTCAATCAATATCTATCACTATCGCTGTCAAAGGTACGTGTGATTGGCTAGAAATTACGTGACACATCATCACCTCTATCATTACCATCATCACGATACCTTTGCAAGCGATGGCAATAGATGTTGAAGTGAGACAGTAAGGCCCCAGGGCGGCGATTCTGGCGCGTGCGCAAAAATTGCGAAAGCAGAAGAATCAATAATTTTCGTAGAAAATCTCTTGTAAAATCACCCGAAATCAGCCGTAGCAAATTTTTTCGCACTTGCCAGAATAGCCGTCCTGGTCCTAACCTTCTTCAGAATAGAAGTTATCGATGAGTGTAAGGAAGATCCGATGCTCCGGTTCTGGACCGTCCCTATCCAGGACATCATCGGTGGTGTAGTTCACGTAGACACGACCAGAGGTAAGGTCCACCTCGAAGAAGTCTCGCAGTCGACTGTTTACAATGTAGTTGATCTGATACGCGACCGTGTGGTATATTACTGAAATAAACACGTAGCTTTGTGCTAATTTATTTGCGCTTTGCACGGAACTAGGAAAAGACTGGAAAACGACAGATCATACTTGAAAAACGCGGCAAACTCAAAAATCACCGGGAATGCGAGAATTAAAGTGAATGAAGCCCTACACTCCTTTATGGGCAGCCAAAATGTGACTGCAAAGGCACGATTAGCGGTTCATAATGGAGTGTTGGCTCCTAGTCCTATACTTATGTAGTGAATAGTACGGCAAGATAAAAATGAAAGTAGAGTAAATGCAGTGAAAACGCGCTTCTTACGGATTATGTGTGGTTTAACATTGAATGACAGAGTGAAAAATATCAACACATCGTCGTTGCAGCCTGAAAGAAGATAAAGTTACTAGAACTGAAAAAGGAATGCTTCTGTGGTTTGGACATGTAGAGAGGATGAATGGAAGTAGAGTGACGAAAGAAATTTCTGGTACGCAAGTGGATGGTACAGCTCGACCAGGCCGCCCTAGAAGGACGTATGTTTACTAAATTGACGACATACTGAAGAAAGACAATCTCAAAAGTACCCGGAATAGAAGAGCTTGTATGATTACTCAGGTGAGATAAACACCTGTACTCATTATAATATATTAAGACCTTTTACTCCTCCATTTATATTTTTTGTGAAAAATGTGTTCTGATTTAATAGACCTATTATAACACAATAGATAAGCTGCTCCATTCATCAGTGCAAATTATTTTGCCTGAACTACTTGTAAGGATTTGCCATAACTATCACGCTGAAGGTTTGACGCTGATATCCATCATCGTTCGCTGTCATTTTGTATTAGCTGTATTAGTGGCTATACCACCATCTGCTACTAGACACTAGGAGCAGGTGAACTTGGGCTAATGCCCGTTTTCACTAATGACAGATACCATATACTAGGACAAACAAGGCGACGGCTACTTTTGTTCAGCAAAGTGTACCGTTAGTATTGGTAAAACCAAGGATTGGTGAAATGTGCTTTTGTTTTAGGCAACTCTTAAATATTCAGACATATGGTTAGTGAAAACGGGCATTATGTTTAAGCTTGACTCTAATATCACTTTGAAGATTACCGTCTCTGTCCCTGTCGGAGGAGACGATGGTGACGATATCGTCGCCGGACGTCGCGTTCTCGTAGATGTAAACCGTGGTGTTAAATTGGTCGGTCAGCGCTTCGGGCCGCTTGTTGTTCGTGTCTATAATGTGGATGGTGATCTGAGAACAAAGGATGGATGCATTGAATGCAGTGGTAACGCAGGTTTGATTCCTACCCGGTCATACACCGATCAGCTTTCAGTTTATGTGCATTGTATTTGTACACTTACCTTTCGCTGAATGGTGAAGAAAAACACTGTGAAGTAAACGTCATTGTACAGTGAAAATACGGCAATAGAGTATGTCCTAAGTATCGTTTACTGGAATGGAAAAATCGTCTGTAGAATGCAAGGACACTGGTGTATGATGGTTGAAGTAATATATTTTTGGGACTTAGGTATCTGTTGAAACTATTTTCAACTCCGATTAACAACATAAAAAACAGTCTGTTAACGCCTCAATGATATGACGTTTCAACGGCGCATGCGTGATCCGAGCCTCCTCCCCCCTACCGGAGTGCTAGCGCAGTGTCCTTGACATTCTTAACTCATTTCTGCCCGAGCTTCAGTGTCATTTGCATGTGTCATATATAGCAAAATACAAATCGTGGATAAAAGCGGATAGCAAAAGGAGGTCAGTTCCCTACATCCCTTTCTCTACTATCAGCCCTGCATTTCCGTAGCCCTAGCGGCTACACAGTCTCAATGCCAAATTTTATAAACTCGCACAAATTATTGTACATTATCTTATGCTTATGTTAAAGCTACCAAGGCGATGGATCTTGGTTAGTATGCTAATAAGATCAGGCCATTAAACATACATTGCCAGGAGTATCGTGGTACGTCGGATCCGGGGGACAGTCATCCTGATTGTCCGCATAGCATCTGTCACTGGCTATGACGGTATAGTACAAATTGTCCCGCGGAGGTTCGTCCGCGTCGATCGCTCCACTCGTCATGACGGTGATTTGACCGGTATAGAAGTCTATCTGGACCAGGGAATCTGGGGTATCGTCACGGGGGCTGCCAAAAAGAAAAGTTGGTTAATAGAGATAATAAAGTATATAAGTTGATTAAAGTGAAGTGGATACGCGTGAGAGCCCTGAGGTACACCTTAGGATATTCGGAAAAATATGGTGTAGTCTCATTCGGTTGTAACTTTGGTGGTGTAATTGGATACTTACAATATGGTGTATCTAACTTGATTATAAAGCGGGCCGTCGATGTCTGTGGCGAGCACAGAACCGATGACTACTCCGGTGTCTGAGACCTCTCTCACTCTGAACGCGGTGTCGAGAGTGCCTTCCGCCCAGACCGGGGGGTTGTCGTTCATGTCCACTATGATCACTGTGAATGTCACTGGAACAAGACGTGGGAATTGTGAACTGTGAATTATGAATTCTCGATACTTGAATTAGATTTGTTAACATCCTGATTGCCTCTATTGCCCTTGTGGTACGAACAAGTAATTTTAGTTTGGTCTGCGTGCTTCGAAAGTCACGTACAGCCCATCGCGCTGGGACGACGTAATCATTGGTGAAACGTGGGTGTACGAGTTGGACTGTGACTTACATTTCACTCTCCACACTCTGAAACAACTTTGATACTCCTCGGGTGTTTACTTCGTGACAATGTATTCATTTCATATTCTGACACACAGCAAGACAGAAGAGCAAGCATACCAATATGGTATCAATTGATATAGCATACTAACGTTCATCAGAATCGTCTCCAAGGACAGTATTCAAGTCCCGGACCCTGACGGTGAGGTACAGGACCTCAAACTCCTCGAAGTCGATGGTGACATTGTCTCTGATCTCCCTGGCAACAACGTGACCTGTCGCCACACCTTGGCTGTTTATATTCGGGTAAAACGTCTGAATCTCTACACAGCTGCAAAGGAAAAATATTGAAATTCAACTCCGCGTTTATGAAAGAATAAGCCCAAATGTAATAATGAATAATTGAAATATGGTGTTTTTACGAGTATTATAATGAATGAAACTTGTAGCTTTAAGCAACATGCCTTAAAATGGTTATGTTGTCTTTGTTAAAATATAAATAATAATTTAAATTTGAACCATTGACACTTAAAGTCAGTGAAACATTATTTAATTATTCAAAAATTCACATTCAAAAAGTTTGAATTGTAAACCATAAGTAAAAACCGGTCAAGTGAGAGTCAGACTCGCGTAAATAGGGTTCCGTATCGTGGATAAAAATATTGATTTTGTAATTTTTTTTCCTGAATTTCTCAACAGCTAGATGCAAGTAAATATAGGCAAACTATTTTTACAATCAACTCTTTAATACCTACAATTGGCATGGGTTAAATTATGTTAAGGTGTGTTAATTCGAAAACCATTTCTAGATTTAGGTTTAATAAGCCGTATTTTCGAAGTTTTGGTCTAAAAAATGATGAATATTTTTACGAAAAGGCTGCAACTTCCATTTGTCCTCGTGCGACGTCACTTAAGTAATGGCTGTTTAGAAATGTGTCCTTTGCTATCAAGATAAATTTATAATAATTTGCTTCAGACTAATTTGACAGCTAGGTAACAGATGAGTAGACAGACAGAGACAGACCACTTTTTTTATGAGCGATCACACATCACAATCAGTATAATTTCTAAAATTCTCAAGTGACAAGGTCATCGGACTACTCTTTAAAAAATCATAAAAAAATCATGGTTAATTTATATACCAAAAAAATTAAAACTTTGTCCTAAAATAGCGTATATTCTCTGAAAAAAAATGAAAAAAAAAAAACTTTTAAAAATTAAGCTATAGGAATTTGATACCCATATTTTATATTTATTTTACTTTTTTTTATATTTCTCATTTGCATTCAACAATTTTTTTAAATCACTATAGTTTTCCTGTAATTGGCCAGTTATGATCTATAATCGTCATTCTTTTCATATTTTTGGGTCCACCAGTTTCGGAGATAAGAGGGGGTACATACAATTCCTTGGGGTTTTTCAAAGGTTACTCGAAACCAGTGCCAGTGAATATAGTCAAAGGATATATTTTTACAATTAGCTCTTTAATATCTACAATTTCACACCTGTATTGTATTTTTAGAAGAATATTTGTTATTTTTCTCTATTTTGTTTTGAAAATATTTTGAACAATTTCAAACTTTTAGTTTTTTTTTTACTTGTGTGGAAATTAATGCTATTTTTGTGCCAAATTTCAAGTCTTTATCTTTAACGGTGCCAAAGTTATGAGGCTGTGACACACGAACGGACAACGAAGTCTCACCTTAAAGGTTCCTTTTAGGTACTACGGAACCCTAGAAATGGTAGGTGAGGAGTATGCAGTATTATTTCAACCTTTCAACTTTCACAATTTTATGCAGTTTACGAAGACAGTTCAGTAGAAGTTCATTCGACTGAAGAAATAGCTAAGAATAAAGCAAATGAAAGCATACTTGTGAAATTCTTCAGCGGGCGTCTCTCTGCCTTGTTTGGTAGCGTATGAAGTCTCCCAGTCGATCTCGAAGACGAGAGAAGCTGTCGTGTCAGGATCTGTAGCCGAGATCTCATCCGAGATCACAAACCCTTGCGGCACATTTTCTTCCACCAAAGGACTTCCACGAGGCTGTAGCACAAACATGTGTTTTTACATTTCGGTTTATCTTATTTCTTTACCTTTGATTTGCTTGCATGGTTATAGTGTCAAGAGGGATACATTTTTTTTTACCCCTTTACTAGGTGTCTACTAGAAAGCTTTATTACCATTCCATAGCTTTTTCCATCTCGGAAAACATGACGGACATATGAGTCATACATTACACACAGTCACACACACCCTCCCTCTCTCACACACACCCTTACATACCCTTACATACATTACACACAGTCACACACACAGGTACATACGTCACAGTCCATTTTATATTTTTTTTTTACAAATTTTACTGATTACTCCAAAAACACACGGCGCAACTTGGAGATAAAAATGTTAGATTTGTGGAACTGACAAATCCTTTTAATTTCAATTGATAGTAGGCTTCAGCCGTGGCTTATCCCCACCCTTATAACGAAACCATGCCGCCAAGCGATTCGTCAAGTTCCGGGCGTGTCGTTATTTGAAGTTCGAAGTTTTCCTTCTGCTCAGCTTCCAATTTAGTGGAATTCGTGGATAGCGTCGCAGCATCAATGGACAGAGGCTATCAGGTTGACACCGTGTACAGTGCGCGCCAATCTTTTAGTCGCCTCTAAACCTAGCCCCAAGAATCAACGCATTAGCCGTTGTACGGTGTCAGGGGGACGTTACAGGAGCGAGGGCGCGGAGCACACCCGCCTGCGTGCCGCACCACACCCCCCGCTCGCCGATCAGCAGGTGTCAACACTATGCGTTAGCAGCGTTAGTGTTAGTGCTACGTCCGTACACTACACACGCGCGCGTTGCATGAAAAGTACCCACGAGGAAAAAATTCTATGATTCGTTAAGTTTATCGTTGAATCTGTTTGTTGTTTTTGTTGCCTTTATTTGTTGTTTTGTTGATTTAGTTTATTAAAGTTTTGTTGATTTAGTTTGTTAAAGTTTATTGTTGTTGTTATGCCTCGCGGACTTTATAGCGTTTTAAGGCGACAATGTAGGAAAATGGTGTTTATATTAATGCATTTTATTTATATAGTTACGATTGCACTAAAATAATAAATAAATAATTAAATAAGTAGGTACAACAAGTACACCTTCCCACTTATAATAATCAACCGTCGATATTATTGTTTCCTTGTACCTGCGCAAGCTTGCACTCGTAACTCACTCAGAGGCGACTAAAAGATTGGCGCGCACTTATACATTGACATAACGTAACAACATAACATTACAGTAAAAAAACTGGGTGAGGTCGGTGACGCGGTGATCGTCTTAGATGGTTAGATTTTCACCAGTCATTCGTCTGTAACCGACTTCTAGAAAAAAGCAGAGCAAATTCTTACCAGCCGAAGTGTTGGTGGCGTGTTGTTGATGTCATTTAGCTCCAACGTTAGTTGGTGAGTGATAGTGTTGTATGGTGCCCCCAGGGTGTCATCTGCACGGACCTAACGGCAGAACTACACATTAACCCTTGCATAAATATAACAGGTTTTTTAGATCTAGGTAGCGTTCCTAAACGCCAGGGTAAAGGTAAAAATTAACTGTCGACAGTTCCACAACCACCCGAGTGAAAACGTACAGTTCTTGTCAGAAATGTAAAATTCGCTTTGGCAATTTAAATTTTACGTTTACCCAGGCGCTAGATTATATTTTTGGGGCAGGTAAGCTACCCGAAATGTCAGTTAATAGTCCAAGTCACGTGGTCTGTGATCCAAGTACACACCAAGTAGACACCAAGTTCTGCGCCGCTAATGTTATACCAAATATATTAAATTCTTCGATAGTGTTATCTGCTGGTAGAATATAAAGACATTCATGGGTTCAACTCAACTACCACCATTGTAAATTACAAAAAGCTCGCTCTATCTCAATTCAATGAAAAACATTTATTTTTGGGCAATTATATTTTACAGACTTTTTTTTATCATTGCCGCACCTGATGGAAAGCATCGATTGGACTGAGGATGAAGAGCGCTCGCCTAGAAAGAGGGAGAGTAAAATCAGGTGAGGCGTTAATCAGTCTGGCCAGAGATTTTCGAAAAATCCATGGAAGATGATAATGGACAAATCACTGATTTCAAACAACTGCCTCCAACTGCTCTTCCACAGGATTACCAGCTTCTGTAGATTTTGCAGAAATCCTTCTATGGACCGATAAAAGCCTCGCTTTCTTTCAATCTCCTACTTTCTGGACTAGCAACGCCTTTCATTCTAGGTCTCACCGACACTTTCTGACAGTTGCAATAGAAGCCAAGCGGAAGTCCAGTGTGAATTTAAGAAATATTGTGTATTAGGGTAACTTAGGGTTAAATTAGGGTTACCTGAACGAACAACTGACTCTGCCGATGGTAGTCGAAGGCGTCATCAACAGAGACGAATATGTCTCCAGTGTCCTCATCGATCCTGAGGTAATCCACCGCATTGCCCATGAGCGAGTGACTAAAAAAAGTCAGACCATGTAAAACGAATTAAGTGTATAGTTATTATTATATTAGTATATTGAATTAGTATGCATAGTATATCAGCGTTGACGTTTGTAAAACGAATTAAGTGTATAGTTATTATTATATTAGTATATTGAATTAGTATGCATAGTATATCAGCGTTGACGTTTGGCTATCGAATGATGGGACTGAGTTATTTTTTTATTCGCTGCTGCAGCTCTAAATTTATTTTCACCATAACAAGACAACTTCATACAAATTTTTGTTAATATTGTGTGATCCACCTTCAACCCTGAATTCACCCCGTGGACACCAATGTCGCGAAATGCCGTCACAAAAATGTTACACGAGATGTTTGCTGTCAGGGGCATAACGTCTATGGTTGAAATAATTCCTGTAATTCAAAAGCTAATTAAATTATTTGTTTTTTGTTTGAAAGTTGATTTCAAGGTTTAACATCCACGTATTATTAAATTAAATCTTCAAAAACTTTTCGCCCTAAATGCCATCCGTTTCCATGATAAGATTCGTAATAACTTTTTACAGCTGGAACTTTTCGAAAATTAAATTAGTAATGCTGTTATCATAATGTTGTCTCATTCATACACATAAGAAACAACATAATTTGGATTTCACATTCTTAAAATAAATGCAAAAATGTTAGTACCGAAAATTGAGTTACCTTCAAATTCTCCACAGAAAACAGCAATTTCATATGTAAAGACCTAATATATAGTTTTTGGGTACTCAATGAAGTTTTTGAATATACCAAGCATTTCCAGTCTCAGCTTTCGACATCCAGACTGGCATTTACATTTATTGTCCACTCACACGACTCTATCATCAATATCCCGATCGGTAGCTCTGACGGTGGCCACGAAGTAGCCAGCTGCTACTGTCTCGTCAAAGCTGACGGACGCTGGAGTGTCATCTGCAAAGATCGGCTGTTCGTCGTTCCAGTTGATCAGGTCTATGTAGACGGTGGCGATCCCCACGTGACTCGGGGTGTGCAGGTCTGTGGCAACTACCTGCGAGGATCATAGGTCAACCTTTAACTGCTTCTGTGGCCTTGTGGACCAAACGTCTTCACCATGAATCTGGAGATTGCAGTGCAAACCCCATAAGGGATTAAATCGGATACCATAGCATTTTTAATAGAATCTTCCGCGCACATAACGTTTTTGTTAAATCTGAAAATAGTGCAGGTATAAATTTTGCTTCTTTGGATCTTTTAAAAGATCATTATTTAAGTAAATTAATTATTATTATTGTTTTTTTTTCCTTTTTGGCTATATTTTCTGTTAATGTTTATATGTATTTTTTTCTGTTGTTATCTAATTTAGTAATGTAAACTGTATAATCGTGTTTTTTATGTTTATTTAATCATGTAGTTTAGTTTGAAGCACCGAGCATTTTACTCACACAAACACGTTTTTATAACCCTTGTTTGAAGTAAAAAACAATTAAATTAAAATCTAGGGAAATATATTGGTATTATTGGGGATATATACTAAATAGTATACACGATCGAAACACGGTTTGATAAAGTTGGCTCGATAGAATAAATTCGCAAAGTTACCTTTTTTTTCCTCTTTTTCCCTATTTTTTGAATAAATAAGTAATTTGATATTATGATTCATTTACTAAAATAAAGTTCATAGATAACTGGAGCGTTTATACACGATAGTTTTTTATTTAAGAACAATGTGGTGGCAATAACAACGAAAAACATAGAAAAAGTGCAAAAGTTTGGTTACTTTCTTTACTTTTAAAGAAAAAGATAGAGACAAAAGCAAACGCTCGGTAGATAGTATTAGTGAGCAACCATGGTTGGCAGGGGTCATGACGTCATGGCTTCTGTCCGCCACCGACGACCCTCTCGCAGGTGCTTGTAATTGCATGCAGTGTTTGCCTGTCATTGGATTTGCATTCTATTATGTATCTTGTTATGATAATGTGTTTGGAGTGTAATATCTGCTGGTAAAACAAATTAAAAAAAATAGTTTTATGTTAGGTCTGCGTGCTTCGCAAAGCTGTTAGGTTGTGCGTCTATAAATGTCTATAGAGCTCATCACCCATAACGTAATAATCGTCCGTTTAACGTGTGTACGAGCTTGGACTGTGACTTGCAATGTGAAACACAGTCAACACTCGAAAACGGCACTGGCACTTCTTCGGATATCCATGTCGTGACGATATATATTTTTTTCTTTCGTTTTAATGTCAATATCAAATACGAGGCCAAAACCTGAAGTAGAAACATCGAAAACTATAGCTAATACAATGCTGAAGGCCAAGCTATAGTAGGATAAAGAGTTCCGTACCCTCAACTCGATGTGCTGGAACTCTGGCAGCTCGTAGTCCAGCATGCTGTGGTTGGTGGTGCCCATGGTGAAGGTCTGTCGTTGGTAGCCGACGTTGGGAGCGATGTAGAACGCGTCGGCGGCGCCGGGTGGAGTCACGCTCTCCAGGTGGACGGAGTATTGGGCGTGCTCACCCTTCAAACGCAAATGTTTAATGAGGTATAATACAGTGAGACAAGGCTCTTTTAACACGTGGATTCAAATTTCTTCTGCCCACGTTTTGCACCCTAGCTGACCTACAAACTTGAAATTTGGCATGTTTGGCATGACACACAGGCACACGCTAAGCAAGAATTTTGTGCAATTAAAATTATAAAGGTTTATTACTTATAGCACTGGGCGCCCTTTGGCGAAAATAACTTCATAGTGCTTCCGTGTTACGGAGAATTCTAGTATCAGAGCACACATATTCGAATTTATTATTATGTGCTAAGTTGTTAGTTTTACAGTCTAAGAAAGAATCTGTTAATGTGTCGGAAGCCTGCTTTGGGTATTATTAGTCCCAAATTTTTTTTTCTCTATTTTTGTGTTTTACTAACCCTAGGATAGGCCTAATTAAATTTTTCTGTAATACTAGCCATTTAAGTAAATAAATAAATAAATTATATCCACGCTCCAAAAGGAACTTGTCGCACTAATTATAATAACTCTGAAGATTCTGAAGGCTTTAATTTAAGTTTTAGTGTTGTCAAAACTTACGTTTTTCCAAAGAAATTTAGTTTCTGTTCCTAACAGTTAGGAAATATTTTGCAATTAAGAAAATTTAGTTTTACAGCACTTAAACTAAATTTAAAGTCTTCAGAATCTGCTCTACTATCCAAGTAAGTAAACACCACTGAACCCTAATAATTTGTATGATATGTTAGACAATGTTTGTTCATGTTGATAGATCAATTGGTCACGAACTCGACTCGCGTAGTTTTAACACAATTTTGTGCCAAAAACATTAACCATGTTAAAGCGAATCAAGGCAGGCCACTGGACTTGATTTTGTATCTTCCTCCTTAGGAGTACACACTGAGATGGGGATACCAGAGCCTTAAAAACGATTTTTTAAGAATTGTTTATCGTGTGCATAGTAAAAGTTCATTTGCTCAAATATTTTGCACGCTTTGATACGCCGACAAAAATTTTAAATAATGTACGTACTTATTTATTTTTACATATTTCACAAAATAGCAAGCGCGTATACTGCAAACTATTTGAACAAACAAATTAGGTATTGAATTACATTGCGTTACAAACAACTCTCAATATTTGTTAGTTTTCTTACCAAATCCCGGTCATAAAATCCGAACTCATCTTCAAAGTTGAGCGTCAGTGGCGTCTCCTCCAGGATCTGTATCGTGTACTCATCGTGTAGGGGCTCCGGGATTTGATCGTTGACGTCATCCACGATGATGACGACAGACGCTGAGGTGGCGAACGACTCATTGTCGAACTTGTATGCTACGATCGAGAGCTGAAATATCTCCTGCTGCAGTGTGTCCCGGTCTATCGGCGCTACGGAGAAGATGGCACCACCACGACCCTCGTCCAAGGTCTCGATGGAGAAGAATTCGTCTAGTGGAAAGTTCAGTTATTATTTTGGCGCCCAACGCGGGGCTTAAATGTTGGTCACTTAGCACCCTATGTGGAGGTTGGACTTCAATAGTAGTTCATTTGTTTTATACTTTACATACATACAAATCATTTCATCCCCCGCTGACTGACATAAAACTTAGAACATGGGAGTTCTCATACATCTGGTCACTTGGTGCTCACTACGGACCAGGACTGAAAAGACAACAATGACCAACAGACAAACATAACACACATATTCCCCCATAATATACATAGCATACACTCGTCATCTCTTGCAACCCCTCACAAATCCTATCACCCCCTCCTCACAAACATTCACTCTTGCAACTTATCTTCCTCTTATTCTCCCACCCTTTTCCAATAGTTTAGAATAAAGTTTTTTTGTTATTTTCATCGTGTAAATGTCAATATCTGTCTTAATCTTGGACGACACAAGGTATTATTATCGATTAATATTTATATTATATACTATATATTTTTGTGATTCGACTGACGACGACCACAAGTTGGTCGAAATATATATCGATAAAAATTAATACTTTTTTTATTTATATTTATAATATGTTTAAAATACCTTACATACATAAGTATACTTACGCCTGTATCCCTTAGGGGTAGTCAGAGACTACAGATTTCCATTGGCTACGATCCTGACGCACCCGTTTTGCTTCTTCCACATCCAACAATTTAATCATACAAGCTTTTCTATTCCGGGTACTTTTAACATTGCGCTTTTACTTTTTCTATTTTTACATTTCTTGAAATAGTACATATGAAAATTAAGAGTAGTTTCTCCGGATTTGTAACATAATATTAAGAAATAATTATAACGGCTAAAATACAACCTTTAGCTAAGACAACTTTTAACAATATATATATATAATGCATAAACATATTTTGCAGGCTTGCCTGGTGGCAGTCCAAATTTAGGCCAGATCGACTAAGTTAATAAAATTACACTCGTGATTCTATGGTAGCTTACGAAAAATTTATAAATGTAATGCTATAATGTGTAAAACTTTATTTTCTCCTATTTTGCGCTATCCGGAAATGCAGCAATGTCGTAACATAGCCATTTTGCAGCGCGCGCTGATATGAACGTTAATTCAATATAGTTTCTGTCCAGATTTGTACCGACACGGGTCGACTCAAAGTTGTTAGGGGATACAAGCCCATTAATTTACTAAATGCTTCGTAAATAGTTTTGTCTTATGCTGCCTTCCATTTACGATGGAGTGCTAATTAAGTCACCTGCGATCCAGACGGCTTAGGAAGGCATGTTAAACTGTGGGTACAACTCAAATTCAAATTCAAATTCAAATAGTTTATTTTGCAAAGCAGGTATAGATATATACACTTTTTACACGTCAAATTTAATCTAATAAAGAAAATATATGTAATAGAATAATAAATGTACATGAACTAAATTAAAGGTTTATTTAATTTATGTAGCAATATATTTACGATTAAAATGATAGGTAAAATATATATTATACAAGGTAAAATCCAATCAGCCGCCCGAACCCATACCGGAGACCCGGCCAGGACAACTTTTGCCCGAAGTACGGTGATGACAAGGCTCACCGCCCATTAAACTGGGACGTAACAATCTTCAGTGAAACGTGGGTTTGTGAATGTGGATGAGCCTTGCATTTCACATATCCACACTCGGGAACAACTCTGACACCCCCACGGGAATTTAGGTGATGACGATGTATTTATTTCCTGGATTCATTTTCTGCACATTTCATGGGCATAAATCACGAAAAAATATCTCACAGCTTGGATCCTTCTCTAGTCGGTACAGGATGGGCTTGTCGATGCCGGTGTCCCCGTCGATGGCTCTCACGCGGAACTGCTGGCTGGTCTTCTCATCGAACTGCTGCGTTGGCCAGGTCTCCACCCAGCGCGGCGGCCGCGACTCCACGTTCTGGACTTGCACCATCATGGACACCGTGTGGGTGTTGGGGAGCGAGTCCTGGAACAGAGTCTGGTCAGTATTCCATCAACGTAGCCTTCAACGTAAGGGACAAAATGAAAATAATTAATTTACTTCAAATTGATAAAGTAAAGTAGTTCTAAATTGGCTGCCGAGGCTAAGATTAACAGCAAACTTGTGTCACTGAATCGAAATGTTTCTTTTCATGAAAAATTTCGCAATGGTTTGACGCACGTAATAAGAAAAAACAAACAAATCGTATCAGAATCACCGTGGTGGCGTCGTCGTACCGCGTGTTGTACCTTAATTACCTAATGAATGAGTTTGTCTCCAACATGAAGGTTTTTATGAAAATCAATTGCATCAAACAGCATCTGCTACGTCTTCGTAGCTCTTGGGCACTAAGCTACGATGTAGCATTCAAACAACATTTGCTACGTCTTCGTAGCTCTTGGGCACTAAGCTACGATGTAGATTCAAACAACATCTACTACGTCTTCGTAGCTCTTGGGCACTAAGCTACGATGTAGCATTCAAACATCATTTGCTACGTCTTCGTAGCTCTAGGGCACTAAGCTACGATGTAGCATTCAAACAACATCTGCTACGTCTTCGTAGCTCTTGGGCACTAAGCTACGATGTAGCATTCAAACAACATTTGCTACGTCTTCGTAGCTCTTGGGCACTAAGCTACGATGTAGATTCAAACAACATCTACTACGTCTTCGTAGCTCTTGGGCACTAAGCTACGATGTAGCATTCAAACAACATCTGCTACGTCTTCGTAGCTCTTGGGCACTAAGCTACGATGTAGCATTCAAACAACATTTGCTACGTCTTCGTAGCTCTTGAGCACTAAGCTACGATGTAGCATTCAAACAACATTTGCTACGTCTTCGTAGCTCTTGAGCACTAAGCTACGATGTAGATTCAAACAACATCTGCTACGTCTTCGTAGCTCTTGGGCACTAAGCTACGATGTAGATTCAAACAACATCTGCTACGTCTTCGTAGCTCTTGGGCACTAAGCTACGATGTAGATTAAAACAACATCTGCTACGTCTTCGTAGCTCTTGGGCACTAAGCTACGATGTAGCATTCAAACAACATTTGCTACGTCTTCGTAGCTCTTGGGCACTAAGCTACGATGTAGATTCAAACAACATCTACTACGTCTTCGTAGCTCTTGGGCACTAAGCTACGATGTAGATTCAAACAACATCTACTACGTCTTCGTAGCTCTTGGGCACTAAGCTACGATGTAGCATTCAAACAACATTTGCTACGTCTTCGTAGCTCTTGGGCACTAAGCTACGATGTAGATTCAAACAACATCTACTACGTCTTCGTAGCTCTTGGGCACTAAGCTACGATGTAGCATTCAAACAACATCTGCTACGTCTTCGTAACTCTTGGGCACTAACCTACGATGTAGCATTCAAAGAACATTTGCTACGTCTTCGTAGCTCTTGGGCACTAAGCTACGATGTAGATTCAAACAACATGTACTACGTATTCGTAGCTCTTGGGCACTAAGCTACGATGTAGCATTCAAACAACATCTGCTACGTCTTCGTAGCTCTTGGGCACTAAGCTACGATGTAGCATTCAAACAACATTTGCTACGTCTTCGTAGCTCTTGGGCACTAAGCTACGATATAGGTTCAAACAAAATCTGCTACGTCTTCGTAGCTCTTGGGCACTAAGCTACGATGTAGATTCAAACAACATCTACTACGTCTTCGTAGCTCTTGGGCACTAAGCTACGATGTAGCATTCAAACAACATTTGCTACGTCTTAGTAGCTCTTGGGCACTAAGCTACGATGTAGCATTCAAACAACATCTGCTACGTCTTCGTAGCTCTTGGGCACGTTATATCATTCTATAACTAGGCGGTTATCTTATCGACACCTCTATAGCCTTACTACGGTGATAATAAAGAAAACCGCATTCACGTATCTGTTGAGTATTTCTCGAGCTAAATCGGAACCAACGGAAAGAAACACAAAAATTGTATACATTTTAGTTTAGGCTTCAGTAAAATACTAAAATTCTATTTCATTTAAAATTTCGCAATAGTATCTTGTGCAACTGTAACATAATGTGAGACATTGGGACACGAGTTCTTATTTCGTAATAGTTTTGCACGTGTGTCCCAATGTATAATTATGTTCAGTTGCACACAATACTTTATCTACGACCATCAAAAACAATGTCACGAAAAATTTTAAAAAGAACACTCTTGATGATACCTGAGCCCATTGGAATTAGTATGTAGATGCCTGAGACCAATCAGAAGCGAGAACGAGTACAGGGCGTGTCTTGACAAATAAATACAGACCGTTATCGCTTGTGATTGGGTCTCTAACGGTGTTATAACAAATTTAATCAATTACAGCGCAGAGTTACAGTATTATAATGTTTATAAATTTATTATATTTTACTTTTATGAGCTTTTTATTTATTTATTAGCATTAAAACAATTAAAAAAATTATAATTCGATATATTTCGGCCCTCGGTATGGGGCCGCCGTAATATTATAACATCGGTCAAATAACGTAGGTACTTATAAAACCGCTTTTGATTTTGTTATTATGTATGGGAGTAGATACAAATATTTATAATTAATTATTACTTATTTATTAGTTTTTTGGCGTTATAATTATTTCTTATGGTTCTCTTACAAATCCGAAGCATATTGACCCCTATTTACTTGGTGACTATGGGTATGTAAAGTAAGTATACCTAGGTACATTATATTTACACGCGCGCAACTAATTCACAAATAACGCAATATCATTTGATCGCTTCCATGTTTTTCCAATCAACACTGACAATCTATTACTGATACATGCTAATGATATGTAACCACACATAATGTACAATGTACATTACATAGATGCATACATATAGCTATGGATATATATGATACTGGGTAGCTGATAATGCAGTTAGTCCCTCTAACAATTTATAAGTAATACAATGTATAATGGAGCTAACTGTGAGAAAACTAATGATATGGTGCTACCTCTTCAGTTTAGGTTTAATTGACGTAACCGGTTTTATGGTAAGAATAAATTTTAATAAAATAAAATGCGCTTCCCTAACCCCACGTCGCACTTCCCCCGGGCTCGCCCCGTTAGTACCGAGACTAATAAAATTAATAAAAAAAAACTGTTTCTTTACCTTGCATTGTTATTGTCTAATCTGTCATATCACAATACTTAATGACCCCGAAATTTATTTTGAATCACAAATTAGAAAGAAATGGATTCCTCGCATCCTAGAACCTAGAAAAAGTGCTATTTTGATTTTGTGTCGAATGAAAGCCCATCTATTAAAAATACCAATATAGATGGTAGCGGCGGCCATATTCACAAACAGGCTACCAAAGCTCGCGCACATATTGCTTGCGGTGGTTTCGTAAAACCTTAAGACCATACCTAAAACTATATCACAAACTTGGCAAAAAGTGCACAATTCTTATGAATTTTCAATAATTCCTGCTCAGCTATAATAAGTATTTTCAAAGAGGAAATGCTATCAGCATTCTGGGAACCCTGCCACGAGACGGCGGCGATCTGGCAAACATTTTCTACTTAGTTTAATTTTACTTTAGGAGACATTTTAGTTTTATAGGTAAATTTGTAAGGTTTAATTTTAGTTTTATTTCATGTTATTTAAGTTTTTATGTTTCTGTTAATATAAATAAACTTTAGTTACATAAGGATGCCGCTTTATATATAATTCTGTTCTGGATAATCACGAATAATATTTATCACTTTCTTCGTGTTGTCTACGTCTGCCATCTTGTATCACTCATGCATGGTATAGCGAAATTTCGTCAATTTGACAAGCAACTAAATTGTAGTACTTACCGCGTAATTCTCATTTGTATCAACTTCAAGCAAATGCATGCGAAATTCAATGCGTGCAAAAGAGATGGCATGTTAGGCGGGCGTCGTCGCACGCACGTCAAATTTCAATCTCAAGTTGATGTTGATGAAAATGAGAATTACGCGGTAGACCCACAGTTCCGCAAATGTTCCGCTATGGTCCCGTTTGTTGATGCGAAATACTGGCGGTACCGTTGGTTGGTAACAGTGGATGTCGCTATAAAAACATATAATATCAGCTAGTATTCTTTGCCAGGGTCCTGGACTATATTCAATCATCAACTCGAGAGAGTGCAAAGACCCAGAGCAGTATCCGAGCAAGATGGAAGTCATCAAGAAGAAGATAAGTAGGACACAGGATATTCTGAACATGCACCTTCTGATCGACGCTGACATCACCGAAGACAATGATGTATGTATGTATGTAGCATAATATGGATTTAAATCTATATTATGCATTTTTAACCCCCGACCAAAAACAGGGGTTATGCGTTTAAAGTATATGTTTGTTTATTAGTTTGTACGGAACCCTGTATCCGATTTCAAATCGGTTTTTTAGGGATCCGTACCCGAAGGTTGCCAAACGGAACCCTATTACTATTTGGGCCGTCCGACCGTCTGTTACAGGGGTTTACAGCTTCAGCCGTTATAGGTAGCAAGTTGAAATTTTCACACAGTACGTATTACTACAGCCTCTATCAAGGCAAACAATAAAAAAAAATTAAAACCCAATACAAAAATCCTCGAAAAAGTAGGGTAACATTATTATCTCCGAAACAAACAAAAGAAAACAATGAAAAACAAAACTGCCCCGGTAGTCGTGTCAGGATGTCACTTTTGACAATTGTACATATCTGTCACTTTGGACAAATCTGTCACTTTTGACATTTCTCACTTTCGACACGTTTGTCACTTTCGATACTTTTGTATGTACACATCTATTACTTTTGACCCATTTGTCAGTTTTAACAATGGTTTGGTTTTAGTTTTAGTTGAATGACTCAGGTATTGAAGATGCGGGCCGCTTGGGCGCTGACTTGGGGACTTCGTCAATATTCAAATGGTTGCCATTTTCTAAGTTCTCAGCCGAATTCTTTGATTTTAGTCCAACGATTTTTTTAGTATCAAACGATAGACCTGTTAACGTTCTGTATATGAGTTGCCGGTTTTTGGTTTGAAAATTTTGGTTAAAGTTTTATCGTGATTTTTAGGTTGAGGCATTTCAAATTTTTGAGTTCAAATGTTGTTATTATTTTCTGTGTATGCTTCTGGTACTCAAAATTATTTCTAAAAATATTTAGCTCTGACGGAAAAAAAAATATTTTGGCATTACATATCGGGTTACATAACAAGTGACTGATATCTCCTTTTAAGCATGTAAATTGCCTGTATCAGGAGACACCACTCTTCCTAAATATGCTTTAAGCTTTAAGTTGTAGCCACAAACTTTATTTTTATCACTACACATTTTGTGTGATCACTAAACATTATCGGTGTAACTACAAAACGGTGTTTAACTTTAGACAGTGTTTAAATCTGTTGCTGTCACTCTTTTACAATATGAAAGAAAAGGTGACAGCAACAGATTTAAACACTGTCTAAAGTTAAACACCGTTTTGTAGTAACACCGTTTGTATTTTGCAATCAGACTTGTAGTTTTTGAGATATTTAAGTTTTAGTGGAGCAACTAGGAAATTTTGGCGCAATAACACCCTCACGCAGATTTTCAATCGATTTTCGTGAAAAGTGCGGGTAAGACGGTAAAGATGTGTAACGCCTTTTTCAATAAATTTTAAAGATGTGTTTCAAGTTTCACCATTTTATGAATATTATGATAATGATGTGTTTGTTTGTGCGTAGTTTAGTATTAACATAAATCATTCAATACCAGATTCGTATGGTGTTCTGCCAACATGTAGACGGCGGCTGCAAACATACTATTACCATGGAAGGAAAATTTTGTGCGTTCGCGAGAGAGTACTTCGGCAAGAACTGGATGCAGGTCATGCAGGGTATTGCACTGGACCCTCCGGATTGCCCCGTGCCGAAGGTAAAAATAGAAAATATTAAGAGCTTTTTAACAGGCGGATTGGGAAAAACCAGACTTTTTCTAATTAATCGAAACAGAACACTCTCAATAGTATTGTGTAAGCTGTCATCGCAAAATTGCTATTGGTTTCTGTAAATTAGAATTTTAAAATTTAAAGTTTTGTAGTAGGTATACCTTGTACATTATACCGTTTAGTTAAAATAATAAGATAATAAGGTTTTGTTGAGGAACTATTGAGCAAATTGTAAATTTATGTATTCAGTTTTGTTTAATAACAAAAAGGCGGGTTTCTTACAATCCGCTTGCTAAACGGCCCTTGACAAAGGTAAAACGAAAATTTACATACATCCATGACAAAATAAAATATTGTGTGCTTATCATTTCTCTCCTTATTATTATTTCTTCTCTACGTATATTGTTATGAGTCTTGGACCTTGGTACCCTCGTAATAACGCTGATAGATTTATTTTTCTGTCATATAGATTTATAAAATAGCTTGTTATTTTTTCTACTGCCTTTATGACAAAGTTTAAGTTTTGAAAATCGAACTTTTCGGGCTCCGTTGCGGAATGACTATCAGGTCAATTTGAAATATCGTATTGAAATTTAATTTATTGCAAAATTAGGCTCTTTTTGACGTTTGTTCATTTCATGCTAAATTAAGTTCTTTTTGACGTCCTTAGCAATCGAAATTCCCTGCGTTCCGATTCACGACATAATCATTTATATCGCGTCTGACACTCTTTTTTCGCAAAATGATACTGGCCACAAATAAAAGCCGCCGGCCGAAGCCTGAAAAAAAAAAGGTAAAAACCGCTACGCTTTGCAAAGTCATAAAAAACATTAAATTTGAAAGGAAAAATTCAATATTTAAATACATAAATCAGGTAGTAGAAAAAGTATAGTTCGCAACGAGTAAAAATGGGTTTTCTTACCCTCGGAATGTAAACTTTCGACGTTCGCCTTTACCGCGAAACTAGCTTCATTCCTCGGGTACGTAGTAATACTTTATATTCTCTGCCACGGGTAAGAAAATCCGCCATTTTATACTCGTCACGAAATATACTAATTTGTTTTCAAAAAGCTTTGCACGTGAAGTTTTCATAAAAGTAGGTACCAATAATTTTCATTGGACAGTGATGATGATAAGTACTTATCGAAGTATGTACCTAGGTATTTTGTTTACAGTTCATGCGAAAAGATAATTCAACATAAAGTTTCAGCGATATAAAATTATTTTCATTCGTTTTGGTCCGTGGCTTAAATAAAAGCTATATTACAACATTACATCTGAGTTAAACCGGACCTTATCAAGGCTTTTCAATCTCGCCAGCAGTAGTTGTCACCTTAAGAGGATGGCATACCTTAGCAACTTTTTTTATTACCCGTCCAGCACAATAAGTCTAATGGCAAAGACCTTATTTGCATAGAGGTGATTATATGTTGGCTCTTTGGCCTCTTGTTCTTGGACGCGTAATACTAGTGATCACGCAGCGAAACAACAAATTGGTGTGTTTTTAGCTAATACTGAAATATTTTGTAAAGAAAAAAATATTGGATTTAGGTAACATCCCTTCATATTTCTATTGCCTATTTTATAAAAAAAAACAAGTTGATCTCTTAACCGCGTCTTTGAAACGAACGTTTGAAAGCCAAAAAAAAGAGGGTGGAAATCATTTTGTTTTTTTGACAAAAGTATAAATCTTAATACATTGTTTATACGAGTAGGTGGAAGCCCTAGATAAAAGATCGATAAACCAAATATATTTTCTTCAATATGAGGAGAGACCTAGTTTCTTCCAATGAACCCTTGAAAACCTGGTGTGTTACTACAAAACGGTGTTTAACTTTAGACAGTGTTTATATCTGTTGCTGTCGCCTTTTCTTTCATATTGTAAAAGAGTGACAGCAACAGATTTAAACACTGTCTAAAGTTAAACACCGTTTTGTAGTAACACCGCTGGTGTTGTTGATGTTCTAGCGTCAGGTATCCCGTTAAATACTAACACCTTCAATTCAATCTGTTATTTCAGGGTGATTACACCGCGACCGATATCATTCTGGACTACGAAGAGTTTCCGCAGAACAGTATATATGGAAGGTTTGATGCCGAGCTCTACATTTCGAGTAATGGAGTCAACACGAGCTGCAACACTTTCACATTCGAGTTCAAACAGAGAGGAATGTAATTCTTTTGAAATTACCTGATTATTTGTAAATAAAATTATCAGTTATTCGTCCGTTTACTTCCGTAAATTTTGCCTCAACATTTTGCTAATTTTGCCCCAACATTTTGCTAATTTTTCCCCAACATTTTGCTAATTTTGCCCCAACATTTTGCTAATTTCGCACAAATAAAATGTTGACCTCACATAGCAATTAACTCGGGGCTATGCTTGTGTTTGTAGGGAACAAGAAAAATATTTTCAAATGTTCACAAAAAGGGTATGTATGTAAATACTTTATTGCACAAAATAATTTTCAATGCATGTGCTCGTAAAGGCCCACTTTTTATGCATCAAAACCGAACAGAAAGTCGATTATTTTGCCCTAGGGCTTTATTATTATTATTTTTTTTATTTATTTACAATGGTTGGCTAACCTGCAGCCTTTCCTGTGTACCATAGACGATATACTTTTTTTACACCGTTTAACGGCTATGGATACAGTCCTTTTGAGCCAATTATAATTTAAAGTTCACAAGATTATATTTATTTTCATTTCCTCACACTATGCATTGAAAAACGTAGTATGATACACGGGCGTAAGAGCAATAAATTACTCGGTTACGTTTAAAACACTCGCTACGCTCGTGTTTTAAATCGTCCTCGTAATTTATTCCTTTGCGCCCTAGTAGCATAAACTACTATTACAATGCACAAAGGCGAACTTAATGCTAATTAGCATTCTCACCTTTGGTGATGTGGAAAGTTTTATAGATAAGTTGATTGCTATAATCAATTCAATCAAGAACTCATATTGTCATAGTTACTATATGTATTATATATACATAGAGGTAAGTAATTATTGTATACACATATATAATCTACTCACAAATACAATAATATACATATAAAGGTATCTACATATATTATACATAACAATGCATCGGTAATTACGAGAAGGAAAATGAGTCAGGGGGATATGTGAAAATTACAAGTTTGGTGACTGATGCTGTAGGTGTAGATAGTATTGATGTACTCTGGTTTTGAAGGTAGAGGAAGACTGACCGATATTAAGAGGAACACTATACCACAGGCGGATTGCTGACACTGTAAAATAATTTGTGTACATATTGGTGCTGTGCTCGGGAAATTGGAGGGCCATAGCTCTGCTTGGTCGCTAAGCCGGCCAAGGGATTCAATAGGGGCAAACCGGTCTCGAATATAGGGAAGAGATAATGGGCTATTGAGGGGATTATAAAGAAGTGAGACGATGTGTGAGTTCCTTCGGTAGCGGATATTGAGCCAGTTTAGATGGAGTCGAAACTAAGAGGTGATCGAATTCGAATTCGAATTCAGCACATACACTACACACGCACACAAACCCTCACACACCCTCTCAAACACATACACCAACTCACCCTTTCTCCTACTAACAAAAGCACAAAAACAATGAAACAAGAGAAGAACGGTCCCTCCTAATACAGGTTATTGTTAGCTTAAAAGGAGGGTCCAAAGAATTGTCAAAATTACTTGTGTATAAATACAATTTTTGTATTTATTTGTATTTTTTTTTTGTATTGAATACCTTGATTGCTGAGCACTTACCGATTCGTCAGTATGATTTTGGCTTTCACCTAGTATACTCACAAAAGCGGTGATGGAGAAGATGTGCAGTGCGCTGGTCTCGAAGTCGAGGAGCTGGTCGAGCTGGATGGTCATATTCATGCGATACCAGTCGTTGGGGATCAGCTCGGGGTAGATGCTGAACACCTCGTCGTCTCCACGCTCGCTGTCCACACTGCAGTGAAGAATAAAAAACAGAAGTGGGTAGACGTCGGGCTTCTATCGCTAGATTTTTGTTTCGTAAATTCGACAATTTATTGAAATTCGATGATTTCCAAGGAGGTTTATCATCCGTAAGAGATGCGCGTCGATGCTCTGTAGGGTGCGCGGTAGTTCTAACTGTGTTTTGAATACATTTGCCAATAGACTGAACAGCCATGTTATAAAACACTGGGTTCATGTACATATAAATAGTAATAGTACATATTGATTTCTATATTCGTGTTTTAAATGTTTTATTTTGCAAGTTTATTAAGTTGTGTTTATTTTATTTTATTCTAATGTCATATTTTTAACCTTTTAAAAGTGTATGTTTGTTTGTAATTGTGTGATATGGGTCTAGTTGCTCGCAATAAACGTTGAATTATATTATTAAACTCTATTAGGGAATCTCTTTGGCAAGTCTAAACGCACTGTAGCGCTGCCTAAGTGGGCAACTGAAGAAGAACATATCACAGCATGTCGGTGACGCAAACCCATAATATTTTCAACTACCAAAAATCTCTCAACGCGCCTAAAGAAGTATTCTCTTCAACAAAAAATAACATGTCACGACATGAATCCCCGAGAGAGTTTCAGAGATGTTCCGAGTGTAAACTGTGAAAAGCAAGTCACTCTACACATGGTAGGTACACCCTCTTTTTACCGATGATTATCACGTCCCAAACGTGATGGGTGATTAACAATCGTCGTATTTCGGGCACAAATGGACGAATTCCGTAGCACGCAGACCGAACACAAATTAATGTGCACCGCGGGGATTGAACCCACGATCTCTGGGTCAGTAGGCGAACACTCTACCACTCTGCCACAGGGGCGTTTCGGGTAGAGAAATAAATAAAATAAAGTAAAGACAAACATCCGTGATTTTTTCATAAAGCCCTTAATATGTGTGTTGGTAATCTACACTTTATAAATGATTCGGTGCTTTAACAATTCTGTAAACCATTACAAAATTATCTCGTACCGAAATCTTATACAGGTATATATCATGTACAAGCATATTTTTAAATTAATATATATATTATATAATATTATAATTTTATAATAAAAAAACTGATCATATTGGACAAATTTACCAAAAAAAATATATAAATGTGGAAATGAAAAATTTACTAGAACTCCCATATTAACACACAAAATGTACTCGACCTCCCATACCAACACACAAAATGTACTCGACCTCCCATACCAACACACAAAATGTACTCGAAATCCCATACCAACACACAAAATGTACTCGACCTCCCATACCAACACACAAAATGTACTCGACCTCCCATACCAACACACAAAATGTACTCGACCTCCCATACCAACACACAAAATGTACTCGACCTCCCATACCAACACACAAAATGTACTCGACCTCCCATACCAACACACAAAATGTACTCGACCTCCCATACCAACACACAAAATGTACTCGACCTTCCATACCAACACACAAAATGTACTCGACCTCCCATACCAACACACAAAATGTACTCGACCTCCCATCCCAACACACAAAATGTACTCGACCTCCCATACCAACACACAAAATGTACTCGACCGCCCATACCAACACACAAAATGTACTCGACCTCCCATACCAACACACAAAATGTACTCGACCTCCCATACCAACACACAAAATGTACTCGACCTCCCATCCCAACACACAAAAGTCACAGTAGATGAAAACACTTCAACATTTTCACATCTATGATATATTCTTTGGAAAGGCATGATCAGATCACGTGGCTTAATAAACTAAAAAAAAAAAAAACTTTTTCACAGAAACCAATAGATACTTTGCGATGGCAGCATACACAATACATAGGTAATAAGGTTTTATTGAATAACTATTGAGTGAATTTTGAATTTAAGTGTTCTGCTTCGATTAATTAGAAAAAGGCGGCTTTTTCACAATTCAGCTGCGAAACCGCTCTTAAAGATATCTTGATGGTACTAAGCGCCTTGAAAGGATATTCACCCTTGCAAAATCACCGTAAAATCAATTCCATGCAGAAAGACTTGCAGTGCGATTCCAGAAAAAATAGCAAAATGTCCAATTTCTGCAATAATTTTACTATAAAGAAGAAACTACAGGTTGTATTATATGAATTTTAGGTTTTACCATAAGTAATATGTATGAGCATGTTTGCTCTAATAATCTTAATTAAACCTTGAGATAAAAAAAATTTTTAGGACCATGTTTTTTTTACCGATATTGGAATGTCTTCAGAAGATTCTGTTAAGATAACAACGTGATTTTTATACTTGGCATAATTTTTTTTACATGTAGTATTCCTTGATTCTTCAAAACAGGAACAATAAATTTGACAACTTTGAGGGTTTTGCGGGAATTGGCATAGATTAAATTATTTTAAGGTGTGTTAATTCGAAAACCATTTCGAGATTTAGGTTTAATAAGCCGTATTTTCGAAGTTTTGGTTAAAAAAACCTCAAGATGATGAATATTTTTACGAAAAGGCTGCAACTTACATTTGCCCTTGTGTGACGTCACTTGATTAATGGCTGTTTAGAAATGTGTCCTTTGCTATCAAGATAAATTTATAATAATTTGCTTCAGACTAATTTGACAGCTAGATGACAGACGAGTGGACAGACAGAGACAGACCATTTTTTTTTATAAGCAATCACACATCACAATCAGTATAATGTCTAAAATTCTCAAGTGACAATGTCATCGGACAATTCTTTAAAAAATCATAAAAAAATAATGGTCAATATATATAGCAAAATAATGAAAACCATGTCCTAAAATGACGTAAATTCTCCAAAAAAAATTAAAAATAAAATGTTTTAAAAATTAAGCTATGGGAATTATCCTCTCTACAGTTTATGTCAGTGCAGAAGGTGCGCGTGCAATAGTATCAGAAGCAGCTGTCACCTACGCTGTACCCCATCGCCTACAGCGTCAAAGCTTCACGCGTCGCGTGGAGAGATAGTAAGAATAGTCAGGTGCGCGATCTCGGTGTTGTGTTTGACCCACAACTGACCTTCCGTCAGCACGTCGAGAAGGTGACAAATGCAGCCTTCCAGCGACTAGGATTTGTGCTACGTAATGCTGCACCCTTCACCACCGTGGTCTCTCGGGCGCTGTATGCAGCACTAATGCTTAGTATTGTAGAAACGAATGCATTGGTCTGGTGTCCGCATGAAGATAAATATATTTTGGAACAAGCCCAAAAACGTTTTAAACATATATAAAAAAAAAAACAATAAATACTACTCCTTTATGTACCCAACCGAACTCGTTTTCTCGAAGGTAATTTAGGGTATGGCTCAATTGAGCTAAGAAGAAATTTAGCTCTGGCAATGTTTATACGCAACATAATTGTAAACAAAATCGACTGTGTAGACCTAGTTGAGTTAATATTACAACTGTTTAAGGCACCAGAGTGTGATATTTTTGTGGATGGAATCAGTTATGTGATGAATGTTTGTAAGGGAATGTTAGAGAGAAGTATGAAAGTTAGAACTATGGTTTAAGAATTATTGTAACAATTTGGATATTAATCTGTTATGTTGCAATTAAGTTGAAATAAATGAATTTAAATTTGAAAATAGATAAAATTCAAGTACCTGAAGGTCATGAACCTGGTGCTGATCTCTCCGTCGGCGTCTGTCACCTCGTACACGCACTCTGTCAGTCGAGGCACCGAGCCCAGTTCCTGCACACAAATGGATATCATGTTCCCTCATAATCTTAATGCGAGTGGCAGCACACGATAAATAATCTAGTATTGTGAATTCCTGACGAAATTGGCGATAGTTCAGTTTTATGAGACTTTTTGTAAATGTTTTATGTGAAGGCAGAAGCAGCGTGATTTGTAACAGTTTGTGCTACAAATACAAATCTTATTTATACGAATTATAAATTTTAACAATGGGTCATTTCTCCGGATTTGTAACAAAATATTAAGAAATAAATGTAATGGCCAAAATACAACTTTTAGCTAAGAAAAGTTATTGTTAAAAGTTTTTTTAATGATAATTTTTATACATTAGCTATAAAACAATTGGCTTTTCCATAGTTGTTATACCAGCCGTAAATTCCTAAAATAATCCAATATCACGGTTATGGAAAATCCAGTTATTATGAAGCTACCATAATATCATTAAAAATGTAATATAATAACAGAAAAAGGCAGTCTAAATCTGCTGAAACTGGTCGGCTATCCCGATCAAAAATAGTTATTGAGGTGAGCCGTTTTGTAATAATCATTAAAAACATGTTTATGCATATAGCAAACTTTTAACAATAAGTTCTCTTAGCTAAAAGTTGTATTTTGGCCGTTATAATTATTTATTAATATTTTGTTACAAATACGGAGAATCGACCCTTAAACACTTTTTTAAAAATCCCTGACATTTTTTCCGGATTTCTTGGAAAAAGGACGAAATTACTCACATGTCAGTAAAATTCCTGTATTCTGGTCTCAGAACTTTAATTGTTCTGTGATTCAGGAAGCCTCAGTCGCAGGGACTAGAGGTTCTATGATTCAGTTGCAGGGACTAGAGCTTCTATGATTCAGGAAGCCCCAGTGCAGGGACTAGAGGTTCTCTGATTCAGGAAGCCCCAGTCGCAGGGACTAGAGGTTCTATTATTCAGGAAGCCCCAGTTGCAGGGACTAGAGCTTCTATGATTCAGGAAGCCCCAGTCGCCGGGACTGGAGGTTCTCTGATTCAGGAAGCCCCAGTCGCAGGGACTAGAGGTTCTATTATTCAGGAAGCCCCAGTTGCAGGGACTAGAGCTTCTATGATTCAGGAAGCCCCAGTCGCAAGGACTAGAGGTTCTATTATTCAGGAAGCCCCAGTTGCAGGGACTAGAGCTTCTATGATTCAGGAAGCCCCAGTCGCAGGGACTAGAGGTTCTCTGATTCAGGAAGCCCCAGTCGCAGGGACTAGAGGTTCTATTATTCAGGAAGCCCCAGTTGCAGGGACTAGAGCTTCTATGATTCAGGAAGCCCCAGTCGCAGGGACTAGAGGTTCTCTGATTCAGGAAGCCCCAGTCGCAGGGATTAGAGGTTATTGACATAAAAAGTGGCTTCCACGAAAAAACTGTTGTTTAGGTCGGTTAGACATAATAAAAAGCTGTTTTATTTCATACTCGATGTCCAGAAGCTAAAAGTTATGTAGTGGCATCGAGCATCAAACACATTGATGATAGGACCATTGTCGTTACCGGCACGGGGCGAATCAAACACGAGATCATTGTCATAATTGTTGACAACCTCTCTAGCTGCACGCGCGCCATTAATGTCTCGCCCTGGGCATATTTACTATGCCCTGGGTGTATGTATACTTACCGGCACAGAGCAAGCATCAAACACGTTGATAACGGGATCATTGTCGTCAATGTTGACAACCTCTAGCTGCACGCGCGCCACTAGTGCCTCGCCTTGAATGTTAACATTGAATATGTAGAATTGTCTGTCGGGGCTCTCGTAGTCTTGACTGTGACAAAACATATATTTTTTTTCATTATAATCTCATAGTATTTAAAACGTTGTAAATATGAGCGTGAGGTTTCTTAGCTTGTTCGTTTTAACCCTTTAAAGAAGACGTAAAAGTACAGACAGACACTCAGCAGGGCTTAGCTATTCTTGAAGGAACAAAAAAAAACAAGGCAGCAGTTTTATAATATAAACTGTATTCAGCGAGACGATGCAAAGCGCTCCACTCGCCCAACGATACTTCCGACATGTATAAGGCTGCCGTCCGTTCCGATATATCGGGACTGTCACGACGTCCCAACAAACACTAAATTGTCCCGATATCTGCGCCCAGTGAAATGAAAGAAATTCTTTGCTGGCACAAAGTGTGGAGTCGATATGGTCGACAGTGTCAGATGAACTATAATAGGTATAATAACTATGACTTGCAGTTTTATTTTTATTTCTGAAGGATTCTACGTTACGAAAAATTCAAATACTCCTATGGAGACAACATTTGAATCGCGAAAAAAATCAGCTGTTCCAAGAAAAGTTACATAGCTACTCGACCAAAATGAACGTAACAACTGTTTTTTTTTTCTCGATTTCTCAATTCATTAAAAGTCGTTCGTATGTACATACGAGTACTATCGCCAGTTTCCGGCTTCCGCAATTTCATCTTAACACCCTGTTTATCTAATTAAGAGAATAAATATTTGTCTTGTCTTAAAATTTACTCCACATTACAGAGATGAGACCCTAGTAAAATATAGCAGCCCTAGACATGTATGATGTCTGTTATAAAATGCAATTATACATGATTATCATGGTACGAGCACAGTGTAAAAATCGTATTTTGAAACTGTAGTACGAGGGTCAGGTCACAAGTAATCAGAGTATGAAATTCAAATGCGATGTATATTGCTTGTGAATAAAAAATGAAAAAATGAAATGAAATGTTTCTTTGTGTCGAGAGTTGAGACGGCGGCATTTCCTTTGACGCGGCGACAGGTGTCAATCGGGGGAATGACCCGCTTTACATCATCTCGCTAAACGTAGTATACGTAATGTAGCTCAATTAGTATCTACATTCAAACTTATAAAGGTTTATTAAATGAAAGTACCTCTCGGTGATGACAAGATACCAGTCGTTGTCGAGGTCAGGCTCGCGGCGGATGACAGCTTGCAGCAGGTTCCTCTGACCCACGAGGAAGGTGCCAATATAAGGCTCTTCCAACCCTGGAATGCGAAGGTGAAGTACTATGTTACTTACAAAGAATTTTATATCTACATAGAATTTTAGGGCCGATTCTTCAATTATCCAAAAATATCCTAACGCCTAAAAACCAACTATGTATGATGTTACCGGCTAAACCCGATTTTAGGATAAACTAGTTTGGCCTAGGCCAAAGTAGTTCTGGGTTTTCATAAATAAATACGACGAAGATTATGTATGGCGGTCTAGTAACCTAACCTTAGAACAAAACGAATCTCTTCTGCACTAGTTATTTTGAAGCTACATATTATTAAAAAAAGTTTTTTCATAGTACATTATTAACATGTTTTTTTTTTTTAAAGTTGAAGCAATTTTTGAAGCGGATGCTTCTTTTTTCGCGCCTCGTATTCCTTAATCGACTTCAGGAAAGAATTCCTCAAATCAAGTCATTTTCGTATTTAGTGTTTGACAATAAGAGTATTTTGACAGGAGACTTCGTTCGTGAAAAAAGTTCATGATAACCATTTATTTTTGACGAAGGATTAATTAATTTCTTATTACAGATTAGTACGTTTTTAATCGTTCATTACTTGTTATTAGTTCATCATAAATTAATATTTATTTGATCGCTTTAATAAAAAAATTGAAAATACTCCGTAAGCTTAATGCGCGCGCTGCTATAGGGAAGTTTACATAATTATTTGTACTTTTCTCTGTGATTGACATCTAATGCCCCAACACGCAATGTCGAATAATAATTACTAAAAATAGTACAGTTAATATTGTTTCAAGCAAACAAGATAGTGAAATGAGAAGTGTGTGTGATACGATGGACCTAGATGGAAATAAGCTTTTTGCCAAAGTTACTTACTGATCCAAAACGGCAAATATCAAGAAAACAACAATGCTTTCCCAAAGCTGAACATAATGGCCAAAGGTACCATGTGGCAAGAAGTATAATAGTAGTTTATGCTACAAGGGCGCAAAGGAATAAATTACGAGGACGATTTAAAACACGAGCGTAGCGTGTGTTTTAAACGTAACCGAGTAATTTATTGCTCTTACGCCCGTGTATAATATACTAATAATATACATACATAATCTCCGACAATACCTGCTGCTTTTTTCTTTGGGCATAATTTGTATGTAGTACTTACATATATAACGTGAAATTTAAGTCATTTTTTTAACGAAAACTGGTGATAGTACTTGTCCATATAAACAACTTTTACTATGGAGCCAACCCTGAAATCGTAAACAAAATATCAGCTGTTCCATAGAAAAGTTAAATACCTACTCGACCCAAATGTATGAAACAGCTGATTTTTTTTCACGATTTCAGGGTTGGCTTCATAGTAAAAGTTGTTCATATGGACGAGTACTATCACCAGTTTTCGTTAACAAAATGACTTAAAATTTCACGTTGTATATACTCACGCTTGTCTCCCAGAGGGGCCCCTCAGAGACTACAGATTTCCATCTGCTACGATCCAGACACAGTCATACATCTAGTCATACAAGCTCTTCTATTCCGGGTACTTTTGACATTGCCTTTCTTCAATATGTCGCCAATTTGGCCAGCATACGTCCTTCTGGGGCGGCCTGGTCGAGCTGTACCTTCGCACTTGCGCATCATAAATTTCTCTCATCACTCTACTTTCTACGAACACTAATCATCTATATTGTAATCTGTTTACCGGCACCCATGGTACAGACTCTCCATGGTCTAGTCTGGGAGCCACTGAACTGCTTCAAATGTAAAACTGTCTATGTGAAATAAAAATATTTTCATTTCATTTTAATTTTCATTCATCCTCTCTTTTCGTTCCAAATCTGAAGAATCGATTCTAGACGTAGAAGAAGCACTAACCATAATAGTTAAGCTTGGCAATGATGACGTCACCCTGGATCTCCTCATCGATGTGCACGATCTGTGTGCCTACGTTGCCGAGCGCCGTATACACGTCCATGCACACGTCGTGACGCTCCGGCGGCGGCAGCAGCGGGCGGGTCGACCATGTTGTTCCTGCAGATCGATCTCATTGTCATCGTCATAATCAACGTCATCGTCATAATCAACGTCATCGTCATAATCAACGTCATCGTCATAATCAACGTCATCGTCATCGTTATCGTATTAGTCATCAACGTTTAGCAGTCCTCTACTGGACATGGACAAAAAATACGAGTTATTAATCAATAGTAATCAATTGTAATCAATAGTAATCGCTCAAAATTTAATAACTTAGAGATAGATTAAAAATAAGATTTCTGGTTGAAAGTATGTAGCGTAAATGTTTCTTTTATGTAATTATTTTTTTAAATTTTTTGTTACATCAAATTTGTATAACATAACAGTAGTCCAATGCGCCATACAAATGAATAAATATATTACAATTTAAGTACATATTCACAAAATAACACAATAATAATTAATTACCTGATAGATCTGGCACAAGCAAGTCGTCAGGCCTTGGTTCTTTTGGAATAGCAGTAAAATATCCACACAGCGGGGTATCTGAAAAGAAAAATTCTTCAAAGCCTTGCTAGATCTGCACCCGTAGCACAGTGTTTAATACATATTATGTAAAAGTCCGCGAGAGATTGTAAAATCCGATAGTTTATAATGTCACTAGAAAGATTATAATTTCACAGTTGGTTCTATTAGGTTTTTTTTTTATAAACTAACCTAACCTAATATTAAAATATAAACTATCGGGGCTTACAATCTCAGCATGCTGATTTATTTGACTATTTCATGATCTGGTCGGGCAGATCGTAAAGTATGAAATCAAAAATCTTTCACCAAAAGTAAAAAATAGGTGCGACGACGAGCGAAGCGAAGTGGAGCGAGGAGGAGCGTGTTAGGTTTACATGTAAATACATTTGGAGAGCCGAGCGAGGCCACCCTCCCAATTTTAACAGAAATACGATATGCCCAACCAGATCATGGTCAATTCTACGATATGGCCACGACAACATATAAAATATACGTATAAAATGCAACGTTTGTATTTCCACTAAACTTGATAATGATATGATAGTCTTTGAGTAGGGTTGCCAAATGGTATCCAAATGGGTATAATCATGTCCTTCTTATTCAGATATTGTTATCCCTTACCTACAGAGTTTTCCTTTTTTAAAATACGCGCACGTCACCGACACCGCTTAGTTAGAACCTCCTAACTGAGGTTAGAACCACAAGACAATCAAATATCAGCTTTCCAAATGTGCTAAGAATGTGACATAAATTAAGAGGCATAAATTCTGATATTTGAAAAAAAAAAGTTTTTCTATTTTTACGAATGTCCTCCTTTTTTAAATCCTGCTTTTTTCCCGAAAGTCTCAGTCCATACTCGTACATCATACATTTCATACATACCTTTCACCGACGATTAACGTCTGGTATAAATATGGACCTACAGTTTAACGTGCATGGGCCGAAATATATTTCGAAAATACTCAAAATTGATATTTTTGTTGTTTATAATTATTAAATTAAATGAAAAGCCTTAAAAAGGCAAATATAAATATTTATTTCAAGTTTATTCGTAAAAGCGACCACATTTTCATAATCACATAATAATAATACGCTAATTAAATTAGTAATAAGGTTATGTATATTTATTTTTTTATTTTATGTCATTCTGTATTAATATCTTTCACCACTCGACTGTGCCGGCCCCAAAGTGGGCCGAAATATATTTCGGAAATACTCAAAACTGTTATTTTTTTGTTTATAATTATTAAATTAAATAAAAATTCCTAAGCACGCAAACTGAACGCAAAAGTGCCCTAAGGGATTTGAACCGACGACCTCCGGTATAGACACAGTGAACCACT
This sequence comes from Ypsolopha sequella, assembly GCA_934047225.1. Lineage (NCBI taxonomy): Eukaryota > Metazoa > Arthropoda > Insecta > Lepidoptera > Ypsolophidae > Ypsolopha > Ypsolopha sequella. Next base: position 26,974,435 of record OW203990.1, on the reverse strand, counting down.
AGACTAAGAAAGTGGTCAGCTGGAAATACTTGAGAAAAAAGTAGCATTTGCATTCTTATCAAGAGCGAGTTCTCTTTTCAATGATATTTCGCTTGATATAGATTTGTTTTGTTCAAGCACATCATCAGTCGAAAGAGCTTTAACTATTTTACACTTTAAAAATGTGTAGGTAAATAAATTCTTTCAATTTATCTTTTCTTAAATGTTATTTGCTTATTTCTAATTAAACTAAAATTTTATCTTATTTATGTAGTATTTGTAAGTTAAACTTTTATGCCCCTACGGCACACTTATTTCACAGTATAAGAAATGTACTGTGCTTATTTGTAAGCTAAAACTGTAAGTTAAACTGTTACGCCCTACAGCTCACTTCTATTTAATTTTGTCATCCATTGGGTGAAGAGTTTTTATCGGCATCTATTCTAAATTTTTACTGTACCTATTTGTTTGTTAATCTTCCTATGAGTAAATAAATAAATTAATAAATAAAATTTAGAAAATTCACCTACATCACAAAACTCGTGCATTTTGTACGACGTTTGCTCAATTGTCATTTTTACTTGTTAAGTGTTATTTTTACTTTCTAGCCTGGTCATCATTATCATCATTGGCCACTACATCCGTTGCGGATGATTGTTGCAGCGACCGCCAGTATTGAACTTGGTAGGGTTGCCACATCTCCGACGGTGACTGAAAAGTCCGATGGCAATCCGACACTTTTTGCCACAACTGTCACCATTGGCGGATACAGGGGGAGGCTATGGGGGCCATGCCCCCCCCCCACCAAAACGCCCAGGAGTCCATATATAAGGTTAAATAATATTAGTTGGCGAAACTCAAAACATAGGTAGTACTAGTCTATATGAACAACTGTTTGTATGGGAGCTAAGCGAGATTCGCAACTTTTTTTCTCTTCCTCCCATACAAATTGCCTCGATCAGCTGACTGGTCCAGTATGGAAAGGTGAAAACAAATTTTAAGAATTTCGCTTAGCTCCCATACAAACAGTTGTTCATATAGACTAGTAGGTACTACCTATGTTTTGAGTTTCGCCAACTAATATTATTTAACCTTATATTTGACTATTTTACTCGACTTTTCGATTCGATTTGCGTGCACTTTTACACAGCATAGGTTTAAAAGGTATATATTAGGTTTGTCAAAAGTACCTTAAGCTTAAGCTTAAGGCGCCTAAAAACTGCCCTTTTTTTACTTTGTGATAAACCTTGTCAAAATGCCCCCCCCCCCCTCCCCAAAATCAAATCCTGGATCCGCCCTTGTCTTTCACGGGTGCTAGCTTAGCTAGGTTAGGCAGGTTAGCTGGTTACTTATTAAGAAGTTCGGTTTATAATTACAGCTGCTTACCTTGTGTAAAAACAAGAGATGTGGTGAGTATAAAAAGCAGCAATACTACGAGTTCAGTTTCAGCTCCCATCTCGCATGCTTATTGCAGCGGTACAGCCCTAGTTACCGAAATGAGTCCTGTAAATTAAAATGTTAATTATTTACAAATAACTATAATCCATATGCACATGATTTCGATTAAAACATCACTAAACAACCTTTCATCATTATCGGTGAATCTTGTCTCTCGAGCATGCAAGCTTATTAGGGTTCCGTACCTAAAAGGTACAAAAGGAACCTTATGGTGAGACTCCGTTGTCCGTCCGTCCTCATAACTTTAGCACCGTTAAAGATAAATACATGAAATTTGGCACAAAAATAGCATCAATTTGCTCACATACTAAGGTGTAAAAAAAAATATGAAAAATTTGAAATTGTTCAAAATATTTCCAAAACAAAAGTAAGAAAAATAAAAAATATTAGCCTAAAAATACAATATGGGTATCAAATTGTAAATATTAAAAAGTTGATTGTAAAAATATATACTTTTACTATACTTACAGGCACTGGTTCCGAGAAATCTTTAAAAAACCACAAAAATATGTATGTCCCCCCCCCTTATCTCCAAAACTGGTGGACCAAAAAATATGAAAAAAATCATGGTAATATGTGTTTACGTAAAGATTACAGGAAAAATAAAGCGGTCGAGAAATTCACGAAAACAAAATGACAAAATTAAATTTATCATCCACAATACGGAACCCTAGGTACGCGAGTATTTGTGAAATTCATATGGACAAGTTTCAATGAATATGCACTAATATACCTCCATCCATCCATCCATCCATCAGCCTAGTTTGTCCACTGCTGGACATAAGCCTTTCCAGGACTTTGCTATTCCCGGCGATCATCCTGGAAGAATTGCCCATACTCACACACGCTGGGCAGGCGGGTTGGTGATCGCGGTGCCGGAACCCTCGCACCAGTGACGCCGCTGCCCGTCACCAGTATGTTCCATATAAGCATGAGCTGTCCTCTTACTCTCCCCCGAATTACTTCGAGGGGGTCTCCAAGTAAGATGGTGGTACCTCCACAGTCGAGCCTCTAATATAACTAGGTAAAACTTATTTTCAGAATTCAGAAATTCAGGCTAGAACTTTAATCACTGAAAATTAGAAAACTATAGATAGGTAGTGCTCGTCAATATATGGTATATACGAACAACCAATATACGGAGCCAACCTTGAAATTTTCAGCGACAAAATTCCTTAGAAATCGTGTTGTCAAAGATGTAATTACCTGTTGCCTAATAAATAATAAGAAACTGGTGTCGTTTAAATAAATAATCTTCAACGGACAACAGATATATGTTAGATTTTAGTACAAACTCATTTTGCCTAGGCCAAACTACTTAGTTCTTCGGAAATTTTAGAGATCCTTCAGCGCAGAAGCGATCCGGTAGCTTAGGTTAGAAGGTTAGGTATCGCGGCGATCGATCATTCTCAGTAGATCCATTGGCTAGATCCATCATGGATCTAATGAGAACTTTTTTTCTCAGTAGATCCATTCACATTGAAACTGGATCTAGTAAAATAAAAACCTCTCCACTTAATTTTCAATTAATTAGCCAGATCCACGGTTTGAGTGAGATTTTGATAAAGGTTTAATGACAGATGTCAAAAGTGACAAATGTCAAAAATGACAGATGAACTAATTTTTGTAGATTTTTTGACATAAGTCAAAACTGACAGATGAAAAGATTTCATACTTTTTTTGACAGATGTAAAAACTGATAGAATTTATAGATTTTTGGACAGATGTCAAAACTGACAGATGAAAAGATTTTCATAATTATCCAGATCCACGGTTTGAGTGTGATTTTGATAAAGGTTTTATGACAGATGTCAAAAGTAACAGATGTCAAAAATGACAGATGAATAAATTTTCAACTTTTATTTTGTAAATAAATATTGAAAGTTGACCCTTAGTCTTTTAAATTATTATAATTACATAAGAAAACAGTTAAATTAAATTTTAGTGAGATATATTTCGGGCCACTCGGGCCCGGCATCAGTCACAATTGTGATTGTGACTGATGCCGGGCCCGAGTGGCCCGAAATATATCTCACTAAAATTTAATTTAACTGTTTTCTTATGTAATTATAACAACTTTTATTTTGGGATGTACACAATATATCGTGTTGTGGAAATTTAAAATAATATTTTTAGGGTTCTGTACTATTTTACCCGTATCTATTGTGTATTGGTACGCAACCTTTAATTTCTCTTTAATACTAAATATATATCTATGAGGTTAAATTAAATTAGTTGGCGAAATTTTAAACATATGTAGAACATGTCCATATGAACAACCCTTGCTATTAGGATTGCGCAAAATTCTTTAAATTTGTTTTTACCTTTCCATGTATGGGAGGAAGTAAAAAAAAGGTTACGAATTTCGCTTAGCTCCCATACAAACAGTTGTTTATATAAACTAGTACTACCTATGTTTTGAGTTTCGCCAACTAATATTATTTAACCTTATATATTGCAAGCATACAGTATAGATTATGTTATACATATAATTACATTAATATATATTGTATTTATTAAAATTTAAAATTATATTATTATATGGCATGATGTTTTTGCTCTATGTAAAACAAGACTTTTCAAGAGAAGTGTGGCTTTATGCAGAACAACTAGAGAAAGGAAAGGAATACATTTATGGTATAGTATATCACAGCGCTGTGATTGGCTGATTTATCGCCTAAAGATTGTCTTGGGATTTTTTTTATGTATTATACAGGATGTTTGGGACATCAATGTGGATATTTTCAAGGATGATAAAGAAAGTGATTTTAAACATTTTTGACTGAATGTACTATAATGCAAAGTTTAGTAGTTTTCGAATTATAGACATTTTTCAGTTTAGATCTACTTGAAATTTAAATAAAACACTATTTCTGGCTAAAATATGATTTTATTTTAAATTATTTCTTAATACACTTCAATTAAACAAAAAAAAACAGTATAAATGTGTTCAAAAAGAAGTGAAAATAAACATAAAGCTAAATACTTAACATAAAAACAGATTTTTTATGGATCTTAAATTAATATTATTAGCCATAAATAGTGTTTTATTCTTTTTAAATCCAGTTACCTAATTTTAAGAAGACAAATCTGAAAAATGTCTGTAAAACTAAAAAACTTTGCTTAAAGTAAATTCAGTCAGAAATGTTCAAAATCACTTCCTTTATCATCCCTCAAAATATTTAGATCGATGTCCGAAACATCCTGTATATACGACGCCATGGTGGCTCGAGGAGGATAAGTTGATCAAAGTCAGCGTTATCTAGTTAAAATAAAATACAATTTATTCACAAAGGTAATGGCGCAACTATTACAATAGTTCTCTAGCTTCTTCTTATTTGCATTGTTTTTTGTGTCTGTTTATTTTATTTATTTATAACACTTTTTGCACATTTATACAAATAACTTAAAGACAAAAAAAATACATTGTGTACAAGGGCGGCACTTATTGCTAATAGCAATATCTTCCAGGCAACCCAGGTAGCTAACATAACAGAAAGATGAACAAAATAACATGTGGAGGTGTAAATACTAATGAGAAAATAATAGGGAAATCAAGATTAAAATATAGACCTAAATATCAAAGACATAAGCTTACATATAAAAATACATGAACATACTGAAATACATTAATACATGTATAAAATATACAAATACATAATATATATAAATAATAAATAAATATGCAAAAATAATAATAATATTGGATATTTAAGTTCTAAGATTGGTACTCTGTTGAGAAAAATCGTTTCACTTTTATTTTAAAGTGATTTGTATTTTTCAATGCCTGAATTGACACTGGTAAACGATTCCAGAGTCTTGCAGCGTGTACCGAAAATAAGTCACTGTAAAATCCTGTTCTGTTTTCTGTAATAGTTATCCTGTGACTGTTGCAGGAGCGCATTTCACGCCCGCGTTCATAAATAAATGTGAAACGTTCACGGAGGTAACTAGGATTGGGATTGTGTTTTTAATTTAATTTAATCTTTGCCTTTGGATATGTGAGTGTAGTTGTGTTACACACACTGTTGAAAGTCTGTAATTGAAATAAGGAAATGTAAGTAGATAATCAGTAGATAATCAGTAGATAATCAGTAGATAATAAGTAGGTAAATTCCCTTGTTCTATGTATTGCGCTGTAATATAAGGTGACAATGACATATATTTATGGAGCCAAATTCATACCGGAGGCTTAGTAAATGATCAGTATCACGGCTCGATAACAATTTTTGCTAGTTGCATTTTTAGGATTCCGTACCCAAAGGGTAACCAACGGGACCCTATTACTAAGACTCCGCTGTCCGTCTGTCCGTGATACAACCGTGATAGTTAGACAGTTGAAATTTACACAGATGATGTATTTCTGTTGCCGATATAACAACAAATACTAAAAAACAGGATAAAATAAATATTTAAGGGGGCTTCCATACAACAAACGTGATTTTTTTGCCGTTTTGACGGAACAGACTCATGTTCAGCAATCTTACACTTGACGTCAAAAATATCTAGTTTTAAACACCGATTCGGCGCAACACAACTGGACTTAATTAACAGGACTAAACTTAATTTTAGTGTTCCGTCCTTTACTTTCTGTAAAAGACAAGGACGAGACGCTCAAAATAAGGTTAGTCTTGTCAGTTGTGTTGCGCCGAATCGGTACCATTGTCTCATTAAGTCATCAGGAACAAGCCCGCCTTTTGATTTATCGCGTGATAACGGAATTATAAAAAAATATGTTTATTTCACAACAATTTAATATTGTGAGTAATTTTTGTTTTAATCATTAGGCTGGGAGCAATACATACAGAATAGTTTTTTTGGAAGCAGAAGTGACGACCTTTCTCTACTACGTCTCTCCGATGTATATAAAAGGTGGCGCAAAAGTAATGTCATAATTTGAATTGGCTGCCATTTTTGCAGATGGCGCCAAATGTTACTGTGCTTTGACAATTATAATGTAGATATATAGAGAATTAGTTGCCAACAAGCGATACACACCTCAAGAACGTGGAGTTATTGTTACTGCTTATTTGACAAATTTTGATCTCTCGTTTTGGAGACTTGAATTAGCCGTCCAGATCGCCAGATCTAACTGCACCAGACTTCTTCATTTGAGGCTTTTTTAGAATCTCGCGTTTACCACAACAAACCACGAACCTTGCAAGTCTTTAAAGATAACGTTGAAGAAGAAATAGCCAATTTGGTGCCAGATAGCCAGATGTTTTGGGAGCAACAATTCAAAATGCCGTAAAACGAGAGCAATTATGCATCAACTCGGGAGGTGGCCATTTCAGCGATATAATTTTTTCCAATTAATGTCATCAATTTTACACTTTCAAATAAATTTTTTATGAAAACTTATTTTTATTTCAAATAAACTTTTTATATGCTGCCATTTTATTAATAACAAAATGGCAGCCAATTCAAATTATGACATTACTTTTGCGCCACCCATTACCTATATACTTACAATATTATTTAACGGGACACTTTACGCTAGAACATCAACAACACCAGGATTTCAAGGGTTAATTGGAAGAAACTAGGTCTCTCCTCATATTGAAGAAAATATATTTGATTTAACGATCTTTTATCTAGAGATTCCACTTATAAACAATGTATTAATATTTATACTTCTGTCAAAAAAAAAAAATGTTTTCCACCCTCTTTTTTTGGTTTTTAAACGGTTAAGATATCAACTTGTTTTTTTTTTTTATAAAATAGGCAAGGGATTTTACCTAAATCCAATATTTTTTTCCCTACAAAATATTTCAGTATTAGCTAAAAACACACCAATTTTTTGTTTCGCTGCGTGATCACTAGTATTACGCGTCCAAGAAAAAGAGGCCAAAGAGCCAACATATAATCGCCTCTATGAAAAGCAAATAAGGTATTTGCCATTAGACTTATTGTGCTGGAGGGGTAATAAAAAGTTGCTAGGGTATGCCATCCTCTTAAGTTATGTACAAAAGTTACAGATTAATAAGATTACATTAAAATTACACGTCAGTCGCTTAGCGCAAAGTGCATAACTTAACTTTGTTTTTCTTGTTTTTACAATGATTTTGTATTAGTGAGGTTTATAAAGCATGAGTTTGAAATTGAATGCTAATTATAGTCATGATCTTGTCCAAACAAAGTTAAAACAACATTTTAATTTGTTTTTGAAAAAATCACAACTAATTGTGTATACAATTGCAAACTATTTCTGTATAATCCTCACTAATAGTGAGCTATTGGCGTCAATTGCTACAGACCAAAATACTTTTTATTTTTTTATTTCTTAACAAGAAAAACAAAGTTAAGTTATGCAGTTTGCGCTAAGCGACTGACGTTTAACCTTAAAATATCCTTGCTGAGGCGACTAAGGTCCTTGCTAGATGAATTATATTGTTTGTAATTTCACTCTTAAAGTAATCTTTTAAAATTATATACGCTATAACAGCTTTTAAAAAAATATAAATATACTGATAAATAGGATATACAAATATAAGGAAATCTCAAGATATATTTCGGGTCCGACCTGGACCCGGCATCAGTTGAGTATCTTAATTTAAATAAATAGACATTGACATATATAATATAAAAGTAGATGACATGACAGGTCATGACATTAAAAACATATAAAACCTAGGCTACCTATTTACAATCTATATGTTATTATATGTTTTATGTCATGACCTGTCATGTCATCTACTTTTATATTATATATGTCAATGTCTATTTATTTTAATTAAGATTCTCAACTGATGCCGGGTCCAGGTCGGACCCGAAATATATCTTGAGATTTCCTTATATATATTTCAAGTTATAATTTTCTTTTATTTATTGTATATATTTCAAGTTATATTGTGTAATTATAAATAAAAAGCTAATTAAGGCATACTTTTAGCGGAATATTGCAAATTATTAATATATCTACAAATTTATGATGGACTTCCGCAAAGTAACGCCTTTTTCAATAAATTTCATACTATATATATTTATTAATTTATTTAAAAAAAAAATTTAAAGCAATCTTGTGACTTTTGCTAAATTATACTTTTATATCGATACGATTAAAATCCCTATAATGTGCTTCAAATGAAAAGAAAATAAATTTAAGAGAAGGTAAAAATTGGCAGCCATACCGCTTAAATACAATTTCTTTCTGACAACCTTTATTGCTCCGAGTCCAAATTGTCTACACAGATAAAAAAAAAAATTAAAGTAAGTAATTAATTATGATGATGAGGATCCAATCCGACCGTTTTTGGTCATGCCGACCACTTCGAAGTCGGTATGGCAGCGCCAGGTGTGTCTAAAGAGTCGGGTAGTCCCAGGTAGTCCTATACTTCCTATGCTTATAAAAATTGGTTGTCACTTCACATTGCAGAGTTTCGGATCTACGTATATCATATCACGGTTATTACATCCCAAGGTGATGGGTAGTGAGCCCTATCGCCGTTCTTCGGGGACAAATACACGCTTTTAACGCGCTACGGAAAAAAAACGACACTTTGAGAACTTGCATATCTACTTCAGTAAATAATGTATTATTTTGATAAAATAGTATAATATTTTTGGAATCTTATTCTAGGGATCTGTTAAAACAGAAACGCGATTGAAGAAATTCGGCTCGATAGAAATATTTATTGAAATGAGGTCTTTTTCGACACCAATTCTCCTGGTTTGGCAATTTAGAATGACATAACTATGGACAGCAATTATATTTTATTAGATGGATGTTAACAATATCTAGGACCTGATTAAACGAAATTTTGATAGCAACTTTATTACATTTTATATTAATAAAAAACCGACTTTTTGCTATTTTTCCACGAATCCCTCTCGCACTGAGAGTTTTTTCGCATATGGAGTAACAGGGACGCTAAAACTTTTACATATCGCCTTAAGGGCATGCAGGTTTCCTTACGATGTTTTCCTTCACCGTTCAGCAAGTGGTAAGTAATTAACAAATACTATGCACATAAATTCCGAAAAACCCATTGGTGCATGCCCGACTGGAGATCGAACCTGGATCTCAAGGATGAGAGGCTAGCGTTCTACCCCTGAGCTACCGCCGACAAATTGATATTTTAGTTCAGCTGGCAGATCACTTGCGTTGTAGGCACAGTTTCAAATCTGGTTCGAAGATTTTTTCCAAAATATTTGTCTCACTTGATACTTGTTTCTAACTACGGTTTTGCCCGCGGCTCCGCCGGCGTTTATTCAACTCTGCCCCGTTTTCGGCTTGGGCATTATTATATTAACACCCCTTATAGACTATATGTTGACCATCCATACCACTACGATGATAATAATGATTACTTAGAGATTATTCATAACGACTATTAAGAAGGAAACTTACTTACTAGTACGTTGAGAAGCCTCTGGTTTCTTTGATTACGTAAATTAGAAAAATAAACTTCCTGAAGTCAATGAGTGGAACCCTAAACTTTGTTCAGCAAGCACAATCTGACTTATACAAAAAGTATTTGCACGAAAAACAATAGCTAATAATAAAAACACAAAATCACAGGTAGAGACGGTTCTGGACTGTTTTCAGCAACTATTAAAAGGAAATGTGAGGTGATAAGGTATCTCCACAGTCATCAATCGGTACCGATAATATGATAATTATTATCCTAAATATAGATTACGGGATGATAAGGCGTTTTCGATTGTCAGGAACAAAATATAAATAGTATAATAAACAAATATTTTCTAAACCATGACAGAAATAAATTTCTATGTTTAAACACTTGGCGATTTATGCATCGCAAGGTATATCATCGCAGTATAGAAACGCAGAAAGAAGAGTAAATCCGGATGTGAGGAGCTCTGAACCGGGTCCCGTCACTTAAGAAATGGTTGATTAGAAATGTGTCGTTTCCTATCAAAATATATTTATAATAATTTGCTTTCGACTAATTTGACACTTGGATGACAGATGAGTAGACAGACAGAAACATACCACATTTTGTTATTCACACATCACAATCAGTAAAATGTGTAAATTTCTCAAGTGACGTCATATCGAACAAATGTTTAAAAAATCATGCCGGGTCCAGGTCGGACCCGAAATATATCTTGAGATTTATTATTATTTATCAGTATATTTATATTTAAAAAAAAACTTTAAAAGCTGTTATAGCGTATTATATCATTTTTAAAAAGTAACAGTTAGTTTATATACCAAAATAATGAAAACATTGTCTAAAATATATGTCTTTTATAACTTGTATCTATGACCACATATTGATTACTCGCTTACATACTCGCTTATTATCTATGTATGTTTATTGTACACCATAATGTTGATTACTAATGTTATATCATTAAAATAATAGTATGTATTATACTGTGACTAGTTGTAACTATGTACATTAAAATGTCGGAAGTATGCAAGACAAAACAATGGTTCTGGCATAATAACAGCGTTGTAGTCTACTGGCTGCAACACATGCTGAGTCAGGACCTTTTTACCGAGAACTTCGTATTGTTTTGTACCTAAAATGTGTTGGAATTGTTTTGTTGATAGTGCTGAGTAAATGAAGGTTATATCTATCTATCAAGTTATCTAAATGACATAAAGTCTCTGAAAAAAAATCTTTTAAATGTACCAGTTTCGGAGATAATGGGGGGGACATACATATTTTTGGGGTTTTTTAAAGGTTTCTCGAAACCAGTGTTAGTAAATATAGTAAAAGTATATATTTTTACAATCAACCTTTTAATATCTACAATTTGATAGCCATATTGTATTTTTATAAAATACATTTTTTATTTATTATACTTCTTTTTTAAATTTCTCATAAGTGCTCAATTTTTTTTAATCGCTATTCTTTGCCTGTAATTGGCCAGTTACGATCTATAATTGTCATTTATTCATAATCATTTTTGGTCTACCAGTTTCGGAGAAGGGGACATACATATTTTCGGGGTTTTTTAAAGATTTCTCGAAACCAGTGCCAATAAATACAGTAAAAGTATATATTTTTACAATCAGCTTTTTAATATCTAGAATTTTATACTTACATTGTGTTTTTAGGGTAATATTTTTTATTTTTCTCACTTTTGTTTTGGAAATATTTTGAACAATTGAAAATTTTTCATATTTTTTTTTACATCGTGATATGTGAGCAAATTAATGCTATTTTTGTGCCAAATTTCATGTATGTATCTTTTACGGTGTTAAAGTTATGAGGCTGTGACATACGGACGGACGGACGGACGGACAACGGAGTCTTACCATAAGGTTCCTTTTTGTACCTTTTAGGTACTACGGAACCCTAAAAACTGACTGTAAAAGGAAATAGACTATATGAGACAGGTAGACAAAGACTAAAAAGAAAGAATATGTATTTATATATGTAACCTATTACTATGTAGTATATAGGATGGGATTTGGTCGGCCGCCTGGATTCGTGCTGGGGGCTCGGTTGGTGATCATTGAACCTTGTTCCTGGTCCCTGGCCGGGTCTCCGGTATGGGTTTAGGCGGTTGATTGGATAATATATGTATAATATATATATCGTATGTATGTATATATATATATTGCTACATAAATTAAATAAACCTTTAATTTGGTTTATGTACATTTATTATCTTATTACATATATTTTTTTAGTAGATTAAATTTGACGTGTAAAAAGTGTATTATATATACCTACTTTACAAAATAAACTATTTGAATTTGACCTTTTTTTTTCATACAAATTCTTATTCGGTACCATCTGGGCACATATTCAATAAATTATCGATATGCGTCAGTGAATAGTTTACTGGTATGCACTCACGCTGTGAGATACTTCTTTCCAACACAACCTTTTTTATCCTTCGAGTTGCAATGGTTTCATCCAGCACTAGGCAAGCCAGGTTTTCCTGCTGGGCCGTGTTTAAGAAGACATTGTTCTCGACAAAAAATTACAAATAGTTCGAAAAATTAGTTAATGAAGTTTGTCAAATTTTTGTTTACTTTTAGTATACAAAGTTTTTAAGATATAACCGGCCCAATCATCATCATCATCAACATTCAGCCCACATAACTGAGCCTAATGAGCCAATATTTGATGAGAAATAAACAAAATGCATACAGTACGTGCGGCTCATGTTGTAACAATATATATGTCTTATTACCTACTAATAATAAAGTGGTAAAAAGTCGTGTCTGCGTATTAAGGCGACATGTAAAAGTTTTAGCGTCCCTGTTACTCCATATGCAAATAAACCCTCAGTGCAAGAGGGACGGATTCGTGGAAAAGTAGCAAAAGGTTGGTTTTTTATTAATATAAAATGGACTAGAGTTGCTATCAAAATTTCGTTTAACCAGGTCCTAGATACCGTTAAAACCCATGTAATAAAAATATAATTGCAGTCCATATGTCATTCTAAATTGTCAAACCAGGAGAATTGGTGTCGAAAAAGACCTCATTTCAATAAATATTTCTATCGAGCCGAATTTCTCCAATCACGTTTCTGTTTTAACAGATCCCTAGAAAAAGATTCTAAAAATCATATACTATTTTATCAAAATAATACATTATTTACTGAAGTAGATATACAAGTTCTTAAAGTGTCGATTTTTTTCCGTAGCGCCTTAAATATTCTTTCAACATTTTAAATGAAAAGGGGTCTTGGTGTTTTTGTCTGTCTGTCTCTCTGTATGTATGCGGTTTTCTTTATTATCATCGTCAGCATATAGCCCGTAAGGAGTGTCGATAACAAACGCAAGCGGAGCCGCGGGCGAAAACCTAGTAATAAATAACATATTTCCACTTTATAATATATCCACCATAACGGTATGAAAGTAAAGTGAGATCCTATTTCTAATTTAATGTATTTAATTGTAGGTAGACGGCGTTTATCACCTATCTACGTAGATAGTAATTGTGAACTTGTGATCTGGTACTTTGTTGTCGAACACTCGCGACGTTATCGGTCAGCTGACACAAGAGCGGAATGGACAAAATTGACAAAATCATTAGTTTTTGTTGACTATGAGTGTGATTCAAGTGATTATAAAACAATTAGTTGAAATTGTGTCGCCTTATCATAACATAACATGTCATCAGATTCACTAGACGAAAAATTTAATAATGAATATATTTCCGAATTTAACAGTGTTGCGCCAGGCATAAAAGTTCTAACCAAAACGTCACTTCACTTCCTTGGTGCACCAATTTTAGAGGACGTTATCCCAGAATATGTGAAAGACCAAATATCTAAATTTAAAGAGTCGTCTAGTCGCCTAACCAAAATTTCACCCCATATGGCCTTATTTGTCATAAGATACTTCATGTTTGTCCCTAAAGTTACATATGTTCTACGCTGTACCCCCCTCTGGCGACATGAAAATCTATTAAATATCTTGGTTGATCTTATCAATAACACCATGATCGATAATATTATTAAAACTCATGCTAAATTAGCTGACATGCTAAATTATTATTACATACGGCTTGAACACTCACGAGTTATTGTTGTTGACTATATGCCAACAGTTTCACCAATACAATTTCGGCATTATCAAGACGAGTGTTGTTCTCAGAACGACGACACGGCGTTCACCGTCGTTGTCAAACGGGCACTGGCAGCTGCCGATCGGCGCGAGCTGCACGCATTGCTCGTGCGCTAAGCGTTGGCTGCGTCGTCGAAGGAGGTGGGATGGTGGATGCAGTTGATTATTTTAATTGTTCCAATTGTTCGTTATTAGGGGCGGTTATTAAACAGCTTGCCAATCGGCGGCTGCCAGTGCCTGTTTGATAACGACGACGGTGAACTCCGCATCGTCGTCCTAAGGCGCGGGCTACATATTTGCGCCTTTCGGCGTCGAAACCCTCGGGCCATGGGGGCCGGGAGCACGAAAGCTTTATAAGGAACTGGCGTCGCGACTGGTCGACGTCTCCAGAGTTCCCAGGGCTGACGCATAACTCGGCCAAAGAATTTGGCCTAGCAATCCAAAGAGGTAATGCCGCTAGTGTCCTGGGTACTCTTCCCCGAGAAGACAGCGATTTTGGCTCAATTTTTCATCTTTAGGAATTATTATTTTTATTATTTGTTAATCTCTTATTTAGTTTTGTTTATTTTATAGTAGATTTAGTTTCATACATGCCGTTAAGTTTGCTTTGATTGCCAATAACTTCGTAATTTTTTGACATATCGAAAAAAAAAACGTTAACTGCCTTTTAAACGAAATTGATTTTCATAAAAATCTTTCAAGGTCAAGTGTAAGGTCGCTAAATAGACTTAAAGCTTAAGCAAAATACAATACAATAACTAATTGAAATATTACAAGAACAGAAATGATAAAAGCTTTGTAGTATAACACCGCAGAACAAGACCATCTAGCTGTGTGGCCGAGTGCTAGACCACTCGCCTGCTAATCCAGTGGTCGTGGGTTTAATTACCGCGGGGCACATTAATTTGTTTTCGGTCTGCATGCTTCTTGACTCATTTGTTCCCGAGGTACGGTGTTAGGGCTCACCGCCTATCACGTTTGGGACATAATAATCGTCGATTACGAGACCAAGTTTGTTCTGACACTCTCTCGTCGATTCATGTCGTGGTTGTATGTATATCGTCGCTGCTCCTGCAAAATCCGCTATGTGAGGTAATAAATGTATCGTGAATAAATTTAATGAAGTATGTATGCAGTATAAGAAAAAATAAATTAAAAATATCCTTTGAAAAAAGTCTTTCGTTGTCATGCAATTGAATGAAATTTTTAGTGAATTTGGTTTTAAAAAAAATATTATACTGGGCAGTGAACGAGGCTGGCGAGACACTGATGAAAATGGCGTGGAGAAGAAAAGGTCTATGCCCAACAGTGGGTGGATGTGGGCTGATTGATGACGATGATGATTAAATGGACTTTTTTCCATGAATGAATCTTGGTTTTTCACAAAAGTACGAATTACCGGCAAATTAATTTAACATTTATGGATTCACGCACCAGAAACCTCCTAACGCTACACAATATTCATCTCTAATCAGTGTACGTTAAAAATGGTTCTCCTTTTCATCGTCAATATTCTTCGATATATCGTATTAAACACACAATAACTTAATGTCTACCACAATTCCATTCGAGTGTTTATTCAAATAATCAATCCCTGTAAACAGACGCGCGAACTTTGTACCCCACCCTCTGCTTAATGTTTTTAAAGGGTATAACAGGCACTGGTTCTTGTTTGTCTGAGATAAAGATTAGTTTTGCTTGCACCGGTGCAGCTACCCCCAGATTCACGTCCACTTAGCTCGTAAGGAGTCGTTCATGGTACGTGTCGTGCGCTCGCGCATCTCTCTCTCAGTTCGATCCCAGACGCGTTGGCAGTTGTATCTCTTGGCTATTCCATGGTAGAAGGAAACGGAAAAAGTGAGTCACTTTGTTTTATTATTGTTTTATTTGTTTATTGGTGTAGATGTGGAATAGAATTTGATGAAAATTATTGGAAAATGTTATAGCATTTCGCACTTCGGGGAAGTCTGGTTAGGTTAACCGGCGTGTACTTTCTTGGTAGATTTTTCAGTTCAAATATTATGTGCTGTTACTCGTAGATTGTGGGATCAGTATTTTGGTTTTGATTAAGTACGTCATAAATACGAAATATTATCTAATATCCATCCTTTGTCTCACATTCTCAATAATTGAGGGTAGGTGGGAAATTGTTGACGATAAGATCAGCCTTTGTGATATAGTGGTTTGAATGTCCACTCGAGCCAAAATTACTTACTTAGACACTGAGTAAGCTTTTGTGAGTTCTTGAGCTGCATCTGATTTGTATTGTCCATTTGAATATCCGATTGAAGAAAAGTTACTGGTAGATAGCATGACATTTAGTTCTCGAAACATTTAAATTCTTCTAACACCTTTCAAATTTCGTGACGTGGTGGCTTTTATTCTTCATCTTTTTAACGGAAGTAATTTTAGTGGAAGTGCAAACTTCTTTAGGCGCGTGGAGCGATTTTTGGTACGGGAAAGTCTTATGGGTGCACGTCACCCGTCACCGACATGCTAATGTTAACAACAGTAAAGTTTTCACTTCTGTCGGCCAGTCCCATGACTTTTGTGATTGAAGGCGCTACAATGTGGAACATATTCTATGCTATTTTGATGAACTACTGGCTGTTTACTTTAAAATTTCAAATTGTTTGGTTTTTATGACTTCATCACTTGTTTGTATGGATTTTCTTAATTATATTTTTTGAATCCTGTCGAGTGGGTAGTTTCGTGAGCTGATTGTAACAATACTCGTATATTATCGTTATATATCAGCCACTTGTTTTCTAGGGTCGATTCTCCGGTTTTGTAACGGCCAAAATACCAACTTTTACCTAAGAAAAATTTTAACAACCATTTGCTATATGCATAAACATATTTTATTGAAATTATGATAGCTTCAAAATAAGTTGATTTTCCATAAGC
Organism: Ypsolopha sequella; assembly: GCA_934047225.1. NCBI lineage: Eukaryota > Metazoa > Arthropoda > Insecta > Lepidoptera > Ypsolophidae > Ypsolopha > Ypsolopha sequella. Next base: position 26,957,589 of record OW203990.1, on the reverse strand, counting down.
GTGATATTGAATTATTTTAAGATTATACGGCCGGTATCACGGCTGTGGAAAAGCCAATTGTTTTATTTATAGCTTTTATAATATCGTTAAAAATATGTTTTTGCATATAGTCTTTTTAATATATTTGGTTTTAAATTATTGATGACTGACGCTGGGCCCGAATGGCCCGAAATATATCTCACTTAAATTGTATTTAATGTTTTTTATCAAGTTATTAAAACTAAATAAATATATTTAAAATAAAAAGACAATAAAGTTCCATCCATCCATCAGCCTAGTTCGTCCACTGCTGGACATAAGCCTTTCCAGGACTTTGCCACACCCGGCGGTCATCCTGGAAGAATTGCCCATTCTCACACACGCTGGGCAGGCGGGTTGGTGAGCGCGGTGCTGGAACCCTCGCATCAGTGACGCCGCTGCCCGTCACCAGTCTGTTCCATATAAGGCCCTGCTATTAGAGATGGATATACCGCCATCCATCGGTCCCACGCATGGTGGGCCTCTTGGTTTTTTGCCTGTGAGCTGTCCTCTTACTATCCCCCGAATCACTTCGAGGTGTCTCCAACTAAGATGGTGGTACCTCCACAGTCGAGCCCGGCATCAGCTCTACCACCTGTTAATACTTTTTTTTTGCATATAGCAAACTATTGTGAAAAGTTGTTTGAGCTAAAGGTTATAATTATTACTTGATATTTTGTTACAAATCCGGAGATTCGACCCTTAAAACTTCGTCCAAACACGAGGGCAGCATCCTATACGATGAAAAACTGATGCTTATTGATATACGAATTGGCGCGTTGAGATGGGACAGTATGGGGAAAATTTAATAGTAGTTTATGCTACAAGGGCGCAAAGGAATAAATTACGAGGACGATTTAAAACACGAGCGTAGCGAGTGTTTTAAACGTAACCGAGTAATTTATTGCTTTTACGCCCGTGTATCATACTACGTTTTTCAATGCATAGTGTGAGGAAATGAAAACAAATATAATCTTGTGAACTTTAAATTATAATTGGCTCAAAAGGATTGTATCCAGAGCCGTTAAACAGTGGAAAAAAAAGTATAATATCTATGGTACACAGGAAAGGCTGCAGGTTAGCCAACCATTGTAAATAAATTAAAAAAATAATAATAATAAAGCGCTAGGGCAAAATAATCGACTTTCTGTTCGGTTTTGATGCATAAAAAGTGGGCCTTTACGAGCACATGCATTGAAAACTATATTATTAACGAGTATGAAATAGGGGGGAGGGGCTTAAACCCCTGCCCCCAATCATAGAATATTTTTCCACTTATTTATCATTTTCTATTATTTTTGGGAGGGGTTGAAGCTAAGCTAGAGGGGCGACAGTACCAAAGCCCCCTTTCCACAGCCGCCTTTTGTTTCTAAATTTTCTACCCGCATATGTAAACATTCAGCGAAAACAGGGACAAGCTGAAAATCAGCGCTGTTTCGAAGATCATTTTCTTTTTCACTCACAGCATAAAGTGAGCTTATTTCTTTTCGTCGCTTATTTTTAACAATAAATTGCTGTGTAATAATAATTGTTTTTAAGACAAATAAATAATTTCAATTTCAATTATGAGATGCTCAAAGAACTATTCTCAACGTCATCCATTTTAGAGAAAATTAAAACTGCATATATATATATATAATATAATATATATATATATGTATATATATACCTACAACGCTTTAAAATATTACTGACGTTGGCCGGTTTGAATGGATTCCAATGAAAGGTATTTTTTTCCGGAACACTTATAAAATTCTGCAACTACATAACCTCAATTAAATCAACCAAATTAATGTTTATGTTAGTTAAAAAAGAGATTCGATTTCCTAGATAATTAGGCTACCTAATATAGTAACTTTGCAAGCATACGAATTTTAAGCAAATACAAAAATAATTTAGGTGACGGTAGCTCAGGGGTAGAACGCTGGCCTGTCAATCTTAAGATCCAGGTTCGATCCCCGGCCGGGCATGCACCGATGAGTTTTTCGGAATTTATGTGCATAGTATTTGTTATTATTTACCACTTGGTGAACGGTGATGGAAAACATCATAAGCTTATATTAAGTTTGATTTGATTTAATTTATTTTAATACTATTTAGTCGCCTGTTCTCTTACTAACACTAGTCCATAAGTTATTTTGTATTACTAACACTTTATGGACCCTGTCTGAAATAAATTATTTTATTATTATTATTATAAGGAAACCTGCATGCCCTAAAAAGCGTGTATTTGTGCTCGAAGAACCTCGATCACGTTGGGACATAATAATGTCCCAACGTGATAATAATCGTCGGTAAAACTCGTTTGTACCGATTGTAGACTGTGACTTGCATTTCACAGTTCACACTCGTAACACCTCTGACATCCCTTCGAGAATTTTTGTCGTGACGATTCATTTATTTATCTGGTAAAACAAATATATTACCTTTTTACTCTTAAGAGCCCGGTCCGCGACGACGACAGTTTTGATGCAAAGCATTTTGTTAAACATTTTTCTGGCCTTTATCGCGATGCTTTTGTAAAAACCAAGGACATACACCACTTCATATTGCCCGTTTAAATGAATGCCTAAAATTATTTGATTGAATTGTTTCTCTTTTGCAAATTATTTTGGTACTTACGAGCCCGTTCCGAATAGTTCTTCATGTCTAAGTACCAACATAATTCGCAAAGGATAAACAATTCAATCAAATAAATTTTAGGACTTCATTTAGACGGCCAATATGTACTGGTGTGTGTCCCTGGTTTTTACAAAAACATCGCGGTAAAGATGAGAAAAATATTTAAAAAATACTTCGCATCAAACGGATGAATAATACGGAGCGGGTTCTTAACATTTTCTACAATACTTGGTTGGTCACATCCATTGACCATCAATGGTCACATCGCTTCGTTATGACCAATGTCACATGATTTGGCTTATGTTTCAAGAAGCTAAAGATTTCTAATAATCACTGAACTTTGAACTGTGACTTTCATAATCTAACGATGTTGTTCTAATTACTTAGTTAGTTGTAGAAACATTAAGTAACGGCTATTCAAACAAACATGATAACGGGGTGAAAGTTTAAAGAAAAGCATGCACTCATAAACAGTTCAGTTTATTATTAATAATAAACTAAAGGGCCGGAGCTTACCTCGGGCAACGAATCAGCCTTGCCATCCAACGAGGTAACGCCGCCAGTGTCCTGGGTACCCTGCCCGGCGATAGCGATGACTTAAATAATGTCTTTTATTTGTTTTAAATTAATTTATTTTTTAGGCGTTTAGTTTGTTTAAGTTTTAAGTATTTTAGTTTAATAGTTTATTTGTTAATTTATAATCTTATAGTAATTAGATATTTGTAAATGATGAGACATATTTAATTTGATGGTATTATAATTTTTAAAATACATCCAAATTACATCCGTCTGACATTTGTTTGGTTTAATATAGTAATGTCATAAGCAGATCCTAAAGTATGAAATCGAAAAAAAAAAAACAAGTACGAGTCAGACCGTTCCGTATTGTGAATTTTGTCTTTTTTTTTTGTTAATTTCTCAACCGCTTATTTTTCCTGTAATCTTTACGTAAGTACATATTACCATGATATATTTCATATTTTTCGGTCCACCAGTTCTGGAGATAAGGGGGGGGGGACATACATTTTTTTATGGTTTTTCAAGTATTTCTCGAAATAAATGCAACTAAATATAGCCAAACTATATATTTTACAATCAACTTTCTAATACCTACAATTTGATCCACATGTTGTATTTTTATAAAAAATAAAATATATTATTCTTTTTTATATTTCTCATTTCTGCAAAACTTTTTTTTAATCGCTATAGTTTTCCTGTAATTCGCCAGTTTTGGAGATAAGGGGGGGGGGGGGGACAAACATATTTTTGTGTTTTTTTAAGATTTCTCGAAACCAGTGCCAGTAAATTTAGTAAAAGTATATATTCTCTTTTATCTACAATCCATATTGTATTTTATGGACAATATTTTTTTTTTCACTTTTCTTTTGGAAATACTATGAAAATTTCAAATTTTTCATATTTTTTACACCGTGATATGTGGGCAAATTAATGCTATTTTTGTGCTAAATTTTAAGTCTTTATCTTTAACGGTGCTAAAGTTATGAGGCTGTGACATACGGACGGACGGACAACGGAGTCTCACCATAAAGGTTCAAATTCAAATATTTATTGCATTCATGTTGTACAATATAGGGTGTTACAATATACATAAGTGGTATCAAACATTTCGATGCTGTAAGGGCATAGAAAATTAAAGCAAATGAATTCTTAAATAATATCACTGACATACGGACGGACAAAGGAGTCTCACCATAAAGGTTCCTTTTTGTACCATTTAGGTACTACGGAGCCCAAAAAATAGGTGCAAGGACGTGCGGATCGCGCGGAGGTGCGTGTTAGGTTTGCATGTAAATAAATTTGGGGAGCCGAGGGACGCGGAGCTTTTACTTGCGCGTAAAAAGTAAAAAGTAAAAGGTTCGATTACCGTGTAAACTGTAAGTACTGAAATTTATAAGCTAGTACTGGATTTATTACTTTAATTATTTTATAATATTTTAAAGCCTTTTTTTAATTTTTAATTCTATAAATTTGTTATTAAAACACAAAAACTTACATAACATAATAACAAATTAAAACTATCCTATAAATAAAATAAAGCTATTACAAATAAAAAACTGGATCCAGATCGCTGTCCCTCGGTAGGGTGCCTAGAATGCTGGCTACATTACCCTTCTGGATGGCCAGACTTATTCTCTGGCCGAGGTAAGCGCCAGCCCTCTGGTCACCCGAGACGTTGACCAGGCGCCATGAAAGTTCCTTAAATAATTTTCTTGCCTAGGAACAAACTAATATGCAAAGGTCAAAGTAATTTAGGAATTCATGCTAGGGTCCATCCAGATATGGATTTACAAGTGCGAGTCGGACTCGCGACAAAGGGTTCCGTACCACCACACATTGCAGGTACGAATTGCAGGCCCGGGCTGGTATGAGGTTCCAGTCCGGACGTGGCGATAAGGCTCACACCATATTACTTTGAGACGTAAAAGCGTCGTTGAAAAGAGGGTATACGAGTTTTGATTGTTTCTAGTGACATCCCATACCTGGAAACAAACGCTCGTTGATGTATTGTGACTTGTGACGATATATCAAATCAAATCAAATAATTTATTTTCCAAAAAATACATAATATCATTGCAAGAAATGTGCAATTTGCCTAAATAAGTAATTTTTAATGTTAACATTAAACAGTTTACCTGTGGCTCCAGACTAACATTTTACAGTTGACATATGCACATTATGTTATGGATAATTTACGATATATTTAATACATAAGCTAATCAATGTTTTCGAAATCACAACTAATTCAAACGATGACCTAATTTCACTCCACGGATCAACATTATGACAACATCCATTCTATTATTTTCTCAGTGAGAATGATAGATAACCTTTGCAATTAACATTGTGAATCGAAGCGTCAACCAATCAGTTGCTTTTTTAATAATTCTGTGAAAACATTTTCATTCAATAAATCTTTTTAAAAGACCATTCGAAAAGAACTGGAGATAATTTTCCTAAAATCCAAAAAAATAAATTAATGTCCTTTAAGTACAGTGCAAAAATAACAGTGAGTAAAACTATGGGTGACAACGGTGATGTCTTCAAGAACTCCTTCAACGGAACGTGTGCAGTAGGGCTCAACCGAAGGACTAAGGGCTCCATCGCTCAAAGGGCCGAAGCTTATATACAGGCCGTAAATCTAAGTCAAGGGCCACAGACAAAGGGTACGTAACTGGGAATTAATATTTCTTTGGATCAGATAACAAAACGCTACAGCGATAATGTGATGAATATTTTTGAATAATAACTTTTTATCACGATGAATGATCTGTTGATTTCGATCAGTTGATAATTTATTTAATTTTATTACGCTTTACAAAATCTAATTTTGTAAAACCTTATATCTCTATAACAATACTAGCAAAGAAAGAAATGTCTAAGTATGTTTAACCTTTGCGCCTATTATCTGAGTGCGTCCACTCTTACGTCTTTTTATTTTTATGATAAATACATTTTTATAGTTCACTATCTGTGACGAACGAGCTGTCGCCGCTAAGACGAGTCACAAAATATACAGTGAAGTAGGTATCTATCAATTTAGTATATATTATACGGAATACATATATACAAGGTGACTTTTTGATCATCGTCCAAATTCATACTGGAGGCTTGATAAGTTATCAGTATCTTGGATCAGTAACAATTTTTGTGAAATTAGTAAAATGAAATTTCGGCTTCCCATATAAATTCAGTTCCAGTCCCGACTGAATCACTATGGGGAGTTGAAATTTCAATTTCAACCAAATTGTTATTGATGCATGATACTGATCACTTACCAAGCCACCATTGTGAATTTGGACGATGGTCAAAAAGTCACCTTGTATAGTACGGAAGCGGTGACCCTCAAAATAAGGTACCTACTAAGTTTATTTTTCTCACAATCTACAAGTTTTCATTTTATGTTAGGTAAGATAATGAAAAATCCATTGAAATTTGTACTTTTTGTAAATCTCTTCCAACAAAATGTTCGCACACTTGACAACTACTTTTTTGTTTCACTACCCCCATTTACCTTAACTAATTTGAATGTACCTTTTACCTATATAACTATTTAAAACTGTTCTTTTTAATAAATAATTTTATGCGTTTTATTGCATCTATGCATTTGCTACCGCAAGTCACTCACACTGGCTGTAACAGAATACCAGCGATGTGTCGGGGTGTGCATAAATATAGTTTTTATATATATGTATCATCTCGACACAGCAACATGCTGAGTTGCAGCCCATTTGGTGGTGGTGAAGACATTAGATTAATTTATGTTACCTTTTATTTGTTTAATAATGTTTGTCCTAATGTATTTTAGTTAGTTATATTAGCAATAGTTTAATTATGTGTGCTATATTCTATCATTTTTCATTTTCATTTTTTCATCTTGTGTTTTTCACTTTCCAACAAATAAATTTATTTCTTTCTTTCTTATTACGAAATACGTTTCCATATATTTTTGAAACTGATGCTTCTTTGTCGGCAAACAAATATGTATGAAAAATATTTGTCGCAAATATGGAGCTACAACGTACGAAGCCTCCGAAGTCCCAAAGTACACAAACCGAACACAAACGTGCCCTTTCGGAATTTGAGCCCGCCACCTACGAATTAGTGGTTGAGATGTTCAAACCAACAGACCACAGAGTTCAAACTAAGGCTACGTGTAGTCAGAAATATGTCAAGTGCGAGTCAGACTCGCGTACCTAGGGTTCCGTATTGTGGATGATAAATTTAATATAGTGTTTTTTTTTCGTGAATTTCTCAACCCTTATATTTTCCTATAATCTTTACGTAAATATATATTAAGTACAATGATTTTTTTCATATTTTTCGGTCCACCATGGTTTTGGAGATAAGGGGGGGGACATACATATTTTGTGGTTTCTTGAAAATTTCTCGAAACCAGTCTCAGTAAATATAGTAAAAGAATATATTTTTACAATCAGTTCGCTCCGCCATCTCGTTTTTGGCCTTTCCTTACTTCGTACTAGGTCTCTGGTCCACCATTCAGTTACATTGGACCATCTATTGTCTTTCTGTGTCATGACATTCCCTGCCCATTCCCATTATAACTTATTGGATTGTCGTACCACATCTAATAAGCCCGTCTTCTTTCGAAGATCTAAGTTAGATATCTTATCCAGCACTCTTTTCAGTCCGAGCATGCTTCTCTCCATTTTTCTCTGGGTTATTTTAAGTTGCTATACCTGCTGCTTGTTTAAGGCCCCGGTCTGTGATCCGTAGGTCAATATGGGTAAGATACAGCTGTTAAAAATTCTGGCCTTCTCTCTAATCGATATACATAATATATATTTTTCAATATAAAACGCTAGCTCCAAAACCTCTTCCAGCTGATAAAATGTGGTATTTTGTTCGCAGTGGTAGAAACAGAAACTAAGAAGTCAAGAATGCCGCACCTCGAGGTCGCGACCCGTATGGCCAACATCCCCATTGTGGACGCCGGCATCGAGCTCAGCGAAAAACTTTACCAGAGAATCAGGGTAAGAGTTATACGTGGGGCGTCTAGCATACACACTGTCGCACTTTCTGTCTGGCGAGACAATTACTTTTCTTTACTTTTCAAAATTTTTTATTTAATTATTATTCCGTACAACACATAAATGCACAATACAATATAATAATCATTGTACACTTAAATCTTATTGGTAACAGTAATACGCACCTTTATAAACTTTAAACAATATACTAAGATTTAACGTTATTTACAACAATGTATTCTTTCTTTATTCTTTATTGTACACAGATACATTACATAGAATTATTTACAAATACATGTATAAAGTACAGAGGTGAGCTTATCTGTGAAAAGAGATTTCTTCCAGTAGTAGCAGTTTAAACAGAAACATCATTTCAAAGTAATAAAATATTCAAAATCAAATATTCAAATAAAATATTTCAAACTAATAAATAAATATAAAAAAGGTGCTCATTAGTTTTGAGTTACATTTATAATTATGATTCGATAAAGTAAATTAATTCAAACTTGCTTCATTTACCTAGAATTATTTCGCTAAATGAAATAGTAAAATATCTAAATGAAAAAAAAAAACAATAGTACATTACGATACGAGAGCGATGAAACGTGTTCTGACGAGTGTGAGTTTGCGGCACGAGCCGAAGGCGAGTGCTGCAATCACACGAGTCAAGAAAAAGTTTCTGGCACGAGTTTCGTATAATTTTTTATAGCACAAGTGCGGAAAATGCCGACTTTACGCACGCGCGCGTGCGTAAAGCGGTCATTTTACGCACAATGTGCTATAAAAACACTTATCATTTATTTAAATAAATGTAGGTAAGTAAACATTCCACCAATAGAAAACTAAAGTTGAGTGACGCGAATAGCGAGCGTTAAAAGAGTCACCCTTTTGAGACCTTGTCGCACTATAAGTGGGGCATACACTCTCTGTCACACTTTCTGTCTGGCAAGCTTGAGGGGCTTAGTTTTGCCAATTGGGTATTTTCTAAAGCCTACTTCTCGTTTATGGGAAAACCAAAAAAAAAAAATGTAATTGAATTATCAACTCTAAGACAACATAATAATATGCAACATTTTTCTTTTTCATACCACCAAAACTTCTATATGAAAAAAAAAACTCACAAGAGGTTTAGTCGATTTAACTCATTTTTGATAGTTTTAAACATAACATAAAATTATTCAATAGAACAATCACGTCCATGTGAAAAGTATTATTTTCTCCTATTTCGGAGATTAATATTAACCGATTGACCAAGTTACACAATGTGAAATGGTTATTTGAAGTTGTGCATCTTACCTTATACGGACCCTCAAAATGCAAGAATAGACAATTATGTCACCTGCTACGTCGTTGCTTAACACTTAAATTGTATAGTAATGTGTTTTCCGTTTTACATATTTGCTACGACATTCTCGTATGCTGAGAAGTTACAAATGATTATCATAAATACTCCATCATAAAAAGCAATTTTTATGAAAATTTATATTTGTCGGCACTAGGTGAAACTTGAAACACATCTTATTAATAGTAGTTTATGCTACAAGGGCGAAAAGGAATAAATTACGAGGACTATTTAATACACGAGCGTAGCGAGTGTTTTAAACGTAACCGAGTAATTTATTGCTCTTACGCCCGTGTATCATACTACGTTTTTCAATGCAAAGTGTGAGGAAATAAAACAAATATAATCTTGTGAACTTTAAATTATGATTGGCTCAAAAGGACTGTATCCAGAGCCGTTAAACAGTGGAAAAAAAGTATAACATTTATGGTACACAGGAAAGGCTGCAGGTTAGCCAACCATTGTAAATAAATTAAAAAAATAATAAAAATAAAGCCCTAGGGCAAAATAATCGACTTTCTGTTTGGTTTTGATGCATAAAAAGTGGGCCTTTACGAGCACTTGCATTGAAAAAGCATTTACACTAGTAGTTTCATTGTTTACGTCGCTCAGGTCCTCTAAAAAGGCAATTTTGCATGAATCACATTATGATTCTGTTCTAATGCCGTCTCTTTTGCACGCGTGAAAAAACTCTGACTCTATCCTACTTTCAAATCACTTTAAGATTCACCCAAGTTGGCCTTTTCAGATCCCCAGAACCTGTACCTAAAATCTAAATGTAATCTTAAATTCATCTCCCCTTGAAAATGGTGTAAAATCCTAAACCGGTTTGGAGAAATAAATAAATTTGCTCATAAATAAACAGTGAAACTACTAGTATAAAGTGCTTTAAATTTAAAATTCAGTTCTTATGACTTACTTTAGATTTTGTTGGTTTTAATGAGATAAACGTGTTCTCGTAGCACAAGTGATACCGTAGGACACAAAAGACATCAACGCGCGCCCCTCGTAGCAAATTAACTTTTTTTCTTGAAGTTTTGTGAGTGCAGCCACTGACTTGAATTTTCAAAACTCGTATACATACACACGTTTCATCGATGATTTTAACTTCCCAACTTGTAAATCTCTACGCATTGTAAAGAGATTAGAGATAAATTTTAAACCTAAAGCTTCCCAAAAACCTTGAAATTTAAAACAAATAAAAAGTTAACAGAAATAATCACAACTTGCGTTTCGAAATTAGTCTCGTTAAGTCATCTCACACACTCACAAACTGCCTAGGTTGCTATGTTTTAGTAGTTACTCATCGGTGACTCCGTCCTTTTTTTTTACGTCCATGAGCATAGTCTGTAATTAGGATTAAATGGATCAGTTTTCCAGCTTGAATGAACTTATCTTGCTCTCCTCAGGAGTCTAACCCTTTGATCCGCTGGTACCTGTCACTGGGCGAGCGGTCTTTGTCGACGGGCGTGCAGCTGGCCCTGCCAGCGGTGCTCATGTTCGAGGGTCCCCTCTCCCAGCTGGACCGATTCCTGTGCGCCTCCCTGGACGTCGTGGAGCGACGCGTGCCCTCCATACACATGCCACCTGATAGGGTACAGCAGCTGTTTGTTTTTTTTTTGGATAAACATTGCCTCGCCCGGTAAGCGAGAGGTCGCGGGTTCGAATCCCGGTTCAGAGCTCCTCACATCCAGATTTACTTTTCTTTCTGCGTTTCTATAGTGCAATCATATAATGTTAATCGATATAATATATACTAATAAAATTAAGAAATGCTTAAATGCGAAAAATATGAAATAAATCATGTTAATATGTCTTTACGTAAAGATTATTAAATTACCTTTTAGGTACAACGAAACCCTAAAAACTATCTTTTTAACATTCAAAATATAGTTAATATCTTAATGTAGCTGTAAAAGTTTGTTTTGTAAGCGCGGCAGTAGATTAGAGCCGGATAGACAATTCAAAAAACCGGCTAAGTGCGAGTCAGACTCGCGCACGAAGGGTTCCGTACCATTATCTATAAAATTCTGTTTTTTACTATTTATTGTTATAGCGGCAACAGAAATACATCATCTGTGAACATTTCAACTGTCTAACTATCACGGTTCATGAGATTACAGCCTGGTGATAGACGGATAGACAGGCGGACAGACAGACGGACAGATAGACGGAAGGACAGATGGACAGCGGAGTCTTAGTAACAGGGTCCCGTTGGTTAACCTTTGGGTACGGAACCCTAAAAACGAAAGCGTTAGAGCAGGACTTTTACTAGGACGCCTTAATGTTGACACAAAGCAGAAACACTGACTCCTGTTCATACCCAGCAGATGTATAACGAAACCCGTGGCTTCGTGATGCGGCGCGCCGACTCCGTGAAGCACCTCGGCAGTGCAGTCCTTGACTCCAGGGTCACGGCTGTCACCGCGGGAGCCCTGGATCGGGCGCTGACCGCCGCTGACAAGTACGTGGACAGGTACCTGCCGCCCGACAATCAAGATACTGCCGATGGTAAGTCGATAGTTATGTTGGAAGGTCATTTGTGGCATTTATCCATTATGCTTCCGGATGGTTGTTAACGCTGCTGTCAATTTCACATGTCTTAAAACTATTAGTTCTTGAAATGCAAACTAGATGGCGATGATCGTTGTTACATCGCGATATAGCTTTCTTTATTTCATTTTTGTAAGTGTTAAATGATAAGTTGAACTAATAAATACTCTGGCACCTCGAGCTGTTGTTTCATTGTAAACCAGCTCTCTAGCTCTGCTTGTAGTACTTTCTGGTACTCTTGTACATTGGTTAAAAGATTTATTCCTATTTTTTATTTTATTGTTCAACAATTCCCATGGCTTAGTATCTAATATTCTTTTTATTTTTTTTTCATGGTATTTATGCCATTTCAGGACATCGTCTTTATTATTTTGGTATATATTTTAACTATTATTTTTTATGATTTTTTAAAGAATTGTCTGATATGACGTCACTTGAGAATTTTAAACATTATTTTGATTGTGATGTGTGATTGCTTATAAAAAAAATGGTCTGTTTCTGTCTGTCTACTCATCTAACATCTATCTGTCAAATCAGCCGGAACCAAGATAGCCTAGATTATTATACCTTGTTAGATAGCTGATAAAACGTAGATATTATTAGGCACATCTGCAAAACATCTGCCGTAATATTTTTTTTAGATATTCCTTACAGAAAAATAAACTTTATAAATTTTCATTAACTTTTTTAACTTCCAATCGTGTACAACGACCTATTCAGGTAACTAACATAAGATTTCAGTTATTTAGGTCATAAAGCATCTTATCCCACATGTAAAAATCAAATAATAATAATACTAAAACTTGTCAATTTCAAAATATTTTATGAGATATTTAAAAAATCGGCAATATTTATAAAAAACATTAAAAGTCGAATAACTCGAAAATGGTTAGGTTTGGGGTAGGGTGTTTCTAAGTCAAATCAGTCAGAAATGTTGAGCACTACACGCCCTTAACGGATCTAGGTCGACTTAACCTGTAACCATGTATATCATTTTTTATAAATTATTATTTTATTTTTTTATTTTATTTTAAAATGAATTACCTAAAAAATCCGTATAAAAAGACTACCCATGTTTAGTTACAATTACATTAATCTTTGGAAGGTCCCAATTATCAGAAGGAAACATAAACTAGTATATTATTTAATGGTATCATGTTTATGAAGGTCGTAAATCCTTGATTGGGATGTCTGGGCAGGGTAGACTGATATTATGATAGATAACTGATGCCTGAACCTTGCCTTCACGTCTAGCTACCGTCTGATCAGCTTCGTCTTGATTCAATGACCTTTATTTTCTTTTAAATAAACAGTTTAAAAAAATGCGCGGACACGAATGGAGATCGTGCTTTGGACATGTATGTATATTTACGAGGCTTCATTATTTGTGAAAACAAACCCTGAACTATTTAAGAAAATTTCTCAGGTAAACGATAAGCAGCTACGAAATAGAAATAGACTTTACATTGAAAAGAGCAACACAACCCTTATACATAATAGCATAGTACGCATGGGACCTAAAATCTATAACAACTTGCCCCATGAAATAAAAGACCTGGACTTGATACATTTTAAATACAAACTTTGGACATACCTTATTGAAAAATGCTATTATACTATTTCTGAGTTTCTTGACAAATGTTAAATGAAATTATTAATTTCCATAGGGCTTTTTATTATTCTATAACTGCGACATTTTTTGAGTTTATTAAGTATTATGTTAAATTGAATTGAATTATTATATTGTCTAATTTATTATTTTAATGACATGAATGTGAATTATGATGTTATTATAAATGCATCTATATAAAAACTGTTTTGTTATTGTGTATTATTGTTTTATGAAATTTTGTACGCCTCTGAGGCAAAACATAGAGCACATTAAATATTGTTGTCATCTACGCATGTAAACCTATGTTTCACAAATAAATTATTTGATTTGATTTGATTTTGATTTGAAGTACTTAAAATGTTGAACTACACTATGATTTTTTAGGTTTGACACAAGTATCACAATCATCGAGAAAAAAAATCGGAAAGATCAGTAAAATCACGGAAAACGTAATTTGGCGTTGCAAACAGTATTTTTTTTTTCTTGATAGGGGGAATTGCGCTTTTAATTCCCAAATGGACATTGCAACTTTCAAAAGTTCGCTATAATGTGAAATGGCTCATGCACCATAGCAGTTAAAAGCGCATTCCCACTAATCATGAACTGTCAGTTTCCCTTCGTGCAAAAAAATAAACTGTAGTCAAAGTCAATGCGTCAAACATCCATACGAGGAATATCCCAACTTTACAATTAATATATATACATGTTTTCTAATGTATTATTTATCTGGAAGAGATCGTTTTTTACTGATAAGACCACCTATTATTATTCTACTCTACTTATACTTTTTGAAATTGTCAATTTATTTTGTTTTTTGGCGTGCAATAAAGAATATTTTATTGTATTGTATTGGTATGAATTTTTACCACAGTCGGGGGACTACTAAAAATATTTAGTCTAAGCAATACTGTCATATTTACATTTAACCTATCTCTTATCAGACCATTATTATATACCAATTTAAAGACTTGTATAATATACATACGTAAATATATAGTTGTATATACAATCAGCATTTCTACTTGTGTCAGGCAGGCGTGAGTCATGCATGACATGGACACATTTATTAAGGCCCTGCCATTCCAAAATGAGCATTTTGTTTAATTAATATTGTCAGTTTAATATCTCATTCAAATACAAGTTAAATATATGTTACAATAGAGGATATACTCTAAATACAAGTTGATCTGAAAACGTAATTGAGTTAACTTCACTGGATAGAAAAAAATCACAAAGTAAGCTCGTCAAATTGCGAATAAATGTGTTTATAGCAAAGGTGTTCAACGGAGAGAATTAAAACTTTTCCTGAATTTTTTTTACAGATAACTAAAGACACTTATAGACCCATTTTTATTTATTTCTCAATACTTTTTCAGAAATTCCAGAAAAACCTCGCAAACTCACTGATTATGCGTGCCCGCAGCGCACGAAGCGAGTGTTCTAATGTAGACTTTCTGACAATATCATTGAGTTCAAAATTACTTAATATGATTATTGTGTTGGATGCGTAGGGCCTTAATGCACATATCCGGGACTTTGGTCCACATCTTTACGTGATACCAACCGATACACTTACCTCCTAATGCTCTTTTTATCTTTAGTTTATAGTTTATTTGATTTATTTATTTACTGCCTCTGGAAATTAACTAAATGGTTATCATGTTTAATTTTAGAGACGAGTAACGTTAGATCTTTATAAAGCAGCTAGGTATTTGCTTGTAAAATTTACCAACCCAAAGCAACACCAAAATGAAGAGGCTATGCGAATTTTATTTTTGTCACTGTCACTCCAAGCGAAAACACGCTCAGTGCGAGAGGGGCGGATTCAGGGCGAAAGCGAAAAATGTTAGTTATACAATTTTTATTAAAAAAAACTAAAATACCTAGCGAAATTTCAGATATCAAATCTCTAGATATTGTTGAAACACACCTTATAAAATATGTTTGAGTTCTGTATATGGTTTATATTCGTCAAACGAGGAGAAAAAGTGTGTTTGAAGACCTCATTTCAACAATTATTTCTATCTAGGAAAATGTATCCAAACATGTTTTCCAATTTCAAAACCCGAGATTATATAGTCAAAATACATATACCAAAAATTTATTTATATTTTCCGTGTAATTCATGAAATATACATAAAAGAAACACCCGTATTTTTTTCGCATATCGCCTTAAAGTGTGAAACGGGTGGAATTAAAGCTAAATACATTTTCTGCTATTTTAAACCAGACCATGAAATGTAATTTTTAACAAATATGCAAGAAACAATAGAAAATAAGACATCCTATTCGATCCTCTTACTGATAAAGGCTAGAAACAAAAGTTTAAAAAAATAGTGAAAATTTACGTTTTTCTCGACGCCTGTTTTTCAAAATCTGTAAATACAGAGCAGAAGTAAAATGCTAAACAAGTTAGTATTAGTCTGCTAAAGCCGTTTTCTTGTAGCTTTTTAACGTATGTGGTAGCTGTATTTAGTGCCCCGTTTTAACTTTCCACTCTGTATAGGTTCCCCCCTGTTATGTATTATCAAAACGCTATAAAATACTTCATACTGTTTTTATCTTTATAAATTTTTGGATTTTAACGCAGAGCTTCACTCACCTCATCAGTCATCAAGCCCCCCCCCCCCCTCTACTCGAGCAACCTATTGTTTCAATTAAACTGTCAGTGATTATCATAGTGACCGGTCCGGACGAGACGGACTCTTCGGGTAGCGACAGCGGACGAGCCAAGGCGGTGCAAGCGGTGCAGCACGGCGTCAGGCTCAGGAAGAAGTTGCAGCGGCGGCTGACAAGGCAGGCGCTGGCTGAAGCCAAGGCCATTAAGGAGCAGATCAATGTCCTCGTCTATCTGGCTGAGTTGGTGAGAAACTATCATTTTATTCATTCTACACAATGTCCTTTTAAAGTCATTCTTACCAACGGCTGTGAACATGTCTATTCCAGGTGAATAGGTAAATATAAAGAATAGCTTCTGCCCGCGGCTTCGCCCGCGTGGCCTACAGGAAACAAATTACCTTTTTTTTTAGAAACAAACATTATAAGTGCTCTGGGAGTCAAGGTGTAGTGCTCGGCCAAAAAACTCGCATGCTCGAACTACGAACGCGCCCTGCTCGGCCTTTGGCCTCCCCGGCGCGTTCTCCGTCCTCACATGCTCGTTTTTCGGCCTCGTGGAACTTGGCTCGGCCTTTGGCCTCGCCAGAGTGCCACATACGGGGACTCACCGATCAAAGTTTTTCCAAAAAAGTGTCAAAATCCCTATCAGTTGTCAAAAATGTCAAATTTGAATACAGCAGCGTAATCGGCGACCCCAAATGCCCCATTGATACCGAGTATCATACAAATCGGAATACTTTTTTGGACCTGTCAAAAAACTCTCAAAACCTGTCAAATTAAAATTTTTTTTTTTGGTCATGTAGCCCCACATTGACCGATCACTATAGTTGAAACCCGAACTCCTTCCAATTAGCCGTCCGGAAGATATGGCCGATCAAAATTTAGGCAATATTTTTTTGACTTTTTTTACCTTCATCTAGATCTCGCCGAGCCCTTTTCTTAGAGTACCATGAACATGGGTCTAGTTTGGGAGATACGGGCCTGTAAAGTTTTGACACTTTCGGCAGGTAGATCTCGTCGAGACCTTTTCCTAGACACCCATCAACATGGGTCTTACTCGGCCGTTTGGGAGATACAGGCCGTCAAAGTTTTGACGTTACAAAAAAAATTTTTTGGCACCCCATGGTCCAACCCCTATGGATGTGCCACCTTCCGTTCCTAAGATATTTTGCTGGGATATAGATAGATAGATATATAGACAGATAGATACATACCTCAAAAGGAAAAAATGGAACCCTAAAAGGATCACTTGTGTGGCTGTCTGTCTGTCCGTCTGTTACAGCCGATTTGTTCTGGCACACATACTTTCAAGAATTTTCATGTCCACTATATTAAATTTCAAAATCGATGATGGTGGTATTTCACGTCCACTACATTGGATTTAGAAATCGTTGTTGATTTTCAGACTTTGTTACCCCATTTCCTCCTTTTAGGGGTTGAATTCTGAAAAAACCTGAAACGTGTTTTTTTATTTATGAATAGGAGTACTCCTGTGAAGTCTCGAATAAAATAGTCTAACTAATCTTGTTTTCCCATACAAACTTTGGACACCCGTTTCACACCCTTAGGGGGTGAATTTTGAAAAATCCTTTTTTAGTGGATGCCTATACTATATAAGGTATCTATATGCAAAATTTTAAGTCTCTAGGACCAGCGGCTTAGGCTGTGCGTTGATATATCAGTCAGTCAGTCAGGACTTTGAATTTTATGTATACAGATATTTTAAATATATTTAAACTTTCAAGATTGCTTCCTATCTAATTTTGAAATGTCACCGAACCACCCCTCCGCCCTTGTTTACGATCTGACGTCAGCATGACAGGTTTATTTTGGCATACCTTATTGCGGCGTAATAACCACCTGCAGTTCAAGCTGCTTGTAAACGATTTCAACGCCTTTTGTGCTTTTGACGCCGAAATAAGAACTGCCAAAATACGCCTGTCATGCTAGCGTCCGAGCGTAGACCAGTGAGGATGGTCATGCTAGCGTCCGAGCGTAGACCAGTGAGGATGGTCATGCTAGCGTCCGAGCGTAGACCAGTGAGGATGGTCATGCTAGCGTCCGAGCGTAGACCAGTGAGGATGGTCATGCTAGCGTCCGAGCGTAGACCAGTGAGGATGGTCATGCTAGCGTCCGAGCGTAGACCAGTGAGGATGGTCATGCTAGCGTCCGAGCGTAGACCAGTGAGGATGGTCATGCTGGAATTTGTATTTAGAATTACAACTGCCTCGGTTCTTGTGATTTAAGTTTGGTTTTTAGCCTCATTCTTTGTAGTTCTTTCTTAGACTGCTAAACGTAATTCTTGTGTTACAATGTTCACTTGCCATGTGATGCTGGGAGATGTCTGAGGCAGCTAAGGTTACTTAATTTACTTAATACTCCGTCCACCGATCCGCATTGGATAGCGTGGTGGACTACTGTCCAAACACAACCACCCTGCCCTAACCCTTTATCAGGGTAGAGCGAGATGGTTTCTCGGTGCCTTTTGGTCGACGCTATCACAGCATTTTATGTTTCAGTTTCTGATTAATAAATAATATCTATTTACCTACCAACTTTTTCAAAATTCAATATCTTTTCTGTCATTCGTATTTCGGCGCCTCTTGCCACCAGGCGCCTAGAGCAACCTCCCCTTTCTCTCTCTGCCCTAGGGTCGGCGCTGTGTCAACCAGTCTGTGTTCCAGCTGTTTGGCCTATTTTTTCAGCTGATGTTGTGATGATGAATGTTCATAAGTAATGTAGGTACCTCGGTACCAGGTGGCGACAGACCCGGTGCTCGCGTGGCAGAAGGCGAAGGCTCTGTACTCGACCCTCAGCCAGCCGGAGCCCGAGAACCAGGCTCGGCCAGCGACCGTCGAGGAGCTGGTGGTGCTACTGGCTAGAGAGGCCGCCAGGAGAGTCGTGCATCTCATCAACTACACACACACCGACCTGCCCAAGTGAGATGCACTGCTTTATAAAACATGAACATGTCGTCGTAGAGATGTATCCACAAGGGGTGTCAGTTTGTATCCGACTTACTGTTACTGGAAACTGGACTATTGGAACAGTTTACACTCGTACACCGTCTTTTCACCAAATAAGTCCCAACTTTATAGGGGGTGACTTACATACTTACTTATGGTCCTAAAGCCCTACGCGGGGCAAAGGGCAGATACAGATTCTTCTCCATCCGTATCTATCGCTAGTGGCATGCTCCACGTCGCTCCAGCTTAGGCCAACGACCGTCTGCTTCTTTCTTGACGTACGTTGCAAGGAAACGTATGGCGGCGTATGCAAGGAAACATATGGCGACGTATGCGAGGAAGCAAATGGCGACGTATGCAAGGAAGCATATGGTGACGAATGCAAGGAGAAATATGGCGACGTATGCAAGGAAACATATGGCGACATATGCAAGGAAGCATATGGCGACGTATGCAAGGAGAAATATGGCGACGTATGCAAGGAAACATATGACGACGTATGCAAGGAGACATATGGCGACGTATGCAAGGACACATATGGCGACGTATGCAAGGAGACATATGGCGACGTATGCAAGGAAACATATGGCAACGTATGCAAGGAGACATATGGCGACGTATGCAAGGAAACATATGGCGACGTATGCAAGGAAACATATGGCAACGTATGCAAGGAGACATATGGCGACGTATGCAAGGAAACATATGGCGACGTATGCAAGTAAAAATATGGCGACGAGGGGGTAAGGTGAGCCTTATCATATATCGGGAATTAATGCACGGTTTTCAGTTTATACAAGTTTACCTCACAGTGATTTACTACATCATCAGAAACAGGTGGTAAGATGCACATGAATTCCGAAAATCTCATTCCCGACCGGCAGGACTCAAACCTGGGTCTAACTCATCTTGGACCTACCGCTACCACAAAATAACCACTTACATAACTAGCGAAAACAGGCGCACGCACACATAGACGCAAACGTACGACGATCTCGGAGATACTCGGGTGAATTCCAATATGAAATTCTGCCGAGCGAGATCATCATACGTACGCGTCTATACATGTGTGCGTCTGTTTTCGCTCCGTCATCGAGTCGGCCTTCTGTTAGTATCTATTTTGTGCCGCTACTATAAACTTCCAAAACTAACTAAGTTACAGATATTCCATCTCACGAAGTCCGCTTGGCTACGGTTGTTAGTGCGTGCACATGCACTATTTCTAGTGTACGTAACCTCGAGAGCAATACAAACTCTATGTCTACAAAACTGGCAACACACACAAAACGCGCTTATCTGTACACGT